>JARDYJ010000004.1:2367232-3772232 GCA_029215755.1 Spea hammondii
TCCCAGAAAAAACAGCCCGGGGGGGGGGGGAATTTCAGTGGGTCAGCTGACCATTTTAAATCGCATGATAATTTCCCTTTAAATGCGAGATTTTTTAATCTAAAAACCAAAAGTGTACCAAAGACACAACGAATGTTTGTTACACTTTAAGGAATCCTGCACCCCCTCCCAGTAACACGTTAACACATACTGGAGTCCATTATGCATATATTCTGTAACATCCCATAAGCAATAAACAAACAAATAAATAAATGAGTTCGTCTCCAGGGGCAAAAAACAAACAAATTTAAATCTCGCCATACGGTTCACGTGGGAACCCCCAACGACTTATTAAAATTACCCCAAGGGCAGATGGAGAAGTGAAGCAATTACCCCGCTGGTCTACGTTTCAGGGAAATGTAAACAGTATCTTTAACCTGCCTGGAAACCTCTTTTTGTCCCAGTTTCCATATTATTAAACACATGACGACCTGGAGGGGGTATCTCTGACAGATAACCATGAAGGATGGCAGTGGCCGCACGTTACGTGAGCATAAAAAAGTATCGTACGACCTCTCGTATCCAGCCCTCGGACGCACTGACGTCATTTGGTGGCCACCGGCCTTAAAGTGCCAGGACTGCCTCGTCATTCCCGGTCCTGCCTGTTCACCAACATATTATTTTATTTATTACGTGACTCTTGGCTGTCCCTTTTTACCATTTAGAAAAATAATAAAATAAATAATAATAAAATATAATATTTTACTCTAAAATCAGGTCAAATTCCTTCCTTTGGAAAACCACAAAACACAAATATTTTAATTTCTGTGCTTAGAATCCGTTCGTCAGTAAAGAGAATTTACTTCCAATCACATTAACAAAATACTATATATGACAAAGTAATGATGGTGACATCACGCTTCCCTGAAACTCTGTCATACTCACAACATATTCTTTTTTATATAAATAAGGTTCCCTCTAAAGAACGCCAGGTTCCCCGAGATTCCAACATTCCTACGACATTCCCTCGACCCGTGCGAACCTCTTAAGGACAGAGACACTCCTATTCTCGGACCCCTACAGCAGGCGTACGATCCATTTACTGGGTGGTCTCTGGACTGCGATTAGTTTGGGTGTAATCTCTGTTGGTTGGGTGACTGGGAATGACTGGTGGCCTTTGATAGAGTAAACTTGTTGTTTGATACAGGGATACAGGAATGGTTTCACTGGAACTGTAGTTAGTTGGGTGCCGCGTATATCTGGGGGAGGCTCTCGCCCCCCAAACGGAGCTGTTACCTTTTTGCCTGGAGCACAGGTTTGTGGCGGAAAGAGAATGTGAGTCTCTGATGCCGGAAGTTGACGGCGTAAAACTCCGTCTGGAACTAGGAGATTCTGAACCGTATAAGAAACTTTGGCTGGAGGCACGGAGCGGAGAGGCGTTGGTGCAGCGAGGGCTATGTGGTTCCTCGCCTCTCGGAGAAGGCAGCTGGTGGAAGAGAAGGGAAGATGGTTTCTCTGGGCTGGTTGGAAGGACTGGTGGGAATGAGGTCCTGAGTGTTGTCCTGTCCTGTGCTTCGTGGAACGGGAACCTGGTGCAATACGTGTGAAGAGGGTTTCTTGCACTTGAAGATGCCAACTGCTGCAAAGACAGCAAATGTGTTACCTGTGTTGGAAGGTGAGTGAGGTTAGAGGCTACTTTACACACGCGGTTGCTTGAAATCATTGAGCCGTTTCTCATCGCCCCTGATCTTGTGATCGATGAACTGTAAACGCTGATACAGCTCACCCCCTAGGCACCAGCATGGCAATAGCACGAACCCACATGAGTTCTAGGCTATTTCCAATTAAAAAAAATCAAAAGAAAAAATATATATCACCCCTTGACCAATATTTTACTCAACGATAAAAAGTCTTAACATTGTCTCAATGCTAGGACTTTAAATAATAACATCGTCCCTGCTAGAAACCAATGTTATGACCGGGATATAGCGTCTCCATTTAAAGTGTATTAAAAAATATACATTATATGGTGTTGGCCAGTAGGGTGAGCTGTATAGGCGGGAAATTTTGGAAACGGGAATTTTCCTTAAATTTGAGGGATCAGCAGTGATTGGATATTATGGATGAGCAAAACGCCCGCCAATAAACAATAAAGAAGAATTGTCGCGTTTAGGATTGTCTGAAATTCTAAATTCTACGCCTGCGTACATCATAGTAACTTTTTATTTTCACTTTATTTTATTTAAATCATTTTCATAAATAACCAGAAAACAATCAAAATTTAGAAAGAAAGGGGAGAAAAAGGGGGTCATCTCAGCTGGCTCAAGGTTACAAATGATAATGACGCCCGTATAAAAAGAAAACATTGGCCAAATTCAATCTTTATTCTAAATTTTTGTTCACATGAAACATAACAAAATACATTTTTAAGATTGGGGGGGGTAAAAGTGTAATAGGGTATCTTCAGGACTTATGATAGAACGCGGTTGGAACTCTTATCTCTGCCAACCTGCTTAAATCACACCTCACTGCTTTACTAGTAGAATTCCTGGGTTTTATCAACAAGATGTCAATCGAGATACATTGTATACATTTGATACCCAATTCCCTTGAAGATTGTGGTTATCTATGAAACATCTAGAACAGAACTTCTAGAACAGAATAAACAAACTAGTTTTTTTAAATAGTGCAGCTCATTGTAGTTAAATACTCAAAATAATTAGATATTTTTTTCTTTAAAGATGACAAATTAATTGAATAAGTGATGATAGGTGCCATTTAAATTCATTTTAAAGTCTATATTTTCATGGGAATTCAAATATCAAGGTCTAAAAATATAAATATTAACAGGTAAGAATAAATGCCCCAAAAGTAACAAAATAATAAATATATACTTTTAAAATAAAATAATTTAAATATAATATTATATAATAATATAAAATATATATAAAATGTAATTAGCCATACTTTTTATCAAATAATTTACTGAATCACTGATCCCGTGTGCGGACACAGTTGGGACCTGTAAATATTCTATATTTTGTAACCAAATATATTCTAAGTCCAGCTGATCAGATCAGGGGTTCCGTTGAGTTGACCGCTAGCAGAAGGCGACGTATCGCGCAGTCAATTCTTTAAAAAAAAAATCTAAATTCCATGATTCTCTCAGCACGATATCTTCGTCCGCGTCAAACCGTCCTCGGGGACGTCCACTTCTTATAGAAACAATTCTTCATACAGGATCTTCCCGAGCCTTCCTTAAAAATATCGGAGAACCGGATATCTTCTCCCAGACGTTATCCTGTCTTCCCTGAGTCCGGTATACTTTGGCCTCGCACATTACTGCGAGTTTAGTTTGGTTCGGATGATACGTTTATGTTGAGCCGGGACTGTAGTTGGTGCTCTTTCTAAAGAATATGTTTTGGAAGCATAATTATCTATTCTAAAGTAGGATAGCCTTTGATAAATACTGCTTAATCACTGAGAAAAGAAAAGGATTGGGTGTGTTTAAAACGCAGTAGCCTAAAACTAGTCGTTAAAATGGTTACTGGAGCTTTACGTTGATTTATTGAACTAAAGTATCACCATCTGCAAATACAACATTCCGCTAAATGTATGAAATACCATACCTCCCAACTATTCCTCTTCAGTTTGATGAGTCCCCTCCCCTGTTGCCCCTCTCTCCTCCCCTGATGCCCCTCTTTCCTCCCCTGATGCCCCTCTTTTCTAGGAGGTCAGAATGTTTGCTGGGTATGAGGGGATCGCAGGGTTCTACAGCCCTAAAAGCCCCGATAATGTGTATAGAAACAGCAGGAAACGGCTTTATAAATTAAACGGGGGAAATAAACCCCATTATTCTTCTTATAAATCCTTAAATCCATTTAACCCATCGCGTGATCTCATTGTTACAATCACTCCCATAGCTGATGATTCTCATAGCCTTCATTTACCAAAATCCCTGGTTTGGCTTCTCGGAGAGTCAGAGTCTGGAACCGTTGGCGGATCTTTAACCAGCACAGTGCCAAAAAAAAAAAACTACACCATTTTTTTTTTACTGGGGAAGGGTAAATCTCTAAAGTATTCAAAGTAGCTATACAATGACTGCAGGAACAAACCCCTTTTGTTTATATTCTTATTGCACAGATGAATAAATGAAAACATCATTGATTTCAATGGAATCTTTTTCCTGACACTGATTGACAGCTTCCAGCAAGTTTTGTCAATCATAGAGGAAGAAGGCAGCTTGGTTGAAGTCTCTTCCATCACACAAACACTCAAAGTCCCCAAAGTTTTCTCATCCTAACCCTAAAAATTATTATTTTATTATTATTATTATTTTTTCATGATCAAAACTATTATTCTAGCTTTGGGGAATGACGGTTTTATGTATTCGTCATAATAATTATCCAATTCGAAAAGGGTGTGCAAGACACACAATAAATCATTTTAGGGTTTCTACTCCCAAAATCACACCGACTAAAGAAATGTGATTACAACTCAAGAGAAACGCCAGTCCGCCCCATGGATAAAAACCTTAAACCAAAACAATAAGTCTGAGACTTAGCCGTCTGAGCGACCGTTCGCTACTCGATGTACAAAGTAACAAAGCGCTTTGTTCTTGGGAGCTCCATGTTCAACTAGACATGGCGCTGGTGGAAAGACAATGATGTCCTAAAGCTCTTAATTCGGTCTCTTAGAGGAACCGGGGAGCCAACCTTGAATTTAGAACCAGGAGGATGAATAGAAACCGTTAATTTTTCCCCAAATAATTAAGACCAGTGATTTTTCCATCCGGACAGAATGTACGTGGGATGGTTGGAAGGCTTTCATGTGTCTGATCAGCTCGGTTCCAGAAAGAGTGCGAAGAAGAATTTTTCTATAACCTTCCAACGGGATTAATTTGACCTTTCGACAAAAGGAGCCTTAAGAATATGTACATGCCAGAGATACAACGTCCGGGCGCATTGCCACAAATTAGCTACATAACATTCCGCTATTAAGATTTTTTTCCCGTTACTGTCACTGAAGATTTAATGAATCTTTGGAAGAAGCGTTGGCCGGCCTTCAGTTGATAACCGCGATAAAGAAACACTGAAGGATTAAGCAGCTTTTTATTTATCCTGATGCAGTCTTGCTGTTTGTAATTTTCCCTGCATGCCCTCTATTTAAAAAAAAAAAAAGCTAGACCCAGAATAGCTTATATAATAAAAATTCTATTACCGTTGGCTTCCCAGAAAAGAGAAAAAATCCCCCCAAAAAGCACAAACACAGGAATTAAATCCGAAGAACAGCGAAGAGCTCAAATGTATCTAGTGACAAACTAGATGTGTGCCATCCTCTCCTATCCTGATTGCTTTGGACATTAAATAACATTTAGGATATAAAATAAATAATGGTAAAAAAAACCAACATGGAGGTCATAGGGCCAAACCCTTATTGGGGGTCTGCATTTATAACTTACATTTACACCAAAGCCCATAGAGTTCACCTACATACAAAGCAGGTTGCATACATGTATGTGCCATTATAGAGCTGGGTGTTTATTGGCGTCATGGAACTAATACCCCTATAGCATAGGAGAAGGGGGCATCCCGGCAAACCCCTTCTAGGGACAAGCTGGATAATCGAACAGAGCAGACACCCCAGAAAGCCAGCCGTGGGTTACCCCTTTACAGCCACATATACCCATTAAATTCCCACACAAGACAGTATAGAAGCCCATGGTATATACAACTTAAACAGTACCTATAGATACATATATCAATACATATAGTATGTGGTCTTGATAACAGTTTGTGAAAGCAAATAATAAACGTGAGGAATCGTGTAATTTAAGAGTCTTAATAAAATACTAAAATACGCCATTATCAGTATTTCTTGTTACTCATAGTTATGTTAGAGCTTTCGAGATTGAGCGAGATACACAGGACACGCACTCACGCTCACACACCCTGGGTTGTATACACGACAATCGATGATGATGATGATGACGGATACACAGTGTGGTATTGTGACTGGTTACAAACACATGGAAGTCATATCCCCCATCAGCTCGTTCTGCTGCACCACCAGTGATGGATTAGACTCATGGCTACCTGCGCGTTCCTGTGCCACCGCCGGGCTGTGTGTTAGGCTGCTGGAGCGCCAGGCTATTAAACTGGGTGTCTAGAGGCGTCAGACATGAACTTACTTTGGGGCTGCCGATCTTCGTCTTTGCCGTTTTGCCTTTGGTGCGCCAGGACTGCTCATGGTCAAACTCCAGGTCTTCCAATCTTTGGGTGAGAGCCAGTTTTTGTTGGATGGCCATACGGAGCAAAGAGTTCAAAGTCTTCTTCTCATCCTCGGCGGCCGCAAGCTGTCTCTGCATCTCGTCCAGTTGGGTCACGTATTCGTCGCACCTGCTCAGACAAAAGAGGCACAAGACAAAATCTGGTGACATTTCCTCGGCACCTGCGCGATGGCCAAGACATTATCCCCGTCTCACTGCGAGTCCATCTAATGCCTCGCCCTACGCTGAAGCTCCCGCTCCCATTCCCACTTAATTCATACCTGGGATGATTTTGTTAGCTAACCTCCTCCCTTATATAATAGACCTCATTACATTCTAGCTGAAGGCACATGCCTCTAGTACCCTGTCACTTGCTTAATATATATCCAAATGGTGCGCAGGGTGGTTCCCTGTGGTCTCTGTTACCTGGTGGCAAACATGGCTCTCAGTGACGAGAAGGTGGCTGCGTCCTCTTTAAGGGCCTTAAGCTCGTTGCGCAGTTTTGTCATGGTTTCGGTCACCATGGTTTTTTCGTTCTCGTATTTGTTCTTCAAGTTAGCGAGCGCCACTTCTGCTGTCTGAAGATGGCAAAAGAGACAAATGTGTTACTTCAGACACTTTTATAGAGAAACCACGATCTTATATGAACTTAAACTACAGGCTTGGTTTGATATGGAGATGGAGAGATGACCTCCAAGGCTTGTGTTCTTTCAGGCGTCCCACCTTCAGGTAGACTCAAGGGTTGGGTAGGTAACAGCTAAAAAACAGGGTAGTAAGGGTGCGGGGCAACACACACCAGGGGTTTGCTTTGGGGGTAAGTGTTGATAGTATGACTAAAGAGAGGTAGTCATCCAAAGAGAGGTGGTCATTTACACAATCCCTTGAATCTCTGTGTCCTCAAACGCCCAGCTGAGCCCTTCTTTCAAGCACAAGTTGTGGTTTTTACCATCATATTAGCAGCCGATACCCGCAACCCCTTCCGGCACAGCTTCACACGTGTTAATTTACCGACAGTTCACACAACTTTACCTGTTTGTTGGCTTTTAATACGGCTCTGAGGGTGGCAATCTGCTCCCGCTTGGTGCTCAGGAGAGATTTCAGTTTGAGGATCTCTTCCATTAAGGATTCCTTGTCTTTATCAATCATGGGCACCAACTCCCTGGCTGCGGCTCGTTGGCGTGACAGCTGCAAAGACCTGTCCACGGCCTTCTGCAGGTGTTTAATTTGATCCCTGATTATGGCATTGAGGTTGTAGATGTTCATCGGCTCTTTCCGAATGTCACTTGAGTCGGACACGGGGGAAGACGGAGGGGCTGTCATGACAGGAGACACTGTAGTAGACTTCAGAGGGCTTTGGTCTTTGGTGGGCTCTGTACTCTCTTTTGGAACTAGATCACAGGGGCTCCTCAACTCAACCGGAGACGCCATTCCTCTCCTTGACAGCCTTGGAGACAAAAGCCCCCTGGGGTCATCAGGACCCTTCAAACTTCCACTACGAGTGACCTTGCTTTGTCTATAATAGTCCAACATCACCCTATTGGGTGTTTCATTGTTACATAGACACACGTGATGATACAACTGAGCTAACTCTTCGCTGAAAGTCACCAGCTCGTCTTGAGCGGTATTGAGGGTATTGTGAGTCTCGTTCGCTAAGCAAGTCATCATCTGAAGCTCCTTCTCCAAAACAAAGAGCTTCTCGTTGCTCTCCTTGCGAGCTTTCTCTAGACTCGTCACCTGCTCGTCATACATCTGTATCCTGGAGTCCAGCTTGGTCTTTTCCTCCGTGTAGTTTTCTATATGCTTATTATATTTTTCTTTTAAGGCTTTGAGTTCAGCTTTCAGATCAATGACCTCTGTAACGGCCACTTTGTATTTACATTCTAGAATCTCCAGGCCATTAATATCGACCTCGTAGTCGTGAGTCTCTTCTCCAGAGAGCTTCACCTTGTCCGAGTCGAGCTCCTTGCCGCTGTGCAGCCTCCTCATTGTGTTCACGTGCTCGGTGAGCCTGTGGACTCGCTCGTGTTGCTCTGTTAAGGCTCCTTTTGTATGTTCTAGCTGGGTTTGAGACTCTTGCAAAGTAGTCAGCAACACGGCTTTTTCCCGTTCCACCTAAATAAAAAAAAAAGATTAAACATTGTACTTCATATCAATAACCACTTCCTCGAGCCTATGCTAAAGAGCTTGCAATCTTTTAGATGTGCTATACAACACAACTGTATCTTTTTCTTACAGGCAAGAGATCGGGGAGCCGGCTCCGGCACGAAGCTCGCTTGGCGCTTGCCCAACGAACTAAAGAGTAGGCGTTTTATCTGATTTGGCTCTGGGTCGGCTCTGGCTGGCGTTGCTCCCGCTTGGAGACGGATGCCCGGTTTTAACGTTGCCAGCCTACACACGACACCCATGGCTTCTACTGAGCCCACCTGGCATAGCCCAACGGACACTCCACCAGCCCCTAGGCAGGGTGCCATGTCTGCACCTTGGAGCATAATACAGGACTTTGCCATTGAAAGAGCTTAAGACCCGGGTATGTTTCCTAAAAGGTTTCTCCATCTTGCATTGGGGTCCGTGTCGCTCTCCACATCACCGTTCTTTTAACCCCTTATCCGGCCGAGTCCCCTGGATGGAAATAATATGTCAGCCAGGAATATCCGGTGTAGAGGACTCTCCCCCGTCAGGAGCATGCAGTCATTTAATACGAGCTGATTATTCTGATACCGATCTCACCCAATTCACCCAAAGACCCAAGCAGAACATTAATACGGCGGGTGCTGAGGGGACGTCATTTATGGACGCTGACGCTCGAAAAAAATCTGAATGCGTGTTTAGAAAGGAACCCGTCTCCAATTATACGCCGTTCGAGCTTTATCTAATTTCACCCAACTAAGCTAATACAATCTCGACGTTTCCTTTTCACAGGAAACTATTGCAATGTCATATTATAATTCAGATTATTGATGTTAATAAAACAGGTAGTTTTTTTTAATAAAATGCAACAGAATAGATACGCAAGGACTAAGACGAGACCAACGGCTGAGCCTTTCCAGCGGGAGAAATGGGGCAGATCTGCTGAATGATGTGAATTTAATAAATAAAGGGAATATATCACAATAACCGCGTCTTCGGTGCTTTTAAGCATTTCTTTTTAACGAAAAGGTTAATTGGGGCTGTAGACTCTTTGTAACGTTTCTTGGAATCGGAGTGCGGAGGAGCGCAGGGTGCGGACTTTATTTATATCCTCGTCAGTCCATTATCCATGAAAATCAATAGCACTAACTACAAAGTATCGACATCATAAAACAATCTTATATTCTGCACAGCTCAGCAAAAAAATAACAGATTTCTAATGGACGGTATGGTTTTAATGGTGCAGATTGTCTGGTGGTCGGCGGGATAAGCGCGCCTGGAGTTTATCGTTATAAACAGATATAATGGCATCGATAAACTAGGAGAAATCTGGGCTTTTTCTAAATTATATATTTTGTATCGATTAGATATTAGAGCGAGAAGCTGCCTCTCTCTCTGCTCTCCGAGAACCATCATTGGTTGATACCGGGATCTCATAATCTAATGCTCCACATCAAGGGCCGACATCAGGTGGGTAACCTGCCCCTTCATTGGGCCTAACATTGGGCCTAACAGCCCCCTACCCATGACTGGATCCTTGCAGCCCACAACACTGGACCTAAGACTGGGCCCTCACAGCCTCTTCCCATGTCTGGGCCCTTACAGGCTTTACAACCCAGATTGCCACCGGGGGGGGCCCATTGCCAACTTTGAGCATGGGGTGGGGTGGAAGGAGAAGCGCGAGCTCGGACAGGGCAGAGGGGCCCTGTCTTTAGGTAAGTACTGGGCCCCAAGATTGCTGATGGTGGCCTTGTCCACATCCAATTGGCTGTGTTAACTCCAATGCAGTTCTGACAGCAGCCAATAGGAACTCTCGGCTAGAAGGAACGCCGGGAGCTGGCATGGCTCGCCATGAGTGGGGGAGCAGGAGCCAGAGCCGAGCCGCCAGGAAGATCCTCTCCTCGTTCGGTATCATGCGTGGCGCGGGATGGACTCCCGGGATGGACACTTGGTATCTTATTTGTTATCAGGCCATAAATAAACATAAGTTTTTAGTGAAAAATAAATTTTTAAGATCTACCTGAATGAGCTGCTGTTTCAACTTCTGCATTTCAGAAATATTCAGCTCGCTGAAGAGGTCCGAGACGGGGTGCAGAGACTCGCCCTTCCTGACCGCCTGAGATCGATAATCCCCGTTGAGCTTGACGATGGGGCCGTGGATGTGACCGTTCATCTTCTCCTCGTTGTTGGACTCGCTGCCGTCTTCGGAGAACTTCAGTCCATCCACGGCGATGTTGATGTGGTTGTTATACATGCTGTCGTTAATGTTTATATACTGCGAGAGTTCTTTCCTCAAATTGTTCTTCTGTTCCCTCTCGTTCTTCAGCGTCTCCAGAGCTTCTTCCAGCTGGTGCTCCGAAATCTCTTTCAGTCGGATGGCGTCCTCCAGTTGGCTGTTGAGTAACACCGTGTCCTCTTCTAAGCGCTTGATCTCGTGCTTCAGACCTTCGTATTCAACCTGAATTAGAGGAGGGAAGGAATTAGAACCCCGTGTCTCGGTTATTACATCACAGTAAAGAAACGAGAACCCAAAAATCCAGGAACAAAACTTGGTACGAATGATTAGAATTCCGGGTTTTGTTTTTGTTCTAGATCGGCTAAATAAGCTAGAACTTGAGTTCTAGAACCTATTTTGTAGCTGCTGATTAAGAAAGCTGCCAGCTACGGGCATGTGTCTTCAGTGTGCCGTATTGTAATGACATGCCTCCCAACTGTCCTGCTTTGTGCAGGACAGTCCCTATTTTGCCATGTGAAGCCTGGGAGGCGGGCATTTATTTTTACATTTAATTTTATTTAGAAAACACCCGTAGATTATGTAGCGCTATTGCAATAGGCCAGAATATGAACCACTGACAATAAATAACAGGCAAAATTGGCAACAGCCTCCTAGCAGAAGTGGTAGAGGGTAATACAGAGAGGGTATTAAACATGCATGGGATAGACATACGGCTCCTGACTCTAACTATAAAATTCTAAAATGTACTTTTTCCCCCCAATATGTTAATATTACAGAAATAATATCGTTATCAACATCACAGATAAAAAGAGTAAAGAAACCCGGAACCCCCCCCACAAAAGTCAATTATCTCTGAGATATTATATTACAATACATGTTCCGTCAGGAAAACTGCAAAAATAATTGGATGTCCTGGTTGGGGGATTCTCCCGGGAGGGGAACCTTCTCTGCAAAGTCGTTCCCACTAGAAAGAAAACTCTTTTTGTTTTTTGTGTGAAATCTGATATTTCTCCTAATTAAACTCTTGTGAGCGGAGTCATTAGCCAGGTTGGCCGCCATTGGTGACATGCGCAGATAACACTTCATTCATTTAGCGGGGGTTCATTTGATTGGAATTTGATTAAATATTTGAGCTTAAAAAAAACAAAACAGCAAACTAATCAATAAACCAAAATAACGGCCGTGTATGTCAAGATTTCAAGATTCGAGCAGATTTCTGTACGTTATCGGGGCTTTTAGGGCTGTAGAACCCTGCGATCCCCTCATACCCAGCAAACATCCTGACCTCCTAGAAAAGAGGGGCATCGGGGGGGGGAGGCACAAAGGAGGAAAAAAGGGGCACAAGGATTTGGGAGAGGGACTGGCCAAACTAAACAAGGATACTTGGCAGGGATGCCTACGAGAGGTACCAATTAAGCAGTGATGCGCTTGTTATTTTAATGGCAGGTGCCGTCATTCCCCTTTAAAACAAATACCCCCCCCCCCCGAGACATCAGCAAACTAATTATAGCGAACAACTATAATGATGTCACTTATTATGCCTATTCCTTTTAGCATCTGTCAAGGGAGGGGTAGCCATGGGACGGGGGGTAATTTAAAGAACTTGGGCAATTACCTGAAGCTTTTCTAGGTATTCTCCATATAGAATATAATAAATTAAGGTGACGTTTGTGCAACGACTGGATCCCTTTTCTGCTTCTTTTATGAGTATGAGTAGGACTTTGCCCTTTACCTGGTTCTGTTTCAGCGTGGATACCAGCTTCTGCAGGGTGATATTCTCCTCTTCCAGCTCGGTGTAATCCTGGAGGAGCCTCGCCTCGCGAAACTTGTACTCCCGGATCTCTTCTTTCATTCGCACCCTTTGCAGCTCCAAAATCTCGTTACTCTGCAGAAGAAACAAAGACAGAGACGCTTCCTTACTATGAGGAACTAAATTCTACCCCCATCCTGCCATATAATAACCCCTGTTATATATTTAAAAACAAGACACCCGGTTCATGTGCATGGAAAGAGCTTCTATCGATTTCAATGGGAGCACTTCCTTGCCACTGATTGGCTGCTTCAAGCATCCATTGCTGTCAGTCATGTGATATTTTTGGCTTTCCCGGCTCAAACACCACACTGAGCTGATGCTTTATGGCAATGCTAATGAAGTCCGTTCCTTCATAGGCTTTCATTAGTCAGAGAGTCCGTCACTGTTCCCCACAGGCAGTAGGATAAGGAGTCGCGGTGTTTAGTAGATCGGGGGTCAGATAACAGAGCGAGAATCATCCAAACGGCTGATATGCAGCTGCCTGAAAACTTTATATTATGGGGAAAAAACTGCAACTGGGGTAAAAAGAAAACAAAGCGATATTTTTGAAAACGTATTTTTAATCTGATACGAGGAATAAAAATGGGGAGCTCCCCTTTAAGTAACAAACAAATCCCAATTTTCTTTCTGTGCATAATATTTGATTAAAGATTAAATAAACAAATAAATCAATATATTTTTATTGATGACTAATGAAGAAATGTAACATTTTCTTAAAAAAAATACAACAAAAAACGTTTACAACGCCACAGATTATTATTGGCTTTTATGATACTTTACAAAGTTTTCCAAACTTTTGAGAATGATTCCAGCAGGTGGAAGACGTTCCCCAGCCGCTAAGACTTTTTCCCGTGACGCCCGAAGTCTGCGCCGCTAGACAAAGGTCATTATTTTTTTTTTGCCGTATTTTCCGGCTTCCAAAGTTCAGAGCTGCTTTTATAATTGGTGCCCAGGAGCTCTCGCTAATTGGGAGCGAAGCAGACAGGGGGGGGCAGACGAAGAGCGAGCTGGGAATGCGGATTATTCACTGCGACCATCAGGGGGCAGCACAGCCCTGCCGGATACCGGTAATCACACTATTTTCACGGTATTGTCACGAGGGGGGGGGGGGGATTGGGGGTTTTGTGTGGCATTATGTTTTATTTTTATAGCACCAACAATTCCCGCAGCACCTCTTACAGTCCCTACATTCAAAGAAAGTCTACAGTCTGAGAAAACTAGAACTCACGGACTGATACATTAGGGGGAAAGAGGTTCCCGCTATAGTCTTAACATTTTCTACTAGCAGCCACGGCTCGGAAGGTTGATGTGCATTTTTGGCGAGTAAATTGTATCATTTCATACTTTCCAAACATCCTGCTTTAGGAGAGCCAGTCCCTCCTTGGAACCCAAATCCCTATGTATCGCTCTTTATAGATATAATGTATTTGGGGGGCTTTTAGGGCTGTAGAACCCTGTGATCCCCTCATACCCAGCAAACATTCTGACCTCCTAGAAAAGAGGGGCATCACGGGAGGAGAGAGGGGCAACAAGGCAGGAGAAAGGGGCAGAGGGGAGGGGAAAAAAGGGCATCACAGGAAAGGGTGACATCAAGGAAGGATAGAAGGGCACGGGGATTTTTCTTCTCTAAGCAGATATTTGTAGAAATGTAATTAAACTTTAAAATAGCAAATTCCTGGGGCTAAAACACGAAGCACCCGCCTGCCGTCCGACAGCCTTTCTCGCTTATTAACATAAGCCTCTAATTGGAATTCCCGGCACGGATAAACATATCACGTCTCGTTTTGTTTATTTGACAAAGAAATAAGTTGTACCAAAGGAATTTCCCTTTTTAGGAATAAAAGGGCCATTCTTCAATAATACATCACCATGCGCAACGGGGTGGAAACGCAGATAATTGGACCCAGTGCCTTGTGTATAATATATGAATGGGGGGGGGGGACGTTTGGCAAAAGAGGGTCCAAAATAGTTTATTAATCACTGGTTGTATTTTTTTAGGTCCTTAGTGTTTCTCCATTGTACAGCGCTGCGGAATATGATGGCGCTATATAAAACAATCAATAATATCTCTCCTCTAATTTCCGCCGGGGGGGGGCACTGCTTATTCATAACACCCAAAATATTTCAAGTGTCCAGATTAAGATACTTTTGTTGAGGGGGGGTGGGATAGAGGCAGCTATGGCTGATATCCCTGCTTGAATGCAGGGAAAACAAGTAAGTGTATCTTTAAATAATGACACGTCAAGGTTTCCATGACGACCGCTATCGGAGCCATTTGGGTAACACATTTGGCGAGTCGTTACATACAAGCTTCACGATGAGCTATTAAAGGGTTAATATTTCAAGAGTGCCCGGGTCGGCCCTTTTACAAACACAAAGATTCTAACGATAAATAATAAAATATATGTTAATAATAATAATGATAAATAATGAAAAAACAAATGTTTTTTTGGTGTAAATATTAATATATTAATATATTTATTAATATTATCAATTTATTTATAAGTTATTTAATGCGCAATCGATTTCTCCGGCGGAACCAAAATCAAACGCACATCACTAGCAGTGAATGACGAAAGAATTAACCCTTCCGGGAAAGAGATGATTTTATTATAAAGCCAGAAATGTATCAATATTTTTCCACTTAAATGAGGGGTGAATAATCCCCGGCCCCGGGGGCCGCACGTACACATCACACACATTTGCCAACACAAGAGCATTTCGCTCAATCTGAAGCTTAGCTGCGGATTTGACCATCACAAAGAAAAGGGTTATTCGGCTGTCTGACCCCGGGGTGACTTTCTGCCCTCTAACTGCCATCTGCCCCCTGGAGCGGAGCCCTGGAGCTAATCCATCACTCTCATCCGCATCACTCTCATCCGGCGCAGAGGAATGGAGAACAAAAAAAGGATTGAGAATGTTAAAAACGAATGGAAATGATAGAATTTTTATTATGTATATATTTATTTATATATAAATTGCTATTTTCGGTGAGATTATATAACCTGTCCTTTACCCCGAGAAGAGGGTAAAGAGGGTTTTTTTTTGCTCCGTTATAATTCAGGGCAGATTTCCGGCAGTATCCCGGGCTGTTGGGTTTGTAAAAGGCTATTGATTCATTTGACTTTAGGCTACAACGACTCTTAAATTATCAGGTCGTGGCCTCCTGCCAGAGCTCTGGATACAAACAGCCCCCAGCTAGTGTAGATTCCTGTGCACCAGATATTTACTAGCAGTCCGGGTTTCACTTGGACAGTCTCGGCATAAAGAGGTCCGTCCTGGGTCCCAGATTTACCTCTTTATGTCCTTTGGGACACTGGGTCGGTGTTGTGTTTCTCTCTCATCAGCTTTCTGGTTTTTCTCTCTCCTTTCTCCTCTCCTTTGTCTCATTGTTTTTGTCTCTTTCTTCTCTTATATCTATCTTTATTTTCTTATACTTTCTCTCTCTTTATCTCTTCTCTCCTCTCCTTTCCTTTCTCGGTTTTCACTCACTCTTTGCTCTCCTCAATAATCTCTCTTATCTCCTCTATTTTTTTTCTTTCTCTCTTTTCTCTCCTTTGTCTTTTCTCTATTTTCTGTCTGTTCTCTTTTCTTTTTTTCCTTTTTGTTACGCCCTTTCTCTGTTTTTTCTCTTCTTTTCCCCTCCTCTCTCTCTTTCTGTCTGGGCACTCCCCCCCCCCACACACACACTTTTTTTCATTCTCTCTCTCTTTTTTCCATTCTCTGCTTTCTTTCTGTCTTTTTTTTTCTATTAAACCAAACATTGTAGTTATCATCGGTAAAGCCACAGACACAAAATCTCTAGGATCATCCAGGAAACGGCTCTGCAAAAGACAGCATCCCTCGTACCCGCAGCCGGGCATTTTAAAGACCCATCGGTATAAAATGGGCATCAATGAATCTACTTCTTGGAGACATTGAGCGAGGATCTTCCGCAGACTCGGTGGGGAAAAAAGGGTAAAGATGTTAACTTTAGACACTTTTAACAAACTAAAAAAGAACAAATTTCCAGCTCAAAATCTTCCAATATAAACAATGTGACGCTTTAATACTGTTTTCGGGGCCAAAACACGACTTTCTAACCATTTTGGAAGAGCTACGGGTCGTATGTGGACCACAGCTCAACAGCCGCGGCTCCAGACAAGTGTCCAGTGGCCTGTGGGATGTATAAATAATAATACATGCGCTTGGGAGAGCTTCTTCTGACCTGGTCAAGCCACAAAAGCTACTTACCTCCTTCAGGTCTTGGACGACAGTAGAGAGGCGTTCGTTCTCGCCCTGAACGTTGGTGATGACCGCCCTACTTTGCTTCACCTCGTTCTGCATCTCCAGGATCCTCCCCAGGTAATAAGCCTCTTTGGAGGCCGACTCTTGGAGCAGAGTCTCTTCCCGGGTCTCTCCATCTTCTGCGACTTTGCGGTGGATGGTGAAGGACTGTCCGAAGGCCTGATGGAGAGAGAAGAAACAGCTGAACAAAAGGTGCCCTGCCTTTATCTGAGATGGATTCAGCGTCTAGGAACGGTTCTCGTCTTCTCCCACCCACAAAAATCTTCCCACAAAGCTGGATTGAGGATATTAGATATAAAGTTACAAGAATATCACAAGAGGTTTGAGTTTTGCTATTGGGGTGGCCGGCCGCTAAGCACGGACGGAGAGGACTAGGGGTGCACTCAATGGTGGTTTTAAAGGATACGTCTAATACAAGTAATAAAAGTATCAAAATATATGAACGTATGATGGACACACCTGAGAGCATGCAGGACCCGGCTACCCAGAGCCCTCACTGTGTCTTTGAAAAGGCGTCACTATGTATCACTTATTAATATTAGACTAATTCATTCATAATCCTCATTAATATCTATTTTGTTAACAAAGGACGTCTTTTTGGAGATTATTCATTTTACTGAGGTGTTTCTTCTACCAACATCGCCCGGCGCTGGATCTTGGTTGGCGAAGAGTAATGTCCTTTCCTTTGCCGGACGCGCGCCGATCTCTCTACAGGATATTTCTGTATAATGGAATCTTAATTGGCTTCCAGCAAAGATCCAAAAAGCCACAAGAGTTCCAAATGGGTTCTCTCGGCGTAATTAGAAGCTTGTAGAGCATCAACAGAAAACCTTTCCATTAATTGGCAAAGTTTTAAAAGTGGTTTTAAGACCTTGGCAACCAATGGAATGTTGGTGTGGGTTGAAACATTCCATTGGTTGCTAGGGGGAAAAAGAGCATTTTTAATATTTTTCATCATGTACTTTTTTTTAATATTATGAGTGACCCTTAATCTAAGTAAGGTGAGGGAGGGATCTTAAAATGCATAGAATAGATAGATAAGTGGAACAGCCGCCCAGCAGAGGTGGTAGAGAGTAATACAGTGAGGGGATTAAACATGCATGGGATAGACATACGGCTCCTGAATCTAAGACGAGACCAACGACTGATTAAGGTTTACAGTAGGAAAAACAAGTAGACTAGATGAGGGCCGAATGGGCCGATCGTCCCAGAGTATTTAGATATGATATGAAAGGCAATGATTATAATCTGTGTTGCGTAATCCATCATCTTCTGTGCTGCTCGGAGATGAAGTCGCCGTTAAAGCGATTAGAATAATATTACATTTCTATCCATTTGATCTCAGAGTGAGAACATCGATCTAGGAGAAGCTGAAGGATGGAAGCTGAAGGATGGTCGGGAATCAGAACGTCTCTAAGTGTTCCGGGTTCTGAAAATCGGATAAAACTGAAAAGGGAATCTCTGTAACAGAATCATAAAAGGCGCGTTTTATTCACTCAGATCCAGATACCATTAATCGATAAATCGCGTGAATATATAAATATATAAATGGTTTGATTAATGCCCGGGACTCACGCGAGTTCAGTTTCACCTGCAATTCCACATCGAACCACCAGGGTCATTGAGAAGAAGGGCATTAGGGAGCAGTTACTCCTGCACTAGCTCCTTTTTGCTCTCCCTCATTGTGTTTACCTGCTGTGAATGTGTGTAACAAACACGTTTCGGCTTCTGTATGACTGACCACACGGCTGGACTTTTCCTTGTGCTGAACGTGGTTGGGGGGTCATCAGATCATCCCAATACCTCCACCAACACCCAGGTCCACTCACTCACTCACCTCCCACCCACCTAGGTCCTTCTCCCTTCCTCACCCACCAGGAGACCTCTGACCAACCATGACCCCCCCCCCCCCATCTGCTTTCCATTCTACTCCATATTCACTTAGCATGGCCAACTTACACGCTCCACATCACCTGACTTTATTATTAATAGAAGGTCGGTAGTTCCTCATCACAACTAACTTCCCGTGGTAACATTGTCTCCCCGCGTTCCTGAGGACAGGCTTGTGTCTTATAACTGGAAGTCGCCAGATATTTGTGTAAGAGCATAAATTACTGGGGATGATATAAACGAAGAAGACGCAGAATAATTATTCTTTCCGAATGTTCCCAATGGAATCCACAGATACCGGTCTGAAGCTGTTAAAGAGGGAAATGTCTTCTAATACCGATGAGGGTTCCACCAGTGACCAGGAATCCCCCAAGAAGCCCCTTACTGCCTGTTTAGTAGAACCCCCCCCCCGGGCCCAAAATCTCCTCTAAACTTAATTATTCTTAAATTTCACACAATAACGAGTTCTTATTTTTTTAACTGAGCCCGAAGACATCTCGAAGTCATGAGTCGTCTCGTGGGTGGATTCCATGAACATCTCCAGCCAAGACAACAGCCTCAAAACTGATTTTTAATAAATAAATAAATAAATAAGATTTAAATAATTGGTTTAAAGTTTCCCATTTTCTGTTTTTTTAAACCGACTTGAAGCTCTTTATGGCAGGCGATCTCATAAATATCTAGCCGAGCGTTAGGTCATCTCCCTGGCTTAATTAGGAGCTCCATAAATTAAGACGACTTTGACAGCGAGAAATAGATGGGGTAGAAGAGCCTCCTCTGCCCTTTGTGTCTTCTCCTCCTTCCAGACTCCCACCCCACAAACGTGCTGATTCACCAGATTCTACGGATGGAATCTTTTTGATCTTTTTTTTGGAATCTTTTGGACTCCGACAAAGAAGATCTAAAGCCGCAGGGGCCTTCAGGATCTCAAAGGTCCTTTCTTTAGGTGGGAGATGATTCCATAGTAGATGAAGTATGGGGTATCCAACGTATAGAACCTCAGAGATACCTCCAAGGACCTAAGACGGTAATCAAGGAACGAGCTGATGAGTATAAATGATGGTTTGGACGTTCAGTGGTCGCAGGAATGGCGCTTCTAGCGCTGCATTTAGTTATATAAATGTAATAATAAACGTTACCCTATATAATAAGCAATTAGAAGGACGGATCCGGGATACTCCTGGCAGGGCTTCGTCTGGAGGATATTTCTCTGCAGGAACTCTTTTGCTCCCCTGCTGTCTTCCCAGACAGGCAGCCATCGCTCCCTTCATTAATTACTATTACTGCTGCTAAAGCAAAGCACTCGGTGATTAACATCTCCCAGCACAATATCAAATATTCATAAAACCTTAGTGAAAAAGGACATTTGTTCCGGTTCATTAGGAGCTTCACATAGTCCCTGCCATATAACTGCCGGAGCTTAAAATGACTGCGCGGAAAAAGTGCACAGACTTCATTAGCATCGCCGTAAAGCATCAGCTCAGTGCGGTGATTGAGCCAGGAAAGTCACCCAAAATATCACATGACCGACAGCAACGGCGGCTCCAGGTCTGCAGATAAAGGGAGTTTATTGGGACAAAATGAACATAATATTTGTGAAATATTTAGCTTTTACAACTCTGGACTAAATCCACGCACTAGCTGCTGACTGAAGCTGCTGTTCCACCTACTCTGCTGAATTGAAAACATTTTTACCTAAATGTAGAATAAGAAACATAATTCCCGGTCCAAATCTTTCCCACAAATAATCAGTTAATCATATAAAAGCAGCCACTGATACTTTGTTACCATAGAAACTGAAAATGCACGTTGTTGTTGTTGTTGTTGTTTTAATCTGCTGTTCACCGTGGCCCTGTTCGTCCTGACGCCCCTGATATCACAGGTTATGCCCTCCGGCGCAATGACATCACACAGCGCATGACACGTACGTTTGGTTTACAAGGAAACATTTTATTTCGGGGAAATTCTCCCCACTCGTGACATCAGCTTAATAATCAACTTCCATCGGGATGGCTCCAGGCTGAGCGAGCGAGAAAAAAAGCATGTAGTAGGGCTGCAGTTAACGATTATTTTCATAATCGATTAGTTGGCAGATTATTTTTTCGATTAATTAAGTAGAGTACATTTTTCATTTATTTACAATAATTTCTTAAACAAACAGGATGTTAAAAACAAACAGCAGAATAACAAAACTTTGAGAAAAATGCATTTCTCGTTTTTATTTCCCAATCTGCCCCCCCCCCCCCGGTTTAGGCACTTTTGAGCCCAGGCTTCCCACACTGCCCCCCAGATACCCCCAGATATCCCCCTCGGGGCGTCTTCAGGTGTTTTTTTCTTTCTTTAGTAGTTTCTGTGGGTTTTATTTTTATTTTTAGGCATCTGCTGTTCTGTGACGATGAAGCTGCTGGCATCCGATATAAGCGTAAACACTTAAATGTCATGTGACACAGAAAGGAGTCCCTGATTGGTTGTTGCCATAGAAACTGAAGACACTTCTTAAAGATTTTGATTGTGGTTATGTGATCAACTTTTTTAATATGTTAGGAGAGGCAGCCGGAGACCCCCCTAACTTTGTTGCCCACAAAGCTGCTTTTGGGGCAAAAATAAAAATGTAGCAAAGTCACTGTAAAAAAATAGAATGTCTTAATTTTTGCTCCAGAATTTAGTGCTTTTCACCCGATTGAATAAAGGGAGTCTTTTCCCCGTTTCTTTTCAGACAATTTGTTGCTTTTTTTGTTGTTTTATTGATTATTGACATCTCTTTTACTGCAAGGAGGAGAATCTTCTTTATCTGGCGATTCGCCTTTTGTCTTCCTGGCTCTGGGCTTTGTGTTTTATGGCACCGACCTTAGCTGTGGCTGACACTTAATGTGTGAAATTTGATGACTTTTCAACCAAGTTTCCTTTCCAAAATCATCCAAAACCAACACAAAGACAGATAGTTATCCCTCTCCATAAACTCCCTTTATCTGCAGACCCGGAGCCGCCGTTGCTGTCAGTCATGTGATATTTTTGGGTGACTTTCCCGGCTCAATCACCACACTGAGCTGATGCTTTATGGCGATGCTAATGAAGTCCGTTCCTCCATAGACTTTCATTAGTCAGAGAGTCCGGCTGGGTGATTAAGACTGAGCCGTTCTATTGTTTCCCACAGGCAGTGTGATAAGGAGTCGGGGGGTTTAGTAGATCGGGGGTCAGATAACAGAGCGAGAATCATACAAACGGCTGATATGCAGCTGCCTGAAAACTTTATATTATGGGGGCAAAAACTACAACTGGGGTAAAAAAAACACAACAGAAACATCCAATATACAAATAAATCAAACTGCATATAAAGGGGGTTTTAGCCGACTACGTGCCTCCTACCCAAAGCCCAACATAGAAAAAATTAGACAAATTGTACAAAAATGTGATTTATTTTCATCAATGTGTTAACCTCTAATTTGCTGGTTTAGTGTGCGGGGTTAATCTGCTCCATGTTTCCTACCCGGCGTCGCTCGCTGCATTATGGCGTCCTGTAAAGGCTCTGCCTTCTCTTCTATTCTGGGTTTTAACGGCATTCGCTGCGCCGTCTAAGTGACCGCTGCATGAAAAATGCATGAAAAGCATATAATCCACACTAAACACAAACACGCGTGTGCTCCGCGCTGCACACGCCACGGATCCGTTTCCCAAACGTAAAAATCAATTCTGTGCCGAATTTCTAAAAAGTCAGCAAAAAAAAACCCGGCATGATATACGACGGAGCGATCAGATCCACAGCCGGGGGAAAGCCTGCGTCAGGAGTATGGAGTGTAAGCTCACGGGGCCGCCGTAAATTCTCTGATCCTATCGCAGGGACTCGCTAATCGCGCTAATGACGGTCCTTATGGAAACTGTGACTGGTTGGGAGGTAAAGATATTAGGAACGGAGTCACCTGTATTCAAGCAGGGATTCCAGCCGTGGTAAAGCAGGGAGAAGAGCACCAATCGGGACGCTCAGATATCATTAAATCATATCACCTACATATTCCGCAGCGCTGTACAATGGACATGTTTTTGTGCAAGTCACAGGGACGCGGCCGGCGTGACACACAGGAGGCGACGCTACGTCTCGCCCTGCGGACCCCTGACTTATATATAAGCTATCAATGACCCCGAACTACCCCCCCACCACCCAAACACAGACGGGCTCATCCCTTCCCGCGGGGCCACCGGTTAGTAATCACATGACCAAAATATACAAACAGACCCAAAAAAACAATGTTTATGACTGTTTAAAGCCATACATTTCCGAGATATAAGTCGATTTGATGAGACTGTTCTGGTGTTTTCAGGACTGTTGGCAGCGGATATCCACCGAATGGCTGTAAATTCATGTTCCCTGAGGTTTTTATACACATTATCGGGGCTTTTAGGGCTGTAGAACCCTGCGATCCCCTAATACCCAGCAAACATTCTGACCTCCTAGAAAAGAGGGGCATCAGGGGAGGAAAGAGGGCAAAGAGAGGGACTGGGCAGACTAAACCAGGACACTCGGGAGGTATGTTTCTACCTGTATATCTTATTCCTTCACACCCAAATCAAATTCAACAACAAATTAGAGCGCCGTCTCTCTGCTCGGCTCGGTGATCGAT
Source organism: Spea hammondii (assembly GCA_029215755.1). Lineage (NCBI taxonomy): Eukaryota > Metazoa > Chordata > Amphibia > Anura > Pelobatidae > Spea > Spea hammondii. Next base: position 2,390,449 of record JARDYJ010000004.1, read on the forward strand.
GTTCTCGCAGGATGTCTAATGCAATAACTGCGCTCGCTGCCCCCGCCAGGCGCGCTATTAGGTGAGGATCCATATTTCCGATAAGTGCATAAAACGCTTATTTTAGCCAGGACTGAAATTCCATCCGACTGTTTTTCTCGCGTCGGGGGGAGGAGTTTTTGGAAGGGCCATTACGGCCCCTATAGCGCGTAATAAAGACATACAGAAAGCCGTCACATGAATATTTAATGCCCCGCATTAAATGACCGAATTCCCAATCAGAGAATCTCATCTTTCTCGTCCTCTATACGGGGAGAGCGATGAATTATTAAATAATACGGGACGTCTGTATATAAAAGTCACGTTACTGAAACCCGGAATAACTCCAACAGTCAACACGGGCGCAGCGTCTCAAATATCCCAGCGCTCTATCTGTCTATTATCTATCCTTCTATCCGTCTATCTATCTATCTATCTATCTATTATCTATCTATCTATCCGTCTATCTATCTATCTATCCGGAGCCCGGAAGAACATTCATGTATTCGGTTATTTGAGCCGGGATTGTAGAATCAGCTCCAGGCTGTGAAAATCTGCCCACTTGCCCTGAGAATTTGCCCACCGCCAGAAAATCTCCAGATTCCCCTTGAGATGAGAATCTGCCCCTTGTACACCGCTACGGAATATGATGGCGCTATATAAACAATAAATAATAAGAAATGTCTTCATGTGGACTCTGCCAGGAACCTGACCCAGAACCCATCGCGGCCCTGAAACTGACACCTGCCCTCCGTCCCGGCACCGCAGGACTTACCAACTAACCCGCCCCCCAGACACAATGTGAGTGACCGGCCGCTGATCCCGCAGGCTGAGGTCACCGCTGGACGAGCCAAATCCCCCCCCCCCCGCGCACGACACCCGGCGACAGAAAGAGGAGAAAAACCGTGCCGGGGATTTAAACCCAACTATCGGGGATAATCCCTGAGCCCCATCAGAACATCTACACCGCCACATACAGCGCGTCCTGGGGGTGATAGGATTCAGCCCCCATCTAGACTCAAACCTTAATCAGTCATTGGTCTCGTCTTAGATTCAGGAGCCGGATGTCTATCCCATGCATGTTTAATCCCCTCACTGTATTACCCTCTACCACCTCTGCTGGGAAGCTGTTTCATTTATCTACCACCTGAGATGCTTTGTTGTGACTTCACAATGATGGGAGGGATGTTGTTTTCGTTGTTGCGGACATCATATAGTTACATATATTTATTTATAAACAGCTCTGGATAAATAATATCAATGTTCTAAAACTGTACACAGGCTTCTATACATATACCCATGGCTGGGGTGACCAGGTGTTTTTTACTTTATTGAGAGGGTGGTAGAGAAGTGGAACAGCTTCCCAGCAGAGGTGGTAGAGGGTAATACAGCGAGGGTATTAAACATGCATGGGATAGACATACGGCTCCTGAATCTAAGACGAGACCAACGACTGATTAAGGTTTGAGTCTTTACAGCAGGAGAAACGGGCGACTAGACGGGGGCCGAATGGGGCCGATCTGCCGGCAGGTTCTATGTTTTCATGTGTGTTCATTTGCAAGCTGGGTTTAAAGGGTTAAATGTGAAATCTTTTACCCTCTCCCCAGATCCCTTTATAAGAGCACACGAGTCTCACGCTGGACACAGGACCCATGTACCCAGTATGAAAACACAACCCCCCCCCCCCCCCAACCCCGGCTAAGGAGAGAAAGCCGATTATCCTGGAGGAATCCTCTGAGCCGGCAGCAGCTGACGCGGCAAATAAACCGGCAGACCGGCCCCGGCTCGCATTCCTACGCCTACTGCCTGGGTACTTGGCATCCCCAGAATAATGCCACCGGCCACCTCAGCCGGACGAAGAAGACCCCCCGGGGACCAAAAAGTGAGCCACCACGCATAGGAGGAAATGCATTGTACAGCGCCACGGAATATGGTGGAGCCATAGAAACAAAAACAATACCGGCGGAAAACACAAACCCTTTGTGTGCTGCAGATTCTGAAGGCTGCTCTGCTGTTTTGTTTCCGTAAATAATTATGACATCATTTTTTTTAACCCTTATTTACGATGCGCACAGGAAAGGGTTAATCATTAAGGCAGCCTAATGGGGGCTTTATAACGTTGTACGACGCTGCAGAATATGATGGAGCTATGTGATCCGATAAATAATGACATTACCTCTATACAGGGGTGATGGGGGGGTATAAATACTTATTTTTAACCCTTTAAATAACTTAAAAATATTATTTTAAAACAGTCGTAAACATTGTTTTTTTGGGTCTGTTTGTATATTTTGGTCATGTGATTACTAACCGGTGGCCCCGCGGGAAGGCATGAGCCCGCCCGTGTTTGGGTGGTGGGGGGGTAGTTCGGGGTCATTGATAGCTTATATATAAGTCAGGGGTCCGCAGGGCGAGACGTAGCGTCGCCTCCTGTGTGTCACGCCGGCCGCGTCCCTGCAAGCAGGACACCCCGTGACTTGCACAAAAACATGTCCGTTGTACAGCGCTGCGGAATATGTAGGCGCTATATTAATCAATAACTAAAATAATAACAATAACAACAATAATAATAATAATCCCAAGCCCCACACAACACTTCCTGGTCCGGAGGGCCGTGAGAAGGATACAATGTATCAGCAGAACACTCAACATGCTGTCCACACAAAGGAGACCAGCAGAAGCCTCCACTGATGGTCAGAGGTCCCTCACATCCTCAGCATGACCTCCCCTGCATCCTGGGCACAAATCTCCATTAAGATTAACCCCTTTTCCCCCAGCTCTGGTCCCCAAACCCTCATGATTGGTTAAGGATGCCTCCACCTTGCAGACAGTTGGGGGCTCTGCTCCCAGACACTCACCTCCTTGAGCTGGTCCAGCTCCTGCTTGAGGGTGTCATACTCAGCCTCCAGCTCATCATACTGCTGCTTCAGGGAGAGCTTCTCCTCCAGCACCACCAGGCCATACTCAGCAGCCTGGATCTTCTCCTGGGTGGTCTCACTCAGCTCCTTGGTCAACCTTTCAATCTCAGCCTTATAATCCTCCACAGTCTGCAGCACCTCCTCAGCAGCCATGGCCCCCACTTGTGTCCAAGGCTGGGACTGAGAATGGAGGGACAGATGGGTGGGGAGGAGGAGAGAGGGAGAGGTGAGGTGGGATGTTGCTGGAGGGAGAGGGGGGCTTAGCAGCTGTGCTGGGTCTGGAGGCTCACAAACCGCTCTGCATCATCATCATGCCAAGCCCTGGCACAGCAGCTGCCTCCCCCCCTCTACCGTGGCCCCGGGGCCCTCACATGCATTGGCCCCCACGCTCCCCGGCTATTGCATTTCTCCTATTCTGCTTATTCATAGGCAAGAGGATGAGGAGGAGAGATCTCCATTCTCCACACAACGTCACTGCAGTGTGAACTCTCCACCGGCTCCCCCCCTATTGCGGCTTGCAAAATGATACAGTCCGCCAGCAGCCAGCACCCACAACATATCTCCGGGACGATCCATTACCTGGCAGGGGGGGGCTGTCTAGGCAGAGGACACAATGCACTGGCTGTAGCGCTGGCTATGTGCCATAAGGCTGCATCCTACACATCCTTGAGATGCAAAATGTTTAAGATCAACATGTTTATTGATTTATTTAAGCTTGTAAGATTTCAAATATATATAGATATTTATGTCTTTAAATTTCTAAGATTTTAAATATATTCATTTACATTTTTAAGACTTAAAATATGGTTATTTCTTTAAGTTTATATGGTATATAAAAATGTGATGCGCACATGGGATAGATATATGTACGGTACATACAATATGCATATGGGGGTGTTGGGGCTTTAGAGTCATATTATTAAAGACGAAGGTTGTTCTAAAACTTCTGAATTTGCTTTTGATGGAATAATAAATATTTTTCTTTGAAATACAGTAATTCATTGAAACATTTATCCTTTTATCTGCAGGCCTGGAGCCGCCGTTGCTGTCAGTCATGTGATATTTTGGGTGACTTTCCCGGCTCAAACACCACACTGAGCTGATGCTTTATGGCGATGCTAATGAAGTCTGTCCCTCCATAGACTTTCATTAGTCAGAGAGTCCAAACAGTCATTAAGACTGAGTCATTCTATTGTTCCCACAGGCAGTGTGATAAGGAGTCGGGGGGGTTAGTAGATCGGGGATCAGATAACAGAGCGAGAATCATACAAATGGCTGATATGCAGCAGCCTGAAAACTTTATATTATGGGGCAAAAACTACGACTGGGGTAAAAAAGAAAACAGAGTGATATTTTGGAAAATTCCGTTTTAATAAGGGTGTGTTTGCAACGTTGGCATGAAAATTCTGCCGGAGAATTTCTCTGTAGTCCAAGAAGGGAATCAGGCTGTGGCTTGTACAACTTATTCCCCTGCAAAGCCATGGGCTGAGGACTTCTGGTGGCAAAAGTCTCCATGGGACTGGTCACGGTCGCTCCAGTACTCTGCACGAGGCGTAGTAAATGAGGAAGGTGACAAATAAAACTGTTAGGGTATCTAAGGCCTCCTGTATATGGATACAATAACGCATAAATATATCCAGACCTACTTATATAAACCTCAGGAACCCCGTAGTTCTTTATTTTAGACGTTGATATAAACACCCATGTACGGCAAATAGAATATTAAGGAGAGAGAGGGAGGAGAGAGGGAGGGAGGAGAGAGAGGGAGAGAGGAGAGAGAGTTGAAATAAAAGGAAACCTTAATATATTACCGAGGAACCCTGTGGGGAGTGTAATTAATAAGCACCCTCAACCAGTCTCTGCTTCTAGGGGTTGTTCTTGCTCTCTTCTTTTTCTTAGCTCCTTTTTTGCCCTTTCTCCCTATTTTAGCATCATCTCCCCCTTATCAGTTCTTGCCCCCTGTTTGAGAAGAGCTTCGGGGTAAAGTCTGTTTTTTCATCGGTTACGGGCAGGTTTAACGTAACAAATAATTAACTTGGCCCCTGGGGACCCTAATCAGCAGGTGGCGCCCTTTCCCCCAGCATGAAGCCCCCTAACTGCCACGTACCGATCCATTAAATAAAAGAATTGACATTGAATTAAACCATTCTGGTGAGGAATACTTGATGGAAACATCTTCATTGGTTATATTATTTCCTTAGCGAAGGTTGGTGGATCGATACGGGGTTCAATGCTAAATGTATCTGTTTTGTAAATATGGAATTTTGGATGAACCCCGTTTCGTATAAAATTTACATCTTATTATAGACGCTTTTGCCAACGTAGACAAGATTTTCTTAATGATTTCTTCCTCATCCTTGAGTAGCGAGATAACGTTTGTTTTCTTGTATGTTTGCTCTCGTGTAAATAAGAACTGTGAGCTTATTCTATGTTTGGCGTGGATTAGCTGCACCCGCTTTATGCTGCTTGTTACATTTTTCTATGTCTTGTTGCAGCTTCCTTGAAACCGCGTCTAATCCCGCTGGCAGCCATGAATAAATGGAGACGTGACGGAGAACCCGAACACTTCTATACATGGTGTTTTTTATTTTGCTGATTCTACTAATTTAACCCCTTAATGACAAAGCACGTACATGTATGGGCTCAAAATGCATTGTCCTTAAGGGGTTAATAATACGTTGAGCGTTCAGACTTTGGCTTTTGCTGAAAAACGGTCCTGGTTTCTGTTGGATGATTGTGAACAAACATCTGCATTGTGTGACTTTCTCTGGAACCCCTTGGCCGGTAGAGTCTCGGGTTGTAAAGTCCAGCTGGAGGTCTTCTTACCTGGTTTTTTTTATGGGTCTTTAGGAAACTTATCAAGGTCTTCTACTGTCCCTCTCAGGGCCACCTGACATAAGTCTATCTCGACCCTTGCATATGGAGGTTAAAGCAGCCTTTGGCAGGATCCAGGCTGTCTTCGGACCTCCGTCTTCGGCTCTCATGTTATCAGAGTTTATAAGGCACCAAATGTCATAACAAAACCGTATGGGGTTCCTGACGGACGTTACGTTGTAAGAAAGAAAGGGACTCGTGTTGGAAACTTGTAGGCCCCGCCGTAGGGTTTCTAGCCTCTTGGAGAACTATTTGGTTGGCGTTGCATCCATGTTAACGAAGCTTTGGAGTCGGGCGGCCCTGTTGAGTTCTGCTTCAAGTTGCCCCCTCCGGAGACACAAAGTTAAGTTTGTGGAGTTGAAGCACTTGTTGAACTCAGTTGAGGATCTCTGAGTTCATTGGCGTCACTCATCAAGTTGGTGGTCAAGACGACCTCAACTACAGGCGAGTTTAAACATGCATTGGATAGACATATGGCTCGTGAAGTCCGGGGGGGGGGGGCGTTAGTGTGTGGGGGGGTGAGGTTTCCCCCTTCTGCCAGTATAATTATAATTATTCGGGATGCCGTCTGTCAATCAAAATGTCAAATGCAGAGGGGTCCACAGCTGGTGAACAAAGCTGAAATGTCACGGTCTGGCGCCACAAAACAAAACAAGAACTTCAACAAGCAGGACCGGGATCTCCAAAAAGTTTAGTCTCAACCGGAACCTTGCTGCGTGTTTATTCTACTCAGACATCACTGGATTGTAAATAAGGACATAAAACTTCGAAACACAGAACCTGCCGGCAGATCGGCCCCATTCGGCCCCCGTCTGGTCGCCCGTTTCTCCTGCTGTGAGGACTCAAACTTTAATCAGTCGTTGGTCTCGTCTTAGATTCAGGAGCCGTATGTCTATCCCGCGCATGTTTAATACCCTCACTGTATTACCCCCTACCACCTCTGCCGGGAGGGGCAGCGTACAGTGGCATCTGGTTACATTGTGACCTGGATGGGTCGCCATATGGTAAGGTTTAGGGGTTGACAGAAATCACTTGCCTTTCACGTGATAAAAACTTGAATAAATCTAATTAGTCTCAGTTTTTCCACATTTTCCGTTTCTAAAGATTTTGTCCAAATTATCTTTTTATTTTTTTATATTTTGTGTTCCTAGTTACTAAAATCTACTTTTTTAGATCCCAGAGCAGGTTGTGTTTTATTATCTTTTTGTTAAATAAACTTATTTCGGCAGAATTAAATTAGCTTGGAAGGGTCAGAGGGCAACGAAAGGTCCCGATCGGCTGCCACGGAACGACTTTCGTTTATACGCCGTGGCAAATCTAAACCGCGTGAAATCAGAAAAAAAAAAAAAGTAAAATAATCATTTTGTGTCGAATTCCCTCTTACGGTATCGCGACTGTATTGCTACAAACGTTCCCCGATCATAAAAGGAAAAGAAATAATCACAGAAGTTCCTTAGCAACCCCGGCTTAAGGACTCAGGTGGCTTTTAATCCCCAAATGACCTTCTCCTCCGCCGCGTCTCTGACTTTCTCGAACATAAAAATCGTTAATGACATAACGTTGAGGTCATTATTACGCCAGACACTTAATAAAGATGGCTATGTAAAAGTTTGATTCGTTTAGCCGACGTTTATCTATATCCTGAGATTAACAAAGGGCATTTGTGGCGAAGACCGAACGACCTTTTGAGGCTGCGGATGTCGTGCGGAGAAGGTGGGATTGGTGCCTCCTTGACCTCAGACCCCCCATGAATTATTTTATATAGCGCCATCAAATTCCGTAGCGCTGTACAATGGGTAGTCAGGACGTAATTATGTATATGTGTCTGGTGTTAGGGCGAGTGTTTGTGTTAGTATGTGAACAGTTTTTTGCTCTGGGGGACACCAAAGAAACCCTACGCCCAGACACCACTAACCCTAGGCTCACCCTTGAGATAAGACAGGACAACGACAGCGCTCAACACACACGACAGAAAATATATATATTTTTTTTTTTATAACTAATATAGTTAAGCAAGGTGGGGGGGGGGGGGTAAACTTCCAAGTGGAATTTTGACTTATACGAGTCTTTCCACGTGGGCCATGTCAGGAGATGGACCGAGCAACCATGCATGACTGCAAAGTCCGCACTCATAAAAAAATAAAAAATAGGATTGTGACCATATGGAACGTGACGGTCCTTTACAGGCAAATAATGGACCCACAAGCTGTGGATTCACAAAGATTTGCCCAGATGTCATTTTTTCCCTCATCAAAAATGAATATTAAAAGAAAAAAAGATTGCAAAAAGAAAACCCGTTTACAAAATAACTGGTTTATTCAGTTTTTGAAAAGTAAAAAAAAATAAATCTGCAACAAAACAATTTTAACTTTAAACAAACATATAAAATACCAGAATAAACGTAGTGCAATGTGGTTTAGCAGCCAGGGATGATCATGGAGTCTGTTTTATCTTTGTCTGCATTGTTCTTTATTCCCCCCCCCTCCCCTTTACATAGAAAACAGAAGAATGAGTTGGGTTTATGTACAGAAAAAGAAATGCTCTTAGAAGTTGATTGTAGAAATGAGATTCTTCTCTTTGGTAGCAGCATGAACAAAAAAAAATAAATAAAAAAAAAAATACAAAAAATAAAATAAAAAATACACCAGAGTTTGGTGTATAATAAAAAAAAAAATAATGCATAAACACTTAAAGAAAAAACAGAAAACAAAAGCACAAGGGAGCCATGAATTAACTGACCCTTATGTGTCTTTTTTAATACTGGATTATTGTCATTGTTTTCACTGTAGCCATTACAATTGCACAACAATTGTGGTAAATAGTACAAAAAAATAAAAATAAAAAAATGCGAGTCACTATTTGAGGTCCGCAGAGCTAGCTTGCGAAGGTTCCATCATAACTTTTGCTTTTCTTCTCCAGATACAGTTTTTTGAACGTATCGAACGTTGCTCTGGAATCCTGGCTTTGTCGGGCAGCTTCTTTCTCGGCGGCCAAACAAGCGAAAGCCTCTTCGGGCGAGGGCGGCCGATCGCGGTCCCCTGTACAAAGCCAAGCAAAGAGCGCATGATTTAAACATCTGCACGCGAGGTAAAGGGTTAAAGGCTTTTAGGATCCAGATGTGCAGAGGAGACACTAGAACGAGTAACGTTAGATTGAGAAATCGTGTAACATTCACTCAGAAGGCGCCTCGCCAAAGATCACAAGAACCGCGTCCCACTATAAATGTTACCGACGGACCCCTGGCCAGCTTACCTTGTTCTTCCGTGCCTTCCAGTTTGCGCTTCTTCGCTGGAAGCTCTCTGTACCACGCTTCCTTCTTGCTCTTGATCGCTGCGTAAAAAAAAAAAACGTTTTTATTAGAATGTTGCCGAATTAGCACAAAAGATGGGCCAAAAAGTAAGTTTTACGGACTGGTTACCTTCCACGCTACATTTTTCTTTAGCAGCCTTGGAACTTCCCGAGTGGTCGTGGGACAGAGGACTCTTCTGCAGCAGTTCGGGAAAGAGCTTGAATTCCAGCATTTTAGGACTATTCGCGTGCTTCTTATTACTCGTGGAGGGAATCTTCGTGCCCGACTCCAGAGACTTTCTCCGACCGCCGTTTTTAACTCGGGTCAGATCAGGCGAAGGTCCGATTTGCAGCTTTGTTAAACTTATGCTGTCGTGAGACTGACGTTTCACCCCAACGCAAGGACTCAAATAGATCTTATCTTTACTCGAAGCGGCGGGCTTCCTCGGGTCCTGAAGGTTGTGCGAAGACATCTTGCCGTGGCTGTTCCGGCCGGAAGCCATTTTCCTCGGACTGGTTGCCCCGCAGGATACCATCTTCTCCCGTTCCTTCTTCAAGCGATTGTAACTCTTGGCCAAGGCGGCTTGCTCCACGCTTAGTTTCGGCGGCACGTTTTTAGCCTTGGCGGGAGACTTGCGCATTTTGACGTTACTTATTCGGTGTTTGCTCCCATCGTGACCCGCTTTGGGCCATTCAGGACGGGGGTTCTTTTCACCGACTGTCCCGGCGGCTTTGGAGTCAGTCGATACTTGCTCTTGCCTCTTGCTACGGATCTCGTTAAGCTTTCTCTTTCTTTGCAAGTATTCCTGAACGGTTAGAACTTTCCTGGATATCTCGATCACGCGCTTTTCATCTTTGTTTTTTAAGGGGCGAGGAGTCTCCTTGGGCCTCTTTTCAAAGCCAGACAGCACCTTTATTGACTTCTCCGTAACGGCGTTCTTTAAAGGAGGGTCTGCGGCGCGGTTCTGAGGTTTGACTTCCGGCGGCGGCCGGACAGCGTTGCCGACGACCTCACCAGAAACCGGCCTTCTACCCGCGTCGCTAGGTGAACTTCTAGAAGCGGCTCTGTCTGGACGCGGTCTGTCGGCAGGACCTTCAGAAGACTGCGTTCTGTGAGAATCCGGTCTGTCGGCAGAGCCCTCAGGAGACGGATCTTTGGGCAATTGACTTATTTCGGCCTGGCGTTCAGAAAACCGAGATCTTTTCATCTCCTTCCAATGCTTCTTCTTGTCTTTAGAGTTTCTGTTTTTCAAAAAGTCCGTCTTAACGATGAGTTTTTCCCCCTTCCGAGACGTCGATTGGTCCGATTTGGGTTTTTGAGGACCTGAGCCCTCTTGTCTGTGGTGTTTCTTAGATTGTGAGCTGTGGGGTTTCACCGACTCCGTGTTTTCACACGAAGGTTTTGTATTCTTTCCTTCACAAGATTCTGATCTCTCCGACTCGCCCACCAAATCAGACGCGGCACACGGCACCTGAGGTTCCCATTCGTTAGCGCTCGGCTCTTGTTTGCAGACCACGTTAGCAGCAGGAAAGTCTTCTCCATTGCCATCTGCAACTTGGCCATTAACGTTAGGGGACTTATCGGGATGGCTTTCAACCTTTTCTTGAAGATCTTCTGAAGTCAAGTTCCCCGAGTCTTCAACTTTTACAGAAGACACAGCAGACATTGTGTCATTCACAAAGACCTTCAAGGTCTTTGAGTCTTCATCTTTCACAGAAGACATCGTGCCGTTCTCGGAGTCTTCCGTAGACTTTTCAGCGTTATCGCTCTCTGGTAATTTACACGAGCACTTCGGCGCACCTCCATAGGCATGCGTCATCCAGCTAAACAAACAACAAAACAGATTCTTATCGGGCAACTCTTGGTTTGAACTTTGTTCGGTTTCCTTCTTGACCGGATTAGAATCCTTGAGAGACGTTTCTCTGGACTGGCCTTGGTCCACACCTTCAGAGGAGTGATCCATCACAGTGTCTTTACTGGGAAGCTCCTCCATGTTTTCAAGATTTACCAACATTTCCATGAAGGGTGAGGACACTCTCTCGACCAGAGGTCTATCTTCCTTGGAAATTTCCTTTAAGAGAGGTAGATCGTCTTCGGATACGGAATCCTTCTCAGTTTTGATAGGGGGAGGAGACGCTTGTTCTACTTTAGCTCCACACGGCTCGGGATTCTCCACTTTGCTTTCCATTGCGTAGTTTTCTATTCCAAATGGGAATTCTGATAGAAGATCAGACAACTGATCAGATACCTTGGTGGAGCCTAGATCGCCGCTGTACATCCCCGTCGGAGACTGTTCCATTTCGCTGCCATCTACACCAAGGTCCTCATTACTCATGACAACCTCTGAGCATTCTGAAGTCAACGATGAAGATTCAAGACCTTCAACTGGAGCCGAAGAAACGCCCACGTCTTGCTCTCTCTTGAGTTTATCTCGATGGTCGCGACCATGAGAATTCATATCCTTATCCACCGGCCATAAATTGCCTTTCCCATCACCAAAAATCATGGCAATCGCCGAGTCATAGAAGGAGTTGCCTTCAACAAGGGAACATATGCTGGATATTTGCAAGCTCCCACCTTCATTAGCGTCCCTTTCTTCATTAGACTTAATCAGTTCACTTTCTGACTCGGCGACACTACTTTTCGGTACAGAGTAGCAGTCTGCTAAACCACCATGCAGAAGAGTTTTGTCCACGACTTCTAGATCACCCATAACAGCATTAAACTCTTTTAGTAACTGGACTTTCAGCCCTCCGGGCTCAGCCCCTGCGGTAGCATCTTCTACGTTACCCACAGGCAGAGTTCCCTTTTTATCTACGGAGCTTAAGCTGCAGACGCTGCCTTCCTCAATGACCGGACATTGTTCGGGGGTCTCCGCTTGACTCGCGTCCGTATGGCTTTTCATCTTTGACTGCACCAAGGGTGAAACTATTGCAATTTGAGGTTCCATGGTCTTTGAAAGACTGTTGGCCGACCCTTCTTGGTTGAAACCAGAAACGACGAAAGTCGACCCGGATAAATCGGACGCGTCGCTGGTTCCTACCATGCATTCTTTGGATACGCTTTTACTTTGATCGGAGTCCTCGGCTGGCGTTAGGACATTGCCCGCCGATAAAGGTTGACCGGAACCGGGAGGGGTATTTTGTGATTTCCATAAAGACAGACACGTCTCTAAGGCTTCCAAAGAACGAGACAAGACATCCTCGTTCTCTTTGGGCGGCACAGCCGGCAAAGAGTCTTTGAGGTTATCTGGACGGCCTCTGGCATTTTCCAAGCCTACACCAGGCCCTGCTCCATTACCCTGAACACGAGGCGCCTCACCATGCGCCTGAGAGGTTGTAGAAAAGTCTGCTTGCTTGGGTAACCCACCTTGCGTCCCGCATTCCCTTCGAACATTAGAAGCAAACTGGTGGCTTGCGCTTTCCCTGCCGGCCTGAGGCACGGCGCCAGTAGACCCGCTGTCCACCAAAGTCATTGTCATAGCTCTTCCTTGGACCTCTTTATTCACAACGGAGTCCAGGTTGAAAGACTGATTGGGATGAGAAAGGGCACTCATGGAACTCAAGTATTCAACATCAGACACAGCATAAACGTCCTGGGTAACCATATTCCTCATATCGGGGGTCATGCTTTGACTCGAGTCAAAGTTTTGGGACGGGCAGGGGTGTAGTTGGTTTCCTTTATTCATTACTTGTACCGGGACCCCATGCATTGTGTTTTGCTGATCCGTTGCCCTACCGCTCGTCGGCCCCGGGGCAGCCTGCGTGTTGGAAGCGAAAGGCGTTTGCGTAACCTGAGGATTAAGAGACGCCATGGAATTGGTGTTTTGCGGCACCGTGCCGTTAGAAAGCTGCATGTTTTGCCTTTCGAGTTTCCTTTCCATGTAAATTTGCACGAGGTCCCGCTTCACTTTTCTGTACACATTAAGAAGCATTAAAACCTCCTCGTGCTTCTTGGCGTCCAACGACGTGGGGCCATTGTAACCCAGTAAGTGCGGGACGCCAGCAGTCTGCTCCGGCGAGTAGGCAAAAGGCTGCTGTGTGGGTTTCTGCACAGGCTGCGGGGGGTAGTTTTGGTTGGGAAAGGACTGTCCGCTTTCCACGGGCTGCGGGGGGTAATTTTGGCTAGGAAAGGACTGCGGGGGGTAATTTTGATTAGGAAAGGACTGCGGGGGGTAATTTTGAGTAGGAAAGGACTGCCCGCTTTGCACGGGCTGCGGGGGGTAATTCTGGTTGGGGAAGGACTGCCCGCTCTGCACGTTGTAACTCTGGGTCGCGGTTCTCATCGACTGATTATAAGACGGAGTCGGCACAGCGGCGGTCACCGAGCTGGCGGGGCGATGTTCCGTAGGACTGGTCCGTACGGAACCCGTTAGGTTCTGCATCAGCTGCTGATTCGGAACGCAGTCGTTGGGGTTTCTTCCTCCGAAGCTGGAAGGAATATAATTAGTCCATTTTAACTGTCCTTTCTGCGCCTGGGAGGGCGCAGGTTTTTTATTCATCGGCGTGTAGGATACCGAAGCTGACTCCGCATGCTGCCTGGACGAAGGATACGGAGGCGGCATTTCCAGTTTTGGTTGCAGAGCCTTGGGCTGAGCATACCTATAACCTCCGCGCCGGTAACTTTGCTGCGATGCCGGTGCGGTCTGCTGCTGATGCGGCCGTGTTTGAGGAGCAGCGCTGGGAAAGTTTTGGTATCTGTAATCCGTCCTTGACGTTTGCTGACCGTTTATACCATTTACATAGTCTGGGGCGCACACGTTCCCCGACCCATCAGGAAGGTCTTTGTAAACCACAGTAAACTGCCGTGAGTCCTGGCCACCGGCGGCCGCTTCCGGCTGCCTCGGAGTAATTTGAGTAGACGGACCATGCCCTGGACTCAACAGATTTTTAAGAAGAAGACCCCTCAGTCTGTGAATGGCATTGTAATCCTCCGAATTAACTCCGTTTTGGGCGCCCGAGGTCTGCGGCGAACATACCGGCTGGTTTGGGGCAGGAGGACCTTTGTTCGGGGCCGGCTGTAGCAAATACTGATTTTCAGAACGGATATTTCCACCGCCAGCATTCTGTCCGCCGTTCCAAGCCATGTTGGGGACCTTTGTTCAGTTTGGTGAACCTGAAATTAAAAAATTAAATATTAAAAATAATAAAAGGAAGTACTTTTAAAAAAACAACAAACAAATCTGTCATGATAATAAAAAAAAAATGCATTTTTGTATTTGCTTAGAATGTGGTTTCTATACAATACTTACTCAAAATTCTATATCCTTAAGTTTATTATTATATATAATAATAAAATGTATGTGAACAAGTCCCTTATTAAGAACTTTAGGCGTTAACAGGCCATTTACTCGCTCAAGGTATTTTTTATTTTTTTTTCCTCCCCGTCCCGAGAGAAAGCCCCCAGAGGGGTAAATTCTCGTCTAAATTGGAAGCCGGGGCTTCTAGATTTCTAGGACTGGCTACGAGCTTTTTGTGATCACTACAAGTTATTCTTTTAGGCGCCTAAAAATATGTTGAGCCCCAAGTTAAGAAGAGAAAAAAAATATATAATATAATATAATTTTCACTACATTTCCATTGATTCGTTGACCTCAGGAACACTTTTTCAGCATGAAAACAAAGTAAAATTGGGGCAACGTAGTCACATTTTCTATACCGAGATCCAGTCCGTTGTCCTGGTTTTATTCGATGTTACCCGGCGTCCGGCAGAAAGAGACCTCAAAGACTTAGAACCTAGAAGACCGAGGACACAGAACCTGCTGCCAAATACGGGCGACTAGATGGGCCGAATGGGGCCGATCTGGCAGCAGGTTCTATGTTAGAGTAATAACGACATTATTACAGTAGCCATATTTCTCTCCCTGTATTCTCTGTATATTGAGGGGACAGATACCGTCACTGATTCGCTGCAGAGTCGTTTTTATACACGCGAATCGCACCGCTGGGTTTCTCCACACCTTGGGACCCGTCTGCAGAAAGTATTTTGGCACGCCGAGCCCAAACACGCCGGCTCAGGTTACACAGAGCTTACCACCAGCTACCGGGGGACGCGAACGCCAGCCGTTTGTTTTCAGCGTTTATTTTCTCTTTAGCGAGTTTTAGATTTCAGCTTCAAGTATTCTTAAAAAAAAATTATATATTAAAACCTACAGAGAGCACAGAACAGTTTAAGATCCGTGTAAGCCATGTTTCTTCCTTTACACAGTTAAAAATTTATTCTATGTTCCCCGTGCACAGAAACCTAGAACCCGCCGGCAGATCGGCCCCATCCGGCCCCCGTCTAGTCGCCCGTTTCTCCCGCTGTAACGACTCAAACCTTAATCAGTCGTTGGTCTCGTCTTAGATTCAGGAGCCGTATGTCTATCCCATGCATGTTTAATACCCTCACTGTATTACCCTCTACCACTTCTGCTGGGAGGATGTTCCATTTATCTGCAAGAAAATAAATGGCTGGTGATGTAAAGTAACAGTCCACCCTGTTCTATGGTTACGGTAAAGCTAACAGTCACTCAGCAGTCTCGGGTTCCCTTTAAAACATCATCGGGTAAAATCTTTAAGACGGCGCGTTGTCGGGGACCGGTCACAACCGTACGCAGACAACTCGCCGGAACGGCCCCCAAACACACAATTCAAAGACTTTTCACGCATGATGTTGTGTAGCACAATACACGTGATATACGATATTCTATAGTCAAATTGCCCCCCCCCCTTCGGAAACTGGGGGGGGGGGGTGGGTTTGCGAACCTATAGAAACAGCTTATCCGGGTTCTGCTTTATTGTTTCGGTTTCCCAAAGTCATAAGCTTAAACTTTTGAACTATTGTGCCAGACTTCCCCCTCTTAACACAACAACATGTCGAGTTTCAAAGTTACTCGAAGAAATGCCGAAATCTGAATCCATACGTCCAGCCTCTGTCTCTGTATTTAGATTGTAAGCTCTGACGGACAGGAACCACCTCTCCTAATATATTCATACCTATTGCAGCCCAACCAAAAACGTCTGCAGACCACGATTAATCGCACCTCTCGCTAAGCACATTAGTTAGCGATCACTAAATAATATGCAGCGAAGGATAATCCAGAGAACGCAATCGGCTCAGTCTGCAGCGCCATCTAGTGGCAGCATTTAAAACTACAATAAATGGGATTTTACAGAAATTATATATATTTTATTTATAACTCTTTATGTGATCTTTAAAGGGAAAGAAACGCGGGTATATGAAAGTCTTCTGTCCAGGAATCTTTGCTGTAAGCCACCACGTGATCATGTTATGTCCGGTCTACCCCCTGTACAGTGCTGTGGAATATGATGGCGCTACATAAACAATAATAATCGGCCGTTTCCACTAACTGTTCAAAAATCTATTAGTTTCCTTTCAGCCTTCAATGCAGTGCTTCATTTCCTTCCTTTTCAGATCAAATCTTTAAAGACAAAAATAAATAAATAAATGAAACCCGGATGTCTCGGCAACATCTGTATAAATCCAGTGGTTTAAAAATCCTCAATTAAAAAAAAAAACAAAAAACAAAAAAAACCTACTCCTTAACGCAAACAGAGAAAGAGAAATAAACGATGAAAAACAACTTATTACACCGTTTTAGCGCTCGCCGAGCTGCAAATCCCGTCTGGACGAGTTTATTCCTCTGATAATTCGCAACATTCTAAAGGAATTAAAATAAACGGAAATTTACGAATCGAAATTTTGTATCGACCCAGCCTTCGTTCTTCTCAGCGCGGGAGGAAAACATTCCACTAACAGCTAAAAAAAACGCTACGAAAAGACGAGATACTGACAAAAAATATTTAAAAAAAAAAAAATGCCATCGGATTATAGGTTATTCACAGATATATTTCGACGGCAGATGATTGCGTTGACGGGGCTGCAGCGACCACGCGTTCCACCTGCACGCTGTTGGTAAACACGTTTGTGGCTTACCCGCTCGGTGCAGCGATCAGTCAGCAAGCGGCAAACCACCGGCTAGATTTCCTTTTCCGACTGAAGCGAGTCATGTAACCGAAGCAGCGACACAAGCAGAGCGAGAACGTTATATATATATATACATACATATATATAGCGCCGGCAGATTCCATAGCGCTGTTACAATGAACAAAGACATTAACACAGACTGGGACAGAAGGAGAAGGGGATCCTGGGAGCTTGCAATCTACTGCATGCCAGAACCCAACATTGAAAAAAGAAAGTCGCAAGAAGTGGAGTGATCGCCATAGCAACCGACAACGTTCCTGGCAGCTGGTTCGCTTTGCCCACTTTGCAGAGAAGCCGTGTATATTATATATACCTTCTAACACCCTCTACAGAGATCTTCGGCACGGAGCGGCAACGCGGAGTCAGCGGGGCATTAAATCGGGCAGATGCCGCGTCGGGTAACGTGAAGCTTTCAGGATCTCCCCGGGGAGGGAAAAGGTAACCAGAATAGTCTCAAAACCAGCCTACAATTACTCCACAAAAACAGCGATTATTATAATTAAAAGCTATGGAACTTCCAAAAGGAATCGTCTCCCCTCCCCCACTATATATATATATACATAGAACACGCCGGCACACCGGCCCCCGTCGGCCCGCTTCTCCTGCTGTAAAGACTCAAACCTTAATCAGTCGTTGGTCTCGTCTTAGATTCAGGAGCCGTATGTCTATCCCATGCATGTTTAATACCCTCACTGTATTACCCTCTACCACTTCTGCTGGGAGACTGTTCCACTTCTCTACCACCCTCTTAATAAAAGTAAAACTTCCTTCTATTCTATCCCAGCCTCTGACCCTCTAGTATTAGATTCCGGTCTCTTCTCCTCCTATTCCTATTATAAACCTAGACACTCCAGGCGCAGGAAGCAGGGCAGCAGGGGCACCCATACAGAATACCCCAGCATTTAACCCCACCAAGGGTAATAAGTACAAATGCCTGCCCCAATAACCCCCCTGTGTGCAGTCATTTCCCATACAGCGCGCAGGCAGGATAAATGCGTCCTGCAGCTGCTGCAGAGCATCACAGGAAGCTGTCCCACGCAGCGGGACTGACCGGCGCTAGGGCACCGGGGCAGGAAAACTTTCAGGGACTTGCTGGGAAGGTCCCTGTGTGACGGGGCGCGGATACTGGGAATTGGAGTCCCTTTCAGCACCCGAGACATGCAGGGAAGGGCAGAAGAAGCTGCAGCCCATGAGAGAAGTTTAGGAGAACACTTAACGTTCTGACGAACAGAAACAAAGTAACAGGCAGAGGCTGTCAGAACCCACTCCACCCCACCCCACGCACGGAGCCCACGGCCACTTACACGTGCTATTCACCGGCATTCCCAAGTCCCGCCAACAGCTCTGTCCCCCGGAACGGCCATGTACGCACTACCCGCCCCACCGCTCGTACCGGGAGCCTTCAGCAGCCAGCAGAGGGCGGGACAGCCGCCGGACCCGCCAATCACACAGCGGCGGGGAGGAGCTTCGATTGGCTGGTTTAAAAGAGGGCGTAACCTTAAGCAGAACAGCAACAAGGGAAAGGGCGGAGTTTGTGGTGTTGTGGACGTGAGACTGCGCCTGGCACGAGCGGCCATCTTTGAAATGGGAATTAGAAAGGGCACAAGTATACAAAACAGTTCTATAAGAACAATATAAAATAACAAACACACTATATATATATATATATATATATATATATATATATATATATATACATATATAATAATCAGTGATATAATTATATCAATAATATAAATATCATTACAATACTTGTGTATGTCTACACTAATAATATAATTAATATAAATATAATACAAATAATTCTATTTAATAATAAATATATATATATATATATATATATATATATATATATATATATATATATATATATATATAGGTATAAAGACTTGCGTGGCAGCGATCACCAAGGAAGTAATGCCATGGCTAACATTCAGATCCGGGTCGCCTTGGCACCAGGACTACATGCGGAGGAACTGCTCAGTCATGTGATATTTATATAAGATCTAATGATCCAAAACTCGGAGAAACACGCGCCCCAGGTGCACGCCAAAGTGCCTACGCTCCCTTCCAGCGATTACAAATAGCCTAGAACCTACCAGTAGCTAGAAATATTTGTAATTCCAACTTGGAAAGCAGCTGCCGGACAGGTGGCCAAAATACTACTTAAAGAGATCATCCCACGGAACGGGGGCCTCGAGCGTTAGAGTCCATGACGACGACCTTTTGTTGAAACGTGAAGATAATAATTAGAATTTTATATAAAATTACTAATAAATAAGAATTATATCAGACTAAATCCTGGTTATACCCAGTGGTGTCCTGACCTATGGGACTGCGGGGTACTAACCGCGTGAGGCACAGGGGACCTTTAAATGGGGCAGCAAGCGCCATGACATCATCCAC
The DNA here is from genome assembly GCA_029215755.1 of Spea hammondii. NCBI lineage: Eukaryota > Metazoa > Chordata > Amphibia > Anura > Pelobatidae > Spea > Spea hammondii. The sequence goes on from JARDYJ010000004.1 coordinate 2,409,943, forward strand.
GCACGATATGACCTGGCTGTTGGATCTCCCAGAGACGGGAAGTCAAAAGTTGTTAAATATACGCGCCAAAAACATACAAAAACACCGGTGCTGTAGCCCATACTACAGCATTATGTCACGGAACAGCTATGACATCATGTCCTCCATAAAGCCATGGCAGTCTTGGTATATAATTCTCCTGTCATGACCCTTTCCCAGATTTCCTGCTACAGAGTTAAATAAAGACCCTCACATGTGTGTAACATGAGCCAGAGGACTTCAACGCCAGCCCTCCCCCCATGACATGAAAAACCCGTAACCCTATATATATACACTGCTAAAATACCAAGCCGCCTATGCAAGTGCATCGGCATCCAAAGACAAGGAGGCAGCTCCATGCCACATGTGGGATTCCCGGGGGGCCGGGCCCCTCTCTACAACCCAATTCAAAGAGATTTTAGCGCCTCACCTGGGAGCCGACATTCCATTTCAGGTGTAAATGTTTAAGGACCCCAAACAATGCAGCGTGAACAGTATTTGCATTGGATATCTCCAGGGTTCCTTATCTTTGCGGTCTACAGACAGACTATGGAAGTTCCAGAAAATACCAAAAAAACACACCTTTAAGACAAATCTTCTTCCTTAATTAGACCGCAAGCCAAAGACATTAACCTGAAAAAGTCAAGTGGCCCCTTAGGAGCAGGAATGGGATTACTTTATATATACTTTATAAATTAATATAAATTCATGAACTAATAATTCATTAATATTCATTCATAAATGGGCCTTATCTAATAAGTGAGGCAGATATGGGTGCCGTAAAATGTTGGTGTCAATAGTGATCAGCGATCAAAATCCTCCATATGTTTCACAAAAAAAAAAAGGCAAAAGGGGTAAGAAAAAAAAAGACCCATTTATTAAACTTTTAATAAAATATCCGCTCTTACTATTAAAACCCCTTATTTTACCCCTTTAAAAATCCTATTCTTGTTTTATTCTACAATGACCTCATAGAAGAGAAATCCTATTCTTGGTCTTTTGTACAATGACCTCATAGGTTTATGTGGATGCATATCTGCATTCTATAATTGGACATATGACATCATCATAATGGTCATGATAACCAATATGCCACATGCATGTTTTCTGCGTGTCTAGTAAGGCAAAATGCTAATTTTTTAACACTTTGGTACGTCAAAGACTTTGGCGATGCCTTTAAACCCTTTGTTCTATTTAGCCCAGAAGATGCGGAGACGGGTCCTGTTTATCACGCCTCGGGGTTAAACTGCCTATTGTTACCCATTAGCCAAATTACTCCTTTACGACCTCATTTCGGTTCCGGGATTCTGAGCTCTGATAAGTAAGGAATCTGATGTTTTGTTCCGTGCGTTAAAATAAATGAAAGACTGGTATAGCTTTAGGTGAACTCCAACTGTCCAATGAAAATAGCAGATCTCAGCTTTAATGTTTAAACAACCAATCAGAATCATTAGGTATATACAGGTAGAACCGTGTATCAGTCAGGTATCTCTAGGAAGTGGTGGTCGGTAGGAGTAGAAGAAGGTGGACAGGTGAGGATCCTCTAATCATTAGGTAGCTATGTCCATAACCCCAGCTCTGTACACAGTAATAACCCCCAGCGCTGTATACAGTAATATAACCCCCAGCGCTGTATACAGTAATAACCCCCAGCGCTGTATACAGTAATATAACTCCCCAGCGCTGTATACAGTAATATAACCCCCAGCGCTGTATACAGTAATATAACCCCCAGCGCTGTATACAGTAATATAACCCCCAGCGCTGTATACAGTAATATAACCCCCCAGCGCTGTATACAGTAATATAACTCCCCAGCGCTGTATACAGTAATATAACCCCCAGCGCTGTATACAGTAATATAACCCCCAGCGCTGTATACAGTAATATAACCCCCCAGCGCTGTATACAGTAATATAACCCCCAGCACTGTATACAGTAATATAACCCCCAGCGCTATATACAGTAATATAACCCCCCAGCACTGTATACAGTAATATAACCCCCAGTGCTGTATACAGTAATATAACCCCCCAGCGCTGTATACAGTAATATAACCCCCAGCGCTATATACAGTAATATAACCCCCCCAGCGCTGTATACAGTAATATAACCCCCAGCGCTGTATACAGTAATATAACCCCCAGCGCTGTATACAGTAATATAACCCCCAGCGCTGTATACAGTAATATAACCCCCAGCGCTGTATACAGTAATATAACCCCCAGCGCTGTATACAGTAATATACCCCAATGCTGTATACAGTAATATAACCCCCAGCGCTGTATACAGTAATATAACCCCCAGCGCTGTATACAGTAATATAACCCCCAGCGCTGTATACAGTAATATAACCCCCAGCGCTGTATACAGTAATATAACCCCCAGCGCTGTATACAGTAATATACCCCAATGCTGTATACCATAATGTAGGTCGGCATTGCCAAAAAATGGTTTTATCTCATTTTGTTAGTCATGCAATATTTTGGGTGACTTTCCCTGCTCATAGACATTCATTAGTCAGAGAGTCCGATTTGGGTTATTAAGACTGAGCCGTTCTATTGTTTCCCACAGGCAGTATGATAAGGAGTCGGGGGTTTAGTAGATCGGGGATCAGATAACAGAGCGAGAATCATACAAACGGCTGATATGCAGCTGCCTGAAAACTTTATATTATGGGGCAAAAACTACAACTGGGGTAAAGAATATCGGGGTGGGGCTCTGAAGAGAATTGCTGTTGGGTTTTTATTGTTTTAAGAAATGTTGTTTATCTGGAGATCTGAAGGCAGTTTTGCAGAAATCACCGGGTTTCTTGGAAAGTATGAAAGTTTATTCTTCACGCAGGCAGCAGAAGGGACATCTCCGCGAACGCAGGAACAAGCGACGACTTTACGCAATCAGTTACATGGAGGAGGAATTACATGAAAACGATACACTGAGGTTAAACTAACCCCGAGCGGAAAGTCACATTTCTTTGACTTCTCTGATAAGCGGACTAGCGGTCCCTTTCCTCGACTGTCAAGAACATTAGGTAAGACCTGCTTAACCACAGTTATCGCATTCCCCAGACGCCACTGGAACTCTTATCTCATGTATTATGTCACATGTTCAGAACATTCAATGTTCTATGCATTGTTCTGGCTGTGAAGGTCGTGTATATGGAGCTCTTTTAGAACATATATAGAAACATAGACTTTGCCAGCAGATCGGCCCCATCCGGCCCCCGTCTAGTCGCCCGTTTCTCCTGCTGTAAAGACTCAAACCTTAATCAGTCGTTGGTCTCGTCTTAGATTCAGGAGCCGTATGTCTATCCCACGCATGTTTAATACCCTCACTGTATCACCCTCTACCACCTCTGCTGGAAAGTTCAGCAGTCTGTCTTGGCGATGGCCCCCTCTATCTCTTTGATTTCTTTTGGCTGGTGGTTTGGTATTGCGAGGAAGCCGACGACCCCTGCATCCTGTATTCAAACCCTAGCAGAAGGAAGAAATCTTAAACCACAGAGTGTTCGAGTAAAATGTAATGTTCTTATTCGGTTAAGCGGAAGTAGAATCTGCAACCAAGGGCAATAATGAGTCCCCCCGCCCCCATCAAGAACGTTTTTGGACAGCCGGTTACGCTGTGCCGGGGCCAGACACCGGTCTGAATGGGGTTGCCTTGGTTACAATGTGATTGCTATTTGTATTTGTCAAAGTTAAGTATATCTATTTATTTTTGTATTTTAACAATAATCATTATTATTGTTATTGTTGTTATCATTATTTTTTTAAATACAAAATATAATACATATTTCAGTCGCCTGCGTCTTATATTTGCTTAAACTCGTTCCAGATCACCACACCGAGCTGACTCTTTACGGGAATGCTAATGAAGTCCTGCTTATGCTAATAAAGTCCCTTTTGACACAGCCCTTCATTACTCAGATGGTCCAAGACTGAGACATTCTATTGTCTACCACAAAGGGAATGTGAACTTTTTCTGATATGTGAGATGGTGTGATGTGGCCACAAAACTTCCAGAATAAAAATGGCTGGAGTGGAGCCTTTAAGTCTAACTATAAAGAACTAAATCAAATACAAAAGTTCCGGGAAACAAAGTTACCAATATTCTAAATATACAATTAAATAAAAGTCAGTTTTTTTATACTCACTTTTGGTGCAAAACCAAGACATTTCTTCAGATAGTAATTCAACGGCAACCGCATATCAGAAATATTTTTTGCCTACAGAAACATAAAAACAGGAAACGCCTAGGCTTTTCTATGCTTTTCTTGAAATTGTGCCAAAAAAATTTGTCTGCTTGAAATAGACCAATCAGAAAATATTGCTAAGAATGGGTAGATGCTATATAAACCATGCATTCGAAACTCTCGATTATGTTCACGATCTGAATCAAGAAATCTCCAGATAAGACACAAAACAATAATTCCCGGGTCCCCCGTATAGAATTTTCGTGAATTTTACCGAATATTGAAATCATAATATGAATTATGCTTCAGAAGCAGGGGGGGAGATGCTGTAAACGCCATAAAAGCTGCAGTATGCAGAGAGTAAAGGGGAAAGAAAGAACCAAACCCCGATCTTATGTGTTGACAAAGAAGCAGATGTTTCCTATAACACAGGGAAAAAAAACAGTTTAGACGAGTTCCAGAATATCGGAGTCGGCACATAACGCACACGCGATTTAAAAAGGGGAATGAAAAGCGATATGTTTCTATCTAAAAGCCTTGGGAGGGGATATGGTGGAAGGGAACGTAGGGGAAGCGTTACTTTTAATTAATGGGGAAGCCATAGTGTAAGCGTGAATCTCTGTAGGACTGTCTATGGCTCCCGTGATAATCACCCGACTACCGCAGAGCCTGGCCTGTGATACACGTCATTACAAACAGAGTTGGAATAATTGGTTTTAGTAATAATGGGGCGAGTTATTCTGCTGTTGGGCTTTCACGAAGTTCAAAGAACCAGTTTGGGGCCCGTTTAACTGCAAACACATGGTGGCAAACATCTGAAGCTGCATACTGATTACCATATGTCCTGGAGACAGCACAGGGTGTTCTTTGGGATTTAAGATTGATTTCTTTGGGGCAAGAGGCTACTAAACACTGACGCAGTCCCCCTATCGCTTTCAATACATTCAGAACACCCTCATTTCCTTAGCTTTCACGTTGTACGCGGGAACTCAGGCTGACGCGGAGTCTCCGGGGAAAGCGCGGCTTCCTTGGGTCTCCTGATCAATCTTTGCTTTCTCCGGGATAAAGAAGCAGCGTTTGGCCAAATTTACTCCCTACCCAGATCCACTCCCAACGCACCCAATGGTCTCTATTATCCCCGCCCCTCACATTGCTAACCACACCCCTTGTATGACTAGCCCCACCCCCTCTAAGCCACTCCCTCAGAAGTGGGACAGCTCCAGGTAGCCTACCATGCAAAGTTCCCAGGTATGCCCGTCCCCTATATATATATGCTCCCAGTGCCAGTCCCACCAATGGGTCCCCATACCCTCCAGAATAAAATCTGAACTCCTTACCCTTACCTACCCTCAATATCTCTGCGCTCATCTCAAATACTCTCCCAACCACCTCCTTCCTCCCACAACTTGGGGTTCTCGCTGGCCGATAGGACTTCTTCCCGCTCACATCTCCAGGATTTTACCCCTGCTGGCCTGTACGTATTCCCATGTACTACTTTCCACCCCCCCCCAACACTCGCTAAAGACCTTTTTCTATTTTTTACATGATTATTCTATACTATTTTTCTATCAGATTTCTGCTTAAAAAAATCAGATTGTCAGAGAAAACAAATGTGTCCGGAGGGATTAAAACCCCACGAAACCACCAGAGAGTTAAGCAGGTCTGGTGAGGCCACCAGCTGTATACGCCGTATCACTATGGAGGGCACACTGTCAGCGCATAGATTAACTCAATGTATAGCCTATTATGAAACCATAACCATATTGATGACATCATAACTGGGAAGCTGCTAGGTCTTGTGTCCCCGGCGTGACCCCAGTGCCTGGTCCCTAGTATTTTACGGCACCCTGGACAGGATATATGACATCCTTTGAAGATGCTCTGCATGTTTCACTGACTTTATGACGGGGGTCTGGGCAGGCTTCTAGATAACATTTAAAGAAGCCTGATAAGGATTTTCTAAATTCCCTTTCCTTGATTTATAGGACAGAAAGTTTACTTAATTAGCATTCCGGAGGGTGAATTTATGCATGTTTTCTCTACAAAAAAGAGAACCTTTAAGGGCACACAAAGAAAAAAAAATGCAATATTTAGGAGAGGATGGGGGATGGGGCAGAGGTCTTATGTTTCAGTTTCCAGATGACTCCAAAAGTCCTATAAATTGATCTTATTGATCATAAATACCCCACCATTCAGTGTATAGAAAAATAAAGTGTATCCAGAGAACTGCGAAAAGAGGTGGGATTTCAAAATTAAAACTGGAAAGTGGTATTTCCCATACAATCCCTGAAAACAAAATTCCGTTCGATTGAGTGGAACATCTGGCCAGATGTTTGGAATCCCATCAGCAGACAACCTCTCCTGCTTCCAATTACTTTGAAAACTATCCTTTGCCCCCTCTTTTCTCGGTGGCATTTAACAAAAGGCATGTGTTTTCATCTGATCTTAGTAAGAATTCTTAAAATCCAAGTGAGTGTGTTACATTAACACACACTGACACACTCTAACACCAGCAACAGAGTGCGTCGTACGCAAATGAAGAAAAAAAGTGACTCGGACACCTCACTGCCTATTAAATTATTAGAGAACGGACTTTGAAGAAACTTGGGGTCTTCATGCGTTCAACTGAGTTCCTACAAGAAAAGGAAAGTAACCCCGATGAGTCAAACTTTACCGATCTGTGATTACCGAGTGGGGTCTTAAGTCAAAGCTGATACATTTTCTTTGGCCAGCGTGATGTAACAATCACAGAAACTTTCAGGACCTCAGAATTTTCACCACTTTGGGCCCAAAAAAAGTTAGCACCTTCGATTCATTTGGAGGACGTTACGCTCAGAGCGTCGAAACGGAGCCCTTGAGGGGAGAGCGATGTATTGCAAAAGAAGAGAGACACCCTTGGAAGCAGAGCCGCGTTCTTCAGCCTGAGTGCTAGGAACATGTGTTTTTAACCAGCTGACGTTGCCGGGAGTTCTTTGGAATGCCACTGTATCATATGACCGGTCCTATAGGATTCCTAAAATTCACATATTAACTATATATAGTAAGAATGTATACCCTAACTGCTAACATGGGGTATAGAAACTCAGAAGGGCAAGTTCTCCTTCTCCTCCATCTTTCCAAGAATAAAGAGCCTTGAGCACCTACTACCATCGTCTCACTTCTTTGAGTGCTGCATGTAGACTACTCTGTTCTACCAAATAAACCCATCTTAGAAGACTCGGTCTTGATTGCTCTTTGGTCACGGAAACGTTTAGATATTTAAGACAAACGAATATCTAACACTCAGATTCTCAACACATCTGAGGTCCATAGCTAGAAACCAACAACAGGCCTCTCGATCTGATAACTGCAAAACAAAAGACTATGGTGGTCAACGGCTTAATACCCTGCCCTACTTGTAATCCCCCCCCCCACACACTTGGGAGCATCTCGAGTTTCAGCTCGCTTGAGCCATTGGAAACATCTCCATCAACATATCAGACGGATCCCGTCCACAAGAGCCGCCCAGAAACAAAGTGCAGGCAAATTTCTTCTGCATGAGGAACCTAACAACCTTAGATGTATGTTTGGGGTCCACTTGAGGTCCATCCCAAGTGTAAAGATGAGTCCAGACATGGCTCATTTCTGCCACAACCACAAAAACTGATGAGGTCCATGAAGGCTGAAACGTACATCTGGGGTTGTATTTTTGCCATTATTTCTGATAAGCCAAATACTAAGAAATAAAACGCGTTATAATAAATCACGGTAATTTACCCGTTTTTTCCCCCTCGTTTTGGAGAAGTCGTTGACTTTATACATTAGTAACATCTGAAGAGCGTGGGGTGTCTTTTAGCCAAAATAGCAGAATAAGAGGAACTTATTGAGCGTCTTGAAAGAAAAAAAAAAGCCCACGATTGTAGATGAGGCTCTAAAGGGCAGCCAACGCAGCTCGCAAAGGTATTGTCTATCTGGATTAGCCTCTACCACCTCTGTTGGAAAGCCATACCACCTATCCACCGTCCTCTTCTAAACTAGGTTTACTTCCATTAGAAAGTATCAGACGAACTTTTATGGCCAACAGGATCTACTGCACACCAACAGGCAACAATTCAGTATTGCTAGGGATATTAATGAGACAAAATAGGCAAAACCAATATTCTATTACATACGCAAAATAATGACGCTATTAATTATTGCAGGACCACAATATTAATACAAAGAGATACCCTATATTTTATCTCCGATCCTAAATCCTTTCAGATCGCGCCGAAAATTATAATTCAATTGAGATATATTATATCGCCACGGTAGTCAATCAAAAATATTATTTATTGTAAAAACACCATTTAGAAACTATCTATGTAAGTCATGCAGTGCATAATATAACACAGAAAAATTATCTAACCAAAATTAATCAAATCCAAAATACAGTATATTATCGCTGAGTTATCAAATAGGAATTATTACTTTATGAGTCTAACACACACAAAATGCAACAGGTGAAAAAGCACATGGCATAAACATTTTAGCTTGATCAATGATCACCTTAAATAAATGGCATTTGTTTTGGATGCTTTCCAATAAAGCCTTTCTTCAATTGTTGAACTGCTCCAAATTATATGAATATAAATGTACGCGCACGGAGAGAGAAATAAGACACACGACACACTCTGGGTCAGGTCCAAAATCACTCTGCTTTATTACGTTTGTGTTATAGGTTATATAGTGTCCAAAAAGAGGGACGTCTCAATACGTAAATCACATTAATTGGTTAATCTTTAAAACTATGCGGATATAGGCAGACAACCATTAAAAGCAAACATTAGGCAATATTCTGAAATTTCCTTTAACTAGATGCAAGATGCTAGCCGGATATCTTTGCGGTTAGTAAAACATTGAGTAATTATCTGTTAACTGATATTGAATGTACCGATGTACTGCTACTTGCGTCTCTCGCATATCTGCGTGAGGTTTGACCCTTTATACTGGTCAAAGCCAGCTTATATTCATTAAAGCCATAAGCGTTCCTTGCTAATATATATATATATATTCTGTTTCCATAACACATTTATTATCAAACCAATGAATTTCCACTCAGCAACCAAAAATTATAATCAGAGAGGTAATAAAAGATCATTATCTCTGTATATATTAGTTTTACTAATTAAAAGTAATTTAATAATGTCTAAAGAGCATCAGCAAAATTTCGAATAGATGCAAATAATGTCAAACTTCAGTTACAGGTAAAAATACCTTTTACATTATTTTCATTATCACGGGTTATAAGCTGCAGTCTCACAAGCCGTCATATACAATAATGTCAAATACTATAATGCCATATACAATAACGTCATAGAATAATGCCATATACAATAACCTCACAGAATAATGTCATATACTATAACGTCATATACTATAATGCCATATACAATAACGTCATATAGAATAATGTCATATACAATAACCTCATATAGAATAATGTCATATACTATAACGTCATATACTATAATGTCATATACAATAACGTCATATACAATAACGTCATATAGAATAATACCATATACAATAACGTCATATACAATAATGTCATATACAATAATGTCATATACTATAACGTCATATACTATAATGTCATATACAATAATGTCATATACTATAACGTCATATACTATAATGCCATATACAATAACGTCATATACTATAATGTCATATACAATAACGTCATATACTATAATATCATATACAATAACGTCATATACAATAATGTCATATACTATTTCCCAGAAAAAGGGAATTCTATATTGAAGACAAAATTCACCTCTATTGAGAATAATAAAACCATTATATTTACCACCACGTGTTGCTGTGGTCCAACTGGTCCTTGCAGATATCAACCCAGAAGAAGAATAACTTTCTTAAAGTTAAATGTTAGAAACTCAAAGTAATTCTAAGAGTAAAATATGGTGCCAAGATCTTGTGATGTTCCAAAATTCCAATTCTCCGGGGTAAATTTGTATCGGTGAATTAGTGAGTCCCTAAATTATTTAAAACATAAGCTTTTAAAGACTGGGCTTATTATCATATTCTCCACCTATTGATTGGAATTCTCCAATCAGGATGGTGGGTTTTACCCATTATAATATGGACTTCTTAGCATATTTACACCGTTGTATTTTCTTAATTTACCTGTAAGAGACGCTCTGGTCTAAGAAATAACTTTAGACCATTACATATACGTTTGGAATTTATCCTTTATCTCTAGACGTTACCTCCTAGGTAGTAAATCAGGTTTTGGTGGTCTCTCATATCTCTAGACATTACCTCCTAGGTAGTAAATCAGTTTTGGGGGTCTTACAACGTATCCCCCATAACCATTTACATTCCTAGAGATACGCAGCTTCTACTCCTTAACTTTCTCATGGAAGATAAGACTAATTAGGTAATATATTCTGAAGCTGCTATATTCATAAACGCTTCTTTGTTCTCAATTATAGAGAGAACAAAGACAGAAAACAGAAAAAAAATCATTATATGATTAAGGAAAACAAAACGGTTCTGACTCCATTTTGTGCTCATATAAAATACACAAATATGGAATACCTGTTTTCCACACAGGAGTGATGGGAGTGATCAAGGGCCATTGTAACACAGGGGTGATGGGAGTGATCAAGGGCCATTGGCACACAGGAGTGATCGGAGTGATAAAGGGCCTCTGTGCGCCTATGAAGAGATTCCATTAAAAATCAGCCGTTTCCAGCTAGAATAGTCATTTACAACATTAACCCCGTCTGCGCTGGATTTCTGATCCATTTCATGTTATTTTAATGGACAAAATCTGCTTTTCTTTCAAAACCAAGCACATTTCTAAGTGACCCCAAACTTTTGAATGGTAGTGAATATACTAGAGAGCCACATCCCTCCTTCAGAGATCCAGTCCTGCTCACTACTTGGCATTATCTGTGAGCAGACATGGATTTATCATTGTTTGTTGGTTAATCTTGTTATGTTATGAGAGGGTGGTAGATAAGTAGAACAACCTGCCAGCAGAAGTAGAAGAAGTTATTGGTATTAAACATGCATGGGATAGACATACGGCTCCTGAATCTAAGACGAGACCAACGACTGATTAAGGTTTGAGTCTTTACAGCAGGAGAAACGGGCGACTAGACGGGGGCCGGATGGGGCCGATCTGCCAGAAGGTTCAATGTTTCTAGTGGATGGACACACATAAAAAGTCGCTCATCAACTCTCACACCCAAAGCCGTCCATTACGTTTCCCATTGATCTGCTTTGGCTGTTGCTCTCCCCTCCGTCTCCTGCAACAAATCATTCTCTCCTTTGCAGTTTTTTCGCTTCTGCATTTTTCTCATTGTCCATTTTTCTGAGCGCAATCAGCAAAAGTCATCCAAACTCCCCCGCTCCCTCTAGCTCTCCTTTTCCCTCTGGAGCAGCTGCACATTTTACACACAGCCTCTGGGGTTAAATCTCCTTCTAACTCTAACCAAAAAAAACAATGCAGCCCACCGCAACCCTCTGCAGCTCACCACAACCCTCTGCAGCCCACCACAACCCTCCGCAGCCCACCACAACCCTCTGCAGCCCACCACAGCCCTCTGCAGCCCACCACAACCCTCCGCAGCCCTCTGCAGCCCACCACAGCCCTCTGCAGCCCACCACAACCCTCCGCAGCCCTCTGCAGCCCACCACAACCCTCCGCAGCCCACCACAACCCTCTGCAGCCCACCACAGCCCTCTGCAGCCCACCACAACCCTCCGCAGCGCACCACAACCCTCTGCAGCCCACCACAGCCCTCCGCAGCCCACCACAACCCTCTGCAGCCCACCGGCTCCAAACCTCAGCCGTGGCCGCCCGCGCCAGCATCTGCTCCATTACTCCTTCGCCCCCAAAAAGTGGAGTCACCAAGGTCACCCCGCCGACTATAATATATAATATAATAATATAATATAATAATATAATAATATAATATAATAATATAATATAATGATATAATATAATAATATAATATAATAATATAATGATATAATATAATAATATAATATAATGATATAATATAATAATATAATATAATAATATAATGATATAATATAATAATATAATATAATAATATAATGATATAATATAATAATATAATATAATAATATAATATAATGATATAATATAATAATATAATATAATAATATAATATAATAATATAATGATATAATATAATATAATAATATAATAATATAATATTATAATATAATAATATAATAATATAATATAATAATATAATATAATAATATAATATGCCTTCAACTAAAGACACAACACAAAAAAGAGTTTATTGAACAACGAGACCAGCGATCAGCCTGGAGCCGCAACCATAATCATCAACAAAAATGTGCGCAGAGTCCTCGTCTAAAGGCAAAAACACTCAATTTGTTAATTATTTATCTATGTCGACAAAAGGTTAACGCAGGATTTCACAGAGGGACGGACATGAGAAGTGCATTCTGTCTGCTACCCAATGGAACAGTCCCGCTACTATTACTACCCCTTATGAATACATAATAAATCTCCACAAAGCTACACAATGACAGAACTGTGAATTGCCCCGATACATAATATATTACACAATAACCAGTCTGACTCCAGGGATCTGGATCTTCATTAACTCTTCATGATCTTCTTAACCCTAGAGTGACCTAATCGACCAGTAATGCCTCAGGATCCCCTTAACCCTAAAGTGACCTGACCCAACAGTGACTCTTCATGACCCCTTTAACCCTACAATGAACTAGTCAATGGGTACCTTTTCCACAATGCCAATTTGTTTAAACCCACGACTGCTCACATGTGAGCGAACATTCGGGATCTGGGATCTGCGGATGCCACTCAATGGATGAAATAATGCATTTAGTTTATCAACCAGATTAAAATCAGTAACAAAAGATTTATTAACCAGAAAAAAAGTCTACTTCTGTGTATCAACAAATAGCAAAACTATTTCTCATAATAATAATAATAATAATAACAATAATAATAATAATAATAAACATTTACTGTTTCAATAAAGTATCAATTTCTTGTACCTTATGCAATTTCTAGCTGTATTATCCAATATTTCCACCACTGGCACCAAACCAGTTAATTTTTTTCCACAATCTCCTGAAGGCAACAAAAAGGCAAAATGAGTGGTGGGGTGTTACCAAAAATCACTATATCTCACTGTACTATTCTGTTACAATATTATAAAATATTAAATTAATAATAACAAATTCCATTGTTGAAGAAGCCAAAATTCACCCTTTATTTAAAAAAAATAAAGATTCAGTTATATTTACCACCTCTTGTTGCTGGTGTCCAACTGGTCGATGAGGAATTCAGGAATTCAGTGGAAAGGGTTAAGTGGCAATAAATGGCAAAAAGTTAAAAATTTGCGGTGAAGTTTCAATTCGCCAGCAGAAAATTTTACTTATGAAGAATTATGAAGCTCTCTTTACAACTTTTAAAGGCAAACCTTATCTCCACAATTCACTCCCGTGGATTAAAACCCTCCAATCAGAATAATAGGTGTTACTTATTATAATGAGGAGCTAAATAATGTAATTTAGCAAATTCCTACAACTTTTCCATTATTTACAGATGAGAGGAGCCCTTGTCTAATTTTAGTTATTGGTCAACGAGCCAACCTCACTGAGGTTCTTCATCGAACTCCATTTGATTGACTCCATTTTTTTTTGTAGCCCACCGCAACCCTCTATATTCACGCTCATACACACTTATACATACACATCTATACTGACACACATTCATGCTCATACACATTAATGCTCATACACACTTATACATACACATCTATACTGACACACACATTCATGCTCATACACATTAATGCTCATACACACTTACACATACACATCTATACTGACACACACATTCATGCTCATACACATTAATGCTCATACACACTTAAACATACACATCTATACTGACACACACATTCATGCTCATACACATTAATGCTCATACACACTTAAACATACACATCTATACTGACACACACATTCATGTTCATACACATTAATGCTCATACACACTTACACATACACATCTATACTGATGCACTCATTCATGCTCACACACATTCGTGCTCATACACACTTACACATACACATCTATACTGACACATTCATGCTCACACACATTCGTGCTCATACACACTTACACATACACATCTATACTGACACATTCATGCTCACATACATTCGTGCTCATACACACTTACACATCCACATCTATACTGACACACACATTCATGCTCATACACACTTACACATCTATACGGACACACACTCGCTCGCTCCTTCCCTCATTTACCCCCTTACCTCACCTGCAGCTTTCTGCAAGAGCTGCCTCGCTTTGATCACCGTAATAAAAGTTATTGTGATGATAATATGTGACTCCTGATTCCGGTCACGATAGTAAGTAGTCATATAACAAGTTACTTAGCATTAAGTAGTCAACAACAACAGTACAGACCGCTGCCAATAAGAGATAAGGGCGCCGGCGAGGCCAGTGGACAGGATGATGGCGCATGTTCTTGTTTACATGTCCCTAAATATTGGACCAAGCCACTAGTGGCATGACTATTCGACAGAAGCAATGATGAGATAACCCCGAGTGACGTCAGCTATCTGCCAGCTCGGGAGATGACAAACACCTCCTGAAGAGTATATAAGACCGAGACCCTGCACAGCCAAAGCTGGAGCCTCTGCTGCGGTGCCGGAACGCGTGTACGGGCCGCCCAGCGTCCGAGGACGAGCGGCTCCTCGAAAAGACTGCTTCGGGGGTCCCCAGTCCGCGCTCGGTGATTTGTATTTTGTATCCTCGCCGATTGGGCAGAACCATCACAGAGCGCTGTATTTCTCCCTCCGCAGGCCAAGATTGTTCCCAAAGGGCCGGTCCAACCTTGGAATTGCCCCCCTCCCCCCCCCCGGCCAGCTTGCTCCTGATTGGTAATATCTTAATATTAGGACCTCAATAGGTTTCTAACGCAAACTTATTGTCATAACTTGAATAGCAACAAACGTTATCTGAAAAGTAACCGTCCGTCCCGTCTCCTGTGAAACGCTCCCGGGAGTAGAGGAAGTCGCGGTCTGGAACCTCTTTACGCATTCTTTTGTCCGAGCTCACGAAGCAACTTAAAATGTTTCATATAGCGCCTTCATATTCCGCAGCGCTGTACAATCAGTAAAAAGGACATAACAAGTAGTATATGACATCATTTGACTTACAAAAACAAAAGGTAGGGGGGCCCTGCTGAAACGAGATTCAGGAGCCATATGCCTATCCCATGCATGTTTAAATTCCCCCACTGTATTACCCTCTACCACTTCTGCTGGGAGGCTGTTCCACTTATCTATGGATATTAGATTAATAGGGACAGAACGTTGATCCAGGGATTTATTCTGATTCCCATAGTCGGGAAGGAATTTTCCCCCTGGTATGGGGCAATTGGCATCTGCTTCATAAGGGTTTTTTGCCTTCCTCTGGATCAACACAGTAGGGACACAATATGTATATAGGTTGAACTTGATGGACTTTGGTCTTTTTTCAACCTTATGAACTATGTTACTATGTTACTATGTTACCACCCTCTTAGTAAAATGGGGGGGCATAGGCTCACGGCAAGTGGAGTACTTGAGGGGGCTCAATCTTGCTAAATTCCACTCCCTTTGTACTGCTCTACACTGCCAGCAGGTGCTGCTGTCCAGAACCAGCCCTTCAAGTGAGTGATGACAGATGGCCAGACTCTGAAATTATGAAGATATTTGACATTTCTGTTTATTCCAGCAAATACACTTTTTTTTATTTTGTCGTATTCCTGTATTTATTAAATATCTGTAAACTAAATTAAAGTCTGTTAACGAACATAATAAACGTTAATAAGTATCCTACAACAATACTACATACATTGATAACACTAAACGTGCCCTGGCTGAGGGTCCTGTGCTGTCAGGATCTATTACCCCAGCCTGACCCAGAAACTGACAATAAACTACAACTCCCAGAATTCCAGTGGTTAGGGAGCGTCTGCAATTTTTACCTCTTATACAAAAAGCAGCTGAGCTGATTTATTCACTAGTTAATACCAGAGATGTCTGTGCTGGGTTTTAGGGGTTAAATTAAGAGAAACTGCCCCAGTGTGAGTGGCGTGCGATTGCTGGCAGGGCGCAGCTGGGTTTTGGGCCTGGTCTCCAGAAGCTGTTCTTTGCAGACGGTCCCTGAGGCTGGAGTCTGGAGCAATGAACTGCCATGGGGTGGACCCCCTGCTAGACCTGTAAGTGGGAGCCCAGGGGTGGGTGGTATACAAACAGGGCTGTGGCCCCTGGGGGCAGGAGGGAGAGCCAGAATCCCCACCCCCCTGGGTACAGCCCTGGGTGAGGACGGAGAAGGAGGACGATCCTTCCTTTGTTTGTAAACATTCTCATAGAAACTGCGGAGCGCGTAGGGGCAGAACCTGTGTGCCCTGTCACGGGGTATTTGTGCAACCGAGTGGGGCATTTAAAGGAAGAATAATGGTTTTTATTTACCCCGTTTGATTTATAAAGCCGTTTCCTGTTGTTTCTTTACACATTTTTGAGGCTGCACAACCCCGACTCCTTATCACGCTGCCTGTCGTAAACAATAAAATGGCTTGGTCTTAATCACCCGACCCTGACTAATAAACATCTATAGGGGAACAGACTTCATTAGCGTTGCCATAAAGCTACCCATTGTGTAATACACCCAAACAACCTCTAGATTGTAAGCTCTTTAGAGCAGGGCCCTCCTCTCCTGTTGTCTCTGTAGGTCAAATTGTTATGTTATATACTACCTGTTATGTGCTGTCTACCCGTTGTACAGCGCTACGGAATTTGATGGCGCTATATAACACAATAAATAATAATAATAAAGCATCAGCTCAGTGCGGTGATTGAGCCGGGAAAGTCATCCAAAATATCACACGACTGACAGCAACGGCGGCTCCAGGCCTGCAGATAAAGAGAGTTTATTGGAACAAAATAAGATACAACTGGGCTTTTGCCCCCCCCCCCCCCATTACTGTATACAGCGCTGGGTGTTATATTACTGTATACAGCGCTGGGGGGTTATATTACTGTATACAGTGCTGGGGGTTATATTACTGTATACAGCGCTGGGGGTTATATTACTGTATACAGTGCTGGGGGTTATATTACTGTATACAGCGCTGGGGGTTATATTACTGTATACAGTGCTGGGGGTTATATTACTGTATACAGCGCTGGGGGGTATATTACTGTATACAGCGCTGGGGGGTATATTACTGTATACAGCACTGGGGGTTATATTACTGTATACAGCGCTGGGGGGGTTATATTACTGTATACAGCGCTGGGGTTATATTACTGTATACAGCGCTGGGGGTTATATTACTGTATACAGCGCTGGGGGGTTATATTACTGTATACAGCGCTGGGGGTTATATTACGTTATACAGCGCTGGGTAGCTATAGGTAATCCCGCACATGTGTAAATGCCCCCCCGCTATAACAGCCGTGTCCTCCCCCCGGGGCTGTTAATGTCTCTTTCTCCTCCTAGCTGCCTGCTTTGTATGACCAGAGATATTTCGCGGTACGAGTCGGACGTCGGACCTCTCCCGCCAAACTTAAAAGACAAGATCATAAAACTTCTAAGCCTGCAGGGTCATATCACCGATTCCAACATCAGTCAGGTAACAGGCGTGTTTAAGCGTATGTATGTATGTTTACCGAGAGGGTAGTGGATGCATGGGATAGCCTTTCAGAACATAATAATAATAAAGCAAAAGTCGGGATCTACGCGTGTCGGAGCTTTTTGTAAGTCGGGGTCCGTCTGTATTCTTGTGAGCCGGGGGCAGTAACTCTTCAGATCTCCCCCAGGTCCTGCATCCCTCGGTGAGGAAGCTTGACCTGCGCGACTGTGACGTGTCTGACAGCGCCCTGCGGGTGATATCTCGCTGCAAGCAGCTCAACAAGATTAATTTAGGTTCCTGCAAAGGGGAAGAAAGGACGTCTATTACATCAGAAGGTGGGGCGGTCCGTTTGTCGATGGGGGGGCTACACCAAAACTCCTTTATGACACTATTAACCCCTTTTGCGTCTCAATTCGCTTTCGGGGGGCACTGCGGTGGCCGTTCTATAAAGTATAGTCAGATCTCTCGTTTCTCTTCGTATCCCAGGTATCCAAACCCTGGCTGTCTCGTGCTCTGACCTCTTGGAAGTCTCTCTAAAGCGATGCTGCAACCTGAGCGATGCCGGGGTCCTGGCTCTTGCCCTGAATTGCCCCCTTCTGCAGATCGTTAATTTAGGTGGCTGCTCGGCCATCACCGACCAGTCTCTGCGGGCGCTGGGTCGCCATTGCGCCCGCCTGCACAGTGTGGACTTCTCTGCGACGCGGGTATGTGTTTACCCCCCCACAACCAGGGCCGGTCAGGGTTTTTCCACTATTGCCCCATGTTGTCCGAGACATTCCTTCTATCGCTTCACCGTGTGCCGGCATCAGCCCCGGAGCACTTGGTTAGGGTCTTGTAATGTTACCCCCTTGGCAAACGGTGACGTTGAGCTGATGTTCCTACAGTCATTTCCGTTGCACGTTTCATCCGTAGGTCACAGACGATGGGGTCCTTGCACTAGTGAGCGGCAGATGTTCCCAGACTTTAAAGGTATGGAGTCCCACCAGCAGTTCCTCCAACCTCCCAGATACCCAACCGTGCAGAACATCTCTACCCGGGGCAGACGCCGGTGGTACGGAAGACAAGGACCTCGCTTAGAGTATTGGGGGGGGGGGCAGTTCTGGGGACCCCGTCTCCGGAAGGACATTGACATGTTGGAGAGAGTTCAGAGGAAGGCGACTGAAATGAGGAAAGGGTTAAAGATGATCCGGAAGGACTAAGCCTTCTCCAATATGTCCGGCTGGAGAGGAGAGAGAGGTGGGATGGGAGACATTGAAATACATAAAGGACAGGAGGGAATTTATTTCAAAGGAGGAGAAAAGTTACAACAAGAAACCGGAATCTAACACTAGAGAGTCAGAGGCTGAGATGGAATGGAAGGAAGTTTTACTTTACTGAGAGGGTGGTAGATAAGTGGAAAAGCCTCCCAGCAGAAGTGGAAGAGGCTAATACAGTGAGGGTATTAAACATGCATGGGAAATAGGCATACGGCCAAGGACTAAGGCTGCTGAAACTTCTCCTACCCGGTAGTACTGTGTATAACTTTATACATTGTTTCCGACGCCTTGTTGAGCGCATCCACATCATTCGAAGTGTTTTCAGTAGCTGATATCTCGTTTATCTTTATTTTTCTCTTCCGAGAAAGACGAGACGGTCTGACCTTCCAAATTATCTTCTCGTCCTTGAGCGAGTTATATGTGGCTTCTGGTTTCGCGTAAACATTCCGACTTCAGTTGATTCGTCTATAATTGAATTGTATTTTCTTTCGTTGCTGTGGGGCAGGAGGGGTATAAATACCATGAGATAGATTATTACACGGTCCGCTGCTAAGGATCATCGCCGTTCGGTTTGACTCGGTCGGCCGCAGGACATCATGCCAACTCTTTTATCGGGGAACTTCTCCAAGGAGGTTGGATCAAAAGAAGAAGCAACTTGGCTGGACTTTGTGCACTATTTGGGAGCGTGCTTAGTTTTTTTGTAAAAAAATATATATTTTGCCGTATGTAGAAGTGTCAATAATTGATTTTCATACTAAATATGTGTCACCAACAGGAAATCCACATGGATCGCTGCGTGATGTTGACTGATGAAGCCGTGGAGGCCGTCCTCACCTGCTGTCCGCATGTATATATCCTCCTGTTCCACGGCTGCCCCCTGGTCACAGGTCCGTCACGTCTTACCACTTTTAACGCAACAAAGTGTCAGAGAAAGCAGGCAGGGTGCTGGGTTGTATAGCCGGTGGCATTAGTAGAAGGAAGAGGGAGGAGGTTTGGCCGCTTTACAGATATCTGGTCAGACCTCGCCAGAGTATTGGGGACAGTTCCGGAGACCCCCATCTCCAAAAGGATATAATGGAGAGAGATCAGAGGAGACCGCTAAAATGGCGAGTAGTCTGCTGGATAAAAATGATAAGGAAAGACTAAAGGATGGGAAAGATTTGGACAAAAGCTGGTGGCTTTTAAAATTATCCGGGCTGGGGGCTCTTCTTGGGCAATTGGTTTTTACGAAGGGATCTGGACAGTTTCCAGATAATTGAGGATAGGTGAGGATCTAACATTTAGAAGATGTTCTACGAAACCAACCCTGTACCTTAGAAGGGGTTAATCCTTACATCTTCTACCTGTTCAAGAGGAAGTGCTTTGATGCTACCTGGCACTCATATATCACAAGTATATATATATATATATATATATATATATATATATATATATATATATATATATATATATAAGAGAGCGAAAGGCCATAATCTAAAACTAGGGAATCAGAGGCTTAGATGGAATGGAGCTTTGACTTTATGAAGAGGGAGGGAGATCAGCCACCCAGCAGTGGTGGTATTCATATAACAGGAGATAGATAAAGCAATGGTTTAATGTAGACCCTTTACATTTAAATGCCATGATATGCAATGAGATGAGTTCGGCCGAACGTATCTACTCTCCCCCGTCGGTGCCAGCACTGGTTCAGGGGACGCTGCGGGCGAAGGTCTACATGCACGGCAAGACTTCCCATTGGTGTCTAAGGGGGTGCTTTGCCAATCAGTGGCAACCAATGTTGGACCTCAGAGGAGGAAGACAGCTGCTGCAGCAGGGCTGCAACTTATGAAGACCGCATATTAGAGTACTCACAGGGGGTTGGGGGGTCTCGGGGGCATTAGACTGTCCCTTTAATGATGTACCTTATAGTGTGAGATTTTAAACATAGGGGGTTATTTGTTGACATTTTCTGGGTTTTCATTGGAAAGAGCCAGACTGTCTCCCACTAACGCAGCCTCTCGGGCGTTCTCCGCGACGCTCTGTTATTATGTCTCTAACGAATATTTTCACGTGGGAATCAAGGTCAGGAAGAGAGTATTTCAGCCTGAGACCCCCCCCCCCCAAATAATAAACATTCTTTCTTTCCTGAACAACCATGATAAATATATCTTTAGCGGTTTAACCAAAATCTGCTAATTTAAAAATGTTCCACCTAGTTAAGATGCAAAGGGTCTAATGGAGATCTAGTGGATCTCTCGCATTTCAAGCATATATATATATATATATATATATACACTACCGTTCAAGAGTTTGGGGTCACTTAGAAATTTCCTTGTTTTTGAAAGAAAAGGCACATTTTTCTCCAGTAAAATAACATGAAAAGGATCAGAAATCCAGCACAGACGGGGTTAATGTTAAATGATTATTGTAGCTGGAAACGGCTGATTTTTAATGGAATCTCTTCATAGACGTACAGAGGCCCTTTATCACTCCCATCACTCCTGTGTTCCAATGGCCCTTTATCACTCCCATCACTCCTGTGTTCCAATGGCTCTTTATCACTCCCATCACTCCTGTATTCCAATGGCCCTTTATCACTCCCATCACTCCTGTGTTCCAATGGCCCTTTATCACTCCCATCACTCCTGTGTTCCAATGGCTCTTTATCACTCCTGTGCTCCAGTGGCCCTTTATCACTCCCATCACTCCTGTGTTCCAATGGCCCTTTATCACTCCCATCACTCCTGTATTCCAATGGCCCTTTATCACTCCCATCACTCCTGTGTTCCAATGGCCCTTTATCACTCCCATCACTCCTGTGTTCCAATGGCACTTTATCACTTCCATCACTCCTGTTTTCCAATGGCCCTTTATCACTCCTGTGTTCCAATGGCCCTTTATCACTCCCATCACTCCTGTGTTCCAATGGCCCTTTATCACTCCCATCACTCCTGTATTCCAGTGGCCCTTTATCACTCCCATCACTCCTGTGTTCCAATGGCCCTTTATCACTCCCATCACTCCTGTGTTCCAATGGCACGCTGTGTTTGCTGATCCAAGTTTAAGGCTAATTGATAATCAGAAAATCCTTTTACAATTATGTTCCAGCCAGAAATTTCCTGGTTTTCCATGAAAACAGCTGACTGACCCCAAACCTTTGAACGGCCGTGTATATATATATATAATGTGCGCGCGTGTATTATGTGTATGTATTGGAGCAGCCCTCTTAACCACCAGTTCTTCTAAAAGGTTTAATAGCCTCAGTTTCCTTTTGAAAATAAGAGAAACGGATATAACTCGAGCATCCCGAGAGGAAACGGAGTCTTTGGTCGAAGTTGGTACCTTTTAAAGGACCGGCCTAGAACCAGATGTAAAGTTACATAAACTTTTAGGACCTCGGAGGAAATCCATTCCATCTGAAGAAGAGATCTCTGAGGTCTGGTCTTCAAAGGTTATATAACTTTACATCTGTTTCTATGTTGGCCTCTTCTTTTCCTGTTGTAAATAGCGCCACCTGCTGTCTAATGTATGAAGTTCATTTTACACTGTTTAACACTTAGAAACCTGCAGGCAGATCGGCCCCATCCGGCCCCCGTCTAGTCTGCCCGTTTCTCCTGCTGTAAAGACTCAACCCTTAATCAGTCGTTGGTCTCGTCTTAGATTCAGGAGCCGTATGTCTATCCCATGCATGTTTAATCCCCTCACTGTATTACCCTCTACCACTTCTGCTGGGAGGCTGTTCCGCTAATCTCATATAAAACTCCCTTCCATTCCATCTAAGCCTCCTACCGTTTAGTTTCAGGTTACGGCCTCTTGTTCTGACGTTTCTCCTCTTTACTCGGTTCTTCTCACTCGAGTGTCTGTTCTCTTCTCCAGATCGCTCACGAGAAGCCTTGGAGCAGTTGGTTGGACCAAACCAAATAAAGCAAGTTACCTGGACAGTTTACTAATCTTCCGTTTCCTCCTTTCATTGTTATATTGGTTCGATCCGGTGTCACTGGGAATAATAACGACCACTTATATGTTATGTAAAGTAAAACGCGATAGAATTTTGGGTCCATTTTTGGAATATTTCACTTCTGTGTTAAAAGAAAATATCAAAATAAATTAAAAATGTGGACTGTATAAACTGCTTTGTGCTGTAGAATATGGACTAGCCTTATTGGCAATAAATTCATGTTTCAGTTATTATAAAGGTGGCTTCTTAGTGTGAATATTTCTGCAGGAATGGTGTGGCTGAGGGTGCTGGGATTGGAGAGCCGGAGATGGCATGAAAGATTTTTATTAGTATCTATAAAGACACAACTGCAGCAATCTTTGTTCAATTGAACTCCCTCCGCCGGGGTGTGTGTGTGTGTGTGTGTTGTCGTTTAGGGTTCGTATCTCCATACGGCAGTAGAGGTCAGTCCGTAGTTTTCTTGCCGGGCCGTCTCGGGTAGGTCATACTGGGCCAGTTTGCGCAACTGTTTTTGGATGGGGTGACCCACAAAATGAGGTCTCCCTGGGTCCCCGATGAGAACTTGAGTCCCGTGCTTGTCGATGCAGCGTCTCAGCCACCCGTGGAGGAGATCCGCCAGCGGCTCGTCGTAAAACATGTCGCCCAGGACAATGAGGGTCCAGTTTTCTGCCTCCCGCTCTATAATACTTTCTCCGCTGAAGGCCAGAGGCGTCACATGGTTCAGCTCACAGTTAAGGCTGAAAGCCGCTCCGGCAACTGGACGATACATAATAATCAGAATATATATAATAATTATAATATATACATTTTTTATTAATTTAGAATATTATAATAATAAAATAAATAATAAAAATTATATTATAATTATATCAAATATTACCTTAAAAATTTTGTATGTAAAAAATACTAAAATCCCTAAACAATGAGGTCACGATAACAAATTTTATTTATTTGTTTTGAAGGGAAATCATAAAGTGTATGAATTAATGTGATATTGTGGTCTTGCACAACCTAGAAAGCTTAGATATGACTGATGAACAGAATAAATACCCACTTTTAAAGGGACACTCCAGCCATCATCTGCACTGTAATGCCCCTCTCTTTAGCTTGATGACATCATCTTAAAGTAAAAATCAGTATGATGCAACAGGAAGGGAAGCCAGGGGGTGAAAAAACATTTTAAGTCGGACTAACCTTTTACATTGAGAAACAGAACCATTTACACATATAACTGTTTGATTCTATAAACTATAGTTAAACAACTAAATTGAGATAACCCCCCCCTGGAATTTGGATCCTACTGCAGCTCTCAATACTCTCAGGCAAATAAAAGAAACTGGCTGAGGACTAAGACCTAATTTACGGTGCAGATAACGTAAATATAAGGATTATTAATGGAGCCTGTGAAGGCCAACTGACGTTATTTGACAAAAACCCAAATCTTTTAGGTGGCTGAACAGTCATGCAATGCCTTTGGTACTGAACTGGTTAACGAGCACCGATAGAGAGAAATTTACCATATCGTAACGGACGTTATTCGATATATATATGTGTAAGGATGTCCAAAATCATCAAAAATATAAAAATATCCCATTCTTAAAAAAATAATAATAAATAATGATAATTAAAAAAAAATAAAAAATAAAATATATATATATATAAAAAAATAGACAAAACCCAAATCTTGGCTGAACACTCATGTAATAATGCCTTTGGTACTGAACTGGTTAACGAGCACTGATAGAAAGAAATTTGCCGTCTCGTACGTTTTATAACGTACCGGATCATACAGGTTTTTGCTGGTTTTTAACGCAGGGCGCAATAAATTCATTTTCCGCACCCTCTGTGGGTAAAAAGTTAGAACAACCCCCCCACACCCACAAACACACACACTTAGAATGGAAAACAAACAGGTTTAGTCGGCAGCCGCTGTGTTTCGAGATGTCGGCCGGCGGCTTGGGGGTCGAGCTGCAATGCTCCGTCTGCCTGAGCGTTTACACGGACCCGGTTACCCTGAGCTGCGGCCATAACTTCTGCCTGCTCTGTATCAGCGAGCACTGGGACAATCAGAAGCACCGGGAATACTCCTGCCCCGAATGCAGAGAGAGGTTCAAGAAGAGACCCGAGCTCCGACGAAACCTGAGGCTCTGCAGCATAGCGGAGCACTTTGTATCCGCATCGCCACGGCAACCGGACAACGCAATCCTCTGCGCTTACTGTAAGTCACCCGTACCGGCCGTAAAAACGATCCCGCCGACCGATACCCAATCCAGGGTAAGGAGCAGATCGGTCAATCAGGTCCCCGCTAAACCGGGGAGCGGAAAATGCTCCGTCCACAAGGAGCTGGTAGAGTATTCCTGCTCCAGGTACGCCGCCTGCAGCTGCGTCTACTGCCGGCTGGACAGAGAGCAGAAGTGACGCCAGGACGCGGTCCTCAACGAGGAAAGAGAGCAAGAGAGCGTGAGAAACGATTAAAAAGGAGAGGAGAAAAGGGGAGAAAAAGATAAGGAGCGGGGAAATGGGACGGACAAAGGACGCTGCGGAGAAGACAATCCTGGAGAAGGTGAGGACCGTCATCCAATGAACTGGGAGAAGGAGCAGCGAGGAGCAGCATGGACTTACTGATCTACTAATCTACTATGATGTGGAGACCGGACATTTCTGGGGATGGAGATAATGAGGTCATCGGCTGGGTCCGTGACCACTCAAGGTTTACTCTCAATGACCCGACACGTGAATTTGTTTTGGACGTGGAGCCGGATGGCTAATTCGTTCCGGATCCTTGGGTTTGTGCGGAGTGCAGTAGAAATCCCTGCCGGGGAAACAAAGTACCTCTGGGGGGGGGGGGGGGCTTTGAGGGGTAGAAAGAGGGTGTATATTTAAAGCTATAGCATTGACCAAAGTGGATCAGTCGTTAACAGCCCTCGCCTAATATTGAAAGGGTAACTACGACATCTTGTTACAATAATTACAATTAATAAAGCTTCCTGTTTTGAAGATGATTCGTTTAAAAGCTGAGATCTGTGGCAGCCTGTGGCAGATCCAGCACTATCTAATCAACTTCTTATCTTGATTTCCCTCCCACCGACTATTACCAAGGCTGCCTGAACCAATCAACAGCAATCAGCTACTACTTAACAACAGGGTAGAGGTAATGGGGAGGAATAATCATGCTGCTCCCATGGTGTATATAGATATAATGTATATATAATGTATATATAATATATGTATAATATGGTAAAATAAAGGTCATTAATCATTCGTGAATCAAGATGTCTCTCATTAGATGGTATTATTTTCAAGGGACACTCCGTACGATAGCAGAGTGACCCCCTTAAAGTGTATGGAGGGATTCAGTAGACCCCCCCCACATACATTTGCCCCGTTTCCCTGCCCCCAGGTCTTGGGCTAGCAGGAGAGGTTTTCTATCTCAGTGAGATTTGGAAATGCAGCTTCTCCTAAAGGCAAGCGGGGCGATTACACGTCCCTTTAATGATTGGTGGACTGCAGTAATCTCATTTTTTTAAAAAAGAACTGTACCTGGATCGATGTCATTGGCTAGAACGTAAGAGGCTCCGCCCATTCCAGCAGCAATAGCGGCCGCTCCACAGCCGCTCCCGAGATCTAGAACGCGTCGGCTCTGGACAATGTCTGGATTATCCAAAATGTATCTGAGACAAATGAGACGCCACGGTTTCCAGATCATAATTTGGGGTTAAACAATACGTCACGCCGTAAAAGCTCATCAGTCAAATATCTCATTGGTTATTGCTTTATGCGGCGCCATCATATTCCGTATATTTACTAAAATCCATCAATTTTTCCCGTCTCAGCCCCTGGACCCCTGACTATCCCAAGCTGACAGGTAACCCCATTACTGCATTAACCTGATAGATGTTATTCCGCGGGAGGACACTAGAGGGCGCTAAAGTAAGTCAGTTCTGCGGTCTTACCTGGCTAGTGCCTGGCCCCCGGGCCAGTAGATGGCCCAGTAAGGTTCTCCATAAGGCCAGAGCTCGGGCCTGACGTGCCAGAACCGGCAGCGGGGAGTGAGCAGGCGCAGGCAAATCTCCGGGGTCAGGTGCTTGCTCACCGCCTCGGTGTTGTGCAGTATAAAGTCCCGCAGGCAGGTGGCGCTGCTGCGCATGCGGGCGGCGGAGGGAGCGGGCCGAGCGGTGACTGACCGCAGCAGGTTCCGGCAGAGAGACCGCATGTCGCCGGGACTAACCCTCACACTGCGCGATGCAACAGGAAGTTCTTCCGCCGGCTGCCCCAGCTCGCACTATTTGTTCCTGGCAAGTTTCTATCATTACTTAATGTGAACTGCAACTCCCATCAACTCAGCCAGATGGGCCCAGAAGTGCAAAACAGCTGAAGTGACAGAAATAAAGTAATCATTAGTTTGTAGACATAAAAATAGAATATTTCAAGTTTAAACATTTACACCCCCTTTATAAATCCCTGTGCTCCTCTTTCCTCCTCTGATTACCTCTCTCTATTTTCTTTTGCTGGGTATGAGGGTATCTTAGGGTTCTACAGCCCTAAAAGCCCCACAATAATGCGACTCTTGAGCCGCAGCTTCTCCCTAAGGCAACTCATCCGTTGTGAGCCAGTTTCAATGAAGTACTCTCGACTGACCTACAACACACTTTTTAGTGAATAATTCCCAGTCTGGCCATTGGACTCCTGTGTCTCACCTTTCTAGAGACTTAAGCTTTTGTCCTTCAACTTCCTTACCTCCGCGTGACTCGGCTGGAATAAACAGAGATTAAATCATCAGAATGAGGAATCAGCAGCTATAGAAATTAAAACATACCGTCCTCCTAATGTATCGGTTTGTCTTAGTCTGTCAATTCTCGTCTCGTCAGACTTCTTGAATTCATGTATTGTATTAAGCGCTGCGTAAACTGTTGGCGCTATATAAATAAAAGATAATAATCTGTTGTGGATCTGCTCGTGTAGTTCCGTATTTTGGCCACTAGATGTCGCTGCAGCTCTGCACATGGTATATTCGGACGCTAATTCTTTCCTCGCATTCCGGAGGACTCCTCTATGGTCTTTGTTATGGGAGCGGATTATGTGACGGACACTTTCCCAGCATGCCCTGCACTATGGACTGTTTGCTTTGGTATGAATGGCCACTTAAAGGGACCCTCCAGCCATTTTATACAGAGGATAGCTGCGTGGTCCCTTTAAATGTTCGTCATATGCCCCCTGAAAATGCACGGAGGCGTTGTTAAGAATCCAGTTGCCCTTTTGCTTGCCCCTCAGCTCCGTTACTACCAGTGAGCTCTAGCACTGGCTCTGCAAACGCTGCAGGCGGGGGTCTGTTGCGCATGCCCATTGATTCCAATGAGAGCGCGTTCCTGACACTGATTGGCTGCTTCATTCTTAGCATAAGAGGCTCAGGGTGACCATCTCTTACCTTTCTCTGGGGAGGGAAAACTAACGAAATATACTCCGCAGTGTATATTTCACTCTTGTTAGACCGGATAAATCTACGTTGCCCTTTAAATCTTTTTAACACACCTATCGGTGTGATGTCACTGCTCAATTCTGTGGCGTTATGATGTCACGCCTTGGGTTTACCCATCCAAAGCTGATGTCTAAGTCAGGACTTTGTTGATCAGATCAGGCCTGATGCCAGCTGTGTCACTTTACCCGCTGCGGACTTCAATACCAATCCACCCCCCTCCACTGACTACAATTCCCATAATGCATAGCAACCCAAATCTCTCCCGGGAGACGTGCCCATCTACTCTAAGTACAGATAGCAGAATGAGGTCAAACGGCTTAAGAAGCAATAAAAGGATTTGCTGAAATGATAAGATGGCGCGGAATCCTAGCACACACAACGCGGACGCGCATGCACAGAGCACAACAACACACACTTCAGATAACAAAGCCACGAGCCGGCATCCAAAATACGGCAAGACACGCGCCGGCCACGGGGGCAGACGTTAAAGTATTTTGGTATTCTAGTAACCCCGAGGCATTACGAGTTGCCCCTGGCCCTAACCCATTAATGGTGAACTTCAAGGGTTAAATGTATCGGCGCTATTAAGAAAATGGTGAACGATCCCAGGGAGGTGGGGGCATGGCGCGCATGACATCATAACGCCACCCATCGTAAGGGAGCACATCTCCTGCGCAGCAACGGGCTGGGGAGTGGGGTAAAGGGGCAAATATATATAGGGGGCTTCTGTAGATTGTGAGGGGGCATCATGAAAATTTAAAGGGACCTCCCAGCTGTTAAATGCATTAAAGTGCACATTTTGGCATCTCCAAGGAAGAAGTGATGTCATCGCTGACAATGTTATGTCACAGCTACATTTAGTTTCGAGGGAGTGGGGCGGAATACTGGCTGCAGACAGTGGTCCTTGGTGGGGATGTCCCTGGGGGGGGCATGAGAAAGGCCCTACTATGAAGCCCCCTGTACTATAGGGGTCCCAGGGTCATATTATGGTGGCCAGATGGTGCTTTTAGCGAGGCCCGCTTATCAATAATGCATATTTCTGCAGTGATGATGTCATCCTCCATGCGCGATAAAACGTATATGTATAATATATAATCAAACATAACATACGCAGCAGGCCGGACTGGGACTTTAAGGCCGGCAGTCGCCTGATGATGTAAGCGAAGCCGACGGTGGCACCAGTTCGGTTGGGGGGGGCTGCTGGCGTTTGCCTGATAACCATCTAAATAATAACAAAACTAATATTATTATTATTATTATTATTATTATTACAGAATATAAAAAACCTCGACATTTTTAAAATGTTTTTATTTAGGTTTGTGAATCTGTAGGGCGAGGATGATGGGAGTTGTAGCCCCGGGGTCAATCCCGCGACTGACAGACAATGATTTGACGCGCGTTCACCGGGAAACCGTGCGCGCGGAGATTCAGCGTCCGCGCGGCCTGCCAGAGGCGGGGTCAGGGTGCATGCGGGGCCGCGGAAGGTGGGGTTATAGCATCCGCGCGCCCGAAGTAGGGGGGGGTTATTGAGGGATCTGTCGTCACATATGGGTGGGATAATACTGCTATCGCATACGCGGAGGGCGGTCCCAGGCTATAGGCTCGTCCTCTTTGGGCTGGGTTATGCGGCTCCTGTGACCGCGGAGGGCGGGTTTAGGCGGCACTCCCGGCTGCAGTGGGCGGTGTCAGGGTGTACGCGCGGCCGCGGTGTGTGGTGCTTGCGCGTTCTGCTCACTTCAGGTGATCCCGAGGCCGGTATGGAGACCTCTTGGGGCCGCTGCTCCTTTTGCTGACCGTCTCCCGAGTGTCCGTCCGGCTGCCGCCAGGATGAGCTATTCCCCCGCCTCTGGCTCGGCGCCTCCGCCGTGCCGCCTGGCCCATTACTTCGTGGTCTGCGGGACGGACGCGGATAGCGGGCTGGAGCCTGACGAGCTGGCCGGTGAGAGAAGGGAGAGCCCTGGACCTGCATCTTCTAACCGGGGAGGGGGCTGCTGCTGTTGTTGTACTGTGTGGGCCCCTGGGGTATATGGGGCAGCAGGGGTGATAGGGGGTCATGTTACTGGGGGTATTGGAGTACAGTGATAGGGGCTGGGGGGGGTCATGTCGCTTGGGGTATTGGGGTGCTGTTATCAGGGTTCATGTTGCTGTGGGTATTGGGGCATATGGGTAACAAGGGTCTGTTACTGGGGGTATTGGGGTGCTCTGATAATAGGGGCTATTGGGGTGCTGTCAGTGGGGGGGTACTGGGGTCCTGTTAGTGGGGGGTATTGGTTTGTCTTGCTGGAATGCTGCGTGTATCCCGGGGTTCTGCCCCGGCAGGGGTATTAGGTTATGGAGCTGCGCTGGCGTTTGGGGTGTCGGGGATTTGCCCCTCCGCTGACGTTGGGGTTCAGTCTGTTGTATCTCTATGATGCGTCATGTGTGCGCACACGCGTGTAACTTCACACGTTACCATCATGCATTCCGCTAGTAGAGGAATAAAGTCATCGGCCGCCGTTAGACTAACACACGGAATCATCCAAAATACGTTAGAAAACCCGGGAATAATTTAAATATAACGGGATCGTCGCCGCGGAGACCGAGGGTTAAAATATTTTTTTTATTTTAATTTCTCAAAAATAACAAAGAATATGAAAAAATTTGTATTTGTTAAATTGATTAATTCCGCCGGTAACGTAATATTTAGATCCTTAAAGTACCCGAGTGTCCTTAATCCGACAGGAATGACTGTCGCCTTTTAGGCAGTTCGTATGGTTTTATGTCCTGTCCCGCTGTATTAGCCTCTACCGCTTCTGCTGGGAGGCTCTTCCATTTATCCCTGCTGCGTGATGCGCTATTTCTGTTTTATGGACCCATTGTACGACGCTGCTGAGTATGGTGGCGCTATATGAATACATAAAGAACTGTGTACTCTTCTGCTGGATTCGCAGCCTCTGTGGTGTTGAAACGGTTAAGCGAATATATGTTGTTAACCGCGTGTTGACTAATACATTAAAGCCCCTGGTTTAAAGAAGAGACCTCAGTGCCTCTTCTGTAGAGGCTGATGTATCCAGGATTAAGGCAGGCAATGGGTTAAATCAGTGGTTTTATATCAGATCGGCCCCCGTCTAGTCTTTTCTCAAACCTTAATCAGTCGTTGGTCTCGTCTTAGATTCAGGAGCCGTATGTCTATCCCATGCATGTTTAATACCCTCACTGTATTACCCTCTACCGCTTCTGCTGGGAGGCTGTTCCACATATCTACCACTCAGTAAAGGAGCCACAGTCTCCTGCCTTTAATAAGATGCGTCTGTCTGCATCTGTTAGCGGCCCGGTGCGAATGGATTGACGCGTTCCTACGAATGACCCCCGAACCTGTTAGCTGCGCTAATTGCCTTTTATTCACAATTGTGTAATTTATGTTAAATAAGTCAGAGGTCTGAGTGATGGGAGTGGTGGGATTGATGATCCTGAGCGCTGTGGGAGTGGAGGGAGTGATGATCCTGAGCGCTATGGGAGTGGTGGGAGTGATGCTCCTGAGCGCTGTGTGTTTCAGGCTTGTGTTATTAAGCGTTTATTTCCAGCTGCCAGCGAAGAGAGACTTCCCTGCAGCGATATCAGACGGCCGTCTGCGTGGAATTATTGGAATGTGTGCCTGGAACAGCGTGCCAAAAAGCAAGGCAGCCGTACTGATGAGACGGAATGGATGGAAGTTTTAGTTTACTGACAGGGTGATAGACAAGTGGAACAGCCTCCCAGCGGAGGTGGTAGAGGGTAATACAGTGAGGGTATTACACATGCATAGGATAGACGTACGGCTCCTGAATCTAAGACACGACTGATGTCTCCAGGCGTCGGAAGACGATGCAGCGGGGTCCGTGTTGGGGGGGGGGGGCATGTGCAGTCACCGGGCGAGCATCATACGTTCATCGAGCCACAGCCTGCTGAGGAGTCCTTATTTCTGGCCGTCGTGTCCTTGGAACGAGGGGCTGTTTTGTTTGTGGTTCTTTTCTCCCCGGTTGCAGACTGTCGGGGGGGGGGGTGTGTTTAATAATTATATATATATATATGTATAATAATGATATTGGGTAATATTATATAATAGGTGTAATATGTATATATGATATAGGCTATAATAATTATACATAATTTGGGGTATAATTATATATAATAATCCTATAGTATATATATATTGTGTAATATAATAGTTATAATTATATATAATATTGTGTAATATTCTATATTATGCGTAGTAATAATTATTGGGATAATTCCTCATGGTTTGGAGGATCGGCGGAAGCTTTTGTTTTTTTTACTAATTTCCCTGGAATTTTACCCCGTTTCCCTGTATAACTCGGGCTGTAACTGCATTCCGTTTTCAGCCAGGCTCTGAGGAGTTAATGGATCTGCGTTGGGTGTTGCGCGCCCCGTTTAGGAGACCCGTGACGCTTTCTTCCCGGCCCACTTTGTCAGAGGTTTAATTCTAGAGTCCTGCGCCGCTTAACGCGCACGTGAGGAGCAGCCAATTGGGTATAACCTCCGCCGCTGGCTGGCGCTTCTCTGCCAGTACTGATGTAGCGGTGCCTGGAAAGCAGACAAAAAGATTTTCATAGCAAAAATATTCAAACTTCAGGGAAAAATTAAATAATGGTTAATTAGCAGTTGTAGTTTTTGGGTGACTCGTGGCTTTTTTTTCCCCCAGGGGCACCAAAACCTATAAGCTGCCAGCTGATCCGCCCATCGTATGCCTATCCGGGTCTTATTGTGTTAGCCTCTACCACCTCCGCTGGGAGGCTTCTCTATTTATCTACCATCCTCTAAGTAAAGTTTAGGGTCCCTATTCTAATAGAATCAAGGAAACTCAAAGACAGAGTTGATGTTAGGTTGACGTTCCCTTGTGTATGTAAAGAGCGTAAGCTCCACAGCCCAGTATCAGGAAGGCCAGGGGAGACTGGCTGTGGGATTAGGGCGGAGCTGTGCGCGGCCGCCCCGCTGCCGCCGCCGTGTCACGGTCCAAAGATCCGTGAATCACCTTTGTGCTTTGCTTTGGACGTCAGGCGGAATCCAGCCTTCTACAAAATAAACAGAATAAACCAAATAAACAGCCCCCCCCCCCTGTTTATTCAAAACGGGAAAACAACCTCTCCCCTCTGTCCATCGTCACCCCCCCCCATCCACCATTTGGCCGGCGTATTTATAATCCTTGTTGTATATCGCCACCATATTCTGTGGCGTTGTACATCAATGAGCGATTCTGGTGCAAAGTACGATCTGTGGGGCAATCGGGATCGCTCCGTTGGTTTCCATGGCGACCGCTGCGCATTTAGAGCTTCTGCCGCAGACGTGTGCTTTAAAGCGGTGGCTTATTTTCAGTTATGCCGTCATCAAAATGATATCAACAACATTTTAGGCAAGCTGGTGCTTTTTGGAGGTGGTAGCTAAGTGTCACTGCATCCCAGCAGAAGTGGTAGACGCCAGATGGTTCTGCTGTCTCGTTACGGTTACCGGCCGATTTCACCGGATTCCTTAACAAGACTTTTCAATGAAACGTCACGGGAACAGCTGTGCAAACGGCGAGCGCGGCTGCCACACTCGTGTTACATCGGCCCCATCCGGCCCCCGTCTAGTCGCCTGCTTCTCCTGCTGTAGAGACTCAAACCTTAATCAGTCGTTGACCTCGTCTTAGATTCAGGAGCCGTATGTCTATCCCATGCATGTTTAAATCCCCTCACTGTATTACCCTCTACCACCTCTGCTGGGAGGCTGTTCCACCCGCTCTGTAAAGTAAAAATAAATAAATCCCCCTGCAGTTTATCCATTATCTTCTAACCCCCCGCCAGATTAACCCTGCAGAGATTTTCAGTCTCTCTCGGGCCCCGCTCGGTTTTGTTGGCCCCCTCTTTGTTATGAAGGAGTGTGATGAATGAGCGCGGGTCGGCGCTTCACAATGAGACGGCTGACGATAAAGGGCACCGGCCGTGCCGGCCTCACAAACTTACCATCTGTTTCTAGAAGCAGATGTGTAGGAAGAGACTGTTGGCGCGTACGGGAGTACAAAAGAATCCCGCGCACAGGCAGAGGCGGTACCGGGCCCTTATAAAAACCTGGAGCCTGAACCGAGATGCTCTGCGGGCTTCCTATACCCAGGGACCCCGAATCCCACACCTTAGCTGCCGGTCAGTGCATTTTTAGGCTATAAAGACCTTAATCAGTCATTGGTCTCGTTGGTCTATCCCATGCATGTTTAAATCCCCTCACTGTATTACCCTCTACCACTTCTGCTGGGAGGCTGTTCCATTTATCTACCTCTGAGTAAAGTAAAACTTCCTTCCATTCCATTTAAGCTTCTGATCCTGTAGTGTTAGATTATGGCAGTGTTTATATATATATTTATTATATATGGAACCAATGTCACCAGCATTCTATACATTAATCTGTTTCCAGGAGGGGAAAAACTTTTTATGAAATATAAAAAATAATTTACATGCGATATCTGTTATTCTGTACAGAGGTCAAAGTTTGGGGTCACTCAGCGGTTTTCATGGTAAACAAAGAATTTCAGGTTTCTGACGATCAGTTAGCCTTTTAAACTTGGATCAGCGAACACAATGTGATGGGAGTGATAAAGAGCCATCAGAACACAGGAGTGATGGGAGTGATAAAGGGCCATTGGAACACAGGAGTGATGGGAGTGATAAAGGGCCATTGGAACACAGGAGTGATGGGAGTGATAAAGGGCCATTGGAACACAGGAGTGATGGGAGTGATAAAGGGCCATTGGAACACAGGAGTGATGGGAGTGATAAAGGGCCATTGGGACACAGGAGTGATGGGAGTGATAAAGGGCCATTGGAACCCAGGAGTGATGGGAGTGATAAAGGGCCATTGGAACCCAGGAGTGATGGGAGTGATAAAGAGCCATCAGAACACAGGAGTGATGGGAGTGATAAAGGGCCATTGGAACACAGGAGTGATGGGAGTGATAAAGGGCCATTGGAACACAGGAGTGATGGGAGTGATAAAGGGCCATTGGAACACAGGAGTGATGGGAGTGATAAAGGGCCATTGGGACACAGGAGTGATGGGAGTGATAAAGGGCCATTGGAACACAGGAGTGATAAAGGGCCATTTTAACACAGGAGTGATGGGAGTGATAAAGGGCCATTTTAACACAGGAGTGATAAAGGGCCATTTTAACACAGGAGTGATGGGAGTGATAAAGGGCCATCGGAACACAGGAGTGATGGGAGTGATAAAGGGCCATCGGAACCCAGGAGTGATGGGAGTGATAAAGAGCCATCAGAACACAGGAGTGATGGGAGTGATAAAGGGCCATTGGAACACAGGAGTGATGGGAGTGATAAAGAGCCATCAGAACACAGGAGTGATGGGAGTGATAAAGGGCCATCGGAACACAGGAGTGATGGGAGTGATAAAGGGCCATTGGGACACAGGAGTGATGGGAGTGATAAAGGGCCATTGGGACACAGGAGTGATGGGAGTGATAAAGGGCCATTGGAACACAGGAGTGATGGGAGTGATAAAGGGCCATTGGAACACAGGAGTGATAATGGGCCATTTTAACACAGGAGTGATGGGAGTGATAAAGGGCCATTTTAACACAGGAGTGATGGGAGTGATAAAGGGCCATCGGAACACAGGAGTGATGGGAGTGATAAAGGGCCATCGGAACCCAGGAGTGATGGGAGTGATAAAGGGCCATTGGAACACAGGAGTGATGGGAGTGATAAAGGGCCATTGGAACACAGGAGTGATGGGAGTGATAAAGGGCCATTGGAACACAGGAGTGATGGGAGTGGCTGATAAACCCTGAGTGTTGATGTTTGGAGGAGGATCGCGTTTAGCAGCTGCGTGGATGGTATGTGAGCGGCGTGTGTCGGCTTGTTGGTGATGAGACTCACGTTTGCTCTTTGTGGCTTCAGACGGCGGGGCAGACGGACTCCGAGCCGAAACATTCCGGCAAACAAATCAAACCCACAATTACAAAACCCCCGAGAATAAACTGTACGGAAATAATAGAAATTCTGTGCGGAGGAGCAAACGGCTCAGACAGGTTTATGTGTTTTATGCACCTATCATAGAGACCCAGAACCCACCGGCAGATCGGCCCCTATCCGGCCCCCGTCTAGTCGCCCGTTTCTCCTGCTGTAACGACTCAAACCTTAATCAGTCGTTGGTCTCGTCTTAGATTCAGGAGCCGTATGTCTATCCCATGTAAGTTTAAATCCCCGCCTGTCAATCAGTGACAAAGGGTTAAGGGTTAGTTTTGGACGTTAAAGGCCGGAGTGCCCCGTATCTGACGGGATAATATATCGTTATTCCCCCCCGGATCTTTTACCTTTTTGCAGTGACAGCCCCCAAGGTCACGTCGATCTCCGCTCTTATTAGTATTGACGTTCAGTTAATATTCCATTAATGTAGAGGCGGCTGCCTGTCCGTCAGCGTCTGTCCGTCAGCGTGTCCTGTGGGACGATATCTGACAGCAGCTGGGGTCCGAGCCGTGGCAATAACCCCCCCCCCCCCAGCCATTATATATTAATATAAATAATCACACAGAATCCATTGGGTTTTATTTTTTTGATCGCGGTAAAGTGTCTGTTTTTGATTGAATGACCTCAGTGTGTGTGTGTGTGGACAGTGTGTGTGTGTGTGTGGACAGTGTGTGTGTGGACAGTGTGTGTGTGGACAGTGTGTGTGTGTGGACAGTGTGTGTGTGTGGACAGTGTGTGTGTGTGTGGACAGTGTGTGTGTGTGTGTGGACAGTATAGAGACCTATGGCATCCTGGCCGGTTCCTGCCCCTGTTATAGACGGGCCGAGCCAATAGTGCCCCTGGGGGTATGAGAGGAGCCGCCTACCGACATAAGGGGTATCACCCCGAGTATCGCAGAAAGACACCACAGCTGTGCGGAGTCTCGAGTGCGCGTTACATTTCTCAGTTCCCCAATTCGTAAACGCGTGAGCAGCTTGTTTCACGGCCACCCTTCCTTTCCGAAACTACCTGTCCGTCGGGGCCGCAGGAACAACACGCTTGTGTCTGATTTCGCAGTTTAATAATAGATCTGACACCAGATGTATCGAAACACAGAACCTGCCGGCAGGTCGGCCCCCGTCGGCCCCTCTAGTCCTCCTGCTGTAAAGACTAAACCAGTCGTTGGTCTCGTCTTAGATTCAGGAGCCGTATGTCTATTCCCTGCATGTTTAATCCCCTCACTGTATTACCCTCTACCACCTCTGCTGGAAGGCTGTTCCGCTTATCCAACACCCTCTCAGTAAAGCATCCAAGTTTCTGTGCCTTTAGTTTTAGATTATGGCCTCTTATTATCCCAACATTTCTTGGTTACCGAGGGAGGGGGAGGAATCCACCCCTCTGCGGGTCTCTAAGGGTTAATGCGAGGGGCCGTGACTTTATACCTTTCTCCCAGCGTTTTCTCTGAAGGATGAATAACATGCTTAAAATAACCCTGACTCACGTGTCGTCGTGTTTCATCATGAATTATTCAGCTTCCTTGCAGTAAAGTTACCCGCGTTTGCGCAAGATCATCGAAAAAGGGGAATATCGCAATCCTACCCGCTAATATACCCCCCCCCCCGTTAAAGCGACAGCTTACCGGCAGCCTCCTGATGCAGCCAATCAGTGGCAGAGAGAGCTCCCATTTAAATCAATGGAAGCCGTTCAGACAAGTAGCTGGGGGGGGCAAATGTGTATGGGGGGGGCAAATGTGTATGGGGGGGTTCTGCAAATTTAAAGGGCCCGCACAGCTATTATATGCCTTAAAGGGCCCCTTTAATTTCCTTCCCTTCTCCGGGTATATTTAATAAGCACGCGGTGTGATCAGCTGTTGGCCGCGGTCCAGCCGGGAGCTATAATAAGAATCTTACGCCGACGGATCTATATTTACTCCGGAGATAACGCGTTATTTATACGCAGGGTCGGGGCGCGCGTTTGGTCGCATTATTCACATAGTTTGGCGTTTTTCCTGCGTTCGCAGATAACCCGTCCGCGTTTTGGGGGCCGATTCGGGCCGTTACAGAATTTTCACGCTATAAAACTGACGTTGTGATGGGATTGTTTGCGCGCCGGCGGGAAATCGTTTCGTTTTCTGGCTGATGATGACGAGCAGGTTTGGGTGTAAAGCGATAACTCGCTCGTCACGCGTGCGTCCCAAATACTACACGGGAATAATATCCAAAATAAAGTCGTATCGGCAACATGTTTACCCTGCTTCCCCTTCTCCGACATGACATCGTCATCGTCATCGTCATCGTCATCGTCTGACCTTTAAATATGGAGTTCTGAGCTGCCTAAAGGTTGCCGGGAAGTCTGCGCGTTCTGAAAAACGAGACGGATCCAGAGGCCCGGGGGGGCTCACGCTTACACACTCATCCAGACACACTCACACTAACACAACTAGACACACTAACACATAGACGCACAGATATTTGCACTAACACCCAGACACAAAACACAAGACACACTAACGCATAGGTACACAGACATTCTCACTAACACACACAGACGCCAACACACCCAGACGCTCATGCTCACACACAGATGCTAGCACAAGGGCACACAGACACTTACACTAACATAACGGACACTTAAACTAACACACGTTCACACAGACGCTCACACTTGCCCGGACACGCGGGAATAAATCCCTGTTGGGGGATAAAGTGTTGCATTAACGGAAAAGGCTCTGACTCCTTTGAGTCAGGTGAGTAATGCTTGACTTTTGCTTGCGAAAGGCAAGGGGAAGCAGGAAAACATTGATTATTAATAACAAATACCTCGTTAAGAATACTCCGGGTTTATTCTTATGTTTTTTATGACTGTTATTTTAAGCGTTCTCTCTGTGTGTCTGGATATTTATCATACATGACTTGGGTTCTCTGTTTCCTGACCCCTCGTCCGGGGGGCCCGACGCGGTTTTTTTTTTTTTCTTTCTTCACCGTCCCCTTTTTTGTTTATTTAGTTTTGTGCCAGTGGCTTGACGCAGACCGACATGGCAGAAGCCACGACTCAGGTAACAGGGGCCCGAGCGCCCAAAGCACCCCCCCCCCACTCTGGGCACTTTCCCTCCCCCCAATCTCAAAGCCTTTATTTAATAATTCACCGCATGATTCTTCTTCTTCACTCAAATCTCCAGCTTGCTCACTTCTGCCCCGCCACCCGCTGTCTGGAGCCGAGCAGGACACCCTGACGCCCTCCCGCCGTTCCCATCGAACGTTAGATTTTAACAACGAGAGGGTCTCAGGGTCTCCTAACTCCTAAAAAAAAACCTCTTGGTGGATTGGCATCTCATGTAGGCTTAAGGTCCCTCATTTAAGAAGTCTGAAGATTAGTTGACCTCGCGTTATTAAATTATCAAAGACCGAGGAGACTATACTGTTTCTGGTAACAATGACACCGTGAACGATACGTCGTATCTTCTCAATGCATTATATCGTTCCGATTCATTGAGGACAATGAAGTTGAAGTTGCAGAACTTCTAGAGTTAGGGATATCTTGGAGATGAAGGCCCTCCTGAACTCAAACCTTGAAGGTGGGATCCATGTCTGAGGTCCTCCTCAAGAAGATGAGGTCTTTTTTCCCCCTCATCTGGAAGTTGTCTCCCCGCCCAACATGGTGACACCTCCAGGACTCATTTTGCATGCGGATAGGATTAGACAAATGTGGGTTGTTAATCATGAAATAATCCCCAGTGGACAGAAGTCCAGGTCAAGAAATTGGGTCTCCAGATGGGTCCTGATCAGACAGGGATTTATTCAAGTAGAGTTGGCAGGAGAGTTGCAGTTTCACCTCTCCCACTTCACTTTTCATTACGAAGGGCCATATTCCCAAGTTCCTTCAGCGTGAAGGGCCGTGCTGGCCCTGTATAATTCAATGGCTGAAGAAATCTGGCCGGCCCAAGGACGCTCTACAGGCAGCAGAAGGGTCGCTGGGACAGGACCTTCCTAATGTATAGCGAAGTCAAGAGGTTGAAAGCTTAACTCTCCTTTTAGCAAATAGACCCCAGAGGTTCCACAAATATATCCCAAGACGTTTTGCTCCTTTACCCCCTCTCTTGCTCTTCTTGTGTTCCTGACCTCTTCTTAATTAAGCGATTGGGTGAGCGGTGGCTTTTATCCTGCCTCTGATTGGCAGATGTCGCTTTCAATCGGTTTTGGAACCGTTTCTCTTGCCTCTAATCTTCACGCCTAATCCGTTCTGTATCTCTCCTAAATTGGAATGCGGAGGTTTGTTGTAATTTCACTGAGAATTCACTACGGATTCCCGTAAATTGTGATGTCAGCGGCTGCATTTAGCTAAGTAGGACATGTTTTGTCATAAAGTTCAGCTTAAGGGGCTTTTACAGTCATTCATGTATTTTTGTGGGGGGTTTTTTTTCCCCTCTTTCTCTCCATTCCGTTTTAACACGTCGGGGGGGGCAGCCGTGTTCCCGTACCCCGTCCTCCCGCCAGCAGGCAACGAAGCGGATATGCCGACGGAATACAAAGGACCTTATTAAAATATTTCATCGTAATCTTCACATATGATCAACTACACCGCGGGGGGGGGGGGAGGGTGTTACTTTTTTGTTTTACTACATACATATTCCGCTAGATCAGACACTCAAATATTATTATTATTATATATATATATATATATCTTTTTTTTTATTTTTTTTTTATGATCCTAAATTTATGCCTCTAATTTTAAAGCATTTCCTGGACGTTATGAACACCAATGTTTAATAAAACAAATTGATCTGGATCGTATATTTGACTTTATAGGCAGATAAAAAAAGACCATTTAAAGGACACATATAATAACGCACACCTGTAAATAAGTATGAAATGAGACATTTCGGCCCCTTCCAGGGACAGCTAAAGGGTCTTTACCTGGACGCCGGTGTCCGTGACGAGGCTTGGGGAAGCCATGGTCCCTTACGGGGCTTTAACCTCGGAGGACCCAACAAACGGACGCCTTAACCGTCGATCGTTACATTTTTATTGTAGTTCCACTTGGAAAACTTATAGATTCTTACTGATTCTGGTTTGAAACATAGATGAGGTCCCTTTTTTTACGTACAGCGCAGGTACGCCGCGTTTGGTGGGCAACGTGTCGCTGGAACGTTTACTGGTTTTACTTAAAGGGTTAATGCTTCCGGTAAGAATCCGGTACCTTCTCGTTTGCCAGGGTTAGATTTGTCGGCTTTCTTGCAGGTGAAAACTTTGATCAGAGCCCGCTGAGACGGACGTTCAAATCCAAGGTGCTGGCGCATTATCCGCAGAACGTGG
This sequence comes from Spea hammondii, assembly GCA_029215755.1. Taxonomy (NCBI): domain Eukaryota; kingdom Metazoa; phylum Chordata; class Amphibia; order Anura; family Pelobatidae; genus Spea; species Spea hammondii. Next base: position 2,451,843 of record JARDYJ010000004.1, read on the forward strand.
AGTGGAACCCGTTCGATCAGGACGCCGTGAACATGGTACGTAATGCCGAGCGCTACCGCCCCGTCGCATGACCAAGGGAAAGATCGGGGATCTGATTGGTTAGTGAGATCGTTCCAGCCGTCCTAAGAAAGAAGGACCCTATTGGCTAAAGCATTATAATGGGTGGTTCTGATAGAGGGGCCCCCAGACCTCCTTTAAAGGGACACTCTGGCCATCGTATCCATCATCGATGATATGATAGCTGCATGGTCCCTTTAAATTTGCATTGTCCCTTTTGCAGATGTACGGGGGGGGGTATTCTGCCGCATCCTCCGATATGCATTTGCCCCTTTTTGCCCACCCTCCAGCCATTTAACATGCGGTAGCCAAACACATCTACTTGCCTCTGGTGCTGGTTCGGGGAACGGTGGAGGTCTTCTCAAGCCCCCGTACCTAAGCGTGGAAAGTGCTCTCATTGATTTTCAATGGGAACGTTTTCCTGCCGCTGATTGGCAGCTTCAAGCCAACTACTTAAAAAAAAAAAAAAAAACCCAGCCAATTGCATATTATGTCGGTTATATTGAGCACTTTATTCTAGAAGGAAAGCTTCATATTTAATTTTTAAAAATATTTTTTTTTACTAAACTTATCTGCCTCACATGAAAAAAAAAAAAAAAGGCCCAGGTAGCAGAAATCGTGTTAAAATAATAAAATGTAATTTAAAAAAATCAAAGTAATTATTTTGTTCCTAAATTTTTGTATGATTTTTATTATTTTTTAATACGAACAATACAAGGGTATTTGGATTCCGGTGCGAATAAATGTAACCTTCATGGAACACGGAGGAATGTGATTCCAAAAATGAACGTTTTTGACACGGCCCAAATGTTGCTTAATGCAGCAGAAATAATGAGCTTAACGTTCCGTTTTAGATTAAATATTTCACCCCCCGGTAATTGTAATTTTTATGAAATCAAATCTCCGGCTTCTTAGACAATTTAGTTTTCAGCTCTTGGGCGACGAGAAACGAATTTGCAGTGGGAACCTTGGATTTCCCGCAAAGCTTGAAGAACGCTAAAATGTTGCTTGGGAAATACATTTCTCCGCCATATAAAACATTTTATAATATTCTCAACTATAGATATGAATATAAATCCCTGGCCCTTGACAAAAATAATAAAAAAAAAAAAAAAACTGGGACTTTCTGCTTTTAAAATATAAAAAAAAAAAATCTTTATTTTTAGATATGTTATTTCCTGATATTGGTACAATTTTTGGGGGGCTTTTTAGGAAAATAATGCAAATAAAAATCTTTTTTTTTTTAATATATATATATATTTTTTTTTTGTTAACATTTTTAATGTTAATAGATATTTAAGTTATGTCTTTCTCAGACGGAAGGACGTTCTGCTTAAACACCCTTTATTTATTTAAATTTTTTTTTTATTTTTTACATTTTTTTTTTCAGCTGTGCATGCCCAAGGGCTTGTCGTTCAGGACGCAAGCTGACAACCGGGACCCTCAGTTTCATTCGTTCATCATAACGAGGGAGGACGGCTCCCGCACGTACGGCTTCGTCCTCACTTTTTACGAGGAGGTCACGAGCAAGCAGATCTGCAGCGCCATGCAGACCCTGTATCACATGCACAACGCCGAGCAGTCCAACGGCGTCTACGCGTCGTCCTCGTGCAGCATGGACTCCTTGGCCAGCAGCGTCGACGACGCGGACGCCACCTCGCTGGCCAAGCTGCAGAGGTACAACTCGTACGACATAAGCAAGGACACTCTCTACGTCTCCAAGTGCGTCTGTCTCATCACCCCGCTGCCCTTCATGCAACCCTGCAAGAAGTTCCTGACGCAGCTCTACAAGGCGGTGACGTCGCCGCAGCCTCCTCCGTTGCCCCTGGAAAGCTATATCCATAACGTACTGTACGAGGTGCCCCTTCCGGCCCCCGGGAGGTCGCTGAGGTTTTACGGCGTGTACGAGCCCATTGTCTGCCAAAGGCCCGGCCCCGGCGAGTTGCCCCTTTCCGATTACCCCCTGCGCGAGGCTTTCGAGCTGCTGGGATTGGAGAACTTGGTGCAGCTTTTCACGTGCGTCCTCCTGGAGATGCAGATCCTGCTCTACTCTCAGGGTAAGCCTGGCTTCAAACTTTCAATTGCTGTCCCTTTAAATCCTGTTTTAAAGGGACAGCCTCACCTGCAAAGAAGGCATTACATTTTTACCTTAAGGAGAAGCTGCAGCTCCCCGCCTGCTCCATGCTGTGAGGATTCTCGCCGCTGATTGGCTGCTTAGAGCAACCAATCGGTGGCAGTAAAGCTCTCCCAATGCAATGTCTTCATGATGCTGTCCCTTTAAACAACTTGTCCATCAAGGTGAGAATGATCTGGATTTAAGGCCCTTTGAAGTTTATTTTATAACGGAGGGCCGTCCGCAGGGCCGGCAGCGTTCACGATAACGCTGATCGCTTCCGTTCCCTATAAAACCTTTTATCGCAAGCCGGCTGTACCGGAGCTTTTCTAGGGCAGCGATCGTCTGAACGCGGCCTATAAACCCCGTAGCCGCTCTGTAAAGCGGTTCGGCTCTCCTGATATTTTATTTAAGGACGAGAAAGTTAAGTAGCTTCAGATGTAGGCCACGCTGTACTCGGTGAAAGTTAAGCAGCCCCGTTAACCCGTTGGGCGGTCAAAAAGCCTGTCGTCCTATATATTAATCCACGTAACCGGCCGCAGCGTCCGTACGCCAGCCAGAGATTATATCGTCGGTTGTGCATTTTTGTAAATGTGTGGGGGTTTTTTTTTTTTTCCTCCCCGTCCAGATTACCAGCGGCTGATGACCGTCGCGGAGGGCGTCACGTCTCTGCTTTTCCCGTTCCAGTGGCAGCACGTGTACGTCCCGATCCTGCCTGCCTCCCTCCTGCACTTCCTCGATGCCCCCGTTCCCTACCTGATGGGTCTCCAGTCCAAAGAAGGGACGGATCGCTCCAAACTGGAGCTGCCGCAGGAGGTGAGTGATGTCGAGAAAGGTATAAGTTACCATGTAACGTATGTTCACCGAACCGGATGTTTCCAGGGGAGCTGATGATACCACTTTGCATCACGGAGAGCCCTGGATAATGTATAGGTCAATCAGCGAGTCAACCCTGTATGGTGGAGTCTCCCTATATTACCCGAGAGATTTTGAGCCAGACCTGATCTCCCATGAAACGCTGACTTTAATCCGATGCATCTCTGTGAGCGCCGGTCGCCGGCGCTGAGCCGTCATCTGATAAAAGTGACTCGTTGGCGCTGGTTGGCCGGGGTCCCAGGCGGCGGGGGAGAAGACGGCGGCAACTCATCTGATTTGTATTCCTCCGTGGATTTCAAAGCCTGACTCACAGCTTCTGAACGGTTTGCCGATAAATCGCTGCCGACCTCCTTTACACTCAACTTCTATCCCCGACAAGGCTTAACCTGAAACATGTTGCAGTCGGGAGGTCCCTCCATGGCCGTGCTGCTGTCTCTGATGAGGGGAACGCGTTTGGTGATATTCCTTCAGCGATGCCGCTGAGATCTGGAGATTTGGGAGAACCGTTTCCATATTAAATTTCTCGATCCAAATGTAACGTGGTTAACTCGTCACAATTTGATGATACCGGGCGCTGGTAATGCCAACATTCCTGCTGTGATGTCTAATCTCCTTGACGTGAGAAACAATATTACCGGTTGGAGAGTCGCTCGGAGGAACTCGCGGAAATTAAACGTTACCTTCCTTATTTTAGTCAAAGGGCGGCCTCTCTTTTCTACTTCGGCAAGTGAAGGGCCGACACCTCGTGTGTTTTGCCATCTACTTCTCTTAAAAGTCCCCCTGTTGTCCTCGTTGGTCTCCAGAACCGTTTCCGCCCACTGAGCCTCGGTACACGGAGAGGAGGCCGTTCAACCAGAAAATGGTCAATTAAAGCCAGGCTTGGAATATCGCCATTCTCTTCTGCCCTGACGAAGGCCGTTATGGCCAAAACGTGGGCTCAGTAAGCTTTGTTTTGGTTAAACAGCGTGCGCTCGGGGCGATTTCATTTAAAAGCCGGTTATCAGTGGCCGTCTCGTACAGCTTCCCGAACGCCGCGCGCCGTTCCTGCCGACGGTCCTGTCCTCGTACCGTATAACGGCTCTAAATAAAAACCTTTGCAGTACCGGAGATGCCTTCTAATCGTTATCTGTCGAGCCCGGCCTGTGAGGGCCGCTAATCTCCTGCTACCGGCTTTAATCACCCGCTGCTTTTGAAGGGAGAAGGGAGATGTCGCCCCTGGGGCTTCCTCATCCCAAATCCCGCGCTCAGATGTGGTAATAAGCATGCGGTGTTGAAATTAAAAAGGCCTTTGAAAGCGGCTCGTGGCAGATAAGAGGACAGCTGCTGAGCGGAATATCCTAGCGTTCCCAGTCACGTGGCTTATTCCTATCCGATATGGGCAACCTTTCTCTACCAGTCACCTTTTTCCTAACCTTTCAATGGCAAATGTGTCATTAAGATATCCGACACCCCATATGACAGTCTTTTCTCTTTTTTTTTTTTTTTTCTTCTCTCCTCCTTTTTTCCCCCCAATCTACCCCATATTGGAAGATATTTTGTGATTCACCTCTGACAGGAGGATTCCGGTACAGTCTACACTGAGGGATCATGGGAAACTTAGATGAAATTCCCCTAGCTGTGCATTTTAAGCGGCACGGCTAGAAAGGAAAAAAAAAAAAAAAAAATCAGTCATGATAAAATTTGGGAAGTAAATAAAAGACGTTTTTATTATGATGGTGACCGCTTCTCTTTAAAAGGTTGCGCAAGAAACGGTGATGAAATCCGTCGGCATCTATAAATTTGTATGAATCCGTATTTTCTTCTTGTTTGGGATGTGTCTTCTCCGGTTCGCGTTGGTGTGCTGCCTCTTTCTTTAGATCTTTCTCACGTTGATAATGATAATGTTACGCATTTTATTTTTTCCTCTTTTCAGGCCAATCTGTGCTTTGTGGACATCGATAACCACTTTATTGAGCTCCCTGAGGAGTTCCCGCAGTTCCCCAACAAATTGGAGTTCATCCAGGAAATCTCCGAGGTTCTCCTCCAGTATGGAATCCCCCCCGAGGGCAACCTACACTGCAGCGAGAGCGCCACCAAGCTGAAGAGCCTCGTATTGGATGACCTGGTCAACGACAAGAAGAACGGCAACATCTCCAGCAGTAACATCAACATGTACGAGCTTCTTAAGGGGAACGAGACCATCGCCCGTCTCCAGGCCCTCACCAAGAGGACGGGAATAACGGTGGAGAAGATCACCCTCAGCCCGCCTCCGGTGGACACGGAGGAGGAACAGAGGCTGCAGTGCGCAGAAAACGAACTTAAGGATTATAAGATGAACGTTCAGGTCCGGGAAGTCTTCGCCAGCCGCTTTACCCAGATGTTTGCCGATTACGAAGCGTTCGTCATCCAGGCCGCCCATGACATGGAGTCGTGGCTCACGAACCGGGAACAGATGCAGAACTTTGACAAAGTAAGAACAAACAAAAAAAACTATTATCCTAAGCTGGTTACCCTATACTGGGTAGAACCGTTACACAGGTTATTCTTGTGGTTACAATTTTAAGATATCATAAATGTCAGCGGGTTTGGTTATTATTTGGGAGTGAAAGATATTTTTTTGTGTCTGTTTGGTCTTTAGAATGCAGAGGAGCCTAAGCTCTTTTATTCTATTTTGTTCTTTCTTTCCCTCTTGCCCTCTTTCTTCTTTCCTTTCTCTGGCACTTCCCCCTTTCTACTTTTCCTTTCTCTGGTGCTTGCCCCCTTTCTTCATTCCTTTCTCTGGCGCTTGCCCCCTTTCTTCATTCCTTTCTCTGGCGCTTGCCCCCTTTCTTCATTCCTTTCTCTGGCGCTTGCCCCCTTTCTTCATTCCTTTCTCTGGCGCTTGCCCCCTTTCTTCATTCCTTTCTCTGGCGCTTGCCCCCTTTCTTCATTCCTTTCTCTGGCTCTTGCCCCCTTTCTCCTTTTTCTTTTCTCTGGCGCTTGCCCTCTTTCTCCTTTTTCTTTCTCTGTGGGCTTTTTTCTTTTTCAAAACAAGAATATAAGAAGCAACAAAAACACCTAGTACTTTAAAAAAATAATAAAGACTTAAATAAAATAAAAATTAAAAAATAGGCACCCTTCCTGCCTATTTCTTGGGCAAAAGTCTAAGACGAAGAGACCAATGGCTGATTAAGGTTTGAGTCTTTACGGCAGGAAAAACAAGCGACTAGACGGGGGCCGGATGGGGCCGATCTGCCGGCATAATGATGATACATTTGAATGATTGCAGCTGTTTTTAGAAGATAAGAAACACCGATTTTGTGTATATTTGTCTTTTTTTTTTTTTTTCTCTACAGGCTTCTTTCCTGTCTGACCAGCCCGAGCCGTACCTCCCGTTCCTCTCCCGCTTCATAGAAACCCAGATGTTCGCCACCTTTATAGATAATAAGATCATGTCTCTGTGGGAGGAGAAGGAGCCCCTGCTGCGCGTCTTCGACTCCAGGATTGAGAAGATGAGACTGTATAACGTGAGGGCCCCTGCCATCCGCACGTCTATCTACCAGAAATGCTCCACCTTGAAGGAGGCCGGTACGTGTCCGAACGCGCGTTACTTTACTGATTACATCCTAACTCGCTGGCGTCCCACATAAGGTCCTCTGTGAATTAAGACTCAGCCCAGGATCACAACTCCCAGCATCCAAAGCTCTTGCAGTCTGAGCAGGTCGGCAGATCAGACCCCGTCGGCCCATCTCCTCGCCCCCTTTATGTAAAGTCTCGTCTTAGATTCAGGAGCCGTATGTCTATCCCATGCATGTTTAATACCCTCACTGTATTACCCTCTACCGCTTCTGCTGGGAGGCTGTTCCACTTATATACCATCTTCTCAGAAAAGCAACTCCTTCCATTCCATCTAATCCTCCGAACCTGTAGTTTTAGGTTATGGCTTCTTCTAACATTTCTCCTCGTTAAGATAATCGCACCAGCCCACCGCCACAAAAGAGGTAATCGTGAAAGCCAACATTGCAGCTTTTTTAAAAAAAAAAAAGCTGTTTCCATGGTAATGACTTTGCGAGCTGGGTCGTGCTTAACGCTGTTTAAATAAAAACTTATTTTAAATTGTGATTCTCTCCGTTTTCAGAGATGGGTTTGACGTTGAAGCCCCGGGGGCTGAAGGGGAGACTCGCGTGCGCACTTAAACGTTACTTAGTATCAGTTTGTTTCTCTTAAAGGCGCAGCTTTTTTGCTGTCGGCTTCCAGCCTGCGCGGCGCCGCGTCATCAATCCTTCTGTCCCCCCGTGTCCGGTGATCACGCTTCCTTACCGTATTATTATTGTTTTGGTTTTATTCTGCAGCTCAGTCGGTGGAGCAGCGCCTGACGAAGATCGATCACACCGCCATCCACCCGCATTTACTCGACATGAAGATCGGTCAGGGGAGATACGAGCAAGGCTTCTTTCCAAAGCTCCAGTCCGACGTGCTGATGGCTGGCCCCGCGAACAACAAGTACGTCCATGAGATACGGAGCCCTCGCCGGTTCAGGCGTTCGCTTGGTTTCTGGCTGTAACATAATCATGCAAAAGGGTTTTCAAACCATCAATTAGCCTTTTAAACCTAAACTTGGATCAGCGAGCACAGGAGTGATGGGAGTGATAAAGGGCCATTGGAAAACAGGAGTGATGGGAGTGATAAAGGGCCATTGGAACACAGGAGTGATGGGAGTGATAAAGGGCCATTGGAACACAGGAGTGATGGGAGTGATAAAGGGCCATTGGAACACAGGAGTGATGGGAGTGATAAAGGGCCATTGGAACACAGGAGTGATGGGAGTGATAAAGGGCCATTGGAACACAGGAGTGATGGGAGTGATAAAGGGCCATTGGGAGACAGGAGTGATGGGAGTGATAAAGGGCCATTGGAACACAGGAGTGATGGGAGTGATAAAAATATCCTTTTAATCGCTAATCGCCTATACCTTGATTTGCAGTCGATGGGTCAGCCGGAGCGCGACGGCTCAGAGGAGGAAAGATCGCTTGCGGCAGCACTCGGAGCACCTGGGATTGGACAACGACCTGAGGGAGGTACGTCATCGCCACCGCAAGGGCAAAAAACGAATTGTGCCATCAGCGAACCCCCCCCCCCTTTACCGTGCCGCTTGGCGATTCCCCTATTAACCCTTTCCTTCTTTGGTATGGAGGAAACCCCCTTGTCACTGGTTCCATTCGATGATATCCCTGGCTCAATAAAATAGATTCTTCCTGGCAATAAAGGATGGGTATTGGGGGTCATGATAACGTTACTAGGCTGGAAAGACGTCAGTTGCAAACGTAACCACTAAACGGTTATTACAAAGAATCCTCAAGCTGTGCCTGTTAACCCAACCTGAAACAATTCGAATCCCTGGCTGGGGGGCAATAACAAATACCCCAGGGGCTTTTCTGGTTTCTCAGAGATTTTTCCTGTAGCTGACCTGTCTCGGGACCCCCATTTTAATAATAATAATAAAAATTAAATAATGTGTGCGATTAAAAAGCTGTTTCCCGGCCCGTCCGAGGCTTTGTGCGAGGAGCGTTTTCGCGCAGGGGTTGTCTGCCTGCGAGACGCGGCTTTGTTTCTGAAGCCGTTTAGGTCACCGCTCTAGACGCGGTCTGGCGTCTGCCGCCCGATTACAAACACGGCAATTAGGCGATTAATCTTCCTCCTCGCCGTGCAAAGCGGTCACAGCGTCTGGCAAAAAAAAAACAAAACAAAACCTCAAGCTTTTTGGGGTCAAACAAAAGGAATTTGGTTAAACTGAAATTGCATCGCAGGACGCCATACGTTAATAAGCGGAGTATAATCCAGAGATGATACCCAGGGTAGGCTGCCTTGCTGCAGGGCATCCCATGGCCGGCCGGGTGGGAGGTTTGATGAGTGGAAGCCTCGACGGGTGGTCTTTGTCTGGAGCTGTAAATCCTGCGTGTCTTCGGCGTTATTGAGCCTCGGGGAGGGTAATCGACGTCTCGGCTTTCGGTATGAGCCCCAGCTGGAGTCCTTTAGTCCTAAAGTGGCCTAACTGTTATTTGGTGCTTTAAAAATTAAATACCCACCAGCCGGGGGTCCTAAGGGTACAGATTCAGCAAATGCTAACCCCCCCCACCCCACCCTGCGGTTTGCTGTTCTCTTTGCGGCCGTTTCCATCCCTCCTTGGTTTGACGAGGACCCCGAACGCAAAATCGCGCATGTGAAGGATCTGCTCTCCTGCTGGGTGGGCTTTTGTCATCCCGTCAGAGCTGCGGCATTTTCTTGTTTGTTTCCTGATTTCTCATCTTTTCTGTTGACGTAAGCATCCGTAGGTCTGTTTTTCATACATATCATTTTACATACATTATATACGTACTTACACACGCTGGCTGACGAGGCCAAGGACCCGTTAAGGTTTGAGTCTTTACTGCAGGAAAGATGGGGGCCGAATAAATCATTTTATCTGATTTATTTTTTATATATTTTCATCTGCATTTTTATATATTTTTAATACATTCTATGATTTTATTTTATATATATATATATATATATATATATATATATATATATATATATATATATATATATAATATAATATAATATTATGTATTTGTATATATATTTTAATCTGATTGCTAACAGCAGTCACCGTCTGCTATAAAAAAAGAACAAGAAAAAGGTTAGAATAACCATAATAATTAAATCACGGCTCGGCAAATCCCAGGAGACAGATAACCACGGCGCTTAGATTTTATGCTATTGTATACTGCTGTCTATAGATGTACACTTTTTTTTTACCGCACCCCCCCCCCTCCTATTTGTCCGTCTGGCTCCTAACTCCTACTTAAGTTTATCAAATTCAGAAAGAAAAAAAGAAAAATAATAAATATATATATATATATATATACATACATATATACATACACTCCTCCTCGCCTGTTCTTTGTATGTCAAATTGTAATGTTATATATTACTTATGTCCTGTCTACCCATTGTACAGCGCTACGGAGTTAGATGGCGCTATATCATTTGCTCGTTTTACTGTTAAACGTGACTTTCACCATCAGTCCTTGTGTCGCTTTTCTATCGTTCTTTTAGACCTGCATTAGTCGTTTTTCTTCTATTCTGTTCCTTTTATGACATTTGTGATAATTGTTGTTTTTTGTTCTGCATTTGTTTACTTTTTTCTCCTTCTCTCTTTCATTCCCCCCCCCTCTCGGGTCAAGTGCACGCCGCCCCCCCCCCCCCTGTTTGTTTTAATTCCCTTTTTGTCTTTTTTTATGTTTTATTTTTTATTCTGCGTCCGCTCCTCGCAAAGCCGTCCGAGGAGATTTTGATCCGGCAGAACTCTATGGCGTTCTGGGAATGGGATCAGGGCTGCCCCCCTCCAGCACGGCCTCCCAAAAAATCCTTCTCTGAGTGTTGCTTGGTATGTGCGCTGGCGTCGGACGCTTCTCGTGTGATGCCTGTCCCTTCACGCTATTAACCCTTTATCCGCGGATAGTCGCTCCACACGCACCGTGAGAGAGCACCAGGCCTGCCTTTTTTGTGTTGTTTCTAGGGCTTTGAACACTCCTTTTATCTATTGTTAGCTTTACAAACCTTTTAGATGTAGGAACGCTTTGTCCCCTCTGTTTAGAATGCGTTCTTCATGTTTCTGGGAAACACACAAGACTTTCGCAGAGCGCTTCAAAAACTCTTTGATATTTTTTTTATTTTTTTTTTTCTTTAATTTATTTTATGGGTAAATCCTATTTTAGTCTTTTATGTTCCCAAAACATCAAAGAAGAATACAGACGGCGAGTTTCTCTTGCGGTAGAACCTTCAGTCCTGGTATATCTGTTTAAAAGCTGATCACGTGTTACAAAATATAGTAAATATTGCACTTTTCACGTGTGTTGTCTTAATGCAGCCTTCCTGTCCCACATGATAAATTACATATAAAAAGCTGTATTGGTGTTCAGCACTATTACCTATTTTATCACGTTCGCTGCATTTTTTTTCTTATTTTTCTTAATTTTTTTTCCCTCTTTTTGTTTTTTAATATTTTTTCCCCTCCTTTTTTAAATATATTTAAAGATTTTTCTTTTTTCCCTCCTTTAAAAAATATATTTGGGAAAAAAGAAAAATCTATATATTTAAAAAAAAGATTTTTCTTTTTTTTTTGTCTTTTTTTTTTTTTTTTTTTTTTTTAATATATTTTTTAACTTGTTCCTTTTTTTATGTTAAACTGCTCCGCGCAGTAGTGAGCAGTCAATACCTTTTATTAACACTTTTATTAAGGACATAAAAAATAAATGTTATTACCCCAAGGGCGCAAGGTAATGAAAACATCCAAACACTGAACAGGTCCTGGTTTTTATTCCGTTGTAGTTTAATATTTATTTATAAATAAAGAAAAACTATATATTTTTTATTACAATTTTTTTTTTAATGGGACAGTAATGCTGCTTTAAAGGCCATTGTGATTATCACTTTTTTTTTTTTTTTTTTTAACCTTTACACATCGGATCAATAAAGCAAGTGAATATTTTTCCGAAAATCTACCTTATTTATTGCAGAAATATATACAAGAAGCAAGGAGTCTGGGCAAGACACTGAGGCAGCCCAAGTTGTCTGATCTGTCCCCGGCGGTAATCGCTCAGACTAATCGGAAGTTTGTCGAAGGATTGCTGAAGGAATGTCGCATGAAGGTATTTTTTTTTTTTTTTTGGCTATTTTTCCCCTCTTTTTGATGCACGTATATATTTTCATGTTTGATGTTTGTATTTGTGCGATTCGCTGAAAGAACTATTAAATGTTGATTCCAAAGTAAGCAGTGAGTTGCTTGCTTGACTGGTAATCAATGGGTTAAACTAAGCTTTATTTTCTAAAAAATAAAACATTCTATTTTTTCACCTGCTTTGGGATAATTGTAGTTTTCTGTAGCACCCCCGAGCAATTTCACACGGGGTGTGTGCATCTTTAACCCTTTTTTTTTTCTCCCATTGATGTTCTAGATGCCAGATATTTATATTATATATTTATATGGATTTTATTTATTTTTTTAGACCAAACGAATGTTGGTTGAAAAAATGGGCCACGAAGCAGTGGAGTTGGGTCACGGAGAAGCCAATATAACCGGGTTAGAAGAAAACACTTTGATTGCAAGCCTTTGTGACCTGCTAGAGAGAATCTGGAGCCATGGTCTGCAAGTCAAGCAGGTAACAAGCGGTGGTATTAGGGGGAGGTATGATTACGGGGAGACCCTCAAAGCACACCCATGCGCTAGGGGGGCAATGCGGATGAGGGATTTAATCCCCTTTTTGTTTCATTTCCAGGGAAAGTCTGCTCTTTGGTCCCATCTGCTTCATTTCCAGGACAGAGAAGAGAAGCAGGAACACCTCGCCGAATCACCAGGTGACCCTCTAATACCTATTAAAATAATCGATCTGAACGTTTATTTATACCCAGGTACCGTTTTTAAATAAGTCGCCTGTCTTTCTGTTATATCGCATTTTCCCTACAGTTTATTGCGTTTTTCAGTAGCTTTATTATTTTCTTTTTATTATTTTTATTATTATTATTTATTTATTTTTTATTTAGTTTATTTTTAACCTTGTAGTGTCTCTTGGACCAGAAAGAAGGAAATCCGATACAGGGGTAACCCTACCTTCCCTGCGCATTTCACTTACTCAGGACATGAGGTAAGCAGAAAACAGACCGGTAACACAATATCGTATCCGTGTCCAAGTTTAACCCATTCGTGGAAAACGTGCGCCGTATTTTAATGTTTTGTCTCTGGAGAAACGGTACCTTGAAAACATTCCTTGTTAATTCTTCTTCTAAAAATAAATAAAAAAAAAATTAAAAAAAAAATATATATATATATATTTATTTTTTTTTTTAGAAGAATTGATTAAGAAAAAATGTAATTTTTATAATTAAAAAAAACAAACATCCGGCCATATGCAAGGACGCCTTGTAAATTTAAAGGGCCGTTTCCTCTATGGCACGCATTAAAGTCCATATGATGGCTGGAGCGTCTCCTGATTAAATCTTCTAAGCTTTTGGTCGCTGGATCGCAGAACGCTTCTTTAAAGAGCGGCCATGATAAAAAAAAAAACCAAAAAAAAACTGCTGATTAACCAATTAATGTTCTGTTTTAAAGCTTATAGGCTATAAAACTTAATACCCAGACCTTAACATGTTCTGCGCCAGTACGCTCCGCCTGTAAACGCTTTCGATTAACGAAACACAGCGTTCCGCCGGCGGGTTGCATCGTCTGCCTGCGTCCGGGGATAAAACTATAGGCGCTTTAAATATTTAGCACCGTTTTTAGGGCATTAGTAAAGTTTTCATTAATTTTGTATGACAAATTTATGAGATTTGTTTCTCTAACGCAGCATTTATTCATTTGCGAAATGTTAGCAGCGTGTACGTTTTTAAAGGGTATGTGGATATTGATCGGAAATCAATGCTTCTAACTCGACCCTTGGGGGGGGGTTGCTTTCGTTGCTCTCACTCAGACTCACACACACACACACACTCACACTTTCTCACGGCCTCTCTGTCTCCTTACCTTCGCCGCTGACCTCTTCTGCATCCCTGTCTCCTTTTCCGTATCACCTCTTGCCTCTTCTTGTTCTTCTGTCTTCTGCATCCTGTCTTCTTTCTTCGTCCACTTCCGCCACAAATCCTTCTGCACTATTCTGGCCTCTTGGAGTACTTCCGCAAGGGGGCGGAGCCATGTGACAGCCACTCCCCCGTTTTGGGGTGATATAAGGCATATGCTGAGGCTCCGCCCCTTTTGCACAGGTATTTCAAGAAGCACCTGGATAACGGAGCTGATACCGGGGCGACAGGGGGAAACCGCGGTCACATGACCATCAGAGATATCTGATCTAATCCGTGGAACGTTCTTCTTTATAGGCACATCCAGAATTTGAGTGAGATCAAGACGGACGTGGGGAGAGCGAGAGGCTGGATTCGGCTGTCTCTTGAAAAGAAGCTCCTGTCTCAGCACCTTAAGCAGCTTCTGGCCAATCAGGCTCTCACAAAGTGAGTCGGGGCTCCTTGATAGGAGAAAGTAAAAAAAGCGGGGTCTGGGTTAGGGTCGGGGGCTAATAAACCCATCTCCACTCCACTTTTTTTTTTTTTTTTTTTTTTTTTTTTTTTTACCCTTTTAGTGTCGCTGTATCCACTACTCCCGAACGTCTACTTTTATTTTATCTTTGTAACTTGTTGTGATACCGGTGCAGGACTCCAGAGGAGGTTTTAAAGCTCTGATTTTATTTTTTAAGCTTTTTAATTACCGTCCATCACGTAACGAGCGCATTTTGGGTGTTTTTTTGTTGTTGCAGGAAGCTGTACAAGCGCTATGCGTTCCTGCGTTGCGAGGAGGAGAAGGAGCAGTTCCTCTACCATCTCCTTTCACTGAACGCCGTCGATTACTTCTGCTTCACCAGCGTTTTCACCACCATAAGTAAGTCGATCCATACACCGCGCAGGAGGCTATTATTATATAATGCCCCGTATCTAAAGGGCCGTCCTGCCCTATGTGAGAGCCAGGCGTGGGTGGGGGTGGGGGTAGGTGCACAGGGGCATATCTAGCACCTATTACTCCATTGCCCACGTAGCCAATAACCAGCTCTGATAGCTCCATCCTCCGGGGCGTAGGGTCCCCGCGTACAATCTGTCGCCACATCGGCCCCTAATGGTACGAAGGTTCCGCTAACTGCCCCCGACGCCTGCTGGGACTCCGATCTGAGCTCCGGGAAAGTTTTATACTTGACTTTTCTTTCTTTTCTCAAGTTTTTTTTTTTTCCTCCCCTTTTAACTGCGTGTTAATGCATTCTTCGTGTTTCCGGAGTTGTTAACTTTCTCTCCTAATTTTCAAGCTTCGCACCTTAAAATTAAGTATTCCTGGCGAGTTATTCTGCAGACGCATGCATCGCTACACAGCGATATATTCTATAAGTCTTATTAGTAATAGCTAAACCATCAAAAATATAAAAATATATATATATTTGTTAAAGGGTTTAGATATTATTTATATATATTTTATATATATCTTTCCTATATTTTGTAGATTTTTTTTAACTTGCTCCCCCCCCCACCGTGTTATTTTTTCCCCATTATATTAGTGATTCCGTACAGAGCGGTGATCATCCCTATTAAAAAGCTAAGCAACACAATCACCACCTCCAACCCGTGGGTCTGCGTGTCGGGGGAGCTCGGGGACACCGGCGTCATGCAAATTCCCAAAAACCTACTAGAAATGACCTTCGAGGTTTGTAGCAACGATTACGCGAAAAAGAAGTGAATGCCACGTAACAAATACATTAACGCGAGAACTGACTATTGTAGCTGAAAACGGCTGATTTTTAAAGGAATAAAGAGGCCCTTGATCACTCCCATCACTCCTGTGTTCCAATGGCCATTTATCACTCCCATCACTCCCGTGTTCCAATGGCCCTTTATCACTCCCATCACGCCTGTGTTCCAATGGCCCTTTATTACTCCCATCACTCCTGTGTTCCAATGGCCCTTTATCACTCCCATCACGCCTGTGTTCCAATGGCCCTTTATTACTCCCATCACTCCTGTGTTCCAATGGCCCTTTATCACTCCCATCACTCCTGTGTTCCAATGGCCCTTTATTACTCCCATCACTCCTGTGTTCCAATGGCCCTTTATCACTCCCATCACTCCTGTGTTCCAATGGCCCTTTATCACTCCCATCACTCCTGTGTTCCAATGGCCCTTTATCACTCCCATCACTCCTGTGTTCCAATGGCCCTTGATCACTCCCATCACTCCTGTGTTCCAATGGCTTTTATCACTCCCATCACGCCTGTGTTCCAATGGCCCTTTATCACTCCCATCACTTCTGTGTTCCAACGGCCCTTTATCACTCCCATCACTCTGTATTTGTGTATATTGTTCTGTTTACTTTAAATAGTATTTTTTTGCTCTTGTACAGAAAAGGTAACTTGTTTCTTTTTGGTTTTATTTGCAGTGTCAAAATCTGGGCAAACTGACCACTGTGCAGCTGGGTCACGATAACTCTGGGCTTTTGGCTAAATGGCTGGTGGACTGCGTCATGATCCGGAATGAAATCACTGGGCATGCGTACAAGTAAGAGGCGTTACAACGCGGATATTTGCCTTTTCTTGGTCATCGTTTAGATGTTTTTTTGTCTTAAAGTCTAAAGATATAAAGTTTGAGGTCTTGGGAGAGCAGGGTTTCCATCGCTGATTATAGAATGCTGCCATATGTATATATAATAAGTATGTGTATATATCATATATGACGGGGCAGCCGCTAAGCAGGGAATGTTAGGCTGTCTGTAGAAAAAAAATGGAAGGTGTTTTAGGCAATTTCAGTGGGTTTTTTTTGTGTTTTTTTTTTTTTTTTTGAAGGTTCCCTTGCGGCCGCTGGCTTGGGAGAGGTGTGGGTGATGGGAGCCTCGAGAGAATTCTTATTGGGGAGCTGATAACCCCGGTGTCCGATGAGGACCTCGGGAAGCAAAGCCGCACTCCACCCCAGCAGAAATCTCCTACCATGGGCCGTCGGCTGAGCATCACCTCCCTCACGGGGAGGAATAACAGTGAGTCTTTTAACACGTATGGTACAGAGGCTGAGAATGTATAAGTACAATGTCACAAACGCGATACTATCCCTCCGTGTGATTATTCGTGGCATGTGCCATGGTTGTCTGTCCCCGCTGAATCCCCCCATTTGCATTTTTCCCCCGTGCCTGGGTCCTTTCTATCCCGTACGTGATTTGACTCCAGTGTGATGCGGCTTCGCCTCATTTCTTGCAGAACCCAACGCCGGGCAGATCCAGGAAGGAATCGGAGAAGCCGTGAATAACATCGTGAAGCATTTCCACAAACCGGAGAAGGAGGCAAGGAGAGCTTTTATAACAAAACTATAAGCTCCGTGTCACTCGGGATGACATCATTCTTATGTAACATGTTTCTGCGCTTCATGACATCATAGCTCGTGAATTGCATTTAAGAAAAAAAAATCCAATCATTTAATTCCCGGAATTAACCTATTTCCTGCGTTTTCATTAATTCCCTGTCAAAAACAAATCTTCCGACCCTTACAAATCCATGCGCAGATTACGCCTCGCGCACCGAAGATAAACCCAAATTAATGTTAATCTAGAGGACAAAAGGGTTTTGTTTTTTTTTCGCATGAATGACCAAATGTTATGTTTCTGTGATATGATTGTGTTCCAATTTACTTTTATAAAATAAAACACCCCAAAAAATCTCAGATTTAGAATTTCAAAAATATCTGGGGTACTTTGCCGTGACCTAGTTTCCCCCACTCCCGGCAGCAAAAAGGGGCTGATTGCCTTTAATGCGCGCCGTGGCTTCCTCGGCTGATCCGCGTCAGCGCCTCTCTAAAGCCTCTTACCCGCTTCTCCCCCTCCCCCCCGCAGAGAGGCAGTTTAACCATCCTGCTGTGCGGTGAGAGCGGCTTGGTGTCGGCGCTCGAGCAGGTCTTTCATCACGGATTTAAGACTGCCCGGATTTTCCACAAGAGCATCTTCATCTGGGATTTCATAGGTAAAAAAACCCCCAAATCATTAAATGGCATTAAATTTATATTTTTTTTATATATTTATTTTTTTATTTTTTTAAATAAAATCTGATTTTGATATCTAAGTTATTTTAAATCGTTAAATATTTTATCCGCGTCGGAAGAGTTTGAAGGGTTAATTTGCGTCCGTTAACAGTTGCCATTTATTGGCATAGCGCCCTCCTATTCTGCCGCGCTGTACGATGGGTAAACAGGACAATGTGTGCCTTGCTCAAAGGAGCTTGCAATCTAGGAGACTCCAAAACACAGTTTCCTGATGCTCTTTGGCACGCAAAGGGTTCCATTGTCTCGTTAACGTCGAGCAAGCTGAAAAAAAAGGTCTTGAATCACTGCAGACAGTCCCGAGCTTTGCCTTCTGGTCTTGTGAGCCAGTTGGCATTTGTCCCAGATTGTAACGTTCTCTTGATCCAAACGCCGTGGCCCTTTCCGCCGGCGTCCGGTGAAGTGTTGCGAAGGCTGACTGCTTAACTCCCATAACGCACAGCCGGGCAATCAAGAAGCTTCAGTGTCTGAACTGTTACTCCCATCATCGTCGTCGTCGTTACGGGGAGAGAAGAGAGAGACATTTAAATACATAAAGGGATTTAATAAAGTAAAGGAGGGAAGTTTATTTTAAAGGAGGAGAAAAGTTACAACAAGAGACCCGAATCTGTAACAATAGAGGGACTGAGATGGAATGGAAGAACGTTTTATTTTATTGAGAGGGTGGTAGATAAGTGGAACAGCCTCCCGGCAGAGGTGGTAGAGGGTAATACAGTGAGGGTATTAAGCATGCATGGGATAGGCATACGGCTCCTGAATCTAAGACGAGACCAACAACTGATTAAGGTTTGAGTCTTTACAGCAGAAGAAACAGGGACTAGACGGGGGCCGAATGGGGCCGATCTGCCGGCAGAGTTCATGTTTTTAAATATTCAGGACTCTGCTGCCACCTGCAGGCTCAGCGAGCTCAGTGCAGCCTGGAAAATCCTCTGTGGAATTGCTGAAAATGTCAAACTTGTCACAATTACCCTTTTTATTCCCCGGGACTAATGGCGAGATTTACTTTGACATTTATGAAATGTCGCGTCCCTCGTGCGATGCATTCGATCGGACTGCATAGGTTTTTTTTTTTGCACTTCGCGCTTTCTGACTCATTCTTCTGGACTTGGGCGATAAACGCAATTGTCCTGTAACGGGAGCAGCTTGAGCCGCGCATGCTGACGGAGGGATCCCCACTATCCTTCCCAAAACCAGCCATACCCGCGTTAGCAGCATCCCTTTACAGATGTTTGCGGGATCTCTTCTCAAGCAAAAAAGATAGATAGTTCAGCCAATTTTGTTTTAATTAATTGTCTTTTTTTTTTTATGGGCGCTGCGTTAAGTTAACAAGTCTCTGGATTTTTATTCCCGTAGAAAAGGCCGTGGCGTATTTTGAAACCACCGATCAAATTGGGGATAGCGAAGAAGACCAGCTCCTCCAGAGATCGTCCTACAAAACCTTCTGCCACTACGTCAACTCCATCGTCACGGCCCCCCGGAACATCGGGAAAGACGGCAAACTTCAGCTTTTGGTCTGCCTGGGAGCCCGGTAAGCGGTGCCGGTATTTATTAACTAAATATTAATAAACACGCCCCAAATCCGGGAGCGCTGTAATAGGCGTACTGCGGCCCTGCTATTCTCATCGCTGATTGGCTGCTTGAAGTAGCCAATCGGTGGCAGAAAAGTACTCCTATTGAAATCAACGGGAACATTGTAGGCCTGTACACAGTATAAAAGGTCCATCCCCAGCCACGCCCACTTCTAGCAGCAAACAAAGTGCTCATTGGCCGAAAATGTTTGGCAACGCGTTTGAGGTCTTTTATAAGAGCCGATTTCAGAAGGGCTGAAAGAGCGTTTATTATTATTTTTTATTTAGTTTATTATTTTTTATCTTTATTATTGTTTCTAATTTTTATTATATATAAATAGTTTATTTATTTATTTATTTATTTATTTATTTTCAGGGACCATTTACTGTCGCAGTGGATTTCTCTCCTTGCCGAATGCCCGGCCATTACCAGGATGTACGAGGAGAATGCCCTCCTCAGAGACCCGATGATGGTCGACTCGCTGGTCCGGGTGCTCCAGACTCTGCAGGATTTCAATATCGTTCTGGAGGGCTCCCTCACTAAAGGAGTGGACGTTTAGACTCGCTTCCGGAAGACTCTGCCTCCCATGTTCCTCGGCTGCGGGGTCCTCCTAACGTAACCCGGTACACCGGACTCTGTATGAAACCACATCATGGGGGGGGGGGTCTTGGGCAGAGGGTCCCGCGAGCTGGTGGCCCCTCTGCTCCGGTCTAGTATTTACTACAATAGAGTATTTTTTTTCCTGTGTTGTATAAAAACTACTGTTTTTTTTGGGGGGGGGGGTTCTCGCTTACGGAGATTTACCCCTCTAGTGAATGAACCCTTCGAATTCCAGGAGCGTGCGTACTGTTACTCGCACTTTCTGGCTCCTTAAGGGTTACACGCCTTTTTTTTTTTTTTTTAATAAGGTGGGGAAATATCCTAAAGTTTTGCTTAAAAAAATTCTGAGCCACGTACACTTTTTTTTTTTTTTTTTTTTTTTTTTCAGTCAACAAAAAAGAAAACTAAAACGATGTAAATACCTGAAAAAACTGGAATCTCTATTTTCCTAAGTTATATAAATATCTATAAATATCTATATATAGCAAGACGCCACAGCAAGTATTACGATGTCGCGAGTCACGTGACCTATCGGCTTTCTGTAACAGTGTTAACTCCAGTATGGATTGCGCAAAGCGGAATTTTTTTATTTTTACTTTTTTCCCCCAAAAAATTTTGTTTCTTGCCTGTGTATAATTTCCCAAATTTTTTTGCGTTAACTTGCCCCTTTTTATTTTTTTTGTCAACCTGTTTATTTTCTATAACGTGAGAAATTATCTGAACCCGTATACGATATCGTGTTCTCGGCATGTACAATATACAGCGGGTTTTTTTTTTGTTTTGGGTTTTTTGGGTTTTTTTGGAACTTTAGGTCCCGGGGAGGGCCGGCGGATCACGAGCGTCTCGCACAGAGTCGTTTTTAGGAAAATATATAAAGAAAAAAGCTGAATTTGGCTTTTTCTTCATTTGTAGCATTAAAAGGCAGACTGTGCCCCGGTATGCAAATGAACCCCTTGAGCGTTTTGCATTTAAGTCCGCACAGTGACATCACGTAGGTGAAAAGCAATCCCCGTTCTCTCGCGTGGGCGCCCACTAGCCCGTTGTGTGTATATATAACTTTTTATGCAGTTCATACACTGTTTTTGGGGTGTCTCGTGTGCAGGGGGTGGATAGCGGGTAATGCCCCAGCACCCGGTAGATTAACCCTTTTCTTCTCGCACACGGGGTACATTTCCGCAGGACAGGTGAGAAGATCAGGTATATTTGCACTATTTGATATACTTTAGCTATAACTGTGAAAGCTGTTCCGTTAATCACCGCTCCAGAGCCCCGAGAATTTTGGGGGGCGTGAGTTTTTTTCCAACACTTTTTTTTCGTAATTTTTTCCCCCCGTTTTACTACAAATAAAATCTTACCTGATTTTTGGGATTCTATTACATTTCAGCTAACAAGGAATTAATTTAAGGCAATAAAATGATTTATCCAAAATGTATACTGTGCTCACCAGTGTGAATAAATCACCGATTTGTCTAATTCATGTATTATACCCGGGGAGAAACCGGCACTAACTTTATTTTTATTTATTATGTGTTTTTTTGTTTTAAGCCATTTTCGTATTAAATTTAAAACAGTACAAACGTTATCATAATTATGTATGTAGGCGGGGACTTGGTATCTCGCCAAGCGGTATGTTGTGCAACAAGCCCTGCATCCTCTGGCCCTCGGGGGCATGATTTGGACAGCCTGTCCTAAATAAATAAATACATGCATTTTTTATTTCATTTTAATAAATGTAACATATTCACAATGTGTTAATCACGGTGCGGGGGGGGCGGCCCTTTAAAAGCAGCGTTAAAACATCACCCTAATATTTTTTTTATTTTTATTTTTTTTCATTTAATTTTAAAATTAAAAAGGGGCAGCACCCCTGGGACTGGCTCTGCATAGTAAAGGGTTAAACCGGGAAGACCCTTTTTCCCCCACGTCCCCCAAAACAATACTTGGCAAATAATGCAATAAATCATTTTTATTTTATTTCCTTTTTTTTTTTTCTTGCGCGTTTCGCTTCCAGTATTAATACCCCCCCCCCCTTAACCTGTTCCTGACCAGGCACCTCAGCCGTCGGGGCTATCCCACATTATCGCGGCTTGTCTAGTCTGTAGTAAATTGCACAAAAATCACGTTTTCCAGAATAATTTTGCCGTAAAGTCTAGAAATCCTAAAATTACCTAAAACATATGGGTTTGGGCCACAATTATTTAAAAAAAAAATATAAATATATATAAAACTGAACCACTGTAAAGATGAACTTGAAACATTAATTGTCATTTTTTTTCGTTTTATCACTGTCGCACGGTATATTTTTTTTTGTTAAAAAAGGTTTTTCAAATTTTCTGTTTTGAAAAAACCGTCTAATTTCTATTTTTTTTTTTAAATGTATTTTCTTTTGAGAAAACCACTTTTTTCTTGTCTTGTAATAAACGCAGCTCGCCATAAACAGATTTAACCCGTTCCTGTGCTAGTGGCTACCGCGCATGTCAAGTCCTTTCCTCTGCTGTGAAAATGTTGGTACATTTTTAGGGGTAAATGTCTGAATTTGTTACATTTAGAATTTTTTAAATTAGTCTGTCTTTAAGAATTAAATAAAAAAAAAAAGTGTTATTTTTGTGTGTGGGGGGGGGGGGGACATTGTTCTCTTGTGTTTTGCAGAAACCAGATTGTCAAATGATCCTACAGGGGGCAGCGTGAGGCTTAAGGGGGGCTCTTTAACTGTTTGTGGACCGCAGCACACATCACTCTCATCCATCCGCTGACGGACAGAGAGTTGTGCGCTGCGTCGCCGGGTGGTCGTCGCTCTGTGAAGCACTTTAAATGATGCATATCGTGGATGTGAACGTTTTTGGAACTGGAAATACAGAAATTGCAACATTTCAAAGTGATGTCATTTAGAAATAAAAATTCTAGAACCATAAAAAAAATTCTTTTGTTTTTACTCCTTTAGGGTTAAAAGTCGTCGGGGTGAGTGTATAGCGCCGGCAGAGTCCATAGCGTTGTTACAACATGGGGCTGTGAATATTAAACCAGATGGAGACAGCAGGTGGAAGGAGGGGGCCTGGTCCTGGGAGCTTGCAATCTGTTGGATTAAATGCTGAAAGTGGGGCAGTCACCGTGGAAACCCATGGGATGCGATTGCTTCACATTTAGCCCAAACATTGCTGCTTATAAATACAGCAGAGTTGATTGTGATGAGCAGTTGTATCGTAAAGTGATGCAGTTTCCGTGGCAACCAATGAAATTCTACTGGTTCCTCCACTTTTGCCTAACCATGGGGTGGAGTAGTGGGAGGGGCATGGGGCAGGACAGATGCTGCCTTTAGATTTTCACTGGGCCCCCCAATATTAGATCCTGGCTCCGGCTCCTATCAGCCTGGCCTACGGCCACAATGGGGATGACGAGTCGGCCCTGGCACTTTAAGGCCAATAGCCGATGTCTGTGCAATGATGTCTGTGCAACAAGGTTTGTCACTGAGTGGTAGCTAAGTGGAACAGCCTCCCAGCAGAAGTGGTAGATGGTAATACAGTGAGGGGATTAAACATGCATGGGATAGGCATACGGCTCCTGAATCTAAGACGAGACCGACGACTGATTAAGGTTTGAGTCTTTACAGCAGGAGAAACGGGCGACTAGACGGGGGCCGGATGGGGCCGATCTGCTGGCGGGTTAAGTGTTTTTATTAGTTTTTTTTCTTTTTAGCTGCTCGCATTGTATATACATGTTTTTTTTCTTTTATATAGCGCCATCATATGCTGCAGCGCTGTACAATGGGCTGTATAGCATATTTTAGTAAACACCATTGTTTGTTTAGAGTATTCATCTCTAAAATGTAGCAATTAGCGAATTGACCAATCAGCTTCCAGCAGCGGAAATGTTTTCTACACACAGTTATACATTGATGCTTTTTAACAGCGCTACAGAGCATGGTGGCGATATAAAAACAATCGATAATAATGTATGTCTCTGTGCCACCTAAAGCTCATCAACCCCCCCTGGTTGCACTCCAGCTCTGCGGCGTTTGAGGGATCTATGGAAACGGGGGGGGGGGGGGGGGCAAGATGGGAGTAATATGAGACAGTCTGCATTCCTGACATTCCTGCGAGTGGAGAGAGAGTGCAGCTCTTCAGGTGAGCGGCTGATCCGAGCCTCTAGAGCTCAGCAGCCACAATTCACGCGCACGTACGCTCTCATATATATCGCCATCATATGCCACGGCGCTGTACAATAGGGCAGTATGACTTAATCAGTCGTTGGTCTCGTCTTAGATTCAGGAGCCGTATGTCTGTCCCGCACACTGATTAAGGTTTGGGGAACTATGGTTCTGGGTTTCTATGATACTGGGTTTGAAAATGGTCTTATTGTCATAGCAACCACTGGCAACATTAGTTGCTATGGTGATAAGGACACTTTATGGAGGTTGCCCCTTTTATGAATGGTCCATTCATATTCTTTGGATTCATGTTTTCTGCTTCATGTTAGCCCATTTAAGGCCCTAAGGAATGCCTAATTTTCCCTCCCCTTCGTTTGCCCCTCAGCGCCCTATTTTGACCCTGAGGCTGCCCTCCCTACTTTAGAACCGGTTATCACCCCATCTCACAGGACCCTCCATCCATCCGCTGGACCAACCATCACCCTTGTTGTGACTCTTTAACTACTAACCCCTCCTCTTTTGTCTTGGAAGCCCCACCCCCTTTCCAGCACCATGACAATGAACAGCTCCACCCTCCCTTCCCCTTGTCCCTCCTTTCTTCCATTTTCCCGCCCAGGGTTTCGCCCTTAAAAGGACAATGGAGACGCGGGAAGAAAATCGTCACGGGCGCCATGCAAATGAGATTGATTGAAGAGAATAAGAGCGTGGGAACGGCGCATGCGCAATAGAGAAGACATCCTGAAGGTGGCCTGGCATTGCTGGACAGGGACATAGGGGCCACAGAGTTTAAGGTAAGGGGGCACAGGGTACTTTGGCTTGGGATTTGCCCCACTCTGGGCGTGTTCTGCACTTTGCCAGCTGCCATGCTTCCCGGGCACATTGTTGTGTCGAGTTGTGTATCAGTTGCCAGGTGTCACATGGCATCTCTTACCACTGGGGGTTACTTTGTACCGCTGATACCCTGCAAGGCTCTGAGGGGCTTTTTGTTGCAGCCTGAGGGCATCCGTTTGGTTCGGGGTCCATGCACCCCCTGATCCATTGTCTGGGGGCAGACACTGGCAGGACACCCGGGGGTAGGTATAGGGGGTCGGATACGGGGTATGGGTATGCGGAGGGTAAGCGGTAGGGGGCTACGGCTGTCACCTCAGCCGTTTTACCCCTACTCTCGTCATGCCTGCCCCCACTGTGACCCCTGGTTATCGCGATATATCGTCATCTAATAGTTAATAAGCCCCCCTAGTGTTACCGCAGGGCCCCGTTTACCCCCCCAGTCTGCCACATGTGCCCAAAGTTACTGGGTTCTGTAACATCTGCCCCACGTGCTGCCTCTGATGCCCTGTTCACCCCCTTTATTTCTAGGGGGGGAGGCTGGTGGTGTTCCGTGCATGCTCCCCCCCAGTGCCCGGTGGGTGGCAGAGTGGCTGGGGGTCTGAGGTGGGTGGTCGGGGCTGATTGGGGGTGGGTGGGCTTCTCTCACTCTGGATGCTGCACGTAGGCAAAACAAAGCCATGGCCCCTGCAGCCACGCTCTGCCCCATCCTGCACCCTGTCTAACCTAATCCGAGCAGCTGATACCCCCCCCCCAGTACCCCAACGCCCCCCCCAAATCTCCCCCCAGCCCCATTAAAAATAAAAACGGAAAACCTGCCCCCGGGGGATGTTCATTGGGTCTCAATGCCCTCCCCAGTTAAATCTGAATGAATGCGGCTCTGGAACATGGGGGGCTGTTACAGGCTAAGTATTTTGGGGGTATTACATTAACCTCTTCTGTGCCTGAGTAAAATTAACTATTGCAGTGCCAGAGTATTCTGAAATCCACTCCAAATCACATCTGGCTTGGGGGGGGGGTCTTTTTTCCTAAACGTTTAAGTCTCATCATCTATCCCCCCCCCCCAAATAAAATCCAGGGGGCTGGGGGGGGGCTGCCTCTTTAGATGTTTCATATGAAAGTTGAGCTAAAAGTTGCCCTTTACAGTTTTCTTTTTGGTGAAACGATTGAAACATGTCAGCGGGCAGCCGTCGTAGGAGGCGACTGCTCAGGTATGAGAAGATCAGAGATCCACTGGATTCCAACTTCTACAAAACCCGGCAGCGCTGAAGAGGTTACCCGCTTTGTTTCTGCGATGTCTCATTAGCGGCCCGGGGCCGGCCTGGACTGGTGGTTTTAAGGATGCGAAGCACTGGTAAAATCTCACATGGAGACCCCGATCTTAACGGATCGGGGTCTCCATGTTCACCTTGTAACTGCTGGTGAGCTAAAGCCATAGCGGGTCCTCTTTATGCTTTAATGTGACCCCCTTAAACAGAACCTGCCGGCAGATCGGCCACATTCGGCCCCCGTCTAGTCTATTCATTCTGTAAAGACTCCAACCTTAATCAGTCGTTGGTCTCGTCTTAGATTCAGGAGCCGTATGTCTACCCCATGCATGTTTAATCCCCTCACTGTATTACCCTCTACCACTTCTGCTGGGAGGCTGCTCATGAGCCACTACAGCGTGGAAGCATAGCACTTGTTGATTGCCCACCATGAGGCAACCAAGAAAATCCCTTACTTCCAGCATCAAGTTTAATTGGTCTCCTTGTAACAGTCACCGGATGAGGATGATGGGCATTATAGTCCAGCAATATCTCTAACCCCAAGCTTGCCACGTTCTGTCCGGAGCCCCCACAATATCGATTTATTTTTAACCCAGTCTGTGCCAGGAACTTGGCTGATTGTACAGATTTAGAGCTACAGCTTTGATCTCTCTGGGCTTTCTCAGCCTAATGTTCATTGTGCGAAGTTACTGGCACGTATAAAGTTTGTACGAATCCCATTGATAAAATCAAACAGCTGCAGCTTCCAGCCAATCACATTGCGGCGTTTCAGGCTCTTTGGCATCGTGAGCGTTCCTGCTTTCTGTACCCGGATCCTGCCGCCTTCTGAGCTGCCGGCCGCGACGTGTTATCTCGGCACCGGGCTCTCGGCTGGGGGGCACCGGGCTCTCGGCTGGGGGGCACCGGGCTCTCGGCTGGGGGGCACCGGGCTCTCGGCTGGGGGGCACCGGGCTCGCCGTGTCTTGCAGACAATGTCGGTTTAATCCACTGAAGTCTCCTTTCTGGAAGGGCGAGATCGGCTTCTGGATAATTTCAGCCTAACTTCTGTTATTAGCGAATATCCTGCTTCCAGAACTCTATCCAGACAAGAAAGATCCTGGATACATTGTTTCCCCCTCTTTGTTTGAACGCGCTGGGGTTTTACAGCAACCGTCCGAACATAAACTACTTCGCAATTATCAAGGCTATGAGTAACGCAGAACCTCGCTGCATTTTATAGATTAATACTCTAAACCAGCATCATGGTGTTTACCAAAATATGTCATACATCCCATTGTACTGCGCTGCAGCATATGATGGCGCTAAGCAGAAACCCAACGCTAAGAGGAGGAAGCAACGAGTGCGAAGGAAAAATGTTTCCCCCCTGGGATTATGTCCTTTGAGATAGGTTCCTTTTAAAATCTGAAAATTGCTAATATTTGTGTACAGAGCGTGAAATCCGTTCCTGCAGGATTGCAGCGTTTTGACTTGGAAAGTTTGTGGGCCATGTCTACTAAACCGTATCTAGTAATCCATAAAATAAAATCATGTTTGGGGTCACATAAAAAGTTTGGGGTCACTCAGCTGTTTTCATAGAAATCAAGGAAATTTCTGGCTGTAACATAATTGCAAAGGGGTTTTTTAACCATCAATTAGAGAACACAACAAGCCATTGGGACACAGGAGTGATGGGAGTGATAAAGGGCCATTGGAGCACAGGAGTGATGGGAGTGATAAAGGGCCATTGGAACACAGGAGTGATGGGAGTGATAAAGGGCCATTGGAACACAGGAGTGATGGGAGTGATAAAGGGCCATTGGGACACAGGAGTGATGGGAGTGATAAAAGGCCATTGGAACACAGGAGTGATGGGAGTGATAAAGGGCCATTGGGACACAGGAGTGATGGGAGTGATAAAAGGCCATTGGAACACAGGAGTGATGGGAGTGATAAAGGGCCATTGGGACACACGAGTGATGGGAGTGATAAAGGGCCATTGGAACACAGGAGTGATGGGAGTGATAAAGGGCCATTGGAACACAGGAGTGATGGGAGTGATAAAGGGCCATTGGAACACAGGAGTGATGGGAGTGATAAAAGGCCATTGGAACACAGGAGTGATGGGAGTGATAAAGGGCCATTGGGACACAGGAGTGATGGGAGTGATAAAGGGCCATTGGAACCCAGGAGTGATGGGAGTGATAAAAGGCCATTGGAACACAGGAGTGATAAAGGGCCATTGGGACACAGGAGTGATGGGAGTGATAAAAGGCCATTGGAACCCAGGAGTGATGGGAGTGATAAAAGGCCATTGGAACACAGGAGTGATGGGAGTGATAAAGGGCCATTGGGACACAGGAGTGATGGGAGTGATAAAGGGCCATTGGAACACAGGAGTGATGGGAGTGATAAAGGGCCATTGGAACCCAGGAGTGATGGGAGTGATAAAAGGCCATTGGAACACAGGAGTGATGGGAGTGATAAAGGGCCATTGGGACACACGAGTGATGGGAGTGATAAAGGGCCATTGGAACACAGGAGTGATGGGAGTGATAAAGGGCCATTGGAACCCAGGAGTGATGGGAGTGATAAAAGGCCATTGGAACACAGGAGTGATGGGAGTGATAAAGGGCCATTGGGACACACGAGTGATGGGAGTGATAAAGGGCCATTGGAACACAGGAGTGATGGGAGTGATAAAGGGCCATTGGAACCCAGGAGTGATGGGAGTGATAAAAGGCCATTGGAACACAGGAGTGATGGGAGTGATAAAGGGCCTCTGTACGCCTATGAAGAGATTCCATAAAAAATCAGCCGTTTCCAGCTACAATAGTCATTTACAGCATTAACCCCGGCTGTTTCTGAAAGAAAAGCAGATTTAGTCTGTTTAAAATAACATGAAATGGATCAGAAATCCAGCGCAAAGACATTTCTGAGTGACCCCAAGCTTTTGAACGGTACTGTACGTGACATAGAAGCCCCCTTGTTGTGACCTCATCCCTTCCTATGGTTTCTTTTCAGGTTTTTTTTTTTCCATTCTAGAGAGAAAATGATTGGGTTTTACAAGCCGAAGACGTACCGGAGTACGAGGGGCTGCTGTATCTGTAAAGCAAAGTCGTCCAGCTCGCGATTCACAGACAGCAAGCGCTACGAAGGCGATTTCCAGAGCTGCTTTGGGTATGTTTTTTCCTAATTGGTGTGTGTGCGCATGTATTTTATATAATATATATTATATATATATATATATATATATATATAATATGTAATACATTTCTATTGCCCTCCCCGTGAGATTTTACTCTGAATACGGGGGCCGCAGATCTGCATTAACCCAACGAACGAATGCTTTGTTCAGGTTACACGAAAGCCGCACCGGAGACATCTGCAACGCTTGTGTCCTCCTAGTGAAACGCTGGAAGAAACTTCCCTCCGGCTCCAAAAAGAACTGGAATCACGTAAGTTCTCCAATCGCCTTCCGATTTCCAGCCGTGAAATCAAATTTGGGGGGGGGGGGGAGAAAATGTTCGCGATTCCGTGCAGAATTCGGGCAGCTCAACAAACGCTCTGTGCTTGCAGGTGGTCGATGCCCGCGGGGGGCCGAATGTTAAAGCCATGAAGGTTCGTCCCAAAAAGATTAGTTCTCTGGCGGCGCGGAGACTGCGGAATGAAAAGGTGCAGATGAAGAAGAGACTCGCGAGTCACTGTAAGTTGCGACTGATTTCTCGAACCTTTTATAGATGTAACTGCAGTTTCTGCCAAGCGGTGTTACTTTTGCGCTTCCTCCACCAGGGGTGCCCTTGTTCCCTATAATGTGCAGCGTTAAGGGGCGTAACTGGAAACCACAGGCCCCGGTGCAAAAACTGCCCCGTTACACCCCCCCCCCCCAACTTCACCACGTAACATGTCCCACAGCACCATCTTTGCCCCCAAACATTCTGTCCCAGCCAACACCCCTTACATGCAGGAGGGGTTTGATCCAGCATGCAGAAAGTGGATGTGATGTCACTTCCTGCATGGTGGATCAGTCAGGCACCATGTGCGCTCATCCGATTGGCTGATCTTTACACTTTCCATGCAAGTATTACATAGTGGCCTTCAAGGGGCAGACAAGTGGGTCACCCAGGCCTCCTGAATGGGTGGTCCCATAGGCAGTTACATAAAGACATTTAACAGCAGAAGTGGTAGAGGGTAATACAGTGAGGGGATTAAACATGCATGGGATAGACACACGGGTCCTGAATCTAAGACGAGACCAACGACTGAGATTTGAGTCTTTACATAAAGGGAGACTAGATGGGGGGCCAGTTTGGGGCTGATCTGCCGGCAGGCTTTATGTTTCTATAGAGAGTCTTCGGACCGTGTGCACCTTTCTAGTTAATCTCCTGGGCAATGTTTTTAAATCCCTCCGGTGTTCACGCCTGTGTATCTCTGCGTGTTTAGGGGGTTCTGTCTGCTGCATCCTCTAATATAAAAAGAGTATATTAAAAGGGGGTTATCTAAAAATATGTTGCTCGTTGGACTTCTTTTGGGTGCATGGCTGATATCGGGGTCTCCCACAGATTCTGGGGCTCACAGCACCACGTCCAGCGCCTCCCCGGCGCACTCCTCTTCCTGCAGCACCCACTCGGACACGGACACCGACACAGAGCTGAGGACCGCGCCGAGCCGCGACTCCATCTTCTCCTTCCTGGACCCGACATACTGGAAAAGGTAAACGAGCACTGCTGGAAAAGAATCCCCCGGCCACGGGACTCCGGTACCACGGACTTTAAAGGGCTACAGTGTGTCCTAAGGGGCATTCCAGCCGTCCTATGATATCGGAGATGTCCATTTACATTTTGGGGGTGCCCGGCCGGCTGCGGACACGTTGGGGGAGGGAGGTTACTATTCTGCCGAATCCCCCCCCCCCCGTGTATTTGTCCCTTTCCTGATTGATTTCCATAGGCGCTCTATCCTGTCGCTGATTGGCTGCCTCAAGTCCTGCTTTTTATATGCAGAATATTACTTTTGGCCTATATATGTGTTTTTTGTTTGTTTTGTCAACCTAATTTTTTATTTTCAAAATTATTACAAAATCCTTCCTTTTTAATGAATAATTTACAAAGGGCCAATAGAAGGATAAACCAGGCTTCTCACTGCAGGCTCTATTTTTATTTTATTTATTTATTATATTTTATTTGTTTTTGTGTTTTCCAGGCAGAGAGTTTGTTGCGGGATTATTTACAAAGGCCGTTTCGGTGAAATTCTCATCGATGCTCAGCTCTTCAAGCCGTGCTGCAGCAAAAAGAAGCCCGAGCCGGAGACGCCGGACACCCTCGTGCCGCAGATGATGATCCCGGCGTGCGCGGACACCTAAATGGCACGCCGAACGTTGGGATTTTCTCTTCTACCAAAGGACTCTATTAACTTTGTGTTATATTATATTGTCTTTTTTATTATATATACTTGCCAGTGGCTTACTGTATGTAGATATATATTTAACATTATGAATTATCTCGCAGGGGATTTTTATACTGTAATTAGCTTTCTTTTTTTTTTTTTTACGTGTCTGGAGCGCTGGGATAAACTGACAGGACGGAAGCCAAATCCCTTCTGGTACAAAATCACTTTAAATGTATTTTTATTTTGTATCCGCGTGAACTGAGATTGTACCGCTGTATATATTCAGTGCTCCAAGACCCCAGTGTATTTTTTAAACCTTTTTTTTATTTTATTGTTTTTTTTTTTTTTTTTTTATATATATAAACACTTTATTGCATTTCTATTGATTTGTCGTATAAACTGTACAAAGAGTGGAATTATTTTTGTATATACACTAATCTCCTGCTTATCCAGGGTCATGTAGTAACAAAGCTTTTTTTGATATTAACTCTTTACGGCTTAATGGAGCGTATAATTGCAAGCTTCGTGGGCCGTTCTTAAACCCGAGAACCCCCCTTTTTTTTTTTTTTTTTTTTTTTTATAAATATGCATAAGTTATTGTAACGCACCCTTTGGATCTCTATCTCCCCCAAAGGGAACTTACGATGTTGCTTCTGGTAAAGAAACAGATTTCTTTTTTAAGACTTACCTCTCAGCCAGTTCTGATTTTACCTCCATATTGGGGGTCGAATCAACAAACCTCATGCAGGATCCCCCCCCCCCCCCGACTTGGGGTAAATACCCATCTGGTTATAAGACATGTTGTATGAGTTATACCCGATATATGAATGGTAAGCATTCCGGGGGGGGGGGTTCCTCTTTAATGCCTCCGAGGAGCCGTGGGGGGCAGTTCTGATCCCTCCTTATAATCTTTCACCTACTTTCTGTGCCTTTGTCACCTTCTTCCCACAACTTCACTGCCAAAAGGGCTGGAACCGAGCGTCGTGTATCTTTGCACTTTTCCTTTTTTATGATGTCATTTTTGGGGGGGGGAAATGGGGAAATTTCCATTTTTTTTTTTCTTGAATTATTGTATTTACCAGTAAAAGTGTTTGACTCAACTTCCTTTCTGTACTCCTATAGGTGCTAGAATGTATAACCCCTTCCCCTTTTTCTGGCACTTGGGAAATACATATAATGATTTCTGTGGACTTGCTGTTTCATAACTTTTTGGAGAGGTGGCTCTAAAGCCTGTCCTCAATAATCCAAAGGCGCTCGGAGGAATAACCTTTCGTGAGCGGTTTTATTTTATTTAACCCCTTAATGACAAAGCCCGTACATGCTCAGGGTCAAAATGCATTGTTTTCAATGGGTTTAGGGACCGCCTATTGTCCTTAAGGGGTTAAAAGTCATTTAAAACATTTCATGTTTTTCTGATCGCAGTGAAAACCTTGGCAGCTGTTTTGTGAGTTCACGGATCCGGACGTCTGGGTTCTGATGGGTCTGAGCTCAATCTCATGCCCCGTTCTGGGGATGTAAGCTGGAGCTGTTTGTCTTTACGGCTCGTGATGCTATAACTATTGCAATTTTTTTTAACTTTTGTAATAAATTTTGATACAAAAACACTGTGTTTTGTCTGCTCGATGATGAACCGCTGACTTCGATCCATTTGATCGCTAATTAAATGCATGGCATTACACACTTTTGGCCACTAGATGGGGCACTTGCTCCAGTTTCAGATAGTCCATGGGCAGCTAGGGGCTAAACCACTAAACTTTACTAAAACAAACCCAATTTCAGCTGTTTCACCCCAAAATGCATTACAATTCCTGTTACTACACCCAACAATGAACCATGTAGTGATGTTTTTTATTTATTTTGTAGGGATACTGCGGCGTACGGGAAACGTATCAGCCTTTCATACTTTCCCCAGACGTGCCTGAAACCGGCGCAGGACTCAGAAGAAGGTTTGTACTTCAGTGTTTTGTGTTCTATGCCGTCTGTGTAATAATCTTCCAGAGATCACAATTTATTTTAAAACCATGGAGAAAAAATATATATGATCAATAGAATTGTATCTGTTATGTTAAGAGTAAATGCATTTGATTTTCTTCCCCAAATCCTCCGTTAGGTTCCTGGGTTTGGGGGGGCAAAAAATATTTACCCATCAATCACTGGCCAAACCTTGGGGCTGTAAGTGTCCGCTCATGAGGTTTTTATCCCAGTTTCAGGGCAAAAGGGGCAGATTCTAAAGGAATTTAACCCAATGTCAGAGTCTCAAGGGTGAATTGGCCGATCTAAAGGTTTTTTAACCCCAATCGTAGGATAAATGGGCAGAATCTAAAGGTTTTTGTCCCAATCTCAGTGACTTGGGGGTGAATGGGGTAGATTCTTGGGGCATATTACAGGCTCTCATTGCTTGTGTATGTCTTCCGCAGCTGGTTTATCGGGGAGAGGCGTCCTGTTTTAGTAGAAATACGGTAATCTATAGGCTATGTTATTGCAGCTTCCCTGGGCGCGGGGGTCACAGAGTATGTGGCCTGTACCAAGTGCCCCTCGGTGCCTGAGGCAAAAGTAAATATCCGCATGTGTCTCGCGTTTGACTTCCCCAGCTGTGTTAATAAGAGGAGGCTGCTCTGCCCCCCACCTGATAAAATATTCCACCCGAAAAACGATTTGCAGACTCACCAAACGCAACAACTTTAATGCAAAGACGGTATTGATCCCTCCCAAATGTCACCAATGCCCCTCTTTCCGCCTGTGTGCGTGTGTGTGTATGTCTGTGTGTGCGTGTGTATGTATGTCTGTGTGTGTGCATGTGTGTGTGCGCCTGCGTGTGTGTGTGCGTGTGTATGTCTGTGTGTGCCTGTGTGCGTGTGTATGTATGTCTGTGTGTGCGCATGTGTGTGTGCGCCTGCGTGTGTGCGCCTGCGTGTGTGTGTGTGCGCGTGTGTATGTCTGTGTGTGTGCGCCTGCGTGTGTGCGTGTGTATGTCTCTGTGTGCGTGTGTATGTATGTCTGTGTGTGTGCGCATGTGTGTGTGTCTGTGTGTGTGTGTGCATGTCTGTGAGTGTGTGTGCGCGTGTGTATGTCTGTGTGTGCGTGTGTGCGTGTGTATGTCTGTGTGTGTGCGGGAAAATATGCACAGCTTAAAAGGAATATTACTTAAAGGGTCCCCCCTGTGCTCCCTTTGGAGAATCTGCAACTGTA
Organism: Spea hammondii; assembly: GCA_029215755.1. Classification (NCBI taxonomy): domain Eukaryota; kingdom Metazoa; phylum Chordata; class Amphibia; order Anura; family Pelobatidae; genus Spea; species Spea hammondii. The sequence continues at coordinate 2,486,446 of JARDYJ010000004.1, forward strand.
GAGCTGCAGCTTCATATGGTTGTAGGATTCTTGCTTCTGATTGGCTGCCTCAATCATTGGCACTTTCATTAAATTTAATGGGAGGACTTTCTGCACATGCGCACGAGGTCTTCACAGATCCCAGTCCATGGTGTTCTCCACGCCAGCTCTGGGGGTGACGGGCGGTAAGGATTGCCAGGAGAGGTACAGAAACCGCAGGTGAGGAGGGTCTTGCCCAAGGAGCTTACAATCTGAAGGCCAGGGTGTCCCTTTAAAGCTCCCCCCGTGTTGAGCTGCCAGGTGGCTGCGGACGGGACGCGGCGCGTCTATAGGTGCTTCCTCCCTATAGGTGCACACGTGGATGAACACACGCGTGTTCCCATTCCAACGCAGAGCAGGAGATCTCAACCCTTGATCTCTACAAACAGCAGGTGGGGGGGGGGGCTGGGAAATCCAGCCCGAGAAATGTCCTGGAATTGTGTTTGTTTTGTTTTTTTTTTGTTTTTTTCTGCGCAGTTACATCCCAAAAAATCTCCTGACCGGCAGAGAGGGGGAAGGCAGCAGAAACGGGGCAACGAGGAACAGCCGACGCTCCTTCTACATCAACAGCAATGGGCACCGGGGCGGAAAAAGAAGACGCAACGGGAAAAGATGGAGCGGTGTACCTGAGGAAGAAGATCACTTTACTCCGAGCCGTCTCGCTGGTGATCGGCTCCATTATCGGGAGCGGAATCTTCATCTCCCCAAAAGGGGTCCTGAAAAACTCGGGCAACGTGGGTCTTTCGCTGGTCGTCTGGGTGGCTTGTGGAGTCCTCTCCATGTTCGGTGAGTGGGGGGGACTCTCCCTACAAAGTCCTACCTGTCTCATTTTATATTAAGGCTTCCCAGAGCTGCCCTTGGGTTTTATTCACTAAACATTGCGTTGAGGTAGAACCTTTTCATCTCGCCCCCTTTCACTTTGCATAATGTGGCCGGTGACCCCGTTGCCAGATGCTGGGTTTGCCCCGTTGAGCCATACATTCTCCATGAAGAAACACGTATGGGCAACATCGAGGGTCCGAAATACTCAACGAGACGGGGCGTTAGCTCTTGGTCCCGCTCATCCATAGAAGGTTCTCCACCAAGAGAGCTTGAGTTGATGGTGAGCCGTGTTTTTATGATTAACTTTTTAAGAGCTTTGTGTGACCTTAGCGTGCATGGGAGATCAGTGACATCACCAACTGCTCCTTGTGACATCACGTAGCAAGAGCAATGACATCATCAACTACTCCTTGTGACATCACATAGCAAGAGCAAAAGCTATTTTTAATGTAATAATTAATTCTTAATAATGAATTTAAGGTCCTTTTATATCTTATTTCCTACTTAAGACAGAGGTTGATGCTTAGTGGAGATTTCTAATGATTTGATGTTAAAAAAAAAAAATAGTATTTTTTTTATTTTTTTTTGAGATTTATCTCACCGGTTTCAAAAATACATATTTGTTTTGTTTCAGAATTCTTAAATGAAATGACATCAGAACCTTGTATGACCTTTGCTTGCAGGACAAGCAGCTGCCCTCGGCATGATTCGCCCTAGAATTGCCAAACGCATTAACCCTGCGCAGACCAGGCAGGCTCGCCTCGTTGTCCTTTGCCCTGATGCTGGCGTTGGACGATGACCTTATAGATAACCCAACAGAGCTCTGATGCCTCGCTGTCTGGCATAACCCAAAAATAACAAAAAAGAACGTTTTCTTTAAAAGTTCTTTTTAATTTTGCAAGCATCTGGTTTTTTTATCATTGTAAAGATTAGTGGAATATTTTCTCTTTGAAGAGAAAAAAAAAAAAAAAAAGATTTAAAATTTCCGAAAACACCTTAATGGTATTTAAAAATAATAAAAAAAAATAAAAAAAAATGTTTTTTAGGCTACGTTGACGGGATCCTAATCTAATCTAGAATCTATTTCGCAACCTTATGTGGTCTGCTTGCTGTCTCTTTGACCTCTGTGTAAAAGCTCTGTTGAAGAAAGAAAAGCCGAGTATAATAGAAAAAAAACAATAGTAAAATATTCTGTGTTACCCGGATGATTGTGATGCGGTAACCATAATATGAAGCCGATCCCGTTCTGCCTGCCTATTTACTGCCTGATATTTTAGGGGCGCTGTCCTACGCTGACATTGGCACCACTATCAAGAAATCCGGGGGGCATTACATCTACCTGCTGGAGACTCTGGGTCCGTTGCCAGCCTTTCTGCGACTCTGGGCTGAATTTGTCATGATCCGGTAAATATTTCTAATACCGTAATGATTTTATTATAATAATTATAGTATTAATCATATTGGTATATGAGGCCCAGGTACCCCAATTCCATAATGTGTCCCTCAATGTTAGAAGCAGCCCCTCACCCCCCACCTATAGCGATGCAAGGGCTGCCCCTGTGGGGTAATACGAGAAAAGCTTGCTGTACCCCACTGCGCTTCACCAACGGCTTGCATGGCACCTGACGCGGGTGACCACCATCCCTGTATGTGTTTCCAGGCCGGCAAACATCGCAGTGGGCTCTCTGGCCTTCGGACGGTACCTGATCGAGCCGGTCTTCGCCCCGTGTCATGCGCCTGATCCGGCTGTTAAGCTGCTGAGCGCCATTGGGATCAGTGAGTAACTTTTTATTCTCTCGAGGGGCATTTGGGTCGGAGGGTGAAGAGGAGGACTGAGATTCATAGGGTCCCCCGTCTACCACCCTTGCAGTTAATGCCAGGGTTTGGACTATGTCTTATCGTGTGATGTTGCCCTATCAGTAGCCCCCCTTGGATGGGGCAATAGGCGTTAGTATATGGAGGGGTCCATTCATCGTATATGGAAATGGAGATATCCAAGCAGTTTAGGTTAATGACTCGTTCTTACCTAATATCGATGTCGGGATGTAACAGAGAAAGCCACATTCTATAGGAGCAAGTCCCCAAATTATTGCCCCACTATACCATATATGCCCCCCATGCCACTCCATTTATCCTATAGAAACTAAACAAAGGGTCCGGGTCTTCCCCACTCAGCTAGAGAATTATGGGGACAAAATGGAATCATTTTGGGGTTCTTTTCATCCACCGGTGGGGGACTCAAGTGGGCAAGCGAGGTCTCTTCCAGGGTCGTCAACGGGCAATTCTGGGGGTTAATAGCCCCACAACCATCAGGCACAGGCTTTGAAACCCTAAACGGGCCGAGGACTGAAAATGTCCGTCCGGTAATAATAACGACAACGTCATAAAACTTCTAACCGCAGTTTTTATCATCGCCCTGAACTGCTGGAGCGTCAGCTGGTCGGCGAATCTTCAAACTACCTTTATGGTCCTGAAGCTGGTGGCCATCGGACTCGTTATCGTCCCCGGGATGATCGCGCTGGCCAACGGTAAGAGTGCCGGCGCAGAGAATTCACACGCCTGCCGATAACGTTTCTGTTGGACGAACGTTTGGTTTCCAGGACGAGGGAGGATTCCCGTAATCTAGATAAAAAATAATAAACGTCATTACCCTAAGTATATAGCGCCAGCAGATGCCATAGCGCATCAACATGTCAGCTCCAGCAGCGGCCTGTGAGTGAATATCAGAAAGTGAAAGCCGCTTCTCTTTGCAGGACGGACGGAGAATTTCCAGAACGCGTTCGATACGTCTTCCTTGGCTCTGGATAAACTCCCTCTGGCGTTCTATTCTGGAATGTTTGCCTTCGGAGGCTGGTAGGTCGGCCCCATCCGGCCCCCGGCTAGTCGGCCGTTTCTCCTGCTGTAAAGACTCAAACCTTAATCAGTCGTCGGTCTCGTCTTAGATTCAGGAGCCGTATGTCTATCCCGCGCATGTTTAATACCCTCGCTGTATTACCCTCTACCACCTCTGCTGGGAGGTGGTGATGCAGGATATTGAATGGATTTTCAGTAAAGATATTCTGGAGGTCAGGGTCTCAAGGGTGGGGAGACCACAGAACAGGAATGTCCTGCGTTACCCACTATTGGCAAAATCCTGTTTTTTTGGAAAACTCATCACCGTGTAAAACGGTATCAAAATAATAGGTTCATGGCCAATCTAGAACCCCGGCACCGAAAGAGTTATTTTTATTCTTTTAAGCTAAACATAAATATAATCATAGTAATTATTATATATATCATATTCCATAAAACAATAATATTTTTATTTTATTTGTAGGTTTTATATCAATTTTGTAACAGAGGAAATCATAAATCCGGAAAGGTAGGTCACATCTAGAGTTGCTCTAGAATTTTCAGGATGCAACTTGCTGAAAGATGTTATGAGCTGAGATATCCATCAGATCACGCAATGATTTATGTATAGCAGCAACATATTCCAAAGCGCTGTACAATGATAAACAGGACGTCACAAACAAATAGGGCATGCGTGGAGCGTCCTCTGCAGTGTAGAAGCGAGATTGTAATCTAGAACTTTTTCGAGACAGTAATTAATCAAAAATATATTTATTTAAAAAAAAAAAATCTAAAAAATATCACCGGCTCGGAGACCTGAAGATCCAAAATCTCCATCAATTAGCTGAGACCCATTAGTGGGGTTTAAAATAAGTCTAATGTCCTCCTCAGGTCATCCTGAGATAAGATCCAGAGTAGAATGTAGGACTTTGAGAATCTAGAATGTAAAACATTTTGAAACTAGAATGTGGAACTTTTAGCATCTAGAATGTAGAACCTCCAGAATCTAGAATGTAGAACTTTCAAATTCTGGAATGTAGAAATCTCTGAGTCTAGAGTGTAGCCCAGGAGTAAAAGGAAACCAGGTACCCATGACATGGATGAACCATGGTGATGGATGGTTCTACACCCGGGGGGCAGCACGTGTCCCAAGCTGGACATTCGAGAAGACCTGATAACCAGATGGTCGTGAACAATGTTGGGGGCTCCTTCAACTATTTCTTTCCCACCCCCAGTAGCTGCCTTGGGATCCCTTATGGTCCAGCAGGAGTGAGAACCAAGTTCTTTGTCTCCAGAACCACCAACATCCGGAACCACCGGTTTCTTTGACTACTTCTGTGCTGCAGAGGACGCGATCCCTCGACAAATCCCTGATTCCCTTCCAAATAGATCAAAGCGCAAGCAAATATTTGCTCGCGGTCTGTTTGCGTTTGGTTAGGAAAGAATGCTGGTCTAGAACAGGGAACGTTGGCTCCGAACAGCGATAAAACATGCCTCGGGCAGGATTTATTTTCTGGAGGTTTAAGGTCAAGAACTTGGGATGACGATAAACGTAATTTGTGTTTTCCTAGAAACATCCCGATAACCGTGATTGTCTCCCTGACCGTGGTCACCGTCTGCTACCTCCTCGCCAACGTTTCCTACTTCGCGGTCCTGACGGCGGACGAGGTTCTGGCCTCGGAGGCCGTGGCCGTGGTAAGCGTGGAGAACGGATGCGGTCGTTTAATGATCCGGAAACAAACTCAAGCTGCTGATCCATTTTGCCCTAAAACCCCCATTTATTAACACGGCGCGTCCCGGGAACCGGTCTGATTTACCGTATTTGCCCGATTATAAGAAAAGGTTTTTTCCAGAGCAAATGCTCTGAAAAATACCCCTCGTCTTATAATCGGGGTCGTCTTATAATCAGACCTCAAATAGGTCTGACTATGAGACTAAGATCTTCCTCCTGTGTTATCCCCGCCCCCCAACTTACCGGTGCTTCTGAGTCCCCGGTGCTTGGTCCGGGCAGCGTGTAGAGCTCTACGCGATTCACGTAGACAACTTCCGCTCAAGCGCTTAGAGCTCTACATGCTGCCCGGACTAAGCACCGGGGACTCAGAAGCACCGGTAAGTTTGGGGTTTTTTCTCAATCATAGCTTTTATTAAAAAATGTAATAGTTTACATGAATTAACATTTACTGGTAAAACTTTTTTCCTTTAGGGTCGTCTTATATTCAGGCTTTTTCTTTTTTCTCATTAATTAATATTCAGATTTTGGGGGGTCGTCTTATAATCGAGCAAATACGGTATATACAAAATGTTATTTCATTTCAGAGCTTTGCTGATCAAACGCTCAGACAATTCTCCTCCGTGATCCCCGTCCTCGTGGCCCTGTCCTGCTTTGGAGCCTTAAACGGAGGGATTTTCGCCTCTTCAAGGTAGCAGAATTTTAACTAAAACACTGAAAGGAGATCGTCCACCATTTTTTTTTTTTTATATCCCTCACAATATTCTGATGTTTTCTTTTTTCGCCCCAGTTGTAGGGGGGTTATATTACTGTATACAGCGCTGGGGGGTTATATTACTGTATACAGCGCTGGGGGGTTATATTACTGTATACAGCGCTGGGGGTTATTACTGTATACAGCGCTGGGGGGTTATATTACTGTATACAGCGCTGGGGGTTATATTACTGTATACAGCGCTGGGGGGTTATATTACTGTATACAGCGCTGGGGGGTTATATTACTGTATACAGCGCTGGGGGTTATTACTGTATACAGCGCGGGGGGTTATATTACTGTATACAGCGCTGGGGGTTATATTACTGTATACAGCGCTGGGGGGTTATATTACTGTATACAGCGCTGGGGGGTTATATTACTGTATACAGCGCTGGGGGTTATTACTGTATACAGCGCTGGGGGGTTATATTACTGTATACAGCGCTGGGGGTTATATTACTGTATACAGTGCTGGGGGGTTATATTACTGTATACAGCGCCGGGGGTTATATTACTGTATACAGCGCTGGGGGGTTATATTACTGTATACAGCGCTGGGGGGTTATATTACTGTATACAGCGCCGGGGGTTATATTACTGTATACAGCGCTGGGGGGTTATATTACTGTGTACAGCGCTGGGGGTTATATTACTGTATACAGCGCCGGGGGTTATATTACTGTATACAGCGCTGGGGGGTTATATTACTGTATACAGCGCCGGGGGTTATATTACTGTATACAGCGCTGGGGGTTATATTACTGTATACAGCGCTGGGGGGTTATATTACTGTATACAGCGCCGGGGTTATATTACTATATTATATATATTATAATAATCTGCCGTCTCTCTGCTCCAGGATGCTCTTTGTAGCCGCCCGAGAAGGTCAGTGGCCGTTTTTATTCTCAATGATCCATATTCGGAGACAGACCCCGCTCCCCGCCCTGATATTAATGGTAAATCTGAATTTATGTTCTAATTGTTTTATTTTAATTGATTTTAGCGAAGGATTATAGCACTGAAGATAAGGTGAAAATCAGGTGAAACCCAAACTGCCCGGTCCGTTCCGACGTTAACCTAGCGGCAGGCCGGCCGTTTTTGGGCTGGAGGTGTTGGTGGGACAGTGAAGAATACGGCACCCATGGGGTGGTTCTACTCGGGGGCCGGTCCCGTGGGTTAGTAAATCCACGTTTCATTCTGTAACAAACTCTTCCCGCAGATGCCTCTCGTCTTTCTGATGATCGCCATGGGTGACCTTTATGGACTCTTAAACTTCTACAGTTTCTCCCGTTGGATCTTCATGGGACTTGTTACCCTCGGGCTCATCATACACCAGCGGCGATACCCGCATCTGCCCCGACCTTTCAAGGTAAAATAACCCGGTGGGGGGGGTTGGCGGGGTGTCATTTACACCGAGGGACACCGTCAGGTTATTAGCGGCTGAAGTAAAGAACGTAGTGAAGATGAAGCGCAAGCAGACGGCCAACGCCAAGACTTCGTCCATCAGAGCACTCGGCAAGCAGCTCATCGTCTTCTGCCAACGTCATGGTAGGCTCACCAAAACAATAAAGATGTGAAAATATTGTCGGTTTGCCCAGAAAAACACGATATCAAGGTCTCAAAACGTTTACAAACGTTCAACGCCGCTGAACCACCAGGCTGTCGCTATAGCAACAGCATGAAAACGTACAACGGATTAACAGTTGTAAGTAATGTTTAACAGTAAAAGCTTCTGTTCCATCTCCTCCTCCCCGGAAATAATTCTTTAATAGACAGAAAAGTTAGCTTTTTTTTTTTTTACTTAGATGCCATGTGACAAAAAAAGAAGGCACTGATAGGTTGTTGCCATTGAGAATGTTTTGTTTTTTTTAACGTTGGTAAACGCAATTAATGTTTTGCGTAAGTTTTTACTTGATTTTTCGTGCGTTTTGGTCTTTCAGGTACCGATTATTATACCGCTGGTGTTTACCACGCTCTGCCTGTTCATTGCGGCCATGTCCCTGTACTCGGACCCCCTGAATACGGGTATCGGCTGCGCCATCACGTTGAGTGGGCTGCCCGTCTACTACCTTACCCTCCATAAGTCGAGACTACCCCAGCGGTGGAGAGACAATTTCAGTAAGTGTCCTGCGTTGGGGTCCGCTTGGTACGGCCTCAATTAAAAGCGGGGGGAACTTAAGGGTCTCCAGGCTGGAGTTACCTTGGTGTCAGAGACAGACTGGCTGAGCAGAGAATAGAGCGCTCCGGAATATGACGGTGTCTCGAAACACCCCGCCACTGCTGTGTGGATCAAGGGAAGCCAATGAAGTCAATAAAACTTGTACATGAAGCTCCTTCGTCTGTAGGACAGGTCAGAAGATCTAGAACTAGACTGCTGGATTCCACTGTAAATCCTCACGGAACAGGGAGGTCTATTCACCAAAGCGAGGGTTGCAGAGCTCTGGTTGGTTGAGTTTGTTAGTCTCGTCCATATGAGAGTCTGACCGGTTCTTGGCAAACTCGGTTCTTCAAGTCATTCGGTTGAAACGGGTTTTTGACTCTTAAGATGAGGACCAACTCGACCTCTTCTGAATAGCCAAGCTGCTATTTCAAGATGGCCACCCCAGCCAAGGTGGTAGTTGGTTCTGGTTTGAAACATTATCAGGTCCAGATGACTTGTGAATAGACCCATGATGGCCAACCCCAGAACCTCTCTCCATCTAACTTCATCAGTAGAATCATTCTTGGTAACTTGTATGGAACGTTGAGAATATTTCTTCCATTATTTTTTTTTTCTTTCTAGATTTCCTGACCACGAAGCTGCAAGTGTTGATGGAAGTGATCCCCCAAGAAGTGCAAACCTACTAAAAAGCTGGAGATTTAGCGAACCGATACTTTAGTGGCTGCGCAACGTACAAGATACACATCCGAGCCCCATGGACACTGTGTTTCCGGCCACGTCCGCCATCTTGCTTCGTCCTTCACAGCTTATTGGAATCGGATAAGGATTTTCCAAGGATCCGGGAAGAATATACTTGAACGTAGCTCGGTTATGGGCATTAGACAAGCTTTTTTTAGAAATGTGTACCTAACAGGGCAGAACGGGCTGTTCTATATTAATATCAAAAGAGAAATATCCATCCCTAAAAAATAAAAGAATTTGGAATCGAAGCGACGGCCTCTCTTTTTCAGCAGACTGATGCATCGTAGAAATGGATGGGTCGGCGGGACCCTAAAAAAAATATGGATTAATGACGATTATCAAACAATGGGGGGCGCCAAATGCTGCCGCTGCCACCTGCAAAAGAATCCCTCCAAATCCCCGCAGCAGACACCGACTACTAACCCATTCCCTGGTGATTTCCCGCCTGGATTATTGCAGCCCCCTACTAACCAACCTCCCACCTTTCACAGCTCCAGTCCATTCTGAACATCTCAACCAGGCTAAACTTAGCTTTTTTGGTGGAACTCCGGCGGCTCCTTGTACCCTCCGGGATATTTAAACTCCTGACCCTCATCTACAGACCCCTAAACTCCTCTGCACCCCCCATATCTCTGCCCTTATCTCCAAATACCCCCTCTTCACATGACTCGAATCTTTGATGAAGTCTCCCCACCCGCGACCCCAGGATTTTACCCGGAGGGAACCTGCCCCGTTCTGTTAGAGGGTGCGGGAAGGAGGGTCAGCTCTGATCAGGGCCCTCTTCCTCTGCATCAGTATTTCTTAATGAGTGTTCAAATGTTTATATATATATATTATATATGAATTCATATATTGCATTTATGCTTTACTGGGATAAGTACCAGAAATGCCACATTATTAAAAAATACACACAAAAGATCATAAATGGGTCAGAAAATGCTCTTTTTTCACCCCTTAACCAACCCCTTTTATACAGAACAAACATTTACATTTCCAAGATGAGGCCACAAAAAAAAACAAAAAACATTAAAAGAAACTTTCAAACACAAATAAATAAAACCAATGCAAATCTTCATTAAATGTTGTAAAGTACATCTGAGGCATAATATCCGACACAATATAACAATAATAAAAATTAAAAAACACCAGAAAATGTATTGTGCCCTTTAAGCACAAAAAAATACCAAAATTCTGCAAGTAAATAAAAATAATTCAACAGAAACAGGGGATAATTTTCCCCTATAATTGGGTTAAAAGCTCTTTAACGTACCTATTAACAACCCAAAAAAAAAATAAATAAATAACCTGTGTGTTATTTACACATCCGGAGGACAAGGCAGTAAAGATTTTAACGTACAAAATCCATGGACCTTTTAACAGCATCTGAAAAAGCAGCTTTTTTTTTTATAATTTATAAAACCAATCATTCAGTCAAGAAATGCATAGAATTGGCGCATAATTTATTGTGCAGACATTTTGTTTTAGGGGAGAAATCCCCCAAAAGCAGAATTTTATACCACCATAAGACCCCCCCCACACACACACACACTTTGATAGATACAAAATCCAGGCAGAGACTCCGAGGCTTGAAAATCTCCTGCAAAATGTTTCTTAATGCCATTGTACAGCGCTATGGAATAGGACGGCGCCATTGAAATCAATAAATTGTGTATAACCGGTTCAAGATTTCATAAAAAAAAAAAAAAAAGTGTTTTTTTTGTCCCGTAATAACGCGCGGAATAGCGGCTCGGAGGAGTCCTCGCTGTTCGTTTATAAAAATCGATAAAACGCTGCATAGAGAACCGAAAGTTTTTGTCGTTTAACAGAAAATTCCACCATTTCACTTCTTCTGTTTTGTTTTTTTTTCTTTTGATAAGAAAATCTGACAGCGAGGTATAAAAAGTTTGCAAAAACAATTTGGCTGGAATTAAACATTGTTTGACAGATTTTGGTTGGTTTTATACAAAAATTAGGACAAAATCTACGGTCACCGATCAGGAAATAAAAGGGATTGTCAATTCAAATGTTCAGTATTTTTATAGAACCCCCTTCTGCAGCCTTAAAAACCCAAATATTTTTATAATTTTTTTTTTTATTGGACGGTTCAGCCAATAGGTGGCTTCAAAGACGTTTAAAGGGACGGTACAACCACCGGCTGGCTGCCAGCACTTCGACAGTTAATCCATCATCAATCTGAATCGCATCTTTAGGAGGAAATGGGGAACGTTGTTTGGGATAAAAATAATTAAAAACTGAGGGATCCGGCTCGGGGGAGAGAAGAGAGACGTTTAAATACATAAAGGGGTTGAATAAAGTACAGCCTCCCAGCAGAAGTGGTAGAGGGTAATACAGTGAGGGTATTAAACACGCATGGGATAGACATACGGCTCCTGAATCTAAGACGAGACCGACGACCGATTAAGGTTTGAGTCTTTACAGCAGGAGAAACGGGCGACCAGACGGGGGCCGATCTGCTGGCGGGTTCTGTGTTTCTAATAACGGCTCCGTTGAGTAAATAATACAGGTTGTAACAACGTTTTATAAATGAAACATCGGTCCTGATATCAGGTGCCTGGAAAACAAAAGAAACCTTGGCTTCATCCCCAAAACGTATCCACGTAATCCGGAAAATCCGACCCATTTCTGAATGTATTATTTTGAGAAGTGAATTTAGCGAAATTGGGTTAATTCTCATAAAGGTTTTTTTTTGTTTTTTTTTTATATCTAAAGCTTTTTTTTGGGCTCAGAAGGATCAGATTAATTTAGATTAATGCCACTTAATAAATCTTGTTGCTAGGCAGCGATAGGATTAAAATACTCATTTATAAAACCCGTTCTGTCCCCAATTCTCTTAAACAAAGACTCTACTTATTGACTTGGCCTAAATCCGGCAGGTAGATTCATACAAAATCAAGGTATTTATCAAAATTACCAACTTTTCCTGAAAATCTGGTGCCGAGCCACGCGCCGGGGGAAGCTTTAATATTTTCAACGATCTTCTTTCCATAACCGAACCGAAAAAGGACAAAAATCACAAAAATATTTCGAAAAACAATGGAAACCTGATCTGATCATCTCTTAACTATCCAAAAAGTTGGAGAGCAATTTACATAGTTTTGTTAAAACAATAAAAAACAAACAAAACAAAAAAAAAACCAAAAAAAAACAAGGAGAGGCGTAAAATAAAGGGGAAGGAACATTTTAAATATTTAATTTTTATATTACAGAAAATACAAAATCTAGAATCGGCATTATATACAAGAAAAATCACGACTGGCATGTGTTTAGCAATTGCAGAGACTGGTACAAAGTTGTGACTGAAGGTGTATAACACACAAAAAAAACCAAAAAAACACAAAAAACAAAAAAATTTTTTTTATAAAAAAAAAAACAAAACAGAAAAAACAGTAGGCTCCCATCACTGCAGTCCCGCCTCCTTCAGCGAGCCAATGGCTGACATCATCATGTCAAGCGGAGGTGAAAAGCATCAGATGGCCGGACCACCACCGTAAGCAATTAAAATCCCGATTAAAAACATTTATTTTTTTATAATTTTTTGGCCATCTTCCAAATTCATTACCCTGAGATCCTTGCGGTTTGTATTGAAAGGCTGCTCGTTAGACGCGATGTCTTTCATTTGAATTAAAGCTTTTTTTCCCCCAATAATTAATAAAAAATCCAGAGAAATGACATCAGTAAACATACGCCTTTAAGAGTTAAAAATATACGGTCTTGCGCCCGACTTTTACCAATTTCTTCTTCTCCGCAGGTGTTGGAGGTCAAGTGATGTAGCAGAGTCTCCCGGTACTCGACCACACGGTGATAATGACCGAATGTCACCTACTTCCGTGTCTAGCACCATCTGTGTACTCCATCGGTGCATGCGCGACCGAGAGGAGCGAGGACTATTTTTAAGCATTTTTTTTTTCTTTTTTATGCCAAGTAACTGGTTCAAAAATCTAATTTTTAAACCTGGCAAATAAAAAAAAAATAGCCCTTATTTCTTCCATGAAAAAAAAAAAAGACCTATTCCCATGTACAAATAAAATACAGTGTTACCTATAGCTTGGCTGCAAATGAGCCGACAGCTTATAAAAAGAATTAAAAAAAAAAAATTAAAAAAAAAGAATTTCATATTACATGTCTTAATTTAAGAACAATAAAAAAAAAAATGCATTAAATACCTGTTTAAGACTACAACCTGAATATCAAGTTAACAAAAACCAGTACAATTCCTGTTCCTGTGGCCCCTGCACCACACGAGTATCAAAACACAGAAAGAAAATAATAAACAACCTTCACATTGCTTTAAAAACAAAACAAAAAAAATCTAAAAATTAATAAGATGCTCCAGAAAAAAAATTTGAAATAAATAATTAAGGAAAAAAAAAAAATTATTTTCTGGAAGCAAAATCATTTAGAAATCTGTCTGAAATAAATTATTGGAGATCACCCAGCATCCATGCCCACTCCGCATCCCAAACCCCATATGCCACCCCATTGCCCTCCATGTGGGCAGACTTGCCAAAAGAGAGAAAAAAATAATTAAAAAAAAAAAAGCGATAAAATCTATTCCAAGAAGTAAAAGGGGCTTTCATTCCACCGTCCGAGTCCCCCACCAGTCCTTGAGTTCCGGATCCACCACCATTCACCTCCGGTTATTGCTGAGCGGACGTGGCACAGTGAAAGCTCGATAATCTTTGTTCGTCGGGCAGTGTTTGTCGTGGAACGACCCATTAGTAGGAGGACCGAGGAAGCTCCGGGCTCCTCTCGCCTCAATACTGCTATGTGTAGGAAAGACCGTGAGGGCGCTTGGTGTCAGACGAAGAAGCGCGCATGACCGTGTCTGTTGAGCTTCAAGATTTTTCCTAGGCGCTGTTTGGCTGTGGCCATGCCTTTCTTTGGCCGTTTACCTGTGGGCACAAAAATTCAATGTCATTATTTTTGCTTTAATTTTCATTATTTATTTATTTTTATTTATTTATTTTTAACTACGACTCACAAGATTTAATATACAATAAAATAAATCTATATAACCACAAACGCTAGCAAAGAAATACAAACGTTGAATGCAATTAAAATATTAATGGATATAGATATATAAATCTTTAACTTTTTTATTTCTTTGGATATATTTTGGATATATTTTTTTATATATTATAATAATATATATAATATACATATATAATTAAAAAAAAACAAGAAAAAAAAAAGATGACAGTCTCCTAAATTTGTGCGCCACCCCAGGCATTTTCCTTCTCCTTTCAGAGAGACTGTGATCTTAAATTTCAAATCCTTAAAGGGCCGGCGCAGAGAAAGGTCGGGTATTTAAAGGGCCATACCTTTAGTTGCCTGGTTACTGATAGGTGGAGGATTCGAGGCAGGTCTCTTGGTGGGGTGGAGAGGTACTATGAGTGAGGTCTCGCTGTATATCCTTTTGGGGCTGAGGCTGCCGTCACTCAGGTGACAATCTCCGGGGCTGAGGCTGGACTCCTGGTCGTACTTTTCGGGCAGGTAGCTGGTGGAATCCCAGCTCTCGCTATCGGAGAAGCGCTGGATCTTCATGGGCTTCATGCAGCCGTCGGGGGAAAGCTCTTCTTGCTCAGCATTGGGAAGTTTATACGGATCCTGTCGGTAGACGAGACGGGGAGATGTTTGGACGATCAGATACGGGGTGAACACAGAAATGGCCGGTATTGTTCGACTTCCCATTGAAATATTGTTATTTATTATATATATTGTATTTGTGGGATAATGAAGGAGGGACTCTATTTTTTTATGTTTTAAAAAGAGGACTATTAGATTTAAAGTCTTTAGTTAAAGCGGATACTTTTAGAAGAAAAATATGCAGTTGCGTAACATTTCAGGACCTCAGATTCCATCCGGAGGGGGTTCTGATCTCCAAGGAACATAATAATATAATAAAAAGCATAAAATTCACTCACCGGACTAAGCCTACAGGATGCATCGAGCTGCCGTATCCAACCGGGGGTGCTCATTTCTGTAGCCTCATTACTATGGTGACCTAAAAGACGAAAAGCAGACCCTTTTAAAACTAAATCCGTGCTGGTCGAGGGGTGTTTGCAGACTGATGAATGATCTGGGGGATACCAAGCCCCTCTTTCTCCTCCCGATGCCCCTCTTTTCTAGGAGGTCAGAATATTTGCTGGGTATGAGGGTATCGCAGGGTTCTACGGCCATAAAAGCCCTGATAAGGTGTATAGAAACACCACTTCTTCTAAATGCCCCGCTCATTCACTCGGTCACCGATGCTAGATTTTTCCTGGGATCCCTAATAACGCCAGGGCTATGCATTGAGTAAATTCTTACGGTTATCGGCGGCCTGCTGGCTGCTGGAATCAGAGTTATGGTGGACGCTTCCCTGGGAGATTTTGATGTGCAGATGCGGGTAATTTCTGCCCGTCTTGCTCCTGGCCTCTGCCGGGAAGTGTTTATAGTGCAATCCAGCCATAGAAAGCATACCCTGAATCGCTTCTTCCTCCATGCTGGTCGAGGTAGAACAGTCACTAGAAGGAAAACATGAATGAATATTACCCTTTTTCTCCAAACTCATTTAACCCCTTCGTGACAAAGGCTGATTCTATTTTTTGTACCCTTCGTGACAATGGCTGTTTTATCGTTTCTGCGGTGTTTGTGTTTAGCTGTAATTTTCTCTTAACCCATTTACTAAACCCACACAAGTTATATATTGTTTTTTTCAGGACAAGAAGGGCTTTCTTCAGACACCATAATTTTTTATATATGATGTAATTTTCTATAATAAAAATAATAAAATATGACGAAAAATTGGAAAAAAAAAAATTCTCACTTTTATTTGAAAAATCTTTTATTCATCATAAAAAACTACTGAAAAAACCTGCTAAATAGATTCTACTATTTGTCCCGAGTTTAGAAATACCCAATGTTTTTATGTTTTTTTGCTTTCTTCTACACGTTATGGGGCAATAAGTACAAGTAGCGTTTTGCTATTTCAAAACCATTTTTCTCTGAATCTGGTAATTCTGTCTCCATGTGGTATTTGGGGCATCTTTGAAGCCAGCAAATTAAATTTACCCCACCAAACCATATATTTTTGAAAACTAGACACCCCAGGGTATTTTAGATGCTGATAGTTTAACCCTTTCCATGCACTAATCCTACCACCAACCCTTGTCAAAGTTTGTGATAGTAATTGTTTTTGCTGTTTTTTAAACATACTTTGTACTTCAGGTGTAAAATTACAGCTCCTGGTATATGTCACTGTCCCACAACACGATATGTGTTCAGCAACATCTCCTGAGTACATTGATACCCCACATGCATGGGTTTGTCAGATTGTTTGGGGGCAAAAGGGCCAAATTTGGAACATGCCTCCTCAGCCGTATACCGCTGCATGGCAACAATTGCAGCAAAAATAGTGGGGAAGGAAAGGGTTAATGGCTCTAATAAAAAAAATTAAAAAAAACCCTAAAAAAAAGTACAAAAAAAAAAAAAAGTACAAAAAAAAGTAAAAAAAAAGAACCCCAAAAACAATTGCCACTATGCAAGATCACTGTTTATGCAGTGATCAATGGCAATGAAGGGGTTAATATTAAATGGGTGGCTCTTATAAGAGCCTTTGGATCAATATATATATATATTATTGAGAATACCTAAAAACACACCGATCTGTCTCTCTCCCTCACTAGAAGCAAGTGAAGGAGGGGGGCAGATCCAATACTGATCAAAGGCAATGTTTAGAAAACATTGCCTTTGATTTAGCAAATCATGATCACTCTTATGAGTGATCTGACCACTAGGGGTGTTATTCACTGGATGTCCATGACATCCAGCAACACCCCCCCCGATGATGACAGCAGGCTCCGCCCCCGGCTTGATGGGCGCCGCCATCTTGAAACACCGCGTGTGTTTTGAAGACGCCGGTACCGGGAAGGTAAGTTAAGCATTTAGGAAGCGATCGCGAGTCGCTTCCTTTGCTAAACAGGTGTTGCAAAGATGCCTCGATACTGAGGCATCTTAGCAACACCAGCTAAGCAAAGGAAGCGACTCGCGATCGCTTCCTAAACCCGTTTTTCGGCGGCAGGCGCCGCCATGTTTGAAAGACGTGCAGTCTTTCAAACATGTTTTTTTATTTGCTCCTAGGAGCGATCGTGGGGGGCCGGGAATGTTTTTTTTGGTGTTGCTCAATGCCTTGATGTCGAGGCATTAGAGCAACACCGTTTGAGTGAAAAAAATCGATCACGGATCGATTTTTTCACCCGTTTAAAGACGTGCCGGTCCTGGCACGTCAATTGTCATAATCGTCACGATTTTCGGTGACGTGCCCGGACCGGCAATTGTCATCAAGGGGTTAAAGTCTGCTGTATACAGTAATATAACCCCCCCAGCGCTATATACAGTAATATAACCCCCCCAGCGCTATATACAGTCATATAACCTCCCCAGCGCTGTATACAGTAATATAACCCCCCAGCGCTGTATACAGTAATATAACCCCCCAGCGCTGTATACAGTAATATAACCCCCCAGCGCTGTATACAGTAATATAACCCCCCAGCGCTGTATACAGTAATATAACCCCCCAGCGCTATATACAGTAATATAACCCCCCAGCGTTATATACAGTAATATAACCCCCCAGCGCTGTATACAGTAATATAACCCCCCCAGCGCTGTATACAGTAATATAACCCCCAGCGCTGTATACAGTAATATAACCCCCCAGCGCTGTATACAGTAATATAACCCCCCAGCGCTGTATACAGTAATATAACCCCCAGCGCTGTATACAGTAATATAACCCCCAGCGCTGTATACAGTAATATAACCTGCCCAGCGCTTTATACAGTAATATAACCCCCCCAGCGCTATATACAATAATATAAAGTCAGAATCTCCGGTTTGGTGATTAAGACCTAGTCATACTAGTTACCACAGGCAGTATGATAACAAGTCAGGGTATCTAGTAGATATATTTCGAACAACTGAAACATGTAAAACACTAAAAGGGATATAAAATAATAATCATAATAAATAAGTTGGTCAAAGAGAAG
Source organism: Spea hammondii (assembly GCA_029215755.1). Lineage (NCBI taxonomy): Eukaryota > Metazoa > Chordata > Amphibia > Anura > Pelobatidae > Spea > Spea hammondii. The sequence goes on from JARDYJ010000004.1 coordinate 2,504,559, forward strand.
TACTCAAAAATCGGTTTACCAGTCAGCGGTAAGAGAATGGGCTGGCGGGGGGGGGGGGTATCGGTCTTACCTTTTACTTGGCATTGGGGCAGCAGACCTGCGTATGTTCAGATCATAGGAAATTTCCCTCGCTGGGTAATCTTCCTCACTATTCGGAAAGCTTTCCTCGTCACCTGAGCTGTCAGACTCCTCCGAGGAGCTTTTCTGTGGGAGGCAAAGGAAAGAAAGAGAAAGTTTTTATGCTGTACAAGTCACAGAACTGGAATCTACCTAAAAGGCTTCAAGAGTGGCTAAAGATCTTGGATTTTCTTCCATAATCAATAATCAGCTACTCAATGAGTGAAGTACGAGCCATTATTGGAGTCGGAGGAAACACCGCGGGGCTTTCAATTTAAATACATTAAATCCAAGCGTCTATAAACAGCAGCTTCCCGGAATAAAGCCGTCCAATAACGGGAATCGCAAATATCAGGGGACGGGAAAACAGAGGAAATTGAGATCGCGGAATCGAATGACCTTTAAATTATTAATAAGCTTTTATTGATTAGCGGTAATTCATCTTCCAGATGAGCAATTAATGAAAATCTTCCCCGGCACGACTTTCGGCATCCCGCGGCCGTGACATTAATGCACCGCTCAAAAATACATCACACATTTGATCAATAAGCTTTGATTTAGTAAACGGAAGCCTCTAAAAATATAAATAATTATTTAAACAAAATAAAGAAAAAAGAAAAATTCATTTAAACTGTGAACGTTGCAATTATGGTCTGTATTCGTACCTCGTTAGTGCAACTGGCTTTGGATCCTTCGGAATCAGAGCTATCGGAATATTCTGAGGATCCTCCATTCCTGAGTTCCGATTTGACACTTTCGAAAAACACTAAAAAAACGACAAAAGTAAAGGAATCGTAAACACAGCGAGATTATTCTATTTTAGAACTTGCAGCGGTAAGCAAAGTCTGTAATGTACCAAGAAAGATTAAAAAGAATGATTTTATTTTGTAAAGAGGCGTATTCCATTTGTTCAGTTTGGGATTGTATTAGGTGCTGCTTTTAGTAGATTTTGCTTAACTGTATCCGACGTGACCACTTACACTACGTCTGGGGTCAAATTCTGTCCATTAAAACATCAAATGGATCAGAAATCCAGTGCAGATAGGGTTAATCTTGTAAATGACTATTGTAGCTGAAAACGGCTGATTTTTAATGGAATCTCTTCATAGGCGTGCAGAGGCCCTTTATCACTCCCATCACTCCTGTGTTCCAATGGCCCTTTATCACTCCCATCACTCCTGTGTTCCAATGGCCCTTTATCACTCCCGTGTTCCAACGGCCCTTTATCACTCCCATCACTCCTGTGTCCCAATGGCCCTTTATCACTCCCATCACTCCTGTGTCCCAATGGCCTTTTATCACTCCCATCACTCCTGTGTTCCAATTGAGGACCTTTTCTACATATTAGAGGAAACAAAGCCGATCAGAACGTACTGTTAAGTGGTTTCTGCATTTCGGTCTGATCATCGTTGTCAGAGCTGCAGCATGGCGCCTCCACCTTGATATCCATCGTCTTTCTCGACCTTGCTCGGTCGTCTTCGTCTTCGCTGTCCGCGGTGTAAAGGCTCCGGTCAGTGAACGGTCGTCTTTTGTCCCTGTTTGCAGCGCGGTGGAAAAAGCGTACGAGGGTCAGCGTTCGATCGAAACGGGTACTTTAAAAGGAATCATTTTGGGTGGAATTTATGTGCAAAACTAACCAAAAAAAAAAAAAAACCCGAACAATCCCATATCAAAACATGGAGACGAATAAAAATTAAATAATGATAGAGGGATTTGTTAAATGCCCATCATATATTATATATAATAAATATATTCTTTATGATCATATAAAGCACTTGTCTTGCCCTAACTACATGTGTGTGTGGGGGGGGGTATCAGTTATATACGGATCGCCGGTATACCTGATTATCCTTCCATTGGAGAGCACGAGGCGGATATCGTTGTCTCTCATTTTCTTGTCCGGCTCCGCCGTCGAAGGCTGCAATGGTTTATTAAACCTTGCGTTCAGCTTAGAGCTCCCCAGATCCTAAGAGATAAAGAAAACCGGTATTAACGGCCGAGCGGCACCCCCCTGGAACTCCGTTTTTTAGATCGCTGGAAAAACGGCTCACATCAGCGATAATAACTATCGAGCGGGCTGATGATTTTTATTTTTTTTATTTTTAAAGTTCGCACTCAAGGCGTTGTGGCCTTTGTATGTGAAACGTCATCACCCAATGTCTCTTCATTGGCTGCTTTATCTGCAGGTAGAACGAATCTCGTTAATATGCAAGAGAGACAGACGAAAAACCACAAATCAGCCATTTCAAGCCATACGTTTAGAAGCGAGATGGGCCGATGGCATCCATCATCAAATCGCTCCACTGTTTAGGGCGACTGGAGAGGAGAAAACGTAAGGCGGATTAGAAGCTCCAAACGAGTACAAAATCATAGCCCCCCAAAAAAGCACAAAGCTAAAAACAAAGATAACAAAAATAAATTTAAAAAAAATAAAATAAACAAAAAATAAGCCAAAAACTAAAAAGAAAATTAAAAAATAAACAAAGCCAAAAACCATGATGGAAAAAAAAGACAAAAGCTAAGATAATAAAACAAAGCCAAAAAAACAAAGCCAATAACTAAGATAAATAAATAAAAAAATAAAAACAAAAAAAAAGCCAATTACTAAAATGAAAAAAAAAAAAAAGCCAAAAACTACGATTTAAAAAATGCCAGAAAAACAAAGCCAAGAACTATATTAACAAAATAAATAAATAAAGCCAAAAAATAAGATAAAAAAACCTGAAAACAACAAAGCCAAAAACTAGGTTTTAAAATAATAAAATAAAAAAACAAAAAACAAACAAAGCAAAAAACTAAAATAGAAAAAAAGAAAACACCAACCTCTTCCCACGGAGACATTTCCAACCTTTTCAGCACCTCCCTGGTGTGATGCTCCAGGATATCGAGGTTAGTCGGGGCTTTACTGGACTGATCCCGGAGTCTCCGAGCTTTCCGCCCGGAATGATGCGCGGACTTCTCGTGCGAGGACCGGGAGAGTGGGCACAGATCGTGAGTTCCCTGAGACTTGACCGGCTTACTCCCTTCCTCCTACAGAGAGAACGCGGTCATATAATTAGAGATTTAGAGACTGCAACACCCCCTGCAATTATACTAAAGGTAGGTGGTTACTCGGACTCCCCAAAAAAGTACATTTTAATCCAAAAGTTTTGGGTCAAGTCGGAAGTTGTTCTTAAAAAGAATAAATAGGATTAAAATACCCCACACGGCCAGGACTGTGGCCCCGTTTCTTAGGGGTGTCGGGACAAAAGGGGCACAAATGTGTATTTTCTTTTCTAGGCGAGTAATTAGACTTGAAGATCTAGTATGACAGATCAGGGATCGGGGTTCTCCTCCCTCTAGTGAAATAGTGAATTTAAAGCTCTTGTGCTTCTTCTCACCTCTACCGTACGGATCACTTTAGAAAGCTCTTTAATGAGATGCCCGGGTCTGATGTTCTCCGGGATTTCGAAAGCGTGTTCTGCTACAGACTGGGGAGAGAGAGAGAGAGAGAGAGAGAGAGAGAAAAAGGTTTGTATATGTCGAGCCGGTATCAAACTTCACACAGTCCGGCTCCATTCACAAAATCTAATTCACAAGAAGCTCATAAAGGATCTGGTTACGGTGGAAACGCTGCCCTAGGAACTGATAAGGGTACAACCCCCGGTGGCTGTTTGCGGAAGTGCAAGTAAAACTTCAGGTTGTTATAAAGTGGTTCTTAGAAGGCAACGCCGCCACCGCTGCAGCTTTTTGCAAATATTTAGATCAACGGACGCCAACGGCAAGGGGAGGAAAAAAAAGAGAAGACATAACTTACTTCTTTCTTCATCCAACTCTTTAGCGCAGTGATAAGCGCCTTCACGCCGTGCTTTAAATAATTTGGAGGATGATATCCGTCTTCTCGCAATTCTAAGCAGGAGAAATGCACGCGTTAGTCTTCTATAGGGTTACACTCTCTATATGCAGTGAGAGGGACTGTATAGCACCCCCCTCTGGTAACACGCGTACGCAGACATTCCCTGCCGGGGTCATTAAAGGCACCTTCTTTCGCTGCGTTTTGCTACATTGTTATCATAAAACACAATCTATTGAATTTAAGTGTAAAATTCCATCAGGGGATTTATTGCTAGAATTTGGAAGGAACAGATTTCTCCTGAACGGTAAACCCCCCCCAAAGCTCGGGCAGCTCGGCGAGAAGCGAGAACGTTTTGCAGATGTCGGCCAGGATTGTATTAAACGCGCCGTACGTATCGAATTTACCTTTCAAAGTTTCAAGTAGATTTTTGGCCACAAACCAACAAATAGCCTCGAAAAAAGGAAACTTGAAGAGATCCGGTGTCTTCAGCCTTTTTTCCATCTCGTAACACCTGCAGGGCGAGAGAAAGGGGGGTATATTACTGTATACAGCGCTGGGGGAGGTTATATTACTGTATACAGCGCTGGGGGAGGTTATATTACTGTATACAGCGCTGGGGGAGGTTATATTACTGTATACAGCGCTGGGGGTTATATTACTGTATACAGCGCTGGGGGAGGTTATATTACTGTATACAGCGCTGGGGGAGGTTATATTACTGTATACAGCGCTGGGGGAGGTTATATTACTGTATACAGCGCTGGGGGAGGTTATATTACTGTATACAGCGCTGGGGGAGGTTATATTACTGTATACAGCGCTGGGGGAGGTTATATTACTGTATACAGCGCTGGGGGAGGTTATATTACTGTATACAGCGCTGGGGGAGGTTATATTACTGTATACAGCGCTGGGGGAGGTTATATTACTGTATACAGCGCTGGGGGAGGTTATATTACTGTATACAGCGCTGGGGGAGGTTATATTACTGTATACAGCGCTGGGGGAGGTTATATTACTGTATACAGCGCTGGGGGAGGTTATATTACTGTATACAGCGCCGGGGGAGGTTATATTACTGTATACAGCGCCGGGGGAGGTTATATTACTGTATACAGCGCCGGGGGAGGTTATATTACTGTATACAGCGCCGGGGGAGGTTATATTACTGTATACAGCGCCGGGGGAGGTTATATTACTGTATACAGCGCCGGGGGAGGTTATATTACTGTATACAGCGCCGGGGGGTTATATTACTGTATACAGCGCCGGGGGGTTATATTACTGTATACAGCGCCGGGGGGTTATATTACTGTATACAGCGCCGGGGGGTTATATTACTGTATACAGCGCCGGGGGGTTATATTACTGTATACAGCGCCGGGGGGTTATATTACTGTATACAGCGCCGGGGGGTTATATTACTGTATACAGCGCCGGGGGGTTATATTACTGTATACAGCGCCGGGGGGTTATATTACTGTATACAGCGCCGGGGGGTTATATTACTGTATACAGCGCCGGGGGGTTATATTACTGTATACAGCGCCGGGGGGTTATATTACTGTATACAGCGCCGGGGTATATTACAGTGATTTTTTTTCATTGGATAGATTTTTTCCTTTTCAGCTCCTTTAGTGAATTGGAGAGTTTGGGGACTCACCTGAGCTGCATGCCAATGTTAAGGTTGTGCAGAAAGTTCCCTCCAAAGGCCATGCAATCCTGAGAGGTGAGGACCGCGTGTATCCAGCCTACGTTACACAACAGACATCTCGTGTAAAAACATTTCTATTTAATGTAAATTTTATACAACTTCCCAGCCCTGCCCTCCTTTTTAATACCCTCCAAATATCTCCAAATGCAACACAAACAGCATCCTATGAACTTTATTTGTCCACCATGGACAGGCAACATGTCGTGCTTCAGACTTTCTTGAGCTACTATTCAAACGGCAGAGCATTATGGGAGTTGTAGTTCACAAACGTGAAGCCCAATGTCAACAAGAAAACTCTACAAAAAAAAAAAAAAAAGAATTCCAGACCAGATAATGTGTAGACGTGGTGCCCTTTGACCTCTAAACTAAACACAGGGCTCACAGGAGCCAACCTGCCTTCAAGCAGGGCATTAAAACTAGGCTTCCCATGAGCTGGCAGGGGTTATACCCCAGGGTGGGGATTTCCAGAAGAGAGGCATATAACCCATTTGCCCTGACTGAATGCAATCACCTGTTGGGACGAAAAGAGTGTGTCCCTGCTTGACAACGCATTTGTAACATTTGTCCACCTTGTCCCCAAAAAATTCCTCGCTTTGGGTAACGGAAGAGCTCCATGATTCATACAGTGCTAAGTTTTCATCAGTGGGTTTGATCAAGTAGAAAATCTTTTCCCCCTAAAAAGACAGCGGAGACAAAAATAAATTAAAATAATTATATAGATTTTGATCCAAATGTTTTTTGTGTTTGTATTTCCTCTGTGCTTCCTCCAAGCTGCCCCCGTATGCAAATTAACATCACAGTTCTGTAAATAAAATATTGAAGAAAGTGGAGGTGGTTTTTAAAAATCATCTGCCGGCTATGCGTGTGACCCAAACTTTGGATCTTAATGAAAGAAATAAAGAACAGCTCCTAATATAGGATGACCCTATTTGCTTTCGTTGCTCGCTCTCTCTCATTCTCACACACACACTCATTCCCACACACACAGGTGCAGAAAAGCTTCTCTTTCTCCTCGAATTGGCTTGCAATATTTAGGCCTCTTGGAGCACTTCCGCAAAAAGGCCGAGGAGAGGGCGTCGCTCACACACACACACACTTATTCATTCATTCATTCCCACACACTCGTGCAAAACCGCTTTTCTTTCTTCTCGAATCCACTTGCAATATTCCGGCCTCTTGTAGCACGGATGGAGAATGAAGACAGAAGAGGCAAGAGAAGAAGACTAGATATGAGAAAGGAGACATGACAGGGAAGTAGTCGACAAAGGGAGCGAGACATTGGGAGCGGGAACTACAAGCCCCTAGGCTTAGTTAGCCGTGTTGCTGATCGGAGGTCTGAATAAAAGATGACCTTCATGTAAGATAAGATTTTTTTCTGAAAACAAGCCTAGCCCTATAATACGGTAGATTTTATTCTCTTTTATTTATATAGCGCAGTACTTAAGGTGCTTCCAATCAAGTGTAAATATGGTGTGAAAATATGTTAAGAACTGAGGAGCTTACCCAGAGGACATGATACCAGACAGAGGTCCCCCCAAAGTCTATATGGAAGTCCGTGTAGCTGTCCTTGACACCCATCAGGCAATACTTTTGAACGAAGGGCTTTGTGAAGACAGAGTCATCCGGCCAGTAGTTCTCCACCCAAGAAAGCTTCTTGCCGATGTCCGGTACTTTAACCAGCTCCGCCATCCTACAGTCACAGAAAAAAAATCTCATCTATCCATCTAGTCACATGCCTATCCCATGCATGCTTAAACCCCCTCGCTGTATTAGCCTCAACCACATCGGCTGGGAGGCTGTTCTCCTTATCTACCAACCTCTCACTTGAAATGTTTGAAGTATTTTTAAGTATGCATATCACTTACTTGGTATCGGAGAACTCCAGGCTGATGACATTTAATACTTTGGGGCGGTCGGGGTTCATGAAATACTTGACAAAGTTCCGGAGCTTCATTTTGCTGTCTGCCTGTCTTGCCACATCGATAACGTCGATTATCTTGTCCCCACCTTGACAGAAGTGGAAGTAGGACAGAAATTATTACAAAGTTATATGTATATGTATATGTATATATATATATATATATATATATATATATATATATATATATATATATATATATATATATATATATATCACACACGCCCCGTTGAATCCCCCCATGAAAATTTAAAGGTCCCACGATTGCATTTGATGGCTGGAGCGTCCCCTTTAATAAAAACATTTGATCTATGGAGTTTTCTGTGTGCTTTTTCTGCATTTTATTTCTCTCTATGAATCTGCAAACGAGGAGATTTTTTAATATTTCAACCCAGAAAAGGCTGAACGGCTTTAATCAGATATCAGCAACTCGGGAGCATCCCCCCGGGCACGGCGCGTCCCCCGGCAGAGCTGTCAGGAACCGCTACCTGATCACCTTTTAGATGGCACGGAGAGCGTGGACCGAGCGCATTAACATGCACCCAGCTTCACCCAAGGGCTTTGAGCCATCTGGTGCCTTTGGCCGAGCCAGAAGTGTCGGCGCGCCGAATGATTGCTTTCAGAATGTCCCGGCAGAGGCGGGCGACAGAATTCTAATCTAAACCTAATAAATGGCTGAAATTTACATGTGAAAGACGGCTAATGTACATCGAAAAGTCTGGCTTCCTAGCCACGGCGGGTCTTTTTACGGAGACCGAATTTTACTGTTCGGGCGGCAGTGCCGATAATCCAGACTTTATAAAACCAAAAGGGAATTACCGACATAGCGCTCCACGTCCATCACGGAAAACGTAGGAGGCGGCAGCCTGAGACCCAGATCTTCCAGCCTCGGCACCATGATGGGAAAATTAAATCCGTGCTTTTCCAGGTACCTCTGCGTCAGCTGACTGCCGTTCATCTTCAGGACCACCTCGTCGGCGCTGGAAGCCGTTCGGAAACAAGCGTTACGTACAAACCCATGGAGTCCGAGGCAATAAACCCGCGACTCCACCCCCCCCCCCCCGCCACGGGCCGTACGCAGCAATAAACCCGCCACTCCTCCCCCCCGCGGGCCGTACGCGGCAATAAACCCGCCACTCCTCCTCCCCGCGGGCCGTATGCGGCAATAAACCCGCCACTCCTCCCCCCGCGGGCCGTACGCAGCAATAAACCCCGCCACTCCCCCCCCCCCTGCAGGCCGTACGCAGCAATAAACCCGCCACTCCCCCCGCCCCTGCAGGCCGTACGCAGCAATAAACCCGCCACTCCTCCCCCCGCGGGCCGTACACGGCAATAAACCCGCCACCCCCCCCCTGCTGTACGCGGCAATAAACCCGCCACCCCCCCCCCCCCGCGGGCCGTACACGGCAAAAAAAAACCCGCCACTCCTCCCCCCGCCGGGCTGTACGCGGCAATAAACCCCCCACTTGGCGTCTCAGTAGCCGTTCTCTCACCTGGGAAAGGTCCGCGCTTGCAGCTGCTGTATAAAGGTTCTCGTCCCGGCTTGGATAGGTTTGGTGCCGTCATCTGGTTCGGTATAATCATGTCGGTGCCAATTCCTTCTCTTCTTTACTGAAAGATCAGAAGCAGACATTTTAGTGCGGGTCACGATAAAGAAAAAATTATTACGGGGAGCCAAGGAATCTTTACAGTCGCCATTCTGGAAAAAAAAAAATACATAAAAAAAAATATATGAAATCCGCAAGCGTGACGGGGACAACATCTTCGCCGATCTCTCGTGACATCACTTTTTAAAAAACATTTCGTCTTCGCCGTGCCACAAAAATAAAGCTGGTGCCATCTTCCCCGGGCGGTGAGGCGCCATCCACACCAACACCACCGCGGCTCTCTCCCGCCATATTGCTTTCTTGATGAAGAATAATGGAAATAGTGAAAAAGGGATTAGGCGGAGCGGTAATTTGAGAGGCCATCTCCCCTTGTACAATGATCTATAAAACATGGCGTCTGGAAGCGGGTACTTGGGTGTTTATAACACGGGGAATAAAATATTGGATGCCTCCAAGAACCGTGTTCTTGGGTCTTTGCATCTACCCTATGGGGTAACTTGGCACGCCAAAGGGGGCCGGCGGGTAACGAGTTCATATTTTGGGCACAAAACCCATCGGCCGCTCGGCGATCTCCGATTCAGCAGATCCTTATGTTTTCAGATGTAGGAAGTTGGCAGATAAACCACAGTCTGGCCGGCGGTCGGATGCTCAAAAGAAATTGGAGAGCGATGCCAATCTCGATTGCTCTGATTTTTATTTTTTTCTCCCCAAAAGCCGTCTCGGAACCCGGGTCTTCAAATTGGGAAAAATGATTTCACATCTTTTTTGGTGGCATTTAACCTCTTCATTGCCTGAACTCCGTGGCATACACGTTACGGCTACCAACGCTGGAACCCAATCACAGTTTGAGAAGCTGCGGGGAGTATTATTCCTGCTTCTACAACGCCATGCAAGACATCATGGGAGCGTTCGCGCATGCAAAGCACGGATCAAGCAATGGATTCGGGGGGATATATAATATATATATATATATGTAAAAGGATTAGTTAGGGCGGGGAACCGGTTCCAGCAGACAAGGTAACAGATACGAACACTGCGGGCAGCACATGCTCAAAAGGCAGACAGAACATTATTAGGCTGGATCGCCGTACAGGTATTTAGTGATAAAAACCGTGAATCCAATTAGCTTCCGCCATCCATATTAAAAGATCTACCCCTCCCAAGTTTTGATGGCTATTATTTATATAGCACCATCATATTCCACATTGCTGTACAACATAAGGTAGAAGCTAAATGTCCTCTTCATAAATAGATACAAGACAGATGAAAATAATAATAAAAAAAAATAAAAAAAAACTTCCGCTAGATGACGACAACAACAGTGCAACAAAGAAAATAATAATTAGAAAATAAAATATACAGAAAGAAAAGCGTTAAAGAAAAAGCAATGCGCGTGCAACGAGGCCCACAAAGCACAGCACAGTCAAGCTTTGTAGAAGCAGGTGACATTTTTTTGGCACAAAATTCAGTGATTTTATCCGTTACTGTCAAACACCTCGGTCCGCGGAGACGCCTGGAGAACGTACGGACCCGTTTGACAGACACTCACGCTCCTTCTCAATGTCCCTCTAACGTCTCCGCCACACAGTTCTACCTGGTAGCAGATAAAAGCTGTAGATTCATTCTATCAACTGAAAAAAAGCCAGGCACGTACGGAGCCATTTTGTCTCCAGAAGCCACGCCCCCCTCCGCCAGAGAGCAGCACATCAAGGCTTGGCAACAAAAACCGGCTCCACAAAACGCCAAAGTTATTTTTCTGGGCGATAATATTTTCTTTCCGATTTGATAATGAGAGAGACCGGGGCCCCTCTAGGTGTACGGGATCTAGTTAACGGAGATGAATTTAATCTTCAAATTGAAGGCGTTTAAATGAAGTGGTTGTCTTGGGGGGGGGGCACTACATTTTACAGCGAATGTCTCCATCGCACAGCTGAGTAACAGCAAGGCTTCAGGTTTATCCAGTCTGGTTCCCAGTAGGTGGCACTGGAGATTAAAGAGCATATTATACACCTAGGAGAAAGAATAGACAACGGTTAATGAGCTCCGCTCTCAAGTCTCTGCGTGATCCAGGACTTTCGTGTCAACCGAGAGACGACAGGAACGCGTAGAAGTCATCAAAAGAGAAAGAATCACCCAAAAGGAAGCTTCGGTCTCACCTTCCCAATTATAACCCCCAGCGCTGTATACAATAATATACCCCCCCAGCGCTGTATACAGTAATATAACCCCCAGCACTGTATACAGTAATATACCCCCCCAGCGCTGTATACAGTAATATAACCCCCAGCGCTGTATACAGTAATATAACCCCCAGCACTGTATACAGTAATATAACCCCCAGCACTGTATACAGTAATATAACCCCCAGCACTGTATACAGTAATATACCCCCCCAGCGCTGTATACAGTAATATAACCCCCAGCGCTGTATATAGTAATATAACCCCCAGCACTGTATACAGTAATATAACCCCAGGCGCTGAGCTGATGCTCTATGGCAAAGCTATTGAAGTTTTGTCCCCCATAGACTATTATTATTTAGAGTCCAAGTGTGTGATTAAGACTGAGACATTCTATTGGTCCCCACAGGCAGTATGATAAGGAGTCGGGGTGTTTAGTAGATCGGGGATCAGATAACAGAGCGAGAATCATACAAACGGCTGATATGCAGCTGCCTGAAAACATTTATATTATGGGGCAAAAACTACAACTGGTTAAAAAAACAAAACAATATTTTGGAAAACTTGTATTTAATCTGATTTAATGACGAGTTTTTAATGAGTTTTTAAATGCCTAAGAACTAAATAATTCCACTTAGAAAACTAACAGTGCAGACACTTTTTAAGTTAAAACATTATATATATATACACACACACACACACACACACAATATATATATATATACACACACACACACACACAATATATATATATACACACACAATATATATATATATATATAAATTAGTTTTGTTTAGTGTATTTCAGGGTCCTTTTATCAAACATGCTCTGCAAACCTGAAACGCAGTATTTCTCACGAGCAGCGACATTTTAATTAAAAAGGTCACAAGAGCCTTAAAAATGTTAAGAAAATAAAATAAAAGCAGCATAAAGTATGTGGCTAGGAAATCAATTATCCGGCTACTATTGGGGGGGGGGGGGTTGTCTTTTTAGTGCAATACGTTGAGTATTTAGAAACATATATAAAAATACAGCAGCGTCTCCGTGCCGGCAGCTAGACGCTCTGGGATAACAGCCAGATCGAGGCATTTAAACACGCCGGCGCCAACTGGTTAAATGGAGTAATTTAATACCCGGCAGAGCAGATCTCTGAACAAGAGACTTTTGAGTTAAAGCAGTTCACCGAAATAAGCACATTTGTGTCAAGGTAACGTTAAAGGTCAAGGATCGGAGCAATCAGGACGCCGACGCTCTATTATGTTCTAGGCGGCAACACCAGAGGCTGCAAAAACCAGTTACGTTCTACTTCTCTTTTTCTTAAGAGCCGGGAAAGAGAATTTTGTTTGTAGTTCTTTTTAGATCCATAACTACCAAAAAGCGTCAATCCCCGGGTTACAAGAGGCCATTCACCACACCGAGACGATGCTTTATGGCAATGCTATTGAAGTCCTTTCCTCCATAGACTTATTATTCGGAGTCCGGGAGGGTGATTAAGACCGAGCCATTCTATTGTTCCCCACAGGCAGTATGATAAGGAGTTTGGGAGGGATTAGTAGATCGGGGATCAGATAACAGAGCGAGAATCATACAAATGGCTGATATGCAGCTGCCTGAAAACTTTATATTATGGGGCAAAAACTGCAAGTGGTAAAAAACAAAACAAAACAAAAAAACAACACATTAGATGGAATGTTTTACTTTACTGAGGGGGTGGTAGATAAGTGGAGCAGCCTCCCAGCAGAAGTGGTAGAGGGCAAAACAGTGAGGGTATTAAACATGCATGGGATAGACATACGGCTCCTGAATCTAAGACGAGACCAACGACTGATTAGGTTTGAGTTTTTACATAAAGGGAGACCAGATGGGGCCGAATGGGGGCCGATCTGCCGGCAGATTCTGTGTTTTACAAGCGTACAGGTTTTAAAGGCTCGTTTATTCTTAATGAATAAGATGTGATTTTTCATGTGATTTGATCCCCGCTGATACCCGACAACAGCTGCCGGGCCGTCTACCTCACACAGCTGTCCCAGCTTCTCAGAAACTCGTCGGCACTCCGCCGGGGCGATGGGAAATATTATTGCCGTATCTGACAAACTACGCGTTGGAGGTCCAGAGTAAAAGCAGCGCCGAGAGGTCCCGATATTTATATTATGATAAAACGGTAACGGTCCGCGGGAATCACATAATCTGACGAGTTTGGGACTAAACCGCCGGCTCTTGACATCCAATAGCCGGGATGGATAACTCAAAGGCTGGAGACGGCGGCGCGCTGCAGATCCGCGCATGGTGATCTCATGTTCTAAACCTTATCCGTGTCCAGTAATAATGGATCCACCACATGCACCGCAATCAGTGGGACTGCAGCAGCGGTACGCATGGCTCATTGCTTGCCGGGGGTGGGGGGGGGGGAGAGGTCACAAAATACAATTTATATATTTTTTGCTAAAATCTATAAAACTGCTACAAATACGTGTCGTTTTTCCCACCCAAATATAGATTGGGAGGGAAAAAAAAATTCATAAAACAAAACTTAACATGATTAACACGAAAAATTAGAAACAAAAAACAAACTTACAAAAAAATAAATAAATAAAAATATTAATGGACCCAAGACATCTATTTAATTCTTTTCTGCATAAAAAAATCCTATCCTTTGGTAGTGAATCTGCGCTTGCTTTTTGTGATGTAATACTCCAGAGAGATTTTTTTGTATTTTTTTTTTTTTAAACAAAAAACACAATTTATTTTTTTTTTCCCTATAGCAAATACCAAGGCGGCCCGCTTCCTGCAAGGAAACGGATTATATATATATAGTTTAACCGCGTTAACTGGAGTTACGAACGCGTAATCTGATTTTCTGGAGCTATATATATATAGACTCAGCCGCTGGATGGGAAGACTCCGGGTACAGACGCGAGCGCAGGGGAAAAAAATAAATAAAAAAAAATTAAAAAAATGCCATAAAAAAATAAATACATTTTAAAAAAAAATACACCATCTGGGATGGAGACGAAGGGGGAGGGGGGGGTCAGAAGGTTAGAATCAAATCTACCGTTCTTTAGAATAAGAGCAAAATTCTGGGAATCTTCATTTTTGGCTTGAAACGTATGTTTGTGCGCATATCAGCCATTCCGCACATTTTAATATATGTTTATTTTATCTCTTTATATATAGCGCCGCCATACTCCATGGCGCTGTACGATGGGCGCTCGTTTTACTCACGGACAGCAAGAAATGTTGTTTTTCTTATTTTTGGGGGTATTTGTACGGAGGCCGAGAACACCCAACAGCTGGAGGCTGCGTGACTATTAATTTTTTTTTTGCCGCGGGGTAAATAACCCAGGGATACACTCAGAATGAGCCTTAACACGCTTGGTACAAGACGGCCAGTCCTGCCTCGTACTACACAGATTAGAACATAATAAAAGCCATAACGGATCCAGAAGCGGTGAAAATGCCATATATGAAACAAGCCTTTTATTTACTGGGCGAATAATGAACAAAATTTATATCGGGAAACCCCAAGAACCCCCTGCGATGTGCTAATAAATTACACAAATTAACAAAAAATTCAAACGCCTTTATAAGTTTCTATGGCAACAGCTTATCAGAGCCTGGTTTTCTATCGCATGACAATTTAGCGATCCCGGCAAAAAACAAGAAAGGAAAACTCATTCTCGGGCATTACATTGAGCAGTTTCTTCTTAGATTTGGGAGGCTATCCCAGGCATGTTAAAATCCTTCACCACTTAACTGAGTCACCTGTATTCAAGCAGGGATATCAGCCATAACATACTGGAAGCAAAAGCACCACCTGGGGGTCTTCTATATGATCCCAGTGGGGGGAGAATAGGAAGGGGTCAGATCCAGACTGTGTGATCCCGAGAATCTCTCCTGGAGACCCTGAGGTTGGGGCAAAAACCCTGGGTTCTCAGGTGTGACTATATGGCACCCGTGACCAACAGAATCAGTTCTTTAGCTGCAACAAACGCTTCTACGGAAACCATCGTTTCCCCCAACCTGTAGCAACCGCCATCATTAAACTTACACCTTTGTGTGCAAGCAGAAGGGATGCCCATAGGGGGCTTCGGCCCCCCTGAGCCTCGGCCAGCCAGGCAGCCCTATCCAGGGCTTACTTCTAAGGAGTAAAGCCATTAGGCGCGGGAATCGGAAACTTCCGGAAGGGATTACGTGTCTTTCATTAGAGGGGCCGCAGAAGACCTCCACAGGATCGATGGCCGTGTTATGCAGTCGTTACAAAGTATTCCCATCTCGGTGCCGAGAGCGTAACCTTCTACGACAAATCAATTTCACTTTGAGAGAGGAGACAGGCTGTCTCTCCGCAAAAAGGTAGAGAGTATGCGACAGCTCCCATTAGAGATTAAAACGGCCAGGGTTTTTTGGGGGGTTTTGGGGTTTTTGACAGCCGATACATCTGTTATGATTCTAATTTTTTTTTTCTTGGTGTCCCTGGGGGTATTTTATCTGCATGCGCCAGTTCCTGAAATCCTTTTAGCAAGGAAGACGGCTTATAATTGGAAAAAGGCCCATTCCCTGCGATCACGCCGGATTCCGCCTCGCATTCTGTCCTTACATGCCTTTATCTGCCAGAAGGCCTTTCATCTAAGAAGGGGAGGAAAAAAAAAAAAAAATACACATAACAGGTCGTCACCGGCGGTTACAGACGAAAGACACGTTACGTGAAACGCGCTCGCATTCCACGACAGTGAATCCCGACCTGAACGTTTCACTTTCCACCAAACATCAAGGTAATTTTCTCGGCTCGCGGACGTCGAACCTGAAAATTTCACTTTTATTTCCAAAGATCAACAAAAGGGCACCAGCTACGGCGTGGGAGGGTTTCAAATATTCTCCCCTTTTTAATTTTAGCAAGTTCCATGGGGGGTGGGCTTTTTTCTGTTTGAGCAACCCCCCCCCCCCGACTGCATACAGTAATGCAGCTGCCCCCCCCCCCCCAGACCTGGAGCCGCCATTGCTGTCAGTCATGTGATATTTTGGGTGACTTTCCCGGCTCAGACACCACACTGAGCTGATGTTTTATGGCGATGCTAATGAAGTCCGTTCCTCCATAGACTTTTATTAGTCAGAGAGTCCCACTGGGTGATTAAGACTGAGCGATTCTATTATTTCCCACAGGCAGTATGATAAGGAGTCGGGGTGTTTAGTAGATCGGGGATCAGATAACAGAGCGAGAATCATACAAATGGCAAACATGCAGCTGCCTGAAAACTTTATATTATGGGGCAAAAACTACAACTGGGTAAAAAAAAAAAAAAAAAAAAAAAAAAAACCTCAAATTTTATACGCTTAGACACATACATGACCACAAAAACGAGAAAGCATTGGCAAAACGCGGCAAAAGAATAAACTATACATAGGCTGCTCTCTAAACAAAGGAAGCATTTATAGAAGGATGGAAAGCAAAGGTCGGCCCCGAATTACTTGCGCCAACCACGTGATCCTAAGCAATTACAGCCACGAAGACTTACGCTGGGAGGGTCCGTGTAACACTTCACAGTTGGGGCAGTGATAAAGGTCGATGTCGGCCGCCTGGTGCTCCTCGACTCGCACGCAGCTGTAAAGAGATAAAAAAGGATAATTAAATGAAGATAATCTAGGATACAATTCACCTCCCGCAATAAAGAGTCCCAATCACATTTAAAGGGACCGGTGAGCTGTCACATGCATTAAAGTGTATATTATTATTATTTATTGTTTGATATAGCGCCATCACGTTCCGTAGCGCTGCGTGTACATTTAAAGGGACCGCTCAGCTGTCACATGTGTATAGTGTATATTAAAGCCAGCGTGCACCTTTAAAGGGAGCACAACGCTGAAAAGCATGCACATCACATCTGTTTATTTCATCGCCTAATCCATACGACAGATCGGCACGTAAACAAAATAATTCTACGCCTCGGCAACGGCAAAGCCGCAGATGTTAAATCACGGGGCGAGGGGATGACAGACAAACCGAGAATGTCACCCGAGGTCATCGCCTTAACGAAAATAAAAGGCGGTGAGTCACGCGGGATACACGGAGATCCCGGCTAAATGCCACCGCAGAGAGCGCGGACGGAACAGCTGGACAGAAAACGCTGAGAGCGGCAGAAAAAGCCCGTTTTTGGTGCTCGTCCAAACACCTGCTCTGGATGTTTTTAAGCACGAAAGGGGAGCAAAAAAAAAAATAAAAAAAATAAAACAAAAGATCAGAAACATTCTGTAAAAAAAAGCAAAAAAAATCAAAAAAACCACACCAAAATCTCACAATCCTTAACGTATCCTCAAAGGAACGGCTTCATGGAGCAACCTTGATGCAAATCAAAAGCACATTACAGTATATATAAAAGGGGCAGTTTAATGACACCGACAGCCCCAGGAAAGAAGAGTTTTATTCTTTATTTGCCCCCAGGCCGGAGCAAAATTGTTGGCAAAGGGCCTTTCCGACCAGTACAACCCGGAACGAGACAGTCTAGGACCCACGGTAACATTGATGCAGCACACTCACAGAGTGTAAGCGGGGAAAAGAGAACTGTGAGGGAGTATGTGTGTATGTATAAATGCTTGTGTGTAAGCATGAATTTGTATGTAAGTATGTGTAAATGTGTGGGGGCTATGTTTTAACACGCGTGTGTATGTGTGTTAGCGAGAGTGCTACGTTTGTGTAAATGCGAGTGTGTGCAGCTGCCCTACTCATTCATAGTCCGGCGATTCTTGCCACCGATTGGCTGCCTTAAGCAACCTTCACGCCCAGAGTTCCGAGATCCCGTCCTAATTACCGATACCGTAGGCGGCCGAACTAAACAGCGTGATGATGCCAGCGAACAATGCCTTCTCTACACGGAGGACTTTATGTAATCGGAGGGGGAGGCGACGCTCGAAGTATTTTGACAGCGATCAGAAGAAACCACAGCGGTCTGAAAAGCAGAAGCTGGTTTGTCGGTTAAACTGGGAATTTTTTTCATGCAGCGAAAAAAAGGTCAACTACAATTTCTATTAATCATAACTTCATGAAACATTATTACTGGAAACCAGGCCCTCCATATACATGGAGGAATAAACTAATGGTATACATCTCAAGTGTCCCTGTTTAGTGCTGCCAGTCCCTCTTTGGGTTCCAAATCCCTGATCCCCCTCTCTCCTCCCCTGATGCCCCTCTTTTCTAGGAGGTCAGAATGTTTGCTGGGTATGAGGGCATCGCAGGGTTCTACAGCCCTAAAAGCCCCGATAATCTGTATAGAAAACACTCCACAATGGAGCTGCAGCTTCTCCCGCAAAAAAACAGTCCTTGGGCACCATAGGGGACCTCGCTCGGAGTGGGGAAGGACCCAATCGTAGCGCAGCAGCTACACTATGATTGGACCTTGACTTTAGGCCCTGCCCACGTGATCACTAGCCTGTTGCTGGCAAAGTGGATCATTAACCTTTCAAGGGCCAAGAGACCAACAAACCAATTAGTTTCTTCATTAACACTCATTATTTGCGGATATCTCCAAAGATACAATAAAACAAATATACTATGCAAGTTTTTTAAATCCTAAATGTATAAAATCAGAACCTACTGACATTTTTTTTGCCTCCCCTTTTGCCCGGTAAGGGTTGCTGGAAAAGACAAAGGGCCCAGGCAGGGGGGAAAGGACTGTTTATTTTACGGGAGCCCTAATGGAGAGCTGGACGCAGAATCGCTTTGATCTTAATTGCAGGAAACAGACGCTGCCAGGTAATTAGGACGATTCCCATCAAAAGAGGGCAAAGCAGGCGGCGTACCGTATCTGAACGCTGTCCGGCTGGGAGTTCGCAGAACTATGGCTATGGGGGGCGCTCCTCTCTAGCATGTCAGGCAAAGAAAACGTAGCAGATATAACGCAGTATTGTTTCCTCTTAAAAGGTTTAATCGCTTAAAAACACAACAGGCACTTTTACGGCGCGTTCTGTTTCCATAGCAACAACCCGCAACAAATTGAGCCGTTTCTGAGAAGCCGGGACAGCTGTGTAAGGTAGACGGCCCGGCAGCTGTCGCGCGGGTATCACGGGAGATCAAATCACATGAAAATCCACATCTTATTCACCAAGAGTAAACGAGACTTTAAAAAGTGTACGTTTGGAACCTGCCGGCAGATCGGCCCCATCCGGCCCCCCCATCTACTCGCCCGTTTCTCCTGCTGTAAAGACTCAAACCCTGATCAGTTGTTGGTCTCGTCTTAGATTCAGGAGCCGTATGCCTATCTCATGCGTGTTTAATACCCTCGCTGTATTACCCTCTACCACTATAGAATAACCACTAGATTATAATATACAATATATATTATATATCCCCCAAAATGATTGTAAACAGGTACTATATAGAAGACGACGGGGGCGATGTAACGACGTCCCTCTTTCCCGCACACTTGGTAACACTAATCCCCTTTGAACATATAACACACGGACGTTGTGTCAGGGCAGGTACAATAACAGCTTTCATAACCAGCACTGAACTAGTTCTATTTCGAGGTGAAGAGTGACATACTTATCGGGCTCACTGTGGGTGACAAGGCACCTCCACCGCGCATGCTTAAAAAACCTCATACAAAAATAAAAAAAAAGTGTGGCATTTTATTTAGCGAAACAATGTAACAATGTTGTGCATCATCTTATTCAATGGGATATGTTTATGGAAGTTCTAAGACCAGTGATAAAAATCTTTTTTTATTTTTTATTTTTAAAGAATTAAAATTAAAAAAATTTTTTTTTTTTTTTTTTAAAGAATTAAATAAAAATTTTAAAAAATTCTCTATTTTTTTTTAGAGAGAAATAAAAAAAACAAAAAAAAAAAGGAATAGATTGAATGTCCTCTATTTTATTTCATGAAATAATTCTCTCAACCCAGCGTCTACAATTTGAAGTAACACGAGCCGGCCCGGAGCACACGTTTATGTAAGTGTGAAACGTAATTCAGATAAGCCCCGGACAGCTGGGAACTCTCTATTTTTTTCCAGAATCACCACCTGGCAAAGAGCAAATGTATTTTCTACTTTACAATTTCCACTTTGTTCTTATCTCTCGTGCGGCTCCAGCAACTCTTCCGCGTTTAGCGCTTTTCCACCTAAACGCGGCGTCGGAAACGTCGTTCCCCGGTCCCGCCGAATCCCCAAACCCTTTCCCGGAAATAATTCTTTCATCTCGTACAATTCCTTTTTTTCCCCCATTCATGGTTTTTGAGGCACGTTTGCAGGCGCTGATAGATTGTTGCCGTGGCAACGGAAGGGGCTTCTGTGTTGGGATTAAACCTTTATAGTAAATAATAAAACGACGTATCAGATCAGGTTCCTATCACACGCCGGGAGATTTGTTAAAACACGGCCCCTGCGTGGAAAACAGCCGAGGGCTGGAGAAAGGAGGCAAATTCGTACCAAGTTCAGCATAATGCCTTTGATGCGCTTGCGGGGGGGGGGGGGGGGGGGAGACCATAAAATTATAATGTAATTATATATATATATATACACATACACACACTACATATAATATATATGTATATTACACATACACACAGCTAGAGCTGAATGATAAAAGTCCCTTGAAGGACGGGCGAGATGGGAAATAATTCAGTGCCTCCGTGGTGCCAAAGGACAAATGAAGTGGTAAATCTGGCACAATCTCCACTAGCAGACCAGCTTTGAAGTTTATCTCCTTCCATCATTTCTCCGTACAACAAATGAGCAGGAAAGTTAAAAAGAGGGTGACTTGTTTAAGCCGGGGTTACAGAAGTCGACACCGGCTGGGAGAAGCCACAAACACCTCCGCTCTAACCCGCTAACCACGGGGGCCATACTGGGAAAAGACCATATCTCATTCTTCAGAATATGCTGTACCTTCTAGATTGTAAGCTCTTTTAATGCACTGTACAGCGCTGGGGAATATGACGGAGCCATTATACAAATCAGTAAATAATAACGCATGTGACCCAGAGGTTGCCCCTAGTTTAAAGGTCCACTTAAACCCTATTTTTTATGTTAAACGCATACTGGAGTCTATCTTGCATTGACTCCAATGCATTTTATTGCATAAAATTAAGTGCAGGTGAATTTTAGCTAGAAAATGAGGCTTTGGTGTCGTTTAGCTCCTCCCACCAGATGCTTTTATTGAAAGCAGGAAGCATTCCGCAGTACACTTCCTGCACATGCTCAGTAGAAAGAACTGGGAGCATAACTTCCCGTGACATCCGTTACACGCGTGTTATACGAACACTGATGTTTTACTAACACACGTGTGATTTGCTGTCGCTGCTAAAGCACCCCCCACCCAGGCAGGAGACCCCTGTCATACCAAATATTTGGAGTTCATGCATTTCATGTTCTTCAAGGGTTAAATCAATCTCCTCTTGTATCGTAACCGAAAGCCAAGAAGATCAAAGCCAAGAACGGCCGCCATTCTGCATCCGCTGCACGTGAAACGTGTACATAGTTACGGAATATGACGGAAGGTTTTGGGGTTTTTTAAGCCCCTGGCAATGACCTTTAGTAATTATTCATGCTCGGCGCACGCTCTCAATATGGCAGGTTATCAGATCCCCGCGCATGGTTTAGGAAGGAGGGGCAGGTTCGGCTTTTTGCCTGAAAGCACTGGCTTTAAATAAAAACCAAGGGATTTTTTTATTATTATTTATTTATTTTTTAAAGCTCACGTAAACCAAGCATTCTATTCAACCATAAGAAAAGTGCGATGACCCGAAAGAAGCAGCCAGCGTCTTATAAAACACACTTGGATCTTCGACAGGGTTCACTAATGGTCCTGGAGAGGGGAGCCCAAAGCTACCGTGTTTACAATTCCATAGCTTCCAACAGTCTCGATTTTGACAGAAGAGTCCTGGCAGTTGGGCTTGCGTCCTAATAAATGTCTTAGCGTACATTGTGGAAAGTGCCCCCGCCGGAATAGCGGAGGAGGCCATATGTTAGTGGGGGGGGGTAAAATGGCAAGGGGGACCTCACAAAAATTTAAAGGGACCACTCAGCCATCATTTGCATTAAAGGGGATATGACGGCTGGCCTGTCCCTTTAAATTCCTTTGTTTTCCCCCAAAGTTCACCAAAGACTATGTCACCGACACTAAAAATGACCCAAATACAGCTTCTCGGTGTGAGATTTCCTTGGAAGGACGCAGGTGGGTCAATGTTTGGGATCTGCGCTAATTAAGAGGCCAGGCGGGACGATACTGACACGTAGCCGTCCGTTAACAGCCTCAGAGCGGAGGCCGAGACCCCAGTAAAAAGTGTTAAACAAACCGGCCGGCGTTAGCGTGTATCACGTTTCAAGAACACCCGCCTTGACCCGGAGGGGCAATTCCTGACTGCTACTAGTCTTCATTTAAATGAAACTAAATTGGTCAATTAAACCTTTGTTTTTGGTTGGTAGTAAATGTAGTCATTTTGGAAATTTAAATTTAAACGTTAACTTGTGTTGAAGCCAAGGCAGGCAGCAGCCTGTGGCAGAACTAGCATTTCCAGTTCCTGCTGTTTCTATACACATTGTCGGGGCTTTTAGGGCTGTAGAACCCTGCGATCCCCTCATACCCAGCAAACACCCTGACCTCCTAGAAAAGAGGGGCATCAAGGATTTGGGAGAGGGACTGGACAAACCAAAAGCCCCATCAGAAACTTGGTCTCCGCAGGAAAGATGCCGCGGGGCTCCAGGGCTCGGTTCTCGGCAATCAATGTTGGGTTTCGTTAACCAGTAACTCTAATGAAAGGCAGAAATAACTAAACAAATACACAGAATCGGCAATTCACTTCTCAAAGCCAATCCCCTCCTTCAGATCCCACATCTCGGTATTCTTATGAAGTCATTTAAAACTGTAAATGGGGGAAAAAAAGGCAGAACGCAGCAAAATGTAAACACAAATCTAACTTTTGTTTTTATTAAGTGTTTAACCATCTAGTTATAGGTCAGAGAGAAGAATCAGATCTGCCGACTCTGAAAGGATTTAGTAGACATGGGCAGCTTCCCATATCTTAGCCAGCTTGTTAACTCTTTTGCTATCAGTATTTGTTCCGGGGATATTTCATTGCCATGTGACCCGAGTGTAGACATTCAAAGGATGAAGCAAAAAGTAAAACCGCCTTTCAAACATTTGCGCGCTTTTATTTGTCCACCTTTAAGATAAGACGGTGAGAACATGAACGAGTTTAGAACCGGAAGGAAGTTATATTATATGGATGGAATGGTCTATGGAGGGACGGACTTCATTAGCATCGCCATAAAGCATCAGCTGAGTGTGGGGTTTGAGCCGGGAAAGTCACCCAAAATATCACATGACCGACAGCAACGGCGCCTACAGGTCTGCAGATAAAGGGAGTTGATTGGGACAAAATGAGACAAAACCAGGTTTTTGTCAATGATCAACATTACTGTATACATCACTGGGGGGGGTTATATTACTGTATACATCGCTGGGGGGGGTTATATTACTGTATACATCGCTGGGGGGGTTATATTACTGTATACAGCGCTGGGGGTTATATTACTGTATACAGCTCTGGGGGTTATATTACTGTATACATCACTTGGGGGGTTATATTACTGTATACAGCGCTGGGGGGTTATTACTGTATACAGCGCTGGGGGGTTATTACTGTATACAGCGCTGGGGGGTTATTACTGTATACAGCGCTGGGGGGTTATTACTGTATACAGCGCTGGGGGGTTATTACTGTATACAGCGCTGGGGGGTTATTACTGTATACAGCACCGGGGGGTTATATTACTGTATACAGCGCTGGGGGGTTATATTACTGTATACAGCGCTGGGGGGTTATATTACTGTATACAGCACTGGGGGTTATATTACTGTATACAGCACTGGGGGTTATATTACTGTATAAAGCACTGGGGGTTATATTACTGTATACAGCGCTGGGGGTTATATTACTGTATACAGCGCTGGGGTTATATTACTGTATACAGCACCATATAAAGTCTACTGGACTTCCTCTTTAACAAAGTTCTGGCTTTCTTATCCGTTTAGTCACTCGGATAAGAAAAACATGAAAATAAATCCCCCCCCCCCAAACCGTTGAATTTCCGCCTCTCCGTTTGAGCGACACGTTTGAGCGTCATTCACCCACCCGAGGAACGAAGAGAACAGAACAAGCAGTGTTTTTGGAACAGTCTGCGAGAACAGCACATAAATACAGCTTGTTAACGGAGAACAAGACAACCCCAAAGAGACAACAAGCCCTTTGAAGTGCTTTGTTCCGCCACGCAGAACGTCTCGTCACTAAATTCATTCTGTCTCACTCCTTTTAGCGGGGAATGTTTAGATGATGCAAGACCGGATCTGAATATTACATCACATCTTGGAAGAGTGAGGCGCCACCACATACCGACGAGAAGCAAAGTCAGGGGGTAGGGAGGTTACTAACCATGTAAAAAGAATAGAACACTTAGCATTGTGACGTCATCGCATTCTGCCATCAAACCCTAGATTTTGCGCAGATGCAGTGAATTTTTTTTGGGCAGCGCAGCCAGGAGTAGGAACAGCCAGACCACAAGAAACTATTTTTGGCCATGTCTCAGCAAATGTATCGCTGCAACGAGACCCCCCACGCGCAGAAAACATTCCCACGGATTTCAATGGGAGCAGTTTTCGGACGCCGATTGAATCTGCCGATCAGCAGCGTGAAACGCCATGCCGCGGAGGGGGCGTTCTGCTACAGCTCTGGGGCTGCAGCTTCTCCCTAAGATAAATACTTACTGGTAAATTAAATAATGCATATGAAAGTACTTATAGAAAGTACTTCCATGTGCATTCATTGTTAAAGTGGCTGACCTCACGTGTCCCTTTAAATATATACAAAATAGTCATGTTAAATAGGAACAGGGTAGGAAACGAAACGTATCATGGCATCGGAATAACCAGAATCGGGTTGCTAACCTAGAACCCGACACGTATGATGGTGATGGATGATGGGAATTTTAGTCCTGCAGCAATCAAGAGGGTTAAAAAGCTAGTGCAGGGTAAGAGTTTCTAGACATGTCTAGTCGTTCACCAGCCATGAATGAGACCAAGGAGCCAGCCGAGTCCTCTTAGGGCGCGTGAATGTTTATAATGCGCACACGCACACAGCGGGCAGGTGTTAGATTTCACTCGGATAACCTGTTCTGCCGCGGACGGCCATGGGAAGGCAGTTTAGAGTTTTTGAAAGCTATATATATTTCTTCCCTGCGGTGCATTTAAGGTTTTTGCTGCCTAAAAGTTCATCTAAAACCCAAGAGTTAAAGGGCGTCACGACGTTATACGGCCTCGAAGCTGTTTTTAACTTTGGTATTACGATATATTTTTAGGAATATATTTTGAAATCTAATTTTTTAATTAAAATAAAAAGTGTAAAAATATATATTTTTTTAAATTCCACTAGAATCATGAATTTTGGTGCATCTTATAATGCAGACTATACCAGACTTGCGCACATGCGGTTGCGGAAATACTCGATGGAGGTCAGACTAACAGAGCCGGAGAGCCAGGAGAAGAAATGGAGCTCCGGAGAAGACGAGACACGGAGCAGGTGGAGAGACGTTGAGAGAGAGAGAGAGAGAGAGAGAAAAAAGGAAATGAAAATTTGTTCATTTTCTTTGTTTAGCTTGGGGTCTCCACTTTCATTCAAATGAACAAATCTAACAAAATTTGTTACAGTTAGTCTAGAATATACTGTAACGTTGTTGCGGGATAAAGAACAAGGTGCAAAGATCTTTTTGTAAAGTGAAAAGATACAAAAAAAATTGTTTTCAAATCACACAGCTGTACACACACACACACGAGGGGTCTACAATATATTGCAAAATAGTTAAAAATTAAAAAAAAATAAAAATACATAGTGTTTCAAGAATAAAAATAATAAAAATCATAGTGCTGCACGGAAATTCACAGAAGAAAAAGAGAAAGGGGGGGGCTCTTATAAAATGGGGTAGAACAGCGCAAAGAAGAAAATGAGTCTCATTCATAGCCCCAAGCAAGGGCTTCTGGAAAATAGTGAGATCAGAAGCATCTACCGAGAGGGGCCTGCGCGCCGTCTCTTTTGGATTGCAATGCAGATCAGTCACGCAAACAAAAGGACTGTCACAATCCATCTCCGCACCCTTTGTTCAATGTATGGATGGAGATCGGACCTAGAAATTAATTATCCTCTCGTCTCCCCATGAGACGCTTCCTCCCTGGGAGTGATATATGATGCAGCGCGCAGGCAGGCAGGGGGTGCATCCCAACACCTGATAGTTTGGCAAATATTTGGCACCCAGAGGGCAAAAAAAAAAAAAAAAAAAAGAAGCAGAACCCAACCTGGCTCAGACGCTTCGTATCAGATGGTGGAACATGCTCTGTTGGTTTACAAAGTACGCGATGTTCTGTTCCCTATTCACAGCGGGCTGCAGACCTTATGTTCAGATCCACTTCTAGACAATGTTTGCAGCGAAGGCTGAATTATCCACCAAAACACATCTCATGGGCTCATCGGCACCCGCAGCGCAGCCAGAACTATATTGTTCATAAATAACTTATTATACCCTTAAAGGGACATTATAGCCACCATATGACCTGTGCTGCATGATAGCTGAGTGGTCCCTTTAAATTTCCATGGTGCCCCCCCTTGCAAATGCATGGGGGGGGTCTTCAAAATCCCCCATATGCATTTGTCATGCATGACACGTGTTCTGCAAACATGTCCAGCTATGTGATGTACCTACCATCAGTGATCTCCGGCGCTGGCTCGGAGACCCAACAGGAATGCTTCCCTGCCACCGATTGGCTGCTTCCAGCAGCCAATCAGCGTCACAACACACCAGACCATGTAGGAGGCGTTCTGCTGCATCTCTGGAGCTGCGGCTTCTCCTGAAACCAAGCACTTAATATTCCCCACCCAGGTTTTAAGAATATATATTTCAATACGCATTGTTTCTGGACTGCAGTGTCCCTTTAACAGTCACGTGACAACAGAAGATACTGATGGGTTGTTGCCATAGAAACGAGAAAGGCCTTCAAATGTTAGCGTTTTTAACCCAATAAAAACCCTAAAACAAAATAGCTTAGCATGCTAAGGAGTATAACGTTTTATCCAAGTGGGACAGCACCTTCAACAAAGCCGCCTTCATCGCCCCATCTCTTCTGAAAAGCCAGATGACCCCAAAATACAGTACACAGATTAGAGCAGACGAGGGTCCGCCATACAACACCTTGACGACCGTTGCCGCTGTGATAAATGGCTCGTTTGCATTAACCAAGCATCTGTCAAAGGCGACCCGGAAAGAAGGTTATATTCCGAGTGTAAATAGCAAAGTACACTGCCGGTGACCTTGGTGACGCTCAGAAAAAAATGAGAGCATTCGCCTTTGCATAGGGAAAAAAAAGAAAAAAAGAAAAAACAACACAAGCACAAAGCCTGTTTCTACAACAACAGGCACGACATACAGGTTTCAGAGCCCCAGGAGAGAACCTTATCTTAACCCGATGAACACCAAAACAGAGGCCGAAACGCAGCATAAAACGGCACGAGGATCAGATCTTGACCGGATACATCGACCTGCCGCGCTCCTCGGGGGGGACTTTTAAAAAAAACACATGCATATGTTAAAAAGGAACGCGCCAAGCACTCATTTTTATACGGAGGCATTGAGGCATTTAAACTCTGGCCACACCCCTTTCCCCAGGCCACACCCCTTCACAAGATAGACAAAGTGGGCAAGTGCACGGTGGGCCGCCAGTCCATACACCCCAGGCCTGTCCCTCCGGTGCTGCTGGATACGGCTAGACGGAGGCTGTGCGAGCCCCGAAAACATAAAGTCCTTAGGTGGCAGCCGGCCTTAAAGCGCCGGTGCCACCTTGTTATTCCCGGTCCGGCCGTGCTTCATCCTGCCTCCAGCCAATCCCTTTAGTTCATAAATAATGAGTAGTAGTAAATGCAGCCTTGGCTGGGGGGGGGGGTGAAATAGGTTTGACCAAGCAAAAGGGGTGTGGCCAGAGCCCCCCCCAAAAAACACAAACAAAAACAACTATTTTGAACCCGCCCACCTGTAATGTTCCAGCAGGCAAACGATATTTCGTATTAACACTGTTACCAGGGCCCCGGATACCGAATTTCGGTTCTCTAGGGCAAAAGTCACACCAGGGTCCCAAAGATAATTTCTTTATCTCAATTACACGTTAGAGAATTCCTTCGGCAGAACGAAGGCCCGGAACATTCCTTGGTCTATAACGGGTGTCAACATCTGCCCCAGAGGGTTACGATCCAACAGGAGCATTTGGATTCCCCTAATTAACTTGTAATTAGCTCATTAACACCACGTATCACAGACAAAAAGCGCAGCGTTGCCTTCTTGACGGTATTTCAGCTGAACGATTACCGTACGGCTCAAAACCAACCCCACGGAAACCGCGGAACGCCACGTATTCTGCGATACAAAGATTAAAAACTTTTTTTTTTTTTAAATCTCGGAAACCCGACGGCTCGATTAGCGGGTAATCGTTAGTTAAGCTGTTAGGAGTGTTTTGAAACGCTTTGCGCACTCGAAGCACGAAGCCAATCAGTACAAATGAAACATTTGCTTAAGCGTCGGGATAAACAGAAAGCGAAGCGTAATGAAGAGGGAAATAAAACGAGATAGAGATCGGGGGAGGGAAAAAAAAAAGAAAAAAGACGGCAAGTGAAAAATTCTGCTCCCGCGCAAAATATTTACACAACCATTGATTCTGAGTGCAGGCGATCAATGCGCACGCGCATACACACACACGCACACGCACACAAACACAACCCCATACGCACACAAACACGCTCGCACTGCACATGAGGTTTCATTAGCAGCCCCCCAAAAATTGCTTCTTAGAATGTAAGGTGAGGGCAAAAAAAATGAAAAGGAAACAACTGGATTACCCGCTTCTCTGCTGGGGTAAAAACATTAACCCTGGTTGCATTAGTTATATATTAGTGGGGAAGCACATCATGACGGACAATATATATCATCCAAAAGTGTGACCTCATCACCTGAAATCCAACAAGCGGCCAACAAGTCCTCGTAACCCCTGAACGAGCATGGCCCAATATGAAGGTACTGGGGAGCGCTGGCATTGTTTCCCATAAATCTCGGGGGAACCATTTAATTCCGCATTTCCTGCCATATCTGACAGAAGCATCCTGCACAGGAAGTATGGAATCCGATGGAAAATAGCTTCCCCCCAACAAACTTTTTAACCCCGTCGCATGCAGCATAACGTTCTATACCGTCATGATTTCAATCCACGTTAAATCCAACTGAAGGCTGTAAATCCTCCCTATTCACTTAATACAGACCACCGTACAACGCCCCGGAATACGGCGGCGCTATATTAAATAAATAATATTATACGTCAAGCTAATAGGTTATTTTTTTTTACTTTCTGATACAAATGTGCGAGGAGGCTACAATGTATGCAAAAATACATACAACGTGTGAACGGACAGACACAAAAAGAAGACAAATCTAAATAATTAATGGAGAATGGGAAACAAAGAATGCATATAATATGTAACTTTCTTACCGCATGGAATAATAATAAAAAAAACAAACGATAGAAATGATCTAGGCGTAAAAACAACATTACGTAACCGCACACACCCTATAGGAACATTCGCAGGGTAATGTAAAGCAAAGGAAGTGGAAGGGGAGGAAAAAAAAAAATGAAATAAATAATAAAATAAATAAAATCACGTGTGATGCGACCGGTCGGCGATTGCTGCTAGTGAACGGTAGGGGCATCTATCGCAAGCTTCAGCCTCTGCTGGGTTGTTTTTTTTTTTTGTTAAACGGGGAGGATTTAAATGTCCTCGCAACCCGTGCTGTCAATCACCAGCACTTCTTACAATCACAGCCACCGCCGCCGCTGCCTCCTCCTCCTCCCCGCGTCTGAGCAAATACCCCCGGCCCTGATGCTTGAAAACAAAGCTGGTTACCAAACAAGGGAGAAGCCACAGACAAAAAAAAAAAAAAATGTATATATATATAAAAAAAAAAAAAACCTCACAACCGGCTTCTGTGCGGGGAAAAAAAAAACACAAGAAAAAAAAACAGTATTTTTGGGGAGCGGGGAATAAACGATCGGGAAGCAGAAAGAGCCGGCGGACGGCTATGGGGAAAATGCTGCCTTTGTTTGGGTTATGCCTGAAAAGCACAATCGTCCTGAACGGGGCCGGTTAAATATCGAACGCGCTTTAGGGGCAGCCGATTGGAGTTGGAGAAACCGGCAAATGCCGAATATAGGTTTTTAACCACAAATCATTTTTTTTTTTTGCCTGCCCGGTTAGAAAGAGTAAAATAAGGGGGGGGGGGTTAACACACAGAGTGGCTGAAGTTACCAACGTGCCGTAGAGCGCTGCGTTGCCAAATCACCTGGCAGGTAAGAGGTTAAATTATTTTTTTTTTTTTTAAAGTTTACAAAATGGGAAAAAATAAAATAAAATTTGCACTTTTAAAAGGAATTTGGTACATACAAAAGCAAGGATTGTGGGTATTTGGTTAAAGGCAAAAGGGCAACTGTCAACAATATGAAGTGAAACATTCGCATGGAGGTGACAGCGGCCACGGAAAAAAAAAAAAAAAAAACTATTTTTACAAAGATCCAAAAACAACCAAAAGACCTGAAAGTGTTTATAGGGAGCGGAGACACAAACAGCCCTTATCTCTGCGTATGGGTCTCAGAAAGCCCCTGCCTCGGGTAATTATCCCAACAAAGTTTTGTAGACACCGCCCCCCAGGGCATGCAGGGCCGGACAGTTGGGGCAATCGGTAAGGTGTGCGGGGGCTTTGTAAAAAAGGACCGGTTCTCAGGATAGGACCGCATGCGTCACACGGCACTCGGGGCGAAGCAATAACAGAGTTTGGGGGTAGCATGAGCTGGGATACCCCCCCCCCAGCCAGAAATGGGGACCATGCGTGCCCCATAGTCATTCCTCCCTGCAGACCTATTGCGGTGACAGGCTTAAGGGGGTACAGAAGCACCTTGGACACAGGACTGTCGGGGGGCCTTGTACACCCCATATGTCATTAGGGGTGATTGATCCCTTAAGTGTCAGAAGCGGGGTGACCCCACAGAGTATCTCCCGAGGAGACCTTTCGTGTTTCTATGTTAAAATAATGCGGGTATCTATTGCTGGCAGTACTCTCAACATGTCAAACATAGGGGGCACCATCGCCACCCCAATTATAAGTTGGGGGCACCACTTGTGATTGTTTGAGGGGGCATTCAGGACCCCAAATGTCACTCATGTGAGAGTCCCCAAATACTGTTTTATATTGGGGTACACTGCAGCATTGTATATATAAGGGGGCTTTTCACCCCAACTTTTTTTTGTTGTGTATATAGGACACCCCGTCACGAAAGCCTGTCAATAGTTTGAAGGGAGCCCCAAATGCCATAAGTTTAGGGCAGAGGGTCTCTTGCACCACTAAGCCTGTCACTATTTGAGAGACCTCACATTCCTAGGAAACCCCCAAAACCCCATTCTATGCCACAGACAGTGAAGCACCAATGACCCCTGCCACCTACTCCTGGCCCCTCAGTCATGTCCCCATTGTCCCTTGAAGAGCAGGTGCCTGGGTACACCAACCCCTGGTGCTGCCACTCAGGGCCCTGACTTCCCCTCATTACCTCAGAGCACCTTATTGTTATTATCTACCCCCCCCCTTCCCATTCCTTGCCCCGGCACCTACACTACAACCTAGCACCACCAATACCCCCATGGGGCTCCTAGGGGACCCTTACCTGCTGTGGAACCAGTCCTTGCAGATGTCGCATTCGATCATAAACCGGCTCACGTCGTAGGGCTGCCGGCAGACACAGTAGACGGGAGCCGTTCCGGCCATCTTTAAAAGCCACTCTCCAGCCCAGACATCACACACAGCCTCACAGCAGGGGGAGGGGGACACTACACATGCGCGGCCGCGCGGCGGGTGAGGGGAACAGAGCGCATGCGTAGCCGGCCCACGGCCCCGCCCTCGCCGCGGCTCAGCACACGCTCTTTCCTAGCTTTTGGCTCCTCATTGGATACAGGACGGCTGAAGGGGAGGGTCCTCCGGAAACTGACGGCAACAGCCGAGGTAACAACAACTAACTCGGTTTGAAGCCCACGAAACTTTCCGGAAAGTGCCGAGTGCCCAAACTCACCAATTTAACCCTTGTGGGTCAAGAAATAAGTGCCACAGTAGAAAAGACCCCTGATACTTCCTCCTACAATTGAAAGAAAAACGATAATAAATAAATATATTTATTAAATCAGTCCTAGACCTCATCTTAAAGTCAGGATATCCATGTACCCGGTCTCTACCACTTCGGCTGGATGGCTGTTCCACTTATCTACCACCCACTCAGTAAAGTGAAAAAAAAGGTTGATTATTTTTTAGGGGGTGTGGTTTGGGGCACTTAGAAGAAGAAGAATTAATCTTATTTCATTTTTAAAGCTATTTTAAAAAAAAAAAAAGGTCTCACTACTTAATATCCACGTGCATATTAAATACAGCCAGAGATCCAAAACAGGGATTGTCCCTGGGAATAAGGAAAGTTGGCAGCTATACAAGTGTTAAACAATAGTTTTTCAGTTCACACGGACAGCTGCTTGCGTAACCGTTAGCGATTATATGTTTGGAGGACATTAAAGTCTCGCTTTCACAAACCTTACCCTATTATCTCATCAGCCTCCATTCAGGTAAGAGAATCGGGGGACAGATGAGGGTGGTAGTTAATTGGAACAGCCCCCCAGCAGAAGTGGTAGAGGGTAATACAGTGAGGGTATTAAACATGCATGGGATAGACATATGGCCGGGTGAAGTTGTTACATAAGGAATGTTGTGTCACGGAATATATTATAGAATTGCTTACGTTTTTATTGCGTTGTGTCTTTACGGAAAGTTTCATTTCGAAAGTTTAATTCCGTCTATTTTGTAGATTTAAATAATTTGTTTTTAATTAACAAAGTTTCCCTTTACAGCTTTACCTGCCAAGTGTCTCTGTTCAGTCTGGCAAGTCCCTCTTCCAACTCCCAGGCCCTCTCTCCTCCCCCTAATGCCCCTCTCTCCTCCCCCTAATGCCCCTCTTTCCTCCCCCTGATGCCCCTCTTTCCTCCCCTGATGCCCCTCTTTTCTAGGAGGTCAGAATGTTTGCTGGGTATGAGGGGATCGCAGGGTTCTACAGCCCTAAAAGCCCCGATAATGTGTATAGAAACAGCAGGGGTAAATAAACCCCATTATTCTTCTTCTAAATGCCCCACTCAGTCACACACTGCGCACAGGAATGCATTATAATCATATTATAAATTATTTTTAGGAACCACTCCCATTCTGGCTGAGGGTGATGGGCACACCTGGTTTTGCTCGGAGACTCTGGGTAAAGCGCTAATTCTCCAGGTCTCCGGCTCACTGCTGACAATATCCATGGGCGTGGCTTTGAGGCACGCCCCTCCCACTAGCCCCACCCACAACACCAGCAGACGCCCCCTGTTGTCACTAGACCCGCCCACCCATATCCCGAAGAGGATAGCCAAAGAGTTGGCAGCCCCTCCTCCACGTAACAGCCAGCCAATCAGGCTCCCTGTAGCTCCACCGCTTAATGGCCGGGGTTAAAAGGACCATTAACACCACGAAGGACCTTGTCAATTTACCATCTACCACCTCTGCTGGGAGGTTGTTCCACTTATCCACCGCCCTCTCAGTAAAGTAAAAATACAATTATGTTTTATAGACACTTCGTACTCCGCTCTGCCTAATGTTATTCCTGATTTTATGCCTAATTCCGTGCCTAGTCCTTTGCCAGCTTCTGTTATGAAAACAACACGATTTATTGAGGCCTTTTTGGCCGGTCGAGCTGGCCGGGAATTCAGCCGCAGTTTGTGCCAGCGGAGGCGTTAAACTGACGGCTTTACGGCTCCCCGCTAGAATTGATTCTTTACTTCTTGGAATCCATTCCTTATTCAGCTCTTTTTTTTTTTTTAATATATATTTTATTCCTGCTTTTATCATCGTCCAATCATTTTTCTCCGAAGCTGCAACATGCGCCAGAAATACATTAAACGTAACGGTCCCGGAGGTAGGGGGGTTTAATATGCACTCGTATAGAGGTCACGTCTCATGGTGATTTAGGGGACTCGAGATGCGATTATATATATATTTTAGATCCTTTTAGGAGCCGCGCAAGCACAAAGGTCCCTTTAAATATCATGGGACCCAAAATGAGACACCGATAGGCTGTTGCCATAGACACTGAAAAAGCTACCTAATATGTAATCGAACCTTCAGAAAAATATAGTAAAAAGGCAGATCTGATAAAGTATATATATATATATATATGTGTGTGTGTATATACCGTTATATATATATATATATACATGAGAGTGTAATATGACTGATGACTAAGTGGGACAGCAGCTTTACTGCAGCCTCTTTACTTTCGAATGTTGTCGGCCAACAATTAAAGGGACTCTCCTTTATAATAATTATCTTTATGATGTGTATGAAAGCTGCATGATAACTTAAAATTTCCCACCGCCCTTCCACCATGCTCCCACCGCCCTCCCACCATGCTCC
Source organism: Spea hammondii (assembly GCA_029215755.1). Taxonomy (NCBI): domain Eukaryota; kingdom Metazoa; phylum Chordata; class Amphibia; order Anura; family Pelobatidae; genus Spea; species Spea hammondii. The sequence goes on from JARDYJ010000004.1 coordinate 2,539,522, forward strand.
CAACACTCTCCCACCGTGCTCCATCACGCTCCCAACACTCTCCCACCACGCTCCATCACGCTCCCACCGCCCTCCCACCATGCTCCCAACACTCTCCCACCGTGCTCCATCACGCTCCCAACACTCTCCCACCACGCTCCATCACGCTCCCACCGCCCTCCCACCATGCTCCCACCGCGCTCCATCACGCTCCCACCGCCCTCCCACCACACTCCATCACGCTCCCACCATGCTCCCAACACTCTCCCACCGCGCTCCATCACGCTCCCACCATGCTCCCACCGCGCTCCTACGTGTACAGGAGAACCAATCGTTGCTACGCAGGACCAGCTGAACATGAAATCGTTAGAAGGCCGTCCTCTGTGGGAACAAGGAGCGCGTTACTGAGTCACATTCCGCCCACGCCAACCATTCCTAAAATAAAGAGGAAGGAAGAATCCCGCGAGGGTCCCACGAACAATACTGCAGAGGATTCTTCCTACACAACCCGCAGCGCATCGCGTCACACAGTCATCATCATCATCATCGAGGCTTCCTGTCTGATACAAAGTGTCTGATTCCCAGAGGATAAGTCCTGACATGTGCTGTTTATTTAAAGGGACAGTGTCACAAGTAGCCCCAAACAATAAATGCTGTATACAGTAATAACCCCCCAGCACTGTATACAGTAATATAACCCCCAGCGCTGTATACAGTAATATAACCCCCAGCACTGTATACAGTAATATAACCCCGGCGCTGTATACAGTAATATAACCCCCAGCGCTGTATACAGTAATATAACCCCCAGCGCTGTATACAGTAATAACCCCCCAGCACTGTATACAGTAATATAACCCCCAGCGCTGTATACAGTAATATAACCCCCAGCGCTGTATACAGTAATATAACCCCCAGCGCTGTATACAGTAATATAACCCCCAGCACTGTATACAGTAATATAACCCCGGCGCTGTATACAGTAATATAACCCCCAGCGCTGTATACAGTAATAACCCCCCAGCGCTGTATACCGTAATATAACCCCCCAGCGCTGTATGCAGTAATATAACCCCCCAGCGCTGTATACAGTAATATAACCCCCCAGCGCTGTATACAGTAATATAACCCCCAGCACTGTATACAGTAATATAACCCCCAGCGCTGTATACAGTAATATAACCCCCAGCACTGTATACAGTAATATAACCCCCAGCGCTGTATACAGTAATATAACCCCCAGCACTGTATACAGTAATATAACCCCCCAGCGCTGTATACAGTAATATAACCCCCCAGCGCTGTATACAGTAATATAACCCCCCAGCGCTGTATACAGTAATAAACCCCCAGCGCTGTATACAGTAATATAACCCCCAGCGCTGTATACAGTAATATAACCCCCAGCGCTGTATACAGTAATATAACCCCCCAGCGCTGTTTACAGTAATATACAGTAATATAACCCCCCAGCGCTGTATACAGTAATATAACCCCCAGCGCTGTATACAGTAATAACCCCCCAGCACTGTATACAGTAATATAACCCCCAGCGCTGTATACAGTAATATAACCCCCAGCGCTGTATACAGTAATAAACCCCCAGCGCTGTATACAGTAATATAACCCCCAGCGCTGTATACAGTAATATAACCCCCAGCGCTGTATACAGTAATATAACCCCCAGCGCTGTTTACAGTAATATACAGTAATATAACCCCCAGCGCTGTATACAATAATATAACCCCCAGCGCTGTATACAGTAATAACCCCCCAGCGCTGTATACAGTAATATAACCCCCAGCGCTGTATACAGTAATATAACCCCCAGCGCTGTATACAGTAATATAACCCCCAGCGCTGTTTACAGTAATATACAGTAATATAACCCCCAGCGCTGTATACAATAATATAACCCCCAGCGCTGTATACAGTAATAACCCCCCAGCGCTGTATACAGTAATAACCCCCCAGCGCTGTATACAGTAATAACCCCCAGCGCTGTATACAGTAATATAACCCCCCAGCGCTGTATACAGTAATATAACCCCCAGCGCTGTATACAGTAATATAACCCCCCAGTGCTGTATACAGTAATATAACCCCCAGCGCTGTATACAGTAATATAACCCCCCAGCGCTGTATACAGTAATATAACCCCCAGCGCTGTATACAGTAATATAACCCCCAGCGCTTTATATACCACAATTAGCTGATGCTTTATGGCAATGCTAATAAAGTCCATTCCTCCATAGACTTTCATTAGTCAGAGAGTCCGACTGGTTGATTAAGACTGAGCCATTCTATTGTTCCCCACAGGCAGTATGATAAGGAGTCGGGGGGTTTAGTAGATCGGGGATCAGATAACAGAGCGAGAATCATACAAACGGCTGATATGCAGCTGCCTGAAAAGAGGCTGTTAGAACAGGGTTAAGATAAGATGTATTATTTATAAGTGGTATTCAGTATTTATTGAAGTCATTTTAGAAGACTTTTTTTTTTTTTTTGACGTGTCCAGAAACGGGTTAAAAATGAAAGGTGGCTTTTAAAAAGAAATGCACAATAATTCCACGGTGAGAATAATAACCGCTGAATGTTCATTCGCGGGATCTGAGTGATTCCGCAGGGAGATCCGCTCGCCGTTTCTCTCCGTCCCCGGGGAATTGTTCTTTTCGATCCTCTTTTCTGCCCCCGTGTTTAATCCCCCCGGACGGCGGCAGGTGTTGGGAGGTTTGGGATTTTAAAGTCTCTGTTGCTCCTCCTGTCTGCTCGTCTCTTCGACACAGAGCCGCGGGTCTCGGGGCAAATCCAACGCTTATTTCCCAAGAAAAAAACAGAATAAACCACAAATTAGGGTAACACCATACCCTCTTAGGGTTTTTTTCCCCGGTCTCAGGGTGAAGGGGCAGATTCTCGGGGTCACACATTCTGGAGCTGACTCCTTTCTATTTTATCCCACTGGGATCATATATAAGACCCCCTGTTGGTGCTTTTCCTCCCAGTATGTTATGGCTGATAGCCCTGCTTGAATGCAGGTGCCTAAATTAAGTGTACCTTTAAATAATGAGTCAAGGTCTCCGCGAGGGCCGGTATTAGAGCCATTTGAGTAACATGTAGAACGTGGAAAATAGGTGTGCCGTCCCTTTAAATCATTCGTATGGATTTTTAAGGTAGATTTTAAATAATAAATGTGAAATTGTGCTGAGCTTAGGTTGAAGCTGCAGCTCCGAGGCTGTTCTGATAAATGGTGCTACTGATTGGCTGGTTGAAGCAGGAACGTGCTCACACCGAAATCAACGGGATCACAGTTGAGGAAAGAGAAGCATAAAAGTGAGGAAAGAGGGCCATCAGGAGAGGAAAGAGGGCAGTAGGAGTGGGAAGACAGGCACAAGGGAGGAAGAAAGGGCATCAGTTGAAGAATGAGGGGCATCAGGCGAGGAAAGAGAAGCATTAAGGGGAGAAAAGGAGGGCATCAGTGGAAGAAAGAAGGACATCAATGGGAGGAAAGAGATGGCCTGATATAACAAAGATATTATATAATACTAAAAGCCCAATATAGGGGCCAAAAGGAAACACCCCGCCCCCTCTCTCTATATCTGTATCTATATAAACACGCGCTGGAGTGATATAAGATCCCACACTGATTTATATACAGATAATGGTGACGGAAATCTCTTTAAATGTCTCCGGCCGCGGCCCTCGCCGGTGACACTCGTGATTTATCGTGAAACAATAGAATGAGCAGCTCCGAAATGCAAAACATGGAGCCCTAATGGCATCATAAATAAAGACAGCACATCATCCGCGCACAAAAATAGCTCACATTAATAAAAGAGACATGTTCGAGCAGGCCCTGTGCTGGGGGCACCACGTGACCGCGGGGGGTGCATTCAGAGAAATAGTGATTTATACCAATTTATTTTATATATAAATGGGGTACAGCGCGTTAAACCTCATTAACTAAACTCATTACATAAAAGGGGTGATAAAAATTGGTATTATCTGAGAAAAGGTAAAAGCGGAATAAATTATTTTGGACTCCACCACCCCCTCAGCTCTGTCAAGGAGCAGAATGGGCTGCTCCGCTCCCCCTCCCATTTCAGAGACTGGAGGGCAGACGCCGCTGCCAGCCAGGGGACGTGCCGAACGTGCGGGCGCCGCTGATTGGCTGGCTACCAGTTGTTGCCAAGGAGACAGAGACGCCAGGGCAGGGGGGGAAGTAAGGACACGAGGCCTCGATGCAGGGACAGAGTGTGATGGGGAGATGGAGGCAGGAGAGAGAGAGAGAGAGAGAGAGAGAGAGAGGGAGGGAGAGGAACCGGTGTGGCTGGGGGGAGAATAAAGCACTGGGGTTCTTATGGGGGGTAATTGTAAACGTAATGGCGCATGGAGGCTTTTTATTTATTCAGATTATGTAAATCTAATGAGTGTGTTTTTAATTGGCACGCGAAGAGTTAACCTTCTCAATGCACAGGGCAATTCATTTAAAATACCCCCTGCGCACAACTATGTAGTGTGTCATACCCCCCCAACTAGGTAAATTGGGGTACCCATCATGGAAAGCATTGACACGCTGTGATATACGATGGCGCTATATTGATGAATAATTAATAAGAATAATATTGGCTGTATATTCTTTTTGTACCGCGCTGTGGAATGTGATGGCGCTATATAAAACAATAAATAATAAATAGATAGGGTTGACAGATGTCTCGGGGTTATTAGCATGCGCCGTCTTCGCTTTTATACAAATAATAATAATGGACAGAGTTCCAAAATACAGGACATTCCAGTTAAAACCAGTGTCTGCCCATTATATTTCCAGTACAGAATACCCCAAGACACGAAGGTCTCATTTAATGAAGATGCCCTTTATCGGGAGGACATAGAGAAAGATAGAACGGATCGCAGGGGTGTCTCGGGGGGGGGGGGGCTACAAAACCTGGGGGCCGATGGACTTCCGGATCGATGAAGCCCATGGGGTCCCTCTGCACGATGGTGGCTGCACAGAGGTCTCTTCTTCAGATGGAATCCACTTTGGTTGTTAACCCTTTGAGCGTGCGCGGCTGTGTTTGTGTATGCCGCTTGTTGTGACAATAGGTGTTTATCCCTCTGGTCGGAGTTCTCTTGTCTCATAATCCCCTGATACCAAACACTGGAGGTTAAAGATTAGCAGAAAAAAAAAAACACACAAAGAGACCTTCGTGGCTCAAAAAAAACCGAGAACAAAAACAATAAAAACAGGACTGGCCGAGGTTTCGAATTGTGGGAAAACTGATTGAGGGATCAGATATTCCTATACAGGAATTTAATATATATATATATAGAGAGAGAGAGGGTCATGTGGAACAGCCTCCCAGCAGAAGTGGTAGAGGGGAATACAGTGAGGGTATTAAACATGCATGGGATAGGCATACGGCTCCTGAATCTAAGACGAGACCAACATCTTTACAGACTAGACGGGGGCTGGATGGGGCCGATCTGCCGGCAGGTTCTGGGTTTCTGTCTGTGATGTTGCGGAATAATAAACGGTCTCGAAAATAAAGCCGTGGCAGCAGAAAAGGTTTTTGTGTTTCGGTGATGAGATGCCGGCCCTTTAAAGATCAAGCGACCGGCAGCTTATTGTTCACAAAGCGATCAACAAAGCGAAGCTGGCGGAGATGACATTAATACGCAGTCTAAACACAGACACACCGCCGGGGTATACAAAGCAATCCCCCATCTGCTCGTGTACACACCGTATAAACTACGCTGCTGTCTGGGACCCTCTCCGAGGTCTTTGGTGGGAAGGTAAACATCCCAAGGAAGACCACCTCTAACACGCGAACTCTGACCAATTTTTATTCCTAGAATCAGATTGAAAAATAATTTGTAAAAAATATTCCACCGTTTTCTTTTTTACCCCAGTTGTAGTTTTTGCCCCATAATATAAAGTTTTCAGGCAGCTGCATATCAGCCGTTTGTATGATTCTCGCTCTGTTATCTGATCCCCGATCTACTAAACCCCCCGACTCCTTATCACACTGCCTGTGGGGAACAATAGAATGGCTCGGTCTTAATCACCCAGTCTGACTCTCTGACTAATGAAAGTCTATGGAGGGACGGACTTCATTAGCTTTGCCATAAAGCAAATCCATGGTTGTTAAGAACCCCTGATTGGTTAGGAAAGTCTTACCATGTTCTGACATACAGTGTTATAGCAATGTGCGTGTGTTTGTAGCAGCTGAGCATGCAATGGATGCACACTCAGTGGGAGGAGCGTAATCTATGATGTGGGCGGAGTTATGTCAAACTGGGCGTGTTTTTAGATTTTTTTTCATTATACACAATATATGCTATTCACACGTATCAATGCGAAACTCCCCCCGGCCGGGAGATACAATCGGGAAAGTATATCATACGGATAAAACCTGTTGGCCCTGGAACATGCATCGCACTTTAAAAAACACGTTAAGATAAGGACTTGTTAGTTGCATCCGGCAGTCGGATCTTTTCTAACTACATGCTGCATCAGACTCATCATTCCCAATTAGTTAATCTTGTAGAGTTTGGACTCATTATTCATTTTTGCCGGGAACACCTAATGGTCACGTGCCACAAAAAAGAGGCAGCGATTGGCTGTTGCGGCAGACATTGTAACACGCTCCCTGCATTGTTTTCCGTGATTAAACCTTCAGAGGAAAGAATAAAAGGACAGATCTGCTGAAGTTTATCTAAGTGGAACGGCATCTTTAATTTAAAAAAATATATACAATATTGTTAGAAATAAAGAAATATGGCGGGTTTCCCTTTTAAGGCTTGCGGGGGCCCTTCTGGGATATAATTAGGAGGGGGGGATAAAAATATGGAAGTGTCAGCTCCTCCGTACCTCGCTTTTGACATTTCGTTCCTAATTAAAGTCTGTTCTCCAACACGGAATCCGCGACACGGGCTTCTTCAAGAAAGTGCCAGATTTAACCCGTCGCATGCCGCTGCCCTTTAAATCGGCCGGGAAAATCACACAAAAGAAAATTAGGTTTCTGCAGAATTAAGAATTAAATGTAAATATTTTGGCATCAGCACTAACCCCCAAGCCCATTGCAATGCGAGGCTTACCCTCTTCTGGCACCCAACTGGTTAAAAAAAAAAAATACGGTCAATTCTTTTTTGAAGCTTCGATGTAACATAAGGAAGTTTTACTTTACAGAGAGGGTGTTAGATAAGCGGAACAGCCTCCCAGCAGAAGTGGTAGAGGGTGATCCAGTGAGATTATTAAACATGCGCGGGATAGACATACGGCTCCTGAATCTAAGACGAGACCAACGACTGATTAAGGTTTGAGTCTTTACAGCAGGAGAAACGGGCGGTTTTTATTCAGAATAGAACGGAACTGTAAATGATTCTACACTGAATGCAGTGATCACCACCTCTGCTGGGAGGCTGTTCACACATTTTTCACTACCTACGCCAAAGAGGTTGCCCTTAAATCTCCCAGCCCCCCTTAAGTCCGCAGCATGACCCCTCGCGCCAAACATCCCTTATCTGTGAAAATAAACCACATCTGTTTGCGATTCTGTAATGGGGAACAGACAGGTATTGTGCCTTTATGACGGTCGTGGCCGATAAGGGGTTAAGTGCCGCAGGCTTGCAATTTAATAGCCAAGGAAAGCGAGTGACAGCCCGGGCCCCGTTAATGCGGTTACACCGGCGCTGCTCCAGCTGTCTAATAATAAGCCCGGCGCTTTTACTCACCTGCCTAGAGAGGCCACTCGCTAAGCGAATCCCTGTGAGTTTTGGGCGCGCGTCCAGCTGGGATGGCGTGGAATGGAGAGCCGCCATTTATGTCGGGGCCCTCATTATTTCAGCAGATAATTGCCTCTGACAATGCGCCCAGGTGTCTGTGGAGTCTGTTGTCACCGCATTCACACAACAAGTGACAAGCGGGTCCGAGACCTGTCTGCGCGAGGCGCGCCGGTTCACCCCTGAGACCATGTACTCATTAATCATACATGTGATACGGGGGGCGCAAGGAGGACCCTCATAATACTTGATAAGTTGGGTTTAACCCCTTGAATACTGGGAGTCGAGGAACATTTTATTAGCCAGGGCATAGTTTTACCACTTGGGTGTCAATCTACTTTACCTATGGATATGCAGAGCTGCGCATAAGTCTCAGGTAGGTAGGAGAAAAGGCCAAAAAATAGACATTTTAATAGTTTATTTTTTTATCGTTTAACCAAATGTAGAAGAAAAATCAAAATCGAATCAGTATTTGGTGGCCACCCGTTGCCTTCACTCACATGCTGTCAGGGGTTTTGTAGGCATGTAGTTAGGTGTTTGATTAAACGATTATACCAAGCAGGTGCTGATGATCATCAATTTATTATGCAGTCGGAAGCACAAACATTAACAGAAATAAAGCGAGAAACAGCAGAACTTGGCAAGGTGAGTTTGCTGAAGACTGAAGTTTAACGTGAAAAATCAGGGAACACCGAGAACAGCAACAACCCTCAGGTAGCTACACCACTTCGGGCAGGGTTTAGATTTTCCTTCTGCATTTTATTAAAATGATAAAAAAAATTAACTATTAACGCGTCTATTTTTGAAAGTATTCTTATTGTACAGCATTTTTTTCACACCTGCCTAAACCTTTTGTACCATGCTGTATATCAGGGGGTGTGCCGAGATTATTTGGCACCCCCACCCAAACCCATACTCGCGCTCTCAGCCAACCTTCTCCACCAACCGCCTCTGTGTCCCCATCTCCTTTCCGGCAGCTCCACTTCTTCTCTTGCATCTTCGTTTTCTTCTGTCATCTTTCTTCGTCCGCTTCTCCGTGAACCAGGCCTCCCGGTGCACTTATACAAAAAGGGCGGAGCCTCCGGGAACACCCTCTCCCTGATTGGACAAATTGGGGGAGAGGCTGTCCTAGTGAATCCGCTCTTTTGCAGAAGTAATTCAAGGGGCCAGAATAATGAAGATGAAAAGCGTTTCTGCACCTCCGTGGATCTGCCTGAATTATCCTGGCCTATCGCAGTCCGAAGGGTGGAGTCTCTGGGGACAGCTTCTCACCCCCGTTCCTCCAATCCGGGAGAAGGTGTGCCCGGAGGCTCCACCCTTTTGCAGAAGTGCTCCAGGAGGTCTGGTTTACCCAGAAGCGGACGAAGAAAGAAGACAGAAGAACAAGAAGAGGCAAGAGAAGAAGCTGAAATCTGCAGATGCCCGCCGGTCCAGTGGCCGGTTGGGCTGCATTCCTATGAATGCTGCTGCCCCAGGGGCAGATTACCCTTCATATAAAGAGTTTAGATTCCATACAAACCTCCTACCACTAGCGTTGGTCTTATCTTAGATTGAGGAGCCATATGCCTATCCCAAGCATGTTTAATACTGTATTACCCTCTACCACATCTGCTGGGAGGTTGTTCCACTTATTTAACACCTCCCAGTCCAAAATAGTCAGCAACCTCAATAAACTACAGAAACTCACCGCTGTACACAGTAAGGATTCTGCAAACCCATAATCCAGAATGTTAAGGAAATAACTCCTGGGCAATCAGTTGACGCAAACATTTCCCGCTGACTCCTGTTAAGGCGATCGCACACCCACGGGCGTCTCCGGGGCCGTGTTGGCACTTGAATGGAACATCAGCAACCTGGCATTCTAAGAACATGTAGAGACAGAACTCCTGCAATGTACCCGTGTACAGCCTACACGCACATACTAACGTATATACTATATATATTCTATATGTGCCATCCGACTATTCACACAGACGCCTCGCTGAGTCTTTAGTTGAAGTTGATACCGATTTGGGCCAACAGAAAAATATGTAAAGTTACATAATCTTTGGAGACCTCAACGTTTTCTTTTGTTATTATTATTACTATTTTTAGTATTTTATTTATTATCACCTTGATATAATGAAGCGCCAACAAATTCCGCAGCGCTGTACAAGTTAAATGGGGCAGTTAAGGCGCATAACAAATATACATTAATACACACAAGATACATCAGGAATTCCTCCCCGTGAGCAGCCATCTGGCCTTATGGAACCTCTCGAGAAGAGACCGCCGAGGTCCCGAAAAGCTTATGTAACTTTAACGTTAGTTTCTTTTTTTTGCCCCCCTGTAAAAGGTTCCTGTCTATGAAGGGGCTCCACACTCCACGTTTTCTACCCCTTTCCGAAAACAAACAGGGACTGGGAAGTCATCAATCCCCTCCTTACACCCCCTTTCTGTCTGCATCAGAGGTCGCTGGGGCTTGTTTTAGGAAACCGGATTGTTACGGGGTCAGCAGGGCAATTGGTGGAGACTTTACAAGGGGGGACAGTCAAAGCTCTAGCACCCCTAACATTCTGCTGAACTACAACTCCCATCATCCTCTGTTGTCCTCCACAAATGTTTCCAAAGCTGAAATTAAATTGAGTTTTCCCTCCCCGGATTTGAAGGTGCGTTGCGGCTCTGGTGGGACCCGGGGTAACAGAGCAGGGTGCATAGACAGGGGCCGAATGGGGGCCGATCTGCCGGCGGGCTCTACACTTTCCCGGCAAGCGAAGCTGTTGCACCCTCTGCAGGTCAAAATGCGGAACTACAAGTACAGCTAAAAAGGGACAGATCCTTTCCAAACGTACATTTTTTAAAAGGTGACATCATTTAGGAAGAAATACAATGTAGGAGAAAAAGCATCACAGGGGAAAAAATTTATTTCTTTATATTATTGCAATCCTCTACATCAAAGGTCTTTAATTTAAATTACTTTGTTTTCTTTGGTCGATTGAACCGCCTACCCCACCACGATTCCTCGCCCCATGGAAAAAATATTTTGGTCTTTGAGCATAATTACAGTATACAGTAATATAACCCCCCAGCGCTGTATACAGTAATATACCCCCCAGCGCTGTATACAGTAATATAACCCCCAGCGCTGTATACAGTAATATAACCCCCCAGCGCCGTATACAGTAATATAACCCCCAGCGCCGTATACAGTAATATAACCCCCAGCGCTGTATACAGTAATATAACCCCCAGCGCTGTATACAGTAATATAACCCCCCAGCGCTGTATACAGTAATATACCCCCCAGCGCTGTATACAGTAATATAACCCCCCAGCGCTGTATACAGTAATATAACCCCCAGCGCTGTATACAGTAATATAACCCCCCAGCGCTGTATACAGTAATATAACCCCCCAGCGCTGTATACAGTAATATAACCCCCCAGCGCTGTATACAGTAATATAACCCCCCAGCGCTGTATACAGTAATATAACCCCCAGCGCTGTATACAGTAATATAACCCCCCAGCGCTGTATACAGTAATATAACCCCCCCAGCGCTGTATACAGTAATATACCCCCCAGCGCTGTATACAGTAATAACCCCCCAGCGCTGTATACAGTAATATAACCCCCCCGCGCTGTATACAGTAATATAACCCCCAGCGCTGTATACAGTAATATAACCCCCAGCGCTGTATACAGTAATATAACCCCCCAGCGCTGTATACAGTAATATAACCCCCCAGCGCTGTATACAGTAATATAACCCCCAGCCCTGTATACAGTAATATAACCCCCAGCGCTGTATACAGTAATATAACCCCCAGCGCTGTATACAGTAATATAACCCCCCAGCGCTGTATACAGTAATAACCCCCAGCGCTGTATACAGTAATATAACCCCCCAGCGCTGTATACAGTAATATAACCCCCCCAGCGCTGTATACAGTAACAACCCCCAGTGCTGTATACAGTAACAACCCCCAGTGCTGTATACAGTGATATAACCCCCCAGCACTGTATACAGTAATATAACCCCCAGCGCTGTATACAGTAATATAACCCCAAGCGCTGTATACAGTAATATAACCCCCCAGCGCTGTATACAGTAATATAACCCACAGAGCTGTATACAGTAATATAACCCCCCAGCGCTGTATACAGTAACAACCCCCAGTGCTGTATACAGTAACAACCCCCAGTGCTGTATACAGTGATATAACCCCCCAGCGCTGTATACAGTTATATAACCCCCAGCGCTGTATACAGTAATATAACCCCCAGCGCTGTATACAGTTATATAACCCCCAGCGCTGTATACAGTAATATAACCCCCATTCCCTATTAATTAAATGTTTATCAGGGACAATAAGTGGCAAGAATGCGAATATTTAATAAGCTTAAGAACAGCAGCTTTATTTTATCATAACCGTAACAAAAAAATTATACAAAAAAAGTCAAAATCGAAAATACACTTTTTTCAGGTCAGGTTTAGCTCTGTTGTTTCATTTTGAGGGTCAGGCCAGCAACGTGATGCGTTTATAAAAGGTAAATATGTATAACGTATTACTTAAAGCCTTATGTGCAAATAAAACTCTGAATGTACAGAACGACCACCAATCCTCTGAGCGAGAGAACGGCTGTCTGGAAGTTATTGTTATTTTATTAAAACATTTTTTTAAATGGCTTTGATTGAAAAAAAAATAAAAATATATATATATACAGGATACACACTACTGTTCAAAAGTTTGGGGTCACTGAGCTGTTTTCAAGGGGGGGGAATGGAAATTTCTGGATGTAACGACATTAACCCCGTCTGTGCTGGATTTCTGATCCCTTTCATGTTATTTTAACCCCTTAATGACAAATGTCAAAATGCATTTAACCCTTAAGGGGTTAATGGACAAAATTTGCTTTTCTTTCAAAAACAAGGACATTTCTAAGTGACCCCAAACTTTTGAACGGTAGTCGTCCTCATGTGGTCATCTAAAACCTGAAGAAAAAAAACAAAAACAGCTCTCGCTCTGAAATTAGATTTAATTGTTTAACCCTTTCAGTGCCGTGAGCTGTCAGTTTATAAAATGACCACGTGTCCCGCACATGCAAAGAAAGCACCGTCTGCAGTCAGCATTTATTTGCATATGGCGACACGCGGCCGACATAAAGAAATCTGGCTATTAGATTTTTTTTAAATTGCACAAAAAATAAGCTTTTACCAATAAAACCCCCCCAAAAATTACGTTTACGTGACAATGTCCCTTTAAACGCACAGGCGAGCTATACGCGGACCTTACAATTGGTTTGTTTTATAAATGCATTCAACGAATCAAATGAGCAAAGGCACAACTAATTAAAAATTCCCAAAGCTGTAGTGACTCGGAATAATGTGTTTTACGTTCCCCCTCTCACCTTACATAAAAAAAAAAAAAAAGGAGGTCATGAAGTCTTATGAGAAAATCCAAACCAACGGGGTCTTGTCTACAAGACACGGAACAGACATTAACGATTTATGGCTCCTCGTAGGCGGTCCAGTTGACCCCCCCCCCATCTTGTCCTACAGTCAATAACCTTGTGCTTGATTCCAGTACACCAACGCTCTTAAATGGACGGGATCTGAAGGCCCGACACTATCACGAAGGTTATTTAACATTTCCAAGAGGGTCTTCATGAGATGAACATGACCTAGTCACACAAAACGTATGGATACGGCCATCCTGCATGTCAGGTGGTCTTCAAAACTGAGGTATTTTATGTAAATGACAGGCTCTGTCTGAAACTCACACGTAAAAAAAAAGCAAGAGAATACCAGCAGCCAGGGACGTCTCTTAAGTTTGGGTTCCGTTCTTTGAATTCTTACGGAAAAAAATCCGGACGGTCTGGACTTAAAAAGTTGGGGACAATAAAATGGAGTTTTCAAAATGGGGATTAAAAGACATTTTTTTTAAAAATTGGGACCATAATATATTTTTTTTGAATTATGATATAAGCTTAAAACGGGCACATATGCCAGAAAAAGAGGATGTGGCCCGTGCTGATTGGATATAATCGTACAGATTGTAGGACACAAAGGAAAGGTGGATCCGTATGGGACCTTCGCTGGAAAGCAGAGCTTCTTCCCCTCGCACGATAAAATATTTAAACATTTCTGCGAATAATTTCTTGGGACCAGAAGATCCGGCGACTAAATCCTCCTAAAACGAGCGAGTCCAAAATTCCTAACCAGTTTCCTCGCAGGGGTTTTCAAGTCTTGTGAAAAATCATCCCACGACCCGTGAAGAACGCCGGTCTCTTCCCCGCGGTCTGAGCTCCCGAACGATGAGCGGGGCAATGAACAGCACGGTTAAACTAGTCTGGGGAGGAAAAAAAAAAAGGAAAGGAAGGTGGACACAGATTATTTTATATATATACACACACACACACACACACTACAATTCAGAACATTTCTGAGTGACACCAAACTTGGTTTTTTAAAGAAAAGAACATTTTCCCCATTTAAATAACATGAAATGGATAAGAAATCCAGCGCAGACGGGGTTAATGTAGTAAATGACTATTCTAGCGGGAAACTGCTGATTTTTTATGGAATCTCTTCATAGGCGTAAAGGCCCTTTTTAATCACTCCTGTGTCCCAATGGCCCTTTATCACTCCCATCACTCCTGTGTCCCAATGGCCCTTTATCACTGCCATCACTCCTGTGTTCCAATGGCCCTTTATCACTCCTATCACTCCTGTGTTCCAATGGCCCTTTATCACTCCCATCACTCCTGTGTCCCAATGGCCCTTTATCACGCCCATCACTCCTGTGTTCCAATGGCCCTTTATCACTCCCATCACTCCTGTGTTCCAATGGCCCTTTATCACTCCCATCACTCCTGTGTCCCAATGGCCCTTTATCACTCCCATCACTCCTGTGTCCCAATGGCCCTTTATCACGCCCATCACTCCTGTGTTCCAATGGCCCTTTATCACTCCCATCACTCCTGTGTTCCAATGGCACGTTGTGTTCGCTGATCCAAGTGTAAGTTTAAAAGGATGATTGCTGGTTAGAAAACCCTTTTTGTAATTATGTTACAGCCAGAAATGTCCTTGTTTTCCATGGAAACCGCTCACTGACCCCAAACTTTTGAAAGCCTCAGACCGATAAAGTGAACAATCTGATTAACCCTAAAGAAAATACCGAGCAGGACGGTCTCAAACATCAAGCAGAATCTAAAACGTTATTTACCATGAGGATGAAGAAGTAGAAAACCCACATCCAGCCGAGATCTCTCTGGATCACGGAGACCAGGAACTGCAAATCAGAGGAGATATGAGTTACACACATTCCCGGGCTCACCTTCTCGACCCCCTCCCCTGCATATTCAGGATCATTGTGGCCGGTAATCTACATTATGGATTGTTTACAGAACAAAAGTTTATTTGCCCGGTAATCTACTAGCCTTCAGCGTAATTACATAGAGGTCACTTTGGTCTCTCACCTGTCCCACTGCAGCTCCAATGCTTCCCGTCCCATCGACAATCCCAGTGACGGTAGCTAAAGCTTCGCTGCTGCCTCTCACCATCTCCTGGCGTCCGAGATCGGCAGAAATGGCGGAGCTGATCATGTTGGAGGGGCCGCCGATGAAGAACCCTACGGGGAGAATAAAAAGTACCCCCCCTCGTTCAGATCTTCTCGTGTTAAGCCTCGCGCCAACGGTAACGCCGGGAAAAGGAGCGTTTCTTATTAAAAACACAGAAGAGCGCTAAGAAAAATAACAACAAAGATACCAAAAAGTATAATATATATAAAAAAGTTCATATAAACGCTGAACCTACCGGTGATGGTCATGATCAGAGCGTTGATAGTCTTATCGTCTGGGGAACCTAGAAGAAGGCGGAAGATATAGACTTTGGGTTAGTGGCGCGTTTGCCTTTGTGGCATGTTGGGGGGGCTGGTGGCTACTAATGCCATCCACATTTTTAAGACACACAGCACAAGGACGATGTAACCTATGGAGGTCGTGCTGACTTGGCGCAGTCCTCCGTAATGTCATGGGCGTAGGAACCCCTAAAAATCTGGGGGGGGGACAGCATTTTCCCTCATCAGATCCCCACTTTCTCACACTATCTACCCCCCTCCCTACCCTCCCTTCTCACACTATCTACCCTCTCCCTACCCCCCTTCTCACTAGCTACCCTCTCCCTACCCCCCTTCTTACAAGCTACCCTCTCCCTACCCCCCCCTTCTCACTGTCTACCCCAGGGGTGTCCAAGTTTTTTCTGCAGTGGACCACTTCATCAGAATTGTATACGTGCGCGGGCCGCACTCATTTTTCACTGTGAGAAAATATGGCCTTTAATAAAATATGCAGATTAAAATAAAGTAAATGACACAAAACCTTTACTTTTCCTCTCACTGATTTCTGGGCCTAGAAAGTTTTGTGACTACAAATTCAGGACTCAGGATAATTAAAAATGAAATTTAAATGTTCTATTTATTCTAGGGATGCACCGAAATGAAAATTCTGGAACAAAACATTCACGGTTCACTTAGCCAAAACCGAAAATGACCCCCCACCTTTAAAAATAATAATAAAAACTCACATTTTTAATAAAAGTAGATAACACACCACAATTGGACAAAACAAATTAGCAATATGACTTGGCATGATAGGAGTGTGATTGCTGTTAGCAATCACACTCCTATCATACCCAGGCAGCAAGTACATGCTGGTACAGGGTGGCTGTAAGTGATGTGCAGACCCCATACTGCTGGCAGCATCAATACACAAGCAGGGCAGCTAGCTATGTTTCAGCATGTACTGGCTGACTTGGCATGATAGGAGTGTGATAGCTTACAGCAATCACAGTCAAATCATGCCTAGGTTCCAGCACTTACACATCCAACCAGTAAATGCTGTAACCTAGGCATGATGGGACTGTGATTGCTGTTAGCAATCACACTCCTATCATGCCAAGTCAGCCAGTACATACTGGTACACGGAGGCTGTAAGTGATGTGCAGACCCCATACTGCTGGCAGCATCAATACACAAGGGGGGCAGCTAGCTATGTTTTAGCATGTACTGGCTGACTTGGCATGATAGGAGTGTGATTGCTAACATCAATCACAGTCCCATCATGCCTAGGTTCCAGCACTTACACATCCATGCTATCACACACACACTCATTCATTCATATACTCATTCATTCACAGATTCATTCCCTCAATCACGCATACTCATTGAAACACCCTCCCCACCCCCTTACCTGCACTGCAGCTCCTCGATGCCGCTCACAGGCTTCAGCAGAGGGCGCGGCCTCCCTCTGCGTTCTCTGGTACTGCACAGAGGATGTGATGTGATGTCACGTGAACTCTGCTGGGTTCCGGTTCCTCTGTGCAGTACAGAAGACCCTCCCACAGGTAAGTAGCAGGGCTTGAGGTGCGGACCGCGTAAGATCGGTTGCCCTGGCTGCCGATCTTACGCGGGCCGCACCTCGAGGTCTCGCGGGCCGGATTTGCGGCGTTTCTATTGGGGGGGTTCCTACGGCCCTGGGGGGGGATTTCTTAATTATCGGTCCCCCCCGCATGAGTTACTGGGGGGGGATCTGCCCCCCCCGGTTCCTACGCCCATGCGTAATGTTAATGGGCTGGTTAGGGAGATTAGAGATCGGATTTTTTAACTGGCCCATTGGACATGATAGGAGTGTGATTACTGGCTACACACACACACACACACACTCATTCATTTACAGATACTCATTCATTCCCTTAATCACGCATACATGCTCATACACCCTCCCCCACCCCCTTACCTGAACTGCAGATCCCTCACTCAACTAAACTCACATGGCTTCTCGGAAACGCATTTCCCCGCTGAAGATCAGCACGGAACGCTTGCATAATTATAAAAATCGCAATTTCAGGATTTTCTTCCTCTTTTTTAGTTTCGTGTTTTGCATCATCTGCCTGAAGCCAGCGCGTTGAACACAGAAGAAACAAGATTACTCACGGCTGTACCCGAACAGGGCTCCCACGGCGAACAACAGACTTACGGCCAGGACGGGGGACCTCTTCTGCAGCATGTCCGAGATTAACCCTTGCACGGTCCCACCTGAAGGAGACAGACACACGTCACTGGGGTCTCGAGGACTTTCCGACGTCAATTCCGGGCTCCAAATAAAGCCGCGGCTATGCGATAAGTATTAAAACTCTTACTAAGACCGCCTGAACCATTGGATACGGTCCGGGGACGTGCGTGCGTTTCACTCACCCACGATTCCTCCGATATCGTACCATATGGAGAGCTGGTCGGCTTCTGCCTCCTTCCAGCCGAAGTTGATGCTCAAGTAGAACGGGAGCCAGAAGAAAAAGGAGTAATTGACCAGCTTCAGGCAGGCATAAGCCAGAGAGTACTGCGGGCAGAAGAGAGACACGGGGGACGCTGACACCGGCTCTGCGGACGTTTACATTCCTTTGCTGTATTAATCTCTACCCCTTCTGCTGGGACGCCGTTCCGCTTATCTAAGCACTGAAGCCTATGTCCTCACCAGTAATACTCCCGGTAAGCAGCAAGCCTGCAGGAAGCCGATCGCTTTGGGAGGTTCTGGGCTGTCCTGAGACTGAATAGAATAATTGCTTTCATCCTCCACTTCATCCTCGTCGCTGATTAGAGGTCTGTTTGCTTCTTCTTCTAGGGATCCCCGTTTACTCTCCTCTTCCCCGGTCTCCGGGAGACCTGAAATACGACATATGAAATAAGACACGGCAGAGAACATGAACATATAACTCGTGATGTCGCTAACTACACGTAGAACCCCCGACGCGTTTCACGGGCTACATATCTCCAACTCCACTCACCGAGTTCTTTAGGGGAGGTTACGAGGCCGAAGAAGATGATGAGACCTCCGGCAAACTGCACAGAGGCTGTCACCAGAAAAGCGTACTACAAACACACAAAAAAAAAAGGACAAACATTAAAATTACGGAAAAGTTACAATTTATCTATTTTAACTCCTTCACGACAAGTACAGCCTCACAATACATTGTCCTTAATGGGTTAACTGATGGCATAGAGAGAGATGCAAAGATTTCACGTACCTCGTATCCGTATTTTAGCACCGAAGAGGCAAGGAAGGCACCTAAAATGTTCCCCACGGAGGCGCAGGCGCTCCACAGCCCGAAAATAAACCCTCGCCTATAAAGAAGAGACAACAAAGGGGTTATCAGGACAGACGACGAAACACGGAGATGAAAGCCGCATCTCCGACCGGCCAACAACCAGAAGAAGTGAGTCCAAAACCAGTACTTGGCACAATGTATCGGATAACGCGGGCCAGTTTAATGTAACATTACGGGGTCTTCTCGCCAGACAAGTTTCCCCTTTGGTTACGGACCCGGTGATTTCCTAACGGACTCCGAAGCGTTGAAAACACTCAGATTTTTATTAAAAAATAAATAAATAAATAAATATATATATATATATATATATATATATATATATATTTAAACATTTTACCTGGATCTGTAATTCCCCCCTAAAAGAATTCTCGTGACCTACCCGGATTTGCCGAACCAGTTGCCCATGACCGCCACGACGCAGGGCCAGCCCGTCGACTGCAGAAGCCCGTTTATCACCCACACGGAGCAGTAAAAGAACTTGTTGTAGAAGTGCAGCCATTCGGTGACGGTCCCGAAAATAAACATCTGAAAAACAAACGCGACAAACAACTTAACCCCCACCCCCGAGCAGAGATGTGGGCGGGGCTTCCGGTGAAAGGGCCAATCACTAGCAGGAAAGAAATCCCATTCAAATCAATGGCGCACTTAAATGCTTATCATTTTATTAACATTTTTCTAATATTTTTACATGTTTTAATAAATTATTGACATCCCCGCTCAGCGTTCGAGCAAATTAAAAAGTAATGGCATTAAATAACCGATTATTTAGCTAACAAGAGCTAAAAGTTAACGGTGTCCGTGATGTCATAAGGGTGACATCATTGTGGGTTTGTCGTTGTAAAGCACTCACTGTCACAGCGGAGGAGCACATTCCAAAAGTGAGCACCAGGCGCATGTTCAGCCGATCCCCGACAATGCCGCTGATAAAAAGCCCCTGGAACAAGAACACACGCAGCTTAATTACAAATAAATTTACCCCCCCCCCAAATATTCAGTTATATATTCACATGTTACGGATCATAAGGAGACACGCGCACGTTCTGGGATACCTTCGCCCCGGAGACTTACCACCGCGTACGAGAAGAGGAATATTGTGTCAAGGAGCCCGAGGAAAAGGGTGGCCGAGTTGGCATCAGGAAAGAGATGGTTATCATTCCAGGTCTGGCAGAAGAAAAAAAAAATGAATAAAATATCTCAAAAATAAACCAAAAACCATAAAAATATTCATAGATAAAAACAAAATTATATTTATAATTATTTCTGAATATTATTAAAAACTTTAGGTATAACGTTTTCTAATTTGTTTTTCAGATAATTCTAGGCAAAACCCTGTGTGTTTATCTAGATTATTTTTTGTTTGTTTTTTTATCCTGTGACCGTCGAGCGCAGGTCCTGCACGTTACCTCCCGGCGTCGCTCACCGTGTTCGGGACCAGTATGTACTGGGAGCTGTTTAGGCTGGAGGGAGTCCACTGGCTGGAAATGCTGACCTTCACGTTGCTGAAGGACTTTCTTGATGCGTGGAGCAGCGCATAACTAGTTAATAAAAGTCAGATAACACGGAAATTAATTTAACTCGTTACTGAACACCGGCAAGCTGTGCATGTCATATATATGTATACACACACATTATATATATATATATATATATATATATATATATATATATATATATATATATATATATATATATATATATATATATATATATATATACACACACACACACACACACACTACCACAAGGTTTGGGGTCACTGAGCTGTTTTCATGGAACACATTGAAATTTCTGGCTGTAACATAATTACAAAAAAGGTTTCTAGCCATCAATTAGCCTTTTAAACTTAAACTTGGATCAGTGAACACAACGTGCCATTGGAACACAGGAGTGATGGGAGTGATAAAGGGCCATTGGAACACAGGAGTGATGGGAGTGATAAAGGGCCATTGGAGCACAGGAGTGATGGGAGTGATAAAAGGGCCATTGGAACACAGGAGTGATGGGAGTGATAAAGGGCCATTGGAACACAGGAGTGATGGGAGTGATAAAGGGCCATTGGGACACAGGAGTGATGGGAGTGATAAAGGGCCATTGGAACACAGGAGTGATGGGAGTGATAAAGGGTCATTGGGACACAGGAGCGATGGGAGTGATAAAGGCCTCTGTACGCCTATGAAGAGATTCCATTAAAGTCAGCCGTTTCCAGCTACAATAGTCATTTACAGCATTAACTCCGTCTGTGCTGGATTTTATTTTTTTTATGGACAAAACGTCCTTGCTTTTCACAGAAAAGAACATTTCCAATCGACCCCCAAACATTGGAACAGTAGTTGATATATAATATATCTCAATTTGGAAAGTGAAGGTTTAATTACATTAAAAATAAAATGTTAAATCTTTTTCAGTATGTATGGCAACAACCTATCAGTGTCTGCTTTTGGGTCACATGATCAGTTAATTGATTCTGGATGAAATTATGAATGAGAACATTTTATATGATTTAAGAATCCATTCTGGGAAGGTTTTAGGCATTCAGCGGAACCACGAATGATGTTTCTAATGCTCCATTTGGAGCGGGACCTTGACATTTTTCCAGCTCCGAGCTCCCATCATCCTCAGGAACCCCCGTAAAGCTACGGTCTTCTCCTCACCTGAAGAAGGTCAGGAGGAAAACGGCCAGGTGGTGGTGTGTGTACCGAGACAGAAATCTCCTCCACGCGGGGACCCTCCGGGCGGACCCTTGGAAATCCATCATCAGAGATCGGCTCGTTGGATACTCGCGTTAAGAAGCCGCCTCGTCTTGCGATGTTGGTTTGGTTCCTGCAGAAAGTGACAAATGAGAGGACTGCATTAAATCGGGAAGCCGATATAACCGTTTGCTTCAAAACCACCAAATTATGGGGAAAAAAGGAAAAAGAAGAAAATACCCCTCCCCCCCAGGAAGAATACACTACTTTAGGGGCAATTAGTGTACTGACTTACTTCCCAGCAACACTTTATTATTATTATTATTATGATGACTCAATAAGTCAAGATAAAAAGGAACGGTCGCGGGTCCAACGATGATGTCACTTTATATGGAACTAAAACCCCTTTAGAAAGGGCTGTTTACCTCTCGCCGATACGTTTTACTTTATTCAGGGGGCATTTATTTGTTACGAGATGACCCGGTTTTTACGAGCGAGGAGTTCTATTAGGAAAGCGTCTCGTGATGACTCTCAGGACGTGTAATAACAGGGTGGAGAGCGGCGGATCAGCCCTCCGCACGTCACGCTGCTCTCTCTGCCATAAAGCGCTCTGGGAGATTTCCCGGGAGGCAGACGCTGGCAGCACTTTCTATGAAGTCACGTTTCCGAGGCTTATTTACGATGTAACCGGACACCGGTGAGCGTTAAGGACGCTGCCGGTCACGTCACGCGGTAATAAACACGTTGGCGCCGGGGGCTGCAGAGATGGATAAACCCGCTCTGTCTCTGTCTGCTCAGCCTCGACGTTGGATCTTTGCTTCTAGCTGTAAAGAGACCCCACCGTGGAGCTTTAGATCTCTCTTTGTCTGTCTGACAGTACTTTGTTCTCTCTCTCCTCCTAAAGTTACCCAACGGTCTCTGCCAGTACCCTGCTGTCTCTTTTCACTGTGTGTCAGTCTGCCAGCACCTGGCGGTCTCGTCTTGGAGGTCTCGTCCCGGTCCACCCGCACCTGGCGGTCTCATCCCGGACAGCCCGCACCTGGCGGTCCCAGCCTGGACTGTCAGTATCAGCTCTCTTTGCCCGCCGGCCCGAGCGTGTAACAATAAATAGCCAAGTCTCAGGACTAGAATACCCAAGAGTCTTTCTGTATAGCTGTTGCACCTCTAGGACTATTATAGTATAACATACAGGGCAGCTGTAGCTTCCCTGGGACTGAACCATTCTGTATAACTGCTGTAGCACCTCTAGGACTAGAATACCCAAGGCACCCAGTCTGTAAAGCTCAGTCTATGACAGTGCCCGATACACCATTCAGCATGTAGCCCCCCTAGGACCGGAATACCATTGTGCTTATGGCAGCTGTAGAACCTCTAGGACTACAGCCTCCGATATATCTGCCTGTACACCCAGCTGCTGTTACCTGTTCCCGGAGCCCCTCCGCCCCCGCAGACCGGCCTCTGCCTCCCCAGCGCCCGGCTCATCAGTCCCAGCCAACCGGCTGCCAACGTAACCAACTCTACCCTGCCTGCGGGCTCTACTTCCGGGTTAGGTGGAGTCGTGGCCCAGAGCTTGCTGGGAAGTGTAGTCTGCAGCCTTGGCAGGAGGCGGAGCTTGTCGCTACCTAGGGATTTAGGAGAAAAGTGATTGGAGCAGCTGGTCACTGAGCTGATGGCATTGGACAAAGAGCCCCAACTCCCAGTATGCTCAGCCAGTCTGATAGCTCTTTATACCCAAAAGCCAAAGTTTTATGATGTTTATGTGTAATATAGGGCCATTTCTTTAAGTTTCTGAATGGTCTGACCCCGAGGCGCTTCTGAATATTAACCTTTTAATAGCCCCTCGCACAGACCCTATTGCAGGGACTCACTAATGGTGGTAGCCAAATGGTTCTAATAACAGTTGTTATGTAAACCGTGACTTGTCAGGCGGTAAGGATATTCTGAATGAAGTCACCTGTATTCAAGCAGGGATTCCAGCTGTGATATAGCAGGGCTGTATACAGTAATATAACCCCCAGCACTGTATACAGTAATATAACCCCCAGCACTGTATACAGTAATACAACCCCAGCGCTGTATACAGTAATATAACCCCCCAGCGCTGTATACAGTAATATAACCCCCCAGCGCTGTATATAGTAATATACTCCCCAGCGCTGTATACAGTAATATAACCCCCAGCCCTGTTTACAGTAATATAACCCCCGGCGCTGTATACAGTAATATAACCCCCCAGCGCTGTATACAGTAATATAACCCCCCAGCGCTGTATACAGTAATATAACCCCCCAGCGCTATATACAGTAATATAACCTCCCCCAGCACTGTATACAGTAATATAACCCCCCAGCGCTGTATACAGTAATATAACCCCCAGCGCTTTATATTCAAACACCACACTGAGCTGATGCTTTATGGGAATGCTAATGAAGTCCGTTCCCCCATAGACTTTCATTAGTTAGAGAGTCTGACTGGGTGATTGGGACTGAGCCGTTCTATTGTTCCCCACAGGCAGTATGATAAGGAGTCGAGGGGTTTAGTAGATTAGGGATCAGATAACAGAGCGAGAATCATACAAATGGTTGAAAACATTATATTATGGGGCAAAAACTACAACTGAGGTAAAAAGAAAAAAGTGCGATATTCATGAAAACGTATTTTAATCTGATCCGAGGAACAAAAAAAAAACTCGGTGAAAGTTGTCCTTTAAGACGTTTTTCTAATATTGTCAAAGTGGAACATTCTATGGACGACAGAGGGCTCTTTGTTCTGGGTCATTGTGTCTCCTGCGTACAAATCAGTGACACGAGACGCTGGGAATTCTTGTCTCCGGGTTCCCAATTCCTAAAATAAAACCCTTAAAGCCCGGCCTTTTCTTCTAATAATTGTATCGGGTTTTAAAAAGGTTTCCGTTTCCGGAATATCGCCGGGGGCTTCAAAACTTCAGAGGCCCAGAAGAAGTCAAAGACCTTGAGACAATGTCTCATTTTCCGGGTTTCCTTGGTGACGTAAACTACATATCCCAGAAGGCAGTGCGCCGCGTGACAAAGTGCACGGCCCGCCTCACCTGTTCATCCAGGTGAGAGACAAACCTAGGAAGAGGTGTGACAAGCGATACCAGAACGCTGCAGGTAAACGATCCGCAAATATACCGGGGAGATTCGGGAGATGGCCGCGTAGTCACGTGCGGTGGCTAAACACACAATTTTGGATGAAAAGGTAAATTGATATTTTGTCTATTTTGCAATTTATTATAGTTTTTGTTTTTTTCTTGCCTTTGTATCGATATTGGGGGGGGGTGAATTCAATAGAAAGGTCCAAATTTTTCTATAAGATTTTTGTTTTTATTTTTCTCTGGATTTTCATCTTGAAATTGTCTCTAAAATAATTGGGAATAATTCTGAGATTCGCCAAAAAAAAGAGGATCTGTGTGTGTGCGTGGTTGTGTTGTGCCTTGTCCAGCCCCCTCCTGACTCTGAGCTGCCCACCTTTTCACCCCATCCATGGAAGAATTCCCAAAGAGGATTTTTTATATATATATATATTTTTTTTTTTTCGAAAATCATTTTCAAAAACAGGAAAATTTCAGATCTGGAGATATATATATATTTTAGAAACTATAGTTTCCTTTTACTGATCTCCTCTAGACTGTAATCCTGCCGTCCGGGCCGTCTTTGCTCAATGTATCGGCTGGTCTCAGTCCTATTGATTCTACTTCCAACTCGATTCTGATCTAAAAACTCCCCGAATTCTCACTTTTTCCCCAATTTTAAACAAATTTTATTAAAAAACTGTTTTTAAAAATGCTAAAACTGTAAAAAGTTTTGGGGGGTGGGTGGGATACGTCGACTTAGAAAAACATTATTGATACTTTGTGACCAAAAGATTTTGAATAGTACCTCCATACAAGTATAACTTTACTGAGAGCATGGAACAGCCTCTCAGTAGAGGTGGTAGAGGGTAATACAGTGAGGGGATTAAACATGCATGGGATAGACATCCGGCTCCTGAATCTAAGACGAGACCAACGACTGATTAAGGTTTGAGTATTTACAGCAGGAGAAACAGGCGACTAGAAGAGGGCCGGGTGGGGGCCGATTTGCCAGCAGATTATTTTTTTCCATGTTACAAATGACAGTTATAATAATACGGAATTATTTTTCATGCCATTACCTGCCTTGACATTTCCTATACCGTCTGTTTGCCAGATCTCTGCCCTCAAATCATGTGACTCCCGAATTATATCTAATCTCTCCCGCCATTAAATTACTCCGGGGACCTCCTCGACGCGGCATAATGCAGAACGCGACCGCGTCCGACCCTGCGGGAGATGATCCGTTTGATTTCCTCTTCAAAATTATCTTGATTGGCGACTCGAACGTTGGCAAAACATCCGTCGTTCACCGGTTCCAATCGGGGGTCTTCTCCGACAAACACCAAAACACAATCGGAGTGGATTTTACCGTGAGGTCCTTGAACATCGAAGGCAAGAAGGTCAAGGTAAGTTCCCCCGGCCCGGCTGGTCGAGCGCGTTATCTCCTCTGGGGCATCATCCTATTTCCGATTTAATTAAAATCCATAATATACGTTAAAGAGATAAAATGTAGCTTAGTAATTAAAACGTACTTAATTTGCTGATTTTGTGGGTATATTGATGATGTACGGGTGTCGCTTCCTACATTTTTTCTAATAATAATTTAAAATTCATCCAAATAAACAAATTACTTAATAGTACAGCGCCACGGAATTTGATGGAGCTATATAAACAATAAATAATAATAATAATATTAAAGACTTGAAAGTAGCGAGTATGATTTCTACAGCATTTTTAAAAATGAAAAGTTACAAATCCCTTACTAATGTAATTTATTATGCTAATGTGAAACATAAAACATGGATATTTTTATATTTTTTTTATATGTTGACTTATATTTTATTTTTAATTTTTTTATTGACTTTTTTTTTATAATTTAATTTTTTTTTTCATATTGACATTTTTTATATTTTATTTTTCATTTTTTTAGTGACTTTTTTTATAATTTTATATATTTTTTTTCATATTGACATTTATTTTTTATATTTTATTTTTTATATTTTTTTATATTGATGCACAGTTCACGATCTTTACCGAGCTGACTTGTGTATTGCATGGAGGCCAATAAAGATAAACATTTCCATGGCAGTATCAGACTGGTTCCAGCACCGTAATCCTGGTCAATGTTCAAAATATAATCAAAAATTCCTTGTGAGAGATGAGTTTTTGTCTTTCGATGGAGAAGCGAGCCATACAGAGATAAGATATAACGATGCGTCTTCATGGCTTCTTTGCCCAGGTCCAAGTGTGGGATACAGCTGGACAGGAGAGGTTCCGCACGATCACCCAGAGCTACTACCGCAGCGCTCACGGAGCTATTATCGCCTATGACATCACGCGGAGGCAAACCTTCGAGTCCGTTCCTCACTGGATCCATGAAGTGGAGAGGTTTGGAGCGGCCAACCTGATGGTCATGTTGATTGGTAAGTGAACCCAGTCCGATCCATTATACTTTGGGCTTCCAGAGCCACTTCATTTATCCTTCGTTCCTGGTTCTTGACGGATAGGGATACATATTTTAGCGTCTTTATTACTACAAAAAATTTGGTTACACGTCCATTGTTGGTGATGACAAGTGTTGGATATTGCACGAGGATATAATAGTTTGGGATGTAGTTGGGACAGGGAAAGGTTGCCATATTCTCTAATATCCGCGTAGATAGAACACGTCTGACCGTTACTGGGGTTAAAAGCCTCGTACGTAAGACAGGCATCCATCCGCAAGCTCTAGAACACCGATGGCGGCTTCCGATCAGATTTTCCGTAGAGTCTCTTTGACGAAGCCTCTTTATCGATGCCATCTGTAAATAGTTTTTTTTTTAAATAAAAACACTCCAGGTTGGTAAAAGTTAATATTCCTTCAAGGATCTTGCGCTACGACCTGTTGTGCCCAACCGAGAATACTTGGCATTCCAGTCTAAAGTTCAGTGGCTTCTTCTGCACGATGTTTTTTTTGTTATCATCGTTGTTGGATTAAATGTAATCCCTCAGAAGTAAAATACAATTCATGTTTTATCTTAATTTGGTCCCAAGGGGCCCCAAACGCTCTCTGACCCAGCAGTGGCCACACCACATAAATCTGTCATTACAGGGAGCAAAAAAGAACAAAAAATATATAATTTGGATTTTTCTTATTTATTTTTTTTAGGAGAATCACTCAGTTTTTAAAATATTTTATTGACTGAAATTAAACCGAAACAAAAGAAAAAATTTAAGAAAATTTAAGTTTCTCGACCCCAATTCTCTCCATTTCCCCAAAAAAGTTTTTGTTCTCATTTGGCTATTCTTAAAATGTGGGGGTTTTTGTTTGTCTTTTTTTATAGTTGGGTTTATCCTAAATGATTTCTCTTTTTTGTTTTGAAGGCAATAAGTCAGACCTTCTCGAGGAAAGGCAGATCCTGTTTGAGGAGGCTTGCACTCTTGCAGAAAACCGCGGCCTCCTCGCGGTTCTGGAGACCTCCGCCAAGGAGGCTCGCAACATCGACGAAGTCTTCCTGCTAATGGCCAAGGAGCTTATTGCGCGAAACACCCTCCACTTTCACAAGGAAAGCCCTCGGAACAGCTTCGTGCTGGACTCTAGGCCAGTTGTTGCCCCTACGGACCCGGCCAAGAACTGTCAGTGTTGATGGGATTTCCAATAGAAAGACTACAAAAAACCCAAAGGAAACAAGATCTATGAGCTTTCGCGCTCCTGGTTTGGTCTGAGCTCGTTTGGTCAGTGTTAGTTCATTAAAAGCCACAACGGACACATCCTTTACCATTCCGACTGGACTCTAGTATTATATACTCTGCAAAACAACGGCTGCTTGGATTGGTCTTCCCATCAAAACCATTTACTTTGATACAAAGCCAGCTGACGATGCCCATCAATGCCGTTGATACAATTCGTTCCCAAGCTTCTTGGCCGCCATTTTGAAAAATCATTCATAAAACGAGCCTGAAAACTGGAGAGGATGTTTAAAGCCCACCGGCAAAAGCCTACGTGTTGGATTATGGATTCTAATGGATTCTCCAATTCACAAAAGGGCCCAAGCCCCTCGTTTACAATTTTCTTAAGGTGCTCGGATAAAAATTATTTCATAGGAACGTCTAAATACTTTCAATAAGTTACTAACATTCACCCATGGGTGGTATAGATCTCGCACGACGTAACCAAAGGCCAAAGAGGTGTCTCTCGACACACAGACTATAGAATGCCGTCGATAAACTAGTTCCATGTTTGCCAGGAACAGACAGATAAACTTTAAAGTTCATACCGCGCCCAGGCTGGAGACTACCGAGGTCTACACATTTAGCACGTCGACGGTGCCAGACCCATGGATAATAAAAATAACGTATTATTTCACCTTCTCAATTTTTTTTTCTACTATCGCAGTTTTTTCCCCCCAAAGACTAAATTTTTTCTTTATTTATTGATATATTACCATTCACATTTCTCTCTCTTTTTTTTTTATATTATAACCCAAGGCAACCTCGGGATGTTACAATATAGTCTTGCAGAAAAAACGAGCGAGACTAGGCCTTTAGTAACACCGAGCAGTCTGGTTAATAGGACTACCGATTTTCTTTTTGTGTATTTTATTAAGAATTAATGAGTCTTGTACCCATGTGCTAGAAAATAAATCAGGTTAGTCCTCCCAGTCTCTACTAAACTCTACAAATGTATCAAGCCGGAAAGCAGGACCTCGCATAAATCCCGTTCTCACGCGCATGAATGTCTTCTTACAATAATAAATATCATAAAAATGGATGATCTTGAAAATCCAAATACCTTCGGACCCAGAATCGGTAATATGTTCCACGTGTAACAGGTTCCATTTTCTTGAGTATTAAGAGAGAGAAGAAAAAAACAAAAACAGTTGAGACAAAGGATACGCATTACTACCTGTAGTCAAGGTTATATTTAAACCGGCAGAACCGGTAAACGGCAGCGGGGAGAACCGGTTTCCCGACGTTACTCCATAAAATGTTTCCAGCAACAACAACAAACGGGAAGTCTAATTATCTATCTCGGATCCCATTTATTTTAAAAAGGTATTTAACCCCTTGATGACAATTGCCGGTCCGGGCACGTCACGGAAATTCATGTCGATAACGACAAATGACGTGCCAGGACCGGCACGTCATTAAACGGGTGCAGAAAGCGATCTATTTTCGCTTTCTGCACCGAAACGGCGTTGCTGTAATGCCTCGACCTCGAGGCATTCAGCAACGCCATTATCGGCACAAAGGGGCCATCTCTGGCCCCTCCCCGGGGCGTCAACATCCGCCATACTTTGTATGGCGGCGGACGCCCGTTTTAAAAGCGTTTAGGAGGCGATCAACGATCGCCTCCTAAACTTAAATGGTGTCGCTGGAATGCCTCGATCAGGAGGCATCCAGCGACACCAAACACTTACCTTTGGATGGGCTGTGACCGCTCCGGAGAGCGGTCACAGCCGCAGCTGCCGGTGATCTTCGCCATCTGCAAGATGGCGGCGGTCCGGGAAAATTCAATACAGAAACAATAAAGTCTAAAAAGTTCGCTAGACGGTCTCCAGACCCTCTAGAGAACTCTGGCTCCACTTGCAGGTTGAATATAGGTACTGCATTCAACCATGCAAGTCAATGGAGCTCAGCTTTCTAATCACAGTGTGATTAGAAAAAATAAATTAAAAATAAAATAAAATTAATAATAATTAGAAAAAAAATAGTAAAAAAACAGTAAAATGTAAAAATAATTTCCCACTGATGTCACTATCAGGGGAACCTTCAAGTTGAAAAAAAATGTTAAAAAAAAAAAAAAGGCAAAAAAAAATATATATATATAAAAAATATATTTTTGTGAGCAAGTCCTAAAATTAGCATATTAGCTTAAAACAATTCTCGCATGGAAAGAGTTAAAATACTGGCATATTAAATGCCCATGGGGTGTCTACTTTAAAAAAATGTATGATTTGATGGGGTAAATTGAATTGGCCGGGTTCAACAAGGTCCCAATTAACACGGGGGGAAGGATGGCCACACATCTAATTTCCAATTAGAAAAATGCACACGTACCAAATGTGGCCTTTTAGTTCCCCCCAAAAATGACAAACCCATGCATGTGGGGTATCACTGTACTCAGGAGATGTTGCTGAACACATATTGGGGTGTCGTGTGACAGCGGCATATACCAGGAGCTGTAAATTCATACATAAAGTAGGTGTGTGTGGGAAAAATACACACACAAAAATACTACTGCAAACTTTAAAAAAATGCTGGTGGTAAAATGTGTGCATGCAAAGAGTTAAAATACCAGCATTTAAAATACCCTGGGGTGTCTAGTTTTCAAAAATATATGGTTTTGTTGGGCATACTGAAATGGCCCGGCTCAAAGATGTACCAAATAGGGCACGGGCAGTGGATCCCCAAATGCCAAAGTTCAACATTGAAAAATGTGCATGCCCCAAATGTGGCTCTTTTGCCCCCGAACAGCCAGCAAAATCATTCATGTGGGGTATCACTGCGCTCAGGAGATGTTGCTGAACACATATTGGGGTGTTTTGTGATAGTGACATATACGAGAACTTTTTAATTCATACCTGAAGTAAAATGTGTGTGACAAAACAAATGGAAAAAAATGACTATCACAAAGTTTGACAAAGACTGGTGGTAGATATGGTGCATGGAAAGAGTTAAAATACTAGCATTTGAAATACCCTGGGGTGTCTAGTTTTCAAAAATATATGGGTTTATTGGGCACACTGAAATGGCCCGGCTCAAAGATGTACCAAATAGGGCATGGGCAGTGGATCCCCAAATGCCAAAGTGCAACATTGAAAAATGTGCATGCCCCAAATGTGGCCCTTTTGCCCCCAAACAGCCAGGCAAAATCATTCATGTGAGGTATCGCTGTACTCAGGAGATGTTGCTAAACACATATTGGGGTGTTTTTTGATAGTGACATATACCAGAACCTGTTTGTTTATACCTAAAGTAAAATGTGTGTGAAAAAACAAATGCAAAAAAATTACTACCATAAAGTTTGACAAAGGCTGATGGTAGAATAAGTGCTTGGAAAGGGTTAAAATACCAGCATTTGGAATACCCTGGGCTGTCTAGTTTTCAAAAATATATGACTTGATGGGGTAAATTGCATTGGCCGGCTTCAAAGATACCCGAAATGGCACATGGGGGGAAGAATTACCAGATTTGTAAAAAATGGCTTTGAAATAGCAAAACGGTACCTGTACTTATTGCTCCATAACGTGCAGAAAAAAGCAAAAAAACAAAAACATTGGGTATTTCTAAACTCAGGACAAATAGTAGAATCTATTTAGCAGGTTTTTTTATTACCTTTTATAGATGAGTAAAAGATTTTTCAACTAAAAGTTAGAAACAGTCATTTTTTTCAAAATTTTTCACCATATTTTATACTTTTTTTAATAGTAAATAATATGATACAATCAAAACAATGTCATCTAAAGAAAGCCCTTCTTGTCCTGAAAAAAACAATATCTAATGTGTGTGGGTTCAGTAAACGGGAAAGAAGAAAATTACAGCTAAACACGAGCAGCGCAGAAATGTTAAAACGGCCATTGTCACGAAGGGTACAAAAAGTAAAATCAGAATTTGTCACGAAGGGGTTAAATAAAAATAAAAAAGAAACATGGTTGTATCCAAATAGGAATCTGGATACAATTCCAAGTGTTTTGTCGCCGGCTTAGGACACGCAAACAAAATGTTTCTATAGATTTTTAAAAACGTATTTATTTGCATGTCGAAATAGTTACCCGGGATCGCAGGTATACATAGTTTCTTTAGCAAAATGAACCAAAACAAACAAAAAAATAATAATTTAGTAGATTCCAATACTTCAATGCCCTTCCTATTCTAAGGTGTCTAATCGCCACATACCCGTTTTATAGAGCTTACTTTTTTTTTTTAGGGGGGGGGGGGGAGGTTTTATTATGGGCTTTTAATGTCCTTCCAACAGTCCTGTTAGGGAGACAATAAAAGTTTGCAAATGCTTAGGATATAAACATAGAACAGATAATTACTGGATAAACATTAACAGAGGCTCATCACAATACCTCAATCAGATAACGCAGCATATGATTAAGAAAAATACTGCGAGGGATATTTAAAAGGGCCCCCGCCGCATTTACCATCTGTTCATTCGGTCAGATTTATACAGGACAAATTCATAATGGCTTTTGCTGCTCCTGCCTGACACTGCTGCTGAAAAGAGGGGAAGGAATTGTGCCATAGCTACACACACAGGCTCTCAATAAGAACGAAAGAACATTTTAAGCGACGTGACTGAAGTCGTACTCTTGGGCACAGACAGCAGCAAATAATATTTTGGTATTAGATTCAGGAGCCATATGTCTATCCCATGCATGTTTAATAACCTCACTGTATTACCCTTTACCACTGCTGTTGGGAGGCTGTTCCACTTATCCGAGTAAAGTAAAACCTTTCTTACATTACATCTAAGTCTCTAAGGGGCATGCCAGGCAGTTTACGCGTGACACAGCTACCACGAGAACCAAACCAGTCCATAAACAGATTAAGTGCAATTCACATTGAACAGTTATTGACCCAAGAACAGTTGGACACCGCGGTCCGCACGTGATTTATAGCAAAACAAGGAACACGCAGCTGGAGTTTGTTTAAACAACCTCAACCCGTACAAAGTCCAGCCTTAGTATAGAGAATCCGGATAAGTGCCGGCATCACATCGTACGTTAGAGGACATGTCTTCCGGACGCGACTCACCCACCTCGCTCGAAGACTCAGGGAATGGTCGTTCTGCTGGAATGTATTAAACATAATTTATGACTTTATAATTCACCAAAGTATAAAAATGGTAATCATCCGGTCAGCCTCAAACTATGCAACAACCGTTCATTCCAACCAAGAACACCTGCTGTTATGCACGTTACCGTGAAGCCGTCACCTGAAAATACTTTTATATATTATTCATTGCGGTATAATTTGCATGATGCGTCTATAAAGATCCAATTACTTATTTCAGGCGGCGTTTTGTACCTGATCCAGAAAGCCTAAGGCAGTTGGGAGATGTGCCCAGAATGCATAAAGGATGAGTTTCAAAGGGATAATTAAAACAAATAAATAAGAAAATAGAAATAAAAACAGAAGCCAATTATGTGAAGAGGCCACAGATTATACCGTGCAGCGACACCTACGCAGCGCAAGGTTTATCCCAATTCCACCTTTAAAGCTGTATTTTTCAGGGGTCATGGGAGTGGAACTAGGAACCACCTGCGTTCCTTACCATATCATCAAAAGAAGATAAGGAATGAACACAGACAGCAAATACTAAAAGGACCATAAATGGTATTGGCTGAGCATCCTAAAATTATATACTGACACAAAAGAGTTCAATACGGTGCAATTAAAAGGAACATTCCATTGAACGCTATGCAAAGTCAGAGATTGGGAAAGAAACTAAATCAACTAAAAAAATGTTACACTAACCCCATGGGAGCATTTAACCTTAACATGACCAGTGGATGTGAAGCCCTCCCGAACCCCAGCAATAAGAGGTTAAATTGTCCATGTGACAAACACCCTTCCCATTCCACAATTTCCCTGCGGATCCGGATCCAGGAAAAAAATAAACAAAAAAACCCCCCCAACGCTTAATTTTGTACATGACACAGACGAGAATGTTATTTTTTTTTCTCATATTTTTAGTTATCTTTTTTTTTTTTTTTAACGATTTATTTTTTTTTATACCTTGAAACAGAGAACAAACACTCGGGGGATAAGAGGGAAAAAGACATCAGGATAAAAATTATTACAACAGCACCTGGAATTGATAGGCCTGCCTAGGAGAAACACAGGCACTGCCACACCACGACAGGAAAGAGCTACTGTCTGACGCTACCCAGACAGTCCAAACTCCATTGACTGGCGCTATAGGTCCAGGTCATAAAAATCGTCCAGTTCCTCATGGAACAAATCCCACTCGTCCTCTGAGTCTGTCAGGTCTTCGTCTGCGCCCGCCGCCAACAGCATGAGCAGCATTTCGCCCAGCTCAAAGGTGACCACTTCGTCTTCGTCGTTATCAAAGACGTCGCCGTTCTCTCGTTCTTCGAAATCCCAGAAGCGATTTCTGCGCTGGGCCTACAGGGGAAAAGAAGCCCAGGATAGGTGGGTATATAGCACCGACCTACAGAACGGACACAAGAAAACCCACTTACCCGGTACCGGCTGGACATTCCCCCTTTTTGCCGCGGTTGCGGCTCTTCGATGCGGCCGTCGGGGTACGCGTGCTTGTAAAAACAATTGCCTCCAAATGGACATGTGCCGCGTCCTTCGTCAAAATACCGACAGGACTTGTTGCTGGGGAAAAATCTGAATTAAGTCAGGGCTAACAAAAACAGAAGGCTCTCACTTCTTTCTTCATTGAACTTTTTTCAAGGCAGAAACATTAACTATGTAAAGACGTTTAGACCACAAATGAAAGCAAGGCTTAATTATGTAAGAAGTTCTACTTCACCAAGTAGAGCAGCCTCCCAGCAGAAGTGGTAGAGGGTAATACAGTGAGGGTATTAAACATGCATGGGATAGACATTCGGCTCCTGAATCTAAGACGAGACCAACGACTGATTAAGGTTTGAGTCTTTACAGCAGAAGCGGGCATACTAGATGGGGCGGAATGGGGCCGATCTGCCATCAAATTATATGTTCTTATACACAGAGAAAAGCTTATTATCAGCTTTCATCAAAGAGAAGTAGCAGCTTGGGCGGACCAGTCAACTTCATCCATGGGTCAACTAACGAAGCAAGATGGCCGCACCCAGCAGCCAGGCCAAAACGGGGCAGGCCGACAAGTCAATAAAGAGGAATTTTAGCGCTATAAATTCCCCATCGTGTTCCATTAAAGTTACCCCATGGCCTCCTTGTACTTCTGGATGAGCTTCTGTTTCTCTTCTTTCTCCTCTACCCAGTACTCGCTCGGAATGACAAAATTTGATGTGATGCGGCACTCAGGGCAGGATCTGGCAAAATAAAGGGAGACATGTTTTACCTGAACTAAACAAATTTAAGTCATCAGGAGTGAACCAAGGAAGGGGCTCAAACATGCTATACCAAAAGCCCTACATAGCATTTTCTTCCCAGTGAGCACCAGCAGCTAGCACTTCTATTTACATACAACATGCGACCCCCTCCATACACTTGTGGCTTCAAACTCACTTAATGATTTTGCTCTCGAACTGCTTGGCGCTCCTCCATTTGCGGATGCATTTCAAGCAGTAAGCGTGGCTGCAGTTTGACAGAATCCCGAAGCGCCGCTCGCTGGGGTTCACTTTCTCATATATCACCTCCATGCAGACTCCGCACACGACATCTTTACTACGCTGGATGGCAAACGATAACTCCATGTCTTTTTCATGAGCTTCGATGCAAGACTGTCATGGGTAAAGCAAAGGGTGTAAAGCAAGAGGTAGGCAGACATACTTCGTGCTTAACAGGGAACCAACTAGGCAGAGCCAGCTTATCCAATCAATTAACTATAGTTCTCTCACTTCTCCCTGTCCCCAACCCTTACAAAAAACAGCAACTTAGTGAGGGAGAACAAACATTTAGATATGCACAAATGGGCCAAAAACAAAGTTGGGCAAATTGTTAGTTTCCTCTCCCCCTGCTTGGAGGATCTCGCCGGAAGCTCTGCCATTTTTGCTGAAAATCACCGAGAGGGCAGTCCAAGGATGAAGAAAGACAAACAAGAAGACGGTAGAGAAAAAGAAGCTATGAGGCATGGAAGAAGTCTGCAGAGAATGTAGGGAGTCATTCAGAGCGCGCAAGAGCGCGCGAATGAGCGCGCAAGAGCGCGCGAATGAGCGCGCAAGAGCGCGCGAATGAGCGCGCAAGAGCGCGCGAATGAGCGCGCAAGAGCGCGCGAATGAGCGCGCAAGAGCACGCGAATGAGCGCGCAAGAGCACGCGAATGAGCGCGCAAGAGCACGCGAATGAGCGCGCAAGAGCACGCGAATGAGCGCGCAAGAGCACGCGAATGAGCGCGCAAGAGCACGAGTTATCGGAATTGAATACGCCAATTTCTGTAAATTTGCTATTCGCATGAATTGGCATAAACAAGTCCAATAACAATCAGGAATAATCACGCAGATCCTGAGAACAGTAAGTTATGATGGCTGCTCCCATGGGATACTCGGCAAGTGGGTTTCACATGCAAATAAATTACTTTCGGTCTCTAAACACCGTTACATAGGTTACTGTATACAAATCAACATCTAGGACTTTGTAAGTTTGGACAAAGAAAAAGGAATTACGCAAACATGTTTCAGAAGAAATCAATTTTCTAAGCCCCGGTGGTCTACTAAGGGGAAATAAGAATCAAGTAACAACCAGAGGGCCCCTCCTCACCTTTATGTGCTGAGACCTTTGGGAGGTGTCCACAGGGTGAAGCACCTGCAGGCCACACATATCACACGGGTCTCCGTGCAGGTAGACGCAGTTTTCGCCGTAGCGGCATTCCCCTACCGCAGCGTATGGACACAGCTGCTTTTTGAGCTCGGGGTCAGCGGGCTGCTCCATGCAATCATCGCGGGTTTCCGTTCCCTGAGTTACAGCTTCCAGGACGGATGGACCTACAAGAACAAAAAAGGTTACCGAACAGAAAGCTAAAAAATATAAATATGATATAATGTATCTTAAATATAGTTACAATACCAACCTCATTAATATGTGACAAACGTTTAAAAAGGATTTTTTGGATTTGTTTCTTCTAAGAATCTTTCCCCAATTTACACTGGATAGAACCATGGGCTTTGGCTAATAGGAATATCAACTGTGAAACAATGAAGGCTTTTTAAAAAGGTCTTCCCCATATTTCTTTGCACATATTTGGTAATTAAGTGGTTAAACAGAGACAAAAAACACATTTTTAAAGGGGAACTCCCACCGACTTTTCCTCCTGTTTGTGTCCTATTTATACAATAAGCAGGTACTCAGCACCGCGCGCTCAGTAGGTTTCTGTTACTTGAAGCAGAAGAACATGAAACCCCCATAAAGTTTAGCGGGGGTCCCTGAGTCCCCTTGTGATTTTGCTGCAGTAAATCCAGCGTTCCTAGCCGCAGGATATAAAGAGGTGGGAGTTCGCCTTTAACATGGACAGGCAGACAGATGAGGGAACAAATCGTTAGGAACACAATATGGAAAAATACAGATTTGACCTATCGAGTATATAATGAATTTATGATTGTTGTCACTGAACCAAAAATAATCACGTAGTAAACGCCGTAGAGCATTTCATGTTATAGCTGGTACCAAACGCTTAAGAAAAAAAGATGACATCCGTGTCACCTTTTTTTCAAGTGAGGTTAAAAGGTTAATATGGCCCAAGAGATACAATCTGTCACACAGGGAATGTCTGCCTTAGTACTGGAATCCGAGATGGGGCGACATATTTCTACAAGTAACCCAGTATCCCCCGTATACACCGCTGAAGCACCGTTACAACGTACAGCTACATAATAACCGGTATTTACACTTACTGAAAGATACGGCCATCTTCCAGGGGATGAGAGCTGATGGAGACCAGCAAAGGAAGACGTGACAGAAGGATAAACCAAAGAATGCCAGGACAATAAGCGAAATATAACACGTATTCCAAAGATACGATGCCGGGGAGAATCTGGAGTACTAGTAATATCAGGGGCAATCCATTGTTACATTGTTAATGTGAAGGATTTATTCTGATCAGAAGAATAATCAATGGATGAATCTTAAAGTGACCGTTTGCTGCTCCCAGAATGCATTCATTAAAAAGGATAATCATGCAACATGTACCCCCAGGGGGCTTCTACCACCAAGTTCCAGATAGAGACAGAAGACTAATTCCAGAACTTGTTTAAATCTTACTTTTGGAACCTTATGTTCATTTAGTTGCCCAGCAGGCACCTATAGTATGCCCCTTATACCCCCTGTTCTATTTCCATACTATTCTTCTATCATTAGCCCTGTGGCTACAGTGGGTCAATTAACCCATTTTACCCATCTGCCAATAACGATGTAAAGGACTGTATGGTCCAGTCACATAGAACCGCTATGTGTAGAGGGCAGGCCCAACACAAAGCGGCAGAGGGGAACACCAAGGGAGCATAGATATATCTAATAACGTACACGGGCTTGGCCGTCACTGGTTGTCACAAATTCCCCCCTCCCCCTAAAAATTACCACGTCCACAGTAGAGCCGCCCCGGAACAAACTCCACGGCATTCACCCAGTCTTCAGCCTGTGAGCCCCCAGCTGCCAGGTCAGTAGCGGTCAGTTCAGCTGCCTTACTGTTATTAGTGCTGCTCGGCTCCGGATGAGACTCACGGGGGCAGATCCTCGCGGCAGAAGTGTCTCCCGTCGGTTCTTGCTTAAGTGGCTTTGTGTGTTCATACCTTATGGGAGAAACCGGAGGAGAGATTAGAGGACAATCTACAAGCTTCCGAGATCACCTGGGGCGTAAGTCGGTTGAAATTTGTAACGCGAGTGGAAAGAATCTCTTTATTCCGCACACTTGCCAACCAAAGTAAATATACTCCATTCCTTATATTCCATCTAAGCCCCCGAGCCTCATTAAAAATTGTGGCCTCTTGTTTAGCTTTCTTGAACTTTAATTTGGAGGAATAACAAAGTGTGTCAACATTCAGAAGGGGGCTTTCAATTGCACTTTTTGGCTGTGACTGCGTTTACCTGCAGTGGTCTCCGTATGCACAGCACCCTCGTTGGTAATATCTGCAAATCATGGTAGATCTGCTGGTGGAAAGATCGTGGGAATAGCGACAGTTGTTGCCTTCTTTGCAGACTCCGTGCATGAAATATCTGCAAGACGACAGGATGATTAATTCAGCATAAAATCTTTTTTTTTTTTTAAAGTTTCTATTCTCCAGCAAACCGGTTTACAAAAGGACAGGAGGCATTTTAATTCAACTATGGCTCATATCAGGCCCCCACGGACATCCATCCTCGACAAACCAAACTTTTACCTGCTCGTTTAGCTAGTTTGACAACCACGTACTGACCTCAGGAAAGACCCAACACAAACGATCCTAACCACTGGCCCAACATCCCAGTTATGCCAAGAGTCTGGCACCACCCTGCCCCCAGTTACACACCCTTAGGAGCCCCAGTCAACCCCCACAGCTGAAATTACCCTACAGCTGGTGCACCAGGGGCTCTCACTTCCCAGCATGTGAAAGGGTCAAAAATGTCCATTTACATAAACAGGGTGTGCTTAAAGGTGACAGGTTTAAGGGGCGGGGCTTTACAAGACTTTATGCGACTTTGTGCCCTATTGTGTTACCGAGGGGGGATTTAGAAGAATAATAATAATGGGTTTTATTTACCCCGTTTAATTTATAAAACTGTTTCCTGCTGATTCTATACACATTATCGGGGCTTTTAGGGCTGTAGAACCCTGCGATACCCTCATCCCCAGCAAACATTCTGACCTCCTAGAAAAGAGGGGCAACTGGGGAGGAGAGAGGGGCACAAGAATTTGGGAGAGGGACTGGTCCAACCAAACAGGGACACATGACAGGTATGCACCGCATACCCCCCAGACCAGTAGCACCCAGTCCCCTACTACCATTCGAATAATTCTACCCTCCCCCTCTAGTCCAAGTCGGCCCCCACCTGCAGGTGACCTGCCGAGTCCAGCCACCCACGGGGGGATTATCCGGGAACGCGAGCAGCGGGGCCTTGCCTGCCGCGACGGTTGCTGCTGATGTGAGACTTGCAGGCGCCGCCGCTGCCTCCGCCATTCCTGTTTATCCCCCCTCACAACAGCTACGGAACTTCCGGGATCACATACTTCCGGCAGGGGAGGGGCTGCGAACGCCCAAAACTTCCGGTGAGAGATCTTAGCCACACCTCCTCGAATTGAAGCTGTTCGCTCTCCAAGCCAATCTGACGCCAGCTTATGGCCACACCCCCCACATTGGTTTGTTTTGGTCTCCCTGGTTTCCTGTTGCTGTGTTATGATTGGTCTGCTGGGGCGGAAATACTATTTTTATGTTAAATTGTAGGTTAGTGGAACAGTCTTCCTGTGACAGGATTTATGATTATAAATACCCCTTCTCTTGGAGAAAACAAGCTTTTAATTAATATCCTCTATTAGAGGGACAGTTTGTCTGTCAGTGGTAGTCCCAATAGACAAAAGAGTAACCGCTAACCCCTTGTGAGTAATCCCAACCCCCTGTGAGTAACCCCTAAACCCCATGTGAGTAACTCAAACCCCTTGTAAGTAACCCCTAACCCCCTGTAGGTAACCCCTAACCCTCTATGAGTAACCTAACCCCCTTGTGAGTAACCCTTAACGCTCTGTGAGTAACGCCTAACCCTCTGTGAGTAACCCCTGACCCCATGGGAGTGAACCTAACACCATGTAAGTAACCCCTAACCCTCTGTGAGTAAAGCCTAACCCCCTGTAAGTAATCCTAACCCCTTTTGAGTGACCCCTGAGTAACCCCCTGTGAGTAACCCCCTGGGAGTGACCCCTGAGGACTGTAGACGTCGAGGCTGCCGACCTCCGCTGTGGTTTGTAATTCTTGCCCCTGATTGACTCGTTGAAGCGGCCAATCAGCTGCAGGAGAGTGCTCCCTGTAAAATGAATGGGAATGCAATAGACCCCTGTTGTTCCAAAGCGGGACGGTTGGGAGGTATGGTGTCTTGTGTCCTGCCCCCAGCTATACATTAACACCTCAGCGGCGGTTAAAAATTGTAGACGGGACGCATTCTCTGGTTCCATTTCATTAAAAGAAGAAAAAAAATAATCATTTGCAAGTTGTTACAACCAAGTATACAGATGCGATACATGGCAAGTCTCCCTGTTAAGTATGCCCAGTCCCTCCTTAGTCCCTGTCCCCCCTTTTCCTCCCCTAATGCCCCTATGTGTGTAAAATCTGTTATGTGCCATTCTCTGTTCAGAAGAGCAAAGTGCGGCCATCCATCTAATGAAATATAACGTGTATTTTTAGTCTAATAATAGAAAAAGAAATCCCCTTTAAAGATCTGTGAAGGTTTTCCGGCACCACATGAGACCTAAAACTCTACTTAATTGTGCAGATTCGGGAAGATGTGACATCTATAGACAGGGACTAGACAAACTAAACAGGGACACATGGCAGGTACTGTTGGGAGGGAATCCTGATCGGTAACCTGGGAAAGTGGAGTTCGATCCCTTTGGTGACCCCATTTGTGTGATTTCTTTTAACGCAGCAGCGAAAACCCCTTCTAAATAATGATTTATCATATATTGGCAATTATTTTAGGAGGAAGTTGCAGCGTCGGCACTCTGATGATTTGAGGGCAGCTGCAGGAAGCTGCCATGTGGAATGTTCGCGGAGAGAGGTGGAAATCGAGTGGAATCACAGGATCTCCAAATCTTGTTGCGTGAAAGGTTAGTGAGACACCTTCTGCTCAGATATTAGAGCGCAGACGTCTCCAGGTAGAGGAAAGCGAGCGCTCCTGCCCACCCTACCCAGGACGTTTGCCAAAATTTAAAGGGACCCTCCAGCCTTATTTGCCTTTTAATGCATTTAATAGTCGTGACCGTAAGGCAGGGTACGGTCCTGGAGGCGTTGTCTCCAGCACAAGACACTAACTTTTGTTGACTGCGTCTACATTAATATTCAGCAGCCATGTTGCTGGCTGAATGTCATGGGAATTGTAGTTATAGACTTGGTGAGGAGGGGGGAGTAACCATGCGCTAACTGCAGCCCCAATGACATCATTACGTTACATTTATATAGCGCCAGCAGATTCTGGAACAAAACTGGAGAAACAAAAGACGGTGAGGGTCCTGCTCCCAAGAGCTTACAATCTAGATTCCGGTAGTTGTCGCTAAGCTTTACCGCACCAGCTATTGTAAACTAAAGTTCTCATGTTGCACAGGTACCTGCGGATCTGTAACTACTACTACCGGTCGTCATTTTTCCTATTAGTGGGTAACTAGTGTTTGCCTCCCACCAGGAAACCCCTCTCCTGAGCCAACAAAGGTGGGGGGGACATTTTGCACCCCCCTGAAGTGCGAGGAAGGGGGTAGGTAAAACCAAGCACCCCCCGGCATCTTGCCCTCCCAAACACTTACGCATACACACTCATGTTATCACACACACTTACACATTCGCTCCCTGGACAACCAGAAAACTTTTTCTTTACAACCCCCCCGCCCCCCCACCCCATGAATGATGACACCGACCACGCAAGACGTGAATGGAAAGATGTTTAATTCCATTTCATTGAACCGGAGCCGCAATGATTTACCGCGATGGAATCCGGTTTTGGTAAATGCGTCACGCCGGTCACTTATCTAACTAACTATCTAACTATCTTATAACTAACAACTATCTCCTAACTTAGTGGCCGTCGAACAATCCGTTCAACAGCTGCTTCCATCTTAAGAAGAAAGGCGTTTGCCGCCAAATATCTTGCGGAGAGCTTTTGGCTGCCGTTGGGTGGAGGTCTTCTTGGCAAAGAGCTCCTTAAGCTGAGAGATGATGTTCTTGAGTTTACCCCCCTTCTTTGGCGGCTGCCCCTTGGATTTAGGCTTCTCCGGCTGGGGTTGTTGGCGGGGCAGTGGAGGCAATAAAGAGGCAGCGGTGGCTGGCCGTGGTGTGGGTGCAGAAACGCGGACCAAGCTCGGGGTGACGGCTGCTTTAGTCTGCTTGGGAGTCGGGGCTCCAATGTGACTCAGGATCCACTCCAGGTAGTGCTGTGTGTTGGAATAGATTCCTGGCCTCTTTGACTTGGCGCAGCCCTGGCCCCAGCTTGTCACTCCGATTACATGGTACGTGGAGCTCTCGGGGTTCATGCACATCAGTGGCCCTCCGCTGTCACCCTACGGGGGTAAAGGATAGAAGAAGGTTAATGGCGTCTTTACTTGGCTTATAAGGAACGGTGACATCCGCTGTATACATCGTAACCCGTCTTCCTCCAAAGACACAAGGTCTTCATGGCCTTCATGGCACAGGTTCTCCCTCGGCCCCGGCGACGCATGTTCCCGAGAAGAAGACATCGGCTCGATATCAACTTTAACGCACGGATACGGTTTCGGACATTTCGATTTGTTTCCTTACCTGGCAGCTATCAATTCCGCCTTCTTCGTAACCGGCACACAGGTTATAATCGTGGACGTTGCCGTTATGCCACGTGGAGCCGTTACACTTCTGCAGGTCTATCGGCTTCACCCGGGCCTCTTGCAGGATATCCGCTGTTTGGATGGCTGCCGAGACATCAAAGATTCAACAAATGAATATCGCTGGCTGCGAGACGCGCGGACGCCAGCCATGGGTAGAAGGCAAGTAAACTGATCATGGAGTCCGTTAATCAGTGCGGAGGGTCTGCGGCCGAGCGCGGAGTGTCTGTGTCTGAGTGCGGTGTGTCTGAGTGCGGAGCGTCTGCGGCCGAGTGCGGAGTGTCTGTGTC
Organism: Spea hammondii; assembly: GCA_029215755.1. NCBI lineage: Eukaryota > Metazoa > Chordata > Amphibia > Anura > Pelobatidae > Spea > Spea hammondii. The sequence continues at coordinate 2,583,637 of JARDYJ010000004.1, forward strand.
TGAGGCCGAGCGCGGAGTGTCTGTGGTTGAGTGCTGAGTGCGGAGTGTCTGTGTCTGAGTGCGGTGTGTCTGAGTGTGACAGGGCCAGGCTAGCTGGCTCATGTGTCATATGAAGTTTAGCCGGGTCACGGAGCACTTTTGTGTCCGGTTCTGTATCCCGTGACCCGGTAATATATTATATTGTGTTTATTGTGTAACCGGCCCAGAGACTGATGTGGATTCAGCCCCAGCCTTCAAAGAGACGATCCTATAATCTGGCTGGGGCTCTTAATCAGCCAGCACAGCCCTGTCTGCCCAGACGGCACCCGCACTACAGGGGGGATAACACAGGTGGGGGAACCCATTGTATTCTGTAATCCCCTCACCTGATACATCCCCTGTATACTGATGGGATTTGTGATGGGATGTGAGTGATGGGATTGGGGGTTGGGTTCGGTACACATTGCATTGAGATTGTATAAAGTTCTGTGTGTTTGTAATAAAGAGAGTTCTTCTTGGTTTACTACGAATGGTGGTCTGGATGATCCGTGGATAGCTGAGTGCTATCCGTATGAGGGACTGACTGGTGATTCCTCAGCCCTCAAACAGGGGTACCCAGCCTTGGGTACGGTGACCCTGTAACATTGGCTGGCAGCGGTGGGACGAATCCCACAATTTGGGCGAAGTTCAAACCATCAGCCGGGACCCTGACCGCAGATATATGGAGCGGATCTACAACAGCCTAAGACGGGAGACGCTGAAAGATCTACTAGAAGCTCAGGGTCGGTCAACCAGTGGAAAGACTAAGGCTACCTTGATAGCGGAGCTAAGAGAAATGGATCAGTCTCAAGATGCAAGGGAAGAGAGCCTCGGACTGAGCACTCTGCAGAAAAATATCCAGTGGCATCTGTCTCTGTACCCCGGAGGAGCAACGCAGGAGCAAGTGACGGCAGTCATTGAGTTATGCCACCGGGAGCAGAGCCAGAGAGGATCCGTGTCCCCCAGCCTAGGGGAACAGACAGCCAAAATACCATACCAGGCGATCCAGCCCTTCAGAGACCCTGAGGACGAGATAGACCAGTACCTGGAGGTCTTTGAGAGACAGTGCCTTACCCTGCAATTGGAGCCGAACAAATGGGTGCCGCTCTTGGTGAGTAAACTCACAGGCCGGGCTAGGACAGCATTTGAGTCCATGCCCACCGAGGACTGCCAAGACTATGGGAGGGTCAAGGAACGGTTATTGGCCCGCTTCGGAGTCACCCCAGAGGCACACAGGGTGAAATTCCGCAGCCTGCGGAGATCCGAAGGGCAGTCATTAGGAGAGTGGACCCACCGCATGAGACGGGCAGCTGAAGGCTGGATTCGAGGACACCATGCCAGCACCGTCGAGGAGGTGACCCAACTCATCCTCCTGGAACAATTCTACAAGTATGCGCCCCCAGCTGTGTCTGAATGGGTAAGGGACAGAAAACCCCTCACAGTAGATGAAGCTGCGGTTCTGGGGGATGAATATCTTGACTCACGGCGCACTTCTCATATAGATATGAACAGAAGAGGCCAACCTGTAACTTCCCAGATTCGCCCTGTCTATCCGTCCCGGAACCCACCAATGACGGTTACATCGACATACCCAGCTCGCCCGGCGCTCTATAATGCATCCCAGGGGGCACGCCCGCCCTACCGCAGTCCAAGTCAAGGGACCCGAGGATTGCCACCTCGGCTACAGCGTCTGGAGGGCAGGACCTGCTTCCGATGCGGGCAGGTAGGACACCTACAAACTGCCTGTCCTACTGCTACACGACCCACTGTAACCATCCCGGGGCAGACTGCCCCACCAACGGCGTACTGTCTGGGCAATGAGGAGGACTTTGGTGTACTACATGAGGTAGACCCGGTCCGGGCTGCTGCAGGAGATAACCGAGCTCACCACCGACAAGAGGTCTGGGTCAACGGCCAATATGCCCAAGTGCTCCGTGACCCGGCTAAACTTCATATGACACATGAGCCAGCTAGCCTGGCCCTGTCACACTGAGTGCGGTGTGTCTGAGTGCGGTGTGTCTGAGTGCGGTGTGTCTGAGTACGGTGTGTCTGAGCGCGGAGTGTCTGAGGCCGAGCGCGGAGTGTCTGAGGCCGAGCGCGGAGCGTCTGAGGCCGAGCGCGGAGTGTAGGTTTCAGTGTAGTTTGTTCCCATTTGTCCTGAGTAACCCCCAGCCGCTGATGTAACATGGATCCAAGGCGCTGATCTCCATGCTGGCGCTCGGCAGGCAGGCCGGCTGCACGAAGTCGCTGAATGTGACCGACTCGTTGAGCTGGATCAGCGCCAGGTCGTTCCTTTCAGTACGGGGGTTGTAATGCGCATGTTGAAGGTAAGACCCGATGGATCTGATCTGGACGTCGCTGGCCGAGGGATCCGAGAGTTGGTGTCCGCCAAGGACAATTTGCCATTTTGGTACAAGCCTGAGTTATTATAAAGAGACAGACATTAGCGGACATGCGGCTCGTATATTGGGCCCTATTCACAAAGAGTAATTCTGGGGCAAAAATCTCGAAGTACAGAAATAAGTTATAGGATGTCAGCAATTTGTCCCAAAATCGCTATTTAATAAACATAATTTTACACATAATAATAGATACATAAACAGTAACCTCGCAATAGTAACCAGGCAAACGTTTACAACGTAACAGATAATCGTTTTACTGGGTAAGATAAACCGTACCTTTTCACCCCCCTCAGATAAGGTAGCCCCCCAGCCGCCATTCTTACCCCATTGCCACCCATCCCTACCTTTTCATGGTTTTAAGGCAATGGGCCGCTGTCAGGACCCATTGCTGATCGAGTAATGTGCCTCCACAAGAGTGGCGATGACCTTTGCCACAAGGCACCTGAATGCTCACCAGCCACGGCCAGGCGCCGGGCCGGGCATCAACTCCTCCGACAATCCTCGAGCTGCCGAATTCCGAGACGAGCGGACGCTGACCGCAGGCTGAAAGAGAAGAGACGCAACGTTACAGAAAGCAGCTTCCATAGTGATAATCGCTATAATAAAAACATACATTTATTATAATTATTTATTGTATATATTATTATATACTCCTATATCATATTTATGTGAGCAGCCATGCTCTTCATGTGGACCCTTTTTGAAGGCTTTCGGACCGGCCCTGGATGAAATTGCTTGACTGCCCCCCCGGACCAGCCTGCCCCTGAATGTGGGCGCTGCCAGGCACCCCAAAAATGGTTTTTATTATTTTTTGTTTTATTTTTTATTGGCCCTAAGTAACCTTTCTATATATCCTGACGGAGACCGCAGACATCAGGCACCATTTATATTCTTTACATAGTATGAGAGGCGCTGATTGTTACCGGGTTTTTTGCAGATTATTATAATATGTTATAATATATGAAAAAATCTCTGCAATTAGAACAAAACGTTCAACATACACCAGATCCTTCTATAAAATAATATAATAATAATTATAATTTATAAATATACATATTTCTATAATATATATAATAAGTCAGCGATCCTCTGCTGTTACTGTATGCATTCATGGGAATGGCTCTGGAATTATTTATAGGAAACATAATAAATTATTATTTTTTTTTTAAATGTGTCAGTTTGCTTTGCAGTTATTTAAAGCTTTTAATTGTATTTTTTGTCCACCAGGGGGCAGCAGTGTCCGAGTCTGAATCTGCCGCTGGGTCCAAAAAAACAGCTGGGAAAATAAGGTAATAATCAGGCAATTTAACCTTAAAAAAAAACCCAAAATCATACCAGGTCTCTTTCTATGATAAGGACATCCATTTACCCCAGCTATAGTTTCATTTATAGATAGTGGTTTCAGTTTTATTTTACTGATAAGGTGGTTGATACATGGAAGCGTTCCCCAGCAGAAGTGGTAGACTAGGCTAGGGTCTGAAGATTGAGGATCCTAAACGCAGGGTATGATCCTGTAGGTATTGTAAAACTCTTGTCTGGATCTTGAAATAAGTAGCAATGGGAGGGTAAATAGCTCAAAAGAGACTTTGGGGCAACAAGTTGTGTGGTCATCAGGATATACATAGTCGATGGCTGCTTGCAGGTGCCCCAGGTTGCCAAACCCTTTTTTTGGTGGACATTCACGGTCTACTCCACTCATTGACAAGACCACTCATGGGCATAATCGAAAATGAGTTCTTCTTGATCCAGGCTCCAAAGAGACCCCAAAAACGGAGTGCTCGGCTATTAGGACTCGGTCCTAATTCCATAGGACTTCGAGTGACTCCACAAAGATGCAGCTTAGCTTAACTTTTAACTTTTAACTCGTTTTTGCTATGAAACCTCGGTCTCAGTGACTAAATTCTACTGACTTGGACCGGAAGCCAAAGACCACGAGCATTCAAATATTCCACTGTTTGGTAAAATGAACTTTCCAGGGCAAGAAAATGTGCAGGAATTTAATAAATAAACTAATAAAAAAAAATGATATTTTATTTAAAAAGACCAAATGCACCAGCGGTCGGCTGAGTCCGGGTGGCAAACGAGTCGAGACGCAAAGTCCATCTCAGCTAAACTGGTCACAAGAAGCAGCTTACGTGGCCACCCAAGTCTGCCCCTTTCTCCCGCTGTGAAGACTCAAACCTTAATCAGTCGTTGGTCTCGTCTTAGATTCAGGAGCCGTATGTCTACCCCATGCATGTTTAATACCCTCACTGTATTACCCTCTACCACTTCTGCTGGGAGGCTGTTCCACGTATCTACCACCCTCTCAGTAAAGTACAGCTTCCATTTTTTTTTTATATCTAAACCTTAGCAGACTCTATTATTTTGCTATATTTGTACCCAATGTTAATTTTTTTTTTATCTCAGTGTTTATTTACTCAAGAACACGGATCTGCGAATAGATATAGTTGACCGTTTCGGAAGCTTCCGTGCATTAGGTGTGGTTCTCCAGGGAGGAAGGGGTTAAAGTTTCCGTGTTGCTGACCCCTATCCCCCCTATCTGTAGGCTCATCCTGTATTTAGGGCCATCGGTTGCCATGGAGATGGAACTTTTTTCCTTTTTTTTTTTTTTTTTCCCCCTGCCTGCTGGAGATCAAGAAGTCATAATGGGTCAGGCTTGCAAGGGTGGGAAAACTAGAAACAGGAGGAGGAGAAAAACAGAGAGAGAGAGAGAGAGAGGAGGAAACAGAGAGAAACTCCAAAGAGTGAGAGAGAGAGAGAGACAGGGAGAGCGCAGAAGAATTTCCAGAAATCACAAGCAAAAAAAAAAATAAAAAAAACCTAAGAAAAACTTTAAAAAAAATCCACCCTATTATCAGCAGGGAAATAAGAATACAGGATGTTTGGAGGAGGGGGGACGGCCAGGGAAGTGTAAGGGGTTTTCGCAAAGTTGGTGGATTTGGGACTGAGAGGAGGAATCCACTGGATTTTTTTCCTTTTTTTGGGGGGGGGGGGGGGATTTGGAAGTTTAACAAAAGAGGGGCGGAAGGAGGAGCTTCCCAATCCAGATGCTGCCTATTCTGCCCTGGGTCTGATTCTCAAGTTACACAAGATGAGGGAGGAAGGGGATACAGCTGCTCCCTGGATTTTCAAAGAGGTAAGGATTTTAAACGATTCAATCTCGTACGGATACAATGTATCGCTCATCTACCGTGGAGGATTTGTATTGTATTTATTCATTTTTTGGTTAAATGTCCGCAAGATTATGTTTAAAGAAGAATCGTCAAAAAAAAAAAATGTGGAAATAATTTCTTTAGCGTCTGGAAGGTTTTTACTGATGAATATTATCGCATCGCAGCCATTTATGACATAAATCACATAAAAATTGTGTGCGGGGGGGGGCATGCAGATGGTACATAGTGATGGTCAACATTTCACAAGGTCACTTACCCCCCTTTTTATTAAAAAAAAAAAAGGTCATGTATGAATTAACCTTTTGGGAGCCAAAACAACAAAAAAATTCCCCCTTTAACACCCCCCAAGGGATTTACTATTAGAATATAATTATCACTCAAACTGTCACTCTTGGCACTCTCTAATTGTTGGAAAAAATGTTGAAAAATCTGAAAAATAATGGGTTTTTTTGAATTGAAACTGTATTTGGCTGGTTATAAGAATTTAGAAATTTGGTGGAATTTAAAGTGGGTTGAAATTTGAAACCTAAATTTAAATGGCTTGGAGGTAACTTTTTGTTGGCAGTCAGGAGGGGCACTGATGGTATTTGCGATGCCCCCATTCAATGAATTAAATGACACAGAAGGGGAAATAACTGGGTTTAACCCTCCAAGCGCCAAGGGGGTGAGCAACAAGCTCCAAAAAAAACCCTTGATATTATTATTTTTTTTTTAATTCTATGTTTATTCTGGGAATTGGGATAAAAATCATGAAAAAAGGGAGGCTCACGAAAAAAACACCCCCCCCCCCGAAACCCATCCCAATGTATATACAGATGGCCACACTCTATTTGTGCAGCCGATATGGTTGCAAAACTTGGAAGAATATACTGGACCAATGAGAAATTCTATACGGTGCCTGTGGTGTCCCATTGGACGGTCAGTTTAATTGGCCTCCAAAAGAGCGAACATATGGAATTCATTGTAACTTAGGAAAAACGGCAAAACGTGTAGAATTTATATTGAAGCAATATAATAAAATTAATTTCACATTTTTATTATTATTTCTAGGGAAATTGTCGGTGATTCGGATATTACTGTTGTATAATTTGAGATTTTTTGGTCGATTTGATCTAAATATTTTGTTTTTTCTCAAACCAGCAATTTTTAAACATAGCGGTCTCCCATTTTATTAAGAAATGAAAGGAAATCCGATGTTTCATTTGTGTCATTTTTTTTACAACAAATGGTTCAACCAAGATTAGCCATAATGTCAAGTTTTCCAAATATTTCATGAATTAACACAGGGAATGGTATAACTTGTGTTGTTTGTCATTGTGTCTTGAATTTGAGACTCGAATTTCTTGCTAAATCTGTGAAAATTGTGAAGTTTTAAGAAGATCTTCCCAAAATGAGCCTTTATACTGAACCTTTGCAAACTAATCTCATATCTAGAGTTGTTATCATTGCAAATGAAGAAAATTCTATTTTTCAATTAAATTAAATATTTAATTTTTCCCCCTGGAATTCCCAAACATTTCCATCACTGGGGGCCTCCATCTTGATGTGATTTGTATGACGTAATATATTATACCTCCGGGTTTTAAGGTCACTCCGTCACTTGTTTGTCTCGGCAGCTTCAGAATTAGAATTGAGAAGGGCGCGCAAGTCTTTATTTGCTAGATTTGTAAAAAAAAAATAAAAAAATTGATATATAAACCAAACAAAAAACCAAAACCCTACACAAAGATATTTTATTAAGGCTGAAGTTAATAAGATAAACGTGTCCTGAGACCAAATTTACCACTTTTACCACTAAATGCATCATTATCGGCATCATTTCCTTTACCGTCGAATGTCCAAACCCTTCCCACAAATAATTCTTTAATCAGGTAAAATTTTACCTTTTTTTCCTAGAATTTTTCCTGGAATTCTTAATTGTCATGTGACAAAAGCTGGGTTATTGATAGGCTGTTGCCGTAGAAACTGAAAATGCTACTTAAAAGTTCTGGTTTATTTGCTTAACTTGTAAGTAAGTGGAAGAGGACCTTTAACTCTTGGGTGTCCTGAGTGGGAATTTTTCATCCAATGGGTTGCCCAATCCTTTTGACATCAATGGATGGGTTCTGTAGGCAGGGGTTGCTACAAGGTATCCAACAGGATTTTATTTTTAGGTTCCCCTCTATACCCTGTGAATAGCATGGACGTTATCATCTATGGGGGCTTCTGAGGACATCAGTCCTGAACTGGCCATCTGGCAAATGCCTGGTGGGTCGTTGGGTGATAGCACCCCATACTTACCTGATCTGCAACCCAAGCCGAAGATCGGGTCCTGCACTCCATGGCCACCAGCTGGATATGCCCGGCCTGGCTGCGTCAGGATAAAACAACCAAGGCCCAACGAGTTGGTGGCTGCCGTCAATCCATATTCTGTTGACCACCTGAGGTCACCTTTGAGATGCCTTGAGAAGTTGACCTCTGTTTCTATAATTGGACAAAAATGGACTTTTCTTCTAAGTTGATACATGATCACGCGCGGAACAGCCAAACAAGCACAACAACAACAGTCTATGTGGATAGCAGCTAACGGCCCCCTGCATGGCCAACAAGAACGGAAGCCATCAGGAAGTGGATAATCTGGAAACATATTCTGCTTCATCAACATTCCGGCCTTCTGTCTCTGAGATAAATCTTTGTCCTGTAACACGCTACTTGGTAACGTCACTTGGGGGGGTTGCGGAGGGGTCCCTGACCGCTGTGACCTCTGTGACCTCTGTACCCAAACTGATGGGTCTCCAATGGAACTATTCTTTCTGTTGGCTACAAATCTTGTTACATTCCACAGCCTGGGAAATTGTTACAAAACATCAGCTGAAATGTAACTTGTTGCTGACCTTTAAAAAAGTCATATTTCTGTACGGTGCCTGAAGAGCTTTTGGGGGAGGATTGCCCCCCACAGGCATCTTGAGTACTTAAAACAAGGCTATCTTTTGTATTTCAGTGCCCTTTCAGATATGCTTGGAAAACAGGCTCCCAGCAGAGGTGGTAGAGGTTAATACAGCAAGGAAATTTCAACATGCATGGGATAGACTTTCGGCTCCTGAATCTAAGACGAGACCAACGACTGATTTGAGTCTTTACAGGAGAGACGGCCGACTAGACAGGGGCCGAATGGGGCCGATCTGCCATCAAGTTCTCACTGTTTTACCCTTTACCACTTCTGCTGGAAGACTTTTCCACCTATCCACTGAGTAAAGTAAAAACTTCCACCCTTCTTTTTTTTTTTTAATCAACATATATTTTCTTCCAATTAAATTCTCACCATTTTTTTAAGCTCAACATTCATATTGTAAGCATTGTTTAGATTGGAATTTAAATTTGAATTTAGAAATTAAGAAGAAAAAATTTGTCAATTCCCCCAGATTATCAAGAAAAAGACCGGAAATTCCTAGTTTTCGCAGGGTTAATCTTGAGCAGCCATTCACCCCCCCTTGGGCCGCTTCGGAGGAGAAATCTGGATTTGTTTTGAGGGTTGATTGAAGAGCTGCAGGTTTTCCAAGAATGGGATTCCCAAGTGAAAAACCTGATGGACCTGATCCTATTCCAAAAATCGCTTGTGGTGGAGGTTGGGGGGGGGTGCGGGGGCGCCATAAATTAAACTATATGTAGTTATTATGGGATGTAAACCGAATCTCTGGGCTGGCCGAGGGATACTGCAAAGAGACCCCAAAAATTTGGGACACAAATCTATTTTGTATTCATTTATCTTTATATTTTTAGTTCATGATTGTCCAGGGATAAACAAAAAAAAACCAAAAACAATATTATTATCTCCAAAAAAGTAATTTTTTTTTTTTTTTTTTATGGGAGGACGTTGGAAACTTGTTGATTTATGAAGGTATGGCAATCGCGTGACATTCCCGTGCAAGAACCCGACAAAATATTCACACGTGCGCCATTATTTTTATGGCGTGATTGAACGGCTTTGGTCCAAATCTAATTTTTTTTGGAATGATTGCTGCGTTCCAGGAAATTTGGTCTCAAAAACATTGGCAAAATCAGATCTTTTTTTCGCTTTTTCTCCCGTTTTTTTTTTTTTTGTGAACGTAGAATTTAGAGAATTCGGCCCCCGTCTAGTCGCCCGTTTCTCCTGCTGTAAAGACTCGAACCTTAATCAGTCGTTGGTCTCGTCTTAGATTCAGGAGCCGTATGTCTATCCCATGCATGTTTAATCCCCTCACTGTATTACCTTCTACCACTTCTGCTGGGAGGCTGTTCCATTTATCTACAACCCCCTCAGTAAAGTAAAACTACCTTACATTTGATCTAAGCCTAGTTGTAGATTACGGCCTCTTGTCCTGGTTTTTGTGGGACAGGCCTGATTTTCTGGCATCGCCCTTCTGACCCGGTTAGCTGCCTCGCTGTCCCAAGTGCCAGTTGGGAGGTCTGACCTCAATTTCCGCTTCCACGCGCTCACATTGAGAGGTGGATATTCAGGGAATGAGGGTGAGTGACCATGCCCCTGTCCCGCCCACTTCTTGGACAGACACGCCTCACTTTTAGAGCCAGCCCCACCCCTTCTTCCCTCTTGCCACACCCCTCAACATAAGTATCCAGATTTGGACACCTGAAATGTTGGTAGTATGTGTTTGTAATGTAATCCCATCTGAAGAAGGGACCACTGAGATCTTGAAATTGTATGTGACGTTACACCTTGCTCTACAAGCGCTTGCCCACTAAATAGTATCACTAATTACCTTGGACCTATAAGGCAATTTCCATGTTTCTATGGATTAATTGCTAAATGATTGTACTGGCCCCTGGTACTTGGATGGGGGTCGATGTCCACCCCAGGTGCCTCTCATCAGGGGGGTGCCAGAGGTCTCCTCGAAATGTCTTCCTACCTTCTCCGCCGTCGCTTCTGTGTTCCCATCTCTTTTTCTTCTCTTGCCTCTTCTTTCTTCGTCTGCTACCAAAAAAAGACGGAGCAAAAATGCGCACAACTTGGACAGCCTCTCTCCGTTCCTTCAATCAGGGGAGGGACGAAGAAAGAAGACAGAAGATGCAAGAGAAGAAGCGGAGCTGTGGGAAAGTAGATTGGGACACGGAAGGGGACGGCGGAGAAAAGTAGGGAGATTGAAAGAGAGTGTGAGAGAGAATGAGCAAGAGTTGAGAGTATGAGAGAGTGTGAGTGTGAGAGAGTGTGAGTGTGAGAGAGTGTGAGAGTATGAGGGAGTGAGAGTGTGTGAGAGTGTGAGTAAGAGTGAGAGTATGAGGGAGTAAGAGTGAGAGTGTGAGAGAGCATGAGTAATAGTGAGAGATTGACAGTGTGAGAGAGAATGAGTAAGAGTGGGAGTACGAGAGAGTGAGTTAAAGTGGGAGTAAGTGTGATTTACATTATAAAGTGGGGGGAGTGCCAAATATAGGATCCGCCCCAAGTGCCCAATACTCTAGGTACGCCCCCTGACTGGCCAAAATATTGCTAAAGGGTTAATTTCAATATAATAGATTTTCATCCTATGGATCTCATGCGTGTTGGAGGTGGGGTTGGATTAAGGTTACAGAACACGCCGATGGACAAAAAAAACGATTAAAGATCTGATATCATTTCGCAAACATGTCGAGAGTTGGATCCACACAGCGTTCCCGGTGACCTCATATCCTCTGCCCCGCATTCTACAGAAAGCAGCTGCTCCGGTCAGACCGAGTTCTAAAATCTCTTCCTTAAGGAGCAAGAAGAGGTCAGGGGTTTAAACGGAAAGAGAAGTGTAAGCGGAATAACGTTTAACCCTCGTTGGGGCAAAATCAGGCTTTTCTTTTGATATGGAGTTAACATGTATCCACTTTTGTTTTCTCAAACCCCTCGGGGGTGTGGCTTCGAGGAGATGGGTGTAGAGGGTGGGGCAACAATGCCAACATCTGGTGGGCAACGGGTTATTCAATGCCCCCCTGTTTTTTCTAACTGGCCCGCAATATATCCAAAAATTATATTCATATACCGGTATGTGTATATATATATATATATATATATATATATATTTTATTTATTTATTTTATTTATTTAAGCCTCTAAATTATCGAGGGCGTGAACGGAACTGTGTTTTTTGGGGTATGATATAATCAGGATTAGAAAGAGTTAACCGGGAAATGACATGTTGGTAAGTTTATGGCCCTTAGGGGCCTGATTTGGACATCGTTTATTCGTGTTGCGATTATTAACTTTTGACATGTGGTTAAACTCCGTAAAAACGTTTTATTTCCACTGCGATTAGTGTTTTTATTAAAATACTTCATTTCCACCCGGCCCCCCCTTCCCCTCGGCTGGAGACGGGTATTCGATTTCACTCTTTCCAAGAAAACTGGCATTTTGTCCCGATCTTAATAAGAAATTGTTCTTTTTTTTCTAAGTGTAATAAAGTGATAACTAAAGTCTGCTTTTCAGCGCAACTCAATCACACTTAGCTTAGGGAGAAGCTGCAGAGCTGCAGCTTCCCACCACTTCCATGTTTTTTTTTTTTATTATTCTCTCCACTGATTGGCTTGACCGCAGCCAATAAGCGGTCCCATTGGAATAAATGCACATGCGTACCGGGGTCTCAAAAGACCCCCTGCCCAGAGCATCCGTCTAGCCATTGGAGTTTATCGTGTGGGCAGGAATGCTTTCGACCAATCACATCTCCCGCATGGAAAATATGTATGGGGGGGACGCTTCCAAATGGGACTCTACGCAAATTTAAAGGGACCTCTCAGTCCCTATGATGGCCGGGCTGTCTCTTTAAGAGAGCTGAAGATGTCTCATGGGCTCGGAGACCCTGTGATTGTGATACGAGAGGCGCTCTCCCCAGAGCTGTCTGTAGTTAACGCACCGTCTGGCTCCGCGCCATAGTGGGATCCATGCTTTCATCCAGTGTGGGGGGGGGGTTAGAGGCCCCTAACAGAGAGAGAGATTCTGTAACCCCTTACCAGTCCTGCTCAATGGTTGAAGCGTTGAGCTCCTAGGAGCCGGTGTGCGAGACCTAAAATAGTCTAAAAACCGCCCCCAATCTTATAAAAATAATAAATGTTCAAAATCTCTCAGATTAGAACATTTTGGGTTGTTTTCTCCTCCTTCTCATATATATATATATATATATATATCTGTACGGTGTACTTTGTAAGCGATTCTGTCCGTTCCATTGTAAGGGCCACAGTGAGTCAGAATTTATATGTTCTGGAGTCGCACTCTTCAAAGGGATTTGTGACCTCTTCCCAATTTAGAAGGCCTCCAAGAGGGCCAGACGGAGATCAAAGGGGTTAATAATACCTTCAATATGTGTCTGGCATGAATTCCTGATATTGCAAAATACAATCTCGTGGACGGTTGGCTGCGTTCACCAAACGCTATAATTTTTATTATTAGATGAAAAATAGGTTTTTACAAAAATATCGCTCTGTTTTCTTTTTTTACCCCAGTTGCCATTTTTGCCCCGTGATATGTTTTCAGGTAGCTGCATATCAGCCATTTGTATGATTCTCGCTCTGTTATCTGATCCCCAATCTACTAACCCCCCCGACTCCTTATCATACTGCCTGTGGGGAACGATAGAATGGCTCAGTCTTAATCACCCAGCCGGACTCTCTGACTAATGAAAGTCTATGGAGAACAGACTTCATTAGCATCGCCATAAAGAAACCAATAGCCTTCTTCGTAGGGACACTTATCAAAGCCTCCATACCTGATGATGTGAGACAAGGCTTTGTAAGCCTGGGCCGCGCAGGGACTGTTTAGTTTTTTGCCCTTAAGTCTATATTTAATGATCTCTTATATTTTTCTAAGCAATCATTTGTCATAATATATTCCCATCTGTGTCACTTCCTGTCATTAGCTCTGTCACTTCCTGTCCTCAACTGTGAGAAAATACATCACATCCTGCATGTGGATACAGTAACAATTAGAGGTCATTTGACAAGGTCAACGCTATATCTTGCTGGCTATAGGACTTTTATCCAAACAAACATGATGATGTCATGGTTTGCCGTCGTTCGCAAATTCTCTGCAAATCAGAAATGAATTGTTTTAAAAAATATAAACAAACACAATGAAAAAAAAATATATACATATATTTAAAATGTTTATTTTAAAAAATATATATAATTATTCATTTTTATTAAAACATTTTCTTGATTTGAAATTTTTACTACATATTGAATAAAATTGTAGAAATGCTAAATAATTGTGCAGTATTTCATTAAAACAATAAATAACCATATTGTAACATGATGGTTAATTCAATACGTTTTGGGGAACATAGAGTTAAATATAGTTTTCTGTATATAGTCTCTTCCTCCCAAGAGATAAAAGTTCAGGTTGTGCCCTCAAAAACACAGCTCTGCATCCGCTTACGTGTTCACCAGAACATAAATACTTAAAAAAATGATACATATTTAGATTTTCTTTGTTTTAATCATTTTTAAAGAGGTTTGATGAATTCTGAAATAAAATTTTAAAAATCTAAATACAAATACTTCATTTTCAGACGGATAAAAATACCGGTATATATTACTTGTAACGGAAGAAGTATCACAAATTCCTCAAATTTCACCATAGTTCTTCAAGTTTGACCGAAATCAAAATTCCTAAAATTGTATCAAATCAAAATTCTTAACATTTGGCCAAAATCAAAATTCCTGACGTTTGGTCAAATCAAAATTCTTAACATTTGGCCAAAATCAAAATTCCTGACGTTTGGTCAAATCAAAATTCTTAACATTTGGCCAAAATCAAAATTCCTGACGTTTGGTCAAATCAAAATTCTTAACATTTGGCTAAATAGTAAAACCCTTAGATTGTAAAACGTTTCACCCCGAAAAAAACCTTTTACATTAGAACATGAAAAATGTACCTTACGTTACAGCGTGAAGAACGAAATTGATTGAATCCAAGTTTTTTATCTTATAAATAATGATCTGTGATAATAGCAGATCAACACCAATCTGGTGTTAAATTTCAAGATCTCACTTCTAATAATTGTACAAAATTATTTCCATTATGTAATAACTTTTAGGCAATTTTTTCTTAAAATAATTCAGTAAATACATTTCTACACCTGTAATTTTTTTTAATAATATCCTTAAAAATTCCATACATCACGGGGAAAATATAAAAAAAAATGACATTATGAGATCATGGAAACATTGTGTCTGTATTTAATATTTTAATCCACGCAATTTTTCATCATTTTTATAACTGGATATTTCTGGAATATTCTACGAAATTATCTTCTCCCTGAAATATGTGAAATTTGCCCCGTTTTCGTGTGCTTGAGGGTTAAGTTGTTTTTCTGTTGTGTCCTTGGGGTGGATTTCTTTCTCTGCCCGCAGATGGTTACGCTTGTCTTACTCTACCCAACTCTTCCCTTATTCCTCCCCATTGATATTCCATCGAATTTACTCAGACCTCAGCCTCCAGCAGAAGGTGATCCGGGTGAAACTCTCCCTCCCTGCAGTCTATGTTACTCTCCCCTCCATCTACTGCCGACAACAGGGGGTTCAAACGTCGCAGAATTCAGGAATTAGAGAATAAATATTTGTGTTACAGAATTCAAAGGAGTCAAATTCACCTTACCAACTTTTGCTTGGGTATAAATCCAGGCGCTGTATTCAGTAATGTCGGTCGGTGACAAAAACCTGGTTTTATCTCATTTTTCCCCAATAATCTCCCTTTATCTGCAGACCTGGAGCCGCCGTTGCCGTCGGTCATGGGATAGTTTGGGGGACTTTCCCGGCTTAAACACCGCACTGAGCTGATGCTTTATGGCGATGCTAATGAAGTCCGTTCCTCCATAGACTTTTATTAGTCTGAGAGTCTGGCTGGTTGATTAAGACTGAGCCATTCTATTGTTCCCCACAGGCAGTATGACAAGGAGTCGGGGTGTTTAGTAGATCGGGGATCAGATAACAGAGCGAGAATCATACAAATGGCTGATATGCAGCTGCTTTTTGTTTGTCGATCCTGTTACTTTGTTACATCGGAGAACCTTCGTATAAATGCTCTTCGCTTCCGCGAATTCAGAATTTTTTTAGAACCTGATTAAAATGTTTAAAACAAACATATTTTGGGGATTGTGTTTTGGAATCAGGACTTTGTAGAAGAAAGAATTCCTTGAATATCAGCGTCCTCCGGCGCGGGATCCGTCCTGAGCTCTCATCTCCCAATATCCCTGACCGGTGCGTTATTAACCCCCAGACTCCCATATCTTATCCAGGCAGAGCCTCTGCCGTTGGCCGGTAGATTTTCGATCATCGTTAAGACCAGGAATGTCGGCCACGATTAATTACCGAGCTCCGAGGTTGTACAAGGACTTCGACCGAGGTTCCTACCCCTCTACCCCTGAGAATCTTAAAATGTTAACCCTTTAATAGCCCCATCACAAAGATCCTATTCATGACTTGTGAAGATATTCTGAATGAAGTCACCTGTGTTCAAACAGGGATTCCAAGGAGAATATGAAGGAGCCTCGATAATAATCGTAATAATGGAGACAAGCCGAGATATGGGCATCGGTTTCCAGTTAGTTGATAAATGGATATTGGCCCAAAGTGGTCTTATCGCTATAGCAACAAATGGAATACAACGATCCGCAGGAACATTCCGTTGGAAGTCCAGCTTTCCAATACTTCACCAAACACTGGCACCGAGCCTACTGGGTCCGGTGGCCCAATCCGCAAGGACAGGACCCTGGAGAAGTGTTATTGTGGGGCTCTCCGGTTTAACCCTTGGGTTTCCTTACTCCTTGGCATGCAGAAAGCCGCGTTGTCGTCTATCGGATGAGTTCCATGCCCTGCCAGCTTTAGTCCCCCCCGTTACTATGGTGGGTATGCTGGGCTTTAGTGGACCATGATGGGAGATTCCTAGGATAAGTCTCTATAGAGTGAACCTCATAGGTCTCTCTAAACTTCAAACTCAACTCAGTAGAGTGAGATCCTTCTGAGTTGGGCATCCGATTTGGACCTTAGAGAAAAACGTTTGGGTTCTCGTTGGCTTGTTTGCCTTGTCTTTCCAAAAACATATTTTGTTACATTATATCAGAGGCTTTAGTGCAATGTAAGGAAGATTTACTTTACTGAGTGGGTGGTAGATAAGTGGAACAGCCTCCTAGCAGAGGTGGTAGAGGGTAATACAGTGAGGGTATTAAACATGCATGGGATAGACATACGGCTCCTGAATCTAAGACGAGACCAACGTTTTTTACAGCAGAAGAAACGAGGGGCTAGTCGGGGGCCGGATGGGGTTGGTGAATATTGAAAGATTCTAAACTATTCTCATTTCGTCTTTTGTTTTTTTTGCCGAGAAGGATCAGGAATTTGGTTTGTTTTTGGAAGTCGGACGCAGTTTGCATGTAAATTTGGTTGCATCCCCGGGGGCCGCAGCGTGTCTCGTCTGATACGTTGCGTAACAGGCAGGGTTTTGTGTGAATTCGGTGAAGTGGCACAGATTGAGGTTTCCGTGGCGCGGATTGCAATTGTTAGGGATTTGGAGTCCGCGCTGTGCCCCGCAGCATGGAATTGGCCGGAACGGGGTCGTCGGGGCACAGAGAAGTATTTGGCAGAGACGGTCGTTCCAATTCCGAACTCCGAGAACCAGGAACCGAGACACGTTAACACCGCGGGGCCTGTCCGCGAAGCCGTCTGACCGTCGGAAATCTGATTCACGTCCAAGAGCTCATTGGGAAGAATCAAATAGAATGCAAATGGACCTTATCAAATATAGAGGCACACATGCCTCCCAACTATCCCGCGTTATGCAGGACAGTCCTGCGGGGGCAGTTGGGGTCATGAGATATTTTTTTTCTTTCTTTGTACTTGAGGCGTTCTGATAATGTCTTCACTTCAGGAGCCGTATGCCCATGCATGTTTAAATGCCCTCACTGTATTAGCCTCTACCACTTCTGCTGGGAAGCTTATCTTTTTGGTCGGCGTCGGCGACTGACACTTTTTCTTTCTTGCCGCAGGGGAGCAGGGGCGCCGGCACATGCTGACACGATGACCGTGAGACGGACGGCAGAGGTGACCAGGAATAAGGGCCGCTCGTTGCATCAGTCCAGCCGCAGGTATGCCGCATCTTGGCTACGGTTTTGGGTGTTCGTGGCGGGGTTCTGGGTTACCTAATGATATCACCGCGACCTTCACGCCACATTTCGGGGTCCCTTCAATCTCTCAGCTGTAACTCAGAAATACGCTTACATGAGGTGCCCCGATTGTCCAATTTTTACCATGCTTAAAAAATGCATCATTCGGGGCAGACATATGGTTTTTGTGAATGCTGCTAATTTAGGGCTTTTGGATGAAGCAGTGAAATATTCTGACCCCCCCACCTCGTTACTGTCCATCATGTTAATCCCTGAGGATTTTTAAAAAGCCTACCCCGCCAGAGGTGTATTTACTATGGGCCCTGACCCAAGGAAGCTCCCCAGCAGCCCCGTCCGAGTCTGCTGTCCTCACGGTGGAGCGCTGACATATGACATCATATCCTAGCGCCCCGTGACATAAAACCGTCTATGGAGGCTCAGTCTCCATACTGTGAATGGGCTGTGTGGGGAGATCAGAGACCCCAGTTGTCACCAACCCAGCGAGCAGCGACACGCGAAAGAGGGTCCGATTGCCCAAAAAAGGGGCAATCGGACCCTTTCGTGACGGGGCGACTGCCGCCTTAGGCTTAGGACGCCGCTGCACCCTTTTTTCATCCAGAATATCCAACCGGCACTGAAAGGGTTACAGATTTCCGTTCACGGCCCCACCGGACTGCGCGTATCTGGGTGGCGGGAGCTCTGATCGCTGCTGGCCGTGCCTGTGGCTTGCGTTTTTTTATGTTTTTTGTCTTTTTTTTTTCTTCCTTTTTCCACTTTGTCCGCGGGTTTCGTGCCAGGAGATCCGGATCCACTTTCTTCCGAGCGCTTTGTGCGGCTTCGTTGGGGATTTTCTTTAATGCTGACTCACAAGGAGTGAAACTTAACTTAGCGTGCGACGGACACTCCGTCCTCTGCGAGTTCTGGAATAACTTCTCGAAGAACTTTCGTTTTCCCGTAGAAGGGACAGGAAGTCTTGGGAAAAAGAGGACTCTATCCATAGATCGCAAGCTCCTGCTTTGTGGGAGAATAATTTTAAGAGGACAATTAACCTTTTCACTGCATTAGGGCGTTGAGTGGCGCATGTACCTCTGTAAAATGGGTTGAAAGTGACACTTTTCATTAATCATTACGGTCACTCTTCCCAAAATCCTACAGTTCCTGGCATGGGTGGCCCAAGGATAGCAGGAGTGACCACCCTTGCACCACTTTTTTTGATCTTCAACCCCACCATGAACCACAAAATCGTAGTCGCATTAAGTATTATTTTTCTTTTTCCACTTCTTTCAATTTCAAAACAAGGTTACGCATTTGGGAAGCTGGGTTTCCTTTGGAATGTTTGAAACTACAGCAGCGTATAAACTTAAGGTGACTTCTAATTTTTTTTTCTACTTCGCAGGGCAAAACTTGAAGGAAAAGAGAACTTTGCGGCTCTGGGAAAACTTGAAGTTTCTTTTCCTGGAAAAAGCGAAGGAGATAATATTTTTGTGACTGTGCAGGAGAACCGAGAGGGGCCTCTAAGGAACCGCTCCCTGGAAGGTCTGGAGAACCTTCAAGACGAATCGGACCCGGAACGTCTAGAACGGAACATGCTTAGTCGCAAAATGTTCATCAATGAACCGGTCATGGATCTGAATGTGAAGGAACACGGGCATATCCTTAAGAAACAACTGGGGGGCACGCAGATACCCCAAAAGGTCACACTGAAGAAGACCTCGAGCATCAAGGACAAGATTTCTGAGTGGGAAGGTAAGAAGGAGACTCATTCTCCCGTTCTCAGCAGGAAGGAGTCCATGCATGTGAAGCGCCAGGACTCGGTGGCACTTTCTCCCGGAGATGCGGTCGGAGCGGATGGAAAGCTTCGGCAAAAGGGAAGCGTTAAAAGGATGTTCAGCCGAGAGAATGAAAGCAAAGAGACGGACAAGAAAGAGACCTCAAAGGTGGAGAAAAAGACAGAAAAAGAAGCCGATCCAAGTAGAGAGAGACTCCAAGATCAGGTGGCTCCATCTTCTAAGAAGGACCAGGTGATAGTCTTGAGTCAGGTGAAAAAGTTTGAAAAGTCCTCCAAAGAAGGATCGGTAGAGATGCAACCGCAGCTGCCGGGCACCTATTACTCGCCACAGTGTCTCGAGACCGATAACCAGGAGCACAGAGCGGGGTCCAAGCAAAAATGGGGCTCGGACTCTGAAAACACCGAACCTATCTTTGGGACGGTGGGGGAGGGCAGAATATCTAGAAGGACAAGCAATGCTGAGAATGTCTATACGGAACCCGGGGCGCCAGAGAAGAAGTTGCCAATTAACCCACTGCCCAAACCTAGAAGAACGTTCCGGCACGAAGGAGAAGGGGAGATGGGGACGCGTAGGCCAGGTGGACTCCGTAAAATCGATCGGGATTTGCCCCCACTTCCTTGTATATCTCCCCCTCCTCTCCCCTCGTCGCCACCTCCTGCGGCCGTCAGCAGAAGGCTTTGGAACAGCAAACACAAGAATAACGGAGACCACAGGTATTATTTAGCAATTTATTCAATGAATTCTAATTGAATCCTTGTCTGTGCTGAACAAATTAAATTTATATATGAGATTCCTAATGAAATGAGGGCCATCTGCGGTTGACTTCATCGTCCACTTTCAGTTGGCTAAGCGTGATGGGAGTGGTATTTTCAGCAGATCCGGTACCAGCATTTACTTTGCAGTCAGTCCAACCAGAAGTGCCACATTTCACGGGTTTAACCAAAAAAGTCATAAGAAGAGTGAATATTAGCCCCCCAAGTTATTCCGTCGAAGTTGGGCCAATAAATGATCACTTGTGATGTCATGGTCATTCACCTCTGAGTGGGTTAAGGTAACTTTACATCGTTCCTGTGTTGGCCTGATACAATGTATCAACTTCCCGTAAAAAATGTAGCTTTTGGCCGTCAGCGGCACTTTGTATAATCAGCCGGCTGCTGGCCTTAAAGTGCCAGGGGCGCCCTGTCATAGCCAGTCTGACAATGCATGGCTGGCTCTCAGGGGCCAAAAAGACCCTTTCAGGTTTATTCTCCAAGCTGATCATAGGCTACTTTCCAGCCTTCCCAGCTATGTTGTACTCGGGGATAATCCTTGGGTTCTTTGAGGATCTAGTAAAAAAAATAAATCCATGTTTTACTAACTATCTGTAATTTGTGGACCAAAATTATAATTTTGGCATTTGTTGTGATAAATTGGATATTTTGTTACCTGGAACCAGTATAATAAACAAAGTATTATTTTGAAGATCAGCTTCACGGGTGTCCTATAATATCTCCCGCTCCGGCTATAAATCTGTCCATCAGGAAGGAAACTTGTAGGTTTATTTTGGTTTCCGGCCCCAGATGGTTATTACATGCAAACATCCCCATACAAGAATATTCCGTGGCGCTTTGAAGAGCTTGCCAGCACTTTAACCCTTTCCAGAGGTTGTGATAAATTGTAACAAAAAAATAAATAAATCTTTTTTTTTGGTGTTGTGTTGTTTTGGAACTAAAAGGGTTAAGAAAGAAAATTCCTAAAATAGTGAATTTTAAGAATTTTCAAAATTCTTCCATCGGTTGCTACCTCCAGAGCAGATAATAATTACCCCCTAGGTTGCTCTGATTTGAAGATTTTGGGGCCATAACTAAGATTTGAATCTTTGAGCTGATTCTTCATGGCAAAGCTAATGAAGTCAGAGTGTGCAGCTGGGTGATTGAGACTGAGACATTCGGTGCAGTTCCTTTTGGGAAATACTAGATGTTTACCTTTGTTTTTGGGGCAAACGGGCCAATTGTCATCCAACTGCTATGAACTGTAAAAAAATGTAAAAATAATTATTATTAATATTACTAACAATTAAATAATAATATATTATTATATTCATATTATGATTATTGTTACTAGTACTATAATACTATATCTAATATTAACTTAAAATATTATACATCACTCCTGTGTTCCAATGGCCCTTTATCACTCCCATCACTCCTGTGTTCCAATGGCCCTTTATCACTCCCATCACTCCTGTGTCCCAATGGCCCTTTATCACTCCCATTACTCCTGTGTTCCAATGGCCCTTTATCACTCCCATCACTCCTGTGTTCCAATGGCCCTTTATCACTCCCATCACTCCTGTGTCCCAATGGCCCTTTATCACTCCCATTACTCCTGTGTTCCAATGGCCCTTTATCACTCCCATCACTCCTGTGTTCCGATGGCCCTTTATCACTCCCATCACTCCTGTGTTCCAATGGCCCTTTTATCACTCCCATCACTCCTGTGTCCCAATGGCCCTTTATCACTCCCATCACTCCTGTGTTCCGATGGCCCTTTATCACTCCCATCACTCCTGTGTTCCAGTGGCCCTTTATCACTCCCATCACTCCTGTGTTCCAACGGCCCTTTATCACTCCCATCACTCCTGTGTTCCAATGGCCCTTTATCACTCCCATCACTCCTGTGTTCCAATGGCCCTTTATCACTCCCATCACTCCTGTGTCCCAATGGCCCTTTATCACTCCCATCACTCCTGTGTTCCAATGGCTCGTTGTGTTCGCGGATCCCAGTTTAAGTTTAAAAGGCTAATTGATGGTTAGAAAACACTTTTTGCAATTATGTTACAGCCAGAAATGTCCTTGTTTTCCATGAAAAGTGGCCCAAGCTTTTAAATGGTAATGATAGATTACATATCTAAAGCATCATAAAAATTAGAAATAAAAAATAGGAAAAATATAATAAATATCTATATAAAAGTTAACAATAAGCAAACTGATGTGGGTTTTTCTGTTACTGGCCCAAATACACACAAACTCTTTTTATTGGCAGGATGTTGCAGGAAACTAAACAGCTTCTTCTTCCGGTCACCTGATCGCTTTTGTGTAATAATTACTCCGTGATAATAACAACGTATTGTGTTCCTTGCTTCCATTGTCTGTTACAAAGTAACACATTTTCTATTTCTGCAGAACCTTCCATTTTTACAATGGTTTCCATATTCAATAAATGCCCTGTGTTTGCCTTGTTCTCATAACTGAGTTAACGTTCCGGGTCTGGGAGTGTGGTAGATATGTGGAACAGCCTCCCAGCAGAGGTGGTAGAGGCTAATACAGCGAAGGGAATTTAAACATGCATGGGCTAGGCATATGGCCCTGATTGAGGATTGAGTCTTTAAAGCAGATTCCGTGTTGATAACCGTCTTTCTGTTTCTGGTTTTGTGCGCCAGGAAGTCTTATGAATTTGAGGACCTTCTGCAGTCGTCGGAGAGCGGCAGAGTGGACTGGTATGCTCAGACCAAGCTGGCCCTCACACGCACTTTATCAGAGGAAAACGTCTACGAGGACATCCTGGGTAAGGCGTCCAGGGAGTCCTCACCTGTCCTACACAGATCCGATGGCTAGGGTGACCTGACTTACCCTTTAAAGACAAACTGCTACTGTCACAGCTTTCAGCGTAGAACCAGGGGTCAGCGTCTAAAACTAGAGGATCAGAGGCTTTGATGGACATTAAGGTAGATAAGTGTAACAGCCTCCCAGCAGAAGTGGTAGAGCCTAATATAGTGAGAGAATTTAAACTTGCTGTATACGGTAATGTCGGTCGGCATTGGCAAACAACCTGGTTTTATCTCATTTTGTTCCAATAAACCCCCTTTATCTGCAGACCTGGAGCCGCCGTTGCTGTCAGTCATGTGATATTTTGGGTGATTTTCCCGGCTCAAACACCACACTGAGCTGATGCTTTATGGCGATGCTAATGAAGTCCCTTCCTCCATAGACTTTCATTAGTATGAGAGTCCTACTGGGTGCTTAAGACTGAGCCGTTCTATTATTTCCCACTGGCAGTATGATAAGGAGTCGGGGGGGGGGGTTGTCTAGTAGTTTGGGCTCAGTTAACAGAGCGAGAATCATACAAATGGCTGATTTGGAAACATTATATTATGGGGGCAAAAATACAACCGGGGTAATAAAGAAAACAGAACAATATTTTTGAAGAAGTATTTTTAATCCGATATGAATAAAACACTGTGAGAGTTCCTACTTTAAGGAGGTTTTCTTTCCAAATGCAAATTTAAATGTCTGTCTGGCTAAGGAAGATGGGAATCGCTTCTGTCTGGATAGGAAAGAACTATATTTCTTAGCACGTGGAAGTGACTTAATTGTATTATTTGCCTTTTATTGTTTCTTTTAACGTTTTTCCTCCTCCGCTTTCCCCGCCCCTATCTGGTTGCTCTCCCCACTTCTATGTTTTTTCCCCTCCTCGATAGAATCAGCCTCCCTGGAAACTTCTCTTCCTTTGAACTGGAATAGAATTATCCTTGAGATGCATGATGTCAGAGCGAGCTTTCCTTAATCTCTTGTGGCTGAACCCGCATTAAGCTGTGGGAAGGAAACGTGACCTTTGGTTAAAGGGACAGCCCGACTTTAAAACATATCCGAGTATCCCGCTTCCTCCGCTCAGCACTTTGCACGTTCTTTGCACCGTTACTGATACCTAAAACCTTACAGCAAATAATTCTTTAATCGCGTAAAATTTGGTCCCATTGATCATGTTTGCCAGGAAGACTTAATGGTCATGTGATACAAAAGGAGGTATGGATTGGTTGTTGCCATATAAAAGTTTCAGTGTAGTTTTTAATCTGATTATTTAACATACTTAAGAGTGTGATGTTAATGAGCGTGTTTTGTGTCTGAAAAATATTTTCCTCCTTGAGCATAACCTCCAGCGCTGTATATAATCCCGAGCGCTGAATACAGTCCAACCCCCCAGCGCTGTATACAGTAATATAACCCCCAGCGCTGTATACAGTAATATAACCCCCAGCGCTGTATACAGTAATATAACCCCCAGCGCTGTATACAGTAATATAACCCCCAGCGCTGTATACATTAATATAACCCCCCAGCGCTGTATACAGTAATATAACCCCCCAGCACTGTATACAGTAATATAACCCCCAGCGCTATATACAGTAATATAACCCCCAGCGCTGTATACATTAATATAACCCCCAGCGCTGTATACAGTAATATAACACCCAGCGCTGTATACAGTAATATAACACCCAGCGCTGTATACAGTAATATACCCCCCAGCGCTGTATACAGTAATATAACCCCCAGCGCTGTATACAGTAATATAACCCCCAGCGCTGTATACAGTAATATAACCCCCAGCGCTGTATACATTAATATAACCCCCCAGCGCTGTATACATTAATATAACCCCCCAGCACTGTATACAGTAATATAACCCCCAGCGCTGTATACAGTAATATAACCCCCAGCGCTGTATACATTAATATAACCCCCCAGCACTGTATACAGTAATATAACCCCCAGCGCTGTATACAGTAATATAACCCCCAGCGCTGTATACAGTAATATAACCCCCAGCGCTGTATACAGTAATATAACCCCCAGCACTGTATACAGTAATATAACCCCCAGCACTGTATACTGTAATATAACCCCAGTGCTGTATACAGTAATATAACCCCCAGCGCTGTATACAGTAATATAACCCCAGCTATATACTTGTTATTATTGTCTCCGCAGACACCCCTTCCAAAGAAAATCCTTACGAAGATATTGAGACAGACAATCGTTGTCTTGGGAAGAAGTGCGTCCCGGCTTTTCCAAGCTCGATCCCCACCATTCCCGGAACTCCCACCAAGGTGAAAAGCGGACATATAGTTCGATTTTAGATTAAATTATTTACTATTAGTATGAAGTATGTAATATTATGCCTTTTTATTAAAAAAAATATTTTTATATAATTTACCAACTTAAAATCTCTTATTGAAATGGTTCTGCATGTGTAACTTTTAAGCTGTTTGCTACAAAGTATCACAAGAAAAAGATATTTTTTATATATTTGTTATCATTATTCTAGTATCAATTAAAAAATATTAAATGAGAAAATATTCTTTAGTGTTAATGTTTTTAAAATCTGCCAGTGGCAGCCATGATCAGGATGCGGCAGCCATACTGAAGATACCAGCATCGCAGGGTCCTTTATTAACCCTTCCCCTGTTTCTGAAGGTTTCCCAGAAGTCCCCCTTTTTTAGACAAAACTCGGAACGTCGGAGCTTCAAACTGTTAGACCTTCGGAAGTTGGGACGAGATGGAGTAGCCTCTCCCAGTAAACTAAGTCCTCCGTCCTCTCCGAGCAGCCCCGATGATTCTTTTTTCGGCACGGGGGACCCTCCGAACGGACGGAAGAGGCGAAAAATCCCAAAGGTAGGTCTGGCCTTAAATTCTCATTAATACATATAGTGCCGGCCCGGACTGGACATCGGGGGGGGGGGGGGGGCTTGCCTCCTGCTCTTGATCTGCCCCTCCAGTGGCAGATTGGGTGCACCCTCTGGATATGCTAATAAACGCGTATCCAGCCATCAGCCAGACATTAGGCCATTAAGCGCCCGCTGGCCTTAAAGTGCCGGGACCGCCAATCAGGTCCTGGCGTAATAATCCACCTTTTATTATTTCTTTTTAAACATTTGCCTTCTGTGCAGCTGGTGATCAGAATCAATGCAATTTTTGAAGCCCGGCGAGGGAAAAAGAGAGTGAAGAGGCTGTCACAGTCCACGGAGAATAATTCAGGCAGAGGTAATTCTTTTGTCTGCTTTGTCGTTTCCAAGATTGTGTGAAGTTCTTCCACTTATAGGAGACGTCGATAGTCCTCGGTTGGGTGTTGAGGAGACGTGAATCGTAACGAATTGAAAGTGATTTTAATTACACAGCGTACTCTTCAGTCTGGGTGACCCCGCAGCGTTGAGCTCGAGGCTATCCGGGGCAGATACTGGGTAGCTTGGAGCTCATTAGCCAGCGTTTAGGCCGTGCGTGTCTTAGACATCTACAGACGCCATGCTGTCTAATGCACCGTGCATAGGCAGTACTTTTATACTGGGACAGACCTGTACTTGATGGGACAGGGCTCAGAAAACGGAACTGTCCCGGGAAATTGGGGACTGTTGGCAGGTATGACACAGCAGTTTTAGTGCTGAGGACCTGGAGGCGTGACATAGTTACTCTGAGCGAAGCGGCCTGCATTTTATCTTTATAAACATAAAGTGTGAATGGAAACCTCCTCATTTACCCAGCAATAACCTGGATCCCCTCTGTTATTATCTGTGGAGGTTCCTCGCAGGGGCCAATCCAGAGCCTGATCTCAGGAGGGGAACACACGCTAACACACCCAGACACTCACACACCCAGACACTAACACACCCAGACACTAACACACCCAGACACTAACACACCCAGACACTCACACACCCAGACACTAACACACCCAGACACTCACACACCCAGACACTCACACACCCAGACACTCACACACCCAGACACTAACACACCCAGACACTCACACACCCAGACTCTAACACACCCAGACACTCACACACCCAGACACTCACACACTCACACACCCAGACACTAACACACCCAGACACTAACACACCCAGACACTCACACACCCAGACTCTAACACACCCAGACACTCACACACCCAGACACTCACACACCCAGACACTAACACACCCAGACACTCACACACCCAGACACTCACACACCCAGACACTAACACACCCAGACACTCACACACCCAGACACCCACACACCCAGACTCTAACACACCCAGACACTCACACACCCAGACACTCACACACCCAGACACTCACACACCCAGACTCTAACACACCCAGACACTCACACACCCAGACACTCACACACCCAGACACTAACACACCCAGACACTCACACACCCAGACTCTAACACACCCAGACACTCACACACCCAGACACTCACACACCCAGACACTCACACACCCAGACACTCACACACCCAGACACTCACAAACCCAGACACTCACACACCCAGACACTCACACACCCAGACACTAACACACCCAGACACTCACACACCCAGACACTCACACACCCAGACACTCACACACCCAGACACTCACACACCCAGACACTCACACACCCAGACACTCACACACCCAGACACTCACACACCCAGACTCTAACACACCCAGACACTCACACACCCAGACACTCACACACCCAGACACTCACACACCCAGACACTCACACACCCAGACACTCACACACCCAGACTCTAACACACCCAGACACTCACACACCCAGACACTCACACACCCAGACACTCACACACCCAGACACTCACACACCCAGACACTAACACACCCAGACACTCACACACCCAGACACTCACACACCCAGACACTCACACACCCAGACACTCACACACCCAGACACTCACACACCCAGACACCCACACACCCAGACTCTAACACACCCAGACACTCACACACCCAGACACTCACACACCCAGACACTCACACACCCAGACACTCACACACCCAGACACTCACACACCCAGACTCTAACACACCCAGACACTCACACACCCAGACACTCACACACCCAGACACTCACACACCCAGACACTCACACACCCAGACTCTCACACACCCAGACACTCACACACCCAGACACTCACACACCCAGACACTCACACACCCAGACACTCACACACCCAGACACTCACAAACCCAGACACTCACACACCCAGACACTCACACACCCAGACACTCACACACCCAGACACTAACACACCCAGACACTAACACACCCAGACACTCACACACCCAGACACTCACACACCCAGACACTCACACACCCAGACACTCACACACCCAGGCACTCACACACCCAGGCACTCACACACCCAGACACTCACACACCCAGACTCTAACACACCCAGACTCTAACACACCCAGACACTCACACACCCAGACACTCACACACCCAGACACTCACACACCCAGACACTCACACACCCAGACACTCACACACCCAGACACTCACACACCCAGACACTCACACACCCAGACACTAACACACCCAGACACTCACACATTAAGTTCCATGCACACAGACAGACACACTAACACGATCACACAGACATTCACACTAACACCCACATCTGGACACTCACACTAACACTCATGCACACAGACAGACACACGCTAACACACCCACTAACGTATCCACACACAAACGTCCTTGTGGATTTAGTCAGTCCCTCTATTGTCACCCTCTCTCTCTTATTTCAGTTACAGACGATAACAGCGAATCAGACAGCGACACAGAGGAGAAAATCAGAGGTAAAATATATTATTATAGATTCTGAGTCGTGTCCCTCGGAGGGTTGGCATCAATTATCTCTGGGAAAAAAACGGGGAGATTTCAGAGGAAGAGGTTATAATCTAAAACTAAAGGTCAGAGGGTTAGACGGAAGAAAATTTTACTCTGCTGAAGTGGAACGGCTTCCCAGCAGAAGTGGTAGAGGGTAATACAGTGAGGGGATTAAACATGCATGTGATAGACATACGGCTCCTGAATCCAAGACGAGACCAATGACTGATTAAGGTTTGACGGGGGGCCAAATTGTTCTTAATTAATATTATATATATATATATTGTATCTCTTTGTAATTCTTCTGAAGCTCACAGCCAGAGGCTGGTCCACGTGAAATCCCGAATGAGCCTCACGCCGCGGTATCACACCCTGGAGCGAGATCTCATCGAGTACCAAGAACGCCAACTCTTCGAATACTTTGTGGTCGTCTCTCTGCACAAGAAGCCGGCCGGGAACATCTACATCCCCGAGGTCACCCAGCAGTTCCCCTTGAAGGTAGATTCATTGTAATACATCACGCGGGATCTCGCCACATTAGAGCGTCCGTGATTGTTTCAGACGACGCGCTTACAAGCCAATGAATTTCTTATAGCTGGAGAGATCGTTCAAATTTATGCGAGAAGCCGAGGACCAACTTAAAGCAATCCCCCAGTTCTGTTTCCCCGACGCTAAGGACTGGTCCCCCGTCGGCCAGTTTGTAAGGTAAGGCGAGGGACAGGTATTTAAAATCCAGATATTTATTTGTTAACATATTTAATGCCAATTTATTTATTTTTTTTATTCACTTTTTTTATTTTATTATATTTTTGCTGAGAATATTTTCCTAAAATTGCTCCAATGTCTCTAGCTGTCATTAAAGATCTTTAGGACCCTCATCGTGCCGCGTTCCTTTCTATTTCCATAGCGAAACCTTCTCGTTTGTCTTGACCGGGGAGGACGGCAGCCGGCGTTTCGGTTACTGCAGGCGGCTCCTGGTAACTAACCTTTGCTTTTCATCTTGCCCCATCTTTGAAGAATCCCTCTTTCTCTTTACTCTTCAACCCCCGTTACCCCCAGAATTCACAAATATTTATTGAACGGGGACCTTTTAGCCTCTAATTTTAACCCCTTGATTATTAAGGCTACGCGGGATCTACAGACTCTTTTAATGTTTTATATCTTTTATTTTCTCATTCGCTCATTAATGATGCATAGATCCCCCCCCCCCCGTGGGTCACGATGCGTTAAACATGTGTCCGGATCTCTGTTTTCTCTCCATTATGCTTCTACAGCCCAGCGGGAAGGGCAAACGCCTCCCTGAAGTGTATTGTATCGTGAGCCGGCTGGGCTGCTTCAACCTCTTCTCCAAGGTACGTCCGGCCAGGAAACAAAGTAACCAATTCCACCGCGATGGAGCGGGGTCATACATTTACACGATGGGGCAAACGAGAGAGGAGGAATGAGGTTGGGGAGCCCGGGTCTCACGCTGGGTTCTTCTCTTGTAGATTCTGGATGAGGTGGAGAAGAGAAGAGGCATCTCGCCGGCCCTGGTCCAACCATTTATGAGGAGTATTATGGAAGCGCCGTTCCCCGCTCTGGGCAGGAAGATCTCGGTCAAGAACTTCCTTCCGGGATCAGGAACCGAGGTACGCGGGAGACGACGGGACTTCCGGGATTATAGAACCTGCTGGCGGTTCAGCCCCGCTTGGCCCGTCTAGTCTGCTGTAGAGACTCAAACCTTAATCGGTCGTTGGTCTCGTCTTAGATTCAGGAGCCGTATGCATGTTTAAATACCCTCACTGTATTACCCTCTACCACTTCTGCCGGGAGGCTGCTCCACTTATCTACCACACTCAAACATTGTATCTGGCCAGTTATAACATGTCGGTTCTGATTTTAAAGGTCATCGAACTTTGCCGGCCCCTGGATTCCCGACTGGAGCACGTGGATTTTGAATCGCTCTTCAACACACTAAGCGTTCGGCACGTGATACAAATCTTTGCCTCTCTCCTGCTTGAAAGAAGAGTCATTTTCATGGCAGACACCCTCAGGTACCGACCAATTCTTGGCTTACCTGCTGCACTAGTGTTTTTTTAGGAGTTTTTATTTTTCCCCCCACCTTTCATCCTTTAAAGAGAATGCTGAGCATGATGGGAGTTGTTTTCCAGTACAGCTAGAATGCCATTAATGACACATCACGCGGCAGAATTTTTTTGACATCATAACTGTTTCCAAGTCCCATTCTGGGATTTATTTATTAATTTTTTTGTATTTTTGCGGCATCATCGGGGTTAATTCTCGTCCGGCCAAGTTGAACTTTACATCAAAAAAAATGCCTTGCATTCCCCTCTGCGAACTTCCTGCTTAAATACGGAGAGAGGGGGTTAATGAGACAGCACGCTTGGCTCGCTTCCTGTTTGTGTTGCCACGGAAACAGAGGTAAACACAGCCAATTAGCGCTGATCTCACCCCTTGTGTAAATCTTGGCAAGGTTCCAGCATCTGTTCCAAAAATGGAGGGGAAAAAAACTGCAGTTGTCTAAAAATGGGCCGTCTAAGCCTTTTTTTTTTTTTTACAGAGGCGGACGCTTTACATTGGGGGGGGTGAAAGTTTTTAAGAATCTTAACCGTTTGAGTGCCAGGGTTGACGCCGATGCATAACATTTCCAGAACGTTAATGAATCTAAAAAATAATAATAATAATCTACTTTGTTCGTTTACTTTTATATAAGTAAAAAAATGTATTTCTTTCAAAGGGATCTCTCAGCACTTTTTTATTCCTAGTACGAGATTAAAAATGTATTTAAAAAAAATTCCACTTTTTTTTTTTTTACCCGTGGTTTTTGCCCCATAATATAAAGTTTTCAGGCAGCTGCATATCAGCCATTTGTATGATTCTCGCTCTGTTATCTGATCCCCGATCTACTAACCCCCCCCGACTCCTTATCATACTGCCTGTGGGGAACAATAGAATGGCTCGGTCTTAATCATCCAGTCTGACTCTGGAGTTATTACTGTATACAGCGCTCTCTAAAAGTAAAGTTCGTCCTCTAATAAGACCTTCCGTTCCTGAGGTGGAGGATGGCTGATGTTTTACTGAGACCTGTTTTTATTTTCGGCTTTCAGTACCCTGTCCAAGTGCTGCCACGCTATGGTTGCCCTGATTTACCCCTTCGCCTGGCAACACACCTACATCCCAGTGCTGCCGCCATCCATGATCGACATTGTCTGCTCTCCCACCCCGTTCCTCATCGGTCTTCTCTCCAGCTCCCTGCCTCGTCTGAAGGAGCTTCCAGTGGAAGAGGTGAGGAACTTCTGGCTGTCCTGCGGGACAGAGGTATAGAATGGCAAAATCGGGACTTTCCCCCGCAAAACAGGATAGTTGGGAGGCCAATCCTAATTTCCCTCAATAATACATTAGACTACTGTGTAGAACACTGTATTTGATGCATAAAGGAGAATATATCTGACCCCTGTAAAATTACCCCTGCTTCATTCCCCACAACCATAATTGCCCCTGCATGAGCATCGCATCACCATACGCAGGCAGGAGGTTCCTCTGCTCTCACGATTAACGGTTATCGAGATTCCGAGGGCCCCATCATCCTCCGCATATAACAGATATGTAGATTGTTTGTATGACATCTACCCCCCCGGGGGCATCCGACCATCTGCTGAACAGATACTGGAGCAGAGCTCATTGTATCAGATTTTTTTTGGCCAATTTCCACGCGCGGGGAAAAATGATTCTAATTAACTAACGGTTTCCGGAGGAGGAGGAAAAACATGGATTTATTGGCCAAAAATAGCACCATTTAAATTACAAGCTACAGTAGCCAACCGCAAAGGAACGGAACGAGCTGACGTCACACGCACGCACGCACTCATACACGCACGCATGCACGCACGCACACACTCATACACGCACGCACGCACACACTCATACACGCACGCATGCACGCACGCACACACTCATACACGCACGCATGTACGCACGCACACACTCATACACGCACGCATGCACGCACGCACACACTCATACACGCACGCATGCACGCACGCACACACTCATACACGCACGCATGCACGCACGCACACACTCATACACGCACGCACGCACACACTCATACACGCACGCATGCACGCACGCACACACTCATACACGCACGCACACACTCATACACGCACGCATGCACGCACGCACACACTCATACACGCACGCACGCACGCACACACTCATACACGCACGCACACACTCATACACGCACGCATGCACGCACGCACACACACACTCATACACGCACGCACGCACACACTCACACAGGCACTCACACACACTCACACACGCACACACGCGAACCCCTTGTCCTGTACCTGTGATACAATGTTACAAACATTTCAAAAACATACATTGGTACACTTCCTGTTTCCTGTGGCCTTCTCCTCCTGATTGGCTCCTCCTGGTTGGCTCCTCACTTTGTATCAGTTGAAATATATATCTTTGTTTAGCTAAGGCATCTATTAAGCCATAGTTGCCAACAGTCCTGACTTATTTTTTCTGCCGCCACGATTGTTTCTCCTGCTGTAACGACTCGAACCTTAATCAGTCGTTGATCTCGTCTTAGATTCAGGAGCCGGATATCTATCCAATGCATGTTTCAACCCCCTCACTGGATTAGCCTCTACCACGTCTGCTGGTCGGCCGTTCCATTTTACGATGGAAGGTTGTTCTATTTCCCGTGCAAACAAACGGTCTTTATTTGCTGTCAGAACCCACGTTTCCAGATAGCGGCGGTTTCCGTGCGGCTGGTTCGTGGCATTTTCCGTTTCGTGGAGCGATACGGCCCCCGGTCGCTTCTTTTGTAGCAGCCGATACAAGGCGATGGCTGAGTTATCGTTGGACGCCGTCCAGCAGAATCTGTCATTTCTGGTCAGACGCAGGGAAACCTCAAGCCGCGGCTGAGGATGTGAGAGCAGCCGGCAGTACCGATGCCAGGCTTCTGGGCGATCGCCCCCCCCCCAGCATGCCGGAGCTGACCCCCGGCACGCAGGCCATTAAAGACGTCTGTCTTTGCTTCTTCCCTGCAGGTTCTGCTGGTCGACCTCGTGAACAATCGCTTCCTCAGACAGGTGAGTGAGATGACTTTCCGTGAATGGGTTAGCACAAGTCGCATAAGCTGCCGAGGGACCTCGGAGGTCTCCTCTTTAGATGGAAAGAAGATGAGACTTCCGAACACCTTTTTTCTATGTTGGCCCAATAAACCTGCTCTGAAGACTCCATAGACTCTTGGACTTTTATCCCATCTCCTGGGGATTGTAGGAGTGAGCTTGGGGGGGGGGGGCTATAGAACATGAATCACATTTAACCCCTTAAGGACAATGGGTTGTGAGCCCGTACATGTACATGGCTTTGTCGTGAAAGGGGTTAAATCCATGAATAAGAATCCAGTGATGTTTTGGGGTAACGTTAACGGAATGTTCTCCGCGCGTTTCAGATAGACGACGAGGACTCTATCCTTCCACGGAAGCTACAAGCGGCTCTGGAGCAGATCCTGGAGCAAAGGAACGAGTTGGCTAGCGAGAAGGAGCCGGGGCAAGCGAACACTCAGCATGGTAAGCATCGCCAGGTCTTCTCCTACTCGGTCCTTTCCCGTCCGGTGTCCCTGAGTTTGGTGTCTCGCGTTCCTCCCAGACGCGACGTCCCTGAACGACGTGGTATCCGAAGCGTTCGTGCGTTTCTTCGTGGAAGTCGTGGGCCACTACTCCCTGTTCCTCGTCCCCGGAGAGCAGGATGAGAAGTCTCTTCTCCGAGATGCTTTTCGCAAGTCTCTCTCTTCCAAGAGCGTCCGTCGGTTCCTGGAGGTGTTCATGGAAACCCAGATGTTTGGTGGCTTCGTTCAGGAGCGGGAGATGCGAAAGCAGGGTACAAAAGGTCAGATTTCCCCGTAATCTTCGTTTCGAACATCTGTTAAGGTTTTTGCAGTCCATGAGTTAGTCCACCCCGGTGATAGTTTCCTTTTTCAGGACGTGTGAATCAAACACTACCGTCCATGTTACATACGAGGGCTGTCGGTCCACAAGCTTTAGACACCTAGAATTTTTGGCCAATTACCTGGTAATGGCCTCAAGAGGGCAAATCAGACAGGCCTTATTTATGTCATAATTCCACGTGTCCATATCTGGAAGATTCCATTGTTTCCAGTCGTATTATATTTGGTGGCTTTCCCGGCTTAAACACCACACCGAGCTGATGCTTTATGGCAATGTTAATGAAGTCCGTTCCTCCATAGACTTTCATTAGTCAGAGAGTCCGGCTGGGTGCTTAGGACTGAGACATTCTATTGTTCCCCACGGGCAGTATGACAAGGAGTCGGGGGGTTTAGTAGATCGGGGATCAGATAACAGAGCGAGAATCATACAAACGGCTGATATGCAGCTGCCTGAAAACTTTATATTATGGGGCAAAAACTACAACTGGGGTAAAAAAGAAAAATAATGTGAATGAAATGTTTAATCTGATACTAGGATCTGGATCATGCAGGCGTTCTCTGCGTTACCCCTTAGCTGGAACGTGGTGAACATTCCATTTGGTTAATGTATTTATTTAGACGCAGATGCACACAGAGCCCCCCCGACCGATGCTTGTCCAGCTGCGAAGCTCTTTCTCTCGGCGAGGGTGTGTGCGGACGGCACGAAACGCTGACCACCCCATTTGTTTGTAAAGCTGCTTGTTTACCCACAGGTCTGTTTGAGGTCCGAGCGCAGGAGTATCTGGAGACCCTCCCGTGTGGGGAGCAGAGCGGGGTCAACAAATTTCTCAACAGAATAGGTAAGAGGGACCAGCTGCGCGTCTATGTGCGTGTATTGGACGTACATGCATTGTGCACATGGGTGGGTTCATGAAGCTAAAGATGCTTTTAACCCAAAGTTTCCTATTTCCCATGTATCTGGATCTCCCTTTACATATCGCGAATGCTGCTACAATGTAACAAAAAGATGTTGTATTAGCCACTTCTGGCGAGAGGCTGTTCCACTTATCTACCACCCTCTCTGTAAAGAAAAGCTTCTCTCCGTTCCATCTAAACCTCTGATTATAATACTATAGGAAAATTGTATTATTGATTATATTCATTCATTGATACATAATAATAATAATGACAATAATAATTATTATTATTATCCATAACCTGTATATATGCTTTTTTCTTCTCCCTAAATATTATAACTAGTTGTGTCTACAGGTATAAAAAACTGTGATTTTTCAGTAACATGTTTATTTACCTAAATCATCCCTAAAAGTTACTTAAATTGTATATATTTTTAATATTTAAATTTTATTAATAGTAATATTTTAATATTAATATATATTTTATTTTGTATTTTTATTTAGGTAACAAAATGCGATTCCTGCACAAGAAGTAGGGATGCGGATAAGCGACCGTGTGGATTTCTATTAAGTTATTAACAAGCTTTCTTAGCTAAAAGATAACCCATTGAGCGGGAGGATCTCCTTCCGCTACACGCTACCGTATGCACAGAAGGCGAGGGGGCCGCGGAGGAACGGTCAGCTTTGGACAGGATCGGGTTAATGCCCCCGCGCATGGCCAATGAAGAAATACTTGTGAGGTTGCGCAATCCTTGTGCACTGGACCGGCATCCGATAAGCTCAACGCTGTCACATGGACCTAGGCGTTTTTTTTTTTTTTTTTTTTTTTTTTTTTAAATCTTCTATTTATGATAGGGTTAAAAAATTTTGGGATGGAGTTAAATATGAAAATTTTTTTTTTCTACCTCTGAGAATTCAGAGGATCGTGAATCACTTGTACAGAAAATCTATCTGTGAATAGGGGATAACGGGACGTGACTATGGCCGACAGATCGGGACAAGGAGTGCAGAGGATAGACATCGCCAATCCCAGTTCCTCTACAAAGAAAAAATAATATTAAATACGTTAAGCTAAGGCATGGGTGGGGCATACATCCAGCCACACCCATTTACCACCCACTTCAGTCTCTGAACCGATAGCACTCTAAGCAGCTGCACGATGTACCTCATGGGAGGTCCTTCCCTGATGATGGAATATGATTGGTCAGTGGGCGTGGCTATGTTCAGTTAAAGTTCTGGGAATTCCACTAATCATTAATATTCTGCATCTTTAAGTCAGACCAGACTGTCCTGTTTTATAGGTGTCTATGTAGATATGTTATGTTTTGTCTGATCAATACCACAAGCTGTGACCACTGATAATATAGCACATCATATTGTGATAAGCTGCTGTTGTGTTTTTATTGATCCATGTCTGGTACTGAATGGGTTACTGAAATTACCTATTGGCAAGCAAGGGGGGGGGGCTCCAGCTTCCAAGAGACTGGCTGAGCATCATGGGAGGTGTAGGCCACTGAATCTGGAATACCATAAGCTACCTGTTCCTCTTTACCTGCCCCAGGTGGGTGTACGTAGGAGAAGAGCGAAACATGGTTTGTTGAGGGTGCGAGAAACTATTGCCAGCCCCCACCTCTTAACCGGCACAAATCAGCTGTGTTGTGTGGTTGAGATAGGGTTAACAAGTCCATTGTGGTAGGGATGGTCAATGTGCACCAATGGGAAATAAGGATTGTCATATATTTAACCCTTTCAGTTACAGCTGATTTTTATTTCTATTATGAGTTGCACAGAGCTCGTAAATTAAATGGTTAATCCACAATCCAAGCAGTTGCCATGGGGGGGGCTTAGATGTAATGGATGGAAGTTTTACTTTACTGAGAGGGACGTATATAAGTGGAACAGCCGCCCAGCAGAAGTGGTAGAGGGTAATACACTGAGTGTATTAAACACGCATGGGATAGGCATACGGCTCCTGAATCTAAGACGAGACCAACGACTGATTAAGGTTTGAGTCTTTACAGCAGGAGAACCAGGCAGACTAGACGGGGGCCGAATGGGGGCCGATCTGCCGGCAGGTTCTATAGGAAATAAAGTGCAGCTCGTTAGCGCCCTCTATGGGAACCACAAACAGCTGCTACTTTTCCATCCATAGAACTTTGTTTTTACTCTTTGTCTTTTCTTATTTTGTAAACTGGATAGAAAGTTAATTCCTTTTCACGTGGTTTTTTTTTTATACAGGCTTTAAAATTTCTATGGTTCGGGAATTTCTAAATTTTTATCAACCAAAATGATTTGTTTTCAGGAATTGTTACGCTTTATAACCAATGGGAACGCAGAAAAAGGAAACGCGGAAATCCCGTTTTATTTCTTTTTTTTTTAACTCCGGTGTCCCAGCTCGCTAGATTTCTTTCCATCGACTAACAATTAGAGCCCAATCTCGGTGCATCCAACAAAAACCAGAGTGTGTCACAGACAAAAATAATCTGTGAAAAGATAAAAGATTAATAAAAAATAAAAATATCAAGAAAAAATAAAAGTAATATAATAAAGTATTTATTTATTTAGACCAATGAAATGGTGGCGATGGTCGATTTGTTGTAGATGCAGGTTGACAAGCTGTTTCCCACAATAGCATTCTGCTTTATGACTGCGTTTGACCTTTAACCTCTCAAAGTATTACCCAGAATCCCCTGCTGTCCGTAGCCCGTGTCTATCTGGTTTCAGGATCTCTCTGTACATTCTGGTCGAACAGACCTAGAAGTGAAGCAGAAGAAGACAATGCAGGCCAGCCAAGACACATCGTAGATCCATATGTCCCAAGTGTCCCTCTTTAGGATGACCAGTCCCTCCACTGAAGCCCCTCTTTTAAAGGCGCTCAGAATGTTTGCCGGGCATGAGGGTATCGCAGGGTTCTACAGCCCTAAAAGCCCCGATAATGTGTATAGAATTTAAAATGCATAAATAAACGAGCCGCCAATCAGTAAAATGGCAAAACCGATTTTCTTTAATAAAATATTTCCTGTTCTAAATATTTGCCTTACCTGTTCTTCTAGATACCCCTTTGAATTGGCACTGGCCCGGCGGCACCCTGCATGTGAATAGCCCCAGGCAACCTCCGCAATCTGACGGCTTCTGGCAGGAGCGGCCGGCGATGACATCACAGGATGACTAAGAGAGTCATAACAGGCACATCGCATAAATATTTAGAAGGCTGACAGTTCAATCAGCCAGTTACATTTTATAAAGTATTTTGGTCACCATGGCAACCAATAGAAGGTTCCTTATTAATGGACCATTCCATTGGTTGCTATGGTGATAAGACCAATTCTCAATACGGTACCGGGGCGGCTCTTTAATAACCTCCTTCTTAATGTATTGATGGGAGCTGATACATTGTAACGAGTTCAGATGGAGGAATAAGAATGGTGGACGTGAGAAAACCACCAGAGAGCGAATAATTATACATGATTTGCCATAAAATAGTCAACAACATCTAAAAAAATACCTGGAAAACTGTTACGTTGGTCAAAAGTGAAATACAAAGTATCCCCGAATCAAGGGATAGCCGTAAATTTCAATCAGGGGTTCCCCAGTTTCTTACCGTGTCCATGTTGAACTCTCCATGGGATCTCGCAAGTTGGATGGACTCTGAGACCTTCTCCTTAGAAGATCCCCGTTCTTCCAAAACACTCAGCACCCTCGGCCCTTGCTTCTCCCCGTTTGTGGTCTCCCAACCGACGTCATCATCTTCGTCGTCTGCTTCCCACCAGCCATTCGCTGGTGACCTCTTCTTGACCATCTGGGCAAACGTTCCAGATCCTCCTGCCTGTCTAAACCTCTCCTGACCATTCCAGGAAGCCACCGGCCTCCCGTCTGCCCTCGCCCCAGCCTTGGCCGTTACAGCAACCGCCGTCACTAATATGGATGCCCGCAGGAGGGACACAAAATTCATGTTTTTCTACAATATTCTACAATCCGGTTCCAAAATTTGCAAGTTCTGTTGAGCTCTACCCAAGTAAGGGTTGGTCTTGTACCTCTTATTTATATAATGCTTGGATTTTGGGCCTCCACCCTTACCTGTCAATGACTGCAGAATTTCGGCCATCCCCTCTAACACACCTTTGCCCCTCGCATGGAAAATGTTCTCCCATCCTGACGTCACCCTTACAATGCACGGGATTTTTCCTACCTATCCATAAGTGCAAAAGGAGACGTTTAATCTCTCGCGGACACCTGTCTGGGTTACTCACGCACCACAAAGCAAACAGAGAAACCCGAAAGGAAACTCATCGAGACACAAGTTTGTGTAAGTCTCTCCATGAACAGAAAAACCCAGGATCAGATCGGCCCCATCCGGCCCCCGTCTAGTCTACCCGTTTCTCCTGCTGTAAAGACTCAAACCTTAATCAGTCGTTGGTCTCGTTTTAGATTCAGGAGCCGTATGTCTATCCCACGCATGTTTCATAAGGCTTCGAGACCGTCTGAGGAAGAGACCTTTGAGGTCCTGAAAGCCTATGTAACTTTACATCTTTTTCTATGCTGATTCAATAAAAGCTATCAATTTCTGAAAAAAAGACTCCATTTTCTCTTGGGCTAAAACGGTTCTATCCATTTTTTTATTTATCAAGATCCTAGACGTGTCATTGGTCAGCTGGACTGGTAAGTACAAACCAGTGCGTGGATCTCTCCGACGTCCAGATTCACGAGACTCCCAAATCATGAGATTGATTGGACAGTTTTATTGTCAGCAATGAAGTTACAAGAACACGGAGAGCTAAATGTATCCAGACGATGAAACGTTAGCCTTCCTCTGCTCCAAGTGTGTCTGGGTATGACATCATAAGATCGCTTTCTTGACATCATTAACTTAAAAAGTGAGAATACTTAAAATATTCCCTGATCTTCCATCGCATTGACATTGATGGCTCCGTTGGGAGTCCAGGTCATCATGCAGAAGTATTTAACTCAACAAACCCAAGTTTTTATGATATTTTGTGCACTGATTTCCCTGCTTTTGCTTGACATTGTGTTTAATAGGCAACCATCTTTCCAATATGATGCATTTGATGCCTTCAATCGCAGTGGTATAGAAAAAAAATCAAATGGAAACAAGTTGCAGGTCTGTGATGTCACAAATTTAAAGAGCCCTATATGGTGATGTCATAGCCGTGATTTTCCTTCTTGACATTTCGATGGGACTGGGCGGGTTTTGTTATCGGATTGGATTCCTCCAAATTTTAGGGCAAAAGGAATGTGCTACTGGGAAGATAGATACAATGTATCAGGTCCTAGTAGACAAGTAGTGGGGGGTCTACGACGTACCATGAGATCCTCGTGAGATGCGCCCTCATCAGGAAAGGCATATTGGGAATTTTATATTCCTCTACTAGACATGAAGGGTCTGGCGTTCATGAATGTAAAATATGTAGAAAGAAATATTATTTTACATGAGATCTTTCATATCACATGAGCTTGAGGTGTCCACCCAGTCCTGTCTCACAGATGTCCTCCTTAGGACTGTTGTTGGTGTCTGGAGGTGAGAAACGTCTTTCCGTCAGATGGACGAATTCTCCATACTCTGGGGTTAGGCCAGATCATGGCCTCAACCTGCTGCGGGCTGACTGTGGAGGGTGAGATGAGCCGCGATATCGGGCCACGGGATTGGAGGGAGAGACGCGCGGCCAGGAGACCCATCCGAACGCAGGTGTCTGTGTTTAATCCCGAAAGAGCCCCACAGAGGAGTCCGGCCATGAGGCTAATGGGAAGGAAGTGAAGTTTACAGTTTACACAAAGCAAGGAATCTATACCAGCCCAACCTCTTCATACCCCAAAGCACAAGGTTACCAAGTGGTGTAAAATTACCTGTCACCGGCGCCAGATACGTTGATGATGTCCTTTGGAGAAATTGGAGCGGCGGGGTAATGCAAGGCACATGGATCTCCACGGCGTACCTAACAGGAATGCATGAATTTAAAAACAAATGCAGCCGTATAATACAATGGCAACATCCCATGGGTTTTATTTAGATGTACAATCAACCAGAAGACGCTTGAACCCAACATTTTTTAAAGTGTATGATGTCATTAGTCTTTGGCGTGGAAAGAAACAGACCTTTGCTCGTTTTTCTTTGGTAAAGAAACCTCTTCAAGGATCGACCTCAGTACTGGAAACAGGGGCATGAAATACCCACCTTGGTTTTAGGACACAGGGACAAGGTCCCCTCATTGCTGAGACCACACAAGAGCACCCCATGGGCTCCTAAAGTCACTATCACAACGTGCAAATACTCCAGTAACGGTAGAGAGAGGGTAATGGCGGCGTCAATAACATCATCTAATTCCGATGGAACATCTAGAGGAAGAAAACATCAAAGGATCAAGTTAACTTGTGGGTCTACAATACAATGTATATTCCAAAGCCACCCAACACTCTCGTCGTAGGAGAAGGACATCGGTGACCACAAGAACGAGGATAAGATAATCAGACCAACCAGCACGCAAAATGTTCAGATCCATTCCCTTCCTTGTGGATATGGGAAGGAAGAGGGTCAGCCATCTATCCAAACTCAAATACTCAAAGTCTTACCAAAGGGCACTGGGCACCCCAGAGTCACGTTGATGGAGATCAGCTCTTTGAGGTTTGGGGAGATATAGGTCAGAGCTTTCCAGCTGTCGGAGAGAAAAGGTTTTGAAGCTTTGTCTACGTCTGTTGGCTCGTAACAAACTGTAAAGCAATAAGACATCAAATCCGTTACGAGAGCCAATGAAACATCTGAGGAATTTTAGTATAAAAAAAAAAACAACATGCGCAAAAGGGTTAAAATGAACTGTATGGGGTTTGGTGAGCCTATAGAATTCCCGAAGTTACGATCTTTACTCCAGAGTGGTTCCTCGATAACGATCCTGGGGGTCTGCAGATATTTTGACCAGGGTACAAAACATAGAATGCTTTAGGAAAGGTTGCCCCAGCCCCGCAGAGCTTACAGTCTACACGAACCGGGACTCGGGGCCCTAAGTCTGAGTGGACGCTGACCTGGCACGGAGTTTTTCCGGGCGAGATCACAGACATACTGGATGGTGGACACCGGTACATTCCCATCAATACACAACAGCGGGGTCTGCCGGAGACTGTCGGCAAACTGAGACACCTAAAAGAAGACAGCGATAAGAGGATAATTGGTTAAATTGGTACAAACTTACTTATTATCAATGGGCTGGAGGGTCCATTGAGCTGTGGGTTGGAATGTCAGTCAGCATTAACAAAAACCTGCTTTTTATCTAATTTTGCCCCAATAATCTCCCTTTATCTGCAGACCTGGAGCCGCCGTTGCTGTCAGTCATGTGATATTTTGGGTGACTTTCCCGGCTCAAACCCCACACTGAGCTGATGCTTTATGGCAATGCTAATGAAGTCCGTTCCTCCATAGACTTTCATTAGTCAGAGAGTCCGACTGGGTGATTGAGACTGAGCCATTCTATTGTTCCCCACAGACAGTATGATAAGGAGTCGGGGGGTTTAGTAGAACCCGAAATGGCAAACATGCAGCTGCCTGAAAACATTATATTATAGGGGCAAAAATACTAAAACCGGTTAAAAAAAGAAATAATAAATAATTCAATATTTAGATATTATAACCTTGTATTTCAGAAGACATTTCAGAACTTCCCATCCTTGGTCTCGTGCTGGAGGGATGACCTCCCAGACTCTCTCACAATTTCCATCCCGTTTTGGAGTGTGAGTGACGTTTCCAAAGCACGGGGATCACCCTGTCATCAAGGGGCTTTTCTCAGATTTTAAACATAGCAACAAATAAGTATGTATTGGGGAGATTGGCTCATCGAGTGCGCTCATCCTGGGTGTCGGATCCGCTCTGGATGATCTCTTCAAAGATAACAGATCCCTTCTTAATCTGCTTAACCCAACAGCATCAGTGCTTGAATTCAGGTTTACATGACATTAGACTCCATACTATTTCTTTTTTCTTTTTTTAATTAGTAGACCCCTCACCAGAAAAATAAAACTTCGGATTAATCGCTACAAAAAAGTTTGTCAAATATATATATTTTTAATTATTTTAATGGAATAAAAAGTTAGAAAATTACAAAAAAATTTATTTCACTAAATTTCTGTTTCAGCTCCTAGAACATAATATTTCTAACTGGACTCTTCTGCTGGGCTATGGCTCACTTATAATACCTTAATATATCATCTACTGGTGCAGGACTCGGGTAACAGATACGTAACGACTGTCATGGTGGG
Organism: Spea hammondii; assembly: GCA_029215755.1. Taxonomy (NCBI): domain Eukaryota; kingdom Metazoa; phylum Chordata; class Amphibia; order Anura; family Pelobatidae; genus Spea; species Spea hammondii. Next base: position 2,627,657 of record JARDYJ010000004.1, read on the forward strand.
TTGATTTAAATGGGATATGCTTTATGGTGAGAAGAATATAATTAAAATTGGTTGTTTTCTCAAATTAATTTAAATAAACATGGAGGCAACCCCACAACATTTTAAATTATTAAACAATTATATATATATATTAATAATAATTATTAATATATATAAATAAAATAATGATAATAAAAACAACAATTACTATAACAATAATATATATAAATAAGACAAATAACTATTATTTAATACTATTACTACTACTAATTATTATTATATATAAATAAAATAATGATAATAATAACGATTACTATAACAATAATATATATAAATAAGACAAATAATTATTATTTAATACTATTACTACTACTAATTAATATTATATATAAATAAAATAATGATAATAATAATAATAATAATAATTACTATAATAATAATAATAATTATATATAAATAAGACTAATAATAATCATTATTATTAGTAGTATTAAATAATAATAATAATAATTGTTCTAAAAAGCCTCTTTTCATTAGGATTATTGAAGTGGGGTCACGATTCTTACATAGGTCTCGGTTATACGCTGATGGATATCCATGTCCCCGAGACCGAGGCTCAGCTCCCCGCTGTCTGTGATCACCGCGCAGTACGTGGCTGTATTGTGGCCCTTCAGCTGCGCTACGCCGCGCATGTCCTGCGACAGAAAAAGAACATACAGTTTGTGCCGCGTAAAAAGGGCATTAAATGGAAAAATGAAGACTCAGGTGACATAACTGACGTTTGTGTAGAATAATTTCACATGGTGAATTTAAAATGATGCATTTTGGAGGACTTGGGTTGATCCGTTGTCTATACGTCTATGGGCCCGATGAGTGGTGGGGATGACCCAGTAATGGCAGACTCACCATGTGGGAGCAGAACCGGATCACCGAGTCAGCGTGGTCATCCTGCCCCAGAGCCGAGATAAAGAGCGGCTTCTCTCCAAGGCGGCTCAGACAGTCTGCAGGAGGACAGAAAATGCACGCAGTCGTCAGTAAATAGAACCGGCTTACACTTACACAGCAGCCGGCCTTATCATACTGCCTGTGGGGAACAATAGAATGGCTCAGTCTTAATCACCCAGCTGGACTCTCTGACTAATGAAAGTCTATGGAGGGACGGACTTCATTAGCATCGCCATAAAGCATCAGCTCAGTGTGGTGTTTGAGCCGGGAAAGTGTGTGTACATATGTGTGCCAGTGCGTATGCTGAGGGCCAAGGGGCCGGAAGGTGCTCAAGGAGAACATTTCTTTTTTCCATTTGACTCACCTGCCAAATTCCTGCCGACTCCTCCAAAAGACTGATGAACCCGGCCAGGATTGGTCTGACCCCCGAACTACAAAAGACATCTCAGAATAAAACACAGCAGAAAACAATTAAGCAGCTTTTTTTTCTGCTGCTATGGCAACAAATGTTCACCTTATCAATAGACTCTGATTAGTAATTACGTCTTACCACCATCTTGTCATTAGCTGACTTTGCGATGAAATCGACATTGATGCCTCCGATCACAACCTGGGGAGGAAAAAAAAAGACAATTTGATTGTGGAAAATAAAATTAAACTGCATTTCTTAATGATACTTCCCATGTGTCCCTGTTTAGTCTGATCAGTCCCATTTTTTCCTCCCCTGATGCCCCTCTTTTCTAGGAGGTCAGAGTGTTTGCTGGGTATGAGGGTATACTATTAATGCAATACTGAAAGGGTTACGGCGCTTACCGGTGACATTAACCTGCCTGGTAAAAGACTTACAGGTTTGGAGTCAGCGGGAGGTTTTTCGCGTCTTTCAGGACACGGAGGGCTCTTCCTCGCTCCCCGTTTAGGGCTCCAGATCTCACTGAGAGCGACCGCGATGCGGCTGCCCACCTTGGCGTTGTTTTTAATGAGCGCGATATCTGGGCAGGGGTGATGTGAGGAAACATCGTCCACCTAGTAGCTCAGTCCGTATGTGGCCCCTGCCCTGACAACGGGGTCCACTGAAGTCCTAAAAAGTCTGAGAGTCACTCCAGATACCCCCTTTCTGATACCACCTTGCAGGGGCAGTTCCTGGAAAATGTGGCAGATCATGTGGCTGGGTGGTCAGGATCCTTTCGATCCACCAAATACCCCCCGACCTTCTCCATAACACCCCCCCATCCCGTTACCTGCCTACATCTATCAAAGGATACTGGATCGCAAGGATTTGCCTCCTGTCAGCTCATTGACCCTCCGCAGCACAAACGGCGTCACCTCCTTTCCCACAATCCCCTGCAGCCTAATGGGGGGAAAATGCATGTTTTGCAACTATGCATGGGGAGTCCTGTATACAGTAATAACCCCCAGCGCTGTATACAGTAATATAACCCCCCAGCGCTGTATACAGTAATATAACGCCCCAGTGCTGTATACAGTAATATAACGCCCCAGCGCTGTATACAGTAATATAACCCCCCAGCGCTGTATACAGTAATATAACCCCCAGCGCTGTATACAGTAATATAACCCCCAGCGCTGTATACAGTAATATAACCCCCAGCGCTGTATACAGTAATAACCCCCAGCGCTGTATACAGTAATATAACCCCCAGCGCTGTATACAGTAATATAACCCCCCAGCGCTGTATACAGTAATATAACCCCCCAGCGCTGTATACAGTAATATAACCCCCCAGCGCTGTATACAGTAATATAACCCCCCAGCGCTGTATACAGTAATATAACCCCCAGCGCTGTATACAGTAATACCCCCCAGCACTGTATACAGTAATATAACCCCCCAGCGCTGTATACAGTAATATAACCCCCAGCGCTGTATACAGTAATATACCCCCAGCGCTGTATACAGTAATATAACCCCCAGCGCTGTATACAGTAATATAACCCCCAGCGCTGTATACAGTAATATACCCCCCCAGCGCTGTATACAGTAATATAACCCCCCAGTGCTGTATACAGTAATAATTCCCCAGTATATAGTAAAAGCCAGCTGTCATTGGTCAGAGAGTCCAAGCAGTCATTAAGACTGAGCCATTCTATTGTTCCCCACAGGCAGTATGATAAGGAGTCGGGGGGTTTAGTAGATCGGGGATCAGATAACAGAGCGAGAATCATACAAATGGCTGATATGCAGCTGCCTAAAAACTTTATATTATGGGGCAAAAACTACAACTGGGGTAAAACAGAAAATAGCTGGAAATTTTAGATACATATTTTGAATCTGATAGAGGAATAGAAAACAAAAAATGGTAGGGGCTCATCTGTAAGAATCGTGGTCTGCACACATCTGTACACAGCATGAGGTGGCACGTACGTGGCTTCCGTGAGGGCCTGTTGGATGGCTTCTTCTATCTCCTGTCCAGAGGACGAGTGCTCAGAAGGAATGGGAACGGCTATCAGGACTCCACTTCTCAATCTAATCTCCAGGGACCTGGCTGGCAGGAGGAAAGGTCATTGGTGAAGCTTGGAGATGACAGATAGCAAATACCGAAGCGTAAAACCCGTTTTGGTTATTTTGACGGAACGTCTCAGGGGGAAATATATTTATTCCAGGATTATTATTTGGGTTCCTTATTAAAAAAAATAAACAGTTCTTTCTGATTCATTTCCAAAGTTGCCGTTTCCAAACAGGACTTTACTTCAACGTCTTACCAATGAGCTGTGCAGCTTCTACCTCGTTCCGGACATGACAAGGAGCCTGGAACCCACAGCGTGGGGTAAAAAAGGACGGGAAATCTCTAGAATCACCAAACGTAGAAACGCAGACTCCTTCTGTTTCCTAGCATGAAATTAAGAAGACATCAAGTGTAAGAAGAGTTCTGTATAACAGTTGTCCAACTCGAGACCTATAGGATATGGTCAGTAAGGACTCGCCCATAACCAACAAATGCATAATAAGAGGTCACCTCTGTGGTCTACAAGGAGTTATCAACAAGGTCTCTTCTCTGGTCTACATGGTCTACTCTGTGGTCTACAATGTGTTACTAATAATGTTTTCTCTGTGGTCTACAAAGTGTCATCAACAAGGTCTTCTCTATGGTCTACAAGGAGTTATCAACAAAGTCTCCTTTTCTGTAGTCTACAAGGAGCTATCAAGAAGATCTCCTCTATGGTCTACAAGGAGTTATCAACAAAGTCTCCTCTGTGGTCTACAAGGAGTTATCAACAAAGTCTCCTCTGTGGTCTACAAGGAGTTATCAAGAAGATCTCCTCTATGGTCTACAAGGAGTTATAAATATGGTCTTCTCGATAGTCCACAAGGAGTTATCAACAAGGTCTCCTCGATAGTCTACAAGATGTTATTTACAAGGTCTACTCTTCGTCCTTGACCTACAGGCTTGTTACGTTCCACATGGATCTTTATACATTACCATTTTCATGGGGTCCACTCTCCAGATTTTTATAACTTATTCCACAAAAAAACTTGGATAACACCAGTCTACCTCACCGAAAAAAACAACTTGGTTCTCATCAAGAACACAAATCAAATTCTACTTTTTACCAGATACTCCAGAGTACGGCCAATGTCTAGGATAGACTTCACTCCGGCTGATACCACCGCCACCGGCGTTCTTCCTAATTCCGTCAGATCCGCGCTGATATCCATGGCTAAGGCAGAAGAGAAAGGATCTTTGATGATCTTTTATGTAACTTTTTTATGTAATATTTAATATTTTTTACAATTCATATTGTTAATTGGTTTAAATATGTTTCCAAACAACAAACATTCAAAAAACTAAAAAGAACCTACTGGATGGTAAATTGCATTAATATTATTTATACAGCCCAAGGCTTAGCTGTAAAGCCGCGTTTCTTACTTTTCTCCCCATCGCGATGAACGCCTCCTATGCCGCCGGTCACAAACACAGGAATTCCAGCGTGATGAGCGGCTATCATGGTCCCAGACACAGTACTTCCCCCAGACATCCCCTGGGGATAAGAAGGACAAGGAGAAAAAAAAGGAGAAAGAGAAAAAGGAGAAAGAAGAAAGAGAAAAAGGAGAAAGAAGAAAGAGAAAAGGGAGAAAGAAGAAAGAGAAAAGGGAGAAAGAGAAAAAGGAGAAAGAGAAAAAGGAGGAGAACGAGAAAAAGGATAACAAGGAAAAGGAGAAAGAGAAAAAGGAGAAAGAGAAAAAGGAGAAAGAAGAAAGAGGAGAAAGAGAAGAAAGAGAAAGAGAAAAAAGAGAAAAAGGAGAAGAAGATTTAACAAGTAATTCATTGGCATTTATCTGCTGTAATAGTCCAATCAGCGCTGTTTTATGTTCCGTGTCTTCTCCAGGAATGCGATGGAGATGTCTTCATATCTATAGATAATTCTCATGCAGAAATACCTGGCTTAGAACATACGGAAGATCCCTTCGCGAAACCTTAACGCACTCTTTGCTTTTGGCCAGAAAGAGCAGCTCTTCTTCGCAAAGACCGACGTGGACTTTGCCCTTTAAGATCCCCACCGTCGCCGGCACCGACCCGTTCGTCCGCACGACGTCCTCTACTTCTTTAGCCATGCTGGGAATTACAGTAAACAGAACGTCCGTCCTTCTCACATCTAATGTTCCGTCTAGACGGGGCAAAAACCTAGCACCCCCCTCACCCATAATACAACATAACGTGGAGCATTCCAAGGGTGTCATCATGACATCATCATCAAAGCATCATCACATATGTCATTGAGAATAAAATTTTCCAACGTTCCTGGTGGTTGTTCCTGAACGATTACTGTGAGTTCTAGTTCTAGAGCAGCTAGAACGCGTCAACTGTCTACTGATGCCCCACGATGGTCTGTACGTAATACGGCGCCTGTAACTATTTTATTGAATTTTAGGCTCGGAAGGTCTCCTGGTTGATTAAAGGACCCAACGTTTAGAACAAACCTGATGTTGTGTGGATAAGGCATCCCGTGCGTTATAATTGTACTCTCTAGAGCCACGACCGGCCTCCCGTCAGCCAAAGCCTGCCTCACGCCGGGGTGAATCCTGAAGGAAGAATCTGGACAGAAAAATCCCAGAGCTGGATTTAGCGGTTATGCGCCTCATAGACGTACAGAAACCGCCAACCAGTACAGCTGTCCTATCCGGGTTCATTTAGACCTTTGGGGATAATTTACACCCTTTGGAGCAAATCGGCCCGGATTTTTACCCCCATAATGAGCTAGAGTAGTTTACAAAATAATCCTATAGTGTCTATCTCTGACTGCCCGCCGGTATTCTGATACACCGGAAATACTCAATGGCTGATCACTCCCATTGGTTGTTAAAAACTTATTTCTTCCCCCCTTTCAAAGACAAAAAGGCAATTAATCTAAAACTAGAGGGTGAGAGGCTGAGATGGAATCGAAAGAAGTTTTACTTTACTGAGAGGGTGGTAGATTAGTGGAACGGCCTCCCAGCAGAAGTGGTAGAGGCTAATACAACAAGAGCATTTGAACATGCATGGGATAGACATTTTGCCCTTAAACTTAAGATTCGGTAAAATTTACAAATTTGCTTGAAATCGTTTTTTATTTAGATTCACTTACTGTGACAAAGTCTCTGTCCAATCGCGGCTCCTCCTGGCCGACCTGCGGAGCTTCGCACTCCGGAGCCGCATCGTCTCAGCGCAGAGAATAGCATCGCAGTCCGACTGAAATTATTACAAACAGGAGAAAAACCGGCGAATCGTCAGAAATGTTCATAAAAAAAAAAATTCCTCCTTTAAATTCCAAATTCTGCTTAAAAAATGACGAATTAAAGCAAAGCGCGGATTTAAAATAGATTTATGGGTCTCTGCTGCGTTAGAGGTCCCGCCAGGGTACCTCCCAACCTCCACCCTCTGGCGAATCAGGAAGACAGGGGGGCGGGGCTTGGGAGGCAGCGCAGTATAAATTGAAATCGGGGTTCCGCGGGATTGTTGTCCTCAATCCCGCCGAGCTCTGCCTCTGTTCCGAAAGGCGGGATAGAGTGACAAAATCGGGACTGTCCCGCGCTAAGCAGGACAGATGGGGGCATGTTAATGTTCACCCCAAGCAGTGGGCCCTGAGAGACCCCGGGGGGACACCGCAATTCCGGCAGTGAATAGACATCCGGCGGGTTTACGTTTACCGTATTCGCTGGTTCTGTGCCCCCCCTGACATTACAAGCCGGTGAACGACCCAAGAAGAAAGCCCCCATTAGTAACACGACCGGGGAGTTTAGGAGCAGAAGAAAGCTGAAGCGTTTCAGGCTCTCCTCCTTACCTCTACGAGCTGAAGAGGGGTTTCAGAGCGAAAATCTGTGTTCCTGGGTAGTTAGGCCCTGGGGAAGGTTGGGAGGGGGAGGGGGTTTAGAGGGGGGAGAGGAGGGTAATTCTCCTCCTCAAGCTCCAGTGATCATTAACTCCAAAGGCAGTTAGAAGAAGGGGGAGGTGCAGAGGGGGGATCCCTGCCTGCTTCCCAAAAAGGGAGGGGAGGGGGCAGTTATGGGCTGCTGGACCCCGGCCAGGAATCCCAAACAGCCCCAGAAATGAATGGACTTTGCATCTTCAGCGCTTCGGTCCTGTCGTGGGGGGTTTTACGCCAGCCGCGTGGTCTTTGAGGGCATCACAGGGTTCTACAGCCCTAACAGCCCCGATAATGTGTATAGAAACAGCAGGAAACGGCTTTATACATTAAAGGGACGCCCCAATGTCCTACAACCCCCCCCCCCGGACAATCAATGCATATTCAAAATACAAATGTACTTACCTTAGGGAGAAGCTGCAGCTAAGGAGTTGCAGCGTCCCTCCTTCTTGGTGGTCCAGTGTTTTTAATGCCACTGATTGGCTGCTTGAAACAGCCAATCAGTGGCAGGAAAGTGCTCCCTTTGAATTGAATGAGAGTACGTTGTACACGCGCACAGGGAGGTCTCGTTAGGCCCCTGCTCGGAGTGTTTCCCAAACCTGCCGCTGAGTATATTGCTGTTTCCTTTTTCAGGTCATTTGGTTTCACCGACTCCTGCAGCCTCACCAACAAATAACGTACATTAAAGTTTTTCAATACGCATTATTTATCTGTAAAAAAATACCACGTCTGGGAGAAGCTGCAATGCACCAACTCCTCCAGGTCCTGATTTTGTCCACTAACTTACTGTGAAGATTCTATGTAGCGAAATATGTTACGCTAATGGCTCTAATACCATGAAAACCTTCACATATAACTGAGGCACCTGCATTCAAGCAGGGATATCAACCATAACAAACTGGGAGCAAAAGCACCAACTGGGAGTCTTATATATGATCAGAGGAGGGGGGGAAAGGAGGGAGATCAAGACTGTGTGACCCCGAGAATCTGCCCCCTCACCTGGGATTGGGGCAAAAACCCTGAGACTCCGTGGCAAACCCTAAGAGTCCCCGCTATGCACATGAGCATTGGTGTTTGGCTCGCTAGCCAAGGAACTGGGGGGGGGGGGGCAGATTCATAGAGAGGGACAGGGACAGGATCCTCAATCTTCAGACCCTAGCCTAGTCTACCACTTCTGCTCAGAAACGCTTCCACGTATCAACCACCTTGTCAGTAAAATAAAACTGAAACCACTATCTATAAATGAAACTATAGCTGGGGTAAATGGATGTCCTTATCATAGAAAGAGACCTGGTATGATTTGTTTTTTTTTTAAGGTTAAATTGCCTGATTATTACCTTATTTTCCCAGCTGTTTTTTTGGACCCAGCGGCAGATTCAGACTCGGACACTGCTGCCCCCTGGTGGACAAAAAATACAATTAAAAGCTTTAAATAACTGCAAAGCAAACTGACACATTTAAAAAAAAAATAATAATTTATTATGTTTCCTATAAATAATTCCAGAGCCATTCCCATGAATGCATACAGTAATAGCAGAGGATCGCTGACTTATTATATATATTATAGAAATATGTATATTTATAAATTATAATTATTATTATATTATTTTATAGAAGGATCTGGTGTATGTTGAACGTTTTGTTCTAATTGCAGAGATTTTTTCATATATTATAACATATTATAATAATCTGCAAAAAACCCGGTAACAATCAGCGCCTCTCATACTATGTAAAGAATATAAATGGTGCCTGATGTCTGCGGTCTCCGTCAGGATATATAGAAAGGTTACTTAGGGCCAATAAAAAATAAAACAAAAAATAATAAAAACCATTTTTGGGGTGCCTGGCAGCGCCCACATTCAGGGGCAGGCTGGTCCAGGGGGGGGGGAGTAGTCAAGCAATTTCCTCCAGGGCCGGTCCGAAAGCCCACAAAGAGCATGGCTGCTCACATAAATATGATATAGGAGTATATAATAATATATACAATAAATAATTATAATAAATGTATGTTTTTATTATAGCGATTATCACTATGGAAGCTGCTTTCTGTAACGTTGCGTCTCTTCTCTTTCAGCCTGCGGTCAGCGTCCGCTCGTCTCGGAATTCGGCAGCTCGAGGATTGTCGGAGGAGTTGATGCCCGGCCCGGCGCCTGGCCGTGGCTGGTGAGCATTCAGGTGCCTTCTGGCAAAGGTCATCGCCACTCTTGTGGAGGCACATTACTCGATCAGCAATGGGTCCTGACAGCGGCCCATTGCCTTAAAACCATGAAAAGGTAGGGATGGGTGGCGATGGGGTAAGAATGGCGGCTGGGGGGCTACCTTATCTGAGGGGGGTGAAAAGGTACGGTTTATCTTACCCAGTAAAACGATTATCTGTTACGTTGTAAACGTTTGCCTGGTTACTATTGCGAGGTTACTGTTTATGTATCTATTATTATGTGTAAAATTATGTTTATTAAATAGCGATTTTGGGACAAATTGCTGACATCCTATAACTTATTTCTGTACTTCGAGATTTTTGCCCCAGAATTACTCTTTGTGAATAGGGCCCAATATACGAGCCGCATGTCCGCTAATGTCTGTCTCTTTATAATAACTCAGGCTTGTACCAAAATGGCAAATTGTCCTTGGCGGACACCAACTCTCGGATCCCTCGGCCAGCGACGTCCAGATCAGATCCATCGGGTCTTACCTTCAACATGCGCATTACAACCCCCGTACTGAAAGGAACGACCTGGCGCTGATCCAGCTCAACGAGTCGGTCACATTCAGCGACTTCGTGCAGCCGGCCTGCCTGCCGAGCGCCAGCATGGAGATCAGCGCCTTGGATCCGTGTTACATCAGCGGCTGGGGGGTCACTCAGGACAAATGGGAACAAACTACACTGAAACCTACACTCCACACTCAGCTGCAGACACTCCGCACTCAGCCGCAGACACTCCGCACTCAGACACACCGCACTCAGACACGCCACTCAGACACGCCGCACTCAGCCACAGACACTCCGTACTCAGCACTCAACCACAGACACTCCGCACTCAGCCGCAGACACTCCGCACTCAGCCGCAGACACTCCGCACTCAGCCGCAGACACACTCAGACACGCCACACTCCGCACTCAGCCGCAGACACACCGCACTCCACCACAGACACTCCGCGCTCGGCCGCAGACGCTCCGCGCTCGGCCGCAGACGCTCCGCGCTCGGCCGCAGACGCTCCGCGCTCGGCCTCAGACGCTCCGCGCTCGGCCTCAGACCCTCCGCGCTCGGCCTCAGACACTCCGCGCTCGGCCTCAGACACTCCACACTCAGACACACCGTACTCAGACACACCGCACTCAGACACACCGCACTCAGACACACCGCACTCAGACACAGACACTCCGCACTCAGCACTCAACCACAGACACTCCGTGCTCGGCCTAAGATACTCCGCACTCGGCCTCAGACACAGACACTCCGCGCTCGGCCGCAGACGCTCCGCACTCAGACACACCGCACTCAGACACAGACACTCCGCGCTCGGCCGCAGACCCTCCGCACTGATTAACGGACTCCATGATCAGTTTACTTGCCTTCTACCCATGGCTGGCGTCCGCGCGTCTCGCAGCCAGCGATATTCATTTGTTGAATCTTTGATGTCTCGGCAGCCATCCAAACAGCGGATATCCTGCAAGAGGCCCGGGTGAAGCCGATAGACCTGCAGAAGTGTAACGGCTCCACGTGGCATAACGGCAACGTCCACGATTATAACCTGTGTGCCGGTTACGAAGAAGGCGGAATTGATAGCTGCCAGGTAAGGAAACAAATCGAAATGTCCGAAACCGTATCCGTGCGTTAAAGTTGATATCGAGCCGATGTCTTCTTCTCGGGAACATGCGTCGCCGGGGCCGAGGGAGAACCTGTGCCATGAAGGCCATGAAGACCTTGTGTCTTTGGAGGAAGACGGGTTACAATGTATACAGCGGATGTCACCGTTCCTTATAAGCCAAGTAAAGACGCCATTAACCTTCTTCTATCCTTTACCCCCGTAGGGTGACAGCGGAGGGCCACTGATGTGCATGAACCCGAGAGCTCCACGTACCATGTAATCGGAGTGACAAGCTGGGGCCAGGGCTGCGCCAAGTCAAAGAGGCCAGGAATCTATTCCAACACACAGCACTACCTGGAGTGGATCCTGAGTCACATTGGAGCCCCGACTCCCAAGCAGACTAAAGCAGCCGTCACCCCGAGCTTGGTCCGCGTTTCTGCACCCACACCACGGCCAGCCACCGCTGCCTCTTTATTGCCTCCACTGCCCCGCCAACAACCCCAGCCGGAGAAGCCTAAATCCAAGGGGCAGCCGCCAAAGAAGGGGGGTAAACTCAAGAACATCATCTCTCAGCTTAAGGAGCACTTTGCCAAGAAGACCTCCACCCAACGGCAGCCAAAAGCTCTCCGCAAGATATTTGGCGGCAAACGCCTTTCTTCTTAAGATGGAAGCAGCTGTTGAACGGATTGTTCGACGGCCACTAAGTTAGGAGATAGTTGTTAGTTATAAGATAGTTAGATAGTTAGTTAGATAAGTGACCGGCGTGACGCATTTACCAAAACCGGATTCCATCGCGGTAAATCATTGCGGCTCCGGTTCAATGAAATGGAATTAAACATCTTTCCATTCACGTCTTGCGTGGTCGGTGTCATCATTCATGGGGTGGGGGGGCGGGGGGGTTGTAAAGAAAAAGTTTTCTGGTTGTCCAGGGAGCATGGATATGTGTGAGTGTGAGTGTTAGTGGGAGAGCGAATGTGTGTGTGTCTATATGTGTATGTGTGCGTTAACATGAGTGTGTATGTGTTTGGGAGGGCAAGATGCTGGGGGGCAAACACTAGTTACCCATTAATAGGAAAAATGACGACCGGTAGTAGTAGTAGTTACAGACCCGCAGGTACCTGTGCAACATGAAAACTTTTGTTTACAATAGCTGTTGTGGTAAAGATTAGCAACAACTACCGGAATCTAGATTGTGAGCTCTTGGGAGCAGGACCCACTTGTGTGCAATTTTAAATGATTTTACTGTAACATCACTACGGCATCTGCTGGCGCTATATAAATGCCACTCTGCCACTCTGCCCATGCGGCCACTTCCTGTCTACCAGAGTAAAGGTGAGGAGACCAAACCACTCTGAGAGCGGAGGGGTGCACAGAATGAAATAAAAGCTTTTTATTATAATTAGGTGGACATTGCCCCTGTTTATATTTGGATTTGCCCACCGAGTGCAGCTGTTTTCCCCTCTTTTACTGTTTAAAATAATATAAGGGCGTTGGTTGACAAGCGGGTTTCTGGCATTGCAGCCACGAATGAGTTAAATTGACATGCATGCTAGGGGGCGTGGTTAAGCGGCGGCACTCATTCAGTTACATTGTAGCAGCCTTTGGAACGTTACCGCTCTCAGGCTAAGGATGTTGCTTGTATTCGCGTGGGAACCCCCCCCCGTGTGCTGACGTCAGAGGTAACCGGTGATTGGCACAGAGGCGATCGATGTCCCAGGGGTAGAAAGCCGGTCTGCCTCGGTCTGGGGGTAACAGGGGAATGACGGGCCATGTATGAATGAGATCGCATAGACATGCTATGCGGAGAGCTCGGAATGTAAACAGGATATCTTTGGCATAACAAGGAAGACATTTTTTTTTTACCTCCGGGGACAATGCCATTGGTCACCTTGCCCGCAAGAGCTTGGCCCTCCTTGTGCCATGTACGAATTTACCCCAGGAGGGGCACATGGCTTTTTTTACAATGGAGAAACCTTGGAACCCAGAATTCAAGATGCGCATGGAGGTTCTGCAAGGCCCAGGCTTTGGCAAAGGTCACTTTGATGTGTTGGGGCTTTAAACACGTGGCACCTATAGCTTTTTGCGAGAAGCTGCACGGAAAGGAAGCTCCCTGTGAAATGGTTGTGAATTTTGACCATCGGAATCGGCCAGAAAGTTTACTAAGTAAAGTCAATTTTATCGTCTTATTAGGGATCCGCGCTTGCATTCTCTTCCTAAAATTTGGGCCTCTTCTCTTAGTGTACCCTCTCACGTTCCTCTCTACCACCCTTGGAACGCTTTGGCTTAAACTACTCCTGAAGGCTACTGAAAGCTCTGGTCCCGCTTGCATTAAATTGGGCCAGTGGGCTAGCACTCGACGAGACCTTTTCTCTGAAGAGTTTTGTGTTCTGTTTTCCAAGCTTCACGTCAAGGTGACCCCTCACCCATGGGATTATACCGAGCGCTGCCTGAGAAGATCATTTGGAGATGACTGGGGCCGTCAATTGAGGTTCCAGAGTCGAGAACCCATTGGTTCCGGGTGCGTGGCGCAGGTCTACAAGGCCTATGCCGACCTCTCCAATATTCGCGAGCTGCTTCCTCAAACCCGGATCGAGACCTTTGATCAGGAGCCGTCGTACGAAGCCTGGGAAGTTCTGGGCCTGTCTGGGATTTTTCGACGTTTTAGGAGATGGAGACAACCTTTCAACTCAACGGAAAAACAAGGACCTGCCTTGGAAGGAATGTCCGGTACCCAGCCTGGACTGTCTGATACCCTTTCTGCCCCTAAAGGTTCAGATGCCAATCCTTTAACACCAGTTGCTATAAAAGTAAGAACTAATGGTGCATGTTACACTCTGACATGAATCCATACACATCACGTATATCTCTTTTTATCTATATACAGGCCAAGATAAAAAGTAAAATCAGTTCCAAAAGCTTTTGGTACCTCCGAGGTCTCATCTTCAGGAGGAATGGAGAGACCTCTGAAGTCCCAAATGCTAATAGAGAACCCAGAGAACATTTATTATGATCTTGATTCCTGTAACATATTCGGGGATGGACCCAGTTCTTAGTTCCTATATAATTATGAAATGTGGTCTGGTGTCCCCCCAGTCTGGGTCTTGTTCCCAATGCTGTCCTAATAAGTCCTGGTTCCAAACTTGGCTGATAAATTTGACTCCGGGCAGGGGTTCCTGGATCTTCGGATCAGGGTTTCTCTCTGGTTCTCTCTGTTCCTACCATATTATTAAAGACACATCCAGACTTTGAGATGAGCTGCAGGTAAAGATTAGGAAGGACGTCCAGCAATCCATTTTGTTTCCACCAAACCTCATCTCGGTTTACCAGGTCCTTCACCCAGGCCTTCGTCAGGAGGTGAGAATGGACCTTCTACTCATGAAGACCTGGAGTCGCTTGCTTGGCCTCATCCCAGGCTTCAGGTGGCTAAGCCTGACCGAAATCGTTGAGGAATTCGAAAAGCTCATGACCCAGCAAGTGAGTTTGTTCTCCTTCTTTCTCCCATCATCATTCAATCCTAAGGGTCTACAGCTTGAGGTCTGCTGACTGATGCAGTCCTGGAATCTACTGACTAACCTTGTCTTTTTTTTTCTTTAAGATCGACCTGCGCTTTGAGGCCAGAAATTTAGAGCTTTTTCGAGATAGGTTTGAGAAAATAGATTTTATAAGGTTTCCAACTCCTCTCCGACCCTTTGTCACCAGAAACATTCTGGTGGAGACATTTGAGGTAGGTCTTAAGCATCGTCTTATGTATGCGATGTGCTTTTTGGAGAACCGTAAGGTGTTCCTTTCCAGACTATTTCTATAGGAAAGCGACTCTACTGGTTCTAATGGGGAGTTAACGACACCCAAAGTATGGACTATGTAGTCTTGAAGGTCCATTCCATTTACTCAACCGAGAAGCTGAGCTCAGGGACATCTTGGTAGGACCAGGTCCTCAAGTTAATCCGGTCAGAGGTTTGGCTCTGGAGGGAAAAGTTCATGTCATGCGATCTTGTGGTGGGAACATATCATTGAGGCTTCATTACCACTGCATGTTGACTTGTAACATTGTAACACTTTTTGTCTACTTAAAGGAAGGAGACTCTCTGTCTACCTACCAACACGATGGAGAGAATTCCCAGATGAAGAAGAGGATCGCTGCGATGGGCATTGACATGTTACTAAAAATGGTATTTCACACAAAAACCCTGTCTTTTTTTAATACAATTTTAAAATTGGTCTAAAATACGTAACAGTCAAACATATTTCCAGATGTTTCAGATACAGATGAACCATAAGTGTGTCTTGAATTGTAGGTTTTCGTGGATAATTTTGTCCACGCCGACCTTCACCCTGGTAACATACTAGTGCAGGGAGCGCAACAATTTATCGCGAGCCACGTGGACCAAACCACTCTAGTGGACATGTGTGACACCCTGGTGGTCGATGTCCGTCCGAGCCGCTGCCCCCTCAGACTGGTGCTTTTAGACGCCGGGATCGTGGCTAGGCTTCAGGAGAGGGATCTTCAGAACTTCCGTGCGGTGTTCACAGCTGTGGTTTTGGGGCAGGTGAGGCTTTGAAGCTCCTGCAGCACCTGGTACCGGCAGGTATCCTACAGATACATTGTATATAAACTGGAACCTCATTTACTGTTACTTCAATCCATTCATGTTTATCGACAAGGGAGAAAAAGTAGCTGAATTGATCGTTCACCACGCGAGAGCCAATCAGTGCAAAGACGTGGAGGCGTTCAAGTCGCAGATGGCGGAGCTGGTGAACGAGGCTCGGAGGAACACCGTCTCGCTGGGGAAGGTGAGGCTGTCCGGTATGATTGTGATGAGGGAAGAACCATATCGGTGGAAAGTGTTACGTTTTACTGGGCCAGCTTAGAAAATGATGTAAAATCGCATACTGTAAGATTTTGGAACCTCAGAGGTCTCATCTTTATTACGTCCGAAGAAAAGACTTTGTGGTGCTAAAAGCTTACACCTTCTACTGGGTTGGCCCAATAAAACTATCACCTTTGGCTAAAAAAGTAAATAAAAATCAATTGTAAAAAACTTTGGTCAATGCGAGTGAAGACAGAGGTTCAGTCTGCTTATTGGCTGCTTTCAACTTATGTAAACAGAATTTACAGGTATATATATATATATATATATATATATATATTTTTTTTTTTTATTATTATTATTATTTTTTTTAACCATGTTGGAGTTTTTTTCTTTATTTTCAGCTCCAGGTTGGCGTTTTGCTTTCTCAAGTTTTCCGACTTCTCATGACTCACAAGGTAATAATAAATTTAGATAAAAGTTTAAAGACCGGCTGCTCTTCTGGCCAATGGTATTGTGATGCCTGTGTGTGTAATAAATATATATATATATAATTTATACATCATTCCAAAATGTTGATGCAAATAGTTCGTTACTGCTTTATGCTGAAAACACAATTATTTGCGGGATTCCGCGCAGACATTAACTACCTTTATTTCCAGGTAAAGCTGGAAAGCAACTTTGCGTCCATTGTGTTCGCCATCTTGGTTCTAGAAGGCCTTGGACGGTCACTAGACCCTCACATAGACATTCTGGAGGCAGCCAGGCCGCTCTTGGTGAAGAACGCAGCTTCTCTCATGTAAAATGGATAATAACCCCGACCGCTGCATTTACAGATATCCACGACGCCATTCGGACATTTACCACGTTGGCATTTTGTGATATTGGCTACGTGATCGATGCATGCTGGAATTTAAATTTTATTATTTCCTCCATCATTTTTGTACATTCCCCCCCCCCCTTTTTTTCCCCCAAGAGCCCCAGCGTTCTTCAATGTCAAATTTACATAGAACGGCCTGTATTGAATGTCGAGGATCAAATCTTTTTTATGGTTTCCTGGGTTCCAAACAGAACTATAGGAGAAATACATTTTGTGGGGGAAAAAAAATGTTAAGAATTTGTCAATGTAAATTTTATTTGAGGTTAAAAAAGGGAAATTTAAAATTTTGCAACATAGATGTTTTTTAAGTGTATCAGTCAGGTCCTAATATATTTCTTTGATACCGTGCTATGTTATGCCATAAAAATTCTTTTTTTAAGCTTGAGAATTGTACGTTCACCCAAAAAAGTAAAATAATAAAAATATATATATATATTAGCTAAGCTGTACATGGAAGTTTGCGTATAAAATATTTGCATAATTTTAATATCAGAATGATTCATTTTGTTTTCTTTTCTAATTTTTGCTGGGAGGTCATTAATTATCACATGACACAAAAGCAGGCACTGATAGGTTGTTGCCATAGAACTGAAAAAGTTAATGCTGTTTTTATGCGATTAAACGTACAGAGTAAAGAATAAAAGGACGGATCCCTTAAGGTTTAATTGCTTAATACACACGAGTGCAATTAATGTTATAACTAAGTGAAACAGATTTATTCTCTTACTTTATTGGAATTGATAGAAACCCAGAATTTCTTATATATATATATATATATATATATATATATATATATATATATAATATGATTTAATATATAATATTATTAAATATAATATATATAATATGATTTAATATATAATCTTATTAAAAATAATACATTTTAAGATTATATATACATATAATATGATTTAATATATAATCTTATTAAATATGATATATATATATATAATAATATTATATATAATATGATTTAATATATAATTTTATTAAATATATATATATTTTTAATATCCTTACCCTTTCTTATAATGCCGCAGACCTCAAATTTAGAATTTAATGAATTGTATTATAGAAATATTATACAACTAGGATTTTAAAAAGAAAAAAAACAGTGTATACATAATTGGTATAAAATTACAATAGTATCTATTTTTAGGAATCGAGTTAATATAATACACTGTAGTAAAATCTAAGCATGTTTCCAAAAAAAAAAGACTGGTTTTGGGGTAAAAAAGAAATTTGGGTTTTTCCTTTGTTGTACTAAGCATTATGATGTGTTTGCCGAAGGCATTTGATGTTAATGCTGATAATGAATTTTGAAAAGTGACCCCCCCCGCCCCAATATCAAGTAGAAGGGAAAAAAAGGCAAAATGGAGGAATGTGGAGCACGGTCGAAAAAATAAAATAATAAAAATGTACTACATTTATTGATATAGCGCCAGCAGATTCCGTAGCGATGTGAGTGTATACACGACCCTAATGTCGGTCTGATATCCCTCTATACAAAGGCATATAAAACTTTTATGGAAGCTTGGCGGAACGTAAAGCTTGGAGGTTGCGTTCCTTCAGATATTCGTGGAGTTCCCTGTCTTTTTGGGTTTCCCGCTCGACCTGCTGGTAAAATTGTTCCAGACGTTTCGAAACGCTCCTCTTAGATGTCTCCGGCAGCTGCTGGCGCCGGTGCCGACCGTGAACGTCTCCGTTTCTCTCCCTCATTCGCTCTTTCATTCGGTTCTGCTGCAGTTCCTAAACACAAAGCAGACCTACCAGGTAAGTTTTCGGGTCTTAATTTTCATTGGATAGTAAACCTAGACTTAAATAATATAATGTAATAATATATTAATATATATACGAATTCATTTTGGACAAGAACTGGTTATATGTTTAGAAAACGGTGCAAAATGAAACGTATAAAACGATCAGTTGAAAATTGTTGAAAAAACTTTGAAAAAGGTCTCAGGAGCGAGAAGAAGACAAAGCCCCCGGCAGTTTAATAACATCATTATGGTTTGGAATTCAGGCAATAAGAACCACATTGAGTCGCCCCGGGGTTGTATGAACATCACCTTTCTCTCCTCCTCCTCCCGGTGGCTTCTCTGGATCTGTATCATGTCTTGTAATTCTCTCTCTTTCCGACGCTCGGTCCAGAACTGGACCCTTTGGTGATCTTTCAGCAGTTCCTCCTGCGCAGCCTGCTTCTGTTTTAAGTAGCGCTCCTCGGCAGCTGCTCTCCTGGCCTCTGCTTGCTGAGCCTCTAAGCCTTCTCGATCCAGCCTCCGCTCCAGGTCGAGCTGGATTCGTTGGTCCGATTTCAGCCTGCGAAGACATCAGAAAGTCAGGACTATGATACACAACCCAGTTTCAGCAGAAATAATAATAATAATAAAAATAACTTCTAAATAATAATAGTTTCATAGAAGACCTCCCACCTTCTGCTCTCCTGCAGCATGTGTTCCCTCTCCTCCATCTCTTGGACCTTCTCCTGCTTTCTCTTCTCTCTCTCTTCCGACTGCATCCCCCAAAGGTTTACTTTTGTTGCTTCCTTCTGAATCTTGAGCTCTTGCGATTTCCGTGCTTTAAGTTCATGGCTCTATTAAAAGTTTAAATATTTTCAGACGTTAAAGTGTGAGGATGACCCGCGGGGTCCTTGGTTTAATGGAAAATATGTTGGTGAGATCTGAGGTCTGAGTTTTGATAACTTGTATCCAAACTACATCAAAGCCTTCCCCACCCGGGTGTCCACCATCCATCGAAAGGCCATTTCCACCCAACGCATGTCCCATTTGGAACCTGGATACAGTTTGTTGTTGATTTAACAAAGAAAATAAGGAATAAGAAAACAATAGAATAGACGCCTAGAACAACCTAGAAGAATTTTGGTAACATTAGGAAGTACATCTTGTAGATGCACAGAATCAGATTTGGGTGTTGAGCTCAAGTGATATTAAACACATTAAACCTACGAGGGTTAATGAGGCCGTGCGAGGTCTGCTCTGACGGATCGCTGCCTCCATAGCCAAGCGGTCTTCCTTCATTGCCTTCTCGATACAGTGTAATGTTTTCTGGAGATGCGTCGTGTCACCCCTGCTGGTTGGTGGCCCTCTGTACGATGAACCCATTGTGCAGTCTTAAAGGAATAACAACACAGTTGTTTGAATGTTATGGTTATATATATATATATATATATATATATATATATATAATATTTATAATTTATTATTTTAATAAATATTGTGTAATGTAACTCTCTAATGTAACTCTCCGTTTTGTGAATAAACCCCATAAACCTGTTTGCTCGTCTGTGTTCTATCGTTGACGCTTTAATACTTACCACTTGCTGCTGCTTTTATCTCAGATTGGGTTGGTGTGCATTGAGTGCCAGCGTGTTTTTTCTTCTGTTTTTCTTCATAACACAAGAGATATTCCTCCTGAGAGTCCTACAAGATAAAAATACGGTAATAACATTAAATCAACATTATAAACAGAAGAAAATACAATGAATATCCTCTATCAGTAAACACACCGAAGGACTTCCCACTCTCTGTTTCTCTCTCGATGACGTTGCTCCTCTCTTCTTCTTGTCAGCTTTTCTTTCTCTGTGATGGGTCACCTCGGGTCGGCCTTCCTGCTTCTTGCTCTTCCGTTCATCCTTCTCTTTGGCTGTTTTCTCTTTTATCGATGACATCATGCTGATGAGGCTCAGTGACTTCATGAGGGTAGATAACTCTTCTTTGGGTAAGTGGCATCTTTGGCAAAGACCATGATCTGGACTACAGTACAGGCAGACACATGAGCCACCACTACTGGTTGGCCGTGGAACCTCTCGAACCTCGCAAGGAGAAGATCTGTGGAATCCAAAGCAGGAGTCAACAAGCTTCTTCCGAGCCTCCAGGGGTATGTGGAGCTCCAGACTGATGCGGTCGTACACCTGCTGCGGGATCCATACAGCAAGCCCCGGAGAGATCCTCTTGGTCTTCCCATTCCAGAAGGTCACTAGAACCCCACTGCTCTCAAAGTCTGGAGGATAAAAGAAACGGTTATATGAATGCAAAATGCCAAGAATGAGAGCGTTGGGAATTTGGATTTCCATTCAAAATGCATTGTGGGATTGCAACAGATGCGTTATGGGAAAATATGCATGAGTGCCACCCCCTCCCCAAATCTATAGGATCAAATGCTCTTTGGCATCGCTCTTAGTCAGTTGGGTACCTAAGCTCCGCTCCCTTCTTTCTGCCCCTTGCAGGACGATCCCTGGTCCATACTGCTGGGCGTTGGACTCCAGTGGAGCTAAGACGCGGTCACCGGAGGACAACGGTCTCCACCTGGCATCTTCATAGTGGATGATGTCACAGATGGGGGTCTCCTGCATACGGAACTGACCTTTGCCCTTTAAGGAGCGACATTTCTCGAACTCAATTAGGAAGTGATCTTTGGAGCCCTAAAAATGGCAAAAAAGGGGTTAGTGTTGGTGTTATGGGACGTCCAGCACTTAGCACGCTGCTGTTTCTCAGCGTGATAGCCTATTGGTTGTTCGACCTTTGCACAACCAATGAAAACCCTTCAATCAAAGTGAAGTTTGCCCTTGGGCACCAGCGGGGTATTTTGGTGACCAGTCATCAGTACTCGAGGGGCGGAGGTCCAAAGAAAATTCGGAGGAGAATTTTATTTGACAACAAACTCACCTCCACCTCCCGGGCGATGTGGCCCAGGTAGTAAAAGCCGTCCGTCTCTCTCCGTGCCAGGACCCTGGCTCCTCGTAACACACTTGGGGCTTCGGGAGCACAATGAACGGTGTGGTGGGCCACGGGACCGGTCGCCGAATGTATTGGCAAAGAGGTGTTACAGCTCAGGGTCGGCCCCCTGTGGGAATGTAATTACCAGGACACGGTCAGGGATAAGTCCAGCCCGGAACAAAAGTGGACACAGACAGTACCACCAAAAAATGAAATATTACTAATTAATCTATTTATTCTGGCTTCATAATGTGTAATTATTTTTATTTATTCAGTTTGTATACTAAAATACTTTATTTTAGGCACCTGCCTGCTTGCTGCCATTTTGGGACAGTTAGAGGCATTGACTGTCCCCCGGCCAATGTCATCACAGCACTTCCACCTCACTTTATGTCTGTGGTGTCAAAGACTTGATAATGAAGCTCGTTTTCAGCATCTGAGACCCATTAAGGTCACTGCGTGAGTCGGGGAACTAGTAACTAGTGAAGGGTGGGGCTTATCACATCATGATGTCACTCAGCACTTAAGCTCCACCCAGCTAACGGCAGACCGTAAAGCGAGGCCTGCTGAAGATGCAGCATCGTGGGAAATAATCCATGAAATCCATAGAGGAATTTCTTATAGCCCGATACGTACCCAGATTCGTGACACGCGAGAGGGGAAAGACCGCAGAGCGATGGTGACCTGGAGCCCTGACAGCTGCTGGAACTGGAAACCTAAAAACAAAGAGAAGTTAATGAAAATAAAAATATATATTTTTTAATAAATTTTAATTAATTTTTTAGGCATCCTAAATCTGGAGCTGATTCTTTATGGCAATGCTAATGAAGTCCTGTTTATGCTAATGAAGTCCCTTTCCCTATAGACCTTCATTCGTCAGAGGGTCACTCTTCACGATTAAGACCGAGACATTCTATTTTTTCCCACGAGGCAGTATGAGAAGGACTTAGCGGGCTTGTCTAGAAGATCGGGCCACGGTGACAGACCTCGATCCACACAAAATAGCTGCTACCTTGTTAAATTTTAAAGAAGCGCCATTGAATTAAAAGGATTTGTGTTGAGTTTATAAACTCTCAGTGATACAAATTAAATTACCGGTATTCTATTGTTTCCTATTGTGCAGTAGGTTATGGACAGTTTAATGTAGCAGACTGAGATACATGAGGGGTTATAGAATGAATGACCAGAGCCATATAATTTACCCCCTTTGAAGATCCTGAAGGTTGCAGATTAATCATCTTGAAGGACCCCTCCACCTGGTTATCTGATGGTTCCCTCAGAAGGTAGACCAAATTCACCGAGCAGACGTCGTGGTGTCTCCCAAACCAGCTGTAGATATCCTGAAGTTCTGCGCCGGGCAGCGAATCGATCACAAGGTGGACAGTCTGGCAGTCTGGATCCTCGATCGCGACCGTCAGGGCACCGGTGGGGGTGTCCCCAGGTCTAAACGGCAGGGTCTGGACCCACAAGGTAGCTTCAGCGACCGTGTCCGGGACACACCTCACCATACGGTCGCACCATTTGGTAACCTAACAATTAAAGTGCATTCAATAAACCAAAGTTTAGAATTTCCTCAAAATATTGCCTTCCCTGAAGATACAGAATAGAACCTCCCGGCGGATCGGCCCCATCCGGCCCCCGTCTAGTCGCCCGTTTCTCCTGCTGTAAAGACTCAAACCTTAATCAGTCGTTGGTCTCGTCTTAGATTCAGGAGCCGTATGTCTATCCCATGCATGTTTAATCCCCTCACTGTATTACCCGCTACCGCTTCTGCTGGGAGGCTGTTCCACTTATCTACCACCCTCTCAGCAAAGCAAAAATTCCTTACATTACACTGATCTAGAACACGGACAATCTGAGGAATGGAACCTCGGTGATTTGGCATTAAAGAATCCTCTAGATTGGAAGCTTGTTTGAGCAGGAACCTCCTTACCTGTTGTTATACTACTTGTTATGTCCTGCTTACCCATTGTACAGCGCTACAGACTATGATGGCGCTATATAAAAAGATAAATAATTAAAACAATAATTAAAGGAACACGCACCTGAGAGGTGAAGTAAATGACATTAAACGAAGAGACTGCCGAGCTTCTAAGCAAGTTACGCAAAGCCTTGGTGACGTAATTCTTCAAAGCATTCAGCTTCAGGGGGTCTCCATCCAACGTGCCGATGACAAAAGTCACACCGTTGCCATGGCGATGAGGAACCGAGGGGAGAGAACATACCGAGTGGTGGAGAGGAGGCATGGTCGCCTAAACAGAGGACACACGGAAAGATCAGGCGTGTAACATTGTAATCATGCTTCCTGACATCAACACTGTTTCTATGTATATAAGGATTGAGTAACGTATCCGGTTCCTTTAGGGCTACAAAAAAATGTAAAGAACAAAGAATAAAATGTAAAGAAATTTCAATAATTGAATTTTTCAAAGAATCTGTCATTTATTCTAAAAACTTAATTTTTTAGCTGCTGAATCTTCAGAATTACATTAGATTTTTTTTGGATCTAACAAAAAAAGAGTGTCCATTGTATGACATGTCCTATAGATTGTAAACTCACAAGACCAGAACAAAATACTATACAATCAGCAGTCTGCAACACTCCAGCTGCTAAAGACTACAATTCCTAGCATGCTTTGCCATCCAAAAAGTCTAGCGACACCATAACCATAAGCCAAAGGTAACCATGAGCCCCTTGCGCAACTCTAAAGCATTCTAAGAGTTAAAATGACTTTAAACTAACTTCTGACAGCACTTTCCCTGTGGACTATAATCCCTAGCATTCTCTGAGCATGCTGGGAATTGTAGTCAATAGCAACCACTGTTACAGAAGTTCTTTCTATTAAGATATTCTGACATTCTAAGTAAATTGTAACATATTATGATATACATTAATGTTGTATGTAATTATTCTTTGAATTCTTACTAATAATAATGGCTGCTTGGCCATAACACCCCCCCCCCCGTCCTGTTAAACCCACCTGTTGAAGTTCCCCTCTCTTTCAGTACTTGGATGGACCCAGAACATGTGTACAGTGAAACCATGACAACGGCAAGTACCATTACCGACCATTACTGACAGAGGGGAGAAGGAAATACATATGAGCTAAACGGGTTATCTGGTAATGACATTAAGATGTAACTTTATTTAAATACAAAACAAAAAACATCCAACGTGTCCATATTAATGTAACACATATAAAATCCCCATAAATGGGAATGGTAGAGTCCATGGGGAGACGTGAATTGGTTTCTTCTCAGGGTTTCCATGAATATTAATGGGAAAATATACAAATTATTGGCGGAAAAATCTACTTTCATACATTAGTAAAAGGTTGTTTGTTCTCTGGGTATCTCTGTTGGTGGATTTTATGGTGGTGCTAGAATTATTCCTCCCATACTTTGATGGATCATTCCAATGCTGTCGTAATCTCGCGCTGTCTTATCCCTCAAGAACCAATCAGACTATCGCCTCTTCATTGTGCTAGCCTGTCAGGGAGGTCTGCGTGAATTCAGTAGCCAATCAGCGTTGTCTGCAGCTTGCAGGCGGAAGGTGACATTGTGCCCGGCTGTGGCGGTGACATGTCTTCTCTGGTCCGCATTGGAGGCGTCCTGAGGGCCGGGAGCCGGCTTCTGGGGGGTGTCGGGCGGTCGAGACCCGGAGTTCGCAAGTGAGTGAGCGGCAGGGAGTGTGACTGGGCCCTGTAACTTCAGAGTGGAGGGGTGCTGGGGTTATGTGTGACTGGGCCATGGAGGTGGGGGGTCTGAGGGTATGTGTGACTGGGCTAGTAGGTATGTGTGGTTTCAGGTGAGGGGGGTAACTGGGGGTATTTATGACTGGAGGTGGGGGCACCGGGGGTATGTGTGACTGGGGCACTGGGGGTATGTGTGACTGGGGCAGGGGGTATGTGGGGCTGGGAGTTGACTAAATACCAGAGACTGTGCCTACCTACTGGGGCATTATATGTAAGTGGCTACCAGACATCTTGTCACTACAAGTGACTGGAAGGGGTTAAAGCTGCTGTATTTAGTACTATTATAACTAAATGCATAGCGCTGAACGCCTAGATCCTTCCCAGAAAGTTATTTAATCATTTACATTTGTGTCATCCTATTTAAACCGTTATTATTAGTATTACGTGACACAACAATAGCCGCTGATAGGTTGTTGCTATAGAAGCAGAATGTTTTTTTTTTTAATCTGCATTGTTTTTATGTGATTTACCCTTCACAAGGAGGAATACAATGACAGATCTGCTGAGGTTTAGTATGAGAGAGTGTCGAGTGTAGCAGTGGGACCTGGAACTTTAATACGCAGGGGGGGGGTAGGCGTTATAACTGCGCAGTAGATGTAATACATGTTCTGTCTTCTCTTCCAGTGCTGGCGGAGGCGTTCACATAGAACCTCGCTACAGGCAGTTCCCGGAACTGACGAAGTCTCAGTGCCGGCAGGCAGAGTTTCTCAGCGGCTTCATGTGGTTCTGGATCCTTTGGCATTTGTGGCACGACGTGGACGCCGTGCTGGTGAGGCTTCCGGCTCCGTTAGGTTTCACTTCAGCTTATTCTGAGTTGGATTCTGATCCAGTGCTCATGATGAAAGGATGGAGCAGTTCTGAGGAACGGTGGAACAGTCCCCGTAGCGTAATACATTTTCACGTTTACAACGGCATGGAATTGTGCTCGAGCGCCAGTCTCTAGGGAATGTGGGCTGGCGGCTGCCATGGATGCTGGCAGTGTGATTGAAGCAGGCACAGATGCAGTAATATTCACAAAGGGTCTAAAAAAATGGAAATGCGTTTTGTACAACTTGTGGAATTTACCGGCTGCACCAGTAGCCCATTTTGGGTTTATTTTATTGCAATGTGTTGTAATTCTCTGATATCGCTACCAGTGTTGGGAGTGAACGTCAGGATTTGTCAAGACTCAAACCTTAATCAGTCGTTGGTCTCGACTTAGGTTCAGGAGCCGTATGTCTATCCCATGCATGTTTAATACCCTTGCTGTATTACCCTCTACCACTTCTGCTGGGAGGCTGTTCCACTCATCTACCACCCTCTGGGTAAAGTAAAACCTCGCCTCCTGAATATCTAAACCCTGATTATAGTCCCAACTAAATTCTAGGGAGAAAGCTCAGCCTTGTAGTCTGGACAATATGGTATTCAACATGTGCCTGCGAGGTTTTGCTTTGGATGTTTCTTCTCTGGTTCACTGAAAACAGATGTAAAAACACGATAAGGTCTCCTGCATTTACCGTCTTTTATTGCGTCAGATGGACGGATCTCTGCCATACCCGTCCTTATGTGTATTTGTATTCTTCTTAGGGTCACTTCGAGTACCCTGACCCCTCAAAGTGGACAGATGAGGAGCTGGGAATCCCTTCCGAAGATCAATAATCTCTCTATTGGTTTTGGTAAGTGTGACCCAGGAATTCCGTTTCTGAAATGCATTTTCCGGTGAAAAAGAATCCAAAATATATACATTAGACGTGCGTTCAGATTTGTACAAATTCAATTTAATTTTGACATAATCTGCTTATTTTAATCATTCAAATGGCTGCAAACGAGGAGGGACTCCCAAAGGGGAAGCAGAGAGCTCCAAATTTTAATTTGCCTTTTCCTTGCTTTTTCAGTCTCTCTCACACTCTCCACCGTTTTTTTTTTCTTAATAAAATTGAATTTAAGCCTCTTTGTCAGTCTAAATAACACGTTTTTGCTTTTGTTTTCCAGGGCAGATGAATCGTATCTGGGAACGTCCGTTCTTTACATATTGTAAATAAAGCTGAGGAAACGCTGCCAATGTCTGCTGAGATTTATTTTGTGATTGACCCGGCTTCCTTTCCGTTCGGGATAATAGTATTTATAATAGTATTTATGTCAACCGCGACTTAAAGCGATCTACAAATAAAAAAAAAAATTAATAATTCATATAAATGACTTCAGAAGTCAACTTAAAAGTGTAATATTTTCCTTTACCAAGTGTTTTCATAGGTACGTTCTGTATATTGAAAGCCACTCATAACTCCCATCAGCTGAAGTTGTGAATAACCCTGCAAGGATTTCTGTTCTTCAAATTATTACATTTATTTAGCGGTTCTTTTTGAGAAGTTAAGGAATAGCCCAATCCGCAGACGCAGGATTACGTCTGAAATCGATCACTTATGTTATGTTATCACCGTAGTTCAGTGAGTTAATAGCATTTCACTTGGCCGTAACGTCCCCCTGCAATCCCTTTTCTGCAGGTAAAACCAGAGAATCTAGAATTTGGAGACATGTTAGCCCTGTCTGGTTTAATGTATTTAGGGTTTAAACAGTTTTTGTAGTTCCCACCATGTTTTTATTCCTAGCATCAGATTAACTTTACGTTTTTTGTTTTTTTTTTATGCAGTTCTCAGTTTTTGGCCCTGTAATATTTTCAGGCAGCTGCATATCAGCCATTTGTATGATTCTTGCTCCGTTATCTGAGCCCCGATCTACTAAACACCCCGACTCCTTATCATACTGCCTGTGGGAAACAATAGAATGGCTCAGTCTAAATCGCCTGGTCAGACTCTCTGACTAATGAAAGTCTATGGAGGTACTGACTTCATTAGCATTGCCATAAAGCATCAGCTCAGTGTGGTGTTTGAGCTGGGAAAGTCACCCAAAATATCACATGACTGACAGCAACGGCGGCTCCAGGTCTGCAGATAAAGGGAGTTTATTGGGGCAAAATGAGATGAATCCAGATTTTCTTCAATGTTAATCTACATACCTGTATACAGTGCTGGGGGAGGGGTTATTACTGTATACAGCGCCAGGGGGGCTGTTGTGTACAGCGCTGGGAGGGTTATTACTGTGTACGGCACAGGGTTTGCCACCTGTGAAAATGCTTCATATTTACAGTGAGAAAAAAAACCTGCAGCTTTAGGACATGGAGTTCTGTTGTCTACTACAAGGTAATGAGATAAGGACTCTGTTTATTTATTTAACGGGTTAGGATAAGATAACGGTTTTAAAACAAATACAAAGCTGTCAAAATCATTGCGTATGATTTACTCATTAAAATACATAAGCGGTAGTCGTGCTTTTAAGCATTAATCTGGGTGCCTTCCGGCCCGTGATCGGCATCTTCCCGCAGCCAAATCTGGATGCAAATTGTGGAAATAAGAGGGGGGACAATACTCTGTTTTTTTAGTTATGTTTTTTTGACCGGTAAAGAATGCATATAAAGTAGTTATGGCTTAGGGCTACTATACAACTCGGACATCCACAAATAATTATTTAATGAGTGACATTTCATAGTTTTTGCTGGCATCACATGAGCTGGCGCCGATAACTCGTCTGACAAGGAATTTATTCTCTTAACATTCTAGAACGCTGGTTTCCATGGTGATGGAACCAGGCTTAACACATTAAGTGTAAAATGGGTACAATCTTGGTTGAAGTTGATGTCATGTCGGTGAGGGTATCTTTAGCCCCCCCTACAGTCACCCTAAAACATGATGCTCTCGGCACCCGCATTATCTGTCTCGTTGGGAATAAGGCTTCCTGGTCTGGACTCGCACGTTCTTACTTTTCATCGGTCCTCTTGTCTTGTTAGTGAGCCGACTCACCTTACTATTAGGATCTCTTAAATGTGTATATATATATGTAATACCTATAGGACGGTGATATCTTTCCTGCCGTTCATTACATTAAAAGGAGCTTCTGTTTAGAATAATATCTTCTAGTACATTTTGTTATTCATCACTTGTCTTGGTTAGATATTATATTCATTGTGAGACGGAAGCCGTTTTGTTTTCACCATCATTTATTGAAGATCTTAACAGATGATAACAAAAATTATGCGCAGAAAAGTTAAAAGGGCATTCATTTATCATGTAAATAAAAGCTAAATTACCATCTTATAAGGTTTTCTATGTGTAATTAAAGATATTCTTGAGTGATCCAAGTTCTTTGGGCTGTGAGGGGCAGTTTTCCCTGGGTTACCCGCTTCTCTCACAGGACTGGTAAGACCAGCGTCTGTCCCTGTATTGAAGTAAAGGAAAGACATTGGTCAGAGAGCGCTGATCAGTGACAGGTCGTGCCAGACCGGTGACTATTCATTTTTGGGATGGGTTTGGAGGAGTAATGACTGAAGGACATCGTGGTCTTTCCATGAGCTCTCTGCCGGACCACGGTGAGTACAGAACCTCAGTGACATCACGCGTGCCGTAATACATCATAATACAAGTGGGAAGCGTAGGCTGACATAATGCTGAGTGACTGAGCTGATACCTTTTCCTTGAGATCATTTCCAGAAATCAATGAACTGAAGGATTTGCAATAAATATTAGTTGTATTCGGCTAAATGTTGAAACCACCCAAGACCCATTAAGGCACCGGCAGCACTCTAGAGAACATTAAGAGACGCACATAGGGTCACCTTTATCAAAGGTGTCGCCTTTGGGGTCAGCGTTATACTTACTCTCTGTGGTTGTCGTGGTAACTTTGGGCCCCCACCAGGTGGTGATTAGGTGGGGCGTCCCATCGCAGGTACTGATCAAAGTCGTTGACGTAGTCGCTCCATCTGCAGTTGCGAGTTACGGGAACTTCTCCCTGACAGCATAAGAATTTCCACCTGGGGACAAACCAGACGGGGGAGACGTGAGAAGTAATGGCCGGCGAGCCAAAGGGAATGATTAAACCATTTAGTGACCCTGTAAAATTTTCATTTGCTTCCTGATCGCCATGTTTTTTAATGGAGTAAATAAGAATTGAGGGTTGTTTGATCGTATGGAGTAACTGTATATGGGTTTTGAGTCTTGGCTTAAGAATCAAGACCCTGATCAAGACTGTTAACGTATTACCTGGATCTTATGTAGGAAGCGTGATACGTACCTTCTATCCTCCCTATGGTTGTCATGGTAACTGTCCATGCCGCTCAGGACTGAACCAAAAGGACAGGTGAATGTCATTTGTTCATCAAAATTATTGACATAATTGGTCCAGGTGCAGGTCCCAGGACGGCTGAATGTGTTTTGGCAGCTGAAGTCCCACATGCGATCCTCTCTGCCATTGTCATGGATACTGAGAAAAATCATGAATAAGACGAGGTTGCAGAAAATTATATGGAAATGACAGCACGAAAATACATAACCGAGCTAAATGAGCCTTGGGGGGATGGGAAACTTTGATGCTCTTCAAACTTAGAATGTTGATAACGGAATCCTTCATGGTCAGAACATGATACAAAGTTTCTAAACACTGTAATAGGACGCAAGTAAGACTTCTTTTGTTGGTGAGACATCCCGCGGTGTACGGACAGCAGTCTCCTAACTTATGGTCCTTCAATACATAGTTTATAATATCTGACGGCAAACTAAAGGTTGTAGCTATGGATAATTGACTGCTGGAGAAGGGACATAAGAGTAAGGAGGTTGATGTGGGTCCCCAATGTAAGGCAAGAGAGGCTCATAACTACCCACCTCGGAGTTGGGTCTCCAGGTGGGATCTTTACCTATCTGCCTACCAAGGCTTCATCCAATTCACCCCCCAAGACTTTTATCCCTTTTTTTAGCCCCGTCTTATCTCTTTCTCATCTTATCTACTTATAGATTTTCTGTACCTTATGATTAGGTTGATGCTCTGGTGATTTTGACATTGGAAGAACAGAGGTTGGTCGTAGCCATTCACCCATCTTTCCTCTTTTCTTCCTGCAAATATATTAATAAAAACAAAATTAGATTATTTTATGAAGACCCTCAAACAAGGTCAGACGTATATGATGACACAGCGTATGTATTAATAAAACAACCTTCAGGTCCAGCTATTTGTCTGTATACCACATTCTACGCGACCATCAGTTGAACCGTAATTAAAACCTTCTCTGGTTGTGAAAGGATAGCTGTGATTAAGTTGTATGTTAGGTAGACATGGCTAGTCCTGAATTAGATTTAAAAGACCAGGACTATAAGTAGAAAATCAAGAACAATGTCAGTATTACCTTCTGGAGCAGCAAAAACAGCGGTCAGGCCCAATAATAGAACCAACGCCACCTGCATCTCGAGAGGATCGGAGGTCTGAACTTCAGTAGAATTCTGAAGACGTTGTACTGAACCTGGGATACTAAGTATCGGCGTGGGTTTTATAGAGTTCTGTGCTGCTGCCCGGCCACGCCGTCAAATATTAACCAGACATCTGTTAGATAATGTCCCCCTTTAATCGCAACTGAAGGTCGACACTCGAAAACCGGAGCAAATGCTAATCTTTGAGTGTAACTCTGTGTTGTATAATTAGAAAGGTGCAGATGTATTTTTTAGAATGTTTGTAATATATATGGAGATACATTTTATTCAAAAACAATAGACCAAAATAATTCATTTAAATGCAGTGCTAGATATTTAATCAAAGTTGGAAAGGAAAGACAAATTGCATTTTTACAATTCAATAATTCATTCAAAACTACAAGGTGATATTTTAATAGTTAGTGTGTTGGGGTTGACTCGGCTGATAAAGAGCAATTCAGCTTTTCATTATGGTGGACTGGACGGTCCCCCTTAACCACAGCTAAAGTCAACTTGGCTTAGGTTGACCTTACTGCTGGCCGGCAGCGAGTTTTGTGGCAAATCATCTCTTCACAGAAAGTAGACTTTGGTCAAGATGGCTCCTGAGTGGAGGAGAGACTCCAACATGACAAAGTCAACTTGACTCTTCAGTAGAAGACGAGTTGACTCACAATTCCACTAAACTAAACGGGAATGAAAGACGCGATGACTGACTTGATTGACAACTTGCATGAGTGACCGAACCTGACCATTAACTCAAAAGCAGTCAAGCACTCAGTGTCAACCCAACGTAATGGTAAACTCACAAGGTCTAATTTGGCTCTTTAATAGATGAGGTGATGTTTGAGTCGCTTCCGTTGGGTGCTGTCCAGGGAAAACTGGAACCTTCAGTAGGGCTTTTTCCGGTGGCAATAATCAGATGGTTTCTTTGTAGAGACGTAAACTGTGATTATGGGGTCTAAGTCGCTCAGCGTACTGAACTCCTGGATGAAGAGATGACGGGAAGGTTAAGACAATGAAGATGGCAGAGTCAGGTGTCTATGGGAGTTCAGTTCAGGCATCAAAATTACCAGGTCTCAGATATAGCAATATAGACCCGTACTTCTGAGATTTCAATACCCAGGAGGGGTAAAGGGACCAGGGTGTCTTACACGTTGGGGTTTATTTACTAAAGAGGCATTGGTAGGAGACACAATGACCCTCTGCTCCAACGATAGCTTAGGTGGCCCTGTATTAGCAGGACCTTACTGATTGAACTATACATTGTGCCGGGCCAACCAAGCCCTTCTTGCAGAGAACGTGCCAGAGACAACTCTTAATATATTGTGAATTCAAGGGGTTCAAAACCACAACGACCCTGCTAATTTCTTATTTAGCGAATAAATCCCTATCTGGGTTCTCTTATGTAACAAACTGCAAAATCCTTAAAGCAACAGATGGGATCGGCGGTGATTGCAGAGCTCGCTGCACAATCTCTTACAAACATTAAATATCTGGTTTTTAACCTTGGACCTTGTTATTTTCTTGTTACTGTTACCGTGAACCCAAGGAGAGTCACACAGTATCTACTCACATGGACCAGGATCGTGACCACAGAAGGACAGACTGTGTTTGTAGGTTTGGAAGACAGAGCAGAGCCTGCAGGGTGTTCGTGTTCCCACACGTTGCTATAAGGACTTTATATATGTGTTATTTAACTTAACCCTCGAGCTGAGCTTCATCCAGGACCCCGGTGGCATAGAAGCTAAATAGACGTGGTGGTCTTCACATAAAGATGTTTGTGGGTAACTACGGGTCCATCCATGAATAAAGTCAACTGTTACTCGTTTACAGTAAAGCAATCCTTCCAAGCTGCGTGTTAATGGATGTTTGGGAAATAATGGGCCTCGCCTGGCAGTGTTTGTATTTCTCATCATTATTATTATTGAAATGGGTTAGGCAGGTTATGGGTCATGGAAAAGAACGATAGAAGCTGCACAATTGCGCGTATCTAAAAGAATCAGAAAACAAAGGAGGCGAGCAGGAGGCCAACTGAGAGAGAGGTTTAAGACCCTCCGCCGTCAGATGAGAGCGGATCCCTGAGCCCATGGTAGAGGAAGGCGTTGGGAAAAGATCACCACCAATCCCAGGAGGGAAATCAGGGTTGTCTCGAACTGATGTCAGGGGTGAGGGAATAGAAGAGAGCCGTGTCGTCTGGACAACCCGCAGCCAGGCATCCAGGGCGGCCCGAACGAAGGGGTGGGGCAAAGCGAGGGCACGAGCCGTGTCTGTCGAGAGCCAGGGCAGGACCTTCATAGGGAGGCCCAGTAAAGCTGCCTCGATTCCCACCCATTGTTTACTGACAGGGCTATGGGACCAAATCCAACACTTGTAAGAGAAGACAGGCCCTGTAATAAGTGCGGGGGCAGGGCGAGACCCCCCCTGGTTCTGGGGAGGACCAACGTGGTTAAGCGGACCAAAGGAGTCCGGCCGCCCAAGACAAAGCGCAAAAAGACAGACCGGAGTGAGGCGAAAAAGGAGGGGGGACAGAGATGGGGAGAGTCTGGAACAAGCACAAAATGGCATAACATTCATCTTGATCGTATTTATGTGACCCAGGGAGGCAGAATGGCATATCTGGGGGAGTCAGAGTGGTGTATAGGGGAGGTAGAGTGGTGTATGGGGGGTATAATGAATTTCAGAGTCGCATATCTGGGGGAGGCAGAGTGGTGAATCAGGGAGAATTTCAGGGTGGTGCAGGGCATTTATGGGGAGCGGAGTGGCATATCAGGGTGCACAGTGGCATATAGGGAGGTATAAGGCATAAATGGGGGCGAGTGGCATATTGGAAGTTATAAGGCATATCAGGGGGGCATAAGGCATATCTGGGGGTAAAAGGTATATCAGGGGGCTCAGTTGGATATCACTGGCATATAAGGAGTATAAGGCATATCGGGGCCACAGTGGCATATGAGGGGCACAGTGGAATCTCTGGCATATAAGAGGTATAAGGCATATATGGGGCAGAGTGGCAAGCTGGGGGTCAGATGTGCATAACTGGGGGCAGTTTGGTAAATAAAAGAAAATATAAACAAGGCTTTTTTCTCAGTTTTTATTAAATATGAAAAATAGTTAACATATGAATTAATATTTACTAATAACTTTGTATTAAAACCTAGTTTGAGAAACACTGTGTTTGGGTTCTTGTAGCTTTTATTATTATGTCAGTAAAATAAGAAGGTGAATAGAGAGAGGCCATTGCAACAAAGAGATGAAAGTGTAAATTGTACGTTTTTTATTACATTATTTTAAATTTAAAAAAAATTGCATTTTTTATCCGATTAATCGAAAAAATAATCGGCCAACTAATCGATTATTAAAATAATTGTTAGTTGCAGCCCACCTGGAGACCACAGATGTTTGGGTTCAGCTGGACCGCCTGGAGGAAAGGCTCAAGGGAAAGCACGAACAACAGCGGGGAAACCACGAACAACAGCGGGGAAAGTCAGCGTGGACATCAGAAAAGATCAATCCACCCTGTCAAAGGCCTTTTCAGCATCCGTGGACAATGAGATGAGGAGTGTTTCGCGAAGTGCATCAGCATGAGTGCCCGAATAGTGCTGTCCCTGGCTTCCCTGCCGGGAACCAAGCGCGTCTGATCCGGAACATTGTGATATTTGAGCATTCCAATATACTGGGCCATTCTGTTGGTTGTTATGGTAATAGAACCATCTCAACTGTCAGTTGAGTCGTATTTAACACCTTGATGGTACATTTTAGGATGGACGTAGGCAATAATGGTCAAGCTGGGTATAACTTGGTCAAAACGGATGGCATGGACATGAGCGGGCGAGGGTATCTTTAAGCCCATCACCTCCAACAGAGACCCTAAAAATGCTAGGAAGATATCATCAATATATTGGATTAGGGCTTCTCTGGTCTTGATTCACCTTTGTTTTTGAGAAGTCCTCTTGTCCTGGCAGTGAGTGCCCTCACTTACTATTAGGATTCCCTAAAAACATATTAGTAACATAGTGATGTCTCTCATTTCCAAAAAAGGGTCTTAGGTCTAGAACAATAGCATCTCCTGGTACATTTTTTTATTCATCACTTATCTTTGTTAGATATTACCGTATATATTCACTGTGAGACGGACGCCATTTTGTTTCTGCATCATTTATTAAAGGTCTTAACAGATGATAACAACAAAAAAATACGCACAGAACAGTAAATTAGCGTGGCCTAAATTCATGTTTGAAATACAAGCTAAATTACCATCTTATAAGGTTTTTTATGTGTAATTAAAGATATTCTTGAGTGATCCAAGTTCTTTGGGCTGCGAGGGGCAGTTTTCCCTGGGTTACCCGCTTCTCTCACAGGACTGGTAAGACCAGCGTCTGTCCCTGTATTGAAGTAAAGGAAAGACATTGGTCAGAGAGCGCTGATCAGTGACAGGTCGTGCCAGACCGGTGACTATTCATTTTTGGGACGGGTTTGGAGGAGTAATGACTGAAGGACATCGTGGTCTTTCCATGAGCTCTCTGCCGGACCACGGTGAGTACAGAACCTCAGTGACATCACGCGTGCCGTAATACATCATAATACAAGTGGGAAGCGTAGGCTGACATAATGCTGAGTGACTGAGCTGATACCTTTTCCTTGAGATCATTTCCAGAAATCAATGAACTGAAGGATTTGCGATAAATATTAGTTGTATTCGGCTAAATGTTGAAACCACCCAAGACCCAGTAAGGCGCCGGCAGCACTCTAGAGAACATTAAGAGACGCACAAAGGTGTCGCCTTTGGGGTCAGCGTTATACTTACTCTCTGTGGTTGTCGTGGTAACTTTGGGCCCCCACCAGGTGGTGATTAGGTGGGGCGTCCCATCGCAGGTACTGATCAAAGTCGTTGACGTAGTCGCTCCATCTGCAGTTGCGAGTTACGGGAACTTCTCCCTGACAGCATAAGAATTTCCACCTGGGGACAAACCAGACGGGGGAGACGTGAGAAGTAATGGCCGGCGAACCAAAGGGAATGATTAAACCATTTAGTGACCCTGTAAAATTTTCATTTGCTTCCTGATCGCCATGTTTTTTAATGGAGTAAATAAGAATTGAGGGTTGTTTGATCGTATGGAGTAACTGTATATGGGTTTTGAGTCTTCGCTTAAGAATCAAGACCCTGATCAAGACTGTTAACGTATTACCTGGATCTTATGTAGGAAGCGTGATACGTACCTTCTATCCTCCCTATGGTTGTCATGGTAACTGTCCATGCCGCTCAGGACTGAACCAAAAGGACAGGTGAATGTCATTTGTTCATCAAAATTATTGACATAATTGGTCCAGGTGCAGGTCCCAGGACGGCTGAATGTGTTTTGGCAGCTGAAGTCCCACATGCGATCCTCTCTGCCATTGTCATGGATACTGAGAAAAATCATGAATAAGACGAGGTTGCAGAAAATTATATGGAACTGACAGCACGAAAAAACATAACCGAGCTAAATGAGCCTTGGGGGGATGGGAAACTTTGATGCTCTTCAAACTTAGAATGTTGATAACGGAATCCTTCATGGTCAGAACATGATACAAAGTTTCTAAACACTGTAATAGGACGCAAGTAAGACTTCTTTTGTTGGTGAGACATCCCGCGGTGTACGGACAGCAGTCTCCTAACTTATGGTCCTTCAATACATAGTTTATAATATCTGACGGCAAACTAAAGGTTGTAGCTATGGATAATTGACTGCTGGAGAAGGGACATAAGAGTAAGGAGGTTGATGTGGGTCCCCAATGTAAGGCAAGAGAGGCTCATAACTACCCACCTCGGAGTTGGGTCTCCAGGTGGGATCTTTACCTATCTGCCTACCAAGGCTTCATCCAATTCACCTCCCAAGACTTTTATCCCTTTTTTCAGCCCCGTCTTATCTCTCTTTCTCATCTTATCTACTTATAGATTTTCTGTACCTTATGATTAAGTTGATGCTCTGGTGGTTTTGACATTGGAAGAACAGAGGTTGGTCGTAGCCATTCACCCATCTTTCCTCTTTTCTTCCTGCAAATACATTAATAAAAACAAAATTAGATTATTTTATGAAGACCCTCAAACAAGGTCAGACGTATATGATGACACAGCGTATATATTAATAAAACAACCTTCAGGTCCAGCTATTTGTCTCTATACCACATTCTACGCGACCATCAGTTGAACCGTAATTAAAACCTTCTCTGGTTGTGAAAGGATAGCTGTGATTAAGTTGTATGTTAGGTAGACATGGCTAGTCCTGAACTAGATTTAAAAGACCAGGACTATAAGTAGAAAATCAAGAACAATGTCAGTATTACCTTCTGGAGCAGCAAAAACAGCGGTCAGGCCCAATAATAGAACCAACGCCAC
This sequence comes from Spea hammondii, assembly GCA_029215755.1. NCBI lineage: Eukaryota > Metazoa > Chordata > Amphibia > Anura > Pelobatidae > Spea > Spea hammondii. Next base: position 2,665,575 of record JARDYJ010000004.1, read on the forward strand.
CTGCATCTCGAGAGGATCGGAGGTCTGAACTTCAGTAGAATTCTGAAGACGTTGTACTGAACCTGGGATACTAAGTATCGGCGTGGGTTTTATAGAGTTCTGTGCTGCTGCCCGGCCACGCCGTCAAATATTAACCAGACATCTGTTAGATAATGTCCCCCTTTAATCGCAACTGAAGGTCGACACTCGAAAACCGGAGCAAATGCTAATCTTTGAGTGTAACTCTGTGTTGTATAATTAGAAAGGTGCAGATGTATTTTGTAATATATATGGAGATAGATTTTATGCAAAAATAGACCAAAATAATTCATTTATATGCAGTGCTAGATATTAAATCAAAGTTGAGTTTAGATAATTTGGATAATTCAATTATTTATTCAAAACTACAAGGTGATATTTCAATAGTGTTTTGGGGTTTTTATTTTTCATTTTACAAAGAGTTGAGTCAAATTGTCGAATTGAGAAGCTCGGGATGACACCACTGACTGATTTTTCATTAGGGTGGACTGGACGGTCCCCCTTAACCACAGCTAAAGTCGACTTGGCTTAGGTTGACCTCTCTGCTGGCCGCAAGCGAGTTTAGGGGAAAATCATCTCTTCGCAGAAAGTAGGCTTTGGTCAAGATGGCTCCCGAGTTCAGGAAATGACAAAATCAACTTGAATCTTCAGTAGAAGACGGGTTGAATCACAATTACACTAAACTCAAAGGGAATGAAAGACTTGACTACTGACTTGATTGACAACTTGCTTGAGTGACTCAACCTGACGATCAACTCAATGTTAACCCAACATAAGAGTATACTCAAAAAGGTCTAGTTTGGCTCCTAAACAGATGAGTTAATGTTTGAGTTGGTTTCGTTGGGCACTGTCCAGAGAAAATTGGAACCTTCGGGGATAGCCCTACTGGTGTCAATAATCAAATGATTTGTTTGTAGATACATAAACTATGAGCATGGGGTCTATTCACAAAGTGTTAAGCTGACGGCCAAGTAGCCCACCGTACTGAACCCTGCAATCCCAAGAAGGTCAAGACAAAGAAGATGGCAGATTCAGGTGTCTATGGGAGTGCAGGTCAGGAAATAACCAGGTCTCACCTATAGCAATATAGACTCGTACTTCTGTAGTACCCAGGAAGAGTAAAGGGTGTCTTACACGTTGGGGTTTATTTACGAAAAAGCAGCATTGGCAGGAGACCCAATGAGCTTCTGCTCCAACAATAGCCTAGCTGGCCCCGTATAAAGCATATTCAAATCGGAAAGGTTTATAGAATGTCACCTCCCTGATTGAACTATGCATTGTCCGGGCCAACCAAGACCTTCTTGCAGGTGTTTAAAAACCACAAAAAACCCTACTCATTTCTTATTTAGTGAATAAATCCCTATGTGGGTTCTCCTTTGTAAAAAACTGCAAAATCCTTAAAGCAACAGATGGGATCGGCAGTGATTGCAGAGCTCGCTGCACAATCTCTTACAAACATTAAATATCTGTTTTTTAACCTTGGACCTTGTTATTTTCTTGTTACTGTTACCGTGAACCCAAGGAGAGTCACACAGTATCTACTCACATGGACCAGGATCGTGACCACAGAAGGACAGACTGTGTTTGTAGGTTTGGAAGACAGAGCAGAGGCTGCAGGGTGTTCGTGTTCACACACGTTGCTATAAGGACTTTATATATGTGTTATATAACTTAACCCTCGAGCTGAGCTTCATCCAGGACCCCGGTGGTATACAAGCTAAATAGACGTGGTGGTCTTCACATAAAGATGTTTGTGGGTAACTACGGGTCCATCCATGAATAAATTCCACTGTTACTCATTGACAGACTTACCAAAAAATGCCCCGGGACCCCCTAACATCACCAAGTAACATGTCCTACAGTGCCCCAAACAGCTTGTGAGTGCCTTTGCCCCAAGCAGCTTATTAGTGCCATCCAAACAGCCTGTCCGTGCCATCTTTTTCCAGCTTGTCAGTGCTCCCAAACAGCTTTTCTGTGCCTTCATTGTTTGTTGCAACGTTTAATGACATTATAATAACGCGGCATTCCATTGAATAAGTCCTAGTTTTGAATGTTATATATAGGAAGTGTGACACGTACCTTCTATCCTCCGTACGGTTGTCATGGTAACTCTCCATGCCGCTCAGGACGGAGCCAAAGGGACAGGTGAATATAATTTCTTCATCAAAGTTATTGACATAATTGGTCCAGGTGCAGGTTGCAGGATGGCTGAATGTGTTTTGGCAGCTGAAGTCCCAGACGCGATCCTCGCGATAATTATCATGGATGCTGAGAAAATTCAGGAATAGGATAAATAATGTGGATGAGATCATTCTTACTGACAAGTCTGAATCTAACTGCACGGAATCAGGAAACCGTCATTAATATTTATTTTATATAGCGCCATCATATTCCGTAGCTCTGTACAATGGGAATTGATGCTTTGACACTGTTTTAACATTCTTTGATATTTTAGGATTAAGCTGATGCTTTGTTGGTTGTTACATTGGAAGAACAGTTTTTGGTCATAGTGATTTACCCATCTTTCCGTTTTATTTAAAACTGCAAAAAAAAAAATAAAAAGTCAAAATAAGTCAACATCATGAAGGTTTTCAGACAAGGACGGCTCAATATAAATAGCTGAGTCTAAAGCAATTACCTGTTTATGAAGTCATTAGTTTTTTTTTTAATTGTCACAACTAAATGTAATGAGTACAAACATTAAAGATAGTAGTGGACATCCTCTCGTGTTTCTTGTTGGAGATTAATAAAAAAAAATAGAAAAAAATAATAATAATATACAGAGTTTTTAAAGCTGAGTGACATTTTTGTTTAATTACTTAGAAATATGTTGCTGTCTTTATTTGTAAAAGATAATTATATAATGTTTTCAGGCAGCTGCATATGATCCATTTCTCGCTCTGTTATCTGATCCCCGATCTACTAAAACCCCCCGACTCTCTGACTAATGAAAGTCTACGGAGGAACGGACTTCATTATCATTGCCATAAAGCATCCGCTCAGTGTGGTGATTGAGCCCAAAATATCACATGACTGACAGCAACGGCGCCTCCAAATCTGCAGATGAAGGGAGTTTAATGGAACAAAATTAGATAGAAACAAGTCTACAAAAATCTACGTTTTTGTACCCAGTATACAACAAAATATTTTTTCTATGGGACTTGCTCTTTAAGATTAAAAAATGCATTATACTTAATAATTAAGATCAATGTCAGTATTACCTTCCGGGGCGGCAAAAACAGCATTCAGGCCCAATAATAAAACCAACGCCACCTTCATGACGACGGGACGGGAAGTCCGGATGTCAGTAGAGTTCTGAAGACGTCTTAATCATTGTGGGATACTTCGTATCAGCCTGGATTTTATAGAGTTCTGTGAATATCACAGGCGACAGATAAAAGATTAACCAATTTAATCAATTCATTAATTAAGGCACACCTTTTAGTTGGAAAAGAAAGTTGACTTAAGGTATGTTTACTTTGTGCTGTATAAGAAGATAATTCATGGGTTTTATCTTAATTGAATTAAATTTATCGGACGAGTGAATCAACTAAACATTGTCCGGGGGGAGGGGTAATGTAGTATATTACTATTTTGTATTATATGATACAGTACCTATATATCTCATATACTAGTAATCCATTTTATTCCCCCAATAACTAACTAATTTACATTAAAAATAAAGTTTGAAATCATTCATTTAAGGTTTGGAAAGTTTAATGTTGGGGGGGCTCCATTCTCCTTTCTTTCTCTGCCGATACAGTTTAGTTTTTTCAATTTTTTTTTATCAGCCTATTCCGGGGTTGTTGAGATGAAGTCAATGGCAATTGGACCCAACTCAACAAAAAAGACCCACAAAGTCCAGGTTTACTTATTGGGAATCGATGGGTTACTTTAATAATTGGCTCAGTACGATGGCGTTGAATGGTTTCAAGCTACTGTAACCCGAAAGAAAAGTGGAGTAGTGACTATCATCGATGTTGAGTGTAAAGTCAAGTTACCCAGGTCATTAGAACCACAAAAAGAACCAAGACCAAATTCCACAAGAATGTACTGGATTCAGTTATCTAGATGAGTCCAAATCTCAACTATAGTCCTATTAGCCCCCCCCATGAAATCTTCTAATTATTTTAGGTTACTTTATTACCCCCCCAAGGCTGGTTTTGAAATATATATATATACAATTGTGATCAAAAGTTTGCATACCCTTGGAGAATTGGTAATAGATGTACTGTTTTTTAATGAAAAAAGTATTTTCGGGTAATATGCTGCATTCTTCTTGCTATCAATTTTCACAAGATCCCCAGTGTCTTTAGAGCTCACCCCCCCAAAACATCAGTGAGACACCACCATGCTTCACAGTGGGGACGGTATTCTTTTCGCTAAAGGCCTTGTTGACCACTCTCCCAACATACCGTTTATTAGACTCGGGCACCAGCCATCTCTCCGTGTCCCTTCTTTGCCCCTCACCCCCCCCAACATACACTCTCGCACACATAGGCAAACACACTTACACAAATTACATACACTTACTCATTCTCACTCAACACACATTCCCTCTCACACCACTCTGCTAACACACACTCCATCCCAGCACACTTACACATCCATGCTCATACATACACACACATCTACATCCACAGGGGCGGAATGACCCATCGGGCACTCGGGCATGGACTGAGGGTCGGGGGGCCCTGGAGTGTCGGAGAACTGCGAGGGGCCCGGTTAGGGTGACCACAAGTCCTGGGTCCTGGGCAGTCTCAATCCGGGACAATGCATGGTCCTAGAATTGAAATGTCGTCTTTTTTTTTTTTTTACGCGGAGGAGAGAGAGGGGCACCGAACGGTCACTCATGAAGTTTTCAGCAACCGCTCGGCGCCCCTCAGTCTCCTCTGCAAAGCTTCCTGCTTGGTCACGGTGCCGGCATGTCATGCTGAGCGCCGGAATATGACGTCACATTCCGGCACTCAGCAAAGAAGCAGCGCACACCGCAGCAGAGCATGGAGACAGAGGCCTCACGCTCCCACCGAAGTACTTCTGGAAGGTAAGGGAACTACAAAGGGGGAGAGGGTAGATAATAAGAAGGGGATGTGACAGGGCCAGGCTAGCTGGCTCATGTGTCATATGAAGTTTAGCCGGGTCACGGAGCACTTTTGTGTCCGGTTCTGTATACTGTGACCCGGTAATATATTATATTGTGTTTATTGTGTAACCGGCCCAGAGACTGATGTGGATTCAGCCCCAGCCTTCAAAGAGACGATCCTATAATCTGGCTGGGGCTCTTAATCAGCCAACACAGCCCTGTCTGCCCAGACGGCACCCGCACTACAGGGGGGATAACACAGGTGGGGGAACCCATTGTATTCTGTAATCCCCTCACCTGATACATCCCCTGTATACTGATGGGATTTGTGATGGGATGTGGCTGATGGGATTGGGGGTTGGGTTCGGTACACATTGCATTGAGATTGTATATAAGTTCTGTGTGTTTGTAATAAAGAGAGTTCTTCTTGGTTTACTACGAATGGTGGTCTGGATGATCCGTGGATAGCTGAGTGCTATCCGTATGAGGGACTGACTGGTGATTCCTCAGCCCTCAAACAGGGGTACCCAGCCTTGGGTACGGTGACCCTGTAACAGGGGAGGAGAGGGGGTAGATAGCGAGAAGGGAGGGAGAGGGGTTAGATAGTGAGAAAGGAGGAAAGGGGGTAGATAGTGAGAAAGGGGAGAAAGGGGGTAGATAGTGAGAAAGGGGGTAGTAAGAATATTGAAATAAATGAAGAGTGAAAATGAGTGAGAGAATGAATGAATTGAGTATAAATTAATGTATGGATGAATTGTCTGAATGAGGGAGAGTATTATTAATGTGTGATTGAATTGTGTTTATGAAGGGGAAATATGTTATCACTGTTTAATTGTGATGGTCTATTTTGACAATGACTTTTAAATATTGTAAATTGTTAATAAAGCTGTGGAAATTATATTTGCACTCAATAAAGGTGAGTGGGTGAGGGTATCTTTAAGCCCATCTCCTCCTACAGTGACTCTTAACCTGCCTAACTAGAAATATATAATAAATCAATGTACTGGATTAGGTCTTGATTCATGTTTATTTTTGAGAAGTCCTTTTGTCTTGGCAGTGAGTGCCCTCACTTACTATTAGGGTCCCTTAAAAACATAATAGTAACATAATGATGTCTAGAACAGTAGCATCTCCTGGTACATTTTGTTATTCATCACTTGTCTTTGTTAGATATTATATTCATTGTGAGACGGACGCCATTTTGTTTCACCATCTTTTATTAAAGATCTTCACAGATGATAACAACAAAAAGTATGCACAGAACAGTAAATTATCCGGGCCTAAATTCATGCGTGAAATAAAAGCTAAATTACCATCTTATAAGGTTTTTTATGTGTAATTGAAGATATTCTTGAGTGATCCAAATTCTTTGGGCTGCGAGGGGCAGTTTTCCTGGGTTACCCGCTTCTCTCACAGGACTGGTAAGACCAGCGTCTGTCCCTGTATTGAAATAAAGGAAAGACATTGGTCAGAGAACGCTGATCAGTGACAGGTCGTGCCAGACCGGTGACTCTATTCCTTTTTGGGATGGCTTTGGAGGAGTAATGGGTGAAGAACGTCGTGGTCTTTCCATGAGCCCTCTGCCGGAACAACGGGGGGTACAGAACCTCAGTGACATCACGCGTACCTTAATAGATCATAATACAAGTGGGTATCATATGCCGACATAATGCTGAGTGACGACCCAGACTGTGCTGAGCTGTACTCATAATTCCCAGGGACCACTGAACCAGGATTTGGGTTAAATATTGGTTGTATTTGGCTAATACCAAAGCATCGAAAGGCCCAGCAATTCCTTAGAGAACATTTAAAGATGCAAGTAAAGGCATTTTTAATTTTGGGGTCAACTTACTCTTTGCCGTTGTCATGGTAACTTCTGGTCCCCACCAGGTGGTGATTAACTGGGGCGTCCCATCGCAGGTACTGATCAAATTCATTGACGTAGTCGCTCCATTTGCAGTTGCGAGTTACGGGTACTTCTCCCTGACAGCAAAGGAATTTCCACCTGGGGACAAACCAGACGGGAGGGACGTGAGAACTAATGGCCGGCGAGCCAAAGGGAATCATGCCATTTAATGAAACCCTTAAGATACGTACCTTCTATCCTCTTTACCATTGTCATGGTAACTGTCCATGCCACTCAGGACGGAGCCAAAGGGGCAGGTGAATGCAATTTGTTCATCAAAGTTATTGACATAATTGGTCCAAGTGCAGGTCCCAGGACGGCTGAATGTGTTTTGGCAGCCGAAGTCCCACATGCGATCCTCTTTGCCATTGTCATGGATACTGAGAAAAATCATGAATAAGACGAGGTTGCAGAAAATAATACGGAACTGACAGCACGAAAAAACATAACTGAACTAACTGAACCACGAAGGGGATACATTGATGCTCTTCAAACTTGGAATGCTTCATGGTCAGGACATGGTACAAACTGATCTAAACACGGTAATAGAACTCAAGTAAGACTTCTTTTGTCGGTGAGACATCCCGTGGCGAGAGAGGCTCATAACTACCCACATAAGAGTTGGGTCTCCTGGTGGGATCTCTACCGATCTGCCTTCCAAGACTTCATCCAATTCACCTCCCAAGCCTTTTATCCCTTTTTTTAGCCCCGTCTTATCTCTCTTTCTCATCTTATCTACTAATGGATTTTCTGTACCTTATGATTAAGTTGATGCTCTGGTGGTTTTGACATTGGAAGAACACGGGTTGGTCGTAGCCATTCACCCATCTTTCATCTTTTCTACCTGCAAATACATTAAAAATTAGATTATGTTATGATATGAAGACCCTCAAACGTATATTACGCTATTACACAGCGTATATATATATATTTAGCTGAACCTAAAGGTTGTTTTATTAGTCTGTATACCACATCGTACAGGACCATCAGTTGAAACGTAATTAAAACCTTCTCTGGTTGTGAAAGGATAGCTGTGATTAAGCTCTATGTTAGGTAGACATGGCTAGCCCTAAACTAGATTTCAAAGACCGGGACTATAAGTAAAAAATTGTCAGTATTACCTTCCGGAGCAGCAAAAACAGCGGTCAGGCCCAATAATAGAACCAACGCCACCTGCATCTCGAGAGGATCGGAGGTCTGAACTTCAGTAGAATTCTGAAGACGTTGTAGTGAACCTGGGATACTAAGTATCGGCGTGGATTTTATAGAGTTCTGTGCTGCTGCCCGGCCACGCCGTCAAATATTAACCAGACATCTTATAGATAATGTCCCCCTTTAATCGCAACTGAAGGTCGACACTCGAAAACCGGACCAAATGCTAATCTTTGAGTGTAACTCTGTGTTATATAATTAGAAAGGTGCAGATGTATTTTGTAATATATATGGAGATAGATTTTATGCAAAAATAGACCAAAATAATTCATTTATATGCAGTGCTAGATATTAAATCAAAGTTGAGTTTAGATAATTTGGATAATTCAATTATTTATTCAAAACTACAAGGTGATATTTCAATAGTGTTTTGGGGTTTTTATTTTTCATTTTACAAAGAGTTGAGTCCAATTGTCGAATTGAGAAGCTCGGGATGACACCACTGACTGATTTTTCATTAGGGTGGACTGGACGGTCCCCCTTAACCACAGCTAAAGTCGACTTGGCTTAGGTTGACCCTTCTGCTGGCCGCAAGCGAGTTTAGGGGAAAATCATCTCTTCGCAGAAAGTAGGCTTTGGTCAAGATGGCTCCCGAGTTCAGGAAATGACAAAATCAACTTGAATCTTCAGTAGAAGACGGGTTGAATCACAATTACACTAAACTCAAAGGGAATGAAAGACTTGACTACTGACTTGATTGACAACTTGCTTGAGTGACTCAACCTGACGATCAACTCAATGTTAACCCAACATAAGAGTATACTCAAAAAGGTCTAGTTTGGCTCCTAAACAGATGAGTTAATGTTTGAGTTGGTTTCGTTGGGTACTGTCCAGGGAAAATTGGAACCTTCGGGGATAGCGCTACTGGTGTCAATAATCAAATGATTTGTTTGTAGATACATAAACTATGAGCACGGGGTCTATTCACAAAGTGTTAAGCTGACGGCCAAGTAGCTCACCGTACTGAACCCTGCAATCCCAAGAAGGTCAAGACAAAGAAGATGGCAGATTCAGGTGTCTATGGGAGTGCAGGTCAGGAAATGACCAGGTCTCACCTATAGCAATATAGACTCGTACTTCTGTAGTACCCAGGAAGAGTAAAGGGTGTCTTACACGTTGGGGTTTATTTACGAAAAAGCAGTATTGGCAGGAGACCCAATGAGCTTCTGCTCCAACAATAGCCTAGCTGGCCCCGTATAAAGCATATTCAAATCGGAAAGGTTTATAGAATGTCACCTCCCTGATTGAACTATGCATTGTCCGGGCCAACCAAGACCTTCTTGCAGGTGTTTAAAAACCACAAAAAACCCTACTCATTTCTTATTTAGTGAATAAATCCCTATGTGGGTTCTCCTTTGTAAAAAACTGCAAAATCCTTAAAGCAACAGATGGGATCGGCAGTGATTGCAGAGCTCGCTGCACAATCTCTTACAAACATTAAATATCTGTTTTTTAACCTTGGACCTTGTTATTTTCTTGTTACTGTTACCGTGAACCCAAGGAGAGTCACACAGTATCTACTCACATGGACCAGGATCGTGACCACAGAAGGACAGACTGTGTTTGTAGGTTTGGAAGACAGAGCAGAGGCTGCAGGGTGTTCGTGTTCACACACGTTGCTATAAGGACTTTATATATGTGTTATATAACTTAACCCTCGAGCTGAGCTTCATCCAGGACCCCGGTGGTATACAAGCTAAATAGACGTGGTGGTCTTCACATAAAGATGTTTGTGGGTAACTACGGGTCCATCCATGAATAAATTCCACTGTTACTCATTGACAGACTTACCAAAAAATGCCCCGGGACCCCCTAACATCACCAAGTAACATGTCCTACAGTGCCCCAAACAGCTTGTGAGTGCCTTTGCCCCAAGCAGCTTATTAGTGCCATCCAAACAGCCTGTCCGTGCCATCTTTTTCCAGCTTGTCAGTGCTCCCAAACAGCTTTTCTGTGCCTTCATTGTTTGTTGCAACGTTTAATGACATTATAATAACGCGGCATTCCATTGAATAAGTCCTAGTTTTGAATGTTATATATAGGAAGTGTGACACGTACCTTCTATCCTCCGTACGGTTGTCATGGTAACTCTCCATGCCGCTCAGGACGGAGCCAAAGGGACAGGTGAATATAATTTCTTCATCAAAGTTATTGACATAATTGGTCCAGGTGCAGGTTGCAGGATGGCTGAATGTGTTTTGGCAGCTGAAGTCCCAGACGCGATCCTCGCGATAATTATCATGGATGCTGAGAAAATTCAGGAATAGGATAAATAATGTGGATGTGATCATTCTTACTGACAAGTCTGAATCTAACTGCACGGAATCAGGAAACCGTCATTAATATTTATTTTATATAGCGCCATCATATTCCGTAGCTCTGTACAATGGGAATTGATGCTTTGACACTGTTTTAACATTCTTTGATATTTTAGGATGAAGCTGATGCTTTGTTGGTTGTTACATTGGAAGAACGGTTTTTGGTCATAGTGATTTACCCATCTTTCCGTTTTATTTAAAACTGCAAAAAAAAAAATAAAAAGTCAAAATAAGTCAACATCATGAAGGTTTTCAGACAAGGACGGCTCAATATAAATAGCTGAGTCTAAAGCAATTACCTGTTTATGAAGTCATTAGTTTTTTTTTTAATTGTCACAACTAAATGTAATGAGTACAAACATTAAAGATAGTAGTGGACATCCTCTCGTGTTTCTTGTTGGAGATTAATAAAAAAAAAATAGAAAAAAATAATAATAATATACAGAGTTTTTAAAGCTGAGTGACATTTTTGTTTAATTACTTAGAAATATGTTGCTGTCTTTATTTGTAAAAGATAATTATATAATGTTTTCAGGCAGCTGCATATCATCCATTTCTCGCTCTGTTATCTGATCCCCGATCTACTAAAACCCCCCGACTCTCTGACTAATGAAAGTCTACGGAGGAACGGACTTCATTATCATTGCCATAAAGCATCCGCTCAGTGTGGTGATTGAGCCCAAAATATCACATGACTGACAGCAACGGCGCCTCCAAATCTGCAGATGAAGGGAGTTTAATGGAACAAAATTAGATAGAAACAAGTCTTCAAAAATCTACGTTTTTGTACCCAGTATACAACAAAATATTTTTTCTATGGGACTTGCTCTTTAAGATTTAAAAATGCATTATACTTAATAATTAAGATCAATGTCAGTATTACCTTCCGGGGCGGCAAAAACAGCATTCAGGCCCAATAATAAAACCAACGCCACCTTCATGACGACGGGACGGGACGGGAAGTCCGGATGTCAGTAGAGTTCTGAAGACGTCTTAATCATTGTGGGATACTTCGTATCAGCCTGGATTTTATAGAGTTCTGTGAATATCACAGGCGACAGATAAAAGATTAACCAATTTAATCAATTCATTAATTAAGGCACACCTTTTAGTTGGAAAAGAAAGTTGACTTAAGGTATGTTTACTTTGTGCTGTATAAGAAGATAATTCATGGGTTTTATCTTAATTGAATTAAATTTATCGGACGAGTGAATCAACTAAACATTGTCCGGGGGGAGGGGTAATGTAGTATATTACTATTTTGTATTATATGATACAGTACCTATATATCTCATATACTAGTAATCCATTTTCTAATTTACATTAAAAATAAAGTTTGAAATCATTCATTTAAGGTTTGGAAAGTTTAATGTTGGGGGGGGCTCCATTCTCCTTTCTTTCTCTGCCAATACAGTTTAGTTGTTTCTAATTTTTTTTATCAGCCTATTCCGGGGTTGTTGAGATGAAGTCAATGGCAATTGGACCCAACTCAACAAAAAAGACCCACAAAGTCCAGGTTTACTTATTGGGAATCGATGGGTTACTTTAATATTTGGCTCAGTACGATGGTCGTTGAATGGTTTCAAGCTACTGTAACCCGAAAGAAAAGTGGAGTAGTGACTATCATCGATGTTGAGTGTAAAGTCAAGTTACCCAGGTCATTAGAACCACAAAAAGAACCAAGACCAAATTCCACAAGAATGTACTGGATTCAGTTATCTAGATGAGTCCAAATCTCAACTATAGTCCTATTAGCCCCCCCCCATGAAATCTTCTAATTATTTTAGGTTACTTTATTACCCCCCCAAGGCTGGTTTTGAAATATATATACAATTGTGATCAAAAGTTTGCATACCCTTGGAGAATTGGTAATAGATGTACCGTTTTTTAATGAAAAAAGTATTTTCGGGTAATATGCTGCATTCGTCTTGCTATCAATTTTCACAAGATCCCCGGTGTCTTTAGAGCTCACCCCCCCAAAACATCAGTGAGACACCACCATGCTTCACAGTGGGGACGGTATTCTTTTCGCTAAAGGCCTTTTTGACCACTCTCCAAACATACCGTTTATTAGACTCGGGCACCAGCCATCTCGCCGTGTCCCTTCTTTGCCCCTCACCCCCCCCAACATACACTCTGCCACACATATGCAAACACACTTACACAAATTACATACACTTACTCATTCTCACTCAACATACATTCCCTCTCACACCACTCTGCTAACACACACTCCATCCCACCACACTTACACATCCATGCTCACACATACACACACATCTACATCCACAGGGGCGGAATGACCCATCGGGCACTCGGGCATGGACTGAGGGTCGGAGAACTGCGAGGGGCCCGGTTAGGGTGACCACAAGTCCTGGGTCCCGGGCAGCCTCAATCCGGGACAATGCATGGTCCTAGAATTGAAAAGTCATCTTTTTTTTTTTTTTACACGGAGGAGAGAGAGGGGGACCGAACGGTCACTCATAAAGTTTTCAGCAACCGCTCAGGGCCCCTCAGTCTCCTCTGCAAGGCTTCCTGCTTGGTCGTGGTGCCGGCATGTCATGCTGAGCGCCGGAATATGACGTCACATTCCGGCACTCAGCAAAGAAGCAGCGCACACCGCAGCAGAGCATGGAGACAGAGGCCTCACGCTCCCACCGCAGGACTTCTGGAAGGTAAGGGAACTACAAAGGGGGAGAGGGTAGATAATAAGAAGGGGAGGAGAGGGGGTAGATAGCGAGAAGGGAGGAAGAGGGGTTTGATAGGCAGAAGGGAGGGAGAGGGGGTAGATAGTGAGAAAGGAGGAGAGGGGGTAGATAGTGAGAAAGGGGAGAAAGGGGGTAGATAGTGAGAAAGGGGGTAGTAAGAATATTGAAATAAATGAAGAGTGAAAATAAGTGAGAGAATGAATGAATTGAGTATAAATTAATGTATGGATGAATTGTCTGAATGAGGGAGAGTATTATTAATGTGTGATTGAATTGTGTTTATGAAGGGGAAATATGTTATCACTGTTTAATTGTGATGGTCTATTTTGACAATGACTTTTAAATATTGTAAATTGTTAATAAAGCTGTGGAAATTATATTTGCACTCAATAAAGGTGAGTGGGTGAGGGTATCTTTAAGCCCATCTCCTCCTACAGTGACTCTTAACCTGCCTAACTAGAAATATATAATAAATCAATATACTGGATTAGGGCTTCTCTGGTCTTGATTCATGTTTATTTTTGAGAAGTCCTTTTGTCTTGGCAGTGAGTGCCCCCACTTACTATTAGGGTCCCTTAAAAACATAATAGTAACATAGTGATGTCTAGAACAGTAGCATCTCCTGGTACATTTTGTTATTCATCACTTGTCTTTGTTAGATATTATATTCACTGTGAGACGGACGCCATTTTATTTCACCATCTTTTATTAAAGATCTTCACAGATGATAACAACAAAAAGTATGCACAGAACAGTAAATTATCCGGGCCTAAATTCATGCGTGAAATAAAAGCTAAATTACCATCTTATAAGGTTTTTTATGTGTAATTGAAGATATTCTTGAGTGATCCAAGTTCTTTGGGCTGCGAGGGGCAGTTTTCCTGGGTTACCCGCTTCTCTCACAGGACTGGTAAGACCAGCGTCTGTCCCTGTATTGAAATAAAGGAAAGACATTGGTCAGAGAACGCTGATCAGTGACAGGTCGTGCCAGACCGGTGACTCTATTCCTTTTTGGGATGGCTTTGGAGGAGTAATGGGTGAAGAACGTCGTGGTCTTTCCATGAGCCCTCTGCCGGAACAACGGGGGGTACAGAACCTCAGTGACATCACGCGTACCTTAATAGATCATAATACAAGTGGGTATCATATGCCGACATAATGCTGAGTGACGACCCAGACTGTGCTGAGCTGTACTCATAATTCCCAGGGACCACTGAACCAGGATTTGGGCTAAATATTGGTTGTATTTGGCTAATACCAAAGCATCGAAAGGCCCAGCAATTCCTTAGAGAACATTTAAAGATGCAAGTAAAGGCATTTTTAATTTTGGGGTCAACTTACTCTTTGCCGTTGTCGTGGTAACTTCTGGTCCCCACCAGGTGGTGATTAACTGGGGCGTCCCATCGCAGGTACTGATCAAATTCATTGACGTAGTCGCTCCATTTGCAGTTGCGAGTTACGGGCACTTCTCCCTGACAGCAAAGGAATTTCCACCTGGGGACAAACCAGACGGGAGGGACGTGAGAACTAATGGCCGGCGAGCCAAAGGGAATCATGCCATTTAATGAAACCCTTAAGATACGTACCTTCTATCCTCTTTACCGTTGTCATGGTAACTGTCCATGCCACTCAGGACGGAGCCAAAGGGGCAGGTGAATGCAATTTGTTCATCAAAGTTATTGACATAATTGGTCCAAGTGCAGGTCCCAGGACGGCTGAATGTGTTTTGGCAGCCGAAGTCCCACATGCGATCCTCTTTGCCATTGTCATGGATACTGAGAAAAATCATGAATAAGACGAGGTTGCAGAAAATAATACGGAACTGACAGCACGAAAAAACATAACTGAACTAACTGAACCACGAAGGGGATACATTGATGCTCTTCAAACTTGGAATGCTTCATGGTCAGGACATGGTACAAACTGATCTAAACACGGTAATAGAACTCAAGTAAGACTTCTTTTGTCGGTGAGACATCCCGTGGCGAGAGAGGCTCATAACTACCCACATAAGAGTTGGGTCTCCTGGTGGGATCTCTACCGATCTGCCTTCCAAGACTTCATCCAATTCACCTCCCAAGCCTTTTATCCCTTTTTTTAGCCCCGTCTTATCTCTCTTTCTCATCTTATCTACTAATGGATTTTCTGTACCTTATGATTAAGTTGATGCTCTGGTGGTTTTGACATTGGAAGAACACGGGTTGGTCGTAGCCATTCACCCATCTTTCATCTTTTCTACCTGCAAATACATTAAAAAACATTAAAAATTAGATTATGTTATGATATGAAGACCCTCAAACGTATATTACGCTATTACACAGCGTATATATATATATTTAGCTGAACCTAAAGGTTGTTTTATTAGTCTGTATACCACATCGTACAGGACCATCAGTTGAAACGTAATTAAAACCTTCTCTGGTTGTGAAAGGATAGCTGTGATTAAGCTCTATGTTAGGTAGACATGGCTAGCCCTAAACTAGATTTCAAAGACCGGGACTATAAGTAAAAAATTGTCAGTATTACCTTCCGGAGCAGCAAAAACAGCGGTCAGGCCCAATAATAGAACCAACGCCACCTGCATCTCGAGAGGATCGGAGGTCTGAACTTCAGTAGAATTCTGAAGACGTTGTAGTGAACCTGGGATACTAAGTATCGGCGTGGATTTTATAGAGTTCTGTGCTGCTGCCCGGCCACGCCGTCAAATATTAACCAGACATCTTATAGATAATGTCCCCCTTTAATCGCAACTGAAGGTCGACACTCGAAAACCGGACCAAATGCTAATCTTTGAGTGTAACTCTGTGTTATATAATTAGAAAGGTGCAGATGTATTTTGTAATATATATGGAGATAGATTTTATGCAAAAATAGACCAAAATAATTCATTTATATGCAGTGCTAGATATTAAATCAAAGTTGAGTTTAGATAATTTGGATAATTCAATTATTTATTCAAAACTACAAGGTGATATTTCAATAGTGTTTTGGGGTTTTTATTTTTCATTTTACAAAGAGTTGAGTCCAATTGTCGAATTGAGAAGCTCGGGATGACACCACTGACTGATTTTTCATTAGGGTGGACTGGACGGTCCCCCTTAACCACAGCTAAAGTCGACTTGGCTTAGGTTGACCTCTCTGCTGGCCGCAAGCGAGTTTAGGGGAAAATCATCTCTTCGCAGAAAGTAGGCTTTGGTCAAGATGGCTCCCGAGTTCAGGAAATGACAAAATCAACTTGAATCTTCAGTAGAAGACGGGTTGAATCACAATTACACTAAACTCAAAGGGAATGAAAGACTTGACTACTGACTTGATTGACAACTTGCTTGAGTGACTCAACCTGACGATCAACTCAATGTTAACCCAACATAAGAGTATACTCAAAAAGGTCTAGTTTGGCTCCTAAACAGATGAGTTAATGTTTGAGTTGGTTTCGTTGGGCACTGTCCAGGGAAAATTGGAACCTTCGGGGATAGCCCTACTGGTGTCAATAATCAAATGATTTGTTTGTAGATACATAAACTATGAGCACGGGGTCTATTCACAAAGTGTTAAGCTGACGGCCAAGTAGCTCACCGTACTGAACCCTGCAATCCCAAGAAGGTCAAGACAAAGAAGATGGCAGATTCAGGTGTCTATGGGAGTGCAGGTCAGGAAATGACCAGGTCTCACCTATAGCAATATAGACTCGTACTTCTGTAGTACCCAGGAAGAGTAAAGGGTGTCTTACACGTTGGGGTTTATTTACGAAAAAGCAGTATTGGCAGGAGACCCAATGAGCTTCTGCTCCAACAATAGCCTAGCTGGCCCCGTATAAAGCATATTCAAATCGGAAAGGTTTATAGAATGTCACCTCCCTGATTGAACTATGCATTGTCCGGGCCAACCAAGACCTTCTTGCAGGTGTTTAAAAACCACAAAAAACCCTACTCATTTCTTATTTAGTGAATAAATCCCTATGTGGGTTCTCCTTTGTAAAAAACTGCAAAATCCTTAAAGCAACAGATGGGATCGGCAGTGATTGCAGAGCTCGCTGCACAATCTCTTACAAACATTAAATATCTGTTTTTTAACCTTGGACCTTGTTATTTTCTTGTTACTGTTACCGTGAACCCAAGGAGAGTCACACAGTATCTACTCACATGGACCAGGATCGTGACCACAGAAGGACAGACTGTGTTTGTAGGTTTGGAAGACAGAGCAGAGGCTGCAGGGTGTTCGTGTTCACACACGTTGCTATAAGGACTTTATATATGTGTTATATAACTTAACCCTCGAGCTGAGCTTCATCCAGGACCCCGGTGGTATACAAGCTAAATAGACGTGGTGGTCTTCACATAAAGATGTTTGTGGGTAACTACGGGTCCATCCATGAATAAATTCCACTGTTACTCATTGACAGACTTACCAAAAAATGCCCCGGGACCCCCTAACATCACCAAGTAACATGTCCTACAGTGCCCCAAACAGCTTGTGAGTGCCTTTGCCCCAAGCAGCTTATTAGTGCCATCCAAACAGCCTGTCCGTGCCATCTTTTTCCAGCTTGTCAGTGCTCCCAAACAGCTTTTCTGTGCCTTCATTGTTTGTTGCAACGTTTAATGACATTATAATAACGCGGCATTCCATTGAATAAGTCCTAGTTTTGAATGTTATATATAGGAAGTGTGACACGTACCTTCTATCCTCCGTACGGTTGTCATGGTAACTCTCCATGCCGCTCAGGACGGAGCCAAAGGGACAGGTGAATATAATTTCTTCATCAAAGTTATTGACATAATTGGTCCAGGTGCAGGTTGCAGGATGGCTGAATGTGTTTTGGCAGCTGAAGTCCCAGACGCGATCCTCGCGATAATTATCATGGATGCTGAGAAAATTCAGGAATAGGATAAATAATGTGGATGTGATCATTCTTACTGACAAGTCTGAATCTAACTGCACGGAATCAGGAAACCGTCATTAATATTTATTTTATATAGCGCCATCATATTCCGTAGCTCTGTACAATGGGAATTGATGCTTTGACACTGTTTTAACATTCTTTGATATTTTAGGATGAAGCTGATGCTTTGTTGGTTGTTACATTGGAAGAACGGTTTTTGGTCATAGTGATTTACCCATCTTTCCGTTTTATTTAAAACTGCAAAAAAAAAAATAAAAAGTCAAAATAAGTCAACATCATGAAGGTTTTCAGACAAGGACGGCTCAATATAAATAGCTGAGTCTAAAGCAATTACCTGTTTATGAAGTCATTAGTTTTTTTTTTAATTGTCACAACTAAATGTAATGAGTACAAACATTAAAGATAGTAGTGGACATCCTCTCGTGTTTCTTGTTGGAGATTAATAAAAAAAAAATAGAAAAAAATAATAATAATATACAGAGTTTTTAAAGCTGAGTGACATTTTTGTTTAATTACTTAGAAATATGTTGCTGTCTTTATTTGTAAAAGATAATTATATAATGTTTTCAGGCAGCTGCATATCATCCATTTCTCGCTCTGTTATCTGATCCCCGATCTACTAAAACCCCCCGACTCTCTGACTAATGAAAGTCTACGGAGGAACGGACTTCATTATCATTGCCATAAAGCATCCGCTCAGTGTGGTGATTGAGCCCAAAATATCACATGACTGACAGCAACGGCGCCTCCAAATCTGCAGATGAAGGGAGTTTAATGGAACAAAATTAGATAGAAACAAGTCTTCAAAAATCTACGTTTTTGTACCCAGTATACAACAAAATATTTTTTCTATGGGACTTGCTCTTTAAGATTTAAAAATGCATTATACTTAATAATTAAGATCAATGTCAGTATTACCTTCCGGGGCGGCAAAAACAGCATTCAGGCCCAATAATAAAACCAACGCCACCTTCATGACGACGGGACGGGACGGGAAGTCCGGATGTCAGTAGAGTTCTGAAGACGTCTTAATCATTGTGGGATACTTCGTATCAGCCTGGATTTTATAGAGTTCTGTGAATATCACAGGCGACAGATAAAAGATTAACCAATTTAATCAATTCATTAATTAAGGCACACCTTTTAGTTGGAAAAGAAAGTTGACTTAAGGTATGTTTACTTTGTGCTGTATAAGAAGATAATTCATGGGTTTTATCTTAATTGAATTAAATTTATCGGACGAGTGAATCAACTAAACATTGTCCGGGGGGAGGGGTAATGTAGTATATTACTATTTTGTATTATATGATACAGTACCTATATATCTCATATGCTAGTAATCCATTTTCTAATTTACATTAAAAATAAAGTTTGAAATCATTCATTTAAGGTTTGGAAAGTTTAATGTTGGGGGGGGCTCCATTCTCCTTTCTTTCTCTGCCAATACAGTTTAGTTGTTTCTAATTTTTTTTATCAGCCTATTCCGGGGTTGTTGAGATGAAGTCAATGGCAATTGGACCCAACTCAACAAAAAAGACCCACAAAGTCCAGGTTTACTTATTGGGAATCGATGGGTTACTTTAATATTTGGCTCAGTACGATGGTCGTTGAATGGTTTCAAGCTACTGTAACCCGAAAGAAAAGTGGAGTAGTGACTATCATCGATGTTGAGTGTAAAGTCAAGTTACCCAGGTCATTAGAACCACAAAAAGAACCAAGACCAAATTCCACAAGAATGTACTGGATTCAGTTATCTAGATGAGTCCAAATCTCAACTATAGTCCTATTAGCCCCCCCCCATGAAATCTTCTAATTATTTTAGGTTACTTTATTACCCCCCCAAGGCTGGTTTTGAAATATATATACAATTGTGATCAAAAGTTTGCATACCCTTGGAGAATTGGTAATAGATGTACCGTTTTTTAATGAAAAAAGTATTTTCGGGTAATATGCTGCATTCGTCTTGCTATCAATTTTCACAAGATCCCCGGTGTCTTTAGAGCTCACCCCCCCAAAACATCAGTGAGACACCACCATGCTTCACAGTGGGGACGGTATTCTTTTCGCTAAAGGCCTTTTTGACCACTCTCCAAACATACCGTTTATTAGACTCGGGCACCAGCCATCTCGCCGTGTCCCTTCTTTGCCCCTCACCCCCCCCAACATACACTCTGCCACACATATGCAAACACACTTACACAAATTACATACACTTACTCATTCTCACTCAACATACATTCCCTCTCACACCACTCTGCTAACACACACTCCATCCCACCACACTTACACATCCATGCTCACACATACACACACATCTACATCCACAGGGGCGGAATGACCCATCGGGCACTCGGGCATGGACTGAGGGTCGGAGAACTGCGAGGGGCCCGGTTAGGGTGACCACAAGTCCTGGGTCCCGGGCAGCCTCAATCCGGGACAATGCATGGTCCTAGAATTGAAAAGTCATCTTTTTTTTTTTTTTACACGGAGGAGAGAGAGGGGGACCGAACGGTCACTCATAAAGTTTTCAGCAACCGCTCAGGGCCCCTCAGTCTCCTCTGCAAGGCTTCCTGCTTGGTCGTGGTGCCGGCATGTCATGCTGAGCGCCGGAATATGACGTCACATTCCGGCACTCAGCAAAGAAGCAGCGCACACCGCAGCAGAGCATGGAGACAGAGGCCTCACGCTCCCACCGCAGGACTTCTGGAAGGTAAGGGAACTACAAAGGGGGAGAGGGTAGATAATAAGAAGGGGAGGAGAGGGGGTAGATAGCGAGAAGGGAGGAAGAGGGGTTTGATAGGCAGAAGGGAGGGAGAGGGGGTAGATAGTGAGAAAGGAGGAGAGGGGGTAGATAGTGAGAAAGGGGAGAAAGGGGGTAGATAGTGAGAAAGGGGGTAGTAAGAATATTGAAATAAATGAAGAGTGAAAATGAGTGAGAGAATGAATGAATTGAGTATAAATTAATGTATGGATGAATTGTCTGAATGAGGGAGAGTATTATTAATGTGTGATTGAATTGTGTTTATGAAGGGGAAATATGTTATCACTGTTTAATTGTGATGGTCTATTTTGACAATGACTTTTAAATATTGTAAATTGTTAATAAAGCTGTGGAAATTATATTTGCACTCAATAAAGGTGAGTGGGTGAGGGTATCTTTAAGCCCATCTCCTCCTACAGTGACTCTTAACCTGCCTAACTAGAAATATATAATAAATCAATATACTGGATTAGGGCTTCTCTGGTCTTGATTCATGTTTATTTTTGAGAAGTCCTTTTGTCTTGGCAGTGAGTGCCCCCACTTACTATTAGGGTCCCTTAAAAACATAATAGTAACATAGTGATGTCTAGAACAGTAGCATCTCCTGGTACATTTTGTTATTCATCACTTGTCTTTGTTAGATATTATATTCATTGTGAGACGGACGCCATTTTATTTCACCATCTTTTATTAAAGATCTTCACAGATGATAACAACAAAAAGTATGCACAGAACAGTAAATTATCCGGGCCTAAATTCATGCGTGAAATAAAAGCTAAATTACCATCTTATAAGGTTTTTTATGTGTAATTGAAGATATTCTTGAGTGATCCAAGTTCTTTGGGCTGCGAGGGGCAGTTTTCCTGGGTTACCCGCTTCTCTCACAGGACTGGTAAGACCAGCGTCTGTCCCTGTATTGAAATAAAGGAAAGACATTGGTCAGAGAACGCTGATCAGTGACAGGTCGTGCCAGACCGGTGACTCTATTCCTTTTTGGGATGGCTTTGGAGGAGTAATGGGTGAAGAACGTCGTGGTCTTTCCATGAGCCCTCTGCCGGAACAACGGGGGGTACAGAACCTCAGTGACATCACGCGTACCTTAATAGATCATAATACAAGTGGGTATCATATGCCGACATAATGCTGAGTGACGACCCAGACTGTGCTGAGCTGTACTCATAATTCCCAGGGACCACTGAACCAGGATTTGGGCTAAATATTGGTTGTATTTGGCTAATACCAAAGCATCGAAAGGCCCAGCAATTCCTTAGAGAACATTTAAAGATGCAAGTAAAGGCATTTTTAATTTTGGGGTCAACTTACTCTTTGCCGTTGTCGTGGTAACTTCTGGTCCCCACCAGGTGGTGATTAACTGGGGCGTCCCATCGCAGGTACTGATCAAATTCATTGACGTAGTCGCTCCATTTGCAGTTGCGAGTTACGGGTACTTCTCCCTGACAGCAAAGGAATTTCCACCTGGGGACAAACCAGACGGGAGGGACGTGAGAACTAATGGCCGGCGAGCCAAAGGGAATCATGCCATTTAATGAAACCCTTAAGATACGTACCTTCTATCCTCTTTACCGTTGTCATGGTAACTGTCCATGCCACTCAGGACGGAGCCAAAGGGGCAGGTGAATGCAATTTGTTCATCAAAGTTATTGACATAATTGGTCCAAGTGCAGGTCCCAGGACGGCTGAATGTGTTTTGGCAGCCGAAGTCCCACATGCGATCCTCTTTGCCATTGTCATGGATACTGAGAAAAATCATGAATAAGACGAGGTTGCAGAAAATAATACGGAACTGACAGCACGAAAAAACATAACTGAACTAACTGAACCACGAAGGGGATACATTGATGCTCTTCAAACTTGGAATGCTTCATGGTCAGGACATGGTACAAACTGATCTAAACACGGTAATAGAACTCAAGTAAGACTTCTTTTGTCGGTGAGACATCCCGTGGCGAGAGAGGCTCATAACTACCCACATAAGAGTTGGGTCTCCTGGTGGGATCTCTACCGATCTGCCTTCCAAGACTTCATCCAATTCACCTCCCAAGCCTTTTATCCCTTTTTTTAGCCCCGTCTTATCTCTCTTTCTCATCTTATCTACTAATGGATTTTCTGTACCTTATGATTAAGTTGATGCTCTGGTGGTTTTGACATTGGAAGAACACGGGTTGGTCGTAGCCATTCACCCATCTTTCATCTTTTCTACCTGCAAATACATTAAAAATTAGATTATGTTATGATATGAAGACCCTCAAACGTATATTACGCTATTACACAGCGTATATATATATATTTAGCTGAACCTAAAGGTTGTTTTATTAGTCTGTATACCACATCGTACAGGACCATCAGTTGAAACGTAATTAAAACCTTCTCTGGTTGTGAAAGGATAGCTGTGATTAAGCTCTATGTTAGGTAGACATGGCTAGCCCTAAACTAGATTTCAAAGACCGGGACTATAAGTAAAAAATTGTCAGTATTACCTTCCGGAGCAGCAAAAACAGCGGTCAGGCCCAATAATAGAACCAACGCCACCTGCATCTCGAGAGGATCGGAGGTCTGAACTTCAGTAGAATTCTGAAGACGTTGTAGTGAACCTGGGATACTAAGTATCGGCGTGGATTTTATAGAGTTCTGTGCTGCTGCCCGGCCACGCCGTCAAATATTAACCAGACATCTTATAGATAATGTCCCCCTTTAATCGCAACTGAAGGTCGACACTCGAAAACCGGACCAAATGCTAATCTTTGAGTGTAACTCTGTGTTGTATAATTAGAAAGGTGCAGATGTATTTTGTAATATATATGGAGATAGATTTTATGCAAAAATAGACCAAAATAATTCATTTATATGCAGTGCTAGATATTAAATCAAAGTTGAGTTTAGATAATTTGGATAATTCAATTATTTATTCAAAACTACAAGGTGATATTTCAATAGTGTTTTGGGGTTTTTATTTTTCATTTTACAAAGAGTTGAGTCCAATTGTCGAATTGAGAAGCTCGGGATGACACCACTGACTGATTTTTCATTAGGGTGGACTGGACGGTCCCCCTTAACCACAGCTAAAGTCGACTTGGCTTAGGTTGACCTCTCTGCTGGCCGCAAGCGAGTTTAGGGGAAAATCATCTCTTCGCAGAAAGTAGGCTTTGGTCAAGATGGCTCCCGAGTTCAGGAAATGACAAAATCAACTTGAATCTTCAGTAGAAGACGGGTTGAATCACAATTACACTAAACTCAAAGGGAATGAAAGACTTGACTACTGACTTGATTGACAACTTGCTTGAGTGAC
This sequence comes from Spea hammondii, assembly GCA_029215755.1. Taxonomy (NCBI): domain Eukaryota; kingdom Metazoa; phylum Chordata; class Amphibia; order Anura; family Pelobatidae; genus Spea; species Spea hammondii. The sequence continues at coordinate 2,689,788 of JARDYJ010000004.1, forward strand.
TCAACCTGACGATCAACTCAATGTTAACCCAACATAAGAGTATACTCAAAAAGGTCTAGTTTGGCTCCTAAACAGATGAGTTAATGTTTGAGTTGGTTTCGTTGGGCACTGTCCAGGGAAAATTGGAACCTTCGGGGATAGCCCTACTTGTGTCAATAATCAAATGATTTGTTTGTAGATACATAAACTATGAGCACGGGGTCTATTCACAAAGTGTTAAGCTGACGGCCAAGTAGCTCACCGTACTGAACCCTGCAATCCCAAGAAGGTCAAGACAAAGAAGATGGCAGATTCAGGTGTCTATGGGAGTGCAGGTCAGGAAATGACCAGGTCTCACCTATAGCAATATAGACTCGTACTTCTGTAGTACCCAGGAAGAGTAAAGGGTGTCTTACACGTTGGGGTTTATTTACGAAAAAGCAGCATTGGCAGGAGACCCAATGAGCTTCTGCTCCAACAATAGCCTAGCTGGCCCCGTATAAAGCATATTCAAATCGGAAAGGTTTATAGAATGTCACCTCCCTGATTGAACTATGCATTGTCCGGGCCAACCAAGACCTTCTTGCAGAGAATATGCCAGAGACGACTCTTAATATATTGTGAATTCAAGGGGTTAAAAACCACAAAAAACGTTACTAATTTCTTATTTAGTGAATAAACCCCTATCTGGGTTCTCTTATGTAAAAAACGGCAAAATCCTTAAAGCAACAGATGGGATCGGCGGTGATTGCAGAGCTCGCTGCACAATCTCTTACAAACATTAAATATCTGTTTTTTAACCCTGGACCTTGTTATTTTCTTGTTACTGTTACCGTGAACCCAAGGAGAGTCACACAGTATCTACTCACATGGGCCACAGAAGGACAGACTGTGTTTGTAGGTTTGGAAGACAGAGCAGAGCCTGCAGGGTGTTCATCTTCCCACACTCACACATACTCACTCTCACATTAACACACACTTACATAATTATGCTAAAGCACACTCTAATGCACACACATACAAATTAATGCTAACATTAACATTAAATACCTTTCCTGAAGGCTTCCTTCTAACTACTCACACGTTTAACAAGCTGCATTAAGGATGAGCTGAGGCTTTCTCGCAGGGTAATGGAGGTGTATGTGTGTCTAGTTGTATGTGTTAGTGTATATGTCTGGGTATGAGTGTGTGTAGGTGTATGTATTTGTGTGAGCTTTTGGGTGTGTGTATGTATGTTATTGTAAGTGTCAGTGTCTGTGTGTGTGTGAATGTGTGATGTGAGTGTTTGGATTAGTATGAGTGTCTCTGTGTTTAGAGTGAGTGTGCAGGTGTGCCTCACGTACACACTTACTCCAACACAGAGACAATCTATCTTTCCTTCTTTCTTCACTTCTTTCCTCCTCCTCTTTTCTTTCTTGTCTCTCTTTCATCACCCCTCATTCCTCCTTTCTCTTATCTCCTTTTTTTCTTTTGTTCTCCTTTTATCCCCCCCCTCTATTATTCATCCTCTATCCTTCCTCTTTTCATCTTTTTCATCAGTAAAAGGTGGTGACCATAGTCATGAATGCAGATCGGATGGCATGGAAATGCTCATCTATATAACTATGTGCCTTTCCCACATAATGTTATGTGGCCCCGGTGGGAGGCTACTGCTTTTGGCAGCTGAAGTCCCAGACGCGATCCTCGCGATAATTATCATGGACGCTGAGAAAATTCAGGAATAGGATAAATAATGTGGATGAGATCATTCTTACTGACAAGTCTGAATCTAACTGCACGGAATCAGGAAACCGTCATTAATATTTATTTTATATAGCGCCATCATATTCCGTAGCTCTGTACAATGGGAATTGATGCTTTGACACTGTTTTAACATTCTTTGATATTTTAGGATTAAGCTGATGCTTTGTTGGTTGTTACATTGGAAGAACGGTTTTTGGTCATAGTGATTTACCCATCTTTCCGTTTTATTTAAAACTGCAAAAAAAAAATAAAAAGTCAAAATAAGTCAACGTCATGAAGGTTTTCAGACAAGGATGGCTCAATATAAATAGCTGAGTCTAAAGCAATTACCTGTTTATGAAGTCATTAGTTTTTTTTTTAATTGTCACAACTAAATGTAATGAGTACAAACATTAAAGATAGTAGTGGACATCCTCTCGTGTTTCTTGTTGGAGATTAATAAAAAAAAATAGAAAAAAATAATAATAATATACAGAGTTTTTAAAGCTGAGTGACATTTTTGTTTAATTACTTAGAAATATGTTGCTGTCTTTATTTGTAAAAGATAATTATATAATGTTTTCAGGCAGCTGCATATCATCCATTTCTCGCTCTGTTATCTGATCCCCGATCTACTAAAACCCCCCGACTCTCTGACTAATGAAAGTCTACGGAGGAACGGACTTCATTATCATTGCCATAAAGCATCCGCTCAGTGTGGTGATTGAGCCCAAAATATCACATGACTGACAGCAACGGCGCCTCCAAATCTGCAGATGAAGGGAGTTTAATGGAACAAAATTAGATAGAAACAAGTCTTCAAAAATCTACGTTTTTGTACCCAGTATACAACAAAATATTTTTTCTATGGGACTTGCTCTTTAAGATTTAAAAATGCATTATACTTAATAATTAAGATCAATGTCAGTATTACCTTCCGGGGCGGCAAAAACAGCATTCAGGCCCAATAATAAAACCAACGCCACCTTCATGACGACGGGACGGGACGGGAAGTCCGGATGTCAGTAGAGTTCTGAAGACGTCTTAATCATTGTGGGATACTTCGTATCAGCCTGGATTTTATAGAGTTCTGTGAATATCACAGGCGACAGATAAAAGATTAACCAATTTAATCAATTCATTAATTAAGGCACACCTTTTAGTTGGAAAAGAAAGTTGACTTAAGGTATGTTTACTTTGTGCTGTATAAGAAGATAATTCATGGGTTTTATCTTAATTGAATTAAATTTATCGGACGAGTGAATCAACTAAACATTGTCCGGGGGGAGGGGTAATGTAGTATATTACTATTTTGTATTATATGATACAGTACCTATATATCTCATATACTAGTAATCCATTTTATTCCCCCAATAACTAACTAATTTACATTAAAAATAAAGTTTGAAATCATTCATTTAAGGTTTGGAAAGTTTAATGTTGGGGGGGCTCCATTCTCCTTTCTTTCTCTGCCGATACAGTTTAGTTTTTTCAATTTTTTTTTATCAGCCTATTCCGGGGGTGTTGAGATGAAGTCAATGGCAATTGGACCCAACTCAACAAAAAAGACCCACAAAGTCCAGGTTTACTTATTGGGAATCGATGGGTTACTTTAATATTTGGCTCAGTACGATGGTCGTTGAATGGTTTCAAGCTACTGTAACCCGAAAGAAAAGTGGAGTAGTGACTATCATCGATGTTGAGTGTAAAGTCAAGTTACCCAGGTCATTAGAACCACAAAAAGAACCAAGACCAAATTCCACAAGAATGTACTGGATTCAGTTATCTAGATGAGTCCAAATCTCAACTATAGTCCTATTAGCCCCCCCCCATGAAATCTTCTAATTATTTTAGGTTACTTTATTACCCCCCCAAGGCTGGTTTTGAAATATATATACAATTGTGATCAAAAGTTTGCATACCCTTGGAGAATTGGTAATAGATGTACCATTTTTTAATGAAAAAAGTATTTTCGGGTAATATGCTGCATTCGTCTTGCTATCAATTTTCACAAGATCCCCGGTGTCTTTAGAGCTCACCCCCCCAAAACATCAGTGAGACACCACCATGCTTCACAGTGGGGACGGTATTCTTTTCGCTAAAGGCCTTTTTGACCACTCTCCAAACATACCGTTTATTAGACTCGGGCACCAGCCATCTCGCTGTGTCCCTTCTTTGCCCCTCACCCCCCCCAACATACACTCTGCCACACATATGCAAACACACTTACACAAATTACATACACTTACTCATTCTCACTCAACATACATTCCCTCTCACACCACTCTGCTAACACACACTCCATCCCACCACACTTACACATCCATGCTCACACATACACACACATCTACATCCACAGGGGCGGAATGACCCATCGGGCACTCGGGCATGGACTGAGGGTCGGAGAACTGCGAGGGGCCCGGTTAGGGTGACCACAAGTCCTGGGTCCCGGGCAGCCTCAATCCGGGACAATGCATGGTCCTAGAATTGAAAAGTCATCTTTTTTTTTTTTTTTACACGGAGGAGAGAGAGGGGGACCGAACGGTCACTCATAAAGTTTTCAGCAACCGCTCAGGGCCCCTCAGTCTCCTCTGCAAGGCTTCCTGCTTGGTCGTGGTGCCGGCATGTCATGCTGAGCGCCGGAATATGACGTCACATTCCGGCACTCAGCAAAGAAGCAGCGCACACCGCAGCAGAGCATGGAGACAGAGGCCTCACGCTCCCACCGCAGGACTTCTGGAAGGTAAGGGAACTACAAAGGGGGAGAGGGTAGATAATAAGAAGGGGAGGAGAGGGGGTAGATAGCGAGAAGGGAGGAAGAGGGGTTTGATAGGCAGAAGGGAGGGAGAGGGGGTAGATAGTGAGAAAGGAGGAGAGGGGGTAGATAGTGAGAAAGGGGAGAAAGGGGGTAGATAGTGAGAAAGGGGGTAGTAAGAATATTGAAATAAATGAAGAGTGAAAATGAGTGAGAGAATGAATGAATTGAGTATAAATTAATGTATGGATGAATTGTCTGAATGAGGGAGAGTATTATTAATGTGTGATTGAATTGTGTTTATGAAGGGGAAATATGTTATCACTGTTTAATTGTGATGGTCTATTTTGACAATGACTTTTAAATATTGTAAATTGTTAATAAAGCTGTGGAAATTATATTTGCACTCAATAAAGGTGAGTGGGTGAGGGTATCTTTAAGCCCATTTCCTCCTACAGTGACTCTTAACCTGCCTAACTAGAAATATATAATAAATCAATATACTGGATTAGGGCTTCTCTGGTCTTGATTCATGTTTATTTTTGAGAAGTCCTTTTGTCTTGGCAGTGAGTGCCCCCACTTACTATTAGGGTCCCTTAAAAACATAATAGTAACATAGTGATGTCTAGAACAGTAGCATCTCCTGGTACATTTTGTTATTCATCACTTGTCTTTGTTAGATATTATATTCATTGTGAGACGGACGCCATTTTATTTCACCATCTTTTATTAAAGATCTTCACAGATGATAACAACAAAAAGTATGCACAGAACAGTAAATTATCCGGGCCTAAATTCATGCGTGACATAAAAGCTAAATTACCATCTTATAAGGTTTTTTATGTGTAATTGAAGATATTCTTGAGTGATCCAAGTTCTTTGGGCTGCGAGGGGCAGTTTTCCTGGGTTACCCGCTTCTCTCACAGGACTGGTAAGACCACCGTCTGTCCCTGTATTGAAATAAAGGAAAGACATTGGTCAGAGAACGCTGATCAGTGACAGGTCGTGCCAGACCGGTGACTCTATTCCTTTTTGGGACGGGTTTGGAGGAGTAATGGGTGAAGAACATCGTGGTCTTTCCATGAGCCCTCTGCCGGAACAACGGGGGGTACAGAACCTCAGTGACATCACGCGTACCTTAATAGATCATAATACAAGTGGGTATCATATGCCGACATAATGCTGAGTGACGACCCAGACTGTGCTGAGCTGTACTCATAATTCCCAGGGACCACTGAACCAGGATTTGGGCTAAATATTGGTTGTATTTGGCTAATACCAAAGCATCGAAAGGCCCAGCAATTCCTTAGAGAACATTTAAAGATGCAAGTAAAGGCATTTTTAATTTTGGGGTCAACTTACTCTTTGCCGTTGTCGTGGTAACTTCTGGTCCCCACCAGGTGGTGATTAACTGGGGCGTCCCATCGCAGGTACTGATCAAATTCATTGACGTAGTCGCTCCATTTGCAGTTGCGAGTTACGGGCACTTCTCCCTGACAGCAAAGGAATTTCCACCTGGGGACAAACCAGACGGGAGGGACGTGAGAACTAATGGCCGGCGAGCCAAAGGGAATCATGCCATTTAATGAAACCCTTAAGATACGTACCTTCTATCCTCTTTACCGTTGTCATGGTAACTGTCCATGCCACTCAGGACGGAGCCAAAGGGGCAGGTGAATGCAATTTGTTCATCAAAGTTATTGACATAATTGGTCCAAGTGCAGGTCCCAGGACGGCTGAATGTGTTTTGGCAGCCGAAGTCCCACATGCGATCCTCTTTGCCATTGTCATGGATACTGAGAAAAATCATGAATAAGACGAGGTTGCAGAAAATAATACGGAACTGACAGCACGAAAAAACATAACTGAACTAACTGAACCACGAAGGGGATACATTGATGCTCTTCAAACTTGGAATGCTTCATGGTCAGGACATGGTACAAACTGATCTAAACACGGTAATAGAACTCAAGTAAGACTTCTTTTGTCGGTGAGACATCCCGTGGCGAGAGAGGCTCATAACTACCCACATAAGAGTTGGGTCTCCTGGTGGGATCTCTACCGATCTGCCTTCCAAGACTTCATCCAATTCACCTCCCAAGCCTTTTATCCCTTTTTTTAGCCCCGTCTTATCTCTCTTTCTCATCTTATCTACTAATGGATTTTCTGTACCTTATGATTAAGTTGATGCTCTGGTGGTTTTGACATTGGAAGAACACGGGTTGGTCGTAGCCATTCACCCATCTTTCATCTTTTCTACCTGCAAATACATTAAAAAACATTAAAAATTAGATTATGTTATGATATGAAGACCCTCAAACGTATATTACGCTATTACACAGCGTATATATATATATTTAGCTGAACCTAAAGGTTGTTTTATTAGTCTGTATACCACATCGTACAGGACCATCAGTTGAAACGTAATTAAAACCTTCTCTGGTTGTGAAAGGATAGCTGTGATTAAGCTCTATGTTAGGTAGACATGGCTAGCCCTAAACTAGATTTCAAAGACCGGGACTATAAGTAAAAAATTGTCAGTATTACCTTCCGGAGCAGCAAAAACAGCGGTCAGGCCCAATAATAGAACCAACGCCACCTGCATCTCGAGAGGATCGGAGGTCTGAACTTCAGTAGAATTCTGAAGACGTTGTAGTGAACCTGGGATACTAAGTATCGGCGTGGATTTTATAGAGTTCTGTGCTGCTGCCCGGCCACGCCGTCAAATATTAACCAGACATCTTATAGATAATGTCCCCCTTTAATCGCAACTGAAGGTCGACACTCGAAAACCGGACCAAATGCTAATCTTTGAGTGTAACTCTGTGTTATATAATTAGAAAGGTGCAGATGTATTTTGTAATATATATGGAGATAGATTTTATGCAAAAATAGACCAAAATAATTCATTTATATGCAGTGCTAGATATTAAATCAAAGTTGAGTTTAGATAATTTGGATAATTCAATTATTTATTCAAAACTACAAGGTGATATTTCAATAGTGTTTTGGGGTTTTTATTTTTCATTTTACAAAGAGTTGAGTCCAATTGTCGAATTGAGAAGCTCGGGATGACACCACTGACTGATTTTTCATTAGGGTGGACTGGACGGTCCCCCTTAACCACAGCTAAAGTCGACTTGGCTTAGGTTGACCTCTCTGCTGGCCGCAAGCGAGTTTAGGGGAAAATCATCTCTTCGCAGAAAGTAGGCTTTGGTCAAGATGGCTCCCGAGTTCAGGAAATGACAAAATCAACTTGAATCTTCAGTAGAAGACGGGTTGAATCACAATTACACTAAACTCAAAGGGAATGAAAGACTTGACTACTGACTTGATTGACAACTTGCTTGAGTGACTCAACCTGACGATCAACTCAATGTTAACCCAACATAAGAGTATACTCAAAAAGGTCTAGTTTGGCTCCTAAACAGATGAGTTAATGTTTGAGTTGGTTTCGTTGGGCACTGTCCAGGGAAAATTGGAACCTTCGGGGATAGCCCTACTTGTGTCAATAATCAAATGATTTGTTTGTAGATACATAAACTATGAGCACGGGGTCTATTCACAAAGTGTTAAGCTGACGGCCAAGTAGCTCACCGTACTGAACCCTGCAATCCCAAGAAGGTCAAGACAAAGAAGATGGCAGATTCAGGTGTCTATGGGAGTGCAGGTCAGGAAATGACCAGGTCTCACCTATAGCAATATAGACTCGTACTTCTGTAGTACCCAGGAAGAGTAAAGGGTGTCTTACACGTTGGGGTTTATTTACGAAAAAGCAGCATTGGCAGGAGACCCAATGAGCTTCTGCTCCAACAATAGCCTAGCTGGCCCCGTATAAAGCATATTCAAATCGGAAAGGTTTATAGAATGTCACCTCCCTGATTGAACTATGCATTGTCCGGGCCAACCAAGACCTTCTTGCAGAGAATATGCCAGAGACGACTCTTAATATATTGTGAATTCAAGGGGTTAAAAACCACAAAAAACGTTACTAATTTCTTATTTAGTGAATAAACCCCTATCTGGGTTCTCTTATGTAAAAAACGGCAAAATCCTTAAAGCAACAGATGGGATCGGCGGTGATTGCAGAGCTCGCTGCACAATCTCTTACAAACATTAAATATCTGTTTTTTAACCCTGGACCTTGTTATTTTCTTGTTACTGTTACCGTGAACCCAAGGAGAGTCACACAGTATCTACTCACATGGGCCACAGAAGGACAGACTGTGTTTGTAGGTTTGGAAGACAGAGCAGAGCCTGCAGGGTGTTCATCTTCCCACACTCACACATACTCACTCTCACATTAACACACACTTACATAATTATGCTAAAGCACACTCTAATGCACACACATACAAATTAATGCTAACATTAACATTAAATACCTTTCCTGAAGGCTTCCTTCTAACTACTCACACGTTTAACAAGCTGCATTAAGGATGAGCTGAGGCTTTCTCGCAGGGTAATGGAGGTGTATGTGTGTCTAGTTGTATGTGTTAGTGTATATGTCTGGGTATGAGTGTGTGTAGGTGTATGTATTTGTGTGAGCTTTTGGGTGTGTGTATGTATGTTATTGTAAGTGTCAGTGTCTGTGTGTGTGTGAATGTGTGATGTGAGTGTTTGGATTAGTATGAGTGTCTCTGTGTTTAGAGTGAGTGTGCAGGTGTGCCTCACGTACACACTTACTCCAACACAGAGACAATCTATCTTTCCTTCTTTCTTCACTTCTTTCCTCCTCCTCTTTTCTTTCTTGTCTCTCTTTCATCACCCCTCATTCCTCCTTTCTCTTATCTCCTTTTTTTCTTTTGTTCTCCTTTTATCCCCCCCCCTCTATTATTCATCCTCTATCCTTCCTCTTTTCATCTTTTTCATCAGTAAAAGGTGGTGACCATAGTCATGAATGCAGATCGGATGGCATGGAAATGCTCATCTATATAACTATGTGCCTTTCCCACATAATGTTATGTGGCCCCGGTGGGAGGCTACTGCTTTTGGCAGCTGAAGTCCCAGACGCGATCCTCGCGATAATTATCATGGACGCTGAGAAAATTCAGGAATAGGATAAATAATGTGGATGAGATCATTCTTACTGACAAGTCTGAATCTAACTGCACGGAATCAGGAAACCGTCATTAATATTTATTTTATATAGCGCCATCATATTCCGTAGCTCTGTACAATGGGAATTGATGCTTTGACACTGTTTTAACATTCTTTGATATTTTAGGATTAAGCTGATGCTTTGTTGGTTGTTACATTGGAAGAACGGTTTTTGGTCATAGTGATTTACCCATCTTTCCGTTTTATTTAAAACTGCAAAAAAAAAATAAAAAGTCAAAATAAGTCAACATCATGAAGGTTTTCAGACAAGGACGGCTCAATATAAATAGCTGAGTCTAAAGCAATTACCTGTTTATGAAGTCATTAGTTTTTTTTTAATTGTCACAACTAAATGTGATGAGTACAAACATTAAAGATAGTAGTGGACATCCTCTCGTGTTTCTTGTTGGAGATTAATAAAAAAAAATAGAAAAAAAAATAATAATATACAGAGTTTTTAAAGTTGAGTGACATTTTTGTTTAATTACTTAGAAATATGTTGCTGTCTTTATTTGTAAAAGATAATTATATAATGTTTTCAGGCAGCTGCATATGATCCATTTCTCGCTCTGTTATCTGATCCCCGATCTACTAAAACCCCCCGACTCTCTGACTAATGAAAGTCTACGGAGGAACGGACTTCATTATCATTGCCATAAAGCATCCGCTCAGTGTGGTGATTGAGCCCAAAATATCACATGACTGACAGCAACGGCGCCTCCAGATCTGCAGATGAAGGGAGTTTAATGGAACAAAATTAGATAGAAACAAGTCTTCAAAAATCTACGTTTTTGTACCCAGTATACAACAAAAGATTTTTTCTATGGGACTTGCTCTTTAAGATTTAAAAATGCATTATACTTAATAATTAAGATCAATGTCAGTATTACCTTCCGGGGCGGCAAAAACAGCATTCAGGCCCAATAATAAAACCAACGCCACCTTCATGACGACGGGACGGGACGGGAAGTCCGGATGTCAGTAGAGTTCTGAAGACGTCTTAATCATTGTGGGATACTTCGTATCAGCCTGGATTTTATAGAGTTCTGTGAATATCACAGGCGACAGATAAAAGATTAACCAATTTAATCAATTCATTAATTAAGGCACACCTTTTAGTTGGAAAAGAAAGTTGACTTAAGGTATGTTTACTTTGTGCTGTATAAGAAGATAATTCATGGGTTTTATCTTAATTGAATTAAATTTATCGGACGAGTGAATCAACTAAACATTGTCCGGGGGGAGGGGTAATGTAGTATATTACTATTTTGTATTATATGATACAGTACCTATATATCTCATATACTAGTAATCCATTTTCTTCCCCCAATGACTAACAAATTTACATTAAAAATAAAGTTTGAAATCATTCAAGGTTTGGAAAGTTTAATGTTGGGGGGGGCTCCATTCTCCTTTCTTTCTCTGCCGATACAGTTTAGTTGTTTCTATTTTTTTATCAGCCTATTCCGGGGTTGTTGAGATGAAGTCAATGGCAATTGGACCCAACTCAACAAAAAAGACCCACAAAGTCCAGGTTTACTTATTGGGAATCGATGGGTTACTTTAATAATTGGCTCAGTACGATGGCGTTGAAAGGTTTCAAGCTACTGTAACCCGAAAGAAAAGTGGAGTAGTGACTATCATCGATGTTGAGTGTAAAGTCAAGTTACCCAGGTCATTAGAACCACAAAAAGAACCAAGACCAAATTCCACAAGAATGTACTGGATTCAGTTATCTCGATGAGTCCAAATCTCAACTGTAGTTCCCCCCCCCCATGCAATCTTCTAATTATTTTAGGTTACTTTATTACCCCCCCCCAAGGCTGGTGGCTGCCACAGTAAACTATGCTGTTCCTTTGACCGGTGTTAACACTTAAGTGGTCTTTAATAAATTTGTTACAATTCTGTTCTAACCCAAAAAAAAGTTAGGCGACACTTTAATATTAACCAATTAATGGCATGCTTTTTAATTTGCAAACGAAAGCTGACTTAATGTTTTCTTACTCTGTGTCGTATAAGAAGAAAAGGTAAAAATGTATTTTCAATTTATGTCTGGGGATTTTTTTTGGGGGGGGGGGGAGAAAGTGTATTTAAATGACTTGTGTTCTTAAGGAAGAAGTCCATTGAGGTGGCCGGCCAAATTGAGTGAGTTGGTTGAAGTTACCAGCCTTTCTGCTCACCATAACGAATTCAGCTTTAGTTCACATCGTCTTGACTTGTGTTGATGTTTTCCGTGAAAACCATAGAAAATATATTTATGAATATAAAAAGAAAAAAAAACAAAACACAAAGCCTGGTTTTCCATGCAGTCAATCTTTATTATATCAGTGATCCCATTATTCACATCAGGTACACATACCCTTTTGCCTTTTTTATATAATACAACTCTTTAAATAACTTTACACAGAAATAGTATTCATCGCTTTAAATTTTATCAAACTTATTTTTTTCATTTTTTATTTTTCTCAAGTTTCCATGCTCTCTAACCAAAATGAATATTTCCCCATTGTACAAATTTACATGAGAGAAGAAAAAAAAAAAAAAAAAAGGGAGATAGACAGAGCCATGTAAGGCCAAATAAAAATAATTGGGATTTTTAACTGGGATTTAAAAAAAAACAAAAAAAAAAAATATTAAAAGCCAGGTACAAGTGAAAAAATTACTGAAAGGAGGGTACCAGAAAAAGAAAACATACATACTATGTATCACACTGGTGTTCATGTAACAGAAAACATAAAAATAAAGATCTGAGTTTTTAAAAATAAATGTTTCAAGACAGACATATTTGTACTTGATTTATTATTTATGAGAAGCAGCTTTTTGTTTTTGTTTAAAAACCTTAAGGACGCAAAAAAATATCTCCAGAAACCTGATGTGGAGATCGGCAGGACCAGCCGGAGAGTTATTTACCGAAAGCATACACGGGATCCGCGAAGGTGAGCGTACCAGCGAAGGGATATCCACCTTGCTGTAAATTCTAATAAAGATCCGGTGATTATTATACAAAAATGACTGATTTCAGTACGATGGAAAATATAATCTTCACTAATAAAAACAAACAAGCCAATAGCCATCTTTATTATATTACCGCCAATGTCACAAACCCTTTTAATTTGTCCGTTAAAAATAATAATAAAAAAAAATTATGGATTTTGAAATCTGCAGTTCCAGAGTTTTAGTGGAAACAGATTTTTGGGTTCCTATTGGGCTACATTTTAATTTATCGATACTATGTTAGAAATGCTGGAAATTATTGCGACATTCTGCATTTTGCTTTGGTGAGTTTCTGCAAAAATATCTGCTTTAAAAAATATTAAATAAAAAAAATTTGAACAGCGGATTAAGGAAAGAAGCAAGAAGGTTACCGTGGAAACACAATTGTCTTTATAAACTATACAAGAAGCATTTTGTCGTCTTCGCGGGTAAAATGGGCACATGGGTGCAGACGATGAAATTCGACATTAAGAAGGGGCATCAAACAGCACCAAGAATAAAAAGAAATGAAGGAAAGCAGAGTGTATATGAACAGTAGAGACCCGCGCATGACTAGTATACCCGAAGAGCGATAACACGACGTCCCGCAGTCTCTGCTTTACGGGAGATCACCTGGGAAAGCTTAAAGCTGGCTAAGGAATCCTCAAATTCATCAGGACTGATTGGAAAAATTCAAGTATTCAGATTACCGTTAAGACGCCGCATCCAGATCACGGCTTCGGAAAGCACGAGGTACGGATGCGACACAATCAAACCGCTGTGAAAAAAACGAGCACCGGAACCGGTTTCATTGACCCGGAAAAGGCCAGATGTTGCTTAATTCAGCCAATCGTCACCGTGGATGGGTAGAGTCGCGCAGTACGTTGGGGAACGACATCAACCCTGAAACGTTCGGAATTTTATCTACAGAATTCCGTCCCCATCTACATTTTTGCATGAAAATCCCAACTCCCGGAAACTCGGACATGTGTTTGGACCGGCACGTGGACAGACCGAACGATGCGATTGAATCAAAAGGACATAAAAAATGTGCCACGGAGATCCAGGACCAATAAAATATTTGAAGACAAATAAATTGTTTTTGTTAAATCTCTACAGCTACAAAACTGTATCCAAAAATCAGCCTTCACTCACAGACTTACGTCGAGGAAGCTGGCTCTTATCTGCGGTCAGATTCTTGGTTACTATGTTACATCGATGGAATGTTCGGGATCACTTAAGAACGGAAGAGACCTTAATGAACGCTGCGGAACATGCGGACCCCAAGAGAATAACAGTATAGGACGGGGAAGAGAAGGAGGCCAATGGATGAAAACACCCATAGAAACGCGAGGAGCAAAAAAGCAGCATTTGAGACGGTGAAGGAAAATGTATCATGACTTACATCTACGCCACGATGTAAATGGACACGAATTGTTCACAGCTTTCAGTAGAGTTATTGCACTTCCGATAGTAAACTCCAAAAAGAAAAACAGAAAAAAAAAGTCACCTTTTGCACATCTATATACACATTTTACAGGAGACATCGGCCAGAAAAGATGGAAAATAAATATGGTTTGGGCTATTCTCTCGTTCTTCCTACAACTAAATTACCCTGGGTTGTCACACACTGCATCTACAAGGCCAGGGAGGCATGTATAGGATGTATGGGGAAGGTTATGGAAAGGATACCCCTGGAACAAAGATTTAAATAAAAAAACAAAAATAAAAAAAATAAAGGAAAATTAAATCAAAAAATAAATTAAAGGACAAAAAGATGTGCTGATCGCAATCTTAAAAATATTACAAACTGAAACTGAATATTAAAAAAGGATTCTGATTCGACCCGTTAGGTGCAGCTTTGTCCCACCAGCAATTCCAAGGGTTAAATAACAACCCAAACTACCCCCTATGTTATTTTTGGCCCAAACAATGTAAGACTGGAAGGTTAATGCTCAGGGGCTTTCGATGTGGAACCCGATCACTGTGCACCCCGGCAAAATATATCACCAGCGTGCGTGCGTTATGTACACAGTAATAATATGTATAAAAAAAACCCCAAAAACTAGAGCTAATTCTGGAAATGACCATTAAAGCTTAATTTTTTAAGTCTTCCCTTCTCAGATAAAAAGCACTTCTAAATATTTATTGAGGGGGGGTGAATGTTAAAATATCACTAGATTCAAAAGACCTAACTTATCCTACCAGCAACCATTTCAAACACAAAGCGTTAGCCGCTCAACTTCCACCATCACACAAACCCACCACTGGCCGATTAAATCCAAAACACCACAAAAACATAATAAAAAAAACAAGTATTGCTCTTCATACAAGAATGCTTTTCCAGTATATTTACAAGGTGGGGGAGGGGGGGCACATGCTACCAACAGCCAATCCAGTGTTTTAGATGTAAGGCCAGTCCTTGATTTGCATTCCCTTTGTGTATTTATATTTTAGGCCAAGTACAAAATACAGAACAACAAAACTACATGTTTTGGGGGGGTTTTCTGTGGGGCTGTCCCTCCAACAATTGGCAATTTTCAACACTCCTACAACGCGTCTTAATGAATATACTTCTAATATTTAACGGTTTGATTTAAAAACGCCTGAAAGAATTACCAAAGTAGTCACGATAATTAAGTTATTCTTTACCAAATTTGCTCTTCTTCCCCCCCCCGTTGGGCGGTTAACACAACACTGCTCTACGCCTCTGACCTACCGTGTGATTCGTTAAAGGTCTTCTCAACTTAAGAAATAAAATATTGCTGTATTAGAGAAAATAATCCAAAAAATGTTTTAAACCTATAAAATGGACCGACATCCATAAGATAATATTTAGGATCGCCTTCTTCAGACAATTAACCCTTTAAGTGTTTCCCAGGTAGCGATGCCGGCCTCGTTATCTGAGGTCTTCAGCCTCTTCCTCTACTGCAAAACAGACAGGCAAGGCTCGAGAAAATATGGGAAAAAATAAATATTTCGTTAGGACGGCAACCGCTCGGCCCAAAGAGAAAAGCAGTCCCTCTCATAAATAACCATCGGA
The DNA here is from genome assembly GCA_029215755.1 of Spea hammondii. Taxonomy (NCBI): domain Eukaryota; kingdom Metazoa; phylum Chordata; class Amphibia; order Anura; family Pelobatidae; genus Spea; species Spea hammondii. The sequence continues at coordinate 2,705,360 of JARDYJ010000004.1, forward strand.
AACAACCCAAAATGGAATATCAAGGGCGTTTTTTGTTACATATCAAGTCTCGCCGACAGCGGGAGAGATGGGCGGGGGGGGTAAGCGGATCGTATCACAGTGGGGGTCCGATAATTACACCCATATACAAGGCCTGGTTCAGCTCGAATATGCCTGACATTTACACTGCAAAATAAATTAAATAATATTATATATATTCCTAGTCTGTACACAAGCCCAGAATGACCTTGCCGTGTGCTAACATTTCAGCGTGTAACACGCATGTAAAAGAAACATACAACTCTCACTACTCAGAAAGAATGGATTATAAATTTAATACGTCCAGCTACCCAATAATAGAATGAAAAGGAAAAAAAATATATATTAAAAAATAAAAAAACCCAAATGTAAGATCTTGGGATGGGACATCAGTAACGACTATATGATAAAAACAGCTGATAATTTAACGAACCGCCTCTAATCCAAATAATACCCTGAGCCGACGGCCTACGATACGGCTTCTGTGCGTAACCCTTTGGCTGCCAGTATTTAATTACACGTCCCTCTGCCAATGGCAGCCAGCCATTCTTGGGTTTACAAGGACCATTTACTCAAAACCCACCAGCTGCGGTGGAAATTCAACTGTACGGGATGATGGGAATTGTAGTCAATTTGTAGCCATTGAACTGATACAGTATGTCTCATTTCAATAAAAAAAAAATTCCAGGAAAGGATCATTGCTGAAATGATTTGATTAGGCTGCCGGACAGAGTTTATAATCACGATGTCATTAAACACTGCAATTCTGTGCACATGCGATTATTTCGAGAGAGAAATAGTAGGAAATAAGTTAAAAAAATAAATACAATAGGAGAGAGAAGAAAAAAAAAATAAAAAAAAGGGATAATTGTGTTAGAACCGTAAAGGAAGAAGGAGGTTGAGGGAAAAAAAAAACCAAATAAATACCAGGAACATTAAAACCCAATAAATCTCAAATTAAATAAAATGCAGAATCTCCACTTAATGGCTGTAAGGGAACATTTCCAATAATTAAAAAAAAAATGTTTTCCCATTTTTTTTTTATTTTTTTTTTTATTCCATGACATAACGGCATAGATCGTTATGCGACTGAGTTTAAATCACTAGACTTTCCCCAAATATAAGACAACTTGGAAGCACCGCTACATTAAAAAGTAGAAAGAAAAAAATTAAACACTAGACAGACATGAAATTATTTTTTTTTATATAAGTTATGGAGTCACTTATGAGATAAGCGTTTCCTCCACTTTTTTGTTGGGAAAGGTAGAAGGGGGAGATCCGGCATTTTATTTTATTTTTACATATTAGTGAAGAAAGTGACATCAAAGTCGATCATTTGTCCCATTGTGATTGGTGAGAATTCCGCACAGAACCCAGAGGCTTGTTAGTAGGTTAGACGGTCAGAAGAAAATAAAATTTCCACAATGCAGAAGGATCCAAAGTTCTCATGCCTGCGTAATGCCACAATTTCATGCCCACTCCTTCGGGGTGTATAGAGCAAGGTACAGGGAGCTACCGACCAGCACTGCTGTGTTCAGGGGGAATGTTGAGGTTTTTGTTGGTCCCTTTTCCCTCCCCATTTTTTATTTTTTTCCTGTGATGGTTCATGCTGATCCTTTATAGAAATTGGACGTATTATCTGCTTATTTTTTTTGTGTGTGATTAGTTCCAGAGCTAAGTAAAACTATAGGAACACAAGACTTTAGGAGTAACGGAGGTGCGGGGGGGGGGGGGGGGCTGTGAAGTTCACTTGAAGGCTGTAAATTCGCCTGCAGAGGGAGGATAAGAGAACCAGGTTTATCACAAGCAGAAAAACAGTCCACAGAAAGAAAAATTATAGTATATTTTGGAATAGAAAGAAAAAAAAAAAAAAAAAAAATTTACATATCCGTTCAGCGAAGCTTACAATCTAATATCTTTCTAGAAGGAGAAGGAAAAAACAAACAAAAAAAAAAAAAACAACTTACTTTTGAGACATCCCTTACATAGACTCCTCCACATCACCCCCACCCAAGCAGCCCTTCTCCTTGAGCGTCCGTCCCCACTAAACCCGCTAATAGATTGTAAGCTCCCAGGAGCAGAGAGCTCGCCTCCTGCGGTCCCAATATGTCAACTTTTGACGACATCTTAATTTTCACTACGGGATCTGCTCTGTGAAGAAGATAAATCAATCCCTGAAAACCTTTACTTGGGTGCTATAGATTACATTCCTATCGTGAAAACTTTTCTTTAGAACCTAGTTTAGCGTCCAAACACAATGTGGTGTAGATTTTCTGCTAAATTTGAAAAGCATTAGCGCAAAAACACAAAAAAACTAAATTGGATGGAATTTATTTTCTTCAACAAGGTTACTCGCGGAGAACTAAAAATGTTTGAGAATCATTTAATGCTTACAAGATGCCGCAGTGACGTCTTGGTCATCTTTCAAAAAACATAGGGATATTTATTTTTGGGTTCCTCATGATGTAAAGGCTGCGACAAGTGATGTAATGGGCTGTTGACTTTTCTACGAGGCTACTTTTAATCTTTAAGGCCATTGACTGTATGGTAGGTATTATAGGCATTCACCCCCCCCTCCCATAATTCATTATTTTTTCCTTGTTTGCCCATGGGGAACTATCAACTAAACTTGCCCGCCGAAAAACTGAAAGCCCAAGAATACATGGCCGATTGATGTATTACCATCTGTCTTAACAATAGGCAAAAACTGTCCCTATATTTGTTATAACCCAGAGATATAAAACCTATATCTATAAGAGACAGCAGGTAAACGAGCGCTCGTTATCACGCATAACGGCAGGAATCACCCCAACCCTTTGATCCACTAGGTCGGGAAAATATCATAAAGCTAGAAAACAGCAGCTGTGCCATCGAGTAGATATAGCCTCAAAGCAGAGCCGGTTCCTTCTTCAGATACCCCTACATCCTATTCCCTTTAAAATCCAATCGCCCAGATGCTGCGCCGTTCACAAGAAGTTATTTTTTCCTTTTTACATTGATAAGCCCGGCTTTGCCCCCAGACTCCAATAAAGTCTGAGATTATCAACCGCTTTGTAATTGCTGTGCCGAGCGATGATGCAAGAAAGAGGAATAAAAAGCACTTTTTTTTTATTTATTTTTTTAAAGCATGGAACAGCCAGACCCCCCCCCGCCCCCCCAGAAAAAAATAAATTGTATTTTAGTATTAAAAAAAAAATATTTGAAAAAGGTGCCGTTATATCCCGTTTGCAGGATTGCCAGATATTTTAGCACATTTTCTGTAAATTGGATATTTTCAATAAATAAGAAAAAAAAAAAATATATATAGCGGGGTTATTCCAGAAAATACAGCAATACAGAAAATTCCCTCCGCGGCCATAACGCTCTAGGTCTGCTTGAAAATATATATTTTTAAATAAACTATGTGCCTACATTTTCCATAACTCAATAAAACGCACATCCTAGGTGCTTTATACGAATCCCCCTTCAGCCAAACCTAATTCCTGTCCGCAAGCCAAAAAAATAAAAATTAAGTGACGCCGCGGTACGCACCGGGTGGCGCGTTTGTTCTATCACAGCATTGAAAAAATGTACTAAACGTTCGCGAATTCTTACCAAAACAAGACACTTTATAGAAGAATGCTTACTGGAAAGTGTTTTTTTTCATAAAGCGGATATAATTACAATAAAGGACTAAAACAACCCAAACAATCTACTACAACCCACAATAATTTAGTGTTCATCCCAGTTCTCTTAGTTTAATGACCTAAGACTCTCCCCCAAACAAAACTTATAATAAAATAAAAGAAAAATTGGGCTTCATGCACAAAACAGAACACATTCACTGGAAGTATACACAACATCACACAATATATACACACAAACACAAGCAGGTTTTTACAGAGAGGTACACAGCGTGAGGGCACACTCATCGGTATCATTTCATGTACGATCACAATGGCGTTTTGGGAAACGATCTGCTACATAAGGCGTCTGGAAACTCCTGCCAGCAGGGAGTTAAGTGCTTGCAACAAAAAAAAGGGCGTTTTCGCCGTCGGTCTGGCCCCTCATAGTCTGTGTATCACAAACCCACCATATCCGCCGGCCTGGATGGGAGTTTTTGGAGAAGCGCAAGTGTACAGGCTGAAGTCCTCCGTCTGGAAACCGGCTCGATTCAGGGACGGCTCGGACGCACTGCGGTGAATTTTTGGCAACGAGCGGGCCAGGAGCTCGATGGACGCGAGTATCTAACGGGCAAAACGAGAAGGAAAAAAAAAAAATGAAACAAAATAGTGCTGGGCAGTCTCTGTAGACTCACAGAATCTGCCAGCTGATCGGCCCCCTGTCTAGTCGCCCCTTTTGTTGCAGACATTTAAACAGAGAAAAGGACTGGTGGACGTTCACCTATTTTGTTCAGATAACTGCTTTCTAGCTTTGGATTTTTCCCCAAATGTTTTGAGCTTTGGAGTTTTTGTGGCCTCCATAGCCTGTCCTGGGTGATCACGTTAACACTCCAAGCCAGGCATGGCCGCAGTAACACTTCCGCGGCGGGCATAAAAACGCTTGGAGTTTAGACCTCAACGCTCTTACCTGCGGGAATAGGGGGCGCTCATCTCTCTTCTTCTTCAGACAGTCTGCCATTAACCTCTTCATTGCTTTAGGACAATTACTTCGAACCTTGCTGAAGTCAGGGGACAGGTAGCCCCTTCCAACCATGAAAATGATCTACGGAAAAAGAAATATATAAATATATATAAAAACAGAAAGAAAAATGAAATTAACAGATTCGCTTGTTGAGTCTCTCCAACATACTCTGAGTTTAAGGGTAGAATTTGGGAAATTAGAAAGACAGGAGACCAGAACTATAGGATAAAGACGACCAACAACACATGCCCCCGACGACAGTCCACAGCCTTCAATCTGCTCCATACCAGCAGAGATGTTCTAGCTCTATAGACGTAAAACGTTACTTATTTACCTGGTCTCGGTTGTTGATGTTTGAGTAGGGTAGCTGCCCTGTCATCAATTCATACAGTACTATGCCGAATGCATAGACATCAGACTGAAAGCTGTATGGGTTCTTGTCCTGCATCCTAATTACTTCTGGAGCCTACAGAGTTAACAAAAAAGAAAGTCAAATCCGACATATTATAGTAATTACACCTGTATGTATTAGATTCCCACCTTATATGTAATCAGTACAACCAGCGGTCTTCACTAAAGATAATTAGTTAGCCCAGGGCTTCTAAAAAGGTACCATAGTCTCCAACACAAGCCATGTTTATCTGCTTCCAACAGAAACACTGCAGGCGACTGGTCTATAGGTTGTGGGTACTCACCATCCAAAGAATGGACCCCGATAACTGTTCAAACTGATGAGAACCGCTCCATCGGGACTTCACTGTGGCTAGACCAAAATCGCCTATCTTTACTGTGAGGTCTTCATGAAGAAAGATATCTGGGATTGGGAGTCAAGGTCAAAACAGCACCTACATAACCTTGACATTGTATACTCCTGATGACCTGCCTAGAACTATGGGTACTTTGCCAATACGATATACTGGAGGGGGTGTAAAGAGATCTGTATCCCATCTGGGATGGTTAAGGATACTATTGCTCTTCAGATCTCTGTGGATGATCGACTTTGCGTGCAAGTAGCTGAAATATTAAAATATATAAAAAAAAAAACAAATTCACTGTAAGAGTCAAAAACAATATAAATAAAATCTGTGGCCAGGTAGGAAACAATATGGACCATGAACAAAAGGAGAGGTTGTGGCTACTTACTCCATGCCCTGCGCTGTCTGCCGGGCAATGTCAATGAGCTTAATCATCTCGAATTTGGTCTCTATGATGTGCAGGTGGTGGTAGAGGCTGGAACCTTCACACCACTGGGTGACTATCGCCAGCTGGGGTTTGGTGGAGTAACCCATGAAAAGTAAGATGTTTACGTGTCGTGTTTTCCTGTAATAAAACAGCCGCTCTTAAAAGCATATGAAAGAAAAGAAAAAAAAAAAAAAAATTCTAACCAAAAATAAAAATAAAAAAAAAACAAACAACGAAGGAAAAAACAAAGAAGGTGGATTTATACATTTATGTTTTTGGGGGTTGCAGTGTCAGTTTTCACGATATTTTCCCACAATAATATTCTGCCGGTCTATAAATCTTTAAAAGCACATTTAGGAGGGGGAAACATACATTTAAATTGTTGGCGCTCATCATAAGAGGATACGCACTCAATGAATGATTTTTTTTTGTATCTAAATATACAGCGATTCACTAGGGGGCGCAAAAGCTCCTCAAACGGGTACCAAAAGTCAGCCAGGTCAGAGGTTACGCGCAGAACAAGAGACTGTTGGTTTACCTCTCAAAATGACAAAAAATAAAAAAATAAAAATGGAAAAATATCAGTTACCTAAGCACGCCAACTTCATTTTTAAAGGCTTGTAGTTGCTGTGGCGTCGGCGCAGTTACATTCAACATTTTCACTGCAACATCCCCTGGAAGACAGAATAATTAACACATCAGACACAGGGCTCCCCCCCCCAAGGTTTCTTGATTTAAAAGAAAGTAATAAACATTTAACTTATGAAGAGAGGACAGGGGTGTCCGAATGTGTCCTCGTGGGTCAAAAACCCCCAAAATGACTCAGATATCTCTACTTAATGTATAAACAAATGGTATATAATATCCTGGGGTAATACTTGACATTAAAACTATCTGGCATCACTGAGAGCAGGGTTAGAAGGGCCCAACTTCAAGTTACCAAGTAATTTAACTTCATGTTACTAAAAACAGTTAATTTTTTCCCCATATCAGGCCAGTTCCATTAGTCTCTAATTGAACGCTATTGAGGTCATCGGGAACAAAGATACCATTTAGCATATATATATTATATATATATAAAAATCTAGTTTTGCTGCATAATATAATATGTTTTCAGGCTGCTGCATATCAGCTATTTGTATTTATCTGACCCACAATCTACTAGACAAACCTGTGGGGAACAATAGAATGACTCAGTCTAAGTCACCCAAGCAGAGACCCTGACCAACGAAAGTCTTTGGAGGAACGGACTTCATTAGTATTGCCATAAAGCGTCAGCGTTTTCATTAGACGCCCTAACCTCCCCAAGAAGGAATAAAAAAAAAAAAAAAAAACAAGTTTTTTTTTTTTTTTAGTGTTGCCAGTCATTCTTCAGTATGTGAAAGTTGTGCCGTACCGTGCCATTTTCCCTTATACACTGTCCCAAAGGATCCTGATCCTATTCTTTGCCCAACCGTGATTTGTCCGTCTGGGATTTCCCAATCATCGCTGGAGTCTCGACGTCCAAGCGTCTTCTGGAACAATATGAAGGGGAAATAAGAAGGCAGCCCTCGAGAGCGAACGTTAGGTTAAAAAACGCAGAAAGTCTTCCCGCAGCTCACCATACGACTCCGGTCTTCGGTGGAGGAAGAGGACGACTTGCGCTCGCGCTGCTGGCCGGGGGATTTCTGTAGCGATTTGACACTAGTGAGGGATCCTGGGAGGGATGCAGGGGGAGTAGCAGAGAGCCCTGGAGTCGAAACTGTAAATATATAATAAAAATAAAATAAAAAATAAAAAAAAAGGTTTAGGAGAAACCCTCCACTTAGACTACACTACTCTAATAAAAATAATATAAGGGGTGGGGGGAATCAAAAAGTGGTGCCTTCTGCCACAAGGTTTTCCAAATATTTTACAATTTCATCATTTATATGCATGAAAACCTTGAGATAAACAATAAAACGTAAGGAACAAAACTATTTTACATATATTCCAGTTTAAGACAGAATAATGAAAAATACTTAAAATAAGTCTAAAATCCCCAAAAATGTAACAATATATTCCCCCCCCCCCCATTTGCGTGCATTAAATAGAATGCTGTTTTTTGGGGATATCAGGCTAGAACCAATAACTGCAAAGTCGCATGACTCCCTCTATCTATTTCAAAAGGGGGGAGGGGGAGAATATTTAGGTCTAAATTAAGCATGCACGTTACGCCGAGATGTTAGAATCAATAGAAAGCACAGAAAAGGTAAAATATAGTTTGAAAGAATTAATAGAATCATAGGTTTCATGCATTTGTACTAATCAAACCACTTATGGATTAATACTTTATTATAAAAAAATTAGAAAAAAAAACCAAAAAAAACCAACCACACAACACACAAAGCATGGGATTCCAACATTGGCGTTAGCACAGTCCGTGTTGAGAACAGTTCTAAGTGGTGTAAGTAGGGACATATGGTATCAGTGGCTTTAGTATTTTGCTTTCAAAAGGGGGGTAGGTGAGAGAGAGAAAAAAAAAAAAAGCCCAACTACCTCTGCAAACTGGGTCAGATTCAAAATCAAAGACTATTTCACTGGGGACAGAATGGAGGAGTGGGCTGGGGTTCCGAGAGTGGTATTTCCGATGGCTGTGGGTCGGCTGGACGATTGGGGCTGCGGGAGAAACACAGGCATAAAAGAAAACAAAAAAAAGATTTGGGGGAGAATAGAAAGAGGGGAGATAAAAATGTAATAGTTGGGGGGGGGGGTTTGAGTGGGAGGGAAGAATTAAGACAAACGTCAGCAAAATTATTGCGATATACAGACATCTAATTAACACGTTAACATTGGGCTGCCCAGATTAAATCCATTATAAAAAAAATAAAAATTGTAATGTCAGCACCGTGAGAAAATACACGTGAGAAATACAGACCGGAGAAGAATTTAATATAAATTATTGGGGTTGGTCTCTGTGCATTTGAAGCGGGATGCATGGAAAACAAACAAATATGATTTTGCACGTAAAACAGAATATCTAAATCACAAATAAATAAAAAGACTAAATTGTAAGCATTGGCAGAAGAAGCGTTTGAAGACATACACGGCTACATCGTATGATAAAAGACCGGACAAGAACGAAAAACACAACAGCTTTAAATTTATTGGATGCCGGTGATTGGAAAAAGAATTGAAACAAGAGACTCGAGAGGAGAAAAAATTAAATGCCAGTCCCTTATATTCCAAAAGCAACCAAAAACCTAGTAATTTTTTTTTTTCTTCAATATAAAATTCTCTTTCAATAAACAGATACATTTGGGTTGCGTCACGTCGATTGTTGGTTGAGAAAATTTGTGTTTCACTTACCTCCCTCGCTTCGCTGGAGTCCGGGGTCTCTGATCAAGTCCTAAAAACAGCAAGATTTTATTTTAATATATATAATTATAATGTTTTTTTTTTTTTTTTTTTTTTTTTTTTTTTTTTTTTTACACATACAGCCTCCTACTTCAAATAGTTAAAAGTATTTCACATATATTGCCAACAACCCAATCCGACTCTCTCTACCGCAACATTCAATTTGGGTTGATCATGGCCAGTGCCATCAAAAATCTTTGTAAAATAAACACAGGTACGTATAAATTTGAAAGTTGGATCCGGGGCGTATTCAGATATTATCCTGTCTAAAGTCATTAACAAACGCAGGAATCCATTCAAGCACAGAAATAGCCGCTACTATTCGATACGGTAAACGTACGACACAATGGGTTAACAAATGATAACTCGGCGCAGAATTCTCTTAAAAGGTCTTACGTCAATATTGACGGGCTCGATGGTGTTTATGTGCACATTGGGTGCGGAGGACGAACGGTCCCGTTGGCCAAACTGATTCCGGTGGTCTTCGTCAGCTGGTCGGAACGGCTGAGGGATCGGGATGGATTTGGACGGAGAGTTGCTCGGTAGGCTGGGGGGTCTGCGGGAAATAATAAAAAAAAATAAATAAATAAAAAAATAAGCTATTAATGGCTTCCCTAGTTCTCTATTAACAAACAGTGCAAGAATCTTCAAAAGCCTTTTTTGATTTTTGTTTTATAAAAAAGGTAGACAAGGGTCTCGAGAATGGCAAGCGCTTATTCCGGAGTCACGTTGTCTTTTGCTGATGGGGATAAAAGTAAAATCTCTTAGCCAAAAAACACAGCGCTATTAGCGGAAACTAACCCCGGGTCATAATTCTGAAATAAGCAGAAACTAGAGAAATCTGCGGACCTCCTACAGATTAAAACCACAGAAGCACTTTCCGCTCGCTCCTCTCTTGGCTGGTGGACCACGTTGGGAGAGGATTCGGGGGCCGTGGTGCGTAGTTAAGAGATAAACAATTACAGATGTAGGAATGGACGAGTGAAACACTTATTCAGGGTGGTCTCAAATATCCTCATAGGTAGAGCAGATATTTTGCCAGGATTTGCTATTTTTTTTTTTTATGGCGTCATCAAGGTTGGGGAATAAAACGGGGTCAAACCTTACCCAACGACATCTGGAGGGGGTGAATGGGAACTAGATTCAACGGATGGAGTAACCTCCTCAAAATGAGCTTCCTCCTGAGGTATTGGGTGGTGTTCAAAGAACTTTGATACAAACAGCAAACTGTAAGGGGGAAAAATGGGAAAAACAAATCCTAAGGAGAGAATTCACTTTTATAGCCAAGTTTAAGAGGGTATTTCCAGAGCTTCCTGATGGTACTTTAATGACCGTTTAATTAGAAAAATGTAAAGTTTTTAAGCTGAAAGGCCAAAGGGAGACAGCGGAGATATCCAAAGCTCCTACAGTTAGCCCAGAGAACCTTTACGGAAAGGGTGGTAGATAAGCGGAACAGCCTCCCAGTAGAAGTAGTAGAGGCAAATACAGCGAGGGGATTTAAACATGCATGGGATAGACATACGGCTCCTGAATCTAAGACAAGACCAACGACTGATTAAGGTTTGAGTCGTTACAGCAGGAATAACGGGGAGGGAATGGTCGAAACCGGACTGATCTGCCGGCAAACTATGTTAAGCTTTGGCATATCTTTCAACATTACACAAATAAAGTAAAAGATTCCCACTGTATACAAATGTGATATTTAACTCACTCAAGTCGGTCGTAGTTAACACACATGAGCGGCACCTCGGTGCTACACCGCTGGTGGAACTTGTACCCACAAGTCTGGCAACGGAATCCCTGGAATAGCAGCTTCCGGCAAAAGTCACAGAACGCCAGCGTGAAGAACGTCTTCCTTACCTATTAAACACAGAGACCGTGAAGCTCGTCTGCTGCCGACGAGAAGCGTTTCCACACAGAAATACATAAAACCAAGTACACCATGAAAGGACTAGAAAAAGCAACTTTATGTATCTACAAAAATAGGCAAAAATCTGTATTTAAATGCAGATTTTTTTTTATTATTTTTCATATTACTTGAGTATCTGTGAGCTCCCAAAATATTCTATTAAGGAAAATATTTTACGGTGTCCACGTAACCTGGATATGGAACTAAAATGATCTGTTACCTATAAGAACCCCATGCAGGATTGGTATACAGGATCCCATCACAGAAGATGCGGAAACGTCGGTACAACCCTTTTATCGGAACTTTCGGTTTTTCAAATTACTTACCATTGATTTAGCACCGATTGGATTTTACAGAAGACGCGAATGTTCATTTAGAAAAATAGCCATTTCACAAAAACGAGACCAGATTAATATTTAAAAGTCTGGAGTCATTTAGAAATGATCCTTTATGAAAAAGGAAGCAAATTTTGTCCATTAAAATAACATGAAATGAATAAGAAATCCAGCGCAGACGGGGTTAATGACGTAAATGACTATTGTAGCTGGAAACGGGTGATTTTTAATTGTAGAGGCCCTTTATCACTCCCATCACTCCTGTGTCCCAATGGCCCTTTATCACTCCCATCACTCCTGTGCTCCAATGGCCCTTTATCACTCCCATCACTCCTGTACTCAAATGGTCCTCTATCACTGTACGCTAAAGCTTTATAATCTGACAGCAGGACTGGCATTTTCCCTGTAATACAAAGTGAGCCGTCTTACACACCCAAGTCCTGACTGCGGTAAGTTAGGTGATGTCACATACACCGGGTCCAATTGTACCTACAAAATTATGGGTCGTCAGGGGCACGTTCTCCAGAACTTCCACGTGTAGCTCTTCCCCGGTGAGCCAGCTGATGTCTGTATCCCAGCCGATTGGTTTCTTCTCTCTGTTGGGGCCGAAAGCAGAACTGTAATCAAACAAAACAAACAAACAAAAAAACACCAAAGCCACCGGTTTGAACACCAAACTAGTGCAGAGATAGGAATATAACAAAAAATAGAAAATACATTGTAGGCGATGGATCAGATCAATGTCCGGCTTTCCGAAAGATCCACCTGTGTATGAGATCTTCAGGGCTTCTGACGACACGACAGACTTTTTTTCTCCTGGGGTGGGGGTGGGGGGGGCCAACTAATGGAGATCTTACCCATCCTGATCTCTGTACACTGCACAACATTCTGGAATCAGACCCCGCATCATCAAGGCTTTCTTTAGGCTGTCCCTCACGGTGACGCCGCATCTGGCAGGTACCTGGGGGGGGGGGAAACATGTTCAATTGGGGGGGGGGGGTTCGGTGTTATTTAAAAAACAATGAAAAAAAAGAAACTACACGAAAAAGGAAGACCCTGACAAAATGTAAAGAAGGTCAACATCTTTTAGTAATCACCTATTCCTAGTAAACCAGCCAAGTCCCACTGCCTTTACATGCACTACGAAGCCAGATGGGCAAGCTGTAGACGTGGCGCCATTACTGTCCATGTACTCACCACTGTGCGTTGTTTGTTAGGCAGGAAGACTCTAACGATGGGTTTCTGCGGCGACCTGGGATTGATGCGAGAGAAATCCGACGGGTTCTGGAGGATGGAAAGGGACGGCGGCGCCAGGGGAATGGTGTCGGAGGACAGCGAGGAGCAGTCCGATCCGTTTCCCATGGACTCCAGTAACTGCTGCTCTCTCTTTTGCAGGGCGTCTAGTTTGCTCGTGTATTCTTCATAGGCCTAACGGAAGAGACAGCATCGACGTAAACGTCTCAAAGAAGAGTCCAAGCGCCGAGAACAAAAAGCTACATGTTTCCCCAAAGTGGATCCTGGTTACATTTTGCGGACGCCTACCGGCTCAGAGCTGTTCGGTTATTCAACTTTAGCTTCTTATCTATGCAATAATTTTGGTCTGGCTCAACTGAAGAAAGGCTAATGAAAGCAAATAATTATCACCATCCAGGCTTTAATCATTTGGCATGATTAAAAAAAATAAATAAAAAAAAAAAAAAATACACGGGTCAGATCCTCAATGCCCTCGGTTTGTTGGGGACAGGAAAATGTGACGCACGGCTGAGCTGAACCGCTTGGGGAGACGATAGCCGCTGTTATATCGAGTGTCTGCTCCTGTTTACACAACACAGAGAGAGACTCAAGGACAGTGAAATACTGGAGCGATTACAAATCCTCTTTTTTTTTGGTTAGGTAAACAGATGGGGAGACAGACCGGCTGTGTGTGTGTAAACAAAAAAACATGTCAACCGGTCGTAGGTCTGCAGACCAGACTTTGCCCGTTAGGAAACATCTCAAAACCACAGCACTAGATTATACTATAACCAATCGGGGGGGGGGGGGGGGGGGGGGGGGGATTAGATAAGATGTTGAAAAAAAAATTCAAAAGTAGCATGGGGGGTATGTGTGATGGAAGCGGGTTTTTTCATTCAAATGCAATTTAATTATCAAACTGTCCAGCTTAAAGTATTTAATACAATTAAACAAATTATGCAACTAAATATAAACAAACAAAAAAAAAAAAACAAAAAAAAAAAACACCACACAAACTTTGTAATACCGCATATTTGCGGCTTTCGCCATCCAGGGCCGAGCGAATGGCGGCACTGACCTCCAAGTATAACGACGGGGGGTTATTGTCTCCTCCAAATCTCGCTAGAAGGGCTTCAATGTGTTCTTGTGTTAACTTGATCATCTGCTTGATATTCCATACCTAGAAAATAAGAAAATAATCAAAATTCATATAGGAGAAAAAAAAAAAAATAATAAAAAAAAAAATTGTTTACATCCCGCTCCGAAAACCAGAAATGGTTGGAGGAACGGTGCGCTCTTTAGGGGCCACAATACCAAGAGGTGTCTTCTCTTGTTGAGGGCCACGTGTCCACATGTTGACATTGCGAGGTCTCCGGCCTTTGTCCGTCTTAATTTAGGAAGCAGTTAACGTGCACGTCTGTACATTTACATGGATGATTTTAATGGGAAAATTGAGTGGCGGCTCAAGCAGCCAATCGGTGGCAAGAACAGTCCGGGGAGGGCGCAGAATGGTAGCCGCGGAGCCGAGAGACGTAACGTAGGCTCCTTAGGAGACGTATTTTTGGTCTCATATTAAGAACTATTGCATAGATTCGCTGTATAGAAATTTAAGATGTAAAAAAAGCTGGAAAGCGACAGATTTCTTTTGAATAATTCTATCTGTGCGTTTGTTTTGCTTGCTCCTCGCGGATAAGAGTTTGGCCAACGGAAATAAAAGGGAAGCCAAAGGACACTTTGCCGCGTTATTGTTGGAACCCAGTAAGAATATGAAGAAAAAAAGATCACGAAATGTATCTAATAACATATTTACAATCAAAATATTGTCTTATTGCATAGGAGTCGGCGGTACATGCCAGCCCCAGAGGTTATAAAATATATATATGTCGATCGGTGACACAAGCCTGGTTTTATCTCCTTTTGTCCCAATAAACCCCCTTTATCTGCAGACCTGGAGCCGCCGTTGCTGTCAGTCATATGATATTTTGGGTGACTTTCCTGGCTCAATCACCACACCGAGCTGATGCTTTATGGCAATGCTAATGAAGTCTGTTCCTCCATAGACTTTCATTAGTCAGAGAGTCCGACTGGGTGATTAAGACTGAGCCATTTTATTATTTCCCACAGGCAGTGTGATAAGGAGACAGGGGGTTTGTCTAGAAGATCGGGGATCAGATAGAGAGAACTCACTGCCGGGAAAAAAAAACAAAAAAAAAAAAAAAAAACAACTGTTTTTAAAAAAACAAAAAACAAAAACCAGCACAATATTTTTGAAAACTCATTTTTAATCTGATATGAGGAATATGTTTGGAGGGAGGTCCCCACTTAAAAATAAATTAAAAGGTTCTCATCAGAGTTGATCTTCTGGATTTTCAGACTGCGTATTGACATCAATAGCCATCTACTTGCTGAATTTTGCTTTGACTGCAGTTGGTCGGCGCCTCTATAATTTTAGGAGTTTAAGGGTTTATCAAGACTTAATTTGACAAACACGAGACAGTTGTGAGGGCTCTGCCCATGAGCTTACAATCCAGGATTATAAACAGATTACATTTACTACGCATCTCGGTGTCCTCACCTGAAACGTAACCATTCAGCAAAACTGGGTGTTGGACCCAACTCACCCGGATTACGAGTCGCTCTCGAGCGCCTACGACAGGATCAGCAACTGCTAAAGCCTCATAAAAAAAGCCCCAATTATGTATGTTTTTAAATTCGGTACTATGTCAGTAACTCATCATCTTAAATAGAACAGCGTAAGCCCTAAAAGTGTTTTTTTTTGGGGATACCAAGAATAGGCGGCCGGGGATGGGCAAAGTAGGACCACGAGATTCCACCGAGTGTGAAAATAATCATCAGTCAGGCCCGACAGGTGTATTAACGGATTTTAAATACGCAATTCTTAAGGATTTGCTGCACGAGAAAGGACTTGTGTTAAAGAACATAGGACTATGACCATTTCCCCACCATCTACAATCCCAGTTCTTCCCCCAAAAGCTAAGTGAGGGACACTCCGGCTATCTTATGCACTTTAATGTATTGGTGGGCTTCTGTGGACTCCCTCAAGATGCATTTGTACCCCCTTTCCCCCCCCACCACCCAGGTAAAGGTCCTGTAGGAGCTTCGGTCAAACATCGCCCGGCACGGGACGGACTCATCCCCGGTCGGCTCCCGCGCTGGCTCCGCCGAACGCTACTTAAGCAGCCAATCAGTGGCAAGAAGTGTCCCATCATGGCGGAAAGAAGATCGGGGGGGGGGGGTGTCAGGGACGCTAAACTGTCTCTTTAATATTCACCCTACAATAGTGTTTGGAACTTTGTTTTTTACACTCAATGGGACTTGGGCAGCAGACACCAAGGGAGGGGGTTAAATAATAAGAGGCGTTCAACCTGAACAGAACACACCTAGAGATTCATTAGACGGGCTTAGAAGACACGCAAAAAAGTTATTTTTGAAGTTTTTTGGGGAGAAAAAAAAAAAAAAAAAAAAAAAGATCTTAAAAGAGCATATCGGTAAAGACAGGGCTTTGCGTGTCACAGCGGTAATTAAGGGAGCTGGTTTGGTCAGAATAACCAGTCGAACGTGTCAGGGAATTGGAGTGCAAGAAGAAAAAAAAACAAAAAAAACAAACGGAGGCCGAGTATAGAAAGGTATCTGGGGGTAGAATTAGATAAAAATTTAATAAAACATATAAAAGGCATTTTTGTGTTTGAAAAATATATATGACAGGTGATAAACAATCCATCTTGACAGCTGGACTGTACAACTTGCTGAAAAAGGGCAGAAAATTAAATTAAAAAAAAAAAAGTATTTGAATAAAAAAATTGTCTTGAATAACCCAAAATAAATCAGAAAAACTGTGTCCATGTTGTTACTACGATATCTCAATATCTAGATCACAGTTTTTTTTTTTTGTTTTTTTTTTGCTGTAGTGATCTTTAGCATCTTGTATAAAAGGCTTAAAAAAAAAAAAAAGTGGTCAGGCTAAAAATTAAGACTAATAAGGATTATAATTATTAGGTTTTATTATGTTGAATAATGAAATCAACAACCTATGGAAATAACCAAAATGGTTACATGACGCTGAGCTCAGCATTACAGGTAAACGCTTTGAGGGAGAAAACCGGAAAATATATATAAAAAAAAATTAAATAAGTAAAACACACACACATACATACATACATACATATATATGTGTGTTTTACTTATTTAATTTTTGATATATAGAGATATATAGAGATATATATATATATATATATATATATATATATATATATATATATATATATATATCGCAAAGACAGATAAAAGCCAGGACAGAGAGCTTTGATTTTAGCGACATAAAATACAATCTTAGAACACCAAGCAACATTTTTACAGCTTGACGAGTATATGGCGGAGGGATTTTACCCCGATTAACCCTTTAATTAAAGAAGAGCTCCATATTGGCCCAATGGGAGGTGTTTTTAAAAAAAAAAAAAATTATATATTTTTACACTTTCTACCCGACTGTTTAATAACAGCAGGTTTGTCAGCGACCGCAGAGCTGCAGCTGTTACCCGGATGGCGGCTGCTGGCACGGGTTATTCCCAGTCCCATTACATCTGCCGGTCCTGCCATCGCCCGTGGGGCGTCTATCAGCGGGTCTGAGAGGCGAGACTCTGAAGAGAGCGTTTCAGGAGATGAGCGCTTTGTGACATTGGTGCCACTAAACGAGACACGCGCAGCTTTCAGCTGGGAATCAGTATGCAATATCTCTCCCTCCCATTCACTCCCTAATCCATTAGGGCTGCAATAATCACACCGTATCCCTTCATTCGGACAGAAAACAAAAACCCAAAACATGCTTATCTGACCCCGTTTTGTGGGGACCATGGTGTGTGAACACGCATTCTTTAATGATATAAGTTTCTAAGACCAGTCTTATTAAAATCCTCCCCCAATTGTTTCTACAGAAAGCACAAAGTGTTCCATAATATGCTTTTCTGCACATTCTCAGTAGAGTTCCAATTCTAGCCAATGGGTGTTCAGCACCCATAGACAACAACAGGAGTGGAAGCAACCAATCATAGGTATAGTATACGAACAACGATGGCTTGCTAGCGTACATGTGATTGGCTGCTGCTTTAGAGATTCCTATGGGAGTGCTTCTGAGCATGTGCAGGAAGTGTACCTATGCCTACTTCCTGCTTTCAGTAGCAGCAGCTGGGGGAGGAGTTAAATGAAACATTCGAAAGACCGCCTGCACTATTAAAAAAAAAAAAAAAAAAAGTGAAGTCCCCATAAAATTAATTAGAGGGCTAGACTGTTACTTTTAGAGCTTGTATTGATTGGCTACAGTCATGTCATGTGACTCATTTTGTGTACTTTTATACCATTTGTTGAAGGAATATACTGCAGCGCTATTGGTTATCGCTGAGAAATTTCTTCTAATAGACGGAGAGTCCTACCCAGCTTTCTCTACTTCAGCCCTAACCACAAAGTCATCGACTGTGGCAGAGAACGTGTGGTTTTCATTCAACAAAAGGGCACCGCCGATACTTCCCAGGAAGACGCAACGATCAATATTAAACCCATTTCTTTCCGGCTGATTAAAGTCTTGTCTGCGTCGAGCCCAGATAATAGGTCCGAAATACGGAAGCCACACATCCATCCAGCAAGGGCAGCAGAACAATTTGGGGTTTGGTTCCACCATCATTATTTTCAACAGAAATGAATACTGATGCAGCATCTTGAAACGTTCCTGTTGGTCTCGTCTTAGATTCAGGAGCCGTATGCCTATCCCATGCGTGTTTAAATCCCCTCGCTGTATTACCCTCTACTGCTTCTGCTGGGAGGCTGTTCCACTTATCTACCACCCTCTCAGTAAAGTAAAGCTTTAAACCTCCGATTCTTTAATCTAGAGGTCGACACAGCTACAGGACAAAAAGTATTCCCCCCCCCCCCAAGTTAACTCTGAAACCACAAGAAGGTAAGGAACATCATGTAAGAGAAATTAAAAAAAAAAATTAAAAATAATGCTTTAAGTGGTTCCAAATACACCCCAGTATTAATTCACTGGAACAGCAGCCTTTACAGAAATTAAACGCCTTATTTGGTATCTTTGGCATTTTATTGCCTTACAAAATACCGAAAACCGTCTGAAATCAGAAGATTTTCAAGTCTGGCTGGAAAAAGTTACAAGGGGGCAAAAAACACTGAATTCAATTTAACTGAACTTGTCCTGCAGTCAAAGGCTCCTGTGTGTTTATTATGTTAACCTCTGAACGTAAAATGTTCTGTTTACGCTGCCGTTCAAAGGTTTGGGGTCACCCAGCGGTTTTCATGGAAAACGAGGACATTTTGGGCTATAACATGATTGCAAAAGGGTTTTCTAACCATCAATCAGCCTTTTAAACTTAAACTTTGGACCATCGAACACAACGGGTCATTGGGACACAGGAGTGATGGGAGTGATAAAGGGCCATTGGAGCACAGGAGTGATGGGAGTGATAAAGGACCATTGGAGCACAGGAGTGATGGGAGTGATAAAGGGCCATTGGAGCACAGGAGTGATGGGAGTGATAAAGGGCCATTGGAATACAGGAGTGATGGGAGTGATAAAGGACCATTGGAGCACAGGAGTGATGGGAGTGATAAAGGGCCATTGGAGCACAGGAGTGATAAAGGGCCTCTGTACACCTATGAAGAGATTCCATTAAAAATGGACAAAATCTCCTTTTCTTTTAAAAGCAATAACGTTTCTAAGTGACACCAAACTTATGAACAGATAGAGATAGAGATAGAGATATATATTATACACACACACTCACAAAAGATGAGTTTCTCCCCGTAATATTTATGTATATCACGCTGGATTATTACGTTTCCCCAAAAAACATTTTGGTTTCATCGTATTTATTTTGGAAACAAACGAAAATTAAAAAGGAAACTCCTGACTTTGCTGTGATCACCAAAACAGAACTTCACGTGCATCGACCTTGCGAAGAGGTGGATTTACAAAGTGGAGGGTATTACAAGGCACACAACCCCCCCACCCCCGATGACCTTATTCTCGCGCCCCATTTTAAACCCGGCCAGTTCTGCTATTTATCGAGTCTCTTAGCTGTAGGAAAGTGTACTTTCATTTATTTCTGTCTCGGGGGGGGGGGGGGAGATAATGGTTGGCCCCATGTGGACCACTGCTACCGCACACATTTTAAGGGATACGATAGCTGCATGGTCCCTTTAAATTTTCATGTGTCCCCCTTGCCAACATATAGGGGGGTTTCTGTACATTTGCTTCAAAAACTCTGCAGACCCCCAACATGCACGCCCATTGGATTGGAGTGCTTTCCTGCCCCCGATTGGCTGCTTTTTTTGTTTTATAACATATTACAGTACGCCTGCTGTCCCTTTAAATAAAAGTGTTTAAAAACCCAACTTTCCAACATTTCAAAACAAAGTTTTAGTAAACACACGGAGAGTCACAAGTCACAGGAATGCATCAACAAATAGCGGCGGTTTTACTACGACTCGAGATCGTCTCCCAAAAGTGGAGGTTAACGTTTAATCGCATAATAAATAAATAAAACAAAAAAAAACAGCCGTTAAACTGAATAAAAGTATAGTTATTAAAATTCAGGGGGGGGGGGGGGAATTTAATAAAAACAAACAAAACAAAAAAAAAAACAAAAAAAAAAAACTTCTGCCGAGTTCTTTAATCTCATGTCGCAGTCCTGAATATTAAAGTGCGTAACATCGTGTTTTGTAAGCAAATGGCACAACCCAGTTTCGTAACCAGTTTAACCGCTCGGTGTCATTTCTCTTCTGATTTCGGATGAATACCCTTTAGGCGCATTTCATTTATTTATTTATTTATTTCTTTAGGGTCACCTTGCAGCCACCCGTCAGCCAAGCATCTGCCCTAGCAGGCGGGTAAGGTTGAGACAACAATTAGCTGAGTTGTTTTTGGTTAAAAATTATGAAAAAGGGGAGGTAAAAGAATCATAAAAGTCTCTGAAATATTGTTCTCGCTCTGTTATCTGATCTCCAGTCTACTGAACAACCCGACTCCTTGTCATACTGCCTGTGGGAAACAATAGAATGGCTCAGTCTTAATCACCCAGCCGGACTCTCTGACTAATGAAAGTCTATGGAGGGATGGACTTCATTAGCATTGCCATAAAGCATCAGCTCAGTGTGGTGTTTGAGCCGGGAAAGTCGCCCAAAATATCACATGACTGACAGCAACGGCAGCTCCAGGTCTGCAGATAAAGGGAGTTTATTGGAAAATAATTAGATAAAACCAGGTTTCTGTCATCGACTGACATTTTTTATTTATTTATTTTTTTTTACGCCAAACTGAGGGTCACAATATCAGACGCTGACTCGTTCAAATTTCAGGCCGGTTTCACAACAAAAGCCACCGTAATTGGCATCTCATAGCTGGAATTCCTGCATGAACACAGGTGGCTCAATAATCGGTGAGTCACAACACAGAAGCGCAAGACAAGGTAATTGCTTAAAGAATTCCGAGGTAGAACCTGCGATCACCAACCGGGCGTTTCATCGGATCTCCAGACACCCTAAACTTTTACATTCTACAGAACCATCCCCGATCTCTGTGTCCTCCTCCAGCTCGGGGACCCGAGTCTAGAAGGTCTACAAAACTCAACCAAATAACGAAATAAATGCCGCTATTCTAGAGTCAGAACGCGATCGTTAGCTGCAAAAAAAATTAAAAAATTCATATAACATTTGCCACCAATCACCCAGCGTCTCCATTGCAACACCCAGATCCGGCTGTGAAACGCGTTGGCGCGATATAAACAATAAAAATCATAATCACACCCAAGTGCGTAACCTCAGCCAATAACTCCCCATTTAAATAAATCTCCCCAAAATGCACCTCACAGACCCATATCAACGTATCTAGTCAGAGAGGTGGATTAAACAAAGCAAGTCTATGAACTAGATGTTGATTGAAAAGGAACAAGACAGGTGTCACATCTGGGACAGCAGCTCGATTTCACCTTAGATCAACCATATAATTTATTATGCACTTATTCCCCCGCTCCGCATGCCCTCTCATCGTACTCGTATAACCCCCGTCTGGACACCTTTTGGGTTTGACAGCAACCCCAGCAGTGAATTCCGCATCTTCGCTGCTCTTACTGTAAAGAACTCTCCCTTCCGCTGAAATTCTGCTTCCGAGTCTTAAAGGAAAATCGGAAATTCTCTGCACCGTTTTTGTGCGTTGGTGTGAGGCCACCGCGGTACTTAGGTCCTATAGGGTTAGCTTAAGGTATACGCGTCAATGAAAACACCCAGATGGCAGATCGGTAAAAATGCCATCAAAAGCCACCTTCAGCTGTCAAAGCCTGTGAAGAATTGCCCCAACTGCCCCTAAGCAGCTCATGGGCTGATAGTCTTGTTACCCAGCTGTCAAAATTACCATCCTGCCTCTTTTACTGCTTGTGCCAGACTCTGATCACAGATGGCACAAGCCAGAAAGCCTTTTCTTGTGGATTAGATTGTGAGTTCTTGGGTCCAGAATCCCCCCCGAGCTGTATTAAATGCCGAACTGTCATTCATCAAGAGCTAGACTGCAGGTTCTACACTGTATAGTAATGAAGGGTATAGCCCCTGGGTGTACATGGGCTCCTCGTTCATTTGCACGGTGGGGTAGTATTACCTCACAGGGAAGACCCGTCCTCGGCACCCCTAAGCCCAGATGCAGGCCCCCTGATGTGTCCAGGTGCAGGCCCTGGCCCTTTGTGTATAGGTGCCTGGGCATGCAGCCATAGGCTGTGTATAGGGATGCATGATGCCTATGAGCTCCCTCCATGGTACCACAGACACATACTACATACACCCCCTGGCCCTTAACGCTCACAGCTACCCTCACCTCCTCCGGGTATCCCCCGGCCGCAGACATCTCCCCGGCTCCGCTCAGGCTCCCCGTCTCGGCCGCCAGGTCCCCGTTGAGCAGTGAGGGCCCCTCAGCCGATCCCCCGCTTAGCGCCGCCATCTTGAAGTGATCCGGAGCCGCGGGAGCGAGCACGGGACCTGGGCGCGCGCGCCCCCGATCTCAGCCCGGCCAGGTCTGCTTGGCGTCACCAGGAGGAGGGGGCGGGGCCCCGAAATCAGGGAAAGGGGAGCGCGCGCCGCTAGCAGCGGAGCGAGCAGCCAATCAGCGCGAGTTGAGGCGGGGTCTGCCTGGGCTTCCCTGACGTCAGAGCGGAGGGAGTGAGGGGGGACAGACACTTGTCCACTAGCACCGCCCACTCGTACAGGTGCAGTGAGCGCGTGCACAGAGCGAGCCCTGACGTCATTGTTCGATGCGGCCGTGACGTCAGAGTTTGACAGGCGGATGGGGATGGATACTAAGGGGAAGCTGTAGTACGATATAGCCTGATCAGATAGTAAAGGGAATGAAGAATGGGCAGATTGTGGAATGAAGAACGATGAGATGGATGCTCTGTCTATCTCAACTGCAAGCTGGCCCATACACTAAAGGACCCCAGGGATCACCTACTCTACCCTGCCTGTGACCATGTCCCCAGCCTCTAGATC
The DNA here is from genome assembly GCA_029215755.1 of Spea hammondii. Taxonomy (NCBI): domain Eukaryota; kingdom Metazoa; phylum Chordata; class Amphibia; order Anura; family Pelobatidae; genus Spea; species Spea hammondii. The sequence goes on from JARDYJ010000004.1 coordinate 2,728,589, forward strand.
TTATTCATACTCCTAGAGGGACTGCAATGGAGTATGATGTCATGTGCCAGCACTGGACTGGGGTATGATGTCATGTGCCAGCACTGCACTGAGAGCATCAGCAGCCCTCACAGGAACACAGAAGAGATATCGGTGTTCCTGAGCCAGACCTAAACCGGTTTAAGCTCTTCCTTCCCCTCCGGCAGTGGAACCTGTCTTTGGAGAAGGGAAGTTGGTCTGGCTTATGGTCTTGCCCTCACACACATCAACCAATCAGGATAAATTTGGTCACATAGACGATTCAGAATACATACCCAAGTCTGAGCGTTGTTTGGTAAATCCCTCAATGTCCCAACGTGACAAACCAAATAATATCACCAGTGTCACTGGTCTTCGGTAAGCTGGGGTCCCAATCACCAGCACGTGGGGCCGGAGGCACCCACCGCAGATAAGGGAAGGTAACTGGAAGCTGCCGTCCTCCCAGGTCAGGGTCACGGCTGTGTCCTCATGGAGGCCATCGGTTACTCAGCATATCAACGCTAAACGATTTTGCCGAGTTGCACCAGAGCTTTATAAACGACTAGATAGACCCCCAACCGTAGCCCGGGACCAAGAGCGGCAGCGGTAAGATTTTCACAGGATGAACCATGATCATCACAATGGTCATTGAGGACCACCGGTTACATGATGGCACGGAATGCCACTGCCTGAAAAAGCCCCACATACAAAAGTGTTGACTTCATTAGGGTAGACAAAAAGGGGCGGTACTTCCAAAAGAAAAAAGGCTCCCTACAGATTTGAATTTAGTATTATATTTATTACATACCCTACCATTCAATAGCTGTTTTTATGAAAAAGGGTTTTCTAGCCATCAATTAGCCTTTTATACTTAAACGTGGATCAGCGAACTCAACGTGCCATTGGAACACAGGAGTGATGGGAGTGATAAAGGGCCATTGGAACACAGGAGTGATGGGAGTGATAAAGGGCCATTGGCGCACACAGGAGTGATGGGTGTGATAAAGGGCCACTGGAACACAGGAGTGATGGGAGTGATAAAGGGCCATTGGAACACAGGAGTGATGGGAGTGATAAAGGGCCATTGGCGCACACAGGAGTGATGGGTGTGATAAAGGGCCACTGGAACACAGGAGTGATGGGTGTGATAAAGGGCCACTGGAACACAGGAGTGATGGGTGTGATAAAGGGCCACTGGAACACAGGAGTGATGGGTGCGATAAAGGGCCACTGGAACACAGGAGTGATGGGAGTGATAAAGGGCCACTGGAACACAGGAGTGATGGGAGTGATAAAGGGCCATTGGAACACAGGAGTGATGGGAGTGATAAAGGGCCATTGGAACACAGGAGTGATGGGAGTGATTAAGGGCCATTGGAACACAGGAGTGATGGGAGTGATAAAGGGCCTCTGCATGCCTATTAAGAGATTCCATTAAAAATCAGCCGTTTGCAGTTGCAAAAGTCATTTACAACATTAACCCCGTCTGTGCTGGATTTTTGATCCATTTCATGTTATTTAAATGGACAACATTTGCTTTTCCTTCAAAAACAAGGAAATTTCTCAGTGACCCCAAAACTTTGAACGGTACCGTGTGTGTGTGTGATATACATCAATTCAGAATGCTTTACCATGCGCACTAAATAAAATGCTCCATACTTGTTACGAAGATCACATTGTTACCTGCAAAATGTTACATTTATTTCATGTACGATGACACAGTTTTATGGGACACACTGTTATGACCTCATGCCTTTCACCAACCAGACCATCCGGGTAATAACCACGCAAGTTAATTATACATTAGAGGACCTATGAGCGGAATTATGACCTTCAAGGCTTGAACACCACTGGGTCCTCCTTTATCAGGTCATCGGATCGGCTGCCGACAAACTGTGCGTCGGGATGAAGGGGGGGGCCATAAAAATCCCAACCCCGGAGAGGTGGTCAGCCTCCCCCTCCTCCGGTACATAGGTATAAGTCCAAGACCCCGTAATATCTCTCCTATTTCTTCTTGAGGGCTCTTTTCCCCTCGCCTTTCTTGGGTTTGCCTTTCCCACGCAGCTTCCTAAGACGTCTCATCTCTTCTTTGAAGTCTTCATGCTCGTCCCTGTGCGGGGCAGGACAAAAACAAATCCGAGGGCATGCAGGTTAACCCCTTAATGACAAAGCCTGTACATGTACGGCCTAAAAATGCATTGTTTTCAATGGGTTTAGGGACCGCCCGTTGTCCTTAAGGGGTTTCATGTAAAAGAGGAGTAAAGCATCCTAAAAATACAGATGAGCGGAGAGGATGAAAACGAAACAGAAAACCGGAAATAGAAAAAAAAAAAAACATTTTCTACATTACAATATTCTTAAAATCATGGAATTCCCGGCAGAACGTTCAGCTGTGGCGGGGGTTCTTTTATCTAATATCAATTGCATGCAAAGAATCTTGAATAAGTTTGGCCCTTGCTGGCATTCTTAACTCTTGGCTTAATTTACTTTTTTTTTCTCTATTTCGAGTATTTTTCTGTGTTTTTCTTCTGTTTTTATCTGTTTATCATGTTACTAAGACATGGTAGAATTACCTGTACAAGCCAAGAAACCTGAGGTTCCTCATGAGCGACACGTAAGCGTTGTGCTGCGGATACCAGTCGTAGACCTCTTTCCTTTTGGCCAGCGGCTGCTCGCTGAAGAGCTTTACCACCTTCATCGATCGGTCGTCTGTCGGCCTCACCACCTCTCCAAAGATCCTGGCGCTCAGGCGGCCCATCCGGAGGGCGTAGCTGGACAATGTGGACATGCTGCTGCCGACGAGCGTCAATGCCGCCTGCAGAAAACGCCACAAAGAGTGATAACAATAGTACAACTCCAGTATAATATAATACCTTTCAAAAGTTTAGGGTCATAAAGGGCCATTGGAACACAGGAGTGATGGGAGTGATAAAGGGCCATTGGAACACAGGAGTGATGGGAGTGATAAAGGGTAATTGGAACACAGGAGTGATGGGAGTGATAAAGGGCCATTGGAACACAGGAGTGATGGGAGTGATAAAGGGTAACTGGAACACGGGAGTGATGGGAGTGATAAAGGGCCATTGGAACACAGGAGTGATGGGAGCGATAAAGGGCCATTGGAACACAGGAGTGATGGGAGTGATAAAGGGCCATTGGAACACAGGAGTGATGGGAGTGATAAAGGGTAATTGAAACACAGGAGTGATGGGAGTGATAAAGGGCCATTGGAACACAGGAGTGATGGGAGTGATAAAGGGTAATTGGAACACGGGAGTGATGGGAGTGATAAAGGGCCATTGGAACACAGGAGTGATGGGAGCGATAAAGGGCCATTGGAACACAGGAGTGATGGGAGTGATAAAGGGCCATTGGAACACAGGAGTGATGGGAGTGATAAAGGGCCATTGGAACACAGGAGTGATGGGAGTGATAAAGGGCCATTGGAACACAGGAGTGATGGGAGTGATAAAGGGCCATCGGAACACAGGAGTAATGGGAGTGATAAAGGGCCATTGGAACACAGGTGTGAGCTTTTTCTTTCAAAAAACAAGGACATTTTAAGTGACCCCAAACTTTTGAGCGGTAGTGTGTGTGTATTAAATAGATATATAAACCTATAGCTGCGCCTTTGGTTCATTTTCCATCTTTTTTTTTACTAATCATTGCAGCTGGTTCTAGAAACTTGAACTAGAAATAGGGGACAGAGCTTTATCTGCGCATAACGACTACCATAGCAACCAGGACAAATTGTTTGCCGTATCTCGTTCTATTGATTAGGATTAAATTATATTTTAGATAAAATGTCACTAACTCCTCTGGTTTAGTGGCTATTCCAAAACACATTGTTGCTTTTATTGATTTCACATCCCAACATAAGGAAGTTTTACTTTACTGAGGGGGCGGTGGATAAGTGGAACAGCCTCCCAGCAGAGGTGGTAGATGGTAATACAGTGAGGGTATTAAACATGCATGGGATAGACATACGGCTCCTGAATCTAAGACGAGACCAACGACTGATTAAGGTTTGAGAAACGGGCAGACTAGATGGGGCAAATAGAAAATATTTTGGATTACCAAATGCGATTGGTTACTGGTTTAATGGAATGGAATTTCAAGAGGGCAAACTATATAATGAGTCATAGCGGCTAAGATTCTGCCAATCATTTTTATTTATCTGTAATATATCGTAACTACCGGCAGCTGAGAAGTTCTATAAATATGCTAAACGCTAGGGGTAAAATCCAGGTGGGGTATCACACCCCTCCGGCACCCAAAGGGTTAATCTGCACATACCTTTCTTGTCACTAAGACCTAAAGCAGGACGTGGCAGCTAAATAATTGCCCTTAACGTTATTCCGAGAGGCACGGCTGGAATCGCATAAGAGTCACCTGTAAAAAAAATAATTACGCGATGACTGGAGGTGGAATGAGCAGCATTATGCAATAAAGCCCTAATAAACGTGACATCAGAGAAAAGCAAGCTGCTCGTTGCATCATCCCTACCACGTCAATCATAGCGAGGGTATGTGCAAGGGGAAAAAAAAGGGGGCGGGGTCGGTGCAACGTTTGAAAAGTGGTCCTATCACCATAGCAACCAATAGGATGGTACTAATCACTGGTTTCTATGGTGATAAGACCACTTGTCCAACTTTTACGGTATTTTTTTTTTTTTTTTAAACGCCGTTTGAACATACGTGACTTTAACAGCTCCTGGTTTATGGATTAAGGAGGAGGCCTGCGATCGCCTCTAAAGGGTCCAATCACACGTAATCTAGGGGGCCGCTGGATGCCTATTAAATATATTATGGAATCGGAATACCCCAGAGCCTTAAAACGAACGATATATATGGGTTATTTTTAGGGAATAAGGATATTTTCTAAGTCATATTAATGTAACATTACAAGATTTAAGGGATCAATGTTTTAGATTTATATTTGATCTGATCTCAGATCGGCCCCCGTCTAGTCTGCCCGTTTCTCCTGCTGTAAAGACTCAAACCTTAATCAGTCGTTGATCTCGTCTTAGATTCAGGAGCCGTATGTCTATCCCATGCATGTTTAATCCCCTCACTGTATTACCCTCTACCACTTCTGCTGGGACGCTGTTCCATTTATCTACCACCGACCTTTTTAAGCACTTTTTATTGTAATTATTATTATTATGATTTGCTTTATGTATATCCCAAACTTTCTTGAAGCTCTTTACCACGTCTTTTATTATGTATTGTTTTATACAGCGCCATCATATTCCACAGCGCTGCACAATGGGTGAACAGGACATGACAAGCAGTATATAACATAACAAATTTTAACAGGTGAGGAGGGCCCTGCTGTAAGGAGCTACCCATACTGTAAGGCTATTCCAGGTATCTACGAACCCTCATTTATAAAATATATATTTAATTGTCTTAGTAAATAGATTACAGTACTATTTATTTTGCCATTAGTATATATATATATATATATATATATATATATATATATATATATATATCACACCCATACATGCAGTGGGCAGCTGTGAATACATATAGCATTACTATAGTTTTTAGCTCTTAAATCACTCTGCGGTGGGTAAGTCTCAGCAGCAAGGGGTAAATCAGTAGGAAATGTAATGCCATCTCGGCATGCAAAAGGTTAAACACAACCCAACAACCTCTTACCTGTCTGACCTCTCTATAGCCCCATGCAGCCTGCCTGCTCTGGAAGCAAATCCCCGAACTTCCGGGTTACCCAGGCAAGTAACGCGCACGCGCAATGTCAATCTCAGCCTGAGTTAGCGGAGGAAGAAAGACGTCGGGTGAACTAGACTCAGTAACCTAGCAACGGCTGCACACGGAGTCCTAAACAAAAGAGACTCAAATGAATGAGGCGCCATATAGTTCTAAACTGTTTGAAAGACCCTTTTCAATTTTCATGACTTTATAAAATTTAAAGTCATTCTATGTGAACGGGGTTATTTAATCAAAAAAGCGCCAATGTGCTCAGGAGAGAAGCCATGAAAATATGACTTGGATGCATGAAAAGTAAGAAAAAACACATTTTGACCAAAACCATTATGAAAATATATAGTCATTAATAAAAATGTAATGCTGGAATATTTATGCCACAATCCTCAACCCCAATGGCATTAGTGTACCTCGGTACTCTCAGGGTTTGCCCCGGACTCCCAGTTGTTGCTTTTGCTTCCAGTATGTTATGGTTGATATCCCTGCTTGAATGCAGGTGACTCAATTAAGTGTATCTTTAAAGAATGACATGTCGAGGTTTCCATGAAGTCCGGAATATGGGTCAGTGGGGTCACACATTTTGTATGTCCATACATAGAATCTTCACGATGGGCTATTAACGGGTTAATATTTCAACCGTCTCAGAGGCATGTGGGTATAATAGCGTCCCTCTGCCCTAAATTGGGACACTTTGTAGGTATGGATCCCTCTACCTTACAGTACTGCAGGCTTTCCTCCCCGATCCCCTTTTTCCTCCCCTGACGCCCCTCTATATTGCCCCCGATGCCCCTCTTTTCTAGGAGCTCAGTTTGCTTGGTTTGAGGGTATCACGGGAATCACGCCATGGAGGGATATTTAATTGTTCTATATAATCACTTTGACATGTAAAACCAATCACGTATCATTATTATTATATTTTATTATTATGTTTTATTATTATTTTTTATTATGTATCATTATTATTGTATTATAATTTGATGTATTATTATTTTTTATTTTATTATTATTATTATACTATTATTTTATTATTATGTATTATTTTTTTATGTTATTATTATTATTGTATTGTTATTATTTTATTATTATGTATTATTATTATTTTATTATGTATTATTATTATGGTCCCAGCAATGAAGATTTATTTTAAATTCAAGATAAAGCCAAAACACCCATTGTACAGCGCTGCAGAATATGAAGGCGCTATATATATATAAACAGTCCCCACAGTTGGGCTGATGCCCCTTTTATTGCTGCATTTACTACTTCTGAAATAACCTGTATAACCTATAACTGCCCCTCGCCGTCTCCCAGATATAACCACGGGCTAAAAATAGGCTCCTCGCCACCGCCGCAAGCCGTTAATAACCCTTCATCAGACGCTCTGTGCAGGGCGACCTCCTAATGGTTGCGATCAGCTGCGGTAACGTTACTATTCTGCTTGGAAACTGCAGAGTCTGTTAGTCCGTCTCGCCGAGAAGGACAGAGACACACGGACAACGAGAGATATACAGCGCATGAGCCGCGAATTATAGTCTCCAATAACAGCTGCGGGCCAATAAAATGTCTGTGCAGCGGCAGTAACAGCCAGACTGTCTGCCAGACCAGCCAATCATCGGTGGCCTCGTGTCACCTTGTTTAAAGAGCCAGTTGTCCTCAGGTGTGGATGAAGAGGCGAGTGGAGGTGTGTGAGGTGTCTGTACAGCAAAGGGCTTTTATCACATCGTTCCCACCCAAGAGGGTCCCGGGTCACCCGATTTTCAGCCTGTTCATGGACCTGCCATGCGCGAGTCCTGATGAAGGCTGAGGGACGTACCGGGAAAGGCACCGATGTCCTTCAACTGCGACCCTTCCAGGTTGTCTCTAAAAGGGGGCAATTAACCAAACTAGCATGACCCTACCGAAAAAAAAGTTTAGCCTTATTACCCTGAACCAGAAGGGTCGCTGCTGTCTGTGAAGGACATTTTCAAGATATTCACCTTCAAACTTTTTGGTTTTTTTTGCCCCATGAAATGTTACGGTTCTCTGACTCCCCATCCCACCAACATCACAAGTGTCCAAATCGCGGTAACTGTATTGGAGGCGTGGCTAGCGGTAGGGGTGGGGCTTAAGCTAGAAGGGGGAGTGGTCAGGTCTAAAAGGCAGATCGGGGGGGGGGGCAAGACCTCAGCTCAGCTCCATGGTGTTACAAAGAGACCACGTCAGAGCCGAGGCTTCCCCCACTGGCCGCAAAGGTGGGACAGTGCCTAAAAATTGGGACTGTCCGGGGAAAGCCCGGGACAACTGGGGGGTATCCCGTTCTATCGACTGTATACATTGACTCTCTTAGAGCTACTTAGGACACAGTCTTCCCAATACCTTTAAATTACATTTAACTTAATTTTCATTTATTTCAATGTTTTTGGAAAGAAAAACATTTCCATTTAATTTAAAAAAATATATATAAAAAGAATGTTTAGACAAATTAAGTATTTGTCCTATTTAACAATGTGGATTTTTTTTTCGTTCTAAAAATTTTACAAGAACGTCATTGTTGCATATGAAACATATTTTGTAGTTTTTTCCCCCCTGTTCCTACTAATAAAAAAAGGGATTTGGTGCAAAGTTCGAAAAGTGGGTTTTATCACCATAGCAACCAATGGAATTTACCTACTGATTGGACCATTTTACTGGTTGCCATGGTGATAAGGTCACTTTGTTAAGCATTAACTGAGCTGTTTTTGTTATTCCAGTAGGTGGCGCTTTAACCATTAAATGCGCAGAAAGAATTCACCAGCGTCTTCGATCTGGGAATGTTCTTCCCGTCTCCCCCAGCCACCTCTCACTGTGTTGGTTACAGAGCGTACTATTAATTTCAGTGAGACGTGGGCTTTAATGTAAATTTTCTGAAACATTTGTAATTATATTAATATAATTTAACACGGCAGCCCCAGTAAACTTTTTTGAAATTTTCAGGCCTTTACTATCTAAATTGTGGCTCTTTAAATGTCATATACTTTGTGTAAGGAAAAGGGGCTAAGTATGTTTTTAGGTATGTGAGCATGAATGTGTATGTATAAGTGTATGTGAGCGTGGATGTGTATATATAAGTGGTGTGAGAGGGGGTGTGTTAGAATGAGTGTGTATGTGTGTGTTAGCATGAATGTGTGTGAGGATAGATGTGAATGTGTAATTGGTGTGGGATGTAGTGTGTGTTATCATGGATGTGTGTGTGTTGTGTTTGTGTGTGAACATGAATGTGTATATATAAGTGGTGTGAGAGGATGTGTGTGTTAGAATGAGGAAGTGTACATGATTGCCAGATTGTGTGTTGCAGGGGACAATGATGGCACAGACAAGCTGTTCAGGGACAATGGTTGCATAAACAAGCTGTTTGGGGGCAACGATGGCACAGACAAGCTGTTTAAGGGCACAGAAAAGCTGTTTTAGGGCACAGACAAGTTGTTTGGGGGTTAGGATGGCATGCTGCATGTGTATAAAAACATAACATGTGGCCCTGGGCAAACTAGACGGAGGCCACACTTACGTGATTTGCTAGTCACTGGCCACTTAATCATCCCCAGTCTGGCCCTTATTGCCAGTACGTCCCTCGGGACGCAGCCGCCTGGATTACCTTCTAATCACAGCAGGACTACAGCTCAACTTTTTCGAATAATAGCAGGCAGTTGGTGGGTTGGACTAAATATTATCTCCGCCCACATTTTGTTCATTTTTTTCTCATGCCCCAGCCCTTCAAACTAAACCACACCCACTTCTTGGGGGTTTGGGAAGATACATGCGGCCAGGGATTTAAATCAACATTTAACACCAATAAAAAAAGAACAGAGGAGACCCGCCATGTTTTAATTACCCGTTTACTTTCCACGACTGTCAGTTTAATCATTTGTATTCTCGTGAACAAATTGTTTAATTATCTATCAGACGTGTTTCCAGCTGGGGAATAATGGAGTCCAGCCTCCGCACTCACAGAGACGCAGCCAAATAATTCCCGAAACCCAATTATTTGTGTCCCTAGCATATGTTGTATCCGTGGGTTTTAAACACGAGAAAGATTCTAAGTTCTATTAACCCTTCCCGTGCCAGACAGCACATTGTGATGTCCCAGCCAAGAATGAGTTAATTCAGTATTTGCGATACAGCTGCTTCTTGCTCCTACAAATCTAAGCCAACTGGGCTAGGGGCGCTTATCTGGAGGTAGATGGTCTTGGGCTTTCTGGTGTTCGAAGTCCCATCATACAAATATAACACGTGAGCATGGTGGGAATTATAGTCTTACATCAGAAAGGAAATTCATGAAAATGCATGAGTGTGTTTGTGCCGGTGTGCGTTAGCATGAGTGTGTATGTGCAGGTGTGTGTTGGCATGAGTGTGTATGTGCAGGTGTGTGTTAGCATGAGTGTGTATGTGCCGGTGTGCGTTAGCATGAGTGTGTATGTGCAGGTGTGTGTTGGCATGAGTGTGTATGTGCAGGTGTGTGTTGGCATGAGTGTGTATGTGCAGGTGTGTGTTAGCATGAGTGTGTATGTGCAGGTGCGTGTTAGCATGAGTGTGTATGTTCCGGTGTGTGTTAGCATGAGTGTGTATGTGCCGGTGTGTGTTGGCATGAGTGTGTGTGCTGGTGTGTGTTGGCATGAGTGTGTATGTGCAGGTGTGTGTTAGCAAGAGTGTGTATGTGCAAGTGTGTGTTAGCATGAGTGTGTATGTGCCGGTGTGTGTTGGCATGAGTGTGTATGTGTCGGTGTGTGTTGGCATGAGTGTGTATGTGTAAAATATATATATATATAAAATAAAAATAAAAAATACACCAGACTAGTATTTATTCCCAATACAACCTCCAATGTTTAATTCCCCAATCCTGTAACGTAATGATCTGTTTCATTACCGAATATTTGTCATGCTCCCTTCTTCAGTCCGAGTGACGTATACATTTTATATACTGATAATCCGACATTAAAAATAAGCTTGGACCTTGTAATTCCTAAAAATCAGAGTTCTATTAATGTAAATTGACTGGCACGCACACCGATAACAGTTCAACGTTTTTTTTTCTTAAGCATTTTTTTGTTTGTTTGTTTGTTTCCTTCGATTTCCATCGGCAGTCCAGCCTGCGTTTCGAGGCCTGAACTAAGGCATCTGAGAAAAAGAAATAAAAATAATAATAATCCACGTACGGACACGTAGTTTCTGCGTTAATCTCCAAGCGTCCTTCTTGAGCTCCTCTGAAACACTCGCTACTGAAACTCAACATATTTTGACAAAGAGAACAATTTTTTTCGGAGGGGCGGGGGAGGGGAAGGATAAACATCGGTAACTCCCCCCCCCCCCCAAGAAAACACAGATACATATAGATATATATATTTGTATAACAAACTTTACGGTAGATAAACATCGTGGTTTGCCCACTTATTTCTTTAACCGGTATTTCTTGACGTGGGGTGGCCGTAGAAGCCATGGTAACGCAACGTTGTTTGATTAACGGAATAGTCCTTCGACGCTAGTCTTTTTTTTGAAGATGGTTGCGGATATTTTTCGGGGGTTATGGAGAACTCGGTTAAATGGGTATGGAAATGAAGACGATGGGAGATGACGGCAAACGGGTCGCTTATCCGAGTTAATGTTGGCTTAACGAAGAAGGCGCTCTGGTCTTGAAGTCAAGAGATCCAAAACATTGATCATGAGTTATCTACAATCCGAGATACGGTCATCAGTCTCCCAGTATAAAGGCGTCAACGTTATGGTTTAGCTACCACATGGTATTTTAGTTCCACTGCCTTTTCCAACGTGGTAAGGTGGGCACCTTGGAAGGGACTGTTGAAGAAACATCATTGTGAAGCTCCGTCAGAAGCTGGAGGACATCGCCCCGTCTTATTTCATTACGTTCCGAGCTTGGGTTTGGTTTTGTTGGTTTTTTTTAGCACACCGTTCCGTTCTCGGGTCTCGTTTTGGGGCAGCTGGTCCTCAGGACAGGCTGCACGGATGGAGCTAAGGTGCAGAAGAAACCTGAGATTAAAGTCAGGCCCAGTCCCCCCCAGGCACAGAACATGGACCACCCGTAGCCGTGGCTCATGTCGTCGGGTAATCCATACATGTCGCGCGGGTTCCGGGACAATTCGAAGTTGATCCCTGCCACGCAGGTACACAGTGAGATGATACAGAAAGTGCCTGCAAAGGGAGAAGAAACCTTTAATGTCCATCACGGCCACTCTAATAAATATTAATTTATGAAAAAAAAACCGATTATTACTAATGAAAGTCACGTCCTACAATGAATTGCCATAGTAACCAATAACCCCCCAAAATTATTAATTCTACAGATGCTGGGGGGGTATAATTAATCTCAAATATATAACTCATAGGTGACCGCTTTTTACGATGTATGGAGTGGGTTATTAGTGCTCGCCCTGCTCGTTATGTTTGAAGTGGTCAGACTTACTGGCTTTGCACTACCAGTTACGAATCCCTACTGTAAAATGCATCGTCGTGCTTTTGGCTATACATTCTTACCTCCCATGAGGAAGAGAAGACCAGCAACATATTGCATGAGGCCCCTATCCCAGCAGCACCCCAAGACTCCGATTATCCATCCGAACAGAATAATGGCCACCGCCATCCCCATGAATCCTGCCGTCATCCTGCGTAGGTCTGCAAAAAACATAATAATTAATGAATTAATTAACCGGTTATGTCTGGCCCTTCAATACCCAATCAGAATAAACCGTACTCAGTTCGATAAAGGCGGCAACCCAACAGTTCTCATAAGTCCTGATATATACCCAGATTTCCGAAGAGATATTCTAAAAGAGGTCACCTGTGCTCAAGCAGAGATTCCCACTGTGATATAGCAGTAAGAAAAGTACTCGGATATCATTAAATCAGTTGAATTTGGACTGTGTGACCCTGAGAATCTGCCCATTCACCCCGAGATCATGAGAATGGGATAAAAACACGCAGGATCTGCCCTTTTACCCAATCACGTACAACACGCCGCATCCTGTGGTCTATTCATAAACATTCGCAGCTGCAGCCCCGTTGACACATGCGCGGCTTACTAAGGACAGAAATATTAACCCTACCACTGCTGAAACACGCAGGAACGTCCGGAGCAGAAGCCAATGATCGGGTGATGCCACCATCAAGACAAAAGACCACAAATATAATTTTTTTCTCTTGGTTAAAATACCAAGAAATATTAATCTATTATAAGAATATTCCAATATTTTTTATGAGAATAAAATAATTATAGATGATGGCTTTGTTGGTCCCAGCAAGTCCACAATAATGTGTGGGGGGGGGGGTTGTATTTTTTTAGGTGCAAAAAAAATCAAATTTAATAAAAAACAAAATATATATAAACATTTAGCATGCCCCTCCCATGTTCCACAAAACATGGCTTTGTTGATGGGCCATGAGTGAGAATAAATATAAGAGATTCCTAAAAGTGCCCCAAATGGGGCATAATGCTTTTATTAGTGAATTAAATAACATTTTTAAATTATAATTTTAATTAAATAATTAGATTAATAATAATAATAATAACTAAATACAGAGGTTTTTTTAATCCATCACACCTGTTCTATCAATTTATTTTTTTTCTGCAATATTCTAATAATAATTTTCATCTGCTGAACACGTCTGTATTTTTGCTAATGGAATCCTATTGTAAAGATTGGCCGACGCGTTTGACCGGCGGACTCTTTTCGTCGGCGGTAACCTGCGCAGGCATTTTTATGAGGTTCGTGTTAGTTTTGAAACAATCTTTTGTTTCTCTCGTTAATATCGGCGGCAATCCAATTTAGAAATGGCATTCGGTGCGTGATCCAGACAGCTGGTGACTGCAGACTTCGGTGGTTCCGGTTCTCAAGGGCTTTCCTAACAGCTCCAACCGGCTGGCGTGAGAGGCAAATATCAAAATATTTAACAAGAATGGTCCAGAGTGATTGATTCTGGAATACAGTAAAGCTGGGCGCACGGATCATCTGCACAATGGGTGGTATGGAGACTTATAGAAACCCAGAACCTGCTGGCGGATCAGCCCCATTCGGCCCCCGTCTAGACACCCGTTTCTCCTGCTGTATTAGCTGTTACTATCTCTGCTGAAAGGCTATTCCAGGCATCTACTTTCTTCATTCGTCATAGGTTTTATAATTTTTCTCTCCACAGCGCAGCACCACAGCATATGGAGGTGATATATATACATTTTTATTGTATAAGCCCCAACGGCATCTCCCACTTTTTGCCGGGGATGCTGGGAGTTGCAGTCTAGTACCAGCTGGCGTGCTGCCGGAGGTGTGTGATCTCCCGTCTGCCTCGACCTGTCTTTCTCTGTAAGTTTAAAGCCCCCGAATGTAAACATGATGTCAAAGCTAATTATTCCACCTGCGCGTCACCTCGGTCTCTCCGACCCCCCGCGCCTGGTGCTTCGCTCGGGGCTCAGCGCTTCCCAGGTGGAGAGCTGGAAGTGGAGGACGCCTGACAGAGGAGACCTCAAGGATCTCATAGGACGGATGGAGGTTTCTTGGTTAGTAGAGAGCGCAGGAGAGCTCACTCGGATAGGACTTCATTTCTCGCCCGTCCGTTTCATTCATTTTTTTTTTTTACTTTGTTCATTTTCTCGTTGCTGCCATGTTACTTGGCCCCGTAGATAATACATTATGGATACAGTATTATTGACGTCAAAAACCATGATACAGATACATAAATTCTGTTTTATTCTATTATTCCCGAAAGCCAATGGCAAAAACATACAAGGGGTAAGTATGTTGGATACGCATGTAGACTGACTCATATGTGTCGTCACTCCGCACCTGAAAACATGATTTTTATGATGTCATTTCATACTCCACACATGTTTAGTGGGTGGTCTTATGTCATCATGGAGCATTCCAGCTCCATTTCTGCTGGCAGTCTCAAGAAAAAGAAGTCCAGTTGTCAGGACTGACCTTAAAAATTCGAGACTGTTGTTACCTATAAAACAGCACTCTGCCCTAAGGAGAACTAAATCCTTATGGATGATGTCAGCCCAAATGAAAACATCCACGACATTAAGGGTAAAAAAACCCCAACTTTTTTATATATATTAAAAAAAAAATGATATTAAATATTTTGTTTTATGTATTTTTTACAAACTTTTTATATTACAGATTTTTTATGAAATATTTTTTTTATATTACAGATTTTTTATGAAATATTTTTTTATAATATATATTTTTTACATTATGGATTTGTTATATTGCAGATTTTTTACATTAGAAATTTTTTATATTACATATAAAACACATATCTGTGTACTAAGAGGCACAGAAAATATGTTGAATCTGCTAATATTTAGTTTTAGAGCTTCGTTTTTTTTTCCGGGTTTATATAAAGCAGTAACATATTCTGTAGAGCAGCACAATATATCTCATAAATTAACCTTATCTCTTTTAAACACACGAGCGCCGGCGGTGTTACCTCCAGCGGAATTTGTTATCTTTCCCCCTGAGAAGCTGCAGAGAATCCCATTTATAAGGTGTCTGAAGAGATGGCGAACGATAGGGTGACGTTATATATGTCGCACCTGATGTTATAGGCTAAAGGGGCTTTTATTTCACTGCAATTTCGATGTGGGGTGCGATGGAGCATTGATTCTCGTAAAGTGTTTCAGAGACAGATGCTCCACGTTCCACAAACTGGGATTTTAACGTAAAAATCTATCACAAATCCCTTTGTCCCTTCTTTCCTCCCCTTTGTCCCTTCTTTCCTCCACTTTGTCCCTCTTTCCTCCCCATTGCTCCTCTTTCCTCCCCATTGCCCCTCTTTCCTCCCCTTTCCCCTTCTTTACTCCTCTTTACTCCCCTTTCCCCTTCTTTACTCCCCTTTGTCCCCATTGCCCCTCTTTCTTCCCCTTAGTCCCCTCTTTCCTCCCCTTTTGCCCTTCTTTCCTCCCCTTAGTCCCCTCTTCCCTCCCCTTTTGCCCTTCTTTCCTCCCCTTTGTCCTCTTTTCTAGGAGCTCTTTCCTGGGGTCTCACAGGGTATATATAATGGTTATTACTTCTTCTTCTTCTAAATGCTTCACCCAGTTACTCAAATAGCTGTAGGGCTCCCCTCTTCCCAACTTGCCCCAGCTCCCCATTGCCCATAAAAGCTGTGACAGTGGGGCAGTTACCCGGGACTGTTCGCAACAATCGGGACTGTCGCTCGAAAAAACAGGACTGTTAGGAAGTAGGTTGCTCCTGGACTCCATTTTTCCAACAGCCACCCTCAGGGTGATTGGTGATAACTATTATACTGGTTTTTAAGTCCACTGTAAAAAATGCACTTTTTTTGTAACTACCCCCCATCAGAGTGGGAAAGAGAGATCTCCCGCCCCCCCCCCCATGGCCAGACATTATGCATATACATTTTGCTCCCTGTATCATTTAGCTGGGGGAGCCCGCCACTAATTTCAGCCACCGGATTACTTTAAATTCTTCCATCAAAGTGCCTTATTAGCATTTACTGTACAAAATTTGCAGATAGAAAAAAAATATATATATAAATCCAGAATTAAGCTAAAAGAGGCCATTTTTTCAACGACTCTCTGCCGTATTAAATAAGCCATTTTCGGATTTCATGCAAGGTGCGCTCCTATTACAGAAAGCGCTTTTTAATAGGAGGCAAAGGGTATAAAAAGATATTAAGCGCTGTCAGACAGCCCTCCTCGTTCCCCTGCACTCTCTCGAATTTAAAGTTTAGTCTCGTATTAACATTTAAATTGAAGACGTCTTTTTTTCCACGGGAGAAGGAAAGGCAGAGATAGGAAGAGACAGGCCATCTGCATATAAATAGATGATGTTTAAAAAAAGAAGAGAAAACGTCGGAGAATTATCATTTTTTTTTCTTTTTTTCTATTCTCTTCAACCTTCATTCTGCCGCAACCACGGAAAGTGTGATAGAATTTCTATAAATGCTGATTCTTTGTATCTGTTCCTTAAGATTTTCAATGCTTTTCAGCTAAAGCAGGCAGGCGAGGACACATAGTTTATTCGACCTGTGCAAGTTTGGCCTTCACAGGCATCTTGAAAATAGGTAACCAGGCTTTTTATTGTCTCCGAAAGCAGATTTTTTTCCCCCAAGGATCATGGGAATAGTAGTTAGTAAATTTACGATGGCGCTGAGTTGAAATTTATTGGGGATTATTTTTTTTATTGAATTGTATCAGATTAAAATACATTTTTCAAAATATTATATAGTTTTCCATCTTAAAAAAATTCTCGCTCTGTTATCTGAGCCAGATCTACTAGAGAACCACCCTGACTTCTTATCGTACTGGGAAGCAATAGAATTGCTCAGTCTTAGTCACCCAGTCGGACTCTCTCGCTAGTGAAAGTACATGACGACTAGACTTTATTAGCGTTGCCATAAAGCATCAGCTCGGTGTGGTGTTTGAGTTTGAAAAGTCATGCAGAATATTTTTTTTTATATGCCCCGTTTAATTTATAAAGCCGTTTCCTGCTGTTTCTATACACATTATCGGGGCTTTTAGAACTTTGGGGATAATTCGGTAGAAAAAGAACGGTTATTAGGTAAAGATGCACCACGCAAGGTCTATATCGATGCTCTATTGCCGTATTTTTTGACGGCTGCCGTTGTGCCGCTGATAGAGGTCACTTGAAGATCGCTCCAGTATACAGGACGGGAACGCTGCTAACGTTTAGGCTTTTTTTTTTTTGGCATGGTTTGGATAGCGCTAACCGGGGGGGTATAGCCGTAAAACGAATAGGACTCGGCTTGATTCCATTTACCGATAAACAGACACACTGTGTTAATTAAGAGAATTGCGTTTTGCCAGCAAAAAACCCAGCAGGACGTCCGTCCCGCTGATCAAAGACCAAATTTCTTGATGGAATCTTAAAATGCATGAGGCATGAAATTAAATTTTTTTTTCTTTTTCGGTAATGGGGAGGGATGAGGCTCCGAATGGCGGAGCGTGAAAAGACGGGGATAGGCAACACGAGGATGAGCGGAGCAAGGAGAGATGAAAGGGCAAAAGAAATGTGATAACAATAAGAAAACTAGTGACGGCGGACATAAGTCCCGGCCTTCTCATAATATGTAAGGGTCGCTTTAAGTTGGATCTGTAACATATGAGCATACCTGGGAACTCTCGGGGTTTTACCCGGAGACTCCTGGGGGAAGAGCCGCTTCTCCGGGTCAATGGGGGGAAGCTCTGGGTCGCGGGAGCGGCTTTGCGACACACCCAACTCCCTACCCACCTCCCCTTAGAAAAATGGACCGCCCACCGACGTCAGCGGGACCGCCCACCGGCGTCAGCGGGACCTCCTACTGGCATCCCGCAAGAGGGCTTTTAATGCAAGTTTTTCTCCGTTTCTCATGATCCCTCAGTGCAGACACCATTGGAATCCTATCGTTATTCCCAAGCAGGAAGTCGGAAGCCGCTTCCGTTGTTTTAGCGGACGGCGCGTGGGGATATTTTTATTGATACTATTTATACAGTAAGCAGTTACTCGGCACTGTGCACTCATCAGGTTTCTTGAAGCAGAAGACCAGGAAACCCCCATACAATTTCGAGGGGTGACCCTTAGTCCCCGTTTCCCGTGTGATGATGATGACCCAAGGTGATTAGCAGATGATTAGCGACCCAAGGAGGCTACCGTCACCCAGCCAGCTTTGGATGCGTCATCCGAGTAACAGGTTGAGTCAATAACTCATTTCTCAGATCTCCCCTTCGTCAGTCCGAGAACCGCCCGTCCATCCTTAATAATTACCATCGCTCCCCTCTCTCATCTATTCTTTATATCTTTTGGGTTTGAGGTTGTAGAGGCTGCTGCGGGCTGCGTAACTGAGGTTTAAAACTTTGCATTAGTTAGTTGATCAGCGACGTATTCTGGCTTCGGCCAACTAGAGCTTGGACGGAAGGACCGAGGGGGGGAGAAAGTAAAAAAAAAATGGACTGGTTACAAGGGTGATCTCCCCAACCGGCCCGTTTACACCAGGGAGGGCCGAGCCGAGTCAGCACAGCCTCCATATGATACATTACAAGGTGCTGTACGACATGGAACACCGGCATATGACTTCATTAACCGTCACTCCGCAGTGAGAATGGCTGCCAGACGCCTCGTCTGGAGGACCTGTCCTGGCTCAAGCCTACAATCAGTAGATAAGAGATTGTTAAGTTTTTACCTTCACTGGGAGCCAAAGCCCCCCTTCTACACGTACTACTTCTGGGGCAATTAGATGACGCAGGAGAGCTTCATTTTTAGACTAAAGGGTAAGAGTTTAATCACCGCCGCGTCTTCCTTAATCGCTGCTCATAGATGGCGACTCCCTACCAGAAATGCTGACCTTGCACATGCGTCAGCAGCTTTTTCCGATACTCGATGCAATTTACAGACAAATTAAAACAATTAAGCGTGTCCTGAGCCGCGGAGGTGTTAAATGCTTAAGTGCTTTCCCCCTTTATTGCAAATCCAATATGTTTTGAGATCAGAGCCAATGTCTGATTAAAAGAACAAAGGAAACCTCTGCTTGCAAGTAATCGATCTGTCAATCAAACGTGTATTTATTCTCCGAACCTATAAAAATGCCCCAGACGGGTGCAACGACTAATGACCCTCCCCCAATCCCCTACCCCCCTCAACATTTCAGGTGCCCACCTTTGTTCAGGTATGGCTAGATTAGTGGTGGGGAGGGGCAGGACCAGAGGTGGGAAGGGTGGGACTGGGGGCGGGGCATGGACAAGACTACCGCCCTCTTCCTGCCCACCTCTATATTGTAAACAATCTCTAGCGCTAAAGGATCATGCGCCATCTGCTGGTAGAGTCCAGAAAAGCAAGTTGAGGAGCTGAAAAGAGTCCAATGTAACTTTCACTAAAAGATCATGGGAAATTTAGAAACATTTGCATTGAATGTTGCATTAAATTAGATATAATGTAAGGAACTTTTACTTTAGAGGGTGGTAGATAAGTGGGACAGCCTCACAGCAGAAGTGGTAGAGGGTAATACAGTGAGGGTATTAAACATGCATGGGATAGACATACGGCTTCTGAATCTAAGACGAGACCAACGACTGATTAAGGTTTAAGTCTTAACAGCAGAAAAGACAGACGGGGCCGAATAGGGCCAATCTGCCGGCAGGTTCTAGGTTTCTATGTTTAAATGCCCCAACTATGGCTTTTGTTGCATCAGATGTCCGAAAATATATATTTGCAGAACACGGTGATACACTCAGTCGGGGCAACTAGAAAAAGAGGGGCATCAGGGGAGCAAACAGAGTGACAAAGAGATTTCAGTGCAAAAGAGGGACTGGTCCTCCTAAAGGGAGACACCTGGGAGGTACGGGATAACAGAACGGACATGTTTTCCAGCACTAGAATTTTGTTAAATGGTAATGATTTTTAGAGAGCTTGACCTTTCCAGATTAATGGATGAAATGCAAACATTGGAGCCGAGGAGTCCCAATAGAGCTCCGCCCCCTCCCAGATCTCATTAGGCGCTGGCGCGGTAAGCCGCTGTGCCGAGCGCTCGGCCGAGGAGAGATAAGCCCTTTCCTTCTGGGAAATCAATCTCAACGCACCCTCTGCAATAATTACCGAGCTCATCAATAATACGTTTACCTGCCCGGCATTTCTCTTAGAGTGAGAAAAAAAACACTATTCGGAGAAATAATTACCTGGGGTATGCAGCTGAAGGCACCACAGTGCTGGGGACTCTAACTCTCAGAACACTCAGACAGACTTTTGGCCTTGTTACACTGTATGCCATCAAAAAAGGGGTAGAATTTTAAACCCAAATTATTAAAGTGACTTAAACACTAGAGCCGCCATTGTTGTCGGTCAAGTGATATTTTTGGGTGACTTTCCCAGCTCAAACACCACACTGAGCTGATGCTTTATGGCAATGCTAATGAAGTCCGGCCCTCCATAGACTTTCATTAGTCAGAGAGTCCATCTGGGTGATTAAGACTGAGCCATTCTATTGTTTCCCACAGGTGGTAGGATAAGGAGTCGGGGGTGTTTGTCTAGCAGATTGGGATCAGATGAGCGAATGGCTGATATGCAGCTGCCTGAAAATATGGGGCAAAAACGACATTTTCAATATTTTTTGAAAATTTATTTTTAATCTGATTCTAGCTATAAAAAAATTGGTGGGGAATCCACTTTAATCTGGTGGTAGATAAGTGGAGAAGCCACTCAGCAGAAGCGGTAGAGGGTAATACACTGAGTGTATTAAACACGCATGGGATAGGCATACGGCTCCTGAATCTATGACGAGACCAACGACTGATTAAGGTTTGAGTCTTTACAGCAGGAGAAACGGGCGACTAGACGGGGGCCGAATGGGGGCCGATCTGCCGATGGGTTCTATGATTCTATTATTGTTCTTGGAAACCTGGGGTTAATAATACTACAGACAGGCTGGCATGCCCTACTTAAATGCCTGGCTTCCGGAGCCCTCTTGAGAGTACTAACTTCCACCAGCGAGACGGCGTTAATAAAACATGATGCCGAGTTTCATGCACAAGACTTCTTTGCTGTAATCGGGAACATTAAAATCCACAAGTCATGGAAGGTAAACAAACATCGAGACCCACAGCAAACATACAACTAAGATTAACGCATCTTCTGCTTCCATAAGCACTCTGTTCTTTTATAAAGAAGAGGGTCTGTGTTAAATGGGGAAATACTTTTGTTGTATACAGTAATACCCCCCAGCGCTGTATACAGTAATATAACCCCCCAGCGCTGTATACAGTAATATAACCCCCAGCGCTGTATACAGTAATATAACCCCCAGCACTGTATACAGTAATATAACCCCCCAGCGCTGTATACAGTAATATAACCCCCGGCGCTGTATACAGTAATATAACCCCCCAGCGCTGTATACAGTAATATAACCCCCCAGCGCTGTATACAGTAATATAACCCCCAGCACTGTATACAGTAATGTCGGTCTGTGTTGACAAAACCTGCTTTTATCTCATTTTGTCCCAATAAACTCCCTTTATCTGCAGATCTGGAGCCGCCGTTGCTGTCAGTCATGTGATATTTTGGGTGACTTTCCAAGCTCAAACACCACACTGAGCTGATGCTTTATGGCGATGCTAATGAAGTCCGTTCCTCCATAGACTTTCATTAGTCAGAGTGTCTTGCAGGATGATTAAGACTGAGCCATTCTACTGTTTCCCACAGGCAGTATGATAAGGAGTCGGGGTGTTTGTCTAGTAGATTGGGGGCTCAGATAACAGAGCGAGATCAAAAACCAACTTTTGTTTTGTTGGAGACACGTAGCCGCACACTATGCTCTTGCGTTCCATACGCTGCCCCCCATAAGCTCTCTGTACGGTACCCCAATAAATAAGTCCCGCTCTATGATAAGCGTGAGACACGGTATCTGTGCGTCTGAAAAGCTGTGAAGTTCTGTTAGGTCCCCCCGGGGAGAGTTTCCGTGGAGGTGGCATTAATCTCTGTGTTACGTCTGCCTGACAGGCTGTCAACTTAAATGAGCAATTTCCCTTATCATTTTATTCCTCCCGGACAAAATTAATTCAGAGTGTTTACCGCGTCTGATTCTCTCTCCCCGTATCTTATATCCTCTCCCTTCATTACGTCTGTTTTGCCTCTCCTCGCCTTTCCCAGATCCGCGTTCCGAGGCCGATGCCCGTCTTATCTCCGTAAACGAGCTGGTTCACATACTTTGATATTATTGCCGCAGGTGGCTAATCTAACGTATCCATCTTTGTGTCTACAGAAAACCCCCTATGAAATCTAATCTAAAAAAAAATCCACTTTAATTAATATATATATATATAATTTTTATTTTTTTTATTTTTTAGGCTTTAGAAAATAGACAATTTTACGATGATATTAAAAAATATATTATTTATATTTTTATATAACATTATTACATCATTACTTATTACATTTAATAAGGACCACAATTGGAATACAACTGTTTTAGCTGAATTACGTTGTTAGTAAAATTAAAAAATATATATATTTATTAATACGATAAGGATGCGAATTTTTTATTGGTTGGGAGCTAAAATTTTATTTGAAGAGTGTTTTTTCGCAATTAAAATAACCATAAATGTTATTTAATTTTCTTTATTATTGTCAGAATATTTAGGTAACAGCAACAGGTGTTATTTGGGTAGACTTTGCTCATCGCTACAATTGGGTATATTAACTACTCTAAATTGCTTGTTTTTAGTGTTTTTTTTATTAATTGCATAAAATAAAATCTGAACCATTAAAATGTGTAAATGTTAAAATAATACATTTTTAGTGGCTTGGAAAATGTAAAAATAAATTACAATATAATAATACAAAATAATACATTTCAATCTACCTATTATGGCAATCATATTTAATTCTGAAAGCTACCACGTCCCTCGAGTCCTGAACCAGTTATCCCGCAAATTACAATGATTCTAGAAGACACAGAATCAGGAAAGTGGAGGGTCAGAGGCAGGTAATCTAAGGATAAATTTGCTATTGAATTTTTTTCTTTCAAAAATTTACATTGTAATTAACGGAAAATGTTATACAGGCAAAAGTGTCAAAATAATAATAAAAAAAAATGTACGTTTGAGGTCTATTAAATTCAGACGCTTTCAAAATCCATAATACAATAAACAGCGTACGATTCAGCAAATCATTTATGGGATGAACGCGGTGATAAATCCTCCGGAGTCTTGACATAACTAATGTTCCAATTTTGCAGATGGAGAGATCCAACGATATATTTCAATTTTCCATCATAGAGTATTCAGAAATGATATTGTAAACAGTTATTTGATGGGAGGATGAATTTCTCTTCGTTTTGTCTTACTTTCCATAATTGGGAAATAACCGTTTCAATTTCAAGAAGAAATAATCAAGAAACGCTTTGATACGCGATATAGAAGTATAGAGTTGGCGAATCTTTGTTTCCACGCTCCGGCTCTTTCAACGGGAAAGAGGTCACCAACGTGACGAAGCCTGGGTCCCGGGTGGACGACACGGACGTTAATTCCACAGCTAAACCTATAGTAGCAACATTCTGAATGATCTTCTGAGATTACGGGTCACACGTAGACTCATAAACTGTGAGGTTAGGTTCAGAGTTGCCCCAACGGCCCCTGAAGCCTACAAGGAGGATGGAAAAGGGGCAGAAGGCTCAACTGGTCCTTGGGTTCCAATGATTAAAGATTAAATATTGCCAGCCCTCCCATGACTTTAGATGTTTCTGGATACTTCTGGTATCAGAAAATTCCACTTAACGTCTCAGAGGTCTATCTAGTGATGGTCAAGTTAAGGGTTCGGCTCTCAACACCATTTGTTGAGGCCACCTCAACCGAGACGGGTTTAATGGAGCAACTAACTATTCACAAGTAGACTTGAGTTGACCCCTAATAAGCCAAGTAGGCAAAAAAGTCTTCTACCTCGACAAAATCAACTCTGTGGGAGGTAAAATGACCCAGAATTGGCCAAAAGATCTCAAAAGATCAAAGAGATTAAAAGGAAACTGTAAATTAGATAGTGTATGGAGATATATCTTACTGTGTGAAGCAGAACCAGTTGCTTCCAGTATATAATTTCCAGTAAACCGCTCTTCCTGCGTTCCCTTGTTACAAACATCAGCCTCCTTTGTCTTCTTTAATTCTTTTTTTGGCCATTTCTTTTTCTTTTTTTTTTTTTCACACTGTGGTTAGCAGGAAACAGTGGTTATAGAAAATAAAAATTCTTTGCTTTGGAAGATGGAACGCCCCCCCCCCCCAATTATCATTTATTTTCCGTATTATGTAACTCTTTCAATACCAGGGGTACGGTTATCGGTTACTTCCCAGATACCATATGCCTGATCCCCAAAATTTCATGGCGCCTGAAGCCTAGAAGATACAGGCGGATCTCGTCTTCGCTTGGATTATCTTTGTTCCTGATTGCCAAGGCTGGCGACGCACTCATGATAATTTGGCAGGGGTATCACTCTGTCGCGCATGCAGCTGTTGTGACTGCAGGGTACTGACTGATGTTATGGAATACGGGTCGTTTTCCGCCAACCTATCGACGAGCTATTCGCCACGTGATTGTGTCAGCATATTACAAATTCCATTACTTCTTGGCAGGGTCGCTGGTCCTGAACCTTTAAAAACCCAGCTGTTTTCAGGCAAATTTGCTTAACTTCCAATTTTATCTCCGTTATTGCATTTTAAATTCCCCCAGTGGGTCGGTGTCTTCCAGAAATGCATTTATCTGGGGACACCGAAGAAGAGCGCGTAAATCGGGGGGTTTTGTGATCTATCCGTGAATTGAACATCTGCCTCCTGTTTCATGCAGGGTATGCTTGTTTTTTGGGGGGTTTTTGGAAGATTTGAAGCTCTTTGGAAGGAACTATTTGTCGAATTTAGCACTAAAGAGTTTACGAAGACTAAGAAACTTTTGTCTGTTTCATGACCCCCCCCCCCCGAAAAGGGATTTAAGTCATAATCCAAAATGCGGAGTCCTACGCTCATACGCTCCGCGGGTAGCCAGCTGGCGGACGCACACTATGAGACTGCCAGTTATGGTTTTTGACCCTGTCCATCTGGCGCCGGCCCACCGGGTTTGCCATATGGCCCGTCCGGCCCTGATCTCAAATGCTGAGATCCAGTAAACAGACGTC
The DNA here is from genome assembly GCA_029215755.1 of Spea hammondii. Lineage (NCBI taxonomy): Eukaryota > Metazoa > Chordata > Amphibia > Anura > Pelobatidae > Spea > Spea hammondii. The sequence continues at coordinate 2,753,941 of JARDYJ010000004.1, forward strand.
TCCCTCTTTCCTTGGTTTATACATTATTCTTCTTCTAAATTACCCCACTAAGTTACACAAATACCCCGCAACAGGGCACAAAGCCACATAAAGAGTCTGGATGAAGCCCCGCCCACAGCCATGCATCTAACCACACCCTCAAAACAAAACATGTCCTTTTTTAGCCATTTCAAACAAGAGGTGGGGTGTCTATCCTTCATTGATAAATTTGGCTCTGCCAGGGGGACCTCCTAATACTCTCAATCGATTTGATCCACCGCTATTCAGCCAAATCCCTGTATTTAATCATTTTAGGCTTTCAATGCATGGCCGAGCGCTACGTTTTCATGCTCATACCCACACCGCAGATTGGGTGAGTGTGTGATGCTATTGGCCACCAGCTCATTGGGCATTTGCCCGGTGTGCCCTTCGGGCCTGCCACCCGTTATCCGAGCATGATAGGAGTTGTAGCCCACATCGGTAGCCACAGTACAAAACAGCAATGGCTCAGATCCTCACCACGACTACTTGCTAAATATATCCTGAGTTATTTCCGAAACCCCTTTCATTACTAAGTCTCTAACTGCTCCACAATTAGCCTTAAATTTGCAGAGACGTTTAAAAATATCTAATTAGCGGTTCCGAGTGCTTTCCTGCAATTGTTGAATGGATAAGCGCTCCCGATATCTCGCAACGCTGATATCTCTTGCGAGACACGTGAGCAGGGGAAGAAAATTGGGCTTTTATCGCAGAACCCAGGCCGGCGGTGCGCTGCGCTGCGCTGTGTGTATTATAAAGCCATAAATTATACAGTTACCGGCAGATAAAAATAACACCGCAGTGCATGATGGGTAACAGCGTGGAAACTGGCAGCCAGACGCCCGCCAGAATTGGATTGTCTCACTGCTGGGACTAGAAGATGTTTTCGCGAAGGCAGCCAGCAGAAGCGTCGGATGTGCTGGCCTCACGGAAGATATACGTGCCAACAGCCACGTGATTTCTCATTCACCCCTCGCTGTTTGATTTCAAGAAACTCCAGGACACATAGGCACACAATTAATTTTGTGCATTCTTTTTTCCAGAAATAGCTGCCAACAATCCCAAATTAGCCGTGACTTTCCTCACCACTGAGCTTTTTACTGGGGAGCAGGCACACTCAACACCCGAATCGGGCTCCACGTACAAAAAGCAAAGTGGCATTTGTGATACCAATCTTGGATTGGATACATTAAAAAGTCGAGTGTTCAGTCGAGTTAAGGGTTAATTTGATTGAACAAGCATGACGTCACTCGTATACCTCTCCATGTTAACGCTCACAAAAAACACATGTACATTCGCTAATACATGGATTGCTTGCAAGCGCAACTTTCAATTTTGCAAGTTTCAGGTGAGGACATGCTAGTTAAATAAAAAACTGAAAAAGGAGCGTTCCAGCGTTTGTGTACTTCCCAACAGTCTAGGATTTTGTGGGACAGTCCCTATTTTCAGGCACTGCCCTGCTGTCCTGGGTAGATGCCCGTGTGATGATAAAGCGCTTAAATGTTGTGACCTTAGAAGGACTTCTTCAAGACCAGTAGCTTTTTTTAAAATGTTTATTTTTATTAATTCATTGTTGTTTCAGTACTTCGCTTGTGATTGCTCCCCGAGAGGCTGCGCGAGGCCTCCGTCATTAGAGTGTTTCTGTTTGTAGAGACTCTCTTTACACAGCCGTCCTTAGAGATATAATTTAACTGAAAACAGACACCTGCGTGTGTATATTATTTTAATAGGTTATTTTATTTTAATCTTTTGCCATTATACAGGTTTACACAGCGCTCCAGAATATGATGGCTCTATATAAAAGAATATATTATAATAACGGTGGCTATTTTATAAAGTGGGGTGCTGAAAGAATAGAATGTGACCCCCCCCATATTCAATTGAAAATCTATAAATATAAAACATTTGGAGAATATGGGAAAATTAACTTTTTATTCTATAGTTTACAAAGTACCCAAGAGCTTACAATCTACTTCTATGTATCAATATTCTGAATATTTGCTAATTGATAAGGTTGGCCTGTCGGTCGGCACATCCAACACAATGAAATGCGACAAACTTAAAGCAGTCTGACGGGACGCTGCGCATGCTGCACGCCGTGGGATAATTGTTCTGTCAAACGGAACGTCTCAGGTTCTGAAATAAGACGGCTCCAGACGGCTTAGGAGGGCGCAAGGAGAACTTAATAACTTTATTAGACATTTTATATTTTTATAGCTCCTCTGGTGTATATACCAATTTGGGGGAAAAAAGTGTGTTTTAGGAAGCGGCTGCGTTAAAATGCAGAGCAGATGGAGCTAATGTAATGTAAGCTCTCAAGGGGGGATTACACATCAGATGAATTGAACCCGAAATAAGACAGCTTCCTTCCAATTGTTAAAATTGATTTAAAAAGAATGGATGAGAAAATCTACCATTTCCTTCCCCCGAAAGACCTACAAATTCGGAAATGAGAAAACGCGAAATCGAGGCGAACTAAAATATTGCAATTCTGGAAAAAATACAATGTAACGTTTAGAATTCTAATTAGGGAATTCTTCATTTTATAATTAAATTATTGGCAGATCTCCAAACCAGGACCCTTGTGTTGTGCAGCAAGAGGCTGGAGGAGCATGACTGGTGTCAGAGGTGGGTGTGGTCATCATAGGAAGTGGGTGGGAGCAGGGCGTGGCTACGGGCTTTCTTACAGGAAGAGCCACCTCCCAGAGCCTCAGAGGAACGTGAGGGAGCACAGACCTCCATTGCTTGGATAGTTTCTTATATTGGAGGATCTCCTCAACTGCACCGTGATCCTCAGCTTCCTGGGACAATATCGTAAGTCAGCACTGTCCTGAAAAAACTGGGAGGAATCTTTTTATTTTGCATTTTATTTTGGAACATCTCAACCCGGTTCCACTAAGGTTTTACATTCATTAGGATGGGTTTTAAATGATTGTTTAAATATAGGATTAATTTGTGTTGAGCCTTAAATATGTTATTGTTTAGAAATACAAATATGTTTTTTGGGTTACAGAACCTGGTTTTATCTCATTTTGTTCCAATAAAATCCCTTTATCTGCAGGCCTGGAAGCCGCCATTGCTGTCAGTCATGTGATTTTTGGAGGACTTTCCCGGCTCAAACACCACACTGAGCTGATGCTTTATGGCAATGCTAATGAAGTCCATTGCTCCATAGACTTTCATTAGCCGAGAGTCCATCTGAGTGATTAAGACTGAGCCATTCTATTGTTTCCCACAGGCAGTATGATAAGGAGTCGTGGTGTTTGTCTAGTAGATTGGGGCTCCGATAACAGAACGAGAACTCATACAAATGCCTGAAAACATTAAAATATGGGGCAAAAACTGAGTTAAAAAAGAAAACATCGCAAGATTTTTGAAAACGTATTTTTATTTTATACTAGGAATTAAAAAAATGGGAGTTCCGCTTTGAAATAACCATTGTGTGTAAGAAGCCCCCTCGTCTGACGCTTTCCCGGGGCAGACGAGACACAAAGCTACTGATAAGGAATCAGACAATCAGAGACTAGAAATGTCTGTAAATGATTATGAGGATAAGGAAGGGATATTTTGATTGTTTCTATGGCAACCCAGTTGAAGATGTTCATTAGCAGAAAGCTGTTGCCAGTGATAAGGTTGAGCAGAGGAAGCAAACGGCAGCCAATGCAGATTGGGAGCTGGGGAATATCTAAGGACAGGAAATAATTCATTTTAATATTATTTACTGATTTATATGGAGCCATGACATTTCTTTTTTACCCCAGTTGTAGTTTTTTTCAGGCAGCTGCATATCAGCCGTTTGTATGATTCTCGCTCTGTTATCTGATCCCCGATCTACTAAACACCCCGACTCCTTATCATACTGCCTGTGGGGACTAATAGAATGGCTCAGTCTTAATAACCCATATGGACACTCAATGACTAATAAAAGTCTATAGAGTAACAGACTTTAATAGTGTGGGTTTCTTTTTGGGGGGGGGGTGTGTGAAATAAATAATAACCAGATCCATGAACCCCAAACAGCTGATTTATACCATTCCACAGATACTCAATGTTCCATTAGACTGTATTAAATAGTCTGTCCCTTATATTGCAATTAAAAGATACATTAAACGCACCGCTCTCCTTTCAGGCAGCTGACGGACTTCGTATTCATGTCTTTTTCTGAGCTGATGGTTATCCGAATAAAGAAAGATTTAAAAGCCAGACAGAGCGCAGCCACCATATTATAGCAGCCATCAATCATCACCTGTCTATTAACTGCAATGGTACAGAGATTGCCAGACAAAGAACTTTCATTTTATTGTTTCCCTGCCCCCCACTTTCCTATCTTTAACCCATTCACTGAATTTACAGATCTTGCTGAGCGATGACGAGTCCAAGGTCGTGCTTTTTCCTTTAAGCCGAAGGTCACTAATCAATACTAGTTCCATCACAAGGATCCCTCTGATCCCTTGTAGGTGTTCAAAGGGACCTTCTTGTAGCGGTTTTATGACCTGTTAACTCATAAGGACATACAGAAGTGACACTTTGGCATATCCCCCAACAATTCAGGTGTCCAAATCAGGACATTAGTGTTGGGGGTTTAGCCTAGGGCAGGGAGTAGGCAGGGCTCAGGGGGAAAGTGGGTAAGGCTAGAGGCATGGCCACCCACCGACCTTATCCGACCTTCACCGCAGTACATGTGAAGGGGCAACTTGGAAGCTGCATTGGAGGTCCCAAAAAGTGGGACTGTCCAGAACACTATCAAGGTATGCTGTGCACTCCTCTGGCGTCCCGATTGGCCAGGGAAGAAAGTTGGGAGGTATGCTGATGCCCCTCTTTCCTTCCCCTGATGCCCCTCTTTTCTCTCCAGTTGCCCCTCTTTTCTAGGAGGTCAGAATGTTTGCTGGGTATGAGGGTATCGCAGGGTTCTACAGCCCGAAAAGCCCCGAAAATGTGTATAGAAACAGCAGGAAACGGCTTTATAAATTAAACGGGGTAAATAATAAACCCCATTATTCTTCTTATAAATACATTAGTTATATAAATACCTATAGATCAAGGTCTTTAAAAGCCCCGCCGCCGACCAAACCTCTAAACTCACCTCCTAAAACTCATAAACGGGGGATGAGCTAGTAACAAAATACCAACAACCTTCATAAGTTCTCAGGAAGCAATTGTGATATACAAGTAATTTTGTAACAAAGCAGAGCTGCATAAACAAGAAAAAAAAATGAAAGGATGATCAGAGGAACGGAGACCAAACTTCCCGTCCCTGGGGAATCAGAACGCCGTTTAATTAGTTTAATTTGAAATTTCGCCTTGAGTCTTTTCAACAGAAATTGAATTCTCCATTTATCTCATCCCCTCCTGCCCTGTCCTCAGGCTGAGCTTGCTTTATTTTCTCTCAAATACATATAATTTGCTTTTTTTGGGTGCCTTTCTGGCATTTGATTTTTTTTCCCGACTTCTATGCTTTTTGAAACTTTTGCTTCTTATATACGTTGATGCTGCGACATTGAATACTTTTTTGAAACACTCTGTAAACGTTAATATAAATTAAAGAGACAGTCTAATATTTAAAGATAAATAAAGAATGCTTATTAAAGTACTTTGTGAGTACTTCTAGAATAGAGGGGCATTATTAGAAGGACTAGCCAAACTAAACAGGGACACTTGGATGGAATGCCTTTAGTAAATCGTTGAGTTAAAAATGTTTCAGCTCATCATACAAACTTCAAAAACTACCGTATTATACTGGAGTCCTGCATCAGTTCCAAAAGAATCCTGCTTAAATTAAATAACTAACCAACCAGGAAGAAGAAAAGGTTGGTTGCGTGCTGCTAAGTATTATGGGGTGTGGTGGGATCCAACCAGTGACAACATAAAAGCTCTAATGGTATTGAGGTATAAAATACCTTAAACTGTCCTAACATTAGCTACAATATTATGCTTTGTCAATTAATGTACATTTTAACTCCTCCCCCAGCTGCCTCTACTAAGAGCAGGAAGCATACCTCTGTATGCTTCTTGCACATGCTCACTAGAACCCCCATTCTAGTCAATGGAAGCTGGGCTTGCGAGCACTGCCCAATAACATGAATGCTATCTGGATACTGATATTTTGCTGACATACACTTGATTGGCTGATGCTTCAATGAGTTTAGCCAGAGCACTACTGAGCATGTGCAAGAAGTGTACTGACGAATGCTCCATGCTTTCAGTAGAGGCAGCTGGGGGAGGAGTTACATGAAACAGAAGCGTAATTTTCTAACTCCAATAACTAAAGAACGCCTGCACCGATTTGCGTGCAATAAAATGCACAGGAGTCTATGCAAAATGGACCCCAACATACATTAAAACTAAAATAAAATGTTCATTTAATACAAAAACAATTAGTTTCTCTAAGGTGAATCTGATTCAAGCCACTTGCTCCCCCATACCTGGCAGCTCCTCCAGAGTAGAACAGCCATACAATGAATTTTCATGAATTACGGTATCATCGCATCCTCCATGCGAGATGGAATTCTATAATACAGCCAGACAAAAATCTCGAACAACCCATGACCTTGCGGCCTGGACGGCCGTCTTTCAGTCTGAGGACTCAGGAACCTTTCCCAAGGGTTTTTTTTTAAAAAAATTAAAAAAAAAAAATGATATATTTTCCATTTTAATTGACAATTTATTCTCCAAAACCCAATAATTCTGTCAGACATTTCAGAATGACAGTTCTTCCGTAAAAAAAAAAATCCTGTTTCCAAATATTATGTTCCTTGTGTAGTTATATATATATATATATATATATTTTATTTTTTTTAAAGAAAAAAAAAAACATGAATGATATATATACATTTTATACAAATCATTCGTCTTATAAATGCTTTTCAGCACCATGGTGTTACAGGGTCACCGTACCCAAGGCTGGGTACCCCTGTTTGAGGGCTGAGGAATCACCAGTCAGTCCCTCATACGGATAGCACTCAGCTATCCACGGATCATCCAGACCACCATTCGTAGTAAACCAAGAAGAACTCTCTTTATTACAAACACACAGAACTTATATACAATCTCAATGCAATGTGTACCGAACCCAACCCCCAATCCCATCAGCCACATCCCATCACAAATCCCATCAGTATACAGGGGATGTATCAGGTGAGGGGATTACAGAATACAATGGGTTCCCCCACCTGTGTTATCCCCCCTGTAGTGCGGGTGCCGTCTGGGCAGACAGGGCTGTGTTGGCTGATTAAGAGCCCCAGCCAGATTATAGGATCGTCTCGTAGTAATCAATACTAGTTCCATCACAAGGATCCCTCTGATCCCTTGTAGGTGTTCAAAGGGACCTTCTTGTAGCGGTTTTATGACCTGTTAACTCATAAGGACATACAGAAGTGACACTTTGGCATATCCCCCAACAATTCAGGTGTCCAAATCAGGACATTAGTGTTGGGGGTTTAGCCTAGGGCAGGGAGTAGGCAGGGCTCAGGGGGAAAGTGGGTAAGGCTAGAGGCATGGCCACCCACCGACCTTATCCGACCTTCACCGCAGTACATGTGAAGGGGCAACTTGGAAGCTGCATTGGAGGTCCCAAAAAGTGGGACTGTCCAGAACACTATCAAGGTATGCTGTGCACTCCTCTGGCGTCCCGATTGGCCAGGGAAGAAAGTTGGGAGGTATGCTGATGCCCCTCTTTCCTTCCCCTGATGCCCCTCTTTTCTCTCCAGTTGCCCCTCTTTTCTAGGAGGTCAGAATGTTTGCTGGGTATGAGGGTATCGCAGGGTTCTACAGCCCGAAAAGCCCCGAAAATGTGTATAGAAACAGCAGGAAACGGCTTTATAAATTAAACGGGGTAAATAATAAACCCCATTATTCTTCTTATAAATACATTAGTTATATAAATACCTATAGATCAAGGTCTTTAAAAGCCCCGCCGCCGACCAAACCTCTAAACTCACCTCCTAAAACTCATAAACGGGGGATGAGCTAGTAACAAAATACCAACAACCTTCATAAGTTCTCAGGAAGCAATTGTGATATACAAGTAATTTTGTAACAAAGCAGAGCTGCATAAACAAGAAAAAAAAATGAAAGGATGATCAGAGGAACGGAGACCAAACTTCCCGTCCCTGGGGAATCAGAACGCCGTTTAATTAGTTTAATTTGAAATTTCGCCTTGAGTCTTTTCAACAGAAATTGAATTCTCCATTTATCTCATCCCCTCCTGCCCTGTCCTCAGGCTGAGCTTGCTTTATTTTCTCTCAAATACATATAATTTGCTTTTTTTGGGTGCCTTTCTGGCATTTGATTTTTTTTCCCGACTTCTATGCTTTTTGAAACTTTTGCTTCTTATATACGTTGATGCTGCGACATTGAATACTTTTTTGAAACACTCTGTAAACGTTAATATAAATTAAAGAGACAGTCTAATATTTAAAGATAAATAAAGAATGCTTATTAAAGTACTTTGTGAGTACTTCTAGAATAGAGGGGCATTATTAGAAGGACTAGCCAAACTAAACAGGGACACTTGGATGGAATGCCTTTAGTAAATCGTTGAGTTAAAAATGTTTCAGCTCATCATACAAACTTCAAAAACTACCGTATTATACTGGAGTCCTGCATCAGTTCCAAAAGAATCCTGCTTAAATTAAATAACTAACCAACCAGGAAGAAGAAAAGGTTGGTTGCGTGCTGCTAAGTATTATGGGGTGTGGTGGGATCCAACCAGTGACAACATAAAAGCTCTAATGGTATTGAGGTATAAAATACCTTAAACTGTCCTAACATTAGCTACAATATTATGCTTTGTCAATTAATGTACATTTTAACTCCTCCCCCAGCTGCCTCTACTAAGAGCAGGAAGCATACCTCTGTATGCTTCTTGCACATGCTCACTAGAACCCCCATTCTAGTCAATGGAAGCTGGGCTTGCGAGCACTGCCCAATAACATGAATGCTATCTGGATACTGATATTTTGCTGACATACACTTGATTGGCTGATGCTTCAATGAGTTTAGCCAGAGCACTACTGAGCATGTGCAAGAAGTGTACTGACGAATGCTCCATGCTTTCAGTAGAGGCAGCTGGGGGAGGAGTTACATGAAACAGAAGCGTAATTTTCTAACTCCAATAACTAAAGAACGCCTGCACCGATTTGCGTGCAATAAAATGCACAGGAGTCTATGCAAAATGGACCCCAACATACATTAAAACTAAAATAAAATGTTCATTTAATACAAAAACAATTAGTTTCTCTAAGGTGAATCTGATTCAAGCCACTTGCTCCCCCATACCTGGCAGCTCCTCCAGAGTAGAACAGCCATACAATGAATTTTCATGAATTACGGTATCATCGCATCCTCCATGCGAGATGGAATTCTATAATACAGCCAGACAAAAATCTCGAACAACCCATGACCTTGCGGCCTGGACGGCCGTCTTTCAGTCTGAGGACTCAGGAACCTTTCCCAAGGGTTTTTTTTTAAAAAAATTAAAAAAAAAAAATGATATATTTTCCATTTTAATTGACAATTTATTCTCCAAAACCCAATAATTCTGTCAGACATTTCAGAATGACAGTTCTTCCGTAAAAAAAAAAATCCTGTTTCCAAATATTATGTTCCTTGTGTAGTTATATATATATATATATATATATTTTATTTTTTTTAAAGAAAAAAAAAAACATGAATGATATATATACATTTTATACAAATCATTCGTCTTATAAATGCTTTTCAGCACCATGGTGTTACAGGGTCACCGTACCCAAGGCTGGGTACCCCTGTTTGAGGGCTGAGGAATCACCAGTCAGTCCCTCATACGGATAGCACTCAGCTATCCACGGATCATCCAGACCACCATTCGTAGTAAACCAAGAAGAACTCTCTTTATTACAAACACACAGAACTTATATACAATCTCAATGCAATGTGTACCGAACCCAACCCCCAATCCCATCAGCCACATCCCATCACAAATCCCATCAGTATACAGGGGATGTATCAGGTGAGGGGATTACAGAATACAATGGGTTCCCCCACCTGTGTTATCCCCCCTGTAGTGCGGGTGCCGTCTGGGCAGACAGGGCTGTGTTGGCTGATTAAGAGCCCCAGCCAGATTATAGGATCGTCTCTTTGAAGGCTGGGGCTGAAGCCACATCAGTCTCTGGGCCGGTTACACAATAAACACAACATAAAACATTACCGGGTCACGGTATACGGAACCGGACACAAAAGTGCTCCATGACCCGGCTAAACTTCATATGACCTATGAGCCAGCTAGCCTGGCCCTGTCACACATGGACAGTTCTTCCGGCACATTGTTCCACAAGGGGAATGGAAAGAAATCTGTCTTCATATTTTCACTGAAAAAAATATTATTATTATTATTTTATTTTTTTTATAGCGCCATCTTATTCCACAGCGCTGTACAATCTGATAGAAAATATAATAAATAATAAATATATATAATATATTGTGGCTACATTAAAGAAACAGAGATTTTGGTGATCTCCCCTCCTTTTATATATATTAAAAAAAATAACCAATAACATTTCAGATATTTAAAGAAAAAGCACCATAATTTGAGGTTCAGACAATGACAGAAAAATGTATTTTTAATACCTCATACACCTGAGCACGTCAATGCCTTTTTATAACCTTTGTTTTGAATTGTTTCACCTTAGAGGTAACACTGCTGGCCCATCATGGTGTTAAAGGGTCTGTTCCACTTACTGTGCTAAATTTAAAATTTTTAGAACTAAATGCGGCTTTAGAAATCCCATTGTTAATACTGATAAATATCCAAACCCTTTCTAGAAATATCGCTTTCATCATATAAAAATTTAGCTTCACTCATTTTTTTTGTTCGGGAACACTTTAATTGTCTCGTGACACAAAAGCAAACAGTGATAGGTTGTTGCCATTCTTGTTATAAGATTAGAATGATGATAAGCTGAGGTTTATTTGCTTAACGTAGTTGGGAGACCAATTAATGTTGTCTAAGTGGAACAGCACCTTTACGAGACGCCATCGTCCGATCTGCCCCACATACTGATTGCTGTGTCTTCAATGCTCATCCAGCAATAACGATATCTTCGTTGTTTTTTTTAACGTATATTTAATACAAATAAGATAATTACCAAGGACACTCGGCACGTACTGTGCAGTCGGCAGAAATTGGCACCAATTAGAGAGTACGAAGAAAACACATTTTTCTTCATTACTTTGCCACGTGTCTGAATCACCGATTTTCTGTACTATCAGCTCATATTGTATGCAGAGAACATGTTCGCAGGTGCAGACGGGGGGCCGGAACGCTGCGTGGTGAGACGGAGGCCAGAACACTAGGTGGTTGTTAATGTACCCATCTACGGAGATTGGTCTTAAGATGTTGAGGGAGATACGCGCATTCTAGAATGTTTATAGAGAGTACGGTTGTTTTGGAACTTGTAACTTTTGTAACTGGTGCAGGACTCGGGGGTCAGGAGGCAGGGTAGATGTACCCACTAAATGACCCTGAGGTAGGGGTGAGCGAGACAGGGATGAAATGGAGTGCTCAGCATCTACAGCTTGGAGAAAAGAAGAGGGGGGGGGGGAGTGGTAGAGGCTAATATAATGAGGGATTTGAATCATTACTCCGAATGCGAGGTGGTGTTGATGGCCCTCAAGGCTTGGTGTTTGGCCATCTTGGATCCCTCTATAACCCCCCAACCCCACAGTTAGAGCTCTGTAAACCATTGAGAATAGTTCCATGTGCAGCGATGAAAGGTTCACTTCTGGTACCCTTCTTGGCCAATGGGCTGCATTATTGGTAATAACCACTGGCGTCAACAATGGGACGATCCTTTAGTCAATGTCACCGGCTTTACCCGATGGCCGTCATAATTGGATCTGGAATTAGCTCCCCTTTCCGCCCCCACACCCGTCACCTCCGATTCGATATTCTTACTCATATGGTGTATAATATACTGGAATAATGTCAGATATTGTATGTTGACTCACATGGCCGCTTGTCACACTTCAAATAAACAAATAATTATTGACATTTAGCGCCAATTATTTATAGAATTACTAATTTTCGGATAACAGCTGTTTACAGAATATCCATATTTTCCAGTCCGTTACATTGTTCCACAGAACTTAATGTTATTTCTTGCATAGATGGTTAGAATGGACTGGCGCCCCCTATAGGCAAGTTACTTACATTACAAGGCAGACAATGTGGAAACAGGGGAGACCGAGAGTGAGTCGGGGAGACAGAGACAGACGGGCAGCGAGACTGTCAACGATTAAACATACATAAGGCAGTCTTAAGTCATAACTGTCTGAGCTATTTAGCTCTCCCTCTCTGTTTCGCTGTCCCTGACCCTTTCGGTCTCCATCACTCCCCCATTTTCCCTCCACCTTTTTACTTCCTCATTCACCACCCCTGCTCCCCTCTTTCTGTCTCTCCCCGCTTCTTCTCATCACCTCTCTCCCAAATGCTTTCTTCATCATCCTCCCTTCCTTGTCTTTTGTATTGTCTCCATTACCCCCATCTCTCCCCCATTCCCTCCTTCTCTCTTCCCATCTCTTTTGGCCCCCAGCACCATCCTTTTTTTTCCACATCCTTTTCTTTGTCTCTATAATCCTCTCTCCCCATTTTTTCCAACCATTTCTCTCACTTTCTTCCACCTCTTTCCACTGTTTTTTCTCTTTCTCCCTTCTTTTTTCGTCCCTGTTTCATTAATTTCCCTCTACCCTTTTTTCTTCTACCTCAGCCCTTTTCTCCTTCTCTATTAACCCTTTCCCCTCCTTTACTTCTTCCCTGCTCCCTCCTTCCTCCCCATCTTTTTTTCTCTGCCTCCATCACTTCCCTTCCCTCCTTTCTCTCTATCTTCATTACCCTCATCCTTCCTCCTCTTTTCTCCCGCTCCCTCCCCCTCCTCTCCTCCTCCTCTGCTTTTCTCTCCCTCCACCTCCAGCAGCAGATAATCATTCCTCCCCATATTGGCTGTCTGGCTTACAATGCAGCCAGCAGACCCGGTCTCCATGGTAACAGATCCCATGTCAGGCTTCCTCAAAGCTCCCTTTCATTTCATATCCTGCAATTTGCTTCCTTCCTCACAAAAAAGCATAAAAAGGTGGGAAAAATAGAAAAATAAATAAAGCCGCAAGAATCTGCAATCAAGGAATGTAAAAAAAAAAAAAAAAAGCCCACAATTTTCTTGCAACCTAAAACCAAGCTGATTATGAGTTTAACTCTTTATTCTTCTGGATAGCTATGCAAGGGTTAAACAGGCTCTTTTTTTGCCAATATTTGATCATCTATTGTGAATAATCAATTAAATGTGACGGAGGAACGCGGACTACGTTTTATTTGTAATGCAACCTGTAAAAAACATTTTTTTACAGGTTGCATTACAAATAAAACGTAGTCCGCGTTCCTCCGTCACATTTAATTGATTATTCACAATAGATGAATAGACCTGACAAAAAACAAAACATTTAGGGAAATCTTTATAAAAATGTTTTTTTTCTAAAATTGGCCAATTCAAATAACACTGCCAACACTATTCATATCCACACTGATTTGATACAAAAAAGCCTAATTAGGGTGTTTGTATTTAAAAACAAATCTTTTATTTATTTTTTGGGATCAGAGAGTCCTGTAAAATGTTACATTGTAATCTTTGTTTGTCGTGTATCCTTGGTGACATCTACGTTGGGGCAATAAATTGAGTCTCCAACCACAGAACATTAATATAGGGCAAACGCTGCAGAAAGCTGCCAGTCGGCCAGCCACGGGGACAGCGGAGCTGAAATGTAATAAATGGGTTAGAAAAATGATATAAGGACACCTCGAACATAAAGACAATGGCACTCGGGCAAAATGCCGGTGGAGCCTCTGTAGAAAGAATACATCATCTACAGGAAAGAGCCTTCTAACAATTTATTTTACCAAGAGAGTGGTAGATAAATGGAACAGCCTCCCAGCAGAAGTGCTAGAGGGTAATACAGACCAACCACTGATTAAGGTTTGAGTCTTTACAGCAGGAGAAATGGTCAGACTAGACGGGGGCCGAATGGGGCCGATTTGCTGGCAATGTCTACGTTTCTAATTAAAATGGCCAAAGAGGAGCACGTTTGTTCTAGGGGGTGTGGTTAGAGGCGTGGCTGGGGTGGGGATTTACCCAGACATTTCGTAACATGGGCGGGGCATTTAGAAGAAGAATAATGGGGTTTATTTCCCCCGTTTAATTTATAAAGCCGTTTCTTGCTGTTTCTATACACATTATCGGGGCTTTTAGGGCTGTAGAACCCTGCGATCCCCTCATACCCAGCAAACATTCTGACCTCCTAGAAAAGAGGGGCATCAGGGGAGGAGAGAGGGGCATCGGGGGAGGAGAGAGGGGCATCAGGGGAGGAGAGGGGGGCATCAAGGCAGGAGCGGGACGGGGATTATTTGGCTGCATTAAACCTCAGGTCAGTCACTGAGAGCCGGATGAGGAGGAATTAATATGCGGGTAGGAAGAATCTCGCTGATTTCTCCATGGCTACTGGAATAAATTATTCTGCCAATTAGAATTTTGGCCATAAATAGAAGATCGAGAAAAGTCATGGATTCCATGCAATGAATAATGGACAGTTCAGGAGAAATGTCCTTGTCCCAGAAATAAGGTCATTAGCAAGCTTTCAGTTTACTTCTAAACTAAAGTTCTAAACATTAAACAAAATTCTAACTTTAACGGAAATTCCTATTTATTCGAAAATTCTACAAAAAGCAGATTGAATTTTGTCCCTTTGATGCTTAAATTCCTTTAACATGGATGTTAGGCACGGGTGGAGGGGTTTGTTTACCTCCTACAAAATAATGAGTGTATAAAAATCATAAAGGTCTTAAACTGAATTCATCAAATATTAACATTTACAAAAAGGAAAAAAGAAAAAAATAAATACATTTTTGCCAAGTGCTCTGATTGGCTGTGAGGTTACGGTAACGCCATCACGGCTTTTAAACATTGGTCATTGGTTCATCGTACGAAGGTTAATTATTTTAAAAATATCGCTTTAAAAATAAATCTAATATTTTTGCTGCTTTTTTAAATAAAATTTTATATAAATATATATATATTTATATAAAATTTTACTTAAAAAAAATATATATTAATATAATATATATATATTAATATATTAAATATATAATAATATATATTAATATATTAAAACTAATATTATTAATATTATATTACTTAAATTAGGTATCAGGCGCCCCCAAAGGCTTAGAGCCCCTAAAATCCCAGAGACCCCCCCTATTTCTCTCCCCCCTCTCCTTTGTATCTCAGATTTGCCGACTGTCACAACGCGTCGGGAGAGTGGTGGGCGGCAGCTGCTCGGGGCCACGAACAAACGTTCCTGCTTCATTTCCAGCTAATGGTTTCCACTTAGCAGACGCAGCTGGGGAGGGGGGAGAGAGAGAGAGAGAGGGGGTCTGGAGGTGGAGAAGGGGAGAAAGGCGAATGGCGGAAAGAGGCGTAATAGAGCGGCTAAGCGGTGTGAAAGAGATCTTGAGATCAAAGGCTTGAGAGACAAGGGCAGGCGACATTAACACAATTTAAAAAGTAGCAAAATTCTTCATGCAGGCCCTTCAAGATATTACAAAAAGACGTTTTAATTGCCCTAATATTATAGCGTCAAGCTGCTACCCATGCGCAAGCAGGCAAACGAACACGCAGTGCCTCTGTGAGCGTGTAAGGATAATATAATAATGTTAAAGAAATACAATAATACAAGCTTTTAGGGGGAAATATGCTCTTGGAGTTATTTGTCTTAAAAAATACCTTTTTTACAAGGCACCAAAGCAGGCTGATATAAGTGGAACTGAAGCTTAAAAACTGAACTGATTCTGTTCTCTTAATAGGGAGACATAATAACTTCTAATGTCAATAAGCGACCCCGAGAGTTGCTACAAAAACAACTAAGTTAATAAAAATATTTAGCATTTAGTAAATTTAGTAGATTATTGAAGGCCGTGGGCTCAGGCACACTATATGGCCAAAAGTATTGGGACACCCGACCATTGCACTAACAGGGACTTTAATTACATCGCATTCTAAATACACAGACAGTAATATGTAGTTGGTCCCCATTTGCAGCTATAACAGCTTCCAAACTTCTGGGGAGGATTTCCACAAGGTTTTGGGGAGTTTCTGTTGGAATTTTTGCCCGTTCATCCAGTAGAGCGTTTGTGAGGTCCAACACTGATGTTGGACGAGACGCCGGCTCACAATCTCCGTTCTGGTTCATCCCAAAGGGGTTGAGGTCAGGGCTCTGTGTGGCCGGTCAAGTTCTTCCACCCCAAACTCATCCAACAATGTCTTTATGGAGCTTGCTTTGTGCGCTGGGGCCACAGTCTGGAATAGAAAAGGGTCTTCCCCAAACTGTTCCCACAAAGACGGAAGCAGAGCATTGTCCAAAATGTCCCCTTCCGCACACCATATAGAGCCCTGACCTGACATATTAATGTCTATGTATTTAGAATGTGATGTCATCAAAGTCCCTGTTGATGTAATGGTCAGGTGTCCCAATACTTTTGTCCATATACTCTATATCTATAACACAACTGAAGGGTTTCTCGTTGCCATAAGCAGTTAACACATTCCTTACCACCTTATCAATGAATGTATATACGTAGCCAGTGGAACGATTCTTTTTTTCTGAGCAAATTACTTGTACATAATTCCAGTATGCAGAAGAAAAATCTTTCCTTTGGAGGCTGGACGTTAAGGGAAAGTTTCAGAAAGCGTCAGTTCATTAAGAGGGCGGTGTAAGAAAATCTAATTTAATTCCGGTGGGAAGAAAAATGAGATTGTTCTGCTTTGAAAGAACGCCGTGTGGTGCAGGTACGTTATATAAAAGATATCGGCCACCATTGAGAAATCAAATTAACAATAAGAAATGGAACGATCCCCCCCACAAAACAGAACAGCCGTGAATAGCCCCCTATTGTCTGAAGCCCACACAAAAAGCTATGAGACGCGAATGTTACAATAAACATCAGTCTGAAAGAAATCTAACGGAAATCTGCTTATGTAGCTTGCGGCCAGGCTGGAGCGCGGAGCTGATGCCCCACGGCCACCCGGGCATTAATCCAGTGTGCCAGATGGGCAGGTGGACCTCTTCTCCAAGCTTAACTGTTATGATGAGACCCTTTGAAGCCGTTGGGTCCACCAAGGGTCCAGCGCTTTGGGATAAACCTAGCCGTGGCAAATTATATCTGCTACTCATGCCAATAAGGGATCGTTGTCTTGGTCAAATAGCTGAAGGGGTATACTGACTAAGCCAGGAGTTTGTAGGAACATTGAAATTACGATAAAGGGCCACCGAGGAGAGCTTCTCCTGCATGCAGGGCTGAGCTGGGGTGATATAATCTATGGAACGCTGGAACGGTGAACGAAATAAAAATTAAAGGCCTCATTGATCTCTCTTAGATCAGAAGATAATGTCCCCTATACCGCCACCTCCTCTACACACGCTGAGATGGAAATTATCTGAAGGTCCATCTGAAGAAGAGACCGCCAAGGTCCCGAAAGCTTATGTAACTTTACATTTAAAGTTATATATCCAACAAAAGGTATGAGCTTCGACTAAAGACTCATAATCATGCCCACAAACACTCTGAGCGCCTAGAAAAAGGAAGGGCATCAGAGGAAAAAGAAGGACCCGGGGATTTGGGAACCAAGGCGGGACTGCCCCTCCTATACAGGGACACTTGGGAAGTATGGCATAAAAATGCGGCAAAAAGTGTACGTTGTGGGGGTCTCGACCGCTCTCCTGACAGGTCTCTCGATTGCTTTCAGAAATGCAGCGGCTTGCGTGCTGTCAGGAGGCTGAGGGCTTAAGTGCAGCGTTTAGAGGCAGGTCATTAAAGGCGAGGCGGCGGGTCGGCGCATTTCGCTGCGGAGGTTCAGAATTCACTCCTCTAATGGTTCAGGAGCGGACGGGCAGTTAGAAGCAAGGAAGCCGACATGAAGAAATACCATGGCTGATATTTTGGGAGGAGAACGGGGGAAAGATGGGTGGTCTGCGCCTCCGTGATAACTTTATCTCAAACTTAGAGAATTAGGTGACTTCAGTAAAGGTTTTTAAACCTGATTTTTTCCCTCTGGCTGTCCCCCCCGCCAGCTCCTTGGGAGACAGCGATCTAATCCTGGTTAATTACTACCCGTCGTGGCTTTAATCTGGTTTAATACGCTTTATACCTGAAGCCTGAAGAATCCATGAAACCGAGCGAAGGAGTCAGCTGCCTGCCTATCAGCTGGATTGCAGGCTCCTTGGCGAGAAGACGGAAAGAGGCTTATTGATGATATAAAATGTTAGAGAAAAGTAGCCCCCCCCCCCAAAAGCAGGTGTATTATACGCAAATCATGAGAAAAGAGTAAAGCTTCACTACGGGGGTAGATAAGGGACCTAGAAATGTATCCAAAACTCAAAGGGTTAAACCACATGCGTCACTTGCATGGGAGGCAGTTTCAGTTCAGCTTCCTTGGGTTCAAGTTGAAATACCACTTTAAGAGTATTTATACCTTTTTCAATAAGTTATTGTTCATGGGAATCCTCAGACTGGAGCAGAAGGTCAGCTCGGGCATGCGCAGTAATTCATTCCCAACCGTCGCAATCAGCGTGCACAAAAATCCCTCCAATATCACCAATATCGCCGTATCAGCCAATTAAAATGTATACTCCGTCTAAGAAAATTATTTCTGGGAAATTAGCAATCAGGGATTTCATAAAATTCTAACTTGTTGAATTCTGCTTCGTTTACAAATAATAATATATCATATTATTATTTTAATATAAATAATAATAATATTTAATAATAATAAATAAATAATAATAATTACTGCAATACCAGCCCACTATAATATCAAGTCCCTTTAAAGAAAGTCACACTCAGAGGACATCGCAAAACTTGGCTTGGGTTCATAAACCATATCCGCGAAGGGCTTCATCTATCTGAACGTTTGTCCCTTTCCAGTAATGAGTTAGCGTGAACTGCGGACACAGATGGATGAGCGAAAAGCGGTGGGCAGGTAGGTCACGCCGGGGAAAGTCAAAGAAATACTTTTTGGGAAGGTGACAGCAGGTAACGCTCTTTATTATGAGAAGCCGGCGTCCAACGGACGTCAACCTCAATCAAGGGTGGACCTCATAAAGCGCTCCTTTAGATCTTCTGATGGATTTTTTTACGGGCTGCGTTCATGAATATTCATAGAATTCAATTATTCTCATCCTTCTTCGGAAATGTTCCCGTGTTCACCCGTTGGCCGTCCAGTATGCGGGGGAGATGATGCGGGAGCAGCGCTAGGTCTTCTTTCCGACATATCACAGTCAGGCCTTGGCGTCCAGCTTTGAAGCGTTGGATACCTTTGTTGAATGCGGATCGCCTCGGGGTTTGCAATGAAATTAAAGGAACGAGGAGGCATAATGAAAAGGGGTCACGTTTCAAGTGGATCTGTCACCTTCCCGAGAAGCAGTCCTCTCGACTGGGTACCATGGTTATGCTTATCCTCTCTCCGTTAATTTATATCATAGATACGCTCTAGAAACCTCTCTAAGCACAGAGAGAAAATCAGAATCTGGATTAAATAATTGGGCCAAATGTGCCACGCAAGGCACTCAAAAACTAGAACGCTGAGCCAGCATTTTCCTTCCTCTCACCTTATGAAAAGGCTCCCGAAACCAATCAACAGCAATCAGCAACTTAACAATAAGGGAGAGATAACTCAATGGGGAGGAATAATCAGGCAGACCCTGAGAACAGGCTTCTCCCGCAGTATGCCGCATCTATAAATACAGTAAACACTGGTTTCTTTAGTGTTCCGAACCAAAAAATGCAATATTTGGATTTAGTAAGATAAAATGTTAATATTGTTAACAATATTCCACTGCCATTAACAGTGTTGATACTTAATGGCCGAATGTGTCGGGAGTGTGTTAAGAAATTGGTGGAGGGGGGAGGAGTGGTAAAAAGTCAGGGTGGAAAAAAAGTGGTGGGGGAGAACAGAGGAGAGCAAAAGGCTGAGAGAGAAAGAGAAGAAGAAAGAAAAAGAAAGAAAGAAAGAAAGAAAGAAGGAAGGGATGAGCAAAGGAGAAGAGGAAAAGATAGAATAAAGGGCTGCATGAAAGTAGTCAAAAGTAGAAGAATTTTAAGAAAAGGACTAGGGGTAGATAAGGAGGCATAGCTTGGGGGGTAAATAAGAGTCGTTTAGTGAGAGGGAGAGATGAAAAAGGCCATGGAGGAGACAGCGAGGGAATCCATGATCTCTATGAGATTATTTTTATATCTTTCTTTTATCTTAAAGGGAACCAGGTCACCATCCCGACGTGACCCCCGCTCAGAATCACCCCGGGGGTAGGCATCTGTTACAGCCGTTATTCTGCAATTAGATGTCAGATCCCGGAGAACGTCCAAGGCAAGCATGTCTCGTAATAGAAGATTATTGATTAAACCTTTGCGTCTATCGCGGATTGTAATTGTAGATCCCTCCGGCAAACAGGTAGTTAATTTCTAAGTTAATTTATAAGTCAATAATAATAATATCAAGTCTAGGAAGAAAACAGCAAATGGTTAACTGAATTTGGGTCACTAAATGTTTTTTTTAGATTGTTACATTAAATTCTGCCAGGGAAGGGCTGGCACCTTTTGGCTTAGGGGGCAAGTAAAGCCAAGTGGCTTCCTGACCCTTCACACGTACCTACATACACACAAACACACACTGACCCTTCACACGTACCTACATACACACAAACACACACTGACCCTTCACACGTACCTACATACACACAAACACACACTGACCCTTCACACGTACCTACATACACACAAACACACACTGACCCTTCACACGTACCTACATACACACAAACACACACTGACCCTTCACACGTACCTACATACACACAAACACACACTGACCCTTCACACGTACCTACATACACACAAACACACACTGACCCTTCACACGTACCTACATACACACAAACATACACTGACCCTTCACACGTACCTACATACACACAAACACACACTGACCCTTCACACGTACCTTCATACACACAAACACACACTGACCCTTCACACGTAACTACATACACACAAACACACACTGACCCTTCACACGTACCTACACTGAGTTCCCACCTCACATGGCTTGATGGCCTGCCCTGTCTGGAGAATTTGGACCGGCCTGGGGGGGGCAAATTCCAACCCAACCCCCCCTACAGCCAGCCATCTTTAATTTTCCATATAGCAACAAGAACTCTAAAATATTTAGCTAGGGATCTTCATGCAGCATTTCCACCATTAAGGTATCCTGTTGCTGGCAAAATATAATAATAATTAAATAAAATAAATAATAATTAAAATAAAATAAAAAAATAATAATAATAAAAAAATACAAATAAAATAATGAATTAACATGTTTATCAATTATTTTATATTATACATATGTAAATAAAATAGGGGGGTTAAGTAAGCAGCATTTCAACTTCTCCCTCTTTACTGTTTAGGGGTATAGAGTACTATGCAAGGGGTCTGTTTAGAGCTGTAAGTGAGATGTTGATTACACTCAATTAATATCCGAGGGACGAGGCTGTAAATATTCCACAGAGAATTTAAAAGCTGGAGGTGCCAAAATCAGTGTAAATGGGAGCTAAAGTAGGTCATCCGCACAGAGCCAGAGAGGATTCTGGGAGTATAATAATTGGCTCAATTATATTACAGATTCTAAGCAATAGAAGTAAACAGCTAGATTTTAAGTGTTAAAAGTGTTTTTTTTTTAGTGAGCTAAAAAAGCTAAAAAAAAGGGAACAGCCTCCCAACAGAAGTGGTAGAGGGTAATACAGTGAGGGGATTAAACATGCATGGGATAGGCATACGGCTCCTGAATCTAAGACGAGACCAACGACTGATTAAGGTTTGAGTCTTTACAGCAGGAACAATTGTTTTTTGTTATGAATGATTGTTGAATTGTTATGAAATAATTAGACTAAAGTTTATCGATAACACTGATTTATTTCATGCATAGCCCCCCTAGGACTGTTCTTAGGGGAACGCGGAGCTTGGTTTATCTTTAATAATTGTTACTGGGCACAATGGATAGAAGAATGGATAGATTCTTAAATAAACAAACAAAGGAGAGTTTCTACCTTAAGGGTGTCGGAGGCAGATGCTATAACTCACTTATTACACGCCCTGCATATCCAAGATATAACGGCTTTATGGACAGACAATAACCAGAATAAACTTTATTATCCCAGTTCTATAGTTTGGACAGATCAATAACCTGCCCTGGAGCCTGTTTATTATTACTATGAATTCTAGTTTATTTATAGAGCGCCGGCAGATTCCGTAGCGCTGTTACAATCTGAGTAAATAAAACAAAATATAAAATGACACATTAACACGTTTAGGCAGATTGGTATGGGAGGAGAAGACTGTCCCGATCTTGTGAGCTTCGGGGCCCCCCAACTTCACAAAGCAACATGTCCCACAGAGCCACCTTTAACCCCAAACAGCTAGTGAGTGCTACCTTTTCACCCAAACAGCTAGTGAGTGCTACCTTTTCACCTAACAGCTTGTCACTGGCATCCTAACCCCCAAATAGCTTATCCGTGCCATCTTTGCCCCCAAACAGCTTGTCTGCGCTATCATTGCCCCCCTCCAACTTACACACTGGCACACATATGTAAACACACTTACACAAATGAATACATGCTCACAGTCATACTCACCAACACACGTACACACATTCTAACACACACTCCTTCCACATACATGCTCACACACAAACACACATACGCATCTATGCTCACACATATACATTCATGCTCACATACATTTATATATAGACATTCATGCCCACATGCATACAAACATATATACCTCCTCCGGCTGCTCGCACGCTGTGCTGCAATGTAACATGACCCCTGTAGTTATGCCACTGTTGTGTGCCGAGACATGATCGACCATAAAACCACTATCAGAAATCTTGTGGCTCTGCCCCCGGCGTCCCCATTAGCGAGGTGGGGGGGCTAGAAGTTGGGTGTTATGTGAATCTGTGTCGATGGTGAGTACTGGGTACTGAGTAAGTTACGCCAACGTTCTAATTTAGAATTTTAAAGCGGTTCTGTCCCAAAAACCCTTTACGTTGTAAACAGAGCGTGAATAATTGGAATGCTGCGGGACGGCGGGCACAGCGGGGGCAGCGATCTGCCACTTTCCCATTCTGTAACCGGTTATTTTGTCTGAATGAGGAAGGAAAAAAGTAGCCAGAAATTAGGACAATCCTGCTGTAAAGTCACAAAAGTTTGTAAATGTAATGGAATTTAACTGGGTATACAGTATATATATATATATATATATACACATGCTAGTACAGACTTTTCATGGCATTTTAGTAAAAGATGAATGTCAATTTAACTTGTTTGATGAGTCCTTCTTTCCTTCCCCTGATGCCCCTCTTTTTCCTCCCCTGATGCTCCTCTTTTCTAGGAGGTCAGAATGTTTGCAGGGTTCTATGGCCCTAAAAGCCCCGATAATGTGTATAGAAACAGCAGGAAAGGCTTTATAAATTAAACGAGGTAAATAAACCCCATTATTCTTCTTCTAAATGCCCCCCTCAGTTACACAAATACCCCCCTCAGTTACACAAATACCCCGCAATAGGGCACAAAGTCACATACAAAGTCTGGGTAAAGCCCCACCCACAGCCCTGCCTCTAACCACACCCCATAGAACAAACATGCCCCCTTTTTGGCCATTTCGATTGTCGGGTGGTAGAAGCTGGCAGCGGGTGGAATATATAAGGGTAGAAAATGTCAGAATCCCAGCGAATGCCGGCACAGATTAATCACCGTGATCTTTTACTCTCCGTGAAGGAAATTCATGCCATAAATCGGCTGGTATTTCTTAGATTTCCTCCGTTTCACTAAATCCGGATATTTTCTTCTCTCTGTACCATTTGCTCATCGCGTCGTACAAATAAGAAATTTCCCTGACTTTTTATTACAAATGTCATCGTGTTGCCTTGGCAACAAATCCCTCCAAACATCTCCGAAGCCCAGAAGCCAAAATGTTAAGTAATAATGTCGGCTCGATGCGACAGCTAACCTCTGCCCCGGCGACATTTATTCCCCGAATGTGCCCCCGAAACGCGTCGTCACCGAGAGCGACTGATGGAAATATCCAAGCCGACTCGTGGGAAGCATGTCCCGTCACATAGTGGTCTGCTCATGGATTCCGAGTTTGCCTGGGGAGACCACCAGGGTTAAATAGTTAACATAGTGTGAAAAAAGGCCAATTTTACGAACACCTTCCTGAAATATGAAAGGAAAGCTTAGGAAGTCCCATAACACTTTGCTGATAGGGTGGTGGATAAGTGGAACAGCCTCCCAGCAGAAGTGGTAGAGGGTAATACAGTGAGGGTATTAAACATGCATGGGATGGACATACGGCTCCTGAATCTAAGACGGGACCAACGACTGATTAAGGTTTGAGTCTTTACAGCAGGAGAAACGGGCGACTAGACGCGGGCCGCGGGGGGGCCGATCTGCCGGCAGATTCCATGCTGCCGAGAACAAATTGTATTATCTCCAGCAGCGGCTTACCGAATATCCCCGTTAAATCTTCGCTAGTCGGCAAGACCCAACGTTTATAATCAGAGGCTTATTTTCGAACCTAAAGGGATCATCTGTAATCGTTCCGGCGGAGCTCTCACCTGATCCACAAATAATAAAAAATAATAAAAATAAAACGATTCCGTGTGACGCTACCTGGAGGAAGAGAATAACGAGCGGACACGGAATCAGGTTGTTTCCGGCGTTGAGACCTCTGCCTCTCTCCTTTTTCGGGAGCGTATAAAATGTAACACTTCGGTTTAGTAATTTGTGGCAAAGCAAGAATTTTTGCACATTTCTCCGCGGCTCATTTTTTTAATCCGCACCCTGGCATTAATTTGGAATCATTTTCCCACCTGCAGTATTTTTGAATCATGTTTCCCACAGGAGGTGAGGCTACCCGAGGACAGAGTTAGAAAGCAAGGGTTTTAAAGGGTTAATGGTTATTAGTATCTCAGGAGTATCGGACTTAAACAGGAGGGGAAAAGGAGGAGAAACGTTACAACAAGAGGTCAGAATCTAAAACGACAGTATTAGGGGATTAGATGGAATGGAAGGAGGTTTTGTTACTGAGAGAGTTGTAGATAAGTGGAACAGCCTCCCAGCAGAAGCGGTAGAGGGTAATACAGTGAGGGGATTAAACATGCATGGGATAGACATACGGCTCCTGAATCTAAGACGAGACCAACGACTGATTACGTTTTGAGTCTTTACGGAACGGGCAGATTCTGTTTCTAATCTGCAGGGAGCATCTCCCTTACACAACCTTCCTCACTGAAGGTGAAATCAGGCCGCGGCGGAGCACGAGGTGAAGCACCAAGTAGATTTCCAGCCACAGCCATGGTGACCGTGGGGTATCAGCAGCTAGAAAAATGATTTACAATCACCTCTTCCATCACGGAACTTCTAAGCCATTCTTGAGCCATATTCCGCTGCTCGGCATCAAACGTAGAACATGGGCAGAAAAGGCTAAAGCGCGTCTCTTTCAAAAAATAACGCGGATAAAAAAACAAAGAGGGTTGCGTTCTAAACCAGAACATGTTTGATAAAGCACTGGCGGGTTGGCGGATCGGGGGTCCACGGGGAATGGCGTGGAGCAGGAGATGCCACGACTCTGCCTATAATTGCTGTCAAAATTCTAAAGAACTTCAGCATCACGCTGAAAAAATTAAATGTGAATTGCAGGTCAGCAATGCTAATGAAGTCCGTTCCTCCATAGACTTTCATTAGTCTGAGAGTCCGGCTGGGTGATTAAGACCGAGCCATTCTATTGTTCCCCACAGGAAAAAGATAACAGAGTGAGATTCATACAAATGGCTGATAAGCAGCTGCCTGAAAACTTTATATTCTGCAAAAAACAGAACACAATATTTTTGATAACTCATTTTTTAATCTGATGCTCGTAATAAAGATTTTTGGTGGAAATCAACTGACGAGATTAATTATTCAGCCCAGAATGGCTGACACACCGTACCGTGTGCTCATCTCCTGACATAAGGGTACGGCAGATGGACAGAGAATAAAGAGAGTTTTTCATATTGGACAAATAATTAATTTTGCATATTGAAAAAAGCATTAAAAAATGTTTTTTTCTCCATTTATTTTAATTTTCCGGATAAATTCCTATTGGCTTACACTTACATTTTTTAATTTAAAGGGTAAATGTTCAGCTCATTAGCAATTACCGTGGCTTTAGGGGGAATGGCGTTAACTTATTTGTGGCAATATTTGGAATAACTGGAGGCGAATAGGCGAGAGAGTTAGTATTTAAAAAATGAAAATTAAAACTATTTTGGGTCATAGAGAAAAAATACTCAGGCGGCAGCTCCCTGCCTCCCATACAATATTAATGATCCCAACCTTGAGAGATGGAATACAATTACTGGGGTGTTGTGAATTATTCAGGGCCTTTGCTCTGGAGCGTGATTAACAGGACGGCTCCTGTCAGTACGAGATATCACGTAATCGATTTCTCCTTCTCAGACCCCTCCAGCCATTCTCGTATCCGCCACGGGCAATGCGGTGACAGACATCATGCATTATACCGCCGAGATACCGTGTGCTAAGGCGAGCGCGTCTCTTCAGAAACTGTTACTCGCTTCCAAATATAATTCCCCGTGTAGCAAGTTGTACTTATTAAAGATACCCAAAGTTCCCGCGTAACATCGTCTGACATCCACAGGTGAATATTTAACCAATTCCAATACTTTGTGTGGAACTTGACATAGAATTGCTATTGTTTTTTCACACCAGGGGGAAGACATTTCCCTTTGCACACTTCACTTCCTGATGACTCCTGCTCAGGAAGTGATCAGTCAGTGTTACTTCAAACCCAGTTGACCAAATGACCATAGCTGGGAACTCTCTGGGTTTCGCTTCTCCACTCCGGGGGGTAACTTAGGATCGCGGGAGAGGAGTAGCAGAAAGCCTCACTCACCGCCCACCTCCTCTACCGCAATGGTTTCTGCCTGCATGTGGCGCTAGCCCTGCATACAACTTCATTGGGATGAACCAACTGCATCCCGCACGGGGAGGCGCCTGGGTAGCCAGAGGCAAATGGCCATACCTGAGAACTCTCTGGACATTTTCACTTTTATAGACAATTGGGATCCTTTAATCTGCCCCGACTGGCCCAGGGAGCTGTAAATTCAGTGGAGGTCTGTACTGTTGCAGGGACCCCCCCCCCCCACTTCTGGCTTCTATCCATACCTGGAAACTTCCTAAATGAGCCAACCCTGAGACTCTTGGAATATTAACCCTTTAATAGCCCATCGTGAAGATTCTACGAAAATGTGCGACCCCCCCCAGAGGGGCAGGCTGGAGGTGCAGCCCTGGGTCATGCCCAAGGAAAATACTCCACCGCATCCATGGCTCTTCTCCCAGTCTCTATAGAGAATATGCTTTTACTGGCGTGGGTTACCATAAAGTTCCATTTCACAATATATATATATTAAAAAGCCCAGCCCAGGCTACAACTAAAGGACCAATCAACTTCTACAATATAGAAGGAGCAAAATAATGATATACATTAAAAAAAATCTCTAAGAGCCGGAATATTTTCTTTGGAAAATGTATGGAAAGAAAAAAATGTAGAATTTAGAAAAAATGGGTGATTTTCTTCAGGTAGACATAAAATCGGTAAAAAAATAAATAAAATCCATTCAATATTTTTCCAACTTTTTTAGCTAAAAGCCTGATATCGAAACGAAATAAAAAACGCAAGTTATATTAACTGTCCGGAGCATCAAAAGTTATCGTTTCCTGCAACGCGGAGTATGCTGCTCCCCGCCGGTCGTCCTTATTGGAAACATTGTGTTTTATAACGTCGTTTTGTTTTATACGGTATCGTGAATTTGCCGGTGTCTTCTTTTACTCAAGGGCGCGGAGTAAGGGGCGCTTTCCCCGTCGGCACCGCTATGAACCGCTAAACACAATATGTTAGGACGCCGTCTCCGCCATTACTTTTATTGATACGGATCCTGGTTTCGCTTTATGGCGCTAAGTCTTCTTTCTCCTCCAGATTCTATTTCTCTTCTATATGACTTTTAACCCATTTAGGTCATCAATGACAACATTGTATCCCTACATTGCGTTGGGTCTTATCCGCCGTCGCATTCTATGTTTCCAAACTTGACGGCCCCCCCATTAAGTTCTCACACCACCCATTAAGTTCTCCCTCGTAGTAACCGTAACCTTGAAGACGTCCAACCCTCGCTAACGAAAGTCTTAATATATTATCCACCCCGTCTTATTTAGCAAGTGGCTCCCTACAGACCGGCTCGTTATATCTCTTCTCCCGCATGCCCTTACGTTTATCTTTGGGTCACGAAGTCCGTTCCTCTCCCAACCGCCAAGAGGAACGTCGGACGGACGCTTTGGGAAAATGCTTATAAGCATCTGAATTATAATTTCTGTCTGGATGAAAGAGTGGGGAAGATAAGTCACTGTAAATGGATTAAAGACTTAAGAAGAAATAAGTAAGGCTTTTTTTTTTTATATAAATCGCCGCGTAGCCTGTGGTGCAAAACACTTCCCGACATTAAAGACTCAACTAAATGAGTGTTTGGAGCCGTGGTCATAATTGGCACCGCACACCGTAAGCTCCGAGCCGGCTGAATTGACACCACGTAGAGTTGTCTTTGACGGCCACGTTTGTCCTTCACAATTTGTAACGTCTTAATGCGCGATGACCCCGCCGCCGTTACGATAGATAGTTCCATGTGCCAAATAATGGAGTGGAGTGTGCAAAGTTAGAACGTCACTTCCAATAATCAAATTAGATTTTCTATATCAAAATATAATAACTGATTATCGCTTGGATCCAATCAGTGAAATAATGGGCACAGAAGTGCTGTGTTCAATTGAGCTAACCGAATCAGGAGAGAGCAACTCCCATCCCTCAGAGCCAACAAAAGGAGGATGGGAAAAAAACCCTCCAATTCGATGGCATGGGACTCTCCGGTCAGTGACCAAAATGTTAATTATTGAGGGAAATAGTAACACTGCATAACCTCCATATAACAGACGCCCCAATGCACGTTTCCCCGGCACCTAGTCTGATTCATCAGGGGGCAGAAAGTTTAAACTGTATATACACTTTACTCATTTCTGGCACAGATCTGGGTTAAAATACTCTCTAATTCGATACTTTTCATTTATTAATTTATTAGTTGTGCTTAAAATCAGCATAGCTGGTGGTTTCCTTTTAAAACCAGATAGAATAAAATGGGAGGGGGAGGGAGAAACCTCTCTGTGTTACACCATTACTCCTTCCCCCTTTCATCGTCCGCACGGTATGCATGGAGGCTTCGCCTGGTTGTGAAAGTACTCTGAAGAGGAGAGAAGAACGCCTGCCAAGCGGAGACACGGAATTTGTTGTCGGATAAGGTAGGGAAAGAGAGAGTGAGTGGGAGCGAGCGAGAAAAAAACAGAAATCAGAGCTTCCTCCTTCGTTTCTTCCGTGGGGTTCCCTCCTCATTTTCTGGCATTCATACAAATAACCAAATTAAACAAAGTTTGTTAAAATATCCAAATGATGTTTTATATATATATATATATATATATATGTATATGTAGTGTCAATGTCAGTTGCCCTGGGGCATGTATAATTACAACAGCAGGAATCCCAGACACGAGTCAAATCACGGAAGACAATTTTTGAGACAAAAATCCACTTTGTAGATAAAAGGAATCTTGTAAAAGTTACAAACAGCATTAGAGACATAATTCCTCGTAACGCTCGATAACCAAACCCTTCCCAAAATGAATTTCCTAAGCATATAAAAATTAGCTTTGTTCAACTTTTTGTCGGGAACACGTCATTTCTATGTGACACAAAAGTGGGCACTGATAGGGTGTTGCCATAGACACCTAAATAAATGATGTGTTGTTTTTAGGTTATTAAACCTTCAGGGGATAATATGGGAGATCTGCTAAGGTCACCTGGTACTGCAATTGATGTCTGGGCATTATAGGAGTTATAGTACACAACAGCTGATCTGTCTATCATCCAAGACTCAATAACATTGTAACGGACAACTAGAAACGGACGATCGATGTCTCCATTCAAAATTCTGGATGTAATCGGCACGGCCAGACTTAAGGGAGAAAAGTTGGCCTGTCACTTTAAGGCCAGCGGCCACCCATATGGGATTTAGCTGCCGCTGGCCTTAAACAGACAGGACCATTCTTCTCCCTCCAGTCTGGCCGTGCCGATTACATCCACAATTTTGACTTATCTTTGCAGAAGAATTGTCTTTCTTGGATACACGCGGTCGCTCGCTACGCTCTTTGCACATTGAAGGACCGGAACCGCCACGCGAGCGTCCAGGAATGAAAAGTAGTCTACAGCTTGCCAGACGGCCAGTCCCGCTCTGGTCATTGACATACGTCCCGTTAACACGGTAATGGTGATGTCATCCGTTCCAGGTGTCTAATGGGACCCTCGCATGCCGGTGTCATGCCTCAATGCGGTGGTCCTTAAACTAACCATTAAGGAGCCCAAGCCCCGGCTTTTATCTCTATTGCCATGGGAACGGAGTTGGGTAAATCCAAGACGTTTTGACGGTTCTAGAGAAGTGGTTTGAAAACTGCAGTCTTAATGGATTAGGAATGAATGATATATAAAAAAAAAAACATCAATTACATTTTATTGAAGAAGAACAAATTCCCAGCGCGCAAACCCAAACCTGCAAATGCAATCTCTGAATAAACATGAGGCTTTCGTGGCCAAATAATGTGTCGTCGTTGCCGCACAGAAAATCGAGTCTGAGTGCAGATACAACGTATCCCGGCTTTTAGCGGCAATAAATCTATTTACCTCCTTTAAAGCTCACAACATGTTTTTATTTTTTAGGAAAAAAAAGCCCACTTTCTCTTCTTTTTATTTTGCTTCGAGCTCCCTATTGAGGGTGAAATGAGAGAGGCGTATAAATCTTGCCCTATTTCTTAGTTCAGGTATTTGGTTTGGAAGCCCAAACATTAGCTTATTTTTTTTTAGTGGGGGGGGGCACAACCAGTATCCATGAACGAGGCTCGTCCAACAGGCTTTCATTGCCCCTCGCACCCCACCGCCTAGGACTGGGTGTTCACAGCCTGCTACCCAGGTCCGGGGGCTTTCAGGCTCAGGGTGGCCCCTTTCTAGAGTTTGTGGGCTCGTGAGTAATGGGCACGGCAGTGAGAGCAGAATGGGGTTGTATGGGATGGGATAGGGCAGGGGGCTCTGTCTTTAGGTTTTTACTGGCCCCTAAGCTTACTGATGGCAGCCCTGGCTAGGACTCACTTATCACTGGCTGACTTGACGCGGCAGGTGAGCTTTGGTGGTTTGGTTTCCGCCCTCGGAATTTCTTCTTTATATTAAAATATATTTTATCGAAGCCGTAGGATGACTACAAGGTTATTGTTTTTGTCCAATCGGCAGCCTTCTTGCTGGTTCTAGCCATGGCGCATCATCGTGGCCACCATTAGAACCTAGAAGCCCAGGAGTGTTGGGCTAACATGACACATCTGGCTCTTTATAGCCTTGAGACCCCCAAAGATCTGCCCCGCCGTAGACTGGAGCAAACCCCCCCCCCCTCCGAGGTTCAGCCATAGCTTTGATTATTGAAGAACACTAATGGCGCCAGCTTTGGAAAGGAAGAAGCATGGATACTCACGCAACGCGTGCCACTCTTCTTGGCGGATCGTCTTGACTGTGTTGAACGTGATGTTTTTGTCGATTTTTGGCGAGGAGTAATGGTATTTGATGAACGAGCAACGCTCAATATCCCCTAGAGAAAGAAAAAAGACAAAACATGAACTTTAGACGGGTCTTAAAAATTGCCATTTATCCATTATTACACTAAAAGAGAAATAACACAGTCAGTGGGGTCCAGGGGCATATTCTGTGGGGGGCAGTTGGCACCCCTAGTGGGCTCCAGCTCTCAACGAGACATCAAGGAGACCAAAGATCTCCCTTCTAACATG
Source organism: Spea hammondii (assembly GCA_029215755.1). Taxonomy (NCBI): domain Eukaryota; kingdom Metazoa; phylum Chordata; class Amphibia; order Anura; family Pelobatidae; genus Spea; species Spea hammondii. The sequence goes on from JARDYJ010000004.1 coordinate 2,786,065, forward strand.
GGGTCATTCATCGTTCAGGGGTCTTTTGTATCTTTTCCGCTTGACCTAATGTGAAGCTCTGCGATACGATGTCATAACAAGACAAGCAAAAGCCAAATTCTGAAGATTTTGTTAAATTATCAACCTCGGTTGCTACAAATAAATACATATTTTATGTTCTTTGTTAACTCTGTAAACCTTGTTTAGATGACTTGGGCCCCTTTATTTATTTGGGTCATTTTTGTTAATGCCGCAAAAATATTCTTCCTTCGGAATGAGGGCTGAAACAGAAGAACTTTTTGTTTAAATTTCCCATTCATTATATTTTATTTAGGGACCTGCGGAAATGAATAGACTTTTTAACCCTTATGTGCCAGGCAGCTGGCTAATGCATTTGTCCAGATTAGCTCTGCATGCCCTTTCTTTAGGGGTTAAAAGCATATTTCACCTACAGGTGTTAACCCTCTGTGTGCCATAGAGGGGAGCAGCTTGTGCATTGTGTTGCACACACTCATAGCGCTGAAAGGGTTAACCTTAGTAGTTGCGATGGTTTTTTTTCTCCATGCAATAGAAGCCTGTCTGATATAAATGTCGTTCTCAAAGATCCACACTACAGATAGATCGCCGGGGATTCATTCCCTGGATCTATCCTCATCAGAGCGAGGAAGACGATGTATCACCTGGATATCAGGTCATCTAAAGCGAGGTCATTCGAGGTCGGGAAGCCAACACTCAGCCCTCAGGCTATCCCGGCAACGCGGCGAGTAGGTGTTTCTGAATAATGAAGATGGATATAGCCGGATCGGCCAACACAGATGAAGAAATAACGTCACTTAAGCTTTCGAAACCTCAGAGGTCTCTTTTTCAGATGGAAGAAGAGACCTCCGAGGTTCTGAAAGCTTACGTATAGCCCATAACTATCATTCATGTTGTACAAACTCGTCTGGAATCAGTGTAAGGAAACCCACTTTTTTTTTGCCATTCTGATGATTTCTTTTACGTGAGGCTGCAGAGGCGAAGTTACTTTATAAATCAATGATTTGAACGGCTGCTGATGACGCTTTACTGCGCAGATCCGCCTCGTTATGCAGCAGTGACATCACAATCAGCTATTAATAATTGGGTTGCCCGGTTTTGCAAATTTATTGGCTTAACTTCTCAAAGATCATCGTATTTTCCAACGGAAGTCGGCCCTCGTCGCCAACATCATCAAAGGAAAAAATATGAATCCAGGTACGGATCTGGAACACCGTTTTATAGAAGTCTCGCGGCACCAAAAACCATTAAAAGGGATCTTCTCTGCCTTCGGAGCTAACGCATGCTGCTTTCCCTTTCCTCTCATCTCATTCCCCTGCGTTTCTTATTCTGCACTAAAAACACCCACACAGGGCGATAAATTATTAGGAGCCGCAATAAAAACCTCATCAATCTGACCAGCTCCAAATGAGAAAACAGTAAAATAAAAGCCGTTCCCGCTGCGCGTCGCCGTGAGATAAAGTGAGCGCTAATTGTCTCGCAAGCGCTCTACATATTGGAATTTATTTTATTTATAAGCCCCGAGGTCAGAGCTTCGCTGTGTTCCAATGGCCCTTTATCACTCCCATCACTCCTGTGTTCCAACGGCCCTTTATCACTCCCATCACTCCTGTGTTCCAATGGCCCTTTATCACTCCCATCACTCCTGTGTTCCAATGGCCCTTTATCACTCCCATCACTCCTGTGTTCCAATGGCCCTTTATCACTCCCATCACTCCTGTGTTCCAATGGCCCTTTATCACTCCCATCACTCCTGTGTTCCAATGGCCCTTTATCACTCCCATCACTCCTGTGTTCCAATGGCCCTTTATCACTCCCATCACTCCTGTGTTCCAATGGCCCTTTATCACTCCCGTCACTCCTGTGTTCCAATGGCCCTTTATCACTCCCATCACTCCTGTGTTCCAATGGCCCTTTATCACTCCCATCACTCCTGTGTTCCAATGGCACTTTATCACTCCTTCTGATGTGCCTCCGGATGGTGCAATTAGGGCTTTAGAGGCTTCCTTAGTAGACATTTTGGTTATTCTGCGTTTCCGGAGAGCGTGGGGTTGTTTTGAATGATAAAGAATCCTGACGTTCTTACTGGAATCGAGCGCGATGGTCCGGCTCTTTGTGGTTTCTGCTATAAATGGCTGATAACTACCAACCGCTTCCTTTAATACACGAGAAATCGCCAGGTCTTGAAAGCAGAGCCCCGAACACCTTCCAAGGAAGCCAGAGACGTAATTATGAGCCATGGCTGGGAAGGCATGGAGCCCGGGGCTTCCCTCCTCGGATATCATCCCGCCGTTGAGGTATGAAGGCTTTTTCTGGCGGCTTCAATGATCTCCTTGGGTGGAACCCAAAATTTCTCTGCATTTCTCGATGGCTGGTGATTTAGCATTCATCAGATGCATGGAGAGAGGAGAAGGGGGTATGAGACAGGGCAGAATGTTTCAGATTGGCAAAGTGTGGCTCCTACACTCAGGCACTTGCTTGCTAACAGAGGCACGGCCCTTGTCGCGGTGCCCCCTACCACCCCAGTGCCATACTTGGGATCTGGTGTGAAGAAGAGACCCTGAGACCTGGAGAAGCAGCATTTCACCCGGAGACTCCAGGTCCGACCCCGAGAGTTCCCAGGGAAGACCCTGAGGCAGAAAACAGTTCTTTTAATGACAAAATGTGGGGGGTGATTTACCCCTATGGTCCTGACTCATGCCTCCCATTAGCCCTACTGTGGTTTTGGCCCCAGTTTTCATGCCTTATATTCTCCCCCTTATTTTCTTCTGTGCCCATTGGCCCCTGCCATATGGCCATTCGGCTGTCTGTCGGAAGCACTGGGGCCATGAGCACTGACATTACGGTGACAGAATGGGCCCCCGGTGCGGACATCTAGACAGAGAAGGTTCTACAGCACCCTGAGACCCTTTATACCTACCCTGGATCCAAAACCGCCCCCCAAACCGCAGTAACCATCAGGACCCTTAGGATACTCCAAATATTAACCCTTTAATAGCCCATCACATAATGGTTCTAAAGATCCCACAACTAAAAGAAGATCCACAGATCCCACAACTAAAAGAAGATCCACAGATCCCACAAATAAAAGCGGGTCCTGTTATTTAAAGGTCCTGGTCGCAGGCAGTTTTTAATGGGGGTGAGTTAGCGAGGACCCCTGTAGGATGAGCGTCTCCCGGCTATAAATGTTCTGATATTCCCTGGGGTTGGAAGTAAACGTCTCCGTCTGTAAATCCCTTTTACTTGGTGACAAAACCCCCGACTAAGACATTTCTCCAGCTTTCAGAGCCGCCGTCCTGACATTTACTGCCTGGCAGGCTGAGCGCTGACACTCGTAAACCCGAAACGCGGAGACACCAAGACCGCCGCGGCACAGAAAGGATGTCACAGACAGGGGTTTAATAGCCGGGGAGGATTACGGGAGCTAATTTATCAACAATTAGAACAGAGAACAGAAACCCTGCCGGCAGATCGGCCCCATCCGGCCCCCTTCTCATCTCCCCGTTTCTCCTGCTGTAAAGAGTCAAACCTTAATCAGTCGTTGGTCTCGTCTTAGATTCAGGAGCCGTATGTCTGTCCCATGCATGTTTAATCCCCTCACTGTATTACCCGCTACCACTTCTACTGGGAGGCTGCTCCACTCATCTACCACCCTCTCAGTAATGTAAATCCTCCATACATTCCATCGAAAACTCTGACCCTCTAGTAGGGGAAGGAATGCTCTGGCTGGTCATCCTGGGAGTTGTAATCCACAGCGGCTGGACTGCCACAGGTTGCCAATCGCAGGGGTAAAATGCGTAGAAGTCGGGTGTCCGAGCCGCGGCGGGCGCGGAGGTGACGGAATTTTTCGGACAGACGAGCATCTGGAGCTGAAACCGATGCCGTGAAGCTGACGGTCGCCATCATGCCCCGGGGGCCCCTGGCACGGCGCCGCTGCTTTATGATGAGTGACAGCGAGCGGTGGCGGACGGCGCCCTCTCTCTATACGCTAGCGCTTTCCACCGTGACGGAGCCCAGATTAACCCCATGCCTGCTTATTTTAATCTGTAAACTTCATTATACTTCATACTTCCTATTCTAAACTGTAAAATCTAGCATTGGGGATTTTTAGATAAAAAATGTGTTTTTAACGTTTTCATCATAAATTTACCATGGAAGAGAAATTAGGACCATTGGCCATTGTGCGGGATGAGTCTAAAAAAATGAGATGAGTCTGAAAAGCTCTCCTATCACCATAGCAACCAATGGAATGGTCCAATCAGCAGTCAAATTCCATTTGGTTGCCCCGGTAATAATTTTGCACCCAAATCATTTTTTTTTTATACTGCACAAAAAAATATTTTTTTTATTTCAAGAGAGAATTCAGCGAATCACAAAACGGATACATTTCCAGAAATTTACTTTTTTGACACTCGTTTTGCTGGGATGAAAAGGTGATAAATGAGCCTGGCGCGATGTCACAAAGTGTTATCATCTCCCGGTCACCGCGCGGGGGTCACACGGACGCCAAATAAAAAGGTTTTACCGAGGAATTTTCTCTGCCCGTCTGCGGGTCCGAGGCCCGTAATAAAGTACGGCTCGCCATTATTTAATTTGGTTTAAATCCAATCCAACGCGTTTTAAATTTACCTTTTTGGCCGCCAATGAAGCGTCGTGGGGGGGGGTTGGATTTCATCGCAAAGGGAGCGTTTTCATTTATTTACCGAATGTTTGTATTTCCAACAAAAAAAAAAGTCTGCTTTCCCCGAAAAACATTAACCGGCTGCGCATGTGACTCTCGCGGTGCGCCGAGACCCCGCATAAACTGGAAAGGTTAATTACAGAGGAGACGTTTCATTAAAGATTGTGTACAATAAGAAGATACGGACGTCTGCTTCGTGTAAACGCCCCTGAAGATTAAATTACGCCTTTCAATAACCAATTTATTCATCTGTGTAACGCGGGGTTTCTACTAAAAGCTTTTACTTATCCTGCATCTTCTCTCTTTTTTTTCCTCCCCTGTCTGTTTGCGTGCTGTCTCGCATATCTCTCTGTTACCGTCTCAGAAGCTGAATTTCAAGGTAAAATACTCACTCTCAACCTTGCGGGTGCATCTATAGTTAATACATAAGAGAACGAAGCGGTACTAGTATATATATGTTAATGTAAGGAAGTTATACGGTATTTTACTGAGAGGGTGGTAGATATATGGAACAACCTCCCAGCAGAAGTGGTAGAGGGTAATACAGTGAGGGTATTAAACATGCATGGGATAGACATACGGCTCCTGAATCTAAGACGAGACCAACGACTGATTAAGGTTTGAGTCTTTACAGCAGGAGAAACGGCCGAATGGGGCCGATCTGCCGGCAGGTTCTAGGTTTCTATATACAGTCTTAACAAACAGCATATAAATGAGTATTGTAAAAAAAACAGAAGTAAGTCAATAACCAGGACACATAAACAAAGGAGAAAAAATAGGAACGGACTTCATTAGCATTGCCATAAAGCATCAGCTCAGTGCGGTGTTTGAGCCGGGAAAGTCACCCAAAATATCACATGACTGCCAGCAACGGCGGCTCCAGGTCTGCAAATCTATTGGGATAAAATGAAATAAAACCAGGTTTTTGTCACAGGAAGTAAAGCCAAAAAATTCCACTGAAATTTGATTGGTTTGTCTATCCCATGCATGTTTAATACCCTCACTGTATTACCCTCTACCACTTCTGCTGGGAGGCTGTTCCACTTATCTACCACGCTCTCAGTAAAGTGAAAGAATTGGTTGTTGCCTGCTATTTTTGTGTATATTCCTGTATGTTCTTCTGTGAAGCTGCGACGGGGGAGGTGTCATTTTTTTAGCTTATATACAAAGGATTTTAGTAAAGGAAAGTGGTCCGGACCCCTTCGTGTTCTTTAGTGTGTAATGCCGGCCCGATTGCGACTCGTCTGTTCTACTTCCCCAGGTACAACTTGTACCGCGCGCTCTATTTTTAGCAGGAGAGAAACTAAAGTCTCCTTCGTACCTTAAGAAAGAACGAGCAGGAGATCAAAGAAAAGAATGCGATCCGACCCTCCCCGCTTCTTCCTGTTTTCTTTTATACAAAATAGAAAAGATTCTACGTTCCGTACTTCAAGATAAAAAGAATATTATTATTACAGACTGAGTCATGAATATACGCTCGATGATGTCATGGCTGGTGGAGAAGGAGCTCAGAGGGGTAGGAGACGGCATCAAGAGCCGGGTCAAGGGTTGGACTGCCATTTAGGACACTATGGGTTGGGTATCTACTGCTGAAGCATGGAGTGAAAACACCGGAGTGAAATCCACCGGATCCCAAATCTTCCACGCTTTCCAAAGGTAGGGCTGGATCTTCTTTCTTCCCCATCTGAAGAGGGGAACCACCGACGTCTTCAGGGATAGGTCAGAAACGAGAAGGCCAACCAACCTCCCCATCAAAAAAATTAGTCTTTGGGACATAATCATGATGTAAAAAAAAGTGCTAAAAGTCATAGGTACCTATAAAAGGCAAATTGTGAAGGATAATACAATTTAAAAAAAAGAGTCATTAAGGCTTTAGATGATTGGCCGCCATTAAAACTGAGGGCAGTTGAATGGTCCATGGTGAATTCCGTGCTCTCAGCAGCAATATACCCCATGATGGGAAAGGTGTACCCCATCACCATGTCACCATAGTGGAGCGGGCCGAGGTTGGACCTCTTATAGGTACTCGCTTGATCTTAGCCAGAAGACAGAAAAGGAGACTCAAGTGTGAAAACCATTGATGGTGCTCCAGAGGTGGTAGGGCCACAGTGGATGTTAGGTCCCCGGTCTTCGCACTCCCCGGAGGGGTGGATAGAAGGCTCCTTCCTTCTCTCCCAGGCTGAAGCCTAAGAAGCGCCTTGTCTTCTATGGTCGCGGCCAAACAGAGGACCCAATGAAGTCTTCATGGAGCGATGGCAGCCATAAAGCACAACCCCCTCCCCACACCAAAAAGCAGAGTCTTCAAGGACCCGGTTCCACTGTGGCATTTCCGGCGACCAGTGACAAAATCTCTAAAACGCATCCACGTGTGGCTGGATAATGATTTCTTATACGTCACTCAATAGGGTGACATTCTGCCAAAATCGTATTCTATCTCCCGCATCAGCTGATGAATCTGGCCGTCAGCCCGAAAGTGACTATTAAATAAATTGGTAAAGGCGGATGACATCACTACACCCCCTCAAAGCCAAGAGAGAAAAACACTATTAGATGTATCCAGGAGGATGCCGCCGGAGTCTAGAAGATGGGATTTTACATATTAATACATTCAGAAGAAAGTAGATGGTGTTTTCGAGTGCCTTCTTGACAAGTTAATAGAGAAAATTAATTGCAATCACACAAAACATTAGCATTTTCAGGTGGGTTGATGTTTTTCGGTATAAAAAAAAAAATAGGATGATGAATTAGCCCTTCAAGACTATTAATAACTATAAAAAAATGTACGTATTTGTTATTTTGTTTAAATTGTAGGCTAATTTATTAAACCGGTTATCGCTGGTTTTGCCTCTAGGAATTTTCGGTTTCGATTAAAGAAGAGGTAATTTTTTATGGCTGGTAAAAAAAAAATGACTCTGCAAATCATGTATAATGGCTTCGGAGATTGTTTCAATTTCAATATATGATGAGATCAGTGGCAGCCTGTGGCAGAACTAGCATTATCCAACCAATGTCCTCTACCCTCCCGCCAAGGAAAGCTTATGTTTTAAGGATGGAGGATTTAAGTGCGCTTCTATATCATCTTACAAAGAACGTTATTGCTGATAAGGATCCAAGAGCTGGAATTTCGGTGAACTTGGTGGCCCAAATGTCTTAAGTGGCCCTCAAAACTTTTCTCAGTTCTTGTAATGGTTGGGTCCTTGGAGCAGGGAGAATCTCCTACACGGGACCTGCCTCTTCGTTTGTAACAGTCTCTCTTCCTCAGCTGTCGAGCCCCTGGATGTTGTGCGGCTGCCGGGACTTGGAAGCTCAGAGGAAGCCCGGGGTCTTCACCAACAACAGCCTACGTTCCATAGACGTTAAGACCCTGGGTACTCGGCTGCCGCTGGGACTTGAGGACTAATGCAAGCTGCTCACAACCTCCGCGGTCGCTGTCTTGAATGCTGAGTGGCAGAATATGACGTCATATCAGGGGTCCGCACCAACATCACTCATGGTGGACGTTTATTGGGATCTGTGATGGACAACTTACTGATGTTCTATGGACCTTCACATAGTAGACATTCCAATTTATTGATAAAGCGATAGGTCAAGTTGGCATCATTTCTATACACAACCTGAGTGCGTGGTTTGCTTTTAATGGGGATTGTGCTAAATTGTTGAGCGTTCTCGAAATGGGAAAGTCGAAAAGTGTCCGTAAATGTCAGATGGGGAAATATGGCCGCCAACAGATTACCGACGGATAAAACATAAACCGTATCGCGGATTACACCCAAATATCGAAGACTTTTTCTAGATTACTTGGCTTCGCTGCCGGGACTGAAGGCTGATAAAGTGTTATTATCGGAAGGAGTCGTTATTACTAGTAATTTGATCCCTCCGGTTTGCGAGAGACTTACGGGGATATTGCAGACAATCCATTTTATTGTTTAATTAGCTTCGCTTCTCATTAAAATTCAGACTTGCCAACCAAGCGGAAGCATCGTGTCCCTGAAAAAAATGTGGAAAAAGGAAAAAATACAGTAATCTCCAGATGACGAGGGTTCCGGCTCATTGGATCTGGAATCTCCAATTCGCCCGACAATGGCAAAGACAGCCACGGAAAATGGGGGGGGGGGGCAGTATTTGCTGCTAACCCTGCATTAAAAAAAAATCTCACCAAATCGTACATTAACCCAACGACTGCTTGGAGAGTTTGCATTCACAACTCATTGCAAGTTGCATCTAAAACCTGATTCTGGTGACCCAACCACTTGGACCATACCATCTCCATACTCATCTCCTGTGCCAATAAGACTAGTTTTTTTTGGGGGGGGGTTTATGCCTAAAATCGAGATTTTTGAGAACTCATATTAAATAATTCAGCTCACGGAATTAAAGTCTCCGGGGAACGCGATTTGTGAGCGGAGATCGCACAAATGTAATATTTGTGGGCTTTTGAAGTTTAGTCCGACGGCTTTTAAAAGACAGATCTTAATTACGTTCTAATCTTCGCTCTTACCCTTTAATCTATGTTATCTTGCGCCGTGTCATATGCATTAAGTCAATTATCTGGCTCTTCCCGTCCCCATATACAATGTATCAGTCGGAATCTTTTCTTCTGCCCCTTATTTTGTGTCCGATTCGTCTTCCGGAGCTCTCCGATCCCAACGTTCTCAGAGCTAATTCATCAGCCACGTTGCCACCATTTACAAACATTGGCCAGAACGTAATGCCGCAACCACTGCTTATTCTAAGGTCGTTCTCACCCCTGGGGCATTTTCACATAACGGAAGGGTAAATACGGTCTAGTACTCAGAATAGCTCAGGGTTCTACCCACGTGGTCCTCGCCGATGTTTCTGCCGTATTTTGTTTGCTTGGAAATACGTCCTGAGTGTCGGAGGTAAATTTGCTGAAATATTGTTCAACAATGAATGAGATGGAAACGTTCCTTTCTTTTGTTTTCCTGCCAATTCTCCGAGCCGCATTCTGTTTGATCAATTCTCATATGCGACTCCCCCCCCCCAGATGTCCTCACAAAAGAGAAACGCGTAGGGGGGGAAGTCATGGTTGTCCATGTAATGTTCTGCTCGCTGGTATATACCAGGCTTCTGAAATGCCACAGATGGGGAGTAGAGGGGGGGGGGGGGGCGTTGAGGCTCTTTGGTCATATTTTTATCTACACAGCATCTATTCACGGGGGGGGGGCTAGAGATAAACTATTACCCTCGAGAGGAACCTGGGAGAGTCTACAGATACAACTCCATGAGCTCCTGCCATGAGTGGTCCTAACCATCGCTGTCTCTTAGAAGGAAGGGTGGTGGAGAGGGGGTAAGCTGTGGGAGTGCTCGGAGTTAATAGAATATAGGTCAAAGTAGTAGAGTGCTTAACCCTTCATGCTTCATACAATGGAATATTCATAAAGAAGCATCGAAGCAGATCTGACCCATACGTCTCATCCAGTCTGCTGTATTGACTCGTCTTAGATTCAGGAGCCGTATGTCTATCCCATGCATGTTTAAATCTCCTCACTGTATTACCCTCTACCACTTCTGCTGGGAGGCTGTTCCACCTATCTACCCCCCTCTCAGTAAAGTAAAACTTCCTTCCATTCCATCTCAGCCTCTGACCCTCTAGTGTTAGATTCTGGTCTCTTGTTCTACATATAGATATAGATATAATATACATATAGAATATATTAAATTCCGATCAGCTGATTTGAAATCACATTTACTAGAATAGATGCCCCCGTTAGTAATTTAAATAGTAATCCATTTACCAGACGCATACAATTACGGCCAGAAATAGGTTGGTAGAGGCGCACGTTCCCTTTCTTATCGGTAAACGCACGTGGCAGCTTCCCCTCGGCTAATGAATCTGCTCCCGTTAGACGCGTTCGTACAATGGATGATGTATGATCCCATTTGCGGGGATTCTCTGGCTATCAGCTAATTGCCGGGGGCCGGGAGGCCGGAGGCTGCCGGTGTTACTGGAAATCCATCCGCTTACAAATCGTCTGAAATCAGACCATATCTCATCTTCATTACTGAACGGCCTTCTGAAATACATTTCCTAGTTTGTCTGGTAAAAGGTACACAATGGGATACATTGTTATTCTATTTTATTTCATTTCTCTAATATGATCCATTTTTTTTATATTATTTAATCTCTAGAAATAGAAAAAATATCGTCTACCCTTTGTACCCTTTGGTACATCATGAATAATAATAATAATAATAATAATAATAATAATATAAATATAGCATATTAATGTTTAAATATTAATAACAATAACAACAGGAAATAATAAAATATATACTATGTTAAAGTTTAAATAGGAATAATAATGCATTATATATAGTATGTTAATGTTTAAATAATAATAATGCATTATATATAGTATGTTAATGTTTAAGTGATAATAACATTCATTATAAATAATTATTATTATTTAAAAGTAGTATTAGTATTATTGTTGTTATTATTTGACTTTAATTATATATACTGTATATAATATTAATACACTTATAAATTATTATAATAATAATAATAATTTTCTTTCAAAATATGCATTGTATAATGTAAATAAAATATATAAAGTGCCTTTTTTACTACATTTTGTATGTAGCTTTGCGCCCTATTGACAGCTATTTGCGTAACTGGGTGGGGCATTTACATGAATAATTAATTTAATTTACACCGTTTAATTTATAAAGCCGTTTCCTGCTGTCTCTATACACATTATTGGGGCTTTTAGGGCTGTAGAACCCTGCGATCCCCTCATACCCAGCAAACATTCTGACCTCCTAGAAAAGAGGGGGCATCGGGGAGGAGAGAGGGGCATCAGGGGAGGAAAGAGTAGATCAGGGAAGGAGAGAGTAGATCAGGGAAGGAGAGAGTAGATCAGGGAAGGAGAGAGGGGCATCAGGGGAGGAGAGAGTAGATCAGGGAAGGAGAGAGTAGATCAGGGGAGGAGAGAGGGGCATCAGGAAAGGTATGCATAGCATCACATACACCTTTTTCCTCCTCTCGGCGTCTGAGTATCGGTATCACGCATCCCTAACACGCTGTTTGGAAAATCATTAAATAACAAGGTTAAGCACTAGGTTAAGATAAGAAATGCGTTGCCTCCTGGAAAAATAAATTGTAAAGTCAATTAAATTAGACATTTTCCAATGTAATCTCTTTCTTCAGACAAGCGTGCCAAATTCACACATTAGCCGCAGCGTTCCACGAATATCTTCAATTCGTAGCGCAACTTGGCTTCATGCGCCACCGCAACTGACGCCAAAGGAGTTAATTGCATCTTTAATCAACGCCTCTCAATTGATAATTTGGAATCTTAGATTAATAAAGCCAACTGGTACAGCTCGGATCCGAACCCCGGATTACTGACAACATGGAATTTTCTTTACAAATTTGGACATACAGTATATATATATACAAAATTATTATGGTGCAAAAGTGGTCTTATTGCTATAGCAACCGATGGAATGATTCAATCAGCAGAAATATTCCATCGTATGCTATCTCTACTAAACCCCCCGACTCCTTATCATACTGCCTGTGGGGAAACAATAGAATGGCTCAGTCTTAATCAACCAGTCGGACTCTCTGACTAATGAAAGTCTATGGAGGGTCGGACTTCATTAGCATCACCATAAAGCATCAGCTCAGTGTGGTGTTTGAGCCGGGAAAGTCACCCAAAATATCACATGACTGACAGCAACGGCGGCTCCAGGTCTGCAGATAAAGTTTATTGGAATAAATAAGGGGGTTAATACTGTATACAGTGCTGGGGGTTATATTACTGTATACAGCGCTGGGGGTTGTTACTGTATACAGCGCTGGGGGGGTTATATTACTGTATACAGCGCTGGGGGTTATATTACTTTATACAGCACTGGGGGGTTATATTACTGTATACAGCGCTGGGGGGTTATATTACTGTATACAGCGCTGGGGGTTATATTACTTTATACAGCACTGGGGGGTTATATTACTGTATACAGCGCTGGGGGGTTATATTACTGTATACAGCGCTGGGGGTTATATTACTGTATACAGCGCTGGGGGTTATATTACTGTATACAGCGCTGGGGGTTATATTACTGTATACAGCGCTGGGGGTTATATTACTTTATACAGCACTGGGGGGTTATATTACTGTATACAGCGCTGGGGGGTTGTGATGAATCTTTATTCGGTCACCCGATTTGTTCATCGTTATTTAACGCGTGTTAAGCGCAGGATAACGGGAGGTCCCACGCATTGTTTTAAGGTTTTATCTCCAGGAGGTGAGAATCGCCGGCGTCGGAAGGATTTACGCAGCGAATTTTAGCCGGAGAGAATTAACATCACAGACTGAACTCAATCAGCTCTTATTATGGAAGAAAGGAAATGAACGATCAGAGATTAGAACCAAACTCTGACTTGTTCTAATGACAAAATCAAATTGCATGCGCACAATAGCTCCTAATTGCTCAGCCGACGACAGCTTGAGCGCGGTGGCAAAACCCCCCCCAAAAAACGTAAAATTAAAAACCGTGGAAAACTCAAAAGGCTGACAAACGATTACAACCTATGAAGGGCAGTGATGTATTCATGTCTGCAGATATGACATCATATGTCGCGCCTTTTAAAGCAGTAGAATCTCCTTTGTTACTGCCCAGTCCGCAGGGGCACAGTAGAGGGCCTGATTGCCTAAGAGGGCAATTTGTCCCCGGGTTTTGCGATTGGGGGATGTACCTGGAAAGTAACCGGAGCCTATTCTTGCGGGATGGGGCCAGGACTACCCACTGACGTAGTTTGGCGGTCCCACTGATGTTGGTGGGGGGTCCTGTTGACGTCACAGGTGGTCCTGCCAACGTCAGTGGATGCTCACGCTGATGTCATCATGACACCGCTCCCACGACCCGGAGGATTCTGGTGTCAACCCAGAGAAGCAGCGCTCCAACCCGGAGGCACCCCAACCGTTGAAGTGTTAGACATGTTGGCATGAATTTAGATTACTCAGCCAATCAATGCCTCCATCGTCCCAACGGAGTCCTTGTTGTGGCCGCTGGTTGGATATGCTCACCTTTGGGCGTGATAGTCTTGATGCCACTCTATCCCGCTGTCCCACCGAGCGCTACCTGTCACACTTTTCGGCACAGAGGTTGGCGGGACAGCAGGATTTGGGGGTCACAACCATGGGGTCTCCAACTCATTCCCTGGTACCGGAGAATCCATACTGCACATGTGCAGAACTGTGCACATGCCCAGTAGCACTGCCGGTTTGAGTGACACGCTCCCTCTACCTCCCAAGCTCCGCCCCCCTGCATCCCGACTGGTATATAAAGCATTGTGAAAGCTGGATACGCCACGTTAAAGACTTCCACTCACGCAAACCATCCGTTTCTCTCCATTCTCCGTTGGATCCGTCCTCTGGATTTTTTCCAGTTCAGCCGGGGAAGCGCGGGCATCGAGCGCGTTGGTTGTTGGCACCGTGTTTCACAGCGATGCCCACTCAATAACTTTCATTTCAAAATCAATGGAGCACAATGTACACTTCTGCTAACGCAGTCTGTGCTCCGGAGCGTGAGCTGACACGGCAGATGTACGGAGATTCTGCCTCAAATAGAGGGCTTTTAATTAAAATATTATCCAAAGGGAGAGACGACTATATAGTATACATAACCCCCCCCCCCGGCATTTTCAGATGTTTGGGGTAAATGGTGGACCTTACCCGACGAGGACGCTCCCTGGGATGGTCAGGAGATCTCCCCAACCAGCCCGTGATCACCACTGTATACAAAAAGCGGTATAGTGGGGTAGCTACCTTGGGAATGTCCATCAGAAAACAGGACAATTGGGAGGTATGCATTATCTAGGAACCATCACAAGGTAGCCAGGGTGAAAGTCTCTGCAGACGTCCATTGATTTTGCGGCTGCCTGGAACAGTTAGGGTAGATCTCGTGATCCCAGCTAACCAGGACAGCAGTAAAGTGGCTGAAATCAGGACTGTCCTGCAAAGACCAGGACAGTTGGGAAGCATCTGAAAGGGTTAAATTGCTTTGAGTGTTAACATGGATTGTGTGAATAAACAAAACCGACTATTGCCCCGGCGACTGCTTTAATAATAAATGCACAAAACTATAAATATTTGTAAAACTTGATATTTTTATACAATTAATATACATTCTTTAATGTATGTATGGTTATTTGTTATGGTATATTGTGATAAAACAAATACCCCCTCTTCAGGGGCAATCCCTTTGATACCTCTAATGCCCCAGGAGTAACCCCTTAGGCTACCTGATTCTTAAAGGGACAGTGCACTTTATCTTTTATTATATTTTTAGATATCTTTTCCCCATATTTATTTTTTGGGTTTGTTGCTATCCCATTGATCTGTGTCTTGAATCATATCAACAGATCCGTGATCCTATACACCGCCATTTTTCATGCCTCTTTACCACCCCCCCCAAAAAAAAATACCCCTCTCCATTAAATTCCAGTAATTTGGAGTTTTCCAATAAATTGGCCTTTTTTTGTCATCATGGAAAGTTCTTTCTTATCGAGCCAAAAAGAATTAACTGGACTACAAATGGAGCCGATGAAAAAAATGAAAATTTGGCCCTGAATTATTTTCCTTAAAAAACAACCAATTATATATGTACTGTGCGGCTTAAATTGCTTTTCCGACTTGGAAATTAAATACATTTGATATTCTCTGTGAAAGCGGAAGAATATAATTGAAAAGCCTTTGGACTGTTCAGCCAGTCGGTCTTCCTATTTACTGGTTTGTTGTATTGTTGATGTTGTGTTTAGTCCAAGAAGTCCATGAAACGGGGCAACGGAGGGAGGCGGGGGGGGGGAATCTGCCCCTGGTGGGGCAAATCCAAGGAAAATGTCTAAAGGGACACTCCAGCCATCAGATACACCTTGATAGGTGACAGGTCCCTTTAAATTTACATGGTTTACATAAAAACGGGAACTCTGGAGCTGCAGCTTCTCCTATAAGTAATTTATTATTTTATTATTTTTTAACAGGTTCTCCTTTGTTGGAGAGGCTGCATGGGATACTAAATTATCCCTTAAATTCCCATCAGTTGGCATTAACAAAAACCTGGTTTTATCTTATTTTGTTCCAATAATCTCCCTTTATCCGCAGACCTGGAGCCGCCGTTGCTGTCAGTCATGTGATATTTTAGGTGACTTTCCCGACTCAAACACCGCACTGAGCTGATGCTTTATGGCAATGCTAATGAAGTCTGTCCCCCATAGACTTTCATTAGTCAGAGAGTCCGTCTGTGTGATTAAGACCAAGACATTCTATTGTTTCCCACAGTATGATAAGGAGTCGGGGTGGTCAGGGAATCTAGTAGATTTGGCAACAATCTTAAAGTCTTTGTTAAATAAATCTATAGGTCACAAAGCCACATTAAAAATTATAATAAAACCCCACCCCTAGACACACCTCTAACCACACCCCCTAGAACATTTTAATATATAGCCTTTTAGTTCTCAAAAGGCTATATTATATACATAAGTGAAAAGGAGCCGATATGCATTCCAAGGGGCAATTAAGCCCAATCAGCGCCTTCTTTCATATATTAAAAAAATCTTCAATTTCCTGCCTTTTAAAGCACAAAAGAACCGATTTGCACTAAACGGGGCTCTTAATAAACCTCAGGCCGTTCCCTGTACTAATTCACAGACGTTTCACCGGAACGAGCATCGCATATAAGTCACACAACCCTAGACGCGGATCACGCAAAAAAACATTAAAAGATGCAAATCCGTGATTTACGGCCATTCCGCCATCTAATTAACAAAACATCTCGTAGGAACGCGGATGAAAATTCATAACGCGGTGATGACAGATAATCGAGCTTTTACACGGCCTCATTATTTTCAGACTTTTGCATTACGTGCGCGATACAGATCTCACTCCATAAATAAGCGCCGGACAGAGAGCGCGCCGCGGTGTTAAAGTCCATTAAATACCCGGCCTGTTAATCAAGTGTTGTCAAAAGGATGTTTTTTTTTTCTATTAGCCGAATCGGTGTTATTCTATCCGTGTAACGTGCGCTTTACCCACAATCCATGTAGAAAATTGGACTTAAATAAAATATTTTCTTAGTTATATGATTTGAAATGTGTTAAGATGCAGTTCCACCTACTGAATTTAACAAATAGCATTAGAGACATCTCTTAAATGACCAAAGAATTCCCATAAATACAGTACTTTTTTATCACGAAAAAGGAGCTCCCTTGCCGGCGACCAATAGTGTCGCTACTACGGACCTTTAACTCCTGGAGTGGGGAAACCTGTGGTCTCCCCAGGCCGAGTTTCGGCGCCAGGAATTTAAAAGTCCGTACGAGCGACTCTATTGGTCACCAGCAGGGGGCTCAGCTGACATTAACTGAGTGGCTGCAATTCATTGGTTAATGGCAGAGAAGGCCCCTGCGGGCAACCAATAGAGTTGCTTGTACGGCCCTTTCAAATTCTGGCGCCCAAGTCTAGTAATAACCCCCAGTGCTGTATACAGTAATATAACCCCCCAGCGCTGTATACAGTAATATAACCCCCCAGCGCTGTATACAGTAATATAACCCCCAGCGCTATATACAGTAATATAACCCCCAGCGCTGTATACAGTAATATAACCCCCCAGTGCTGTATATAGTAATATAACCCCCAGCGCTGTATACAGTAATATAACCCCCCAGCGCTGTATACAGTAATATAACCCCCAGCGCTGTATACAGTAATATAACCCCCAGCGCTATATACAGTAATATAACCCCCAGCGCTGTATACAGTAATATAACCCCCCAGCGCTGTATATAGTAATATAACCCCCAGTGCTGTATACAGTAATATAACCCCCAGCGCTGTATACAGTAATATAACCCCCAGCACTGTATACAGTAATATAACCCCCAGCGCTGTATACAGTAATATAACCCCCCAGCGCTGTATACAGTAATATAACCCCCCAGCGCTGTATACAGTAATATAACCCCCCAGCGCTGTATACAGTAATATAACCCCCGGCGCTGTATACAGTAATATAACCCCCCAGCGCTGTATACAGTAATATAACCCCCGGCGCTGTATACAGTAATATAACCCGCCCAGCGCTGCATACAGTAATATAACCCCCAGCACTGTATACAGTAATATAACCCCCAGCACTGTATACAGTAATATAACCCCCAGCACTGTATACAGTAATATAACCCCCCAGCGCTGTATACAGTAATATAACCCCCAGCGCTGTATACAGTAATATAACCCCCCCCAGCACTGTATACAGTAATATAACCCCCAGCGCTGTATACAGTAATAACCCCCAGCGAGGGTTAGGGTTCTAATGGCCGAGGCATCTAATGGGATGTAAACAGTTGTCAGGACTATCCTGGAAAATCTAAGACTATTGGAAGTTGATTTCTAAACTCAATTATTTCTATTTTATTATTATTATTATTTTTATATAGATATATATTTTCTTTTTTTACTATTCCGTAGTTTTGGGATGTAAGGAACTTGTGGCTTCCCCGCCGCTCACTGCGAGGCACCGCGATGTAACAGACAAGATGTGACAGCCTCGCTTAGCTTCACATCTAGCCTTGCGCTTCAGCGGGTCCTGCGCTGATCGGACGAGCTGCTCCATTCATACATTTACTCAACTTCCAGGCTGTGGCAAGTGACAGAGCCGGCCCGCGGCTACTCGTATCCACAAAGCAGTAAATGTTAGTAAAATGTCTTAAAAAAAACCAGAAAGACTTACAAATGCCCGGTTCGTATGCTTTGCATAAGACATTCTATGACTGCCTTCCCACAAGTGGTTAAACTATATGTTAAACCTAATAACTCGATGTGAAGTTTAGACCGGATCCTAACACCTTACAGAAGATTATTACGTGCGAATTGCACGGGCGCACGTTTTTAACACTTAGCGTTATTTTAAGGTGATATCATGCAAACCAATATAAAAAAATTATAATATATTGGCAGAGAATACAAAACAACAACTAAAGCTACGAGCAGACAGGCGGAAGTCTGATTTTGAATATTTTATAAGAGAAAGTGATTCAAAGCTATAAAAACACAAGTGCCCAAGTCACTGCTGAGCACTGGGATATGACATCAGCATATGACATCATGCCCTGGCGCTTTGTGACGTAGATGCAGCCAGTGCCTCCTCTACTGCTTCCTATGGAGACCATGCTTGGCTCGGCGGGGTCCTCCATAGTGTTAATGGGCTGGTTGGGGAGATCAGAGATCCCCCCGGTAATCAGCTCATTGAGAAGCGGGGTTTGGGGTATCTGATCGTCCTGATGCCCCCCTTGAACTGCCCGCACCTACGTCATCAGGTAGCCGCTGCTGCCTCGTCATCGCCCACGAGTTAGAAGTAGTTTTCATAACTATGATTATTAACTAAAAGCTGTATAACTATACATTTTTGGGGGGATTCATTCTGAACACAAGCCCATTCCGCTCCTCTACCTCCCGTTCCATAATTATGTATGTTCCAAGAATATAGATATTAAAGCGGAAAAGTGTCTGCGCGATAATTATTTCCCCATCCGGAAAGGTAAATCCAACACACGACCGATGGTTATTTAATGTTATGTTTGTAGAAACACAAGTCAGCAAAATATATAACTTCTCTCCGCATCTTAATGATGGTTTCCATGACAAAGCTCCAAAAATTCAATAAAGAGAGTCCAGGCCCCCAACCCCTAGATATTTGTTTAAAGTGCAGAATAGTCAGGTTTTATGATTTATATTTGGGTTTATAATATATATATATATACCGGTGTATATATATATATATATATATATATATATATAAATACATATATACATATTATATTATAACCATTTATATATAGATATATATTAAAAATATTACATATAATAAATAATGGAAAAATGATAAACTAAAAAAAATATTAATTTTGCTCCCAGGCACCAATAGATTAACCCCCTGTAACCGAATTATAGTTCATATAAGAATATCATATAAAAATGACTAAATTGCTAAATTCCTATGAAACAGCACATTATAAGGTCATTTAACAGTCGAAGGGTTAAGTAGAAACTCTAAGATGGCGATGAGAGTTTGCAGGCTGCAGTCGGATAAAAACGAGTATTAAAACTATTTTGTATTTTAATTATTCAACTGAAAAAATGCGAATCAAGTATGAGAAGAACGAGTGCTTTAATACCGGAGCCTGAGTCTCTGAGTCTTACGGAAACAAAAGGTAAGGAGAGGCCTGCTCAGTTCAGGGAAGGAAATGGTTAATAATAGGGAGTTTGGGGGCTGAAACCTATGAAAAGAGAAAATAGTCATTCTGGGGATAATTTGCATAAATGCAGGGAATCGGCTCCCGTTACAGACACCACAAAAGGGATAACAGAGAAAAAAAAATATATACAGCGCTACGGAATCTGCTGGCGCTATAAAAATGAACGTCATGTAATATACAAAAAACTTTAACCCCTGAGAATCCACACGGGTAACGTGTCCGTGTGAAATGGTTTATATAGTGCAGGTCTGGACATACGTCAAGATTCTTTTTCATTGAACAGATGGCTGTGGATGATGGGAATTGTAGTCAAGCAGCAGCTGGAAGGTTGTCATTCCATGTTCCAATTACTGGGGGGGGGGGTATATTTTTTGTTATGTCCTGTCTGCCCATTGTACAGCGCTGTGGAACATGATGGCGCTATATATATATATATATATATATATATATATATATATATAATCATAGAGATATTTGACAGGTCCCATTTATATCAATCATTAATTATTCCTAATAATAATAAATAATTAATATTTTTGAATAGTAGGCGATCGTATCCCTGGTCTTTATTTGCATCATGCGGCTTCGAGGCGCGTTTGCGAGATGCGGCGCTCCGAGCGTTCTTAGCGGAAAAAATAAATAAATAAAAAAATCCTAAAAATGATGTCACAGTTGGGGAGGGAATAAAAGCTGCACCTTTCCTTTTATGAGCTAAGCACCGGATTGTGAACCCTGGCTTCGCACTTAACCCTTTAAGCGGCACTCAGTGCTTCTCCCATTCCAATATGTCTGCAATCTTTACCCTTTAAATGATGCCCGTATTAAATAAAGGAACATGCTTTTCAGTTATGTCATTAAATCATTTTTTTGAATTCCTTTATACACAATGCTTACAAAATGTTCTAAATAAACAAATTCATTTATTTTCAATTGTATTTTTTTATTTAATTAAATTTTTTTTTACATTTTCTTTTTTAGTTTTTCCTTGCGTGATTAAAATTGGATTCCGCCGTTTCTAATCCCATCCCCATACGATTTAACCCTATAAAACGGCTTCTACGTATCAATAGCCAGACTTATCTTCTTAGGCAAAGCCTGGGCCTGCCAGGGGGAGGAGGTAATTTTGATTAAAGAAGGGTAATACACAGCAGAGGAAGACAGAAAGGAAAGCTCATAATGAAACATCGCGTGGCGCTGAAAGGGTTACTTTATATATAATGTCAAATAGCATGTTTATTTAAAAAGCCATCAAAAGCGTCACTGTTTATACATTTATTTATTTTCCCTTTATTTTATACTCCCCCCCCCCCCCCGTTTATTAGACTGAAGACCATTGATATATCTCGGGGAGTGTAAGGGTTAACCTGCCTGCCATCCCAACACTTTCATCTGTCCACGTATATATTCTATACGGGGCTTAACTATAGACGTCCGGTAAAGGATTATTCTGGTATAATGGAGAAAAATGCTTGCTTTTGTTCTGTGAACACAAAAAACCCTGATTTTCACAATTTAGTGAATTTAACTGTTTGATTGCCTGGCTGTGAAAAGCATTAGATTGCAATATTCACTGCTAACTACCTCTGTTGCTAAGAAAAAACATCATATATATATATATATATATATATAAATACACACACACACATATATACATATAAATATATACACACATATATATATATATATATATATATATATACACACACATATATACATATAAATATATATTTATTTATATATGTATGTGTATATATATATAGATATGTATATATATATATATACCACCAGCACATCAGAGCACATGTGTGTTTAAAGTATGGAATAACATACATACATACGGTATCCAAGTAACATAACACAATGTACACATTACCTTTGGCAATAAGATCTTCAACGTCTTTGTGGAATCCGAGCCGATGACATTTTCTCCACAGTCCCATGTTGGTGGAATTGTAGTGTTTGTCGCACTGATTGGTGGCAGATGCCTGCCGTCTGTTCCTGGCTAGGAGTAGTTTGCCCTCCCAGCGGTCCAGCTTTGACCTGCTAGCCCTAAGCGGGAGGTTATTGTTGGAGTTGTAGATGTAGCCGGGGTCAGTTCTTTTATGCTCGACGTTCTTGCACCTCTCCCGGTGCCGCCTGGCATCCGTCTCGTACCAGTGGTCAGAGCAGATGGCCACGGCTAGCATGCCCAGAGCACAGAGGGCTAAAGCGAGGCCGGCATAAAGCAATAATCTTCCCGCAGCCATGATAAGACTCACAGTACCATCAACATCTTCCGAAAAGGGGTAAGGGTTACCGCGGGGGGCCGGGAACGACGCGCAGGTTCCGGTTTAGAAGCCAAGAGCTACGGTCGGATCTCGAGGTTCACAAATCCAATCGGAGCATGATAACGGGTAGAGGTGGCTGACGGCACGGGCCGGTAAGTCGTTGGCTTGAAACCGATCTATCGATTAGAGAGGGCTTAATCTATAACGTGAGATGCGGAAATAGCTCCCCCCCTCCAACCCAACCAGTGACCTCCGATAACTTGCTAGAGGAACCTATCTAGGTATCCCACCGGGGTTCGTCTTGGCCCGGCGGGTGCAATAAGCTGCCATCAGCAACCAACACTGTCTGCGTCTCAAGAAAAAAAAATAGGTACTTTGGGAATCGTGATGAGAATAACGGAAAAAAAATAAATAAAGACAAGACGTCCAGCGATAGGGTCTCTTCACGCCCCGCGCTCGGCGCCCTGTATTCCGAATACTTGCATGAGATCGAGTCCCTCAACCCCCTGCGGCAGCGCTCATCACCCTCGGCTATGGAACGTGACCTCCCCTGTTGTGTCTCTGGCGGCCGGCTGCCTTCCCGCGGGTGAGAACGCGGCTTCTTTGTTTCCAAACACGTACGTCGCACCTTCAGCCGCCCTCCCGCTCCCCCATTCACCGCGTTCCTCCCGTCAGCAGCATATAAAAGGCAGCTGAAAGATTTCTTCACTTAGGGGAGAAAAATCATTCACGTTTCTGCGTGTCATTCTCCGAGCCGCCGGTCTCCCCCCCACCTGAAATGGAAGGAGAGGAGAGAAAGGAGAGAATTCAGTACCGTGGAGAGAGAGAAAGACAGACAATGTACAATGCGGAGGGTGCAGTAATATGTATTATATATTCACGCTTCAGCACCACGGACAGCAAATCAGTACCACGGACAGCTACATACATATTCCAGTGACATTGACAGCCGCAGAGATCGGTCACAACCCAACGCACCAAAGGATCCGGTACCACGGATGAGATATTCAGCACCATGAGCAGTGGCCTCAGAACCATGGACAACAGACGATTCGGTACCATGGATGGCGCCATAGATATTCAGCACCGAGGACATCAGTACAGAGAATTCAGAACCACGGACATCGGACGATTCTGTACCATGGAAAGGACCATAGATATCCGGTACCATGGACAACAGACAATTGGGTACCGTGTCTGATATCCGCGGAACCGAATTCTCTCCAGTGCTGTCCAATTTAGTAACTGTAGAAGTTCAGCCCTGTGGACAGCAGTTCAGAGGATTCAGAACCATGGACAGCAGAAGGTTCCATCGAAAGAACCATAGATATTTACTGGCATGGATAGTAGATAGTCCGGTACCATAGACATCCCACAATCACAGTACCAAGGAGAGCAATACAGAGCATTCAGAACCACAGATATTCAGCACCATGGACAGCAGACACTTCAGAACCATGGAAATCACCATAGATATTCAGCACCATGGATAGTAGATAATCTGGGACCATGGACCTCAGACAGCCATGGACAGCACCACAGATATTCAGTACCATTGGTAGCAATGTCATGGACCGAGGAGAGCAGAACAAAGGATTCAGAACCATGGATCACAAGACATTCAGCACCGTGGACATCAGACAATTCAGAACCGTGGACAGCAGTACGGGGGATTCAGCCCCGCGGACGGATCGTCTTTAGGGGACGATCATCTCATACAACTCCTGAATGCCTCCTAAGACCATGGAGAGCAGCGTAAGCGACTCGGCAACACAGCAAGCAATGCAGAGACATCATCGTCTTAACAAAACCTCATCGGCAACCTTAAGATCCGATCCAACCGAGCAGGGGAAGGTAAATACGGCTTAGCGGCTGCACTCAGGCTTAGCACCGCTGCATTCGATGAGCCGCGGCGGCTAACGTTCCTGTACCGTCAACTTGCCCCTTTGAGCCGACACCAACTAAAAGAAAAAAAAAATGCATGCATGCAGCCGGAGGGGGGGAGGGGGAGATGAAGCCAAGGACCCCTTCAAATAAAAGCCCGGATCTGACATGCTTTGCAGCAAATAGATCCTAAATAGGCAAATCCATGCAAAAGCAGGTAAAAGAGGGGGGAAAAAAGGGATGTTTTTCACCTGGGATTTCGGTGCCTTCTTCGCGCAAGCAGCCCGCAGCCTCGGAGGCAACCAGATACGGAATGGAGAGAGAGCCGGAGCTAAGAGCCGATGACGTCACTTGTGCAACGTGAGGCTAATGTCTTTTGCTGCTCCTTAAAGCTGTACCGCGCCACGCTCTCCGGCAGCAACATCAGCCGGCAGACCGAGGAGACAAGATCCTCAATAACCGATGCAGGAGGAAGACAATGGAAGCCGGCGGACCCTCTGCGATTGTTTCAAACAAAGCCTAGAGCATCAGCCCCATCTTTTCTGCCCATA
Source organism: Spea hammondii (assembly GCA_029215755.1). Taxonomy (NCBI): domain Eukaryota; kingdom Metazoa; phylum Chordata; class Amphibia; order Anura; family Pelobatidae; genus Spea; species Spea hammondii. The sequence continues at coordinate 2,810,746 of JARDYJ010000004.1, forward strand.
TGCCATATGCCATCACATGCATGTTTAAATCCCCTCGCTGTATTACCCTCTACCACTTCTGCTGGGAGGCTGTTCCACTTATCTACCACCCTCCCGGAAATATTTCCTTAGATGATTACAAATCCGTCATCTATAACTGTAACAGACAGCAAGAGTTTACGATTCTGGAGTAAGGTCACAGAATGTTCAGTACGGGTGAAAAGTAATAGTTAAAAAGAATAGGCAGTTTATTTTTCTGATGGCTGCAAACCTCTTTGGATTTCTTCGGAGATAATTAGCGCATTATTATTCCCCGCAGAATTCACCTTTGGCTCGACTTCTGTTGCAATTATGGAAGGATTGGATCTGTGCTTTTAGGTATTATAGTAAATAGAGCAATTTAAAGGTGTTTAGAGGTATGGGTCCTTTTATAAAAGCCTACGGTTTGAAACGAGATTAGGAAACTAGGAAGAGGTTTGCTGTGCTCAGAAAAAAACCTAAAAGACACACGAGGGAAAGTAAACGTATCAGCCGATCGTACGCAGGCATGGGATAGACATCCGGCTCCTGAATCTAAGATGAGACCAACGACTGATTAAGGTTTGAGTCGTTACAGCAGGAGAAACGGGCGACTAGACGGGGGCCGGATGGGGCCGATCTGCCGGCAGGGAGTGTGAAGAAAGCCCTTATAAATTTTGTCTGGATCACCGTTGGCGCGCATTACATAATAAAACCTCATAAAAATGACATCATAAAAACCCTCATCTAGTAACTGACTGCGTTGCACTTTGTTAGTAAATATTATATCAGTGATACAGAAATTTAGAAAAATTGCATATTTCACTATTAAAAATGGTTTAATAACATCCAAAAATACATTACATCACACATTCACATACTGTCCCGGAGTAAATTATCCTGCTATATATTAACTATATTTTATATATACAGTGTATATATATTTAATTTATATATATATTTACATAATTTAGAATATATTTGACATTATACACACATACATATATATATTTATATACACCGGTATATATATATATTGGATTATATCTAACAATTTATGAACTATATTTTATATATGTATATATATATATATATATATATATATATACGGTATCTATACGGTATCTATACGGTATATATTATATATATTCCCTTACTAGTATCTCCCATCTGCTTTAATATTTCAAGTCTGACCTGAAAAGCTTACAACCCTTTTTATACAGAAAACAAACAATAATGAATGCACCAAAGGTCTCTCCGGGGTAATTATAGCGTCCATATATAGCGTCCTCTATACGTTCCATGATAAAAAGGGACCGGACTGTTATGACCCTCCAATAATCACATTGAGTTTAATGTTATCTCTCGCCATACCATAGTAATGTCCAACGCTGACCAACAGAGCGGCAGTGAGTATAGCAGTCACCAGACTCATTATTATCGGATAACTGCATTTAAAATCCGTTAAAGTGACCCCCCCCGGCCATCACGTGTACTTTAATGCATATGATAGCTGAGAAGTCCCATTAAATTTTGTGGTGTCCCCCTTACAAATGCATGGGGGGATTCTGGAGACCGTGATATTTTGGGTGACTTTCCCGGCTCAAACACCACACCGAGCTGATGCTTTATGGCGATGCTAATGAAGTCCGTTCCTCCATAGACTTTCATTAGTCAGAGAGTCCGACTGGGTGATTAAGACTGAGACATTCTATTGGTCCCCACAGGCAGTATGATAAGGAGTCGGGGGGTTTAGTAGATTGGGGATCAGATAACAGAGCGAGAATCATACAAATGGCTGATATGCAGCTGCCTGAAAACATTATATTATGGGGCAAAAACTACAACTGGGGTAAAACAGAAAACAGCAGAATATTTCAGAAAACATATTTTTAATCTGATAGAGGAATAAATAAATGGTGAGAGATCACCTTGAAGGATTTGTAGGAAAATTAATCGTCAATGAAAGTGTAGTAATTATGAAACAATCGCACCAGGCGGAGGCAGGTTAAGGTGAGGGAAGTTCAATAACAAGTCTTCAATTTACTGCGGGACTCTTTTATTATGATCAGCGTGACAGATATAGAACGGAGCGGAGAAATACAGAGCTAATAGTCCGGTCAGGAGGACAGAAGTTTTTCGGCTGTAAATTGGTACATCTATTCTTGTTTCATCTTCAGCGACAAGAGAAGACGGAGTCGAGGAAACGGAAAAAACGCCAGAACCGATAGAAATAAATCTTCGCTCTTCGCCGAGGTTTAGGGAGAAATCCGACAGAGCAGCTTAAATGTCCACGGGTTGTGAAGTTCTTGAAGCCATTTAAAAAGTGCTGCTCCTCTTCCTCTGAAGGGTTAATCGCATAAAAATGACATAGAAGCTTTGGTTTTCAGTTTCTATGGCTCCTGAATCTAAGACGAGACCAACGACTGATTAAGGTTTGAGTCTTTACAGCAGGAGAAGCGGGCGACTAGACGGGGGCCGGATGGGGCCGATCTACCGGCAATTCCTGAGCTTCTATCAATAAGCCAGCTGAGGATGCTGGGAGTTGCAGATATGGAGAGACCCAGCGTGGATTATAGAGGGATAGACAGAGAAGGTCCTGCTGGCAAGAAGCCGCGGACTGTCAAAGGCAGGAGAAAGCTTGCCAAAAAGTATGGATTTGTTATAAAGGAGATCAGGAGCCGGGACTGGCTCTGACGCGGCGGCGCGGGGAACGGCGTCTGATTCAGGGCAGAAATTTTGTCTTCATTTTGGCAAAAGTTAGAAAAAACTCAAAAATTTAAATAAAAAAGAAAGAAAAATTATTTGTCTGCATCGGATGGAAAAAAACCCATATGGATAAGTATTGACGCTGAGGTCACCGCCTGAGGTCACCGCCTGAGGTCACCGCCTGAGGTCACCTCCTGGGTTCGGGGCTACTTTAGAAACGCGGTTGTCTTAGAGTAACAGTAGAAGCTGAGCTCCTAGTTGGCTGAATAATGACCACAGGTTGGCTTTGAGAATCTTAATCATTTCATCTGAGAAAGAGACTTCTGAGGTCCTACACACGTACAGAAATGTAAATATTTTTCTATGCTAAAAGGGCATCAAAGACTGGATATGCCCGGCCGCACGGTGCATGAGCCAGGGCAACCTCGTCATCCTCAGTCCAGCCCTGATAGACGGCTAACCCCAGTTACATTCTCTTTGAAGAAGGGCTGAGCTGGCCCCGCATAATGTGTAGTTAAATCAGTGAGTTTCCTTGGAGGTGCCCTTTTGATCTATACATTACGCAAAGCCAGCCCAGCCATTCTCCAAGGGGACGCTCGCAGCAGCCCCCCCTTCACGCTGCATAGTGAGCTCATTGAAATGGAATGATTGCAATAAACAGTTTATCACGCGGGAAAGCAATGGGGCATCTGACAATCTCCCCCAAACAGCCCCGGGCGATGCATCCAACTCTGACTAATAGGATTTTCCACAACAATTTCGGTAAAACAAGAAACGTTTGTAGATCTGGTTTCCGATCCAACCAGATTCGAAGGGTTAATGTAACATTCTAATTGCACACAATGTATCCGATAATTAATACACGCAGAAAATGCCATCGGCCCTGTGCGGACGGAGGAAATGAAAAACCTGGATCTTGTTATTCGGTGGGGTTTGTGTATCACTGGCGCAAAAATAAATAAATAAATAAATAAATAAATATATGCATTTCACTAATATTTTGTTTTTGCCGAACTGCAATTTCCGAGATTCCATTTAATTTCTGAATCCAGATTGTAATTTAGAGAGGCGGCTGCACGCGTGGATGAGTTCCCGTGGGCCGTATATCACCCGTCTCCCGCTAAACCGACACGTTAGAAATTGTATCAGATGCACATCGTGAATATACAACGCGGCGGAATCCGGCTCCGCAGCTCCCAGTACAGTAAGCCAGCCTTTGGCTGCCAGTGGACAATGGACCAGGGGGGGGGGCTTCAAGATAGAATAAAAAGTTTTGTAATAATAATAGAAAAATATTAAAAAGAGAGACAGAAGTGCTGTTTTTTTTTTCATAAAAAAAAAAAAGAAATAAAATATCAAATAAAATATTAATATATATATATATATATACCATAAATAAATGTATATTATACATAAATAAATAATTGATATATATATTTATATTAATATAAATAATATTTATATTTTTTTTATATTTATTAATATGTATTTTTAAGCAAAATGGATTCGAGAAGGCAGAGAGAAGGCTTTCTGACCAAGCTATCAGGACACTGAGAACGCAAGAAAAATGCTGGTAGCCTAAAAAATACATAAGTATGTTTTTTTAATAAATAAATAAACTATTTAACAATAAAAATGAAGATTTGTTTTGACTCCGCTTTCTAAAAGAGAAGTGCTTTAATGCCAAGGCAGCGGCTGAATCTCCAGAGGACACCAACAATGTAACAAACATGCTGGCTTAAAATAAAATAAAAATGTATAAATAAATAAAAATGAATATTATTAATAATAAGTATCTCTACAGCTTAACATAAAATAAAAATATATAAATAAATAAAAAAATGAATAATATTAATAATAAGTATCTCTAAAGCTTAACAAATAAATATATATAAATAATTATTACTATTATTATTACTATTATTATTACTACTAATAATAATAAAGAATATTTTTTTCCATTTTTCAAAAGAGAGGGGTGGACGACAGAAAGTAACAAGAATGCTGGCTACGTGTCTAAACAGCCTACAAAAAAAAAAAAGAATAAAAAAAATAAAAACTCTGTTTTCCAAAAGTTTTAATGCCACGGCAGCGCCACAGTCTCCCGGTGACATTTCTGAATGCCGTGAAAGAGTAAAGTCTCGAACGGGAAAGGTTTTCCGGTGAAAGTCAAAAAAAAAGAGAAAAATCTTATAAGGGTGACATTTATCAGCCTTCAGCTATAATGTCTCCCGCCTTTATCACTAATACGCGGCTTACCTGCCGGGGGAGAGAGCTGCAGAGGAGAGAGATGGGATGGGATTTTACTCCCCCCCCCCAAAAAAAATACAGGTTTGGGGTCTCTTCCTAATAGGAAGGAAAGATTAAAGTTAAAGGGGGCAGTTTAATGTCACAGGGAGTCCCGCCAAAAAAGAAAGCACATTAAAGTCCGCTATGAGTAAAACAACATATAAAAGTACTTACCTTATGGAGAAGCTGCAGCTCCAGAGCTGCAGAAGAACAGCCCTTCCATGGACTGGTAGCAGCCAGTTAGCAGGGGGTGGGGAAAGGGGGTAAATTCTGCAGAATCCCCCCAACGCATTTGCAAGGGGAGGGGCAGCACAAATTTCTAATGGAATTTTAAAAGTATTTTAAAACCAATAGGGGCAAAGTGCAAGAAACACAAATTAAAGAATACCAGTCCCCGCCTCACAGCATTTGAAATGGATTAAGGGGTGTGGTTAGGGGGTGGTCAGGGGTGTGGCCATGGGCAGGGCTTTACCAAGACTTTTTATGTGACTTTGTGCCCTATTGCGGGGTATTTGTGTAACTGAGGGGGGCATTTAGAAGAAGAATAATGGGGTTTATTTACCCCGTTTAATTTTAAAGCCGTTTCCTGCTGTTTCTATACACATTATCGGGGCTTTTAGGGCTGTAGAACCCTGCGATCCCCTCATACCCAGCAAACATTCTGACCTCCTAGAAAAGAGGGGCATCAGGGGAGGAGAGAGGGGCAACAAGGCAGGCAAAAGAAGATCAGGAAAGGAAAGAGGGGCTTCAGGGGAGAAAAAGAGAGGCATCAGGGATTTGGGGTCCAGAGAGGGACTATCCTTTTTAAATTATTATTATTATTATCCTTTATTTATATAGCGCCAACAGTTTACGCAGCGCTTAATACAATAAATGAGACAGTTGGAAAGTATGTGTAAAAGTGACAAATGTATTCTGGAAAATATTTACAGTTTCCTGGAATAAATGATTGTGTTGTGGAGTCGCTTGCATTTTGTTAATGTAAAGGGGCAGAGCCGGCCACGACGGTTCATAATTAATTACGATGTGCAGTGAGCGGGACGCGCCACCTAGTGGGGGGTATCAACCAATCTCCAAAATAATGACATAACAAGCGATGATGCGTCTTCTCATCCAAAACTTCTAGAACATAAAGAAAAATGCATTTAAAAAAACTCAGTTTGTGGAAAATCGCTGGGGGGTGGGTGGCAAGGGGCAAATGCATATAGGGAGATTCTGCAGAACCCCCCCATGGGGCACTATGGAAATGGGACCTCACATATGCATTAAAGTGTATGCACTTTTTGTGACATACATGTTCATACAGAAACATAGAATCTGCCAGCAGATCGGCCCCATCCGGCCCCCATCTGGTCGCCCGTTTCTCCTGCTGTAAAGACATTAATCAGTCGTTGGTCTTGCCTTAGATTCAGGAGCCCCACAGGCAGTATGATAAGGAGTCGGGGTGTCTAGAAGATCGGGAACTCATAAAAATGGCTGATATGCAGCTGCCTGAAAACATTATATTATGGGGCAAAAAACTACAAATGGGGTAAAAAAGAAAACAAGAATATTTTAAAAACGTATTTTTAATCTGATACCAATAAAAAAAAATTGCCTGGAGATCTCTGTTGACCTCGTAACTCTTGTGCGCAATTTAATATCCTCTCATCTCAAAGAGAAATTTTGAGGCAAAACAACAAAAATAAAATTCTGTTTATGAAACTCCAAACTAGACTAAAATTCTCAATAAATTGTGAACTGAGAATTGTTTTTTTTTTTTCTTATTCCAAAACCATGATTTCGGGGGCCGGTGGAGTGATTCACTAAACTGCTAATAAATTCGGATGAGTATCTCGTAGCCATTATAGTTCGGCTAATTGAGTGTAATTTAGGCAGACAACAAAATACGCAAAGCATCGGATAATAGGATTTTTCGGAGGTTGCACCCCGCGGGCTCGCTGGATATTTTTGAACTTTAGACATTTCCGGAATTTAAATCGCTTCTAATATTTTTTTTTAGATTTAAATCTAATGACACCTTTAGGTTAAACGGACGTCAAAATGGTTTATTTTATCTCGAAAAAAAGCAATCGTCTTAGGAGTGAATAGCTGAAGCGTGGAGCAGTTTATCCTTTAACCCTTTCAGAACTGGGGCAACGCGATGCTCACTCGGCTGGCACTGGAAGGGTTTTTTTTTTTAACAATTGAATTGGGAAACCCAGCGCAGGTCGCCTGGCAGCGGAAGGGTTACACGCAGAAAAATATATTTCGTTTTGGATTTGAATCAGCAGCCAGCACATGGATCAGCCATCTAGTGGATGAAATACGGTCGGCTGATGCGGGGGCATTAAAGGGCCGTTCCGGGGCCACAGGCAGCCTGCTGAACAATGAATGCGTATTAAATGGATTTTCATTTTCGTGGTGTCCCCCTTCCAAGTTCATGGGGGGATTCCACCGAATCCTCCTATATCTCTTTCCTGAACCCCAACTGTTTTTCTTACTCACCAAACATCGCAGGCGGGGGTCTATTTAGTAATATTTAGTCTATTTAGACCCCCACACGTGTGCCTGGATAGTGTTCCCATTGCTTTCAATGGAAGCGAGTGGCAGCCAATCAGAGACAAGAATCATCAGACCGCGGGAGAGGAGAAGGAGAAACCAGTATTGGCGAAACGCGTCAGCTTCTCAACATCATCATTTATCTCAGAATCTGTCATATATTTTAACAAAATTGTATAATTCTTATTTTTATGTGTTTTTTATTATGTAATATATTTACAACAATATTGAATATTAAAATGATTGTTTTTATACCAAGACCATTTAGTTAGATCCCTCCAACACACCGCTATCGTACATTCCTCTAAATGCCCCACTCTGACTGTGTGCTTCAGCTTGCTCTGGGTTATTGCCATGTGACACATTATCATATATGTTACAAATGTCAGGATACATTTATCATATATGTAACATATGTTGGTGACACATTATTATATATGTTACATATGTCGGTGAGGCGGTATTACCGGTACATATGTTACATATATTGGAGACACATTATTATATATGTTACATAGGTCGGGGACACATTATTATATATGTTACATAGGTCGGGGACACATTATTATATATGTTACATATGTCGGGGACACATTATTATATATGTTACATAGGCCGGGGACACATTATTATATATGTTACATAGGTCGGGGACACATTATTATATATGTTACATAGGTCGGGGACACATTATTATATATGTTACATAGGTCGGGGACACATTATTATATATGTTACATAGATCGGGGACACATTATTATATATGTTACATAGGTCGGGGACACATTATTATATATGTTACATAGATCGGGGACACATTATTATATATGTTACATAGGTCGGGGACACATTATTATATATGTTACATATATTGGAGACACATTATTATATATGTAACATATGTTGGTGACACATGCATGTTCACCTGTAAAGGTCACACAATAACAATGTGACAGGTTGTGTTATTAAATGGTAGCGATGTGTGCAGTTGCCATGGTTATTTTTCCTGATCTCTTAAGGAGGAACGAAGTGGTAAGTTGCCCTGACTATTCCCTCCCCGCATCCGGAACCTCCTGACAGCGGAACAGAGTGAGCCGGGAGGCGGTTTCCGGTGGGACGCATAATCTGGGACACGCAGTGTGGTGTGAATGCTGGAAGCACCGAGGAGAACAACGTGCGACCTAGAGGAGGACACAGGTGGGGGCCCCAGGACAAGGGAGATAGCGGTAGGCAGAAAGCAGAGAAACTGAGTGGTGGAGGGATATAAGAGACAGCTGAGTGACATCCAGTGTCACAGAGACGAGAGAGAGACAGCTGAGTGACAGCCAGTGATACAGAGAGATAAGAGACAGGTGAGTGACAGTCAGTGTCACAGAGACGAGAGAGGCAGGTGAGTGACAGCCGGTGTCACAGAGACGAGAGAGACAGGTGAGTGACAGCCGGTGTCACAGAGACGAGAGAGACAGGTGAGTGACAGCCGGTGTCACAGAGACGGGAGAGACAGGTGAGTGACAGCCGGTGTCACAGAGACGAGAGAGACAGATGAGTGACAGTCAGTGTCACAGAGACGAGAGAGACAGGTGAGTGACAGCGAGTGTCACAGAGACGGGAGAGACAGGTGAGTGACAGCCGGTGTCACAGAGACGGGAGAGACGGATGAGTGACAGCCGGTGTCACAGAGACGAGAGAGACAGGTGAGTGACAGCCAGTGTCACAGAGAGGAGAGAGGTAGCTTAGTGACAATCGGTGCTACATAAAAAGCAGAGAAAGGTGACAGTGGAGGAGACGGGGGGGGGGGGGGGGGTTATTCCAAAATAAATAAATAAAAAGCACCGGCACCAGAAAACTCAACAAGGTGCATCGCGATACTCTCTCTGCCAAAGCGCTCGATTAACCCCTTTTTGTTCTTTCTTTAAGGGGACAATCATGGCCAGGGTTGTCCGCATCTTTAAGACTCTTCGAAATCACTGGAAGAAGAGCACCGTGGGATTCTGCCTGCTGGGGTACGGAGGGAATTGGCTTTATGGGAAATATTGGTAAGTAGTGATTTCTCGGGGGTACGAATTTAATAAATATGGCAGCCAACCACAAATCGGCCCATAAAAGCATTCCCAATCTATACAACACGCTTTCCAGAATGCTTGGGAATGTGTCAGAAAGCTGTAATGGCTTTAAATGACGTTGCATTGATTTTGTAATTAATTACGTGATGCATACATTACCTTTCAAAACTTGGGGTCACTTAGAAATATCCTTGTTTTTGAAAGAATAGCTAATTTTGTCCATTACAATAACATTAAATGCATCGGAAATCCAGCACTGACGGGGTTAATATTGTAAATGACGTAGCTGGAAATGGAATCTCTTCATAGGTGTACTTTATCACTCCCATCACTCCTGGGTTCCAATGGCCCTTTATCACTCCCATCACTCCTGGGTTCCAATGGCCCTTTATCACTCCCATCACTCCTGTGTTCCAATGACCCTTTATCCCTCTCATCACTCCTGTGTCCCAATGGCCCTTTATCACTCCCATCACTCCTGTGTTCCAATGGCCCTTTATCACTCCCATCACTCCTGTGTTCCAATGACCCTTTATCCCTCCCATCACTCCTGTGTTCCAGTGGCCCTTTATCACTCCCATCACTCCTGTGTTCCAATGACCCTTTATCCCTCCCATCACTCCTGTGTCCCAATGGCCCTGTATCACTCCCATCACTCCTGTGTTCCAATGGCCCTTTATCACTCCCATCACTCCTGTGTCCCAATGGCCCTTTATCAGTCCCATCACTCCTGTGTCCCAATGGCCCTTTATCAGTCCCATCACTCCTGTGTCCCAATGGCCCTTTATCCCTCCCATCACTCCTGTGTTCCAATGGCCCTTTATCACTCCCATCACTCCTGTGTTCCAATGGCCCTTTATCACTCCCATCACTCCTGTGTTCCAATGGCCCTTTATCACTCCCATCACTCCTGTGTTCCAATGGCCCTTTATCACTCCCATCACTCCTGTGTTCCAATGGCCCTTTATCACTCCCATCACTCCTGTGTTCCAATGACATGTTGTGCCACTGATCCAAGTTTAAGTTTAAAAGGCTAATTGGTCATCAGAAAACCCCTTTGCCTAAATTCATGTAGAACTGCAGAAGAAACCAGTGCTAAAAATGAAATTATTTAAATTTAAAATGGGGCAAAACTATTTAGCCTATCGTGATATAAATATTTCTAACTTATAAAAATGTACAATGCAATTTGTTTTGAATGATACATAAAAAAATGCCTTGTGTATGTAAACATTTCCATGTGATGTCATAATATATAAATGATATATGTATAAATATTTTGATACAATTGTTGCCATGTGAACCATCGCACAAAATATAAATATTTACCAATCCCGGGCCGTAAAAGGAGCAGGTATATATGTGCAAATAGTCTATATATGTTCTCTGCTGCGTAAGGCACAACGGGAAATAACGAACTAGGTGGGCTGACTAAGGATGCTGGGAGTTGTAGCCCGTGGCCTTCAAATGAGGGCAGAAGTTGCCTAAGAATGCTCAAAACCTCCAAAATAATGTAATTGAGTTCAGGTTATTAATGCAAACTATTAATGCTCTCTTTCTCTTCTCTCCCTCCTCTCTCCCCTCTCTAGCGATAACTTGCTGAGACGGGCTGCTTGCCAGGAAGCGCAGGTACGTTTCTATTTCTTTTTTTTGTGCAAACGATAATTTGATTTGAGTGTCGTTCTCCGACTACAACCCCCCCCCCCCCCCCCCCGGACACGAGAAACCCTCCATGGCTCGTAGCCTTAAAACGACCTTTCCTGGCGTACGGCGGATTCCCAGAAACCAATCAAACGTCCTCTCTGTCCCCGCCAGAGTGCTTGTTACGGTCCTCCAGGCTGGTTTGAACTTGGAAAGCGTCTTTCTGGTTTCATAAAGCTGCTGAGGTACTGAAGACGCGTGATGCTCATTAGACCCTCCCGAGGTGCCCCCCCCCGCCACGCGTTAGAAGAGGCAGGTGACACGATGGAGTCCTGATACTGTTTCTGAACCGAAACTCACATCACTCTTGATCACGGCAGCTTGGATTTTCAAGCTGTAGTGTCCTCTACTAAGAAAGCAGTTTAATTCTGGTAGTAAGGGAAAGAAATGCCTGCCAGCTGACGGGGGAAAGCAATTGCAGCGCACCCCGCTCACTCCAGGGGCCTTTTCTGCTGCCGCGCGGCAGGGAAAGAGGTCAATTACCCCTTCTTTGCTCCCGGCAGCCCCCTGGCGGTGCTGCTTAATGACGGGTGAGATGCCGTTTCAGCTGTAAGGAGGGCAGAGTTCCTACGTTATTAGCTGCCAGCTGTGTCAGCTTTTGTGGAGAGGTAAGCGGCTATTGCTATGGGGGGGTATTTTAATAGGTTTTGTAGCTGCAGCAGTCCGGCTTCGTCCCACGTGCTGCTGTCGGCTCAAGGAGAACGTTCTGTCTGTCTGTCTTGCCGGACCCTGTTTGTCCCGGTGAGCCATAGACTAAAACACTTACCATCCCGGCACACGTTACGGAGCCGTCTGCGGTGACATGAAGTGCCGAACTCCTAGACTAATGACGCACTTCAGGATAATCAAGCGGCAGCTATTCTGCCGCGCTCGTACGATTTGCATGATCGCGGTAATATAGACGGGGGATTAATCATGCAAATTGTGTCCTTGTAGCCGCCAGAGTGACTACGGGATCCAGAATATCTCTTCTTCTTGGCGGCCGAGGGCAGCAGCCCCTACGCGTCCCGTATCCCCGCTCCGGACTCCAGTGCTTACGGAAGGGGGGGTACGCGTTATACTGCCCTCCCGGCGTCACGGACGGCATTCCCGATAAGATGGAGCGGAGTGTGGCTGGCTGTGCGTTACGAGAGCTGTAGTCCTACAAACAGTATTAGGAGTACCCGGACCCTGTAGTGTTTTATGGCGAATTTGCCAACAATAACCGAACGCACCACTTAGCGATGGTTACTTTGTTTCCATTGAATTGGCATGAATACAGTGTTTGTCCCCCACCCGGTAATATGGTTTAAAAGTCATGTGATTATATGTATCGAGGTGTCTATTGGTGGAGAAGGTGATGGTATATTTGGTATAAGATGCCACCAGCTGGTTTGGTTTACTTTTGACTAATAGTATACAATGTTTTATGCTACAAATCCTCCCCCCCCCCCCCCCCCCCCGCAGGTCTTTGGAGACCAGATGATCCGACCTAACATGGCGGTGAAGAAGGCAACCGTTTTCCTGAATCCGGCAGCCTGTAAAGGGTGAGCGGTTTATATCCGGCGCTGCAGCGATGTTTTCGTCTGCACCCCCCCATTATCTCGTTGAACCATTGAACCAGCAGCGTGAGATCGGGCGTCCGGGGCTTTACAATAGAAAAACAGCTGGGCCGGAATAAGTGCTTCCTTTATTAAAGCCACAGTCCTGGGAATCGGTTAAAGCGGCAGCCATTGATCTGTGCGATTAGGAGATTTAATCACCCGTAGTCTTCATTCAATTGATTGGTATCCATAGCGACCCAAGGCCCAAGCGTGTTGTTTGTCTGTTTGAAGCTCGCCCCTATTGATTCACTCCCATTTTTTGTTTGGGGTCATTAATCTGCCGATCTGCCCCAGCTATAAGCGGTATTATTTACCACGATGGGGTAGAAAGTCAATCAACTGAGTAAACGACTCGATCAATAGAAACGTACATTTATTCAAGTTTGCCCCTTTGTACAGCGCTGCGGAAAAGGATGGTGCTATTTAAATCAATTAATAATAATAATAATGTTTTTTATATATATATACATCTTTCTGCAAAAAGCATGGATTATATTGTGGGCTTTCTTCTTATTATTACTATTATTATTATTATTATTTCCGATTGTACAGTCCTGCACGATATTATATAAAACAAAACAATAATAATAAATATTTTTGGCAATGCTTCGGGTCATAATTAGTGGAATGGATGCATTTGTACCCAAAATGCACCAATAATTATACACTGCGGTTTGTGTAATTCGCTTTATAACTAAAGATAAAAGAAAATTGAGGAAAGTATTGCGTGGGACGGTAAGCTGAATGGGAACGCGTTCCTAGTAAACACCGAGCCGTTCTTTCATTGACAGGAAAGCCCGGAACCTGTTTGAGAAGAACGCGGCCCCGATTCTGCACTTAGCTGGCGTGGACGTCACCGTTGTGAAGGTGAGTTACTGAGCGATGGGAGACGATCGTTAAAGGGGTCATTATATAAACGGCGCAAAGGAGGCTTCTGTATGGGCCGCCGGGCGCATTGACGTTACATGCTAGGTGGCATGCGGCATTCCGAGCTCCGGAAGGTTCCACGTCTCAAGGGAAGAAGCCGCAGCAACTAAATACAAACAAGTTATGATCCTCCAGATTCCATAGCCCCTCGCCGAAGCCTTCTGAAATTTTACCTGTTTAAGGTGTCGTTTATAAACATAGAACCTGCCGGCAGATCGGCCCCATTCGGCCCCCGTCTAGTCGCCCGTTTCTCCTGCTGTAAAGACTGAAACCTTAATCAGTCGATTCAGGAGCCGTATGTCTATCCCATGCGTGTTTAAATTAAAGAGAAGAAAACATCTCGTTTCCATGGGTGCAGGTTTTTAGAAAAATACAAAAACATATATTTCTGCGTAACAGATATTTACAGTGTTTGGCGATTAAGCTTATTATTTAAGGACACTTCGAGGCGTTGGTGGGTTGGCAGCGTCTCCTCGGTCGGGGCGGTAGGATGCCGTGTTGATGCACCCAACGCATTTCATTCAATTCTGTTTCCACATCTGGGTGAAACGCGTTGGGTAATGGCAGGGTATCTTGAAGGGCCGTTGAGAGACACCGGGGTCCTCTTTTTTGCTGGATGATTATCCAGAGAGGGGCTTTTTTTAGGGCGCGGGGAGGAAGGTAGCGGCTGAGATGATAACTGGCGGTTGCTCTTTGTGGGTCGCGGCTTTTGTCTTGTGAGTCACTAAAGAAAATTGGAAGTAGAAGGAAGAGGAGGGGGAATTGGAAATGCAATCAAGTGTTACGGATTAATTAGAGCGCCTTTTAGCCACCTCCTTGCTCCAAAATTAGAAGCTCTGCCGCTGCGCATGTTAAATGTGGGGACTGTGGAAAGTTAGAATTTTGTGTGTTTTGGGGTTTTTTTTAGCTGATAACTTTAATACTTTTACCTTTAGGAGATAATGGAGCTTGAAGCAGCCAATCAGTACTTGTTTATGGGGCTCTCATAAGATGCCTCGGCCCCCAAACACATTCTGAGCCAATATTGGCTCTGCTGCACTGCATTAATAAGACGGGGCAAGGAAAGGGGGCAAATGCATCTTGGGGGGGATTTCGCAGAATGCCCCCCCCCCGATCTGTAAAGGGGATCCCGTGAAAACCTAAAGGGACTTCTGTATGCGTTAACGTGCATATGATGGCTGCTCTGTCCCTTTAACAAGAGCCCCCCGGGGTACATCGGGACAGGTGGGCTGGTTGTCACTAAAAAAGTATATAAAAAAAAAAAACTACCCCCCCCCTGTTCCCGCATCGCTTTGACAGATCAGGATGATGACGGGTGATTAGCGCCTCAACCGTTAATCACCAGAGAGCTATTTTCATTTTTTTTTTCTCAGATTGTTGATTATGATATAAAAATAGCATTCCCTGTTCTGAGAGAGCAGATGGATGCGAGCGCGGAAAAGACAGCGTGCCGGGGAACAAACGGCCCTCTCCTCTGGGGTTAATTTCCCTCTGAAAGCAGGGCAGTAAATCGCAAAGTATTTATTATAAAAAAAATTTACAAATCTCAGCGCTCCTCCATAGACTTTCATCGGTGATTAAGACCGAGCCATTCTATTGTTCCCCACAGTCTGATAAGGAGTCGGGGGTAGATTGGGATACTTTAGTAGATCTCACATTTAAGGATCCTGCTTTAGGACGGTTTGTCTTGTGTTTTTGGGGGGGTTTAACCCTTCCTTTCCCCTTTTCAGACAGATTATGAAGGTCAGGCCAAGAAGCTCCTGGAGCTGATGGAGAACACGGATCTGATCATCGTGGCCGGAGGGGATGGGACGCTGCAAGAGGTGAGAAGCTCCTACTTCAAAGCATAGTAATGGTAACAAACGCTAGACTTAACACCGATACATTTGGACTCGGGACACTGAGGGCCGGACTGAGCCGCCGTCAGACACGTAACGCCAGAGTATCGCCACATATACCGACGCGTTCCTCTGGTGATAATACATGGTCGGCGTAAGGACCTGTCTTTTTTTTTGGTTAGCTGCGGCTAAAACCGGAATGGACTTTAAATACGGTTTTTAATTTAAAGTTAAACAGTAATTCATTTTTTTATAGCTCGATGCGGCTGGAATGGCGTCTCCTCCGGGCTCGGCGGACGGGGTGTACGTTATTAGTTTTGGTAATCTGTATAATTCGGGAACAATAAGAAATAAAGGTCTGGTTTTGTTTTTTTCCAGGTGATCACCGGACTCCTCCGCAGAGCCGATCAGGTACAGCGAACGTGACGTGAAAATCCCGGCTTCCAAATTAGCAGTTTTTTAATCAGCTGCACTTTTTTTGACGAGGTTTACCCACATTTCCTTTTTTCCTGCTTCGTGACGGATTTTACCGCATATAAGAGAGGATTTGGGCGATTTGAGACTTTTAAAAAGCAACATCGAGATTGTAATTTAATGAAAGTATTAATATTCAAATAAATGGAGGGTGTGGAGTGTTTGTTTTTGAACCCCGCGTCTTCTGCTTTTCCCACTTTTTTTTGCATCCGTATGTCTTCATCTACATTATATAGACGCGCCCCTAATATATATATATATGAGACAGATTGGGCTGATTAAATGTTTTTATTTTATTTTACTTTTTTTTTTCCCCTCCTAGGCTTCCTTCAGTAAAATCCCCATCGGATTTATCCCTCTGGGAACGACCAACACTCTCAGCCGGACCCTGTATCCCGAGACAGACAACAGAGTGCAGTAAGTGGCAGACGCGCGGAGTTCCCGTTGGCGTTGAGGGCTTCCCTCGTGTTTTTGGGTTATTCTGTGGGAATTGTTGTGCCGGGGGGATCCTCGGTGGAAGGCAGGACTCTGCGCCTTCCTCAAAGCATTTTAGAATATCCGGTGACCGTAACCCTTCCGACCAAGATGAGTTTACGTGTGATAACCGGTGTGAGGACTTATTCCACCCCGGCCCCCTCCCTCCCTCTGGGATTGATTCATTAAGCCAGGAATTTAAAATGTAGGTAGGGCCGACCCTGTATAATGTATAGTTAATGTCGAGAGACTTCTTATGACACCTCGTACATTTATTCAGGGGGCAGGCTCGCTGATTTATCTATACATTATACAGGGGCCAGCTCGCTGATTTATCTATACATTATACAGGGGCCGGTCACTGATTTAACTATACATTATACAGGGGCCGGCTCACTGATTTATCTATACATTATACAGGGGCCGGCTCACTGATTTATCTATACATTATATAGGGGCTGGCTCACTGATTTATCTATACATTATACAGGGGACCAGTCACTGATTTATCTATACATTATACAGGGGCCGGGTCACTGATTTATCTATACATTATACAGGGGCAGGCTCACTGATTTATCTATACAGGGGCAGGCTCACTGATTTATCTATACATTATACAGGGGCAGGCTCACTGATTTATCTATACATTATACAGGGGCAGGCTCACTGATTTATCTATACATTATACAGGGGGGCGGCACACTGATTTATCTAGAAGAATCTTGGCCCTTGTGACCCTTTTATCTTCTAGGCACATCTCAGAAGCAACGCTGTCCATCTTGAAAGGAGAAACTGTTCCCCTCGATGTTCTTCAGATAAAGGTACGGCCATCTTATGCGGATGATGAAGCCTTCCGGAAATAAACAGACAAGCTGGGGTTGATGGGAGTTGGCTTCTGCCGGTGCTTCCCGTCAGGGAGGAATGTTGAAGATTCTGATGGATAGCGCAGAGACGGGGTATATATACGTTCCGCGTCCTTTTCTGCTGGTATCCGACCTCGGCTCCATCTGCTTTTTTTTTTTTTTTACTGCAGGGAGAACAAGAGCAGCCGGTGTTTGCCCTGAACTCGTTACGATGGGGAAGTTACCGGGACGCTGCTGTTAAAGCCAGCAAGTAAGCCCCGTGACCGGCGTGGGGGGGCTGTGACTTTTACTGGGGAAACGGTGAAGATGAGAGATATTCGTAGTTACTACAACACACCTGCCAATAGAGGGCGGCAGTGGGCTGTTCTTATGTTTTTGTTATTGGTACAAGGGCTTTGCAGCTTGTCCCGGTGGGATATAATACAGTGGTCGTGAAGGGGTTAAAGCTGTTCCCTGGCTGCGCATGTCTTTTCTCTGGCACTAAGCTGTGCGTCGGCCTGATTTCCCGTTACAGATATTGGTATCTCGGGCCCCTGAAGATCCGGGCAGCGCATTGGTTCAGCACTCTGAAGGTAACGAACCCAGAGCAGACGGGTCCTATGGACGGGGGGGGGGGGGGGGGGGGTGTTAACCCTTCGTTTGCCAGTGCACATCACCAAATCAGGATCACTTCACGAAAGTGCACCTTAAAAACCAAAAGGGTTTTCTGTATTAAAGATTCTGTCCCACTGACCCCCCGCGTTAGCCAGTAAACCTTTGCAGATCTGTCAGTTTCTGGTTTTTATATCACACGGTATATACACGGTTAAAAAAATACCAACAAGGCAAAATGTTACATTGCTTATATTCTTGCACAGGAATGGCCTCAGAAGCACGAAGCCTCAATCTTGTTCCTGGGACCTACGGAGAGACCCCCAGAGGAACCGGAGCCGAGCGTCGCCAGGCCCCCGCTGTACGTCCGGATATACAGGAGACTCGCTCGGTACTGGTCACCACCTAAAGTCGGTAAGCTTGGGGGCTCCATTGGTTTTTAATCCAACCTTTGACCCAACCTGTAAACAGGCATCAGGTGGGAGGAGTATAGGCCGGAGGGGTGTGGCTACATGTTGGCATCTCCTCCATATTTGATCGATTTAAAGGGACAGGCCCACATTTCACGACATAAATGTAATTCTTGCTCATTGAACGTTACAGAAATCCCGGCGGAACCAGAACCCGAGCCTTGGCAGGAAAGCCACGTCTCGGCTGTAGAGCTGACCATCGCGACCCAGAACCACCAGCCGGACTTCTCGGTGAGTCTGCATGCGATGATTCTACCGGAGGCCGCGGCTCATTTAAAGGGACCCTATCAGGAAAATGTTATTTCAAGTCGTATAGGATCAGTTTATCAGAGATTTAAATGTTTTGCACCACAGTGAAAGCTTCAGTATGCAGCTGATGTTATATTTATGTCGCCATCATATTCCACGGCGCTGTATGACGTGTTAGCCGTTTCCTGCAAGTTTGTTTCGACCCCGTTTTAAATAATCCGCTTATTCTTTTTGCCTGTTTAGCGCATGTTGGACTCTATGAATATCTGCGTAGAGCCGGATTCCATCAGCAAAGGAGATTTCATTAAGCTGGGGTGAGTCTGCTTCAAAACTAGAAATGTTTCGCTAGGTAGAGACTTAAGTGCCACGCCAAACGCACAGCATGTCGCATCCTATCGGAAGAGCGCATGCATGGAATGGGGAACATGAGCGGATTAGCATGTATGTGGGTGGGGCCAACATTAAACCACACCCACAAACTTCCTGCGTCAGTTAGGAAATGCAAATTGGGCCGCTGGGAGTATGATGGGAAGTTTGTTCTAAGCACTAGAGACGGGGGATACGAGTACATAGCTTCTTCCAGGCCAAGCAGTAAAACAAGTCCCTTTTCCGCAGGTCGGAGAAGATGCGCGAGCCGCTGCGTTGCCCGGCAGGCAGTCCCGTCCTCAGCGCCAGTTCCTGTAAAGTCCGGATCCCGCAGGTAACCGCGTTTCCGGTCGTTCCCGCTCTCTGTTGGGATCGCAGCTCGGTGTAACGGAGCATCCGTTTATCTCGTTCCTGGTTTAGGGGACGGAGGGTCGCTTCAGTATAGACTCCGAAGAGTACGAGGCCATGTCCGTGGAAGTGACGCTTCTGCCGCGCAAGCTGCAGTTTCTGTGCCATCCGAATAAGAAGCAACAGCTCAATCAACCGCCCGCAGAGGCCATACCAAGCTAGAGCTCTAGGCGCCCCAACGCTTGGCCGACAGAGGGCCGGGAAGACCCTTCGGAGGACTCCCCGTAGCCCTGGGGGGGTTGGTCCTGCTCGGCGGAGGAGCCCCCAGGTCGTGATATTGGTTCGCAGTTCGTTGTCTGGAATAGTTTTCCTGGTCTTGGGATTTTCTGACCCAGTCTGATTATAACGAACATGCGAGAGACGACGCGTTTGACATTTACTGGGGTTACAATGACACGTATGTTACTCACGCTCGGGGGTTAATTGCGTTTTGTAGCCGCTGGGCTCTGATTGGCTGCGCAGACGCTTTCCATGTGAAATGTATTTTGTTTTGTCCTTGAGAGGGTTATTAAAGACATGAACGCCAAACGCCGCCTCAGGAAGCTGTATGTTTGTGTGGCTCCTGTAAGAGGGGCAGTTAAAGGGTTACACTCTGCCACGGATCAGCACCATGGGCAGGAGGGCAGGAGGGCAGCTGCAGGTTGTAGTGCGGGTAAGTGCTTTTATCACTTTCCTACCTTTTGGAAGAAGGCATCTTACGAAAACGGCATAGTGGGCGCGGGGAGGAATAAATTGCCAAGCAGCACACAAAAGGCAGGTCTGATATTTTTATTATTAAAACGCCGCGTCTCCTGTATTGCTTAGTAGTCACAGACAAGTAAAACGCACCCAAACATCTCATACAGGCAGCCAATGTCAGTAGTAAACATTAAAAGGGGGGGTGGTGTTATGATGGGGTACAGTACGAAACGATACAGAGTGGTAGCAAGATCCTCCAACGCTTCCGCCTTTGAATCTTGAAAAGCGCTAGAGGGGGTGTCAGGCAATGGAGTGTATACCCCGCTCAGCACTTAAAGGGTTAAACACAGCTTAGGTTCAAGTTACCGTTTCCTGGTATGAGAATTCTTGGTGATTTTATTCGGAATTAGCGGAGAATTTGGGGCCATCGCTTAACGCTTCATTTAAACAGGAAGGAGAGTCTGCGTTTATGGAGAATTAAAACGAATAAAAAACCCTCCAAGTTTCAGCTTTAATTAAGAGCTAAGGGGGGGGGATTTGTCACCCACCAGGTTACTCCAAATCCTATTTATTGCCCCCTTTGCCCTAAGAGGGTTGGGCACAGTCTGCTAAACAATGCAAGGAGAGTCCCGAAAGTCGGGCCGACAGCAGGACCCCAATACAGCCTGCGCTGAGGGATCATGGGAATCGCGCAGAAGCATGAATGGAATGAAAATCAGCGCTGGAAGATACAACGTAACAAAAAACCTATAATGCCAAAAGTGACCAGCGGGGAGCGCCATGGCTGGGGATGATGAGACTTTCTACCAACAAGCCCAGTGCTTTGGAGACCCCTGGGAGCTTTTCCTGGATTCTAATATAACAACATATTCACACATCATAAAAACCTAAATAAATAAAACATGGATATTGTGGTCGGGGGGGGGGTAAATAAAGGCATTCAAAGTCTTGTCTCTTTCTCCATAAACGTCACACGAGCCCCCCCTCACGTCATCTAAAAAGCCATGCAAACCGTTTGAAAGACGCTGCACAGGTTTGATCCATACATTAAGCTAAAGGAAAAACCACCAGCAGCCATCTATACCTGAAATTTGTATTTTCTCTCTCTGCATCTGTCACCATAACAACCAACATTTCTGCCCCTTGGGCCATTTCAGTGGTTGCTATGGCAACAAGACCACTTTTCAAACGTCTCATCTATATGTTTTCTGCCAGACGGGCAACGCTTTCACAATTTGTAGTTGGTCCCTCCCTGTCTGGGTTACCTTAACACCCAATATTCTTTACCCGAGGGCATTAAACTGGACCCTGCTTAACCTTTGATTTCCTGAATCCTTAACACACGTTACATACAAACAGGTTTTTAAAACAAATTCCATGATGAATAAACTGATCGCATCTCTGCGGACACCACGCGTTTCACCCGAAAGTCACGCCGGCGGCTGGCGTCAAAAGCCTCGGAGGAGACCCCTACCGTTAACCCCGAAAACACGGGCTTTCCCTGAACAAAGGCAACCTCACCATCCGACCGGCACAAAATGCCGACAGGCACTGGAGCCGACGGCTTTCTACATCAAATCCAAACTACAATGTATCAGAATTATAATCATAACAAATAAACACCCAAACTAAACCGTTATTCCCCCCCACCCGACATTCACAAAGCTGAGGTCTTCCCAATAACATTAACAGTGAAGGCCCCGGGCAGACCGTCCCGGCTACAGCATTAAAAGGATTCTGTTACTGTCTGAAAATATCACCGATAAATGGATATAAATCGGTAAAACGGCAGGAGCGTCGACGACAATCGCAACAACAGCACGGATCAGGAACGCGAACGCGCGAGGAGAGGCGGGGGGGTAGGAGACGATCCACGTCGCAGGACAGGCACATTCATCGTATAAATCTTTCTATAACAAGGCAAGTCGGGCTATTCGCGGCCGTAATGGATTCCTGTAATTTTTCTATATCTTATAGCTACATAAAGAAAAAAAAAACCCTCCTCCATACCCCCCCATATTTCAGATGTCATTGGTACAGTCCCCTTTTCTAGCACTTAAAGGCACATCGCACAAAAATCCATGTAGTCCCCAATGACGGCGTCCCTTTAGATGCACTCAACGCAGACCCCGTAAGCGGGGCTGTCCAACCGACCCCCCCCCCCCAGCTGTAGAGATTGTGAAACCTACAAGAAAATCCAGAAAAATGATGCTGATCCGTTAAAGCCCCTTTAAGATGTCATCGCACGGTTCCAGCATTCCGTTAAAGTAAAATTTTCTCGTTTTCACCTGGAAATAACCCCCCCCCCCCCAAGTCTTTTCATAAACAGTCTAAACACAAAACCAGCCGCAGGTAGGAATGATTCCAGCGATTCGCGGCTTCCGTCCACGTTCTGGAAGCCACAAGAACCGTTAGAAGTTACTCGCAGTCTTCGTGAAATCCGTAAAAAAAACAAAAAAAACACAAGGGCCGACCGGACCAGAAACGATGATTTTTCATTCACGCTCCAAAAAAATTTAACAGGTTCTAGGAGGCCCGACGGATAAATCCACGGAATTTGCTTATTTATACATTAAGTTCCGCATTATCGGGGACCTCTCGCCCGGTGGAAATCACGGCGGCCGGTATTTGCTTCCCACGTTGTATTAAATCTTCGTGAGAGGACCCCTTTACACCGCAGAGACTGGTGGTCTTCAGATTGCCGGTGTTTGGCTCGGTGGGTCTCCGGCTGACGCCATATTTTTTTATGGAACAAAAGCATCTTAAGGAACCGTCACAAGCTGGGCAAATACCGGGCACTCGGTCTCAAGAACAAGAATGAAGTCTCTTCCCACCTCTAGCTCCGGACACTCAGAAGAGCGTTCCTCTCGGCTCTCATCATCCCAGAACCCAGAACACACGGTCCGTATTCTTCATGACTTACAGAACTTCCGTCAGAACAGTCACTGCTTTGGTATTAAAAGTTGGGCTCCGACCGATAAACAGGCGGTGGGTTTAATGTTTTTGGGGAGGATTTATCTCAGTTGTCCCCCCCGCAGGTTTAGACAGTAGTATTGCACATGGTGTGAGACAGAAACAGAGTTCAGGTCTCCGAGCCGGAGCTCCGTCACAGTGGGCATCACATCCGAGGGTTATTTACAAGACACGAGCCGAGGGCTGCGCGGGATCCGGAGTCACGGGCAGCAGGGGTCGAGCCGAGGGCCGCGCGGGATCCGGAGTCACGGGCAGCAGGGGTCGAGCCGAGGGCCGCGCGGGATCCGGAGTCACGGGCAGCAGGGGTCGAGCCGAGGGCCGCACGGGATCCGGAGTCACGGGCAGCAGGGGCCAAGAGCCGGGAGGGATCCGGAGTCACGGGCAGCAGGGGTTGTCTATGACCAGCATGAGGTCAAAACCATAGACATCCAGCAGGTCCATGAGGAAGCTGCGGTCGCCCTGGGGGTCGAGCCCCATGCTGCGGGCGTGATCGGCCGTCAGGGTCTTGTCCTGGCTCGATGCCACTTCCAGCAGGATCTGGAATATTCTGTTGTTCTGCTCCATGAAGAACCTGGAAGCAGGAGTGAGACAAGGGGGGGGTGGGGGGGGAAGGGGGCAAGAAACAAAGATCCTAATCTGGAAATTTAAAGCGTCTCAATTACCTTTTATTTATAAATTTAAAGGTGCTGTTCCGCTTAAACATTAATCGCTTTCCCCACTTAAAAAAAAAAACAAAAAAAAAAACTAAAAACTTTCAGGCCCCACCCCCCAGTTAAGGCAATAGTCTAGTCCTTGCCCGAGTATCATACGACATTTAAGCGTTCCCAGCTAAAACTATGAACCAGGAAAAACATAAGAGAAGCGTTTAAACGTTCAGCGGCGCTGCGTTTAGTTTGTGGTATAAGTGGAACAGCAACATTAACAGTAGATTTTTCCGTTCACTCACGCCCCCCCCATGCACATTACTCGGGAGACACAGTTCGCGAACGTCGGACACTCACAGTATGAAGAGGTCCTCCTCGCAGGAGCCGCAGTCCCCGTCCACCTCCTGCGTGTACATCAGCAGCTGCCTGCAAGCAACCAGCGGCAGAATGATCAGCACAGCGGGGGTTAACGGCAGAACAGTCAGCACGGCGGGGGTTAACGACTATTACCGCGCTAAAATCATACCATCACCCCCCCCAAACAGACCCCAGAACCCCTCATCCTGCGGGGGTCTCTGTATTAAAGCCCCGGCAGTCACCTCTGGTCGTTGAGCCGCCGGTACTTCTCCTTGTCGGCGCCGTTGACGCGCAGGAGCGGCTGCAGGTGGTCCAGGTGAGTCTTCACGTTTTGGTTGTCCACGTAGACGTCGTAGAGATCCGGCTTGTGCTCAAAGATCTTCTCCGTGGTACCTGGCAACAGAAGCCAACGGGGGGCGAGCCGTGAGAAGAGGGAGAATGGAGGGGGGGGGTGATACGCCGGGGTATCTTTAGGGGGTAACAGGGTGTGAAATACATGATGGGGTCCGGTCCGGATACTCACACGCCACGTAGGAAACTTCCCCGTCCAGCACGTCTATATCCGCCACGTTCACGTAGAAGAACGGTTTGGACTCAGGGGCCGTCATTCCGATCCCTGGCAGGGTAACGTTGGCCAGACAGCAGCAGCAGTACACTGCGGGGCAGGAGGGGGGCGTTAGAGGACACGGTCATAACCCAGAGGGGCAAAGGGTTAAAAGGCAACATCAGGAAGTATTACTTTACGGAAAAGGGTAGTGGATGCAGGGAATAGCCTTCCAGCAGAAGTGGTAGATGCTAATACAGTGAAGACATTTAAGCAAGCATGGGATAGACATACGGCCAAGCTAGATATAGGATAAGGCCAGGGACCAAGGAAAGTATAATTACTAAATTATTTCTTTTTTACCCCATAATATAATGCTATAAACATCTTAACTCTACTGATTTTAACCCTTTGTGACGATCTGATGCCAATCCAATTTAGCCCCCCCCTTCCAGATGGGGGTATTACCTCTGTAGCAGACCACGCCCACAGGGGGCGGGGAGAAGATCAGGATTCGCTTCCGCAGAAGGGCAAATTTCCAGAGCACAAAGATTTGTTCCCCGAAGAACTTAATGAACTGCGACATGCAGCCGGCGGGGTGGGTGATCTAAACGGGACGCGGGGCGAGATTAACACATTAAACGCCAGGATATACAGACATTAAAAAAAAAAAAGTGTCCTTTAAATCTAAAGGGTCAAAGGTCAAAAGATTTCTATGACACCCTTTATGTTAATCAGCGACATTATGGGGGGGGGATGTTTATCAGAGCATTATTTCTATGATTAAAAAAATTATAATTCAATAAAAAAAAAATAAAAAAATGAAAGCCTGGAATAGGACGTATTTTTTATTTTTTATTTTTTTTTTTATTAAAAAAAAATATAATAAGATGCCAAAAAGTCTGGCTGGATAGAATATATGATAAAAAAAGTTTAAATCTGAATAGGACATTTTTATTTAAACAAAAATAATTTTTTTTTAAATGACAGTATAGAATAGCACATTATTAATCTCACTAACATATCACATTTTACTATGGAGGAGACTGCTGTGGTTTTACCCTCATCTCGGGATAGAGGTGTTTGTGTATGGATGGCAGCCAGGGGATTGGGGGCTGGTAGTTCTGTGCGTTCACTCCCACCGGCAGGACCCCCTTCTTGTCCTCATAGAAAGCCTCCAGGGGGGTATAGTGTCCTGGGATCTCCAGCTGATGCCTGCGGAACAGAAAGAGTTAATCCCAGAATCCAGGGCAGCCTCAGACATCCGACCTGCGGAACCGGTTCCGTTATATATATATATATATCGCCCACAGATTCCATGGCGCAGTTACAGTATATGACACGCAGGGCGGGGGGGACTCACCGGACTTGGTTCTCCAGAAAGTGCATGTACCGGTACAAGAGGGTGTAAGACGGGGACAGGATCCCCACGGACTTCATGCGCGCCCCGCGCTCCAGCTCGCTCTCCACGGGCATGTTGGCGAAGCAGGCCAGGCCGAAGAAGCCGCCTTTACGGAAATAACTGTCAAAGGAAAGAAAAAAAAGTAATTTCTTAAAATACAAACTTTTCCCCTCGAAACACCAACCCAAGGGCTCCGATAGTTTACGTCGCTTTTCCCAGCCGGACTCCAGACACTGAGGGCCGGCACCGGACCGAGCCGCCGTCAGACACGTAACGCCAGAGTATCGCCACATATACAGACGCGCAGCTCAACAAATAGAGGATCACGGATAGAAACAGTGTCTGCCAGCAGATCGGCCCCCGGCTGACTGTCCGATACTCACATGAAATCTGATTGGACGCGATGGGATCCACTGGCCATTGATTTGAACTCCACCCCCTCCAGATCGATCTCTTGAGGCCGGCACCATTCCACAATATTCCCTGAAGAAGGAGAAGAACATTTAAACGCATCTCCCATTCAACGAGACCACGCCCCCCGGGCCTAAAAGAGTGCAGCCCCCCTAGGGGCAGAGACCGCCTCCCCCCCCACCACCAGGGGCTGGCGAGAGGCCGACAACACCCCCCCAACCAGGGACCGGCGAGAGGCCGACAACACCCCCCCAACCAGGGACCGGCGAGAGGCCGACAACACCCCCCCAACCAGGGACCGACGAGAGACCGCCTCCCCCACCCACCAGGGGCCGACGAGAGACCGCCTCCCCCACCCACCAGGGGCCGACGAGAGACCGCCTCCCCCACCCACCAGGGGCCGACGAGAAACCGCCTCCCCCACCCACCAGGGGCCGACGAGAGACCGCCTCCCCCACCCACCAGGGGCCGACGAGAGACCGCCTCCCCCACCCACCCACCAGGGGCCGATGAGAAAAGTTAGTCAATATGGTGAACATTTGGGAGACATTTTGTTTCTATGGCAACAGCTCATCGGCACCTGCTTTTGTGTCACATGACAATTAAGCGATCCTGGGGTAAATAAATGATGGTTCAGGCAAAATCTGGCGTAAGCAAAGAATTCTGGGCGTTACATTTAGGAGTCGGTGGAACCGCAGCTTTAAAACGGCCGCACGCGTCAGCAACACACAGGACGCGTCCACAGACGTGTATTCACTAAAATCAAGCGTTCTACCTTACTGGTAAGTGGAACTGCCTCCCAGCAGAGGTGGTAGAGGCTGGTACAGCGAGGGAATATAAACACACATGGGACTCGAGAGGTTTCTCCTACGAGAAAGCGGCTTCCTCCTTCAGCAAACCTCAAACCGGAGCTGGGCTGAGTCACGGCGGAGGTGGCCGCACACGCAGAACGATCCGTGTTTGAGCAAATAACACATATTAAAGTTTACACGGGGAGGGGGGGGGACTGGGATGACACGTGTTGCATGCGTGTTACGGAACAGAGCGGCTTCTAATCAATGAACCTCCTTCCGCCGGCTTCCCGTCGCCAGATACTTTATTAAAGAGACAGCTGCGCCGCGGAATAAAATGGGTTAATGTGGAAAAATCCCAGAAACGGGTTAAAGAACAGAATCTAACCCTACAGGCTCAGAGGCACTGAATGGATGGATTACTTTAGCAAGAGGGTGGTAGATGAATGGAACAGCTTCCCGGCAGAAGTGGTAGAGGGTAATACAGTGAGGGAATTTAAACACGCATGGGATAGACATACGGCTCCTGAATCCAAGACGAGACCAACGACTGATTAAGGTTTGAGTCTGCGCCGGGTGTAACGGTCACCCACCCTTTAATGCTCCTGGGGGGCTGTAGCTGTAACCTTCCCCCCCCCCCCCCCCTTGTTGCCCCTGGGGGGCCGTAGCTGTCACCTTCCCCCCTTGTTGCCCCTGGGGGGCTGTACCTGCCCCCACCTCCTTTGTTGCCCCTGAGGCGGTACCTGCCCCCCACTTCCTATCCCGAGTGGCAGGTGCACTCACCGCTGCGGGGGTCGAAAGTCACCACAAACACGGCCACGATGTGGTCATCCTCCAGCTGAGGTACCGGGGAGAGCTCCTGGATCGGCCTTCGACCCCAGCCCGCCCCGTACCCCCGCTGCCGATCTCCCTGCTCAGCCTCCGGAGCTGGACTCAGCCCCGGCCCCTCGGCATAGTCCAGCAGCGGCGCCCGGTCCGTCCGCCCGGCCATTCCGCTCACAGCTGGCTCCAACAGGGGCCCCGGAAATTAAGGGGCGGGGCCCAAGCGGCTCTGGCTCTGAGCGATACAGCACTTTCACATTCTACGTCACTTCCGGCCGGAGCCAGGTGGCGATTGTAGATATCTGTGTGATGCTTATAGAGTAAAGGGGCATTAATGCGCGGGCTGTGCCCCCTAATACTCCTTCCCCGGGCCTGGGTAAAGAAGGGGCAGCCCCAGGGGGCACCGAGTACCTGGATCATGAATTATTTAATTAGACTTAAGTGCTTAAAAAGGAGAAAGACCCTCAATAAACATGGCGCGTTCACAAAGATCCAGCTAAACCCCAGACAGCACCGACCCCGCGTGACGCCTGCGCTGTGTCCCGTGATATTCTGCCAGACCTATCATTTGCCTCCTCGAGGGCAAAATTTACTTGCTGACCTGTATCTCCCAAGTGTCCCTGTCCAGGAGGACCAGTACCTCCTTTAACCTTTTACCTTACGGTATTTGCTCTCCTTATCCCTGATTGGAAGTTGCCGTACCTGCTCCCGGGATCGGTCCCGCAGGCTATTTGGGGAAAACACATCATTAACACATTATTGAGACTTTACGCTAAACCACGATCCTAATCCGCTCCGCATCGTGCCCTCCGGAACGAATCACCGCAGGGATACCGAGAAAGCCCTCGCCGCCGCGCAGAAATGGAACAGAAACGGCGGAAAGACGATGGCCGCGTTTCCTGACACTATGGCTTTTCCTCCGCTGTTGTAAAATCTAAAACAGAAATTAGCATGTGTACCAAAAATAGCATTTTAACCACAAAAAACCCCCTCACATTTTAAGCTTCTATGCACTAAATAAACTACGTTATGGGATTTACAGATCAAGCAAAGTCATAAATATATATACATACTGTGTGTATATATATATATATATATATAAACACCCCCCCCCCCCCCTATTAGCGTGTCCGGCTGCACGCTACATGAGCATAAAATCCTAGCGCACGGCCCCAAAAATCCAGCCTTCGGTCGCACCTATGTCATCACGTGTGAACTAAAAGTGTGATGTCATATCCTGGCACCCCGTGCAGCGCCATTTAAAGCAGCCTGTGCCAGCGCCGCGCAGCCTCCATGCTGCATGACTGCCAACGTTTACCCCCAGCAAGTCGTGTCCTAGACACCGGAGAACGAAACGGGGACTGCAGTCCCGAATCCCTCTGGATAAAATCGGGACTGTCCCTCGCAAAGCAGGACAGTTGGGAGGCATCATGGTATAAACGGGTCAGGTTGGGGGGATCAGAGATCTGTCCGATTGAGCAGCGGCACTCATCGGCCCTCTGGTTTTGCCACAGTCTGACTTGCCAACCCTGGACGTTGCGTAGAGTTATATACAGCCACATATGTACATGCATGTTGTAAGGCTCCATATATACTCTATATGTTCCCCTCCGTGTGATTCACACGCATCGCTAATTAAAGAAAAGTAACGAGAAAGGAGTTAATTGGATAACGAGGTCGTGAAGCTGCGGTTTGCATTCCCCCTGGGAGACGGAACACGTTAAATATTTAATGCTAAGCAGCAGGCTTGTTGCCAACGAGGCTTAGAATAGCCCCGGTTTCTGCCCCCGCCTCGGAAACAAGGTTAAAAAATATAGATATTGGACTGTAAGATATTTTAATAAAATCTGGAAAGATTGACTGAGGATGATAGGGTTTGGCATGCAAGAGAGATAAATAGGACAAATCATGTTGTTTCTATGGTAACAGCCCAGTTACAGTACCTTATTCTGTCTTGATATGTTCTGTTACAATGTTGTGGCATCGCTCTGGTTAACCTGTGATGAGATTCCTAAAGAAATATATGAAATCGCATTAAAATTAGTTTTTTTTACAAATGTAGATTTTGTATTTACATGACGTTTTTAGACAATTGCAAAATTAGCCATGTGTGTCCTTTCTGTTATCCAGACTATAACTAGACCTTCAAAGTCATGATCATACTGCCTGTTGTTAACAATAGAATGGCTCAGTTTTAATCATGCAGTCGGACTCTCTGACTAATGAAAGTCTATGGAGGAACGGACTTCATTAGCATTGCCATAAAGAATCAGCTTAGTGCGGTGTTTGAGCCGGGAAAGTCACCCAAAATATCACATGACTGACAGCAACGGCGGCTCCAGATCTGCAGATAAACGGAGTTTATTGGAACAAAATGAGATAAAACCACTGGGGGGTTATATTACTGTATACAGTGCTGGGGGTTATATTACTGTATACAGTGCTGGGGGGTTATATTACTGTATACAGCGCTGGGGGGGTTATATTACTGTATACAGCGCTGGGGGGTTATATTACTGTATACAGCGCTGGGGGTTATATTACTGTATACAGCGCTGGGGGTTATATTACTGTATACAGCGCTGGGGGTTATATTACTGTATACAGCGCTGGGGGTTATATTACTGTATACAGCGCTGGGGGGTTATATTACTGTATACAGTGCTGGGGGTTATATTACTGTATACAGCGCTGGGGGGTTAAATTACTGTATACAGCGCTGGGGGTTATATTACTGTATACAGCGCTGGGGGGTTATATTACTGTATACAGTGCTGGGGGTTATATTACTGTATACAGTGCTGGGGGTTATATTACTGTATACAGAACTGGGGGGGTTGTTACTGTATACAGCGCTGGGGGTTATATTACTGTATACAGCGCTGGGGGTTATATTACTGTATACAGCGCTGGGGGGTTATATTACTGTATACAGAGATGGGGGTTATATTACTGTATACAGCGCTGGGGGTTATATTACTGTATACAGCGCTGGGGGGTTATATTACTGTATACAGCGCTGGGGGTTATATTACTGTATACAGCGCTGGGGGGTTATATTACTGTATACAGCGCTGGGGGGTTATATTACTGTATACAGTGCTGGGGGTTATATTACTGTATACAGAACTGGGGGGGTTGTTACTGTATACAGCGCTGGGGGTTATATTACTGTATACAGCGCTGGGGGTTATATTACTGTATACAGCGCTGGGGGTTATATTACTGTATACAGCGCTGGGGGTTATATTACTGTATACAGCGCTGGGGGGTTATATTACTGTATACAGCGCCGGGGGTTATATTACTGTATACAGCGCTGGGGGGTTATATTACTGTATACAGCGCTGGGGGTTATATTACTGTATACAGCGCCGGGGGTTATATTACTGTATACAGCGCTGGGGGTTATATTACTGTATACAGCGCCGGGGGTTATATTACTGTATACAGCGCCGGGGGTTATATTACTGTATACAGCGCTGGGGGTTATATTACTGTATACAGCGCTGGGGGTTATATTACTGTATACAGCGCCGGGGGTTATATTACTGTATACAGCGCCGGGGGTTATATTACTGTATACAGCGCTGGGGGGTTATATTACTGTATACAGCGCTGGGGGTTATATTACTGTATACAGCGCTGGGGGGTTATATTACTGTATACAGCGCTGGGGGTTATATTACTGTATACAGCGCTGGGGGGTTATATTACTGTATACAGCGCCGGGGGTTATATTACTGTATACAGCGCTGGGGGTTATATTACTGTATACAGCGCCGGGGGTTATATTACTGTATACAGCCTTGTGACTTCCCCTTTAAAACCCTCAACATTTTTCAGAATGAACCCTTCCACTAGAGGGCAGCAGTTCTTAATCTATATAAGTTCGCTCTTGGCAGGTTAACGAAAGTATCGCATTTTGTGGCTAACATTATGGGTAAGCAAAGTGTTAGGTGGGGTGGGTTCGGGGAGTCAAATAAAATGCCAGGAGATATGGGGGGGGGGGTTATGTATAAAGAGCAAGCTGTACAAATGTAGGATTAAGCAGAAACTGTACGTTGATCGCTATGGTGATGAGTATTTGGTTGTCTAGAACGAGCAAATGGATTTGTGAGAAATGATAAAGAAATAATGTCTGTGGGCTGTGTTGGGCATCTCATGACCTCTGGCCATTGGCTAGCAGTCTGTACATAGACAGCGTGTTATCCTATCCTAATGCCCCCCCGGATAAGCTTGTGCTGATCCTGAGCAGTAAATGGTTAATGGTGATGGGTGGGGTAGATTTTGGGGCCAGGTGCTACCACTAGGTAATTGTCCTTTTGCTCTGGGTCTCGGGCTGCAGGGTATATAAAACTGCTGGGTGGGGTTTTCAGCGCATGTTCTTTTGTTCGCTGAGCATGGGAGTTGCTGGTAATTGTCAGGTATGCTGCGGGGTTTATGAGTCAGGAGCAGGCTGAGCTCTGGGTATCTGTGTGGAGTCAGGAGCAGGCCGAGCTCTGGGTATCTGTGTGGAGTCAGGAGCAGGCTGAGCTCTGGGTATCTGTGTGGAGTCAGGAGCAGGCCTTCAATATGCTGTGTCTTGTCTTTGGCAGGGATGAAGTCTGTCATGGCCTGCGGATCTGGACTGGTTCAGCGGTTGGACTTTTCTAGCAGCGACGAGGAGACTGGCGGCGCCGCCGGAGAGGCTTTCAGGAGCCCCCGGAAATCTAGAGAGCCACCGGCGTGGAGGGTCAGCAGAAGCCCATTCCCCACCACACCTCAGCGGAATGAGCGAGGTGTCTCCCCGGCCCTGGAGGACGCTCTCGACGGGAGTCCATGCAGTACTAGTGACTGCTCCCCAACACCTGATCGCAAGGGTGCGAATGCAGAATGTCCCGGGACCCCTCTCCATTATAGCACATGGAAGAAACTGAAGCTCTGTGATACCCCTTATACCCCAAAAGTATGTTGCCCTAGCCTAACTTGTTGCTCCTTATGATGTACTGTAGCTCAGGGCATGCTATGCTAAGCTTTGTGTTGTCCAACTGGTGAAGCAGGTTTGTGGCCCCTGGGTGGGGATACCCCTGCCAGGGGCAAATGTAGATTTTTCTACTCTGAATAGTTACGTGTTGGCTTATTCTCCTCGCAG
Source organism: Spea hammondii (assembly GCA_029215755.1). Classification (NCBI taxonomy): domain Eukaryota; kingdom Metazoa; phylum Chordata; class Amphibia; order Anura; family Pelobatidae; genus Spea; species Spea hammondii. The sequence continues at coordinate 2,844,048 of JARDYJ010000004.1, forward strand.
AGTCTGCTGTATAAGACCCTTCCCTCACCTGGCTCCAGGGTACCCTGCAGGGGACAGAGACTCCTGCGCTTTGCGGCTGGCACCGGAGCTGGCCTCGATGGCCCTGCGCTGGTTAACGTTAACCCCTTCACCCCTGAAACCTATCGTCAAATGCAATTCCAGCCTAATGGAAAGAGGAAGGAGAGAGATGAATCTTGCAGGTGACTATATAGGAACGTACGGCAGAAAACTATATTCCGTTGCAAGGAACACGAGGGTCACTTCTGATTGGCTGCTCAGTGCTATTAAAGGCAGATGCGTAGAAACGTGGGTTCTTATCTGCCACCAAATCCTTCCAGCCCGACTTGTTTGCCTGTTTTTCTTGTCTATCTTGCTACATAATTAGTTGGGGGTGGAAATTAACCCTTCTCTTTCAGAACAGAGAGGGCAGGAAGCATACTTGGGTATGCTGCTTGCACATGCTCAGTAGAACTCCCTTTGTAGTCAATGGCAGCCATGTGCAAAACTCTAATTCCAGTTTCTGAAGCTGAAGAGCTGTCTAAAGTTCTACCTCAGTAACTAATGAATGCATGCTTAGATCTGCATGCAGTGAAACGCGTTGGTGAATATGCAGAAGTAATTAACATGTTAAAATAAAATATGTTTTGGGGTTTAAACTGTTCCTTTAACCAAATACCTGAGGTCTCTTTATTGGTTTAGCCCCCTACCCATCCTAGTCCATGCTATAATATAGGGATGGCCATAATGCGCCCCAAACCCCTGCTCCAGGGGGTGGTACAGGAGTTTTGACTGCTCTCTATTCTAGGGTCCATGGTTTGTCTAATCCTTTACCTTGTTGATGGAAATATTACGATTGCTCACTTCTGTTACAAGGCATGCGGAGCAAATCTCAGAAGGTCCCCTTAAAGCAGGGGTTCTCAAACTGCGGCCCTCCAGCTGCTGCAGGACTACATCTCCCATACTCCTCAGCCAGCCCCTTAGATGAAGGAGCATTATGGGAGATGTAGTCCTGCAGCAGCTGGAGGGCCGCAGTTTGAGAACCCCTGCCTTAAAGCTTCATTAATAAAAAGCTCCATAGTGCAATCTAGACAACTGTCGCCATCTGCTGGTAGGATAGTAGAATGCTTGTCAAGAATTTATAGTTTTTTTTTTTTTTTTGTTGTGGTTTCTTCTTTCAGATCTGATCCAGTGAAAACTGTGGAAAAAGAACATTTGGGTCTCCAGTCCAAGGTATGGAAATCAAAGGAAAATGCTAAATGTCTTCTGCTTTATCACTATGCATGGAACTCTAAAATATCTACCTATATATATATATATATATATATATATATATATATATATATATATATATATATATATATATATCTCTATATCCTTATGCTCTAATTGCATGGAAATATAAATTAGTGCCTCGCCAAAAAGCTGACGCTTGATTTGCTGAAAGAGTCTTTCTTTCCCAGAGGTTTATGTTACGGGAAAGAAGCATGGTGTCTCGCTACAAGACTGAGTTCTTGGAGATAGAAATAATTGGGTCCGGCGAGTTTGGCTCGGTCTACAAGTGCGTGAAGCGCCTGGATGGATGTCTTTATGCCATCAAACGCTCCAAGCGGCCGTTGGCTGGGTCCACGGATGAGTGAGTACCTCTGGCTTGAAGCTTGCTTTGTGCTGGTGGGATATCGGCTCCTCTGCTACTTCCATCTTCAGCCTCTTGGCATATGCATGGAATCCGAACATGTGCTCATGGTTGTTACTCTTCCTATAGGCAGCTTGCATTGCGTGAAGTCTACGCGCATGCTGTGCTTGGACACCATCCCCATGTGGTACGGTACTATTCTGCCTGGGCTGAGGATGACCACATGATTATCCAGAATGAGTACTGTAATGGTAAGGCCAACCTTATTCATTACTTGGTCTTGTCTTAGATTCAGGAGCCAAAAAACCATATATTTAATTTCCCTCACTGTTACGCTCTGCCACTTCCACTGGCAGGCTGTTGCACTTATCTACTACCGTCTCTGTAATGTAAAACTTCCTTCCATTCGATCTAAGCCTCTATGGACTCTGGTACTACCATTTCTCCTCCTGCAGTCCTTAAGGTCTGATTTCTGTGTGTTCTTTCTAAAAAGTAGTTGGTTGAAGGTTTCGTGTTTATTTTCTCTTCAGGTGGCAGCTTGCAGGACCTGATCAATGAGAACAGCAAGAGTGGACTCCTCGTGATGGAGCAGGAGCTGAAGGAGATCCTCCTCCAAGTGTCCATGGGACTGAAGTACATCCACAGCACTGGCCTGGTCCATATGGACATGAAGCCAAGTCAGTTCCTGTGACAGATGAGCTGCTGGACCTACTTTATAAGAACAGAAACCCATTAAGAAGGGTTCTGACTTCAAAGTAATGGGGGGGGGTTATCATATTGAGGTGGAAATGCCAAGTTTTCTTAAATCCCTCGAATAATTAAACACTATTGGCTTCTTTCCTCCTGTATGTTTCCCAAACCTCTTGCATGTCCCGCACATCTGTAACTTTCCAGTATCTGCCACCCAAAACATATTTATGGATTACCGTTCCAATCCTCACCCCAGTGGAGTTGCTTTCGGCAGGGGCGCTGCTCGCCTGATCGTAGCGATTACCTGGACGTCACTGTTTGGGTTTGAAAGTCTTAAGACTCAGACTGTCCGCTTTTTGTGATCTTCAGGTAACATTTTCATCTGTCGGAAGATAGCGGGGAACGCGGAGGATGAGAGCGATGGTGAAGACGATCCAACGTCTGCCGGGGTCATGTACAAAATCGGTATGTTAATGTTGCTCTTTAAGATCATAGACCATTGATGATAAAACCTGGTTTGTAAACCTTCTTAAGGCGACGTGTTAAATAACCAATCGCCAATCATTGCCTCTGATCCAACTATACTTAGCACTTCAGATGATGGTGTGCAACTTTAACTGATAAGAATCTTTTTCGTTAAGCTGAGTCTAATTAGTCCTTGATTTATGGTACATCTCTTCCAGGAGACCTTGGGCATGTGACATCCACGACAAAACCGCAGGTTGAGGAAGGGGACAGTCGGTTCCTGGCCAATGAGATCCTTCAGGAGGTGATGACTATTGCCTTGCTTATCTTATAACGGTTTATTCAATGGATGGGTGGCAACATCCAGCTCCAGGAGAGAGTAACAAAGTAACTAGAGTTTCCACTTGCTTGTGGCATATGGCTAAGCTGGCTTGTGGAGAGCAATTGCCCCATCTGGAGTAGCTTTGTATAGAAGGTGCAATGATGTATCCTTTAACTCTGTTGCAGGATTATAGCCAGCTGCCGAAGGCAGATATCTTTGCCCTTGGCCTCACCATAACAGTGGCAGCTGGTGCAGACCCCCTTCCCTGTAACGATGACGCCTGGCACCATATCAGGAGGGGCAACCTACCGGAAATCCCACAGCCGCTCACCCCTGCCTTCCATGACCTTCTCAAGGTGAGGAGCGCGGTGCATGTTAACCAGCCCTAAATAGAGGTGCTTGGGATATGGTATCATTCCAATCATACATGCAGCTAACCTGCTTTGAAATAAGTGCTATGGCTCATGGGGGTTGTGATTAAGTATGTTAAAGCTACATGCTAACTAATGGCTTCTCTGGAGGTCCAACTGGTTCTACCAACTGTCCCATCAGCCTCGGTGGGGGAAATAGTCAATGGTTCAAGTTGTGGCTGTCGTGTCCTGTAAGAACTTGAAGAGCCTAGATATCTGCTGCTGAAACACTTGGGAGAAAATGTGACTCCTTAGCGTCTGTGACTGTTGGTCCAATGGCTTAGACAACCAGTTCTGCTACCGTATGGTGAAGTCCAGGGGTGATATTAACCTGGATACTAAACTTCTGTTCCTTAAGGTGTTGATTCACCCAGACCCAGCTAGGAGACCAGCAGCTGCCGCCCTCGCTAAGAACCTGGTTCTGAGACGTTCCGTTGGGAAAGCTGCTCAGCTCCAGAAACAGCTGAATGTGGAAAAGTTTAAGACGGCCATGCTGGAAAGGTGATCTGAGGCTCTTGTGAGAATCGAGCCCTACTTGGGGCATCATGTGGTGGGCTCTTAGAATTGGAATGCATGGGGTGCCCCCCCCCCCCCCCCCCCCCAAAAAGCTAGAACACTAATTTGGTTAACTGTTCTTCACATCTTTCTTCTGCAGGGAACTGAAAGCTGCTAAATTAGCTCAGAGTTCCAGCAAGGATGTGTGTCCCGATCTCCCCTCCAAGGCGGACATGCTGTGCCAGGGCAGGAGGCGTCTTGTTGGTGGTAAAAACACACGCTCTTTGAGTTTCACCTGTGGAGGCTATTAAGCAGCCCATCTGTCAAACTGCCGAGACAGGACTCTGGCTGATAATCGCACGCCGGCTTCGGAAAAACGTGGACATCCTTTTTCTAAGACTGCACTGGAACACCAATGGTTAATACTACAAATTAAAGAAGAACCCGGCGTCTTGTCTGTTCACTACAGCTGCTCTCAGAACTAACTATTTTTATTGTATAATTTTTTATGCTGATTGAATGCAGCGCCTTGTAAATTATTTTATTGTGAGTTTTAAATAAAACTTTTAATCTTTAATCTGAATTATATGGTGTTCAGGTTCCTGCCAGCGGCCACACAATGCCACGTCTTGGGAACCAGGGGAAGAACACGCATAGTGACTTGGGTTACTGTCTCAAATACACGCATGTAACAATTACTTGTCACAACATATGAACATGGTAATAAGGAGGAAGGTAGCCGGTTCTCTGATGTGAAATGTGTTGGCCATCCATATGATGCCTCATTGGTCCTATAGATTGGGTAGCCTTCTCCATCCATTCTAAGACATCTGTGGATACGGCTCCTAGTGTCCCTCAGCCTGCTGCAATAGCTTTCTACCCTACAACCGCTTGTATTCCATGTGCACGGATCATGTCACGTTCTTGCCCGGGGCACCATCCATGGCCAGCGATGGACGCGGTGGTCCCCTTGGCTCTTTGGGGCATTGCTGCTTTTGAAGAGACCCCCTATAATGGGGGGGGGGGGGTCAGTCTTTCACAAGATGACAGCTGCTAATGGCTTATTTCAAGACTGAGGCACAAAACCTTCAGTCACTGTATGGCACTACATTCCCTCGCCTGCATATCGAAAGACTAACTCTGCTGTTGTCTTAAAGGACCAATCTAGAATCTGTTTTCCAATCTGGTGTCCAAAGACCAAACAAAAAAAAGTGATTTAACCATATCCGGAAAATGACTCATTTGCCTGGAATCATTTAAAACCTCGCAGCATCCACAGGAGCCAGGTTTGAATAATTTAGCGGTTGAGCATTCTATGGACAGTTTTAAAATTATGAATAATTAACTACAATTGTAAATAAATATGGCTGCTGTTTTTGAGGTGGGTGGGGGGCACAGTTATTACACAGTGAGCCTGACCACCATATCCCTATAGATTAATTTAACTGAGTTCTATGTTAAACTGGCAAAAACATTTAAAAAAATAAAAATAAAACTACTTTTACAGTCTCTATCACCATAGCAACCAAAGGTACGGTCTGTTTAATTGGTTACTATGGTAATGATGTCTAGGTTTGCAATAGAATCGCTTTTTACACAATAACCCACAAATGGCCCCCTTTTTTTAGGAATGTTATACAAAAACCCAACCGCTTTGATATATACATTTGGTATATACTTTGGTATAAACAGTGAAAGGAACCATTTTCCACCGACTCCCTAACTCTATGGCAGACTCAGACTGAAGTACCGGAAGTGTGGCATGATGCACGCAGAAGCAGGGCGGAAGTGTCTTGGTGGCTGCCGGAAGTGAGGTTGAGCTGTGCTGTAGAGTCAGTGTCCCCTTGCGGAATCTCACGTGGGTAGAGCAGAGTGACCCTGGTGAGGTGAGTGGGTCTGTAATTGGGGTAAATCTTCGTGTAAAACACCCACAGGTTGCCCCATGCCAGCTTGCTGTATGCCTACAGTCAGGTTACGTGGGGTGTCGGGGGGGGCAAGTTTCTATATGCTGTGAGTCTTAGGGGGCTGTATTTTTCTTAGCCTTGTCTTTTAATGTCACCTACTTGAAATATATAAAGTATGATAAGTCTTAGCTAATCATAGCCTTAGAAATTATTGCGTAATCAAAATGTCATTTTTGGGAGAAAAATTCCTAAAAAGGGTTCTGAAAATATTTATACTAATGTTATTAGGAGCGGAATATTTATGGCTCAAAATGTAGGTAATTAGTTAAATGTATATTTTTGACATTTCAATTTTATTATAATTTCATGTATGCTTTGTTGGAATTATTTATTCTTGCATCAATTTAACTAATTCTGCTAACAAGTAAATTGTTTGGAAATGTATGGGTCAAACAGTCAGTTTTGAGCGCCCCGGTCCTGGTCCGAGAATAAAAATTAACACTGATCAGTGTATGTTTCTTATTTCTTTGTATTCAATAAAATAAGTATAAAAAGATATACATATTAATATTGAATGCAACATCCACTGTAGGGGTGAATACTTTAAATGCAATGTTAGGAAGTTTTACTTTACTGAGAGGGGGGTAGATAAGAGGAACAGCCTCACAGCAGAGGTGGTCAAGACTAATACAGTGAGGCTAATAAGCACCCATGGGATAGACATACGGCTCCTGAATCTAAGACGAGACCAATGACTGATTAAGGTTTGAGTCTTTACAGCAGGAGGAACAGGCAGACTAGACGGGGGCCGGATGGGGGCCGATCCGCCGGCAGTACATTGCAGTTTCTGTCATGTTGGCTGTTAAGTAATATAAAAGATAACGATCCGTATTTTGTTTAAATCATTATTTTTTTGCTTGTTTTTAGATACCGAAATTCCAAACTGAAAAAGCCTGAAGTAAAACGCGTCAGATGTTCCGCAGACCAGCAGTGCAGGTGCGTAGGAGATGCTTGTACATTGTGCCCTGGGAGGCTATAATCATACCCGGGGACTTTCCAAAAGAGCTGCCTCTGAGACCTGAAATATTAACCCTTTAATACCCCAGCATGAAGATTCTACGTAGCAACTCGCTCTAATACCTGCCCTCATTGTTTAAAGATACACTTAGTCACCTGCATTCAAGCAGGGGTATCAACCATAACATACTGGGAGCCAACGACTGATTAAGGTCTGCGTCTTTACAGCAGGAGAGACGGGGGCCGAATGGGGCCGATCTGCCGGCAGGTTCTATGTTTCCATGTTTGGAGCCATTTGTATCGTCCAATCAGTGAATGTGATTTGTCTCCCCAGCTGTTCCGGCAGTTTGTAAGATGCGAATCTATAGATTCTTCCATGATGGTGTTGGAACGCTGTGAGTATTTTTAACCCTTTAAACTCCTTTCCAGCAAGTAAGTACCCCACTTACCGGTACTTCTGAGTCCACGGTGTGTAGCCGGGGCAGCGTGTAGAACTTCCGCTGCAGGCAGAAGGAGGCGTGGCTAGCAGCGGGGGTTGCAGGGAACTCTGATCTCTGACAGTCGGGGAAGGTCTGCGCGATGGACGCAGACAACCCCCGCTGCTAGCCACGCCTCCTTCCGGCTGCAGCGGAAGTGCGTGGGATCTACACGCTGCCCCGGCTACATGACAGGGAAGTCAGAAGCACCGGTAAGTTGGGGGGGGGGGAGTGTTAAATGGGGGGCATAAGGCATTTCTGGAGGCAGAGTGCTCTGTGAAATGCCTTTTAACCCCCTTAATGCTACTCTGCCTCCAGAAATGCCTTTTTAACCGTCTATACGCCACTCTGCCTCCTGAATGCCTTAAATCTCCCTATATGCCCCTCTGCCCCATAATATGCCTTTTAACTCTCTAAATGCCAGAGTGGCATATAGGGGTATAAGGCATTTCTGGAGGCAGAGTGGCACATAGGGGGTCAAAAGGCATATCATGGGGCACAGTGGCATATAGGGTTAAAAGGCATATCATGGGGCTCAGTGGCATATAGGGGGTATAAGGCATTTCTGGGGCAGATGTGCATAACTTGGGGGCAGGTTGGAAAATAGAAGGAAATAAAACCAAAATTTCTCAATCATAGCTTTTATAAAAAAAAAATAGTTTAGATGAATTAACATTTACTGGTAAAACTTTTTTCCTATAGGGTCGTCTTATATTCAGGCTTTTTCTTTTTTCCTAAATTAATATTGAGATTTGGGGGATTGTCTTATAATCAGGGTCGTCTTATAATCGAGCAAATACGGTATATTATATATGTTACGTTCGATATTATATGTTATATATTGCATATGGTCTGTATTGGGAATGTATGGAGTGATCGGTTGCCTCGGAATCTGCTTTCTCTCAGCTCTGAACAGGGTGCAGCTGCTGGGCAGAGTGGGTCAGGACCCGGTGATGAGGCAAGCGGAAGGCAAGAATCCGGTGACCATCTTCTCGCTGGCCACCAATGAGCTGTGGAGGTCGGGAGAGAGCGAAGTTTTCCATACAGGTGAGGATCCGTGGGGTTGAACCCTGTGCAGGAGACCTCAGAGGCTCTTGCTTTGGCTTTAATTATTATTATATATATTATATTTACATTATTATTATTTATTGTTTTAAATAGCGCCATCATATTCCGCAGCGCTGTACAATAGATCGAAGCAGAATGCAGGAGCCAGACTCTGCCTTCTGTAAATAAAAAGATATTTAATAAAAATATCTATTCTTTCGATCATTTTAAATGCATTTTAAGGCACAGGGTCGCAAATTCTTATTCCTTATTCGTCAGTGAAATCCCCTCAACAGCTCCCCGACCTTTCCAAAAGTTACCAAAATGACAACTTTTACAACCCTGACCCTTTTCAGAGAGATTGAATATTAATGTTTAAGTTCCCTGTAGGGCTGCAACTAACAATTAAATGCCATAGTGCCCTCTGCTATGCCCAATACCCCCAATATGCCACTCTGCCCCCAAAATGCCACTGTGCCCCAGATATGCCACTCTGTAGAGTAGATTTTGTTTTAAAACCTCTCCTTCTCTAGGTGGAGACATTAACCAGAAGACCACATGGCACAGAATATCCGTATTCCGACCTGGTCTCCGGGATGTGGCCTACCAGAACGTAAAGAAGGGGTAAATACACATACTACTGTTTAAGGGTTTGGGGTCACTTCATGGAAAAGAAGGATATTTCTTTCTGTAACATAATCGGGGTTTATGGGTTTTCTAACCATCGATTTTTAAACTTGACCTTGGATCAGCGAACACCATGCGTGCCATTGGAACACAGGGGTGATGGGAGTGATAAAGGGCCATTGGAACACAGGAGTGATGGGAGTGATAAAGGGCCATTGGAACACAGGAGTGATGGGAGTGATAAAGGGCCATTGGAACACAGGAGTGATGGGAGTGATAAAAGGGAAAAAACAAATGTAATACAACATAGTTCTGTTTTCCTCCTCCCAGCGCCCGCGTATACGTAGAAGGAAAAATTGACTACGGTGAATACACAGATAAGAACAATGTGCGGAGACAGGCAACCACCGTTATAGCAGGTGAGGAATAAAGGAGCCGGCGTCTGGAAATTCAGAAGAAATCCCTATTTTTGCCTCCTGGTGCGGGGTAAAGCGCAGTATACTTTTTGCCACTAGAGGGCAGAGTTTACACAGACATGGCCGCTTTTAATTCTTTTTCTTTCTTTTTTCTTTACAGATAACATCATATTTCTGAGCGACCAAAAAGACAGATCATGATCGGCTTGTCCATGCGCACGCACCCCTTCCCTGTACGCCGAGCACTTGTATTTCTCGATTATAATTTAGTTAACATTTGTTATTTTTTTCCTTAGTGAAATAATAAACAATACCCTTTTCTAGAAAGTATCCCTGTGCTGCTTCTTCCCCTCCTTCATGCCCCAGCCGCCCTTTTCCACCATCTACAATTAATCTCTTATTTTATCATACGTAGATTTTTTTTTTTTTTTTATGTTACGTTAGGTTGGATTTAAATAAGTTAAAAAAAACAAAATTACCAGTAACAATAAAATTGACAATGAACTAAAGTAACAAGAACATGATCACACGGAAGACGTCCTCGTACAGATGGAGGAGTGGGCCCTGCTCCGGAGAGCTTACAATCTGTTTCTGGTTAACTGAAATAGGTTTGGTCTTCTCTGTGGCTTTATAACCCAGGCTGTAAGGAATCCATGAAATAGTTAATAAGCTTTGAACATATCAAGTGCCCTTGTTTAGTTTGGCCAGTCACACCATTTTTTTCTCCCCTGATGCCCCTCTTTTCTAGGAGGTCAGAATGTTTGCTGGGTATGAGGGGATCGCAGGGTTCTACAGCCCTAAAAGCCCCGATAATGTGTATAGAAACAGCAGGAAACGGCTTTATAAATTAAACGGGGTAAATAAACCCCATTATTCTTCTTCTAAATGCCCCCCTCAGTTACACAAATACCCCGCAATAGGGCACAAAGTCACATAAAAAGTTTGGGTAAAGCCCTGCCCAACGGCACGCCTCTAACCACACCCCTAAAGCAAAAGTGCCCTTCTTGTGACTGCATCACAAGTTACCATTATATTAAAGATTCAGTTCCACTTAACGAAATATAAAACTGATACGTAAGCATAGCATTAGAGACATAACCGCCCGGCCAATGCAGTTATTTAATTAAAAAAAAAGCTTACGTTCTATTATATGTGATACTTGGCACATGGTCAGCAATAGGTCGGAAAGATCTGTTTCCATAGCAGCAGATGATATTCCCTAATTGTACCGTTTGCACACTGGGGCTGGATAGTCCAGGGTGTCCCAGCTTGATTGCAAATAAGCACACAATGAACTGGGAGGAACTGGTGTTTAAAGTCCCAGGGAGTATCTGACGTAAGAGCATTACGACAATGAAAGGTGTTTAATGAATGTAGGGCGTCTTCCAGCTGGCGAGCGAGTTTGAGTAATGTCTACTATTCTGCCTCAGGGGATCAGAGGTGGGGAAAGCTGGCACGGTCGCCCAAATTAATCTGAGCTTTTAGGAAGCAATCGTGCCATCTATTCCTTATATAAGCAGTAAAAGGGTATCCTGGGTGTCGGTATCGCTCGCCCCATTTCCCGTTTTGTATGGTGGTCCCAACACTTTAATTCATTAAAGAGCTGATGAAGAAGAAAAAAGACCCCCATGTATGGACGGAGTGCATGCGCAGGGTATGCCCGCAGTGAGATCAGACTTGGAGGGGGAACCTTGAAAAGAATCGAGCTGTTGTTAACGCCTGGATGATTCATTTTTACTGGCAGCGGCCCCGACGCGTTTTAAATCTGCGGAAAATAAATAAAATACTGCGTTACTGCTTTATTACCCGAAATTTGAAAAAAATCAGGACCAGCGCCCCCCCCCCCAAGAATAATACGCACAGCCTCCCAGCAGAAGTGGTACAGGGTAATACAGTGAGGGTATAGACATCTAACGACTGATTAAGGTTTGAGTCTCTACAGCGGGAGAAACGGGCGACTAGACGGGGGCCGGATGGGAAATTGTGTCGGCAAAGCTTCCATGTCTCTGGATATGGATCAGTTATATGACGCATGATGGTTCGGGTCCTTGTAGTACTAGTTATGGGTCACATACCAGCTGTGCTAATGAACGGGACTGCAGCGTCGCCTTCAAAGCTTTAGACATGGCAGCCCCACAACGTGCGAGAAGGAAGTCGCACATAGAGGGAACCTTAATGTGAAACCGCCAGCTGTGATAACACACAAAGGATGGGGGGGGGGGGGTCCTCGTATACAAGACACTCTCTAAAAAGGAGCGCATCCTACACCTCAATCAACACGCTCTGTCCAAAACCCGGAGAGACGGGACGCAGAGGATGAGAGTTTACTTTGACTTTGAGGTCATAGTCAATGAAGTCTAATTCCAAGGCTGACGTCCCATCGGGTTTATGGTCCGGCTCCACCAAACGTGCAGGACCATGGAATCCGGACACTGGCACTAAAGCTCATGTCCTAGTCGGGACAGGGATGTCATTGGAGGGGCTGCTCGGGGTAACAGTCTGTCCCTTTGAAGCAGATCTGGCACTGAATCGCCGCCTTCGCCCCGCTCGGATCCAGTAAAAGGCCGGGGGGTCTGGCGGACGTTTCAGATCTGAGCAGGAAAGAGCTGAGATTGCGTTGGAAGAATTCCTGCATTATGTCAGAGGGGTGGAACTGATATATATATATATGTTTGGTCCAGATTAACCCTGTGGGGACTGGGGGCTTTAATGCCACTTTAATCCCCCCCCCTTTTTCCATACTTGATGAATCTGCACACATCGTATTGTTTAAGAGAAGTAGGAACTTCTTTTTAAAATCACTAGAAATACTTAAAACATAATTATTAGTGGTAACAAATAATAATATTAATGCTGCCCTGAAGCCAAAAAGGGGTCTTTTCTCTGAACCTTGCCCGTCATCAACAAAAGTTAAAAGGAATATTTAAGGGACGGTGATGGATGTTTGAAACTTGGCACAAATGCTTATTTAAAAAAAAAAAAAAAAAGGTATATTACAGCTTAAGACTTATTCTAAAATGCCACTATACTATAATAAAAGGGACTGTTCATCCATTGCATCGCCAGCTGGCAGTTATGGTCATAATAAAAAAAAATAGAATAAAAAGTGAACGGGTAGTGTTAGACCTAACAAGAATCTGACGGCCCCACTCGGCCCGTCTAGTCTGTCTGTCTTTCCTGCTGTCAAGACACAATCCTTAATTAGTTGTTAGGCTCATCATTAGATTCAGGAGCCGTATGTCTATCCCATGCATGTTTAATACCCGCACTGTATTACCCTCTACCACTTCTGCTGGGAGGCTGTTACACTTATCTACCACCCTCTAAGTAAAGTAAACCTTCCTTCCGTTCCATCTCAGCCTCTGATCCTCTAGTGTTAGATTCCGGTATCTTGTTCTAACATTTCTCCTCCTTTGAAATAAACTTCCCTCCTGTACTATACATTATAAATATATATCCTGTACCATATACATATATAAGAGAAAATAATTCCAGTAACCGGAGTCCAGGAAGGGAATAAGGGAGTCGGATGCACATTTTTAGGGCACATCGCTACAGTAAGGACCATTTCAAAATATATTTTTATGCCAGTAAAAATGTCATTATCCCCAATATAGAGGTCAGATGTATTTTCCTTGGCGGGTAAAATAAAAAACAAATAAAACTAATAATAACAATAAATAATTAGAAATAAAATAAATGCACACAAAATGAACCTACTAAATCGTGCTGAAAAATATGAAAAAGAATTAGAAAAATAAAATAAAAAAATGTGTAATTAATACAAAATGTATAAAAGATTTCCCTGAAGCTTATTTGTGGAGCTGCAGCTTCAGTGGCGGACGGAGTTAAATATAGCAATTAAGTATCTGTGACAGCGATCCCTTGTCACATTATTTCAGCTCATTTCGTGTATCACAGGCCCCTGTGTATCGAGGCAGGTGAGTATAAATAGGACACTGTGTGCTTAACACTTACATAATTGTGAATCCATGAAAAAACTAAAGGCCTTTTTTCTCCCCGGCAACCCCCCCCAACCTCAAACCTTCCTCAGGTGGGAGACCCCCGTGACCCTGATCCTTCGGCATACACAGAAGAACAAACAGCCTCACAGAGGTTTCCTCTTCTAATTCCACGGGTACAATGCCCCCTGTGTCTGTAGCGCTACCAGCCCACCCCGTCCTAAATCTCCCCATCGCTGGGCTCGGCAGATTTTCGGCAGCCATCGGTTACCAGATTTCAACTCCCATCATTTTCAGCCACCCCTGTCCTGTCCTGGGCTGAATGAATCCTTGTGGAATGGGTTTGATTCATACATCAGGCGCCGCTTTCAAGCTTTAACTTAATATAATGTATGTTGCAATAATATTGACTTTCTGGCCACATCACAGGCACCTGGGACCAGTGATAGGGCCACATCACGGGCACTTATTAGTATAGATGGGGCCACATCACGGGCACTTATTAGTATAGATGGGGCCACATCACGGGCACTTATTAGTATAGATGGGGCCACATCATGGGCACTTATTAGTATAGATGGGGCCACATCATGGGCACTTATTAGTATAGATGGGGCCACATCACGGGCACTTATTAGTATAGATGGGGCCACATCACGGGCACTTATTAGTATAGATGGGGCCACATCACGGGCACTTATTAGTATAGATGGGGCCACATCATGGGCACTTATTAGTATAGATGGGGCCACATCACGGGCACTTATTAGTATAGATGGGGCCACATCATGGGCACTTATTAGTATAGATGGGGCCACATCACTGGCACTTATTAGTATAAATGGGGCCACATCATTGGCCCCTGGGAGTGTATGCATAGTTAAAGAGCCAATAAACTTGGCTATGTTCTAGAATGCACCTCATTTTTTGTAGTTGCCCAACTAACGGTTGATGACATCAGCGTGCAACGCAACCAATCAGCTACAGCCGGGTGCTAACGAAGCGATCTTATCTCAGAGATTTCGTCTCACAAACAGTTAAAGGGATACGGATAAGATCTCTTCTGCTGGTCTCGGTAGAAATGTTGTAACTTTTCAGGTTGTTTGAGACAAAAAACAGAAGAAGAAAAAATGCCGTGGCTCCCTTTGAAGTTCTGAAGAAGCCGAAGTTATCTTTAAGTTTACCGGCACTTTAAAGCATACACGGTGACGAAGAAATATCGTCGCAAGAGGCCATAATGTAAAACTAGAGAGTCAGAGGATTAGATGGAATGAAAGGAAGTTTTACTTTACAGAGAGGGTGGTAGATAAGTGAAACAGCCTCCCAGCTGAAGTGGTAGAGGGTAATACAGTGAGGGGATTAAACATGCATGGGATAGACATACGGCTCCTGAATCTAAGACGAGACCAACGACTGATTAAGGAGGAGAAAACGGGCAACAAGACGGGGTCCAAATAGGGCCGATATGCCGGCAGGGTCTAGGTTTCTGTAGTTTCTTAGTAACCGTAAAAAAACATAAGTCCATCAGGTTCATGGATATGAAGATATCCCCTTCTTTGGTTTAGTCAGACCAGTAGCTATAAGTGACTTTGTCCCTGAGATGAATATTTTCTCGGAAGGGGTCTTGAATGTTTAGTATGTTGTGATGAGGTCACATCCCATACCCCTATAATATATCCCCTATAATAAAATCACCCCATATCCCCTATAGAATCCTGCGAGTATCCAATATCTGTTATATTTCCCTAGAATATTCACAGCACGTATCCCCATAATAAAACTGCCCCACACCCCACATACAGTATCCATACCCCTATATAAAGAAATACCTATAATAAAATCCCCCATACCCCCGAGAGTCCCCATCATATCCCCTATTTTTACCCCTAATATAAAATCACCCCATACCCCTCCAAAATCCATGTAACAATATAATAAAGTCCAAGAACATTCCCATGACTGACCTGTGCACCCCACATTCTTCTGCGTCCGCCATACAGTCCCATTTCCCTATAAAATCCTCTCCATACCCTACAAGTAAAGTCCCCCATATATTCCGGTATATAACAGAGTACCTCATACTCCTTTACATAATATTACCCCATAACCCTTCTATATTCCTGTAATTAACAGAGTACCCCTAGAATTAAAGCCCCCCATATAATCCTATAAATAATATAGTATTTTATGCCCCTACAATGAGTTACCCTGTATAGTCCTATAAATAATATAGTACCCCATCTCCTATAAAGTCCCTCCTATATTCATATAAATAAAAGGACACCCTGTCCCTAAAATTGGAGCCCCTATATCCCTATAAATCCCATAGTACCCCATAACCCTATGAGTCCCCTCTATTCCTATAAATACCACAGTACCCCATAACCCTATGAGTCCCCTCTATTCCTATAAATACCACAGTACACCATAACCCTATAAGAGTCCCCTATATTCCTATAAATACCACAGTACCCCATAACCCTATAAGAGTCCCCTATATTCCTATAAATACCACAGTACCCCATAACCCTATAAGAGTGCCCTATATTCCTATAAATACCATAGTACCCCATAACCCTGTAAGAGTCCCCTATATCCCTTTAAATACCATAGCACCCCATAACCCTATAATAGGAGTCCCCTATATTCCTATAAATACCACAGTACCCCATAACAAGTCTCCTATAACTCTATAAATACTGAAGTACCCTATAACCCTAAAAATAGAATTCCCCTATATTCCTATAAATAGAAAAGCACACCTATAAAAACCTTATATGCGGAACACCAACCCGGCTCTCCTCAACCCTTATGGGCTGGGTTGGCCGCACTGATATTCTTGTCCTTATTTCATTGGATGCGCCATTTTAATTTCCATTTCAATTGGTCAGATAAAACGTCAATCACATCACTGACCCGACGCTGTTCACACAGCAAAGCCTCTTTCCATTGGTCAACAGGATTTCTTCGACTGTCGAAGCCACGCCCGCATTCCAAGCTTCTTGTGTTGTTCTAGCACGGGCAGGGCAAGAGAGCGTACGTGATTGGTCGGGGACTGTGAAGTACAGAGGTATGCGGTAGCTGATTGGCTGAGTGGAGAAAGGGACGTTGTTTGGCTTTTGGATGGAGGCGGCTCCTAGGATTATCTGTCAGTCTGAGCCTAGACTTGGAGGGAGTCTCTTAGCGGAGCAGAACTCTCTCAGTTATTACCCTGACCTCCCAGAGGACCCCAGTGAGACTTCATACAGGAAAAAGAGACTCTCACAGAATTGGATTTTCAATTAAAAAAGACATTATTAACCTCAATTTAGAAAACAGCCAAAAATACTCAAAATTGACCCAAACTTCACTTATTGGGAGCAGAATAAGTCCCTTTAAACCAATCATCTGACGCTGTCTCCCTGTGAAGGCACCAGCTGTTGTAGAAGATCTGCAAACTTTATCATCTAAATCAACTTTATTTTTTTTGATCGATAAACCTATTTTTTCGCTTTTTTTGCTATCGGCATCGCCATGGAGATATTGGATAGCGGGGACCCGGTGATGCAGTGGGACCGTAAACTTAGCGAGCTGTCAGAGGTCCAAGAGAGTGACTCGCTATACAATACGGTGAGCAACGTTCTTTTTCATCATTATCTTCTTATTAATAACATTAAGATTAGGAAATCAAGTATTAACCATATTAACGATATCGTATAACTTTCGAGTTTTACTTTACGGCACGGCGCAAAAGTGTACCCTCCGCCGGCGCACATCTGGGTTCCCAATGGATCACGGTTCTTTATCCAAAAAGTGGAAGTTTACACTAAAATATGAGCCGCTCAACCAGCAGTCACGTTAATATGTAGCGCGAAACATTCGGGAACTTTTTTAGAATTTTTTTTTTGAGATTTTAATGATTTTATATATATATATATATATATATATTATATCATATAATATACATTATATGTATATATTATTTGAATTATCGCCGGGTATATCTTTATATTGATACATATATGTCGGCGGGCCGGCTTTGCGTGCAGCTCCCGTGTTCTTGCGCAGGGGCTGCATATATGACGGGCTTTGCACATCTGGACTGGGCCCCAGCTGTGGGTAGAGACACTCTTTTATTCTAACATTTGTTTGTAAATATATATTTATATATATATATATATTATTTCCTGTTATTTGTAAACGATACAATGTAACAATGTAATGAAGACAATCACAGCTCATCCAAGCCCTCCCTGGGGTGTCCCACGAGCCAACGGACCCGATGAAGGTGCCTGATTTGGGCAGAAACGTCTTCTTTGTTGTGTAACCCAATCCTGCCGCCTCTCATATGAAGTTAAAGGAAGGGGGGGTATTCTGGGGACAGGGTAAGGTCCCCCCCGCTATAAAAATAAAATGCACCCCATGTACCGATGAATAAAACAGATGTACAAATAATTGCACAGAGACGGGCGCTCTGTAAATAGGCTGTAATGAAAAGGTCGACGAGTCCCGGTTGGGTGGAAACGTTGACCTTTTGGGTAAAGTTGCATTGTTTGAAGAGTGATTTACTCCTCCTCTGTTTACAGTTCCAGTTTGGAAGATCCCCTTACTCTGTCCAGGGGGGGCTCTAAGGAGAGGGGGTTCTAGAGTGGCACCGGGTCCATAGCAGCTTCTCTGTCCAACTCCCAGCATGCTCAGCCACAGGTAGCTGTCGCACATAGCGGCAGCCTCTAGCTGTCATAGCGAGACATTCCAAGCTACAGAATTCTCAGCGGAGCATGAACCCGGACACAGGTGTGCGTTTTTGGGTATGTGGAGCGATCACGTATGACACATGTATGTAGACGCGTGTGTTGGCTGCCTTTTGACGTGTTGCAGGCCTCTTTGGCACTGAAGGCAGGAATGGGGGCCACTCACCCAGATGTGATCCAGCTGTGCGTGTTGATTATTAACATGCCGCTGCACGCCCGGTGATGTCGGCAAGCTCGCGCACGTCTGACCGTAACATGTCACTCAGCGAGCCCTACGTGCTTTTGTTGGGCCCCGAAAATATCTGAGGCTAAAAGAATCCGTTTCCTCGTTTCCTGCGTTTGACAGAAATTACCTGTTCTTGAAATTCTTTCGTTTTCTGAGACTCAACTTACCTTTAACCCCAAAATGTCCAATATCTTCCATAAAAGAGATTGTAAGCTTCGCAGGTTCCGGAGTTTACCGAATAAAGCAATTATCTATATGGATTTAACCCTTAAGGCGCCGGCAGACGAAAATCACAATGTTTAGCAACTCCCTTCTTAGGGTACTGGAAGGGTTAAACCAGCCCAGGGGGTTGGCGCTCTATGGAGCTGGATTGTCTTTTCTCTTTTACCCCGGCGGGGTGGGGGGGGCTTTGGTGGTATTTACGCCATTTTTAAAGAGACACCCCAGCCATCATATACACTTTAATGCATGTGAAGGCTGAGAGGTCCCTTTAAATCTACGCGGGGTCCCTCTTGCATGGGGGGATTCTGCAGACTTGCCCCTGTATGCAATTGCCGGACCCCCAGCTATTTTCTATGCAGGGAATGTGTTCCGCCATTGGATATATTTACCACCAATTAGCTCCAGCCCTGGCTTATTGAATATTAAGGGGGTGTTAATGAGAACCCCCCCATGCGCATGCATGGAACTCACTCCCATTGAGTTAATTTGGAGTGTTTTGCAGTCACTGACTGGCTCTTTCAAGCAGCCAATCACTTTTGAGTATCCTTGTGCCACCGAGTGAGAGTGAAACATACATAATTCTCACCATATGAACAGAATCCCGGCCCCCGCTTCTCATCATCCAGTGAAAAAAAAAAAAGGGTTTTGGCGAGATTAGAATTCTAAATTTGGTTCCGGATCTACCCTGCGGTCAAAAACGTATCATTTTGTGCTGTCTGCCTCTGAAACCAAACCGGTAAATTTCAGTTCTATATTTAACAAATATATTTAGCTGGAATACGCTTGAATTCTATGTATTTAAATATAAAAGCGCTTTCTTTGAAAGCTTTGCGTGTTTCCTAATCGCGCAATAAAGTGCAGGCTGCCTTCTGAGAATCTGACAGCGATGCCCTCTTCCAAACAATCCTGTATACAGCATTTTATCAAGTTAATCATAATATCCACTTATAGCTGCCAACTGTCTCGATTTAACTTGCTTGCTTAAGGATTTTGGTAAGTATGACACAAGGCTGATTGTTATTTTACATTAATAAGCCCCTGCAAGACTGTGCAAGACCCCCTGCATGCACAGAACGTGCCCCCCTTAATTGCAATGGGAGGCTTTAAACAGTCAAACCTGCAGCGAACCTCGGACTGAGTAGCGGGCCTTGCTGCAGAAACTTAGGAGAGTTAGCGCTTTATTTTCTTATTTTTGAATGTAAAGAATGCTTATTAAAGTACATCGCATCAACGTTCTTCACTGGGGGGTCTGTATGGGGCAATAGACCGTCCCTTTAAGGCCAGCAGGCAATGTTCTTGCTATATATAATGCTGCACATTATACACAGTAACGTTTTTGTTTCCAGTGCATTTCTGGCTATTATCAGGGCCAGACTGAGGATGATGAGGTGGCCCTGGCACTTTAAGCCCGGCGGTGTAAATGACCGCCGGCTGGATATGCGCGGCCACGTGTTACATTTTTAATGCTCACGCAGCATATCCAGCCGGTGGCCGCACACCACAGCACCCGATCTGCCGCTATATATCAGAGTATGGAAGATGCACTAAACACGTTTGGCCCCTACAGGCATCCATGGTTTTAAAAAAAAAGTTTAGAATTAAATGTTTTCATTTTTTTGGGGCGTTTTTGTTTCTTTTCTGCCAGTATCAGAATTACGCAGCATCTAGAAATTGTATCTATACCGGAGGAGATTGCAGCGTTACCACCGATTGTTGAATACATTATTACAGGACTTGGACCTTTGCCAAGGCAAACATATGATGTATATGGCAGACGGCTGGCTCCTTGTTATGGCTGCGGTTACAATTGTACCCAGACAGCTATTTAATAACCGGCCTTCTATATATTTAAAAGTAACCACATGTTTATATATGTTTTAATATGTTTGGTAAGCATACCTGCCGAGTGTCCCTGTTTAGCTTGGCCCCCAAACCTCTTTTGTGTCCCTTTCCCTCCTCTGATGCTCCTCTTTCCTCCCCTGTTGCCCCTCTTTCCTCTCCTGTTGCCCCTCTTTCCTCTCCTGATGCCCCTCTTTCCTCTTCCTGCTGTCCATCTTTCCTCCCATAATGCCCCTCTTCTCTAGGAGGTCAGAATGTTTGCTGGGTATGAGGGTATCGCAGGGTTCTACCGCCCTAAAAGCCCCGATAATGTGTATAGAAACAGCCGGAAACGGGGGAAATAAAACCCAATATTCTTTTTAATGCCTTAATCAGTTTAATAGATAATGGACATTGTAAAAGGAAATAGAACTGGTTTGTCCCACACAGGCGTTCTGAAGGTCCGTGGTCATTGTCAAATAAAAGTTAGAACGCTTGTGTTTAAAGAGGAACTTGCCACGTCCTTTGTGTTTTCAGTCGCTCGGGGTATATCTGTTCTGAGGCGTATCTATTCTCAGACACTTCCTTTAATAAAAGGTTTACTGTTGCAGGAATCGGTTCAGATAGAATGGTGTCTGCAGACATGGTGCCTCTCTAATCTCAGAAACTTATAATAACAGCCAGCTAAATACATCTCATGGCTGGCGGCTTCGCAGGGGGCAAGGGTGACGGAAAATAGTTCTACCCTCAGGGGCAAGTTCCGGAATAGCTTTAAAATCTATGACGAGGACTGTTTGGATAGTTGTATTAGAAAGTGTCCAAATTTGTGAAGGTTGGAACCTATTCTATACATGGAAAGATACAACAAAAGGCAAGGTCCATAGTGGACTTTGTCAGGTCTACCAAGCTCCAGGTGGACAACCCAACTATATGGCTGACTCCGGAAGTCAACCTGGACTCAAAGTATTTACCATAGTGATCTAGCTGTTGATGTTCCAAGTAGTCTGCTTTATCCGGATCATCTGACGTTCTCGACGTGTCTATGACGTTGCTGCTTGGAACCTAATGGGGAGCTTTGAAGGCCAACATTTGTTTCATATTGGGGATTTCCCGCCTTACCAAACTCGCCCAGTGGTTAAGATGGCTGTAATACTAAGTATGGGGTGGGGTCTCGTGAAGTCTCCTTGCCTCGGGGTCTTTAGTGAAGGCATTCTTTCATCATTGTGTACAGTGTTCTAGAACTCATTCCCAGCATTCCACCGACCACTCTCACCTTATCTGACTTTTCAGCAGACTGGCCAGGGGGGAATCTCCACTTATTTAAATAATCTACTCCTGCTTAACCCGTTCTTGGCCAGATGACCCCTGGTTCTCCAGCGATTACCGTTAATATTTCTTGATCCCTTTATGAGACTTCTTGGGTCCGGAGGTGGCTGACCACGTCTCAGCTCTTGGAGCAGCTCCTCATATATTTAGAATGAGTTAATTTTTCCTTTTTTTTTTAATCGTACGGTCTCCCATGACCGCATCTGGCCTAACAGCACAGGAATCCTTCCATCTGACTCACTGGCTGGGACATCTCATTTTGTTCCCAGGCATCAAGTTCGGCCTCAGCGTCTGCATTCGTTCCCCTAACCATTCACTGGAATGCGTTAAAAATTGCTCCGCAACTTGTTATGGTGAATACCCAGCTGGGTGAGGAATTTGTTTGTATTCCATGCCAATTACTGGTCGAACTGTCAAATCCATGTGACAGCCAAAATAATATTACTATTTTTAAAAAAGGGGAGGGGCAAATCCATTATCCCCCGCCCACTTCTGTATCGGCGCAGGTAGAGTAAAAACTGGCGCATTGATGAATCACAGAATCCTTATTTACACGGAATATCTAGAAATTCTAGACTGTAAATTGTACGCGTAATACATATTAAAGTAGAATAATTGTAGTTATTATTTATTGTTTAATATAGCGCCATCATATTCTGCAGTGTTGTACAATGGGTAATTTATTGATTTACATATATATTATTATGATATATTACAGCAAACGTTCAATGATTGCGTTGGATTTCATTTTGGAAGCCCCCGAGTTACAGTAAGAGGCTTGGAGTGGTTGGAAAAGGCTCAGTTGATATTTCTTAATGTTCCTCTTGTGTGACATCATTCAGTAACAGAATCAAGGGCCACATTGTCAGCAAACAGCGGGGCCTGTGTCTGTGGAGGGGGGGTTCGGGTGGGCACTTGGCCGGAGCGGGCAGCATGATACGAGCGCGTCCAGCAACAAAGGAGCCTTGAGAGCGGAGGGAGGAGAGGGCGTTTAAACCCCATCCAGATGTAAGATGTCATTGTGCATTTGTTTGGAAAGAGCTTTCTGGAGTATCCCAAGCTAGTGGTGGCTTGGCTCACATCTGGAATAGGATGTGTTTATTCCCCCCCCAACTGTAGAACCCAGGGGACCTGTGTGTTCTAGAGCACAATACACAACGACCCCTGTTTATTACAACAAGGACTTCGCAGTCTCCTTTTAGACTTTACAGGAGTGGAATGGTGGGCTCTCAAAATTAATGAAAATTGCAAGTCATCTATATGTTTGCCCAACAGTATTATGTATATATGTGTATGTAAATATATAATATATATATATATATAAAAAATAATAAAACAATAAATATATATATATATTTAAAAAATAATAATACATATATATATATGTATATTACTAAACTGACATTAATGGGGAGCCGTTTAAACTTGGGATCATCATATAGTTAACCAATACCTTCCTGATAAAAGGATGTAAAGGATACGTCAGCTATCCTAGTATAACAGATAACATGCGCGAACAAGGTGTATTCACCAGCTGAAGGGACCCTGGTCTGCAGTTTGTGTGTCTCGTGTTGTGTGCCGTGTGAGGCCAGAGTCTAAAGCTCAGTACGTGCCCTTTAATTAGAGATACCGGCAGCCGGTGATGTCACCCTAGTAAAAAAAAAATACCAACACCTGAAAAAAATAGACTTTGCTAACAGGCTTTGCAATCCCCCCCCCAGACAGAAACAATGGACTATTCCTTAATATAGAAAACCCATGTATCATAGCCCTAGATTTAGAATGTACCACTGATAGTAGGGATGTGCGACCAAAAACATTACTGTATGTTTCAGGCACAAGAAAACATATTTGAAAGGGATTGATTTCTAATGTCAGTTATAAGCTTTGAAGTTGGCTAATATATCCATGTCTCTACTACAGAAATATGTCGGGGGGGGGGTATCTCAACCACAAGTGGCGGAAGCCTTTTTATGTTGCACCCCTGAGCATTTAGTAAGAAGATGCAAGATATAGCAGAAACGTGCAACGTTTAATCTGCTCCCCCTTGCCTGTCGTCATAAAGTTCTGGAGAAGTTCTAAGAAATGTGGTTGCACCGGAGTGATATGAGTTGCATTCCCCCTGTTCTTCTAGTGTCCTCTCCTAATTTATTGCCCGGCTCAGTTTGCCCCATACAGGCCCGTTTCTTTCCCTGTAAACTGTCCCGGCCCCTCCTTGGATCTGTCTGTCCCGTCTGGATAATGGTGGGGGGAGCGAGAAGCCGGCCAAACCAAACACAGATGCTGAAAAGTTTTACTGAAGGAAAGGCGGGCGGGGGGGGGGATATTTTCCTGCTAATGGCGGGCAGATGTGGGAAGATTTACCTGGGGAGTGCGGGTCAGGCTGGCACAGTTATTAAAACACTGATTTACCACCGGCTTCTCATGCGTCTCGTGTTGTTTTGACATGTATTTGGTTACTGAAGCCCCGTGACTTTCTTCTGTTTGTTTATTATGATGTCACTAAGCTACCCCGGGGGGGGGGGCTTAAACATTATCAGATGTCATTGCCGTGTACCTACCTAGGTGTCCCAAACGTCAGCAAACCTAAACTGGTCCGGTGAGGTGTCGCTGAGAGTTACACACAATGGGGAATAAGTATAGGGATTTCTGATGCAGTCGGCATGGCAACCAATACATTACCCCCTGTGTTCTTTTCTTCGAGGCCGGGTGTTAAATAGCCCCAAAGTGACGCCTTGTTTCCTGGAATTTTGACCTATTTTACCCCCTGCACTTTCTCAATACAGACTGCTTTAGTTTAGCTGACTAATAGCTTTTTCCTCCCCAGATGATTTTTTTTTTTTAAATTTGCTGTAATTAAGGAAATTCGGTTATTCAGTGAACCGATACAAGATCTGTATATGCAAACGTTCCGTTTACTTGAACAGAGGTTGTTTAATCTCCGCGTTGCTCATTGTGTCACCTGTGACGAAGAATCCTTAAAGGGGCAGCGTCGCCATCACAGCTTTTAGCAGAACTAGAAGCTGAGATCTGTGGCAGAAGGTGGCAGAATTGTTATTATTATCTAATCATCTTTCTGTCCTGAAGTTCTCCCCCTATACATACAAAGGATGGTAGATAAGTGGAACAGCCTCCCAGCAGAGGTGGTAGAGGGTAATACATTGAGGGTATTAAACATGCATGGGAGAACAACGACTGATTAAGGTTTGAGTCTTTACAGCAGGAGAATCGGGCGACCAGACGGGGGCCGGATGGGGCCGATCTGCCGGCAGGTTCTATGTTCCTATTATCCCCGAGCCTTAGATTGTAAGCTCTGTGTTCCTGTCCTTGGGTGTTTGTCTTGTGAATCCCCACCCAGCCCACGTTATTAAATCTATAATTATTCCCAAATTTAGCTCGGTAATAAGTTCTGCACGCAGAGGCGGCGAAGAAAATGAAAGCCGCGCCAGCTGAGCCAACGGAAATAAAAGGAAAAGGAGCCCGCGGGGGATATCTCCAAAGACTATGAGTTTTAACAAGACCAAGAAAATTCCTGAGCGCCGCGGCCCGGGGGCCGGCAGCGCCTTACCTGCCTTTAAAGGTGCCGTTCCATCTACGCTGCGGAATGTAAAGGGACGCTCCAGCCATCATAGGCACCTTCAAGCAAATGACAGCCCCTTACATTCTCATGGTGACCACCCTTGCTTCGGAATCCCCCTCTGTATGCATTTGCCCCTTTCTCCACCCCCCAGCTATTTTATCAGCTCTGTCTTGGCAAATGCACTGGGTGGGGGGTGTAATGAGACCCCTGTAAGCATACATATGAAAGAACTTACAGAGTACCTTTACATATGCATTGATTGTTTAGGGGGCTTCTGGGGCTTTCATAGCTAGATGCAACATTAAGAACACTTACATGAGTAATTTTTTCCGGGAACGCTTAGTCGTCATGTGACACAAAAGCGGGCACTCATAGGCTGTTGCTATACAAGCAGAAAAGAAAACTTTTTCTTTACATATTTGAGAGCTCAACGAATGCAATTTATGGGAACGGAACCTTTAATTCTACGACCGCCTCTCTTTCCAGGGATATTCAGGTTCACAAAGTTTACCTCTCTTTTTTTTTTTTTTCTGAAATATTTTTTTATGACGGGTGCGGGGTTCCAGGAAAGTATTCGGTGGGGCGGTTGGCAGGGTGGTATCAGGCGGGCTTTTGTGCGGCAGAACAGAGGAGGTGTGTTTGGCGGAGGAATGCGGCTTCGCTTTCCTCCGTAAGGAATTTCTCTCCAACCCAAGACCCAGAATCCCCCCCCCCCCAGACAGGACCGCCTGGAAGCCTCAACCAATCTCATCGCAACGTGATACCCTGAAATTACGGTTAAATATAGGGTTAACGCGGATCGGTATTTCATTATAACTGTAACCCTTTAGTAATAAAAGCTCAGAATGTATCAAATCTTGCTTCAATTACCAGGCTTCTCGGAAGTTTGTGTGTTTATATATTTATACTGTATATATGTTAGATTGTATTTATGTTTATAATATGCTTTTATTGTTTATTTAAATATATATATAATTTTTTTTAATTATTTTTTATATTTAGTTATTGGGTCAAACTATGTGTTTTTTGAAGCGTCCTTAAGCGATCAATGAATATGAAAGTACTTAGGGAGAAGTTGCAGCTGCAGAGCTGTGATGTTTTGATGAGTCCAGCAGCCAATCAGTGGCACTTTCAGCGCATGTGCATTATTATTATTATTATTATCCTTTATTTATATAGCGCCAACAGTTTACGCAGCGCTTAATACAATACATAAATTCAAGGGATATGACAGGACAAGAATTGACAGACTAAGACAAACCGATACATTTGGTGGAGAGAGCCCTGCTCGCAAGCTTACAATCTAGAGGGAAATGGGGTGACAAACATAAGGCATAGAGAAAGGGTGAGAGGTAGTGTGGGGGTTGTATCGATGACAAGGAAGTTCTAGCAGCTAAGATGGTGCGGCTTCTCTGAAGAAGTGGGTTTTTAGATGTTTCTTGAATGTTGGGAGGGAGGGAGAAGCTGAAGGTTCCTTGGGAGAAGATTCCAGAGATATGGGGCAGCTCGAGTGAAATCTTGTAGACGGGAAAAGGAAGAGGTGATGAGTGAGGAGGAGAGCCTTAGCCCATGGGAGGAACGTAGGGATCGAGTAGGAGAGTATTTGCTAATGAGGTCAGAAATGTACGGAGGAGCAGTGTTATGGGGGGTATTATTGGGGAGCAGTATTATGGGGGGTATTATTGGGGAGCAGTGTTATGGGGGGTATTATTGGGGAGCAGTGTTATGGGGGGTATTATTGGGGAGCAGTATTATGGGGGGTATTATTGGGGAGCAGTGTTATGGGGGGTATTATTGGGGAGCAGTGTTATGGGGGGTATTATTGGGGAGCAGTGTTATGGGGGTATTATTGGGGAGCAGTATTATGGGGGGTATTATTGGGGAGCAGTATTATGGATGGCCTTATATGTCAGTACCAGGATCTTAAATTTAATTCTAAAGGTAATTGGGAGCCAGTGGAGGGTTTCACAGAGGGGGGAAGCAGAAGAGGAGCGACGTGCAAGGAAGATGAGCCTAGCAGCCGCATTAAGGATAGACTGTAGAGGAGAGAGTCGAGACAGTGGAGTGCCAACCAGAAGAGTGTTGCAGTAGTCAAGACGGGAAATGATAAGGGAATGAACCAGGGTTTTTGTGGATTCTTGGGTGAGGAATGGGCGGATACGAGAGATGTTTTTTAGGTGCAAGCGGCAGGATCTGGCGAGGGACTGAATGTGAGGGATGAAGGAGAGGTTTGAGTCAAGGATGACCCCAAGGCATCAGGCCTGGTTAGTAGGAGAGATAGTCGTGTTGTTAATGGTGATAGAGAATTCAGGTAGTGGAGTGGAGATGGAGGGAGGGAAGATAATGAGTTCAGTTTTAGAAAGATTAAGTTTCAGGTAGTGTTGTGACATCCATGAAGAAATAGCAGACAAGCAATTGGTAATACGGGACAGGAGAGATGGAGAGAGATCAGGAGAAGACAGGTAGATTTGGGTATCATCTGCATATAGGTGATACTGGAGGCCAAATGAGTTGATTAGTTTGCCAAGAGATGAAGTATAAAGAGAGAACAGCAGAGGGCCAAGGACTGAACCTTGGGGGACACCAACCGAAAGTGGAAGGGGCGATGATGTCTTGCCAGAGAAGTTGACAGAGAAGGAACGGTTAGACAGATATGAGGAGATCCAGGAGAGAGCTGTATCTCGAATGCCTATAGAAGCAAGTGAGTGTAGAAGAAGGTGGTGATCAACAGTATCGAAAGCAGCAGAGAGATCCAGTAGAATTAGAATAGAGAAGTGACCTTTAGCTTTGGCAGAGAGCAAGTCATTGGAGACTTTTGTTAGAGCTGTTTCAGTAGAGTGAAGGGGTTTGAAACCAGACTGTAGAGGGTCAAGGAGGGAATTAGAGGAGAGGAAGTTAATGAGGCGGTTGTACACAATCCGTTCAAGCAGCATGGGGGTCTCTTTAGAACACTTGCCAGGGCGGTGTGTATATCACATTTGCTACACAGACAATGGATGGCGGGTGGGCAAAGGCGGCAAATGCATATGGGGGGGGGTCTTCTGAATCCCCCCCCATGATTTTGCAAGGAGGGCAACCATCTAAATGTAAAGAGACCTCTCGGCTATTAAATGCTGCGTATGATAGCTGGAGGGTCCCTGTCACGCGTGGAGTACCTGAGCCGGCTCCGTTCCCCCCTTAGACATTAAAACTCATTAATCCTTCATTCTTCAGAAGATCCTGCATTTCATCATTGGCCCCTTGGACAGTTAAACAGGTCTGGACAGGTAAGGTAACGCTACCCTTTAGGTGCCTGGGGGTGCGCAATGGAATTTACTCAGCAAGACTAATTTGGAATTTCTTGCACCATATTAAGTTAAAAAGCCACAATTTTGGTTCAGAAAGTGTAGTTTTGCTTATTATTATTATCATTATTATTACAATTATTGTCATTATTACTATTATTATTGGTATTATTATTAATATATGCAGCCGCAGTTCAGACTCTCTCCTGGTCACACAGAACACAATCACTTCTTGGAAAAGAGACCGTTGTGTAAGCGCACGCCTCTGCGTTGGACTCTGGCTTGGGGGATTGGGGTCACTCTAAACCCTGTCATATTTGGCAGAAAGTCTGCAGAACTGGCGATAAATACTAATTAACCCTTGGAGTAGCGCGTCGGAATTGTAACGAGGACATATCTCTAGCTTTTTTTTTCTTATTAATTAAGAAAAATATCACTAATGAGTCGCGTAGCGCCATCATGTTCAGCAGCGCTGTACACTGGACTGTTGGGACGTTATGAGTGGCGCATCACATAACAGAAGTGTAAGGAGGGCCCTGCTCACAAGAGCTTTCAATCTAGAAGATGGTCTTTTTTGACATGTTAATAAGGAATTATTCTGCTTGTTGGTTCTAGGAAGGACCGGGGATCACAAATGTTTCCGTCTGTATCGTTAGGTGGTTTGAAGGACCCAAGAATACAAATACTGTTCTTTGTTTAAAACGACCAAGGGAATTAATGGGGAACTTTTTCTTTTTTACCCCAGTTGCAGTTTTTGCCCCATCAAATAATGTTTACAGGCAGCTGCATATCAGCCGTTTGTATGATTCTCGCTCTGTTATCTGACCCCCCCCCCCGATTTACTAAACCCCCCCGACTCCTTCTCATACTGCCTGTGGGGGGCAATAGAATGAAGAAACGTGGATAAACCTAAAATCACGTGCTGTGTAATACAGTGAAAAGTAAATACAAATGATACTTCCCAAATAGGACCGCAGCAACCCAAAAACGAACACTCAAATTCAGACAAACCAAACCACTTACTGGATCGATTACACTTCTACTGAAGAAACGCGTTTAGAAGGAATCGTTTTGGATTACTCTACATCCCAAAACTGGTGGACTTTTCAATTATACCCCTCAAGCACTTTGGGTGCACGGACTAAATGTGAGTGCATTCTTTACTGGTGACATTAATCCTTTACTCGGATATTGCACTATTTTACGTTTATTTTTTAGAGCCAACGAAGATTATTAAAGATAGTATTGCATTCAACCTAGATGGGTCCGAATCATCTATTTCACTTGTGAGTGCAACACTTTATCCACACAAAAATTGGTTTTACATTCTACACTATATTGGTTTTGTTTTTTTCCCTTGTATGTATCTGCGCCCCCTAATTTTTTTGGTTTGAACGATAGAATGACTCAGTCTTAATCACCCAGCCGGACTCTCACTAATGAAAGTCTATGGAGGGACGGACTTCATTAGCATTGCCATAAAGCATCAGCTCAGTGTGGTGTTTGAGTCGGGAAAGTCACCCAAAATATCACATGACTGACAGCAACGGCGGCTCCAGGGCTGCAGATAAAGGGAGTTTATTGGGGCAAAATGAGATAAAACCAGGTTTCTGTCACCGACCGACATTACTGTATACAGCGCTGGGGGTTATATTACTGTATACAGCACTGGGGGTTATTACTGTATACAGCGCTGGGGGGTTATATTACTGTATACAGTGCTGGGGGTTATATTACTGTATACAGCGCTGGGGGGGTTATATTACTGTATACAGCGCTGGGGGTTATAATACTGTATACAGCGCTGGGGGGTTATATTACTGTATACAGCGCGGGGGGTTATATTACTGTATACAGCACTGGGGGTTATTACTGTATACAGCGCTGGGGAGTTATATTACTGTATACAGTGCTGGGGGTTATATTACTGTATACAGCGCTGGGGGTTATATTACTGTATACAGCGCTGGGGGGTTATATTACTGTATACAGTGCTGGGGGTTATATTACTGTATACAGCGCTGGGGGTTATATTACTGTATACAGCGCTGGGGGGTTATATTACTGTATACAGCGCTGGGGGGTTATATTACTGTATACAGCGCTGGGGGTTATATTACTGTATACAGCGCTGGGGGTTATATTACTGTATACAGCACTGGGGGTTATATTACTGTATACAGCACTGGGGGTTATATTACTGTATACAGCGCTGGGGGGTTATATTACTGTATACAGCGCTGGGGGGTTATATTACTGTATACAGCACTGGGGGTTATATTACTGTATACAGCGCTGGGGGTTATATTACTGTATACAGCGCTGGGGGTTATATTACTGTATACAGCACTGGGGGTTATATTACTGTATACAGCACTGGGTTCTAGGGACCGCAGACAAACTAATTGCAGAGTTCCCCGAACTTCATAGAACGATGGAGCGAGTGAAAGAGGAATGTGCGGAGAATTGTATTAAATCACTCTTCAGATCAGGGTGTCCGGTAATCCCCCCGCCCCCCCCCCCCCCCCCCCCCCCCCCGTTGTGCCTAGCAGGTAGCCGGCGGTACAAAGTGCCGTAACTCGTCTACCGAGCCGGAGGTCGGAGGTCGTCTATCCTCAGGGCTGGGCTGGCTGAAGATCTTATCCTTCGGTTGTCCAGGGCACATTAAACGGTGTCCAGGGGATAAGTATGTTTGCCCCCGTGGGGTAGTTTAACTCATTCGTATCCCGGGGTGATTGCCTCCATCAATAGCTTTTTAAAACCCGTCGTAAAGCCGTTTGCCCGTTTTACAGGGCAGATTGTTTAGAAATGTGTGGGGGGGGGGAATAATTTTGCATTAAAATTAGGAATCTAACATTTCTGGATACATTGGGTAAGGTTTGCAAAGTCATTTAACGTCTATGTGTAATAAATGTGTAAACTTTTGGGTGTAGAACAAACTATTTCAGATTTTTTTGTGAAAAAGTGTGTTTTTGGAATTAAAATGATTGTTCTTGAAACTAATTTTCAGTCCTGATGCCGGTTTAGACAGATGATCGCTATTAATGTACGGAGTGCGGGGAGGGAAGTTTATTTCAAAGCAGAAGCCAGAATCTAACCTTAGAGGCTCAGATGGAATGGAAGGAAGTTTTACTTTACAGAGAGTGCGGTAGATAAGTGGAACAGCCTCCCAGCAGAGGTGGTAGAGGGTAATACAGTGAGGGTATTAAACATGCATGGTATAGACATACGACTCCTGAATCTAAGACGAGACCAACGACCGATTAAGGTTTGAATCTTTACAGCAGGAGAACCGAATCTGCCCTCTAGGTTTCTATGGGGTCTCCGAGACGGAACGCTGTATTTACAGCTGATTGTAAATAATGAAATCAGCCCCCGTGGAGGTTTTGTGCCGTGATATAGTTTAGCTACGTCACGCCGTCCCTTTAAAGTTCTCTCCTGTGGTCGGGAAAGATTTTTGTCTAAACTACCGTTTTTTATTATTATTATTTTTTTTACGTGGCTTATTTAAAGAGGGTTTAAGAGGAAAGATATCATCGCTCCGTTTAAAAGTCGCACCCCCAGCCGAGGTTCTCAGCGAAGCGCTTTCTCATCTGCTCGGGGAGGAGTTCTTCTCGTGATGGGAACCAGATGTCGGCCGAGACCCAAAGCCTCACTCTTTCCATGCGCAGGAGGAATCCTCGCCCCCCCCCCCCACCCCCATCCGATTCTGCAGACCTTCCTCCCAGACCCCCAGACTTCAAGCTTTTTTAGTTTAGGATCCACCAAACCTGTGGATTCCGGGTCGGGATGGAATCGTTAGCGGGGAGGCGCGTGACGTCCGCTCCGGTTGGGCGTTGGTTAACCTGCTTGACATGAGTTGGATCTGATAAGATTCTGCTCCAGGAAGTGCAACGGCATCAGAGCTTTAACCCTTTAACGATGGACGTCAGAGATTAAACAATCTTCGTACATCACGGGACAAACACAGAACCTGCCGGCAGATCGGCCCCATCCGGCCCCCGTCTAGTCGCCCGTTTCTCCTGCTGTAAAGACTCGAACCTTAATCAGTCGTTGGTCTCGTCTTAGATTCAGGAGCCATATGTCTATCCCATGCATGTTTAAAGCCCCTTTCTGTATTACCCTCTACCACCTCTACTTGGAAGCTGTTCCACTTATCTACCACCCTCTCAGTAAAGTAAAACATTCCTACATTACTCTAAGAAAAGTTACGTTATATACATAGATTCTTAGGGCAGAGGCAGTTGCTGTTTCAGGACTCATTGTGACTTCTTAGCCTCATAACCCCTTAACAAGCTCAAGTAATAGCTGCTTGCAGGACAAGTTCTTTTACCGCTGGCTTTTTCTTTCCCGGATTCCAATATTCTGCGCCGGCCGGAAGTTTACAAACCGGCATCGGTACGACGCGAGGAGCCGAGGGCACCATGACCCGGTGGGACGGCTGTCTCCACATCGGCTAGAATATCATCCATAGAACAGCCGTCCGGCAGGGATGTGCATCTAGCGAAGGGACTGTTTGGAACTATGATATTAATAAGTATGTTTTGATCATGCATTGGCACCTAAAAGGTTAAAACCATGGCAATCCAGGGGGCCCCTGTGAGTTTTCTGATCATCAGGTAGCCCCCCAGGCTACAGAAGGGAGGACAGACCCCCCCCCAAAGTGCTTGTGCTTTATTATTTGATATTATTATTGCTTTTCACTTTAAAATAATAACAAAAAGGGCAACAAAGTAACTATTAGAAAAACAGAAATTGTTGCCGAGTTACGGCCGGGTATAAAGGATTGTAAACGCTGTTCGGTAACGTCGGGAAAGTTGGTTGGTTTGTGGTTGCCGCGGGCTGCGGACGTGTCCCGACGTTATCCAGACAAACGCGGCGAGAGATGGAAATGCGAATCCAGGTGTTAGCTGGCAGGACACAAAGCCTTCCATTATCCGGGGCAGAATTCCAGCGGGCAGCCAGCAGCCGAGCGGAATTCCGACACACAGAGACAGCGACTGGGGAGGGGGGGCAGTCAGTGACCCTGGGTCTATCCGTTCTGGGGGCAGGGGGTGCACTGCACACAGAGAGGATGAGGGGGCTCACTGAACAGAGGGGAGGTGGGGGGCACTGCACTAAACGGGTGTGCAATGCATAGAGAGAAGGGGATGCACAGAGACCATGCGAACTGCACAGAAGGGAGAGGGTTAACTGCAAATTGGGGAGGGGGTGCACTGCACAAATGTAGGGGGCACTGTGTAGAGAAAGGAGTGCACTGTATAACGGGGTGCAGTGCATAGAGAGAAGGGGGTGCAACGCACAGAGACTGGGAGGGGGCTCACTGCAATGAGGAGAGGGGTGCACTGCATAGTGAGGAGGGGGTGTACTGCACAGATAGGAGGGGGTACACTGCACTGAGGGGGGAGAGTGCGCTGTACAGAAGGGGGAAGGACGCACAGCACTCAGAGCCCCGGGGCTCCCTGTGGTCCATGGCCAGAAAGGTCCACACCATGCGCAGACATCAGGCAGTCCAGGGCCTGATGAGGGCCACATGAGACTCGTCAGCTGGGCTCGCAGTGAGGGTCTCTGTCTCCAGTTATGTTGGAAGCAGCAGTAAAACCGGCCTTTATTAAACCCAATTACTTCACAAGCCGCCGCTAGGAGCTGGGGGTCCGGGTGATGCAACTTTCTCTGACTAAGTGCAACCAGCTTGGTGCGTCTAGTGGTTTCAGTCCAACATCTGGTGCAGCTGCTCCCTCCTCCTCCGCCAGCAGCAAGATGGAAAAGACATCTCCCCCCCCCCATCACTGCCCTCAAAGCTACCCCCCCCCAGTGCCTTTTCTGCCCCAGAGTGCAGTTATACATTTATTTGAATTACCACTAAAAACGCCATCCGGTTTTGTTTTGTTTTTTATCCAGACAAACCGATATTGACGCTTAATAATAATCCGCAAATAATGCTTTTGGATGACATCACCAAGCAGAAAAATATGCAAATTATTATGTATCCATTACAGTGATTAATTTGCATGCGGTGTCTGCGGGAAAGAGTCGTTCAATTTAAAATCCGCTGCTTGTTAATCCATACGGTGTTCCTGTCCTACTTTCTTCTATTTAGTTACATTACCGTTCAAAAGTTTGGGGTCACTTAGAAATTCTCGCGATGGATCAAAAACCCAGCGCAGACGGGGTTAATGTCATAAATGACTATTCTAGCTGAAAAGGCTGATTTTTTAATGGAATCGCTTCATAGGCGAACAGAGGCCCTTTATCACTCCCATCACTCCTGTGTTCCAATGGCCCTTTATCACTCCCATCACTCCTGTGCTCCAATGGCCCTTTATCACTCCCATCACTCCTGTGTCCCAATGGCCCTTTATCACTCCCATCACTCCTGTGTTCCAATGGCCCTTTATCACTCCCATCACTCCTGTGTTCTGATGGCTCTTTATCACTCCCATCACTCCTGTGTCCCAATGGCCCTTTATCACTCCCATCACTCCTGTGTCCCAATGGCCCTTTATCACTCCCATCACTCCTGTGTTCCAATGGCCCTTTATCACTCCCATCACTCCTGTGTTCCAATGGCCCTTTATCACTCCCATCACTCCTGTGTCCCAATGGCCCTTTATCACTCCCATCACTCCTGTGTCCCAATGGCCCTTTATCACCCCCATCACTCCTGTGTCCCAATGGCCCTTTATCACTCCCATCACTCCTGTGTTCCAATGGCCCTTTATCACTCCCATCACTCCTGTGTTCTGATGGCTCTTTATCACTCCCATCACTCCTGTGTCCCAATGGCCCTTTATCACTCCCATCACTCCTGTGTTCCAATGGCCCTTTATCACTCCCATCACTCCTGGGTTCCAATGGCCCTTTATCACTCCCATCACTCCTGTGCTCCAATGGCCCTTTATCACTCCCATCACTCCTGTGTCCCAATGGCCCTTTATCACTCCCATCACTCCTGTGTTCCAATGGCCCTTTATCACTCCCATCACTCCTGTGATCCAATGGCACATTCTGTTCACTGATCCAAGTTTAAGTTTAAAAGGCTTATAAATGTTACAGCCAGAAATTTCCTGGTTTTCCATGAAAACAGCTCAGTGACCCCAAACTTTTGAACAGTAGCGAATTTATATTTATTTGCACAGCATTAACGCGCAGATATTTCCCGTTGAAGTTCGTCCACACCAGATTTTTTAAGGGAAAAAAAATAAAATTCTGACTCAATCAATGAGTCATGGAAAAAAGATCAGGTTTCAGGCTTCATGCGTTCGTTCGTCTGGATGGTAACCGTCTGGATTTATTGCTCAGTGTTTGAAAGCGGCCTCTCGACCCTTCAAGTGCGTGGAAGGTATGCCATGTATTTCATACCCCTACGGTCCTCAAAGGGTTACTACGCTGCAAAGCTTGACCACCCTAAATGTGTTAAACAGGAGATTAAATCCCTTTAAACAAAAATATAAATTCGTGCTGTTTTTCTTAAATATATAAATACAATAATTTGTGTGGTTTAATATTTTTTATTTAATTTCTGTCAAAAGAAGAAGAAAAAAATAAGGTATAAAACTCTGTTTATTTCAGGTTGTATCTTGCGGTTTGCTTTAAAATATAGTATTTTTTACTTTTTTAATCTGCAACGTAAAAAAAAGGATTTAAGTATATACATAAAATATAGTATTTTTTAAAATAATTTATTTTATTAAAATATATAATTAAAATAGTTTTTTTTTCTTCTAATTTTCAATCTACCTCTAAAAAAATTAAATATTTATTTTATTGAAATATATAAAAACTCTGAATTATTTTTCTTTGGGGACAGAGTTCTTTATAAGAATGTATCGGAACTTTCTATTCATTTGAGTTCCGTTTGTAAGGATGTTATTTTTTTTTCCCTTTGTTTCTTTCTTATACAAAGGATTAAGGGTTCCCGTAAATATTAGCTCAGTTAGTCCAGCACTGTATATTATTTGGGGCTGTTATATGGGGGGGGGGGGTATTTGCAGGCCACACAGGAACGGCGGAGGCAGATTTCACACGGACACGTGTGTTCGGTTCACACGAAGTTCACTCTTCTAAATGCAATTGTACACAGAGCTGTGTTTGGATCTGGGAGGGCGAGATGTTGGTCCCCTGGGGGGGGGTGACAAAAGTGTTGTTTACGCTGAGGGTAGGGCTGTTTGGGGACATCCTGTTAACCCTTTAAATGCCAGAGAGTTACTACCTCCAGTCGGAGAGGTCTAAGCCATAGGGTGTCCTCTCTTGAAAGAGGTCTATAGTCCCCCCCCAGGTGTCTATTTACTGTCCCTGCGTCTTCTCAAATTAAATTATTCAGTAGCGTCGTCACGAAGGTTAACAGGTTATTATTATTTATTGTGTTATATAGCGCCATCATATTCCATAGCGCTGTACAATAGGCAAGCGGTGTGTGACGTACAATTACGGCATATGTTAATGTTTGGTTCACTAATGGCAGCAGCCAAATGGTTCTTATAGTTTTCTTTATTAAAACTCTGACATCTCAACAGATAATCTGAATTAAGTCTACAATCATGCGGGGACACTTTCCAAGCCCCAGGAATTTCCAGACAGGACCACCTTATACTGCCTTTGCTAATATTCACCTGTATTCAAGCAGGTATTCCAGCTGTGATGCAGCATGGAGACTGTGTGACACCTGAGAATCTGCCCATTCACCAAGAGACTGAGGGTAAAAAACCCTGAGAATCTACCCAATTACCCTAAAACTGGGATGACAACTCTGAGAATCTGCCCATTCACCCTGAGATTGGGGTAAGATTCCCGAGGCCCAGGGGCAGAACTTGGGTCTTTGCTGGGATTGAGTTTTGGGGATATATTGGGTCCCGTGACCCAACCGGAGGTCCATGATGTGGTCATCAAGAGTTTTTTAAAGCCCTTCATGAAAAGCACATACACTTAATTGTATTATGGAATAATAATAATAATAATAATAATAATAATAATAATAATAATATCTACCCCCCCATTACCGGGTTCTGATTGGTTCCTAGTCCTCAACCTATAAAGTTGGGCAAAAGTGTATCAGATGGATCCGTTTGGGTTACTTTGTAATACCCAAAGACTTAATCTCCTGGTGAAATATGCGATCGGCCCAATATTAATTAAATGATAATCCTTCTGCAATTACATTTTCATTAAAATATCAGCCATATTTTTAATTTTGGACACAATTTGGAATATGTCATCCTCTGCTGCATATTAAGTGACGGATACATTGTATGCAGGCGTTTAGTCTTTTTGGGGTGTGCCATGGAACGGAAAATAGGTCAGATCACTTAGGCGGCACCCCAAAATTTGCATTATATGTGACACCGGTTTAAACAATATCGAATCAGCCGAAACTTTGTTTTTTTGGGTCTGTTTTTGTGAAAATGGAAAGAAAGTGGTATCTTTATGTTTGGTTAGAAGGACCAGATGGCTGATGTAATGCATGTAGAGAATGTTTTTATATATGATGTATACAGAGTTCCTGGTTGGAAGAACCATCTGGTGACTGTACTGAAGGGGTTAACCAGACATATCAGGGGGGGAGCAATTGGATGTCAGTAGACAGACAAATTCCTGTTTACCCTTTCTCTGGTGTAGTTGTGATACCTAGGGGTCTTAGGTCAAGAACACACTGACCCCTTCTGGGCTGCCCCACCGAGGTGCTAGTGACGTTTTTTATTGTTTGTATTTTTTTCAAGAGTTTGTACAGAATTAAGTAAAAAAGACAGATCTGTCATCTCTATCTTTTTTCAAAACGTGTTTTATGCTGCTATGGCAACAGTCTCCTTTGGCTGCTGGCTAAGGCTGTTTTTGACACAGGGAAAAAGCAAACAGGGCAAAATCTGACGTGGTTAAAGGTTCAAGTACTCAATAGAAGCCTAACGTTTGCTAAGTTATTCATTATTTAAAAAACTAATAAAAATATTAATAAAACTAATATTTGGCCTATAAAAGGTTGTGTTTTTTATTTTTATGTCTCAGAATGGAATCCTTAAAACACTTTGAGGACCAGTATAAACCATTACATGAACCCTGTACCCGTTCTCTTATCGTTGTCATCCTAATGCCCGTCTTCTCCTTGCCTGTTCTCCAGCCTTTCTCGGAGCTCATTGATGACTCGGCCCTCCTGGATGTTCTCGGCCAGCTCATGGGAGATCCATTCCTCACCGAAAAGTATGAGATGATGGAGGTCGAGATGAATCCAAGCTCCCCATCGCCCATGATCAAGGTGGAGCACAGCTACTCGTTGTGTGGGGACTCTCGCCCTCAGTCGCCTTTCACCCATGGCTCCTCGGACGAGAACTTCAGCGATGGTAAGAGGAGAAGCCAAAACGATATATAATATGCGTGGAGAAACAAAGTAACGAGATCATCCCCAGAGTCACTCCGTGGTCCGAAGACAATCAGAGTATAATATTTTTTAATATTTGTAATATTTAATATAATATTTTTTACATTTTACGATCTGTTTTAAAATAGTTTTTATTTAGATAAGGCTGGGGGGGGCAGGGGTAAGCGTGTAGGAGAGAGAGAAGTGAGCTTCTTAGCACACTATCAAAACTTCCTATAACCTGTGGGTTTTTTTTGGGGGGGGGGTTTCTTCTCTCTCTCCTACACGCTTACCCCTGCTCCCCCCCTAGCCTTATCTGTGCAGTATATGCCACTATTTACTATTTAGGACCCTCTTAGTTTTTTGTCTGCAAATTCTCTACCGTGTAGTTTTAACCCCTGTTTTAACCCCTGTATCAGAACATGTACTGGTCAGTTTTAAACTGTGTTTTTCACTTGCTTGGTCAGAAATGCTTCTGAGTTGATAAAGGGAGGACTCCCGAAAGCTCGTCTATTATTTTAAATACTGTTAGTCCAATAAAAAAGGTATTACAAGATTCTGCAACATTCTGTTTTTTTGCATTCTTATACACTGGACTCATACGGCTACCCCAAACTACAGTAATGCAGTATAGATACATTGTTGCCAGCTAAACCTATTTAAGTAAATCATTGCCCCCTGGTGGCAGAGTTTTGTATCACACACTGAACCCAATTCTCTGTTTAGCTGATTTGACTGGTGAGGATTGGTGTCTTACTGGAGATCTCGCCTCGACCAAAATCAAGATGGAAGGGACCCTTGAGGGGAGCTCAGGCCTTACTCCGTCTGTGACTTTGACGACCGGCGCTGTAGCGGTGGCCCCAGAGGTGGACATCCAAACCGAGATTTCATTTTGCGAGGAGGTAAGGCATGGCAAGACCATAAACCCCTTTTTCGATCTATGTATCCACTAGCGGTTCGATCGCAAAATATGGATCAAAATAATTTAAAATTACTTTTATTGATATATATATACACTTTTTCCAGCTCTGTATTCTGCGTTATTTAACCATTTCTAACCCCCGGCCTGTTCATTTTCAGGCCAAGGAACTGAATCCCAAGGTTCTGCCTCAGATCAAACTGGAACCACACGAGGTTGACCAATTCCTCAACTTGTGCCCAAAAGAAGGTGCGTTTCTCTTTCGAACTGCTCAGCCTCTTAGACAAAACATCATAAAACCGCATGGAAAATGTTAAGTGTCTTTTTTCACATTGCTATAGCAACAGCCTATCGCCGCCTGCTTTTGCGTCACATGACAGTAACGCATTCCCAGATGAGTGATGAATGAGGCGGAATTTTCCGTCATTAAATATTTATTTCTGGGAAGGTTTTTTAGTTCCAAAGCTGGATTCAGCAGAGTAGGTGGAACAGCGCCTTTGTTTTACGTTTAAAGGGTTAATACTTACAGGATAAGGATCAGGTACAAAGGAAAAGGTGGATAAAGTAGGGTGCAATTAACTAATTGGTTCAAAGCCTCTTTACTTATCCACATTCTCCTAAAGGTCAGGCTAGCTTTTACAGGAGAAACTTTTAAATGCGGCAATTAAATGAAATTACATCATACAGAAAACATAAAAATATATATATATTGTGTCGTTCATTCTTTAACCGTTTCAGTGCATTTGTATAAAGTAGTCCAGTATTTTAGGGAAATATCTATTGAAATTGCCCTCGTTCGGGTCTTTATTTATTTTAATAATTTCTGCATGCGAGGAGCCATTTTGTTTTTTTAAGAACCGCCCCCTGCTCTGTCTTCCAAAGTCACTACAGTTGGGTGCTGCTTGATGGGATCTTTTGTTTAGAGACATTAAAGGATAATTTATAGTTAATAAGAAATATTTTTGCTCATTTTCTGAAAGCAACAATTCTATAAATCAGCGCTAAATAAACTAAATATCGATAATATATGTTTAATGATCAGGAATCAAAATCCTAAACATTAATGCAATAGGAAGGTTGTTCCCCCGCGACAAGTAATGGCGGAGGGGAGTTTCATTGTCTTTTTGTTGTTGGGTGCCATTTTGTAAGCTTTTTTGCCCTTTATACCCCTAGCTGCCTCTGCCGATTCTCTGCAACTGCCTCCGACCCCACCGAGCAGCCATGGCAGCGACTCCGAGGGATGCCAGAGCCCCAGCCGGTCTCTTCCTCCGTCCAGCCCGGTGCAGTCTCAGTCTTGTGGCAAAGTGGTGGCTCGTAGCCCGTCGGTGCTGTCTAACTCGCCCCTGCTGACCGCGCCGCACGTAAGTCTCGCGTATGTCGCAGGCTTGTCCCTGTGCGTCCCGCGCATGTAAATTAACCCCGTGGGGAACCGGGGTGTTCTTTTAAATCACCCAGATATCATCGCTTTGGATTATCGCGGCTCTTACATGTTTTTACCTCCTCTGGCTACAGAAGCTGCAGGGCACCGGCCCTCTCATGCTAACCGAGGAGGAGAAAAGGACTCTGGTAGCAGAAGGATACCCCATCCCCACAAAACTGCCCCTAACCAAAGCCGAGGAGAAGGCACTGAAGAAAATCAGACGGAAGATTAAGAATAAGGTGAGGAGCCTCAAGCGTAAAAGTCAAGTCTTGCAACATTTTCATACGTCCTTCCCGTCGTGGCCAGACTACAACTCCCAGCATCCAAGGCCAGCAGCACCTGGTTAAGGGAGTTAAAATCCGGTAAAGGCTGGAGGACGGAAAAGTCACCTAATTCCTTAAGCGTGCGACATCTGGTAATAAAAGCGTGGCCTGCAGGGCCGTATTCATTTCGGGGTCGATCCTCAGATTATTTATCTTTTGTGTTTATTTTTGCAGATTTCTGCCCAAGAAAGCCGTAGGAAGAAAAAAGAATACATGGACAGCCTGGAGAAAAGGTAATGGCTCCTTCCTATCGTACGTTCCTGTTCTCGGGGATCTCCCCGTCTAGTGATCTCTCTCCCCTGTTGTTAAGTTGCTGCTTGTTGCTGATTGGTTCAGGTATTTTTTGGTACTGCTCATTGGCTGTACAAAGTCACTCGCGCCCTCTTTTTTTTCTCTGACCCTCTTCTTCCTCCCGCAGGGTTGAGAACTGCTCATCAGAAAACAGCGAGCTGCGTAAGAAGGTGGAGGTCTTGGAGACCACGAACAGGTGAGACATCCCCCGGTGACGTTAGCTGGACCAAAGATGGCCGCTCAGATCCCGCGCTCATCCTCTCTCTCTCTCTCTCTCTCTTTGTTCCTCCCCAGGACCCTCTTGCAGCAGCTGCAACGTCTCCAGGCCATGGTGGCCGGGAAGGTATCCCGTTCTTGCAAGGCGGCGAGCACTCAAACCGGAACCTGCCTCATGGTGAGTTACATCACCCAAACGTCCTGCGATATCCTTCAGCCTCAAAGCGTCTCCCTTTTCTTTTTAAACTTCAGAAGAAGCAATTTATCCGGAGTTATTAGTCCATTTTCTTATTGATCTTGGCCGGTGTCAGACTTACCGGTCTGTAACGCTCCACCGGTCTGACAATCTAATGCACCAATGGAGTTCCATTTTTTTGTAAATGTTCATTATTTAGACAATGAGAACGATGTTATTGCACCCCAAAAAATAGATTTTTAACTTTTCCTTTAATTTCTTTAATTTTTTTTTTATTTATTTTTTTTGCTCGTTCTTCATGAGCCGAGTTAATAGATTAAGTCACTCCTACATTGACTAATCCCCCCGGTCTCTCGAAGCTACTGGACGTTTAAATCTTTTTAGTCCGCCCGACGCTCTTGTTGGTTCTAATAATGAAACTGATCGGCTATCACAAGACGCTGAGCTTACCTTCTCGTTTACGCCTTAAATACGGGTCTCGTGTTTCTCCGCTTGTTACTTGAGAGCTGATGGCTGCCTACAGAGGTTGAGAGACTAGAAAGATCTTATTCCTGCCAGCCACGTAAAGTTATTTAGGTCACCCTGTTATAAAATGGCGAGCTATGTGGATACCGCCCCCCCCCCCGGGTTATTGAAGTACAAAGTATGGACCTTCGCTCTTGCTGACGCTGACTCCCGATAGGTCTTGCTGACTCATGATAGGTCTCTCTGACTCCCGATAGGTCTTGCTGACTCCCGATAGGTCTCTCTGACTCCCGATAGGTCTCTCTGACTCCTGATATGTCTCGCTGACTCCCGATAGGTCTTGCTGACTCCCGATATGTCTCGCTGACTCCCGATAGGTCTCTCTGACTCCTGATATGTCTCGCTGACTCCCGATAGGTCTCTCTGACTCCCGATAGGTCTCTCTGACTCCTGATATGTCTCGCTGACTCCCGATAGGTCTCGCTGACTCCCGATAGGTCTCTCTGACTCCTGATGTGTCTCGCTGACTCCCGATAGGTCTCTCTGACTCCTGATATGTCTCGCTGACTCTCAATAGGTCTCGCTGACTCCCGATGTGTCTCTCTGTCTCCCCCGTCCAGGTGGTGGTGCTGTGTTTTGCCATCATTTTTGGAAGCTTCACCCAGAACTTTGACCCATACCCATCAGCCACCAAAACGGTGCGAGAGCCCAGTCGGCAGTCGGCACAGGAGTCGTACGCAGCCTCCATCGGTAAGGTTCGGCGGGTGAAAGCGGTGTCCGATATCCATCATGTCACAGAGGGGGTCCCGTCAGCGGCGGAGCGTGTCGGTTTCTTACTCTGTCCTTTTATTTCCCAGTGCGCTCCCGCAATCTCCTGATCTTTGAGGAGCACCGGGGTCTGGAGGAGCTTCACACCTCGTCCGTGGCTCTGGACACGCAAGACGCATGGGAGAGGCGCATGGAGAGCATATCTCAGCACAGAGCGGCGGTGCTGGAGGAGTATAACCTCGCGCAGGAGAAGTCTCATACAACGTCCAATGACAGCAGCCGAGAAGGAGCAGTCATGTACAGGTGAGCAGTCCTGTATAAATCTCCTGCGATGCCCTAGATCTTACCCCACGGCACAACCACCAATCTGATAGGTAGACAAGCTGTGACCAGTGGCAGTCTGTGGCAGAGCCAGCATTATCTAATCAGTCCCAAAGTTCTCTCCCTTCTTCTCCCCTAAACCAGCAACTGAACAGCAGAGAGATAACTTAATGGGAAGGAATAATCCGAGACGCAGAATGTTCTAAAGTGTATTGAGACAATGTAGCATGTTGGGGGGGGGCAGATTAAACTGGTAAAGGGGGCTTCCCTTACTTATCACCCTCTTTGTCTCTTTTTTTTGCCAGGATCAGTTCCGAGTTGAATGAACCGACGAAAGTCATAGAACTGGACAGAAGAGTTAACGCCACTTCCTAATA
Organism: Spea hammondii; assembly: GCA_029215755.1. Lineage (NCBI taxonomy): Eukaryota > Metazoa > Chordata > Amphibia > Anura > Pelobatidae > Spea > Spea hammondii. The sequence continues at coordinate 2,888,342 of JARDYJ010000004.1, forward strand.
GAGGGTCAGCTCCCGCGTCCCCAGAACCCCCAGCTCCTCTGATACCACCCCCAGCTGACGTAGTCACCCATCGAATTGCCCCAGACGTAAGCCGGCCCCTCGGACTTGGTGTCATCACGGCTAGTGAAGGGCCAGAGACTTTGACCTGACGTTTGGGGCGGATGGATGTTGTTAATTGGCCCCCCTTTTTTTCTGGGGTTCTATCCAGTGGGCAAGTTTGGACTCTTACCCCGTTTCGGTCGACCGGTAGCACCGGTGGAATCTGGCGTGTTTTCAATTAGCCCCGCTGGGAGGGGCAACAACAATGTACAATTCCACCGTTATTCCATTAGAACCCCTTTTGGGTACGGGAGATAAACTCTTTATTCCTCTGTCTCTCAAAGAGTTAACAATGGGGGGGTTGCTACAAAATATTATGTAAATCATCTTTAAATTGTCCACCCCCCCCAAAACAGCTTTATATTTGGAAAGTGTTATCTGATGGTGTTTTAACCCTTTCAATTCTTAATGCTTCTGGTATACCCTCATAGGGGAAAAAATTAGGGGGGGGTAAATGGAAATACTAACGACTGAGACTCGGGGTGATGAAAAAAAGGGATTTAAACCCCCAAAACTGCCCAATATTCCTGTTTTTTTGAGTGCCTTAAAGTCCTAGGACATTTCTTCTAACATGAAGCGGACGCGGCCCGGTGCTGGTGTATGAGGCACCAGTCTTGTCTGGAAGACAGAGGGTTAACCATCCTTTAGACCCGATTCCCCATCTTTGCATCCTATTGGCTGGTTTGAATGACGCAGTCCGCTACCCATGCGCCGCTTTCTCTTTGCTACGTCTCTTACCTGTTGTAAATAGTATTTATTAGTTGTTTCTGAGACCCCCGTGGGAGCGAAGCCGGGACAGGCATAGCGAGACCCTTATACACCCCACTCTTCACTTATAGACCCTCTCTCTCTCTCTATATATATATATATACTGTATATATATATATCTGGATCATTAACGTCCAGCAGGGCATCAGTACCCACATTTTTGGCATAGGGGTTATTATGCTCTCTGAGATCATTAATCTTAACCGCCTGGCTGTTAACCCTTGTGACGCCTAAACCCTTTAACATTCCCACCATTCTTGGTTTGCCAAGATCACATTCTTTAACAAAATCACCCGACCCTTTAAACATAAACTACACCCTCAGATAGAAGCGAGGAGAACCGGATTAGGATAATTAGTTAACCTGCTTTTTTTATCACCAGTGAAAAACATTTAAACATTTACGGGGTTAATTCATTCTGAGTCACAGACGCTGTCATATTCAGTTATTATTATTATTATTTTTAACAAATGGCTCAAATCCGAGTTTTTAAAGATTCTGGGGGTTAGTCGCCGACCACTGATCATGTTTTTTTTTTTTCTTTCTACCAAGTCACTAGGAAGGCAAAATATTAATTAAATTATTTATTACTGGTGAGGGGAGAACCCTCCAACATTTTTCTTGCCGACACGCGCAGAACACGCATGTAGGTTTGATTCTAGAACACTTTGTACTGATGATGATGATGATGATGAGATCCGGCTTATAAACGAGTTTCAATTTTTTTTCCATGTACGGCCTTAATTTCCTGGCACTGAAGGGGTTAAAGATGAAATTCCTGCTTTATCTATCCTTTCCCGGTCCCTATTCTCCCATAGTGATTCCTTTGCTTATGACAAAACACACGCCTCTCGCCCTCCCCTCTCTCTCGCCCTCCCCTCTCTCTCGCCCTCCCCTCTCTCTCGCCCTCCCCTCTCTCCAGTCATGAAAAATATTCAATTTTTCATTTTTTCCCCTGTTTTTGCTTCTGTATATTATTTTTGGTATAATATTTTTTATAAAAATGAAAATGTAAAAAACTCAATAAAAATATCTGCATTTTAAACGGGCTGTCTGTACGTGGAATTATTTGTTGAAAAAAAATTGAAAACAAAATATTTTCTTAAAAGATTTAAACAAAAATATTATCTTTTTAAAACTGAACAATGTGCTTGAGTAGATTGCAAGCTCTTAGGACTGTTTTTTTTTTAATTTTTATTTTGCTGTTCAATACAGATACATAGAATTTGCCTGCAGATCGGCCCCATTCGGCCCCCGTCTAGTCGGCCGTTTCTCCTGCTGTAAAGACTCAAACCTTAATCAGTCGTTGGTCTCGTCTTAGATTCAGGAGCCGTATGTCTATCCCATGCATGTTTAAATACCCTCACTGTATTACCCTCTACCACTTCTGCTGGGAGGCTGTTCCACTTAATTACCACCTAATGCCAGGCTCGCACTAGATATGGAAGAAAAGCTCTGCGCACTTCTTTGTAATGTACGAGAGACGTTATTATTTTAATAAGCTATTATAAGGTATATGTCTGGTTGTACTATAAGAAATATAGAAAACCCGGAAAGGAAAGGCTTGATTTGGTTAATCCGGCCAGCAGGCGGCGCACGAGAGCAACTCCTAATTCTGATTGTTATTTCTAGTGATTGTGCTACATTGTACCTAAAATGTTACATTTACACCTTAATACAAATAATCACCGGTCCCTTTAATTAACATTTATCCCCTTGCAACGGCATGGAGTTGCAGAGTATTATATGTATATATATATATATATTATCATTGTTTTATATAGCGCCATCATATTCCATAGCGCTGTCCAGTGGGTAAACAGGACAAGTAGCATATAACGTAACAATTAGACTTACAGAAACATCAGGTCAGGAGGGAATATATATCTATATCTATATATTTATATATACACAAATTTATTACATATGATGCATAATACATAGAATTCCACCCTTTGTGCTGAACGCGTTTCGCAATCAGACCTGTGAAATGCGACGTTTTCCCCAAATATACTGGTCTGAATAATGTAAAAATAATGGTGTTTTTTGCCAGAGGGAATCAAAAAAGACGAGGGATTTGTAAATTAGAACGGCGTTAACCCCCTTTCTGCTACTTTGTAACACATTGAAAAGCAAAAGGTTTAGCCCGACGCAGCAGCGAGCCGGCAGCTCGTTAGAGCTCTCATTATCGCAATTAATTAGCTGCAGCTATTTAGCAAAGCGCTAGAAGTTTCTATTAATGGGTAAACCTCACGCCCCGGTAAGAGATTTACTACTGTGAATGACGAATGCGTTTCCCGTGGGTGCAGGAAGGCGATGAGCGCCAGAGTACGATACTGCGCTGTGATCCAACGGTAAAGGTTTCAGATACATCACTGACACCTCGCCTCAAGCAGGAGCCGCGGCACTCATTACGGCTACAACTGGGGATTAATAGCGATATTTCACACGTAAAGGAGACGACCCGTAGAAGAAAATATTTCTCTCTGTATACAGTAATAACCCCCAGCGCTGTATACAGTAATAACCCCCAGCGCTGTATACAGTAATAACCCCCAGCGCCGTATACAGTAATATAACCCCCATCACTGTATACAGTAATATAACCCCCAGCGCTATATACAGTAATATAACCCCCAGCGCTGTATACAGTAATATAACCCCCAGCGCTGTATACAGTAATATAATCCCCCAGCGCTGTATACAGTAATATAACCCCCAGCGCTGTATACAGTAATATAACCCCCAGCGCTGTATACAGTAATATAACCCCCAGCGCTTTATACAGTAATATAACCCCCAGCGCTGTATACAGTAATATAACCCCCAGCGCTGTATACAGTAATATAACCCCCAGCGCTATATACAGTAATATAACCCCCAGCGCTGTATACAGTAATATAAACCCCCAGCACTGTATACAGTAATATAACCCCCAGTGCTGTATATAGTAATATAACCCCCCCAGCGCTGTATACAGTAATATAACCCCCCAGCGCTGTATACAGTAATATAACCCCCCAGCGCTGTATACAGTAATATATCCCCCAGCGCTGTATACAGTAATATAACCCCCCAGCACTGTATGCAGTAATATACCCCCCAGCGCTGTATACAATAATAACCCCCAGGGCTGTATACAGTAATATAACCCCCAGCGCTGTATACAGTAATATAACCCCCAGTGCTGTATACAGTAATATAACCCCCAGCGCTGTATACAGTAATATAACCCCCCAGCGCTGTATACAGTAATATAACCCCCCACCACTGTATACAGTAATATAACCCCCAGCGCTGTATACAGTAATAACCCCCAGCACTGTATACAGTAATAACCCCCGAGCACTGTATACATTAATATAACCCCCAGCGCTGTATACAGTAATATAACCCCCAGCGCTGTATACATTAATATAACCCCCAGCGCTATATACAGTAATATACCCCCCAGCGCTGTATACATTAATATAACCCCCAGCGCTGTATACAGTAATATAACCCCCAGCACTGTATACAGTAATAACCCCCGAGCACTGTATACATTAATATAACCCCCAGCGCTGTATACAGTAATATAACCCCCCCAGCACTGTATACAGTACTAATAACCCCCGAGCACTGTATACAGTAAGGAAAACTCTAACAAGTCACGTGCAGGTCAGAATTGCAACACTAGGTGGCAGCACCAACCAAATAAAAGCAGCCAAACAATAATAATAAAAATAATAATACATTTGTTATTATTAAGCATATTTTTATTAATTTGAGTTTAAAGGCTGACAATCAAAAATGTCTGCCCGAGGTTCTGAACGGACAGTAGAATTAACCCTATGGATACATGATTTTAACTTGTTGAGTGCCTAGGAGTCTAATATCTGACCCCACGTGCCAGTCTTCCTTTATTCTGGGTTCTTTGATTGATCTTGGTTTTTTATAGGGTTAACCCTTTCATACTCCTTACAGGTGCAAATTTTCTTCCAGGAAATTTTGTAAAATCCATTTTTTTTTGTACATAAATTCCCCCATCCTGCCGCCTGGACGGGGTATTTTTGTTGCCGTAATGAAAGATATTTGGGCGGACGTGACACGAGGGGCACTGAAGGGGCACTGAAGTATTTATAGGTCTCCGTGGTCTCCTTTCCATTACACAGAGATATCTGACTTCTCACTTGCCCTCTGGGGCAATTATGAATAGTTCTGCCCTGGTGGGTATCTCAGGGCAGCTATCTGTGGTGACCCGTCGGGGTCAGTACATTCAGGGCATCACGTTACGCCTTTAATTGCCCTTTTCACCACCGATTTAATGCGGCCCTTGTTAAAATTGTATATTTTATTGATTTTAATGTTTTTTTCCACAAAAAAGGTGAAATACCCTCTCCGGGGCAATTCTGAATATACTCAGCCGTAATAAGCCCCGGTTACTTGCGATGGAATCAATGTTGAAGCTTAGAGGGGAATAGATCCGCGATATGCCACAAAGTACAGGAGGGAAGAGGCCATCATCTAACACTAGAGGTTCAGAGGCTTATGTGGTATATAAAGACAGGGTGGTAGATAAGCAGAACAGCCTCCCAGCAGAAGTGGTAGATGGTTATACAGTGAGTGTATTAAACATGCATGGGATAGACATACGGCTCCTGAATCTAAGACGAGACCAACGACTGATTAAGGTTTGAGTCTTTACAGCAGGAGAAACGGGCGACTAGATGGGGGCCGGATGGGGCCGATCTGCCGGCGAGTTCTCTGTTTCTATGTCTCTTCTGATGGGGTTAAAAAGTTGGCCAGTATTTGGGCAGTGGGGTAAGTGGGCATTAGGTTACGAGGTCAGTAACGGGAGGTAGTGGGGTGTCCGTGGAAAGAGTGGGCGCCGGCAGGGGGCTTGTCAGTAAAGACTGTTTGCGGAGCAAGGGGCCGCATCGACGTGACAGCCGACGCTTCGCAAAGAGACGGCGAGTGGGAGTCACTAATGAGAGCGATCAGGGAGCTGAGAGTTGATGTGAAATTAAAGTGGGGGAGGAAACAACAAACCAAACATAGCACCAGGCATGGGGGGTAACTGGCAGGCGCGCGGAGTGATGAGGGAGAGCATTGAGAGTATTCTAGGATGAGTGATGGGAGTTGTGGTATTACAGGAGGTGTATATATACAGTATATATATATGATTGTAAGGTAAAGGGAGTCTGAGAGTGCTAGGAGTGGTGGTATTACATGGGGTGTATATACAGTATATATATATATATATATATATGGTTGTAAGGTAATGGGAGGCTGGGAGTGCTGGGAGTGGTGCTCTCACACGGGTGCATGTAGCAGTAAGGCAGGGGAAGGTGTGGGTTCTGGGGGAGGGCCTCTCTCCTGTGATTGGCTGGGGAGGAGTTTCCCACAATGCCCCGGTGCCGCTCCCCCGTGGATGCTGCGCCTCCTCCATTTGCAGCGGAGGCTGAGTGAGCCCGGGCCGGACATGAACCCGCCGCCCGCCGGAGCCCAGAGCCGGGACACGGCATGCCGGGGGGCCGAGGGAGGACAAGAGGCGGCCGGGGAGAGCGCCCAGACCCAGCCGGGAGCCCCGCACCGGGAGGAGAGTGTGGAGGAGACGCTCCGGAGCCTGACCTTCCGCAAGCAGGTGTCCTACAGGTGAGGGGGGCGGGGGGTAACGGGGGGCTGTATGGGTACGGGTGTAACAGGGAGTGTATGGGGGGCCGGGGTATTGGCGAGGACCGGGTGTAACAGGGTGGGATAGACGGAGCAGGGTATCACTGGAGAGCATGAGAGAAGACGGTGTGTAACAGGGGTATTAAGGAGGACAGGGGGGCATGAAGGGGGCAGATATACCTAAGGAGCAATGAGGGGCAGTAAGTCACATGGTGGCAAGATAAGAGGTGAGGTGTCACAGGTGTCCTACAAATGAGGGGAGCAGGCTATCTAGAGGGGCAATAAATGAGGGGGTGGGGGTTCACAGGCATACAGGGGGGTAGAGTCACGAGAGGGGGTATTCCGTAAGGGGGCACAATGTCACAGGCATCATACAGGCAGGGGGCAGGGTGTCACATCTGACATGTACGAGTGGGACCGGTCACTTAGTAGAGGGTGACGAGAGGCCCGCTGTGTGATGATTCAGGAGACACTTAAATACCCGGGGGTCGGGGGAGACAGGCAGGAGACGGTAGTTGGGGGAGAAAGTAATGACAGAATGCCGTGGTGGCATAAAAGCAGGGGTAATACCGCCCGCCTAATATAATGGGCAGATCGTACTGGTTATCACGGCAGACAGACTGGGAATCATAATGGTTCGGTACCATCGAAAGAGACAGGCAGGGTTATTAGAGGTCGGAGGCAGCGGTTCATACATAGTTAATGAATGAGACAGACGGCTGTACAAGATGTTTATTACAGATGAAAACGTCTATGAAAGGTTCCATTAGGTAAAGGAGACGTCTCGGATATAAAGAAGGTTCCATCAGGTGAAGGAGACGTCTCGGATATAAAGAAGGTTCCATCAGGTGAAGGAGACGTCTCGGATATAAAGAAGGTTCCATCAGGTGAAGGAGACGTCTCGGATATAAAGAAGGTTCCATCAGGTGAAGGAGACGTCTCGGATATAAAGAAGGTTCCATCAGGTGAAGGAGACGTCTCGGATATAAAGAAGGCTCCAGCAGAAGTGGTAGAGGGTGATGCAGCGAGGGTATTAAACATGCATGGGATAGACATACGGCTCCTGAATCTAAGACGAGACCAACGACCGATTAAGGTTTGAGTCTTTACAGCAGGAGAAACGGGCGACCAGACGGGGGCCGAATGGGGCCGATCTGCCGGCAGGTTCTATGTTTTATTGTCAGCAGGAAGGCTCTGGTGCGGCGCATGTATCAGCGCTTCTGGTGATGCCACAGACTGGGGTCCATTTGAGTTTGACGTACAGACGGCTTATAGACCGCGTTTGGTTCCATCATATATATATTTATATAGCGGCTACTAAGAGAATAGTAACAGGCTGGCGATTTGGGGTGATTTTTATCTGGCGCTCTGCGATTTCAGACGTATTAATATAATTGTCGGCGCGGCGCTGTGTCCCGCTGGCACCTGACGGTGGATAATTATTCCTCGGAATGGATGAGGCTAAGACCTCTCCTGCTGGCTGATGATGCAAAGGTGTCCAAACGTCCCCTTCACCGATTCCCGGGGACGTTCTTCCTCTCGCAGGATAAATCTGACGGCACGAAAGGAATCCATTACATTGTCGCTAAACATTCCGAACCGTTTTCATCTGTGACGAGGTTTTATCAAATTCTATGTGGCAGATAAACATTTAAAATGTTAATTCTATCTATAATATTATATCTATATATATATACTGTATTCATATATATATATATATTAATATTTATTTTTATATTTTTTTTATTATTATTATTATCCTTTAATGTAGTTATGACTATTTTTTATTTACTTTTGTCCTATTTTGGTTTACTGTTTTTTCCAAGATCTGGATACTTCTTACTACCTTGGTTACCTTGGATTCTAAGACAGTTGGACCACGATGACGCTGGCAGTATGCCTTTTTATAATTGAATTATTAATCGGTTCTGCGGAATTCCCAGCCTTTTTAAGTAATAGCTGAGATGAAAGATTACCGTGATATCATTCTTATTTATTGTTTTATATATCGCTGTCATATGCCGTCGCGCTGTACAACGGGTAGGCAGGACATAACAGGTAGTATGTAACATAATAATTTGATATATAGAACCAACAGGCGAGGAGGGTCCTGCTCAAACGCGCTTACAATCTAGAGGATATTTTTTAGGCATCCCTGACGTGTTTTAGTATTACATCAAATTCAACAGATTTTCATGATTACATTTTAAAATTCATAAAAATTGTACAATTTTACAGAAAGCTGATAAGGTAGTTTTTTTAATATTCGCTCGATATGTAGGGGGGTTGCTTTTATAATGTCTTATCTTTACAGCGTCTAACCACTTGATAAGGATGATGGGAATTGTTGTCGCGGGTTGATTACTAACAGAATCTCTATTTCGCAGTGAAATGCTGCAATTACTTCAGGTTTATCTAAACTACGTATTTAGATAAACAAGTTGCCAAAAGCAGTAGCCAAACCTATTTTTCTTGGGTGAATTTGGGCTGAACTCACCTGGAGAACCTTAGTGCGTTCACCAAGTCATGAGCCCCCCAGACATGGATGGTGCCTCTTACCAAAGCCGCCATGTTGCTTTTTTTAAGATATTTTTTTGGGGGGATTTAAAGAGTTTTCAAGAGTTGCCAGGATTAAAAATGAATTTGATGTTACTGAGTCCACCCGCGAACTGTTCAAGTCAGTTCAGGTTCCTCTCAGCCAGTTTTTGGGGGCAATTAGGGCATTAATTGACCTCTACCCCAATTGTAGTGGGTTTTCACTAATCTTAGGCCACCTAGCTCTATGGCTAAACCCCCTAGGGCTATAGAGCAACAAGCCTAAGGTTTTAGAGGTCTTCTTGATCTCAGAAGGGTTAATCTATATGACTAATTCTCTGTGCCGGGTTAGTTGCTTGCAGACCTTACTGATACTCGGTACCAAGCAGCTGCGCGCCTCTTTGGGATAGTGAACACAGCGTTATTATTAGTGGGGTGAGAATTTGCCTTGACGTGGCATGTTTTTATTACCCCCCCTCTTGTTCTCTGTGTGCATCCCACGTCCCAGATACTCACACCCTACTATTATCCGATCAGTGTACATGTAATTCGCGTTTGATGGGGCCCTTGGATGGTCAGATCGGGTCAGATAACCCCCCTCTTTTTAATTTTTTTTCAGTAAATCCAGCAGCCCCCCCTCACTGTGCAGTGAATTGAAAGCACGTAACGAACCAATAGGAGGTCATTTTACCAAATATGGAAGTGTTGCTATAAATAGCACGTCAGCATTCTATAAATAGAACACTGTATTTTAAAGAAACATCTCATTAAAAAAATCATAAAAAAAAATCACATTACTCCTTCTTACCCCCCAGAAACCATCCTTATGCCTGGAGTAACCGATTGTGGATTGTGATTGGTTGTTTTCTTTATGCAATGGGGGGTGGTGGGTTCATTGGATGCTATCATTATTAACCCCTTGTTTCTAACGTGTGTTGTAGCCACGAGCCATCTCATGTCTTGCGTCTCTTGCTTGCAGACAAAGGAACATTAGAGAGGTATATTTACCTGCAGTCCTCTCGAGACACACCTGAGACATCTAATTTTCTTAGGCTTCAACAGCACTCGAATGTCTTTGTGACCCAAAGGGGATACTTTAATTTTAACCCAAGAGAACAACACGAATCCCTCCGGCACCCTGGATAATTATCTGATGCGATCTGGTTTTCGAGATGCCCGCGTATCAGAGAAAACTGATGCATTTCTTTGCATAAAATGCAAACTATTCTGGTTAAGTAAACACGAGACGACCATAATAATTTGCGATACGGGTGGAAACTCTGCTAGATCACAACACAAGGGACAGGGATAGAGCGCAGAGTACACTTGGTGTCTTAGAGATGACTTGGGCTTGGGTGCTTTGCTAATATAGGACCCTGGACGGGGTCCTGAGGATGGAGTGTGTGCCAAGACGATAGTATGGTTAGCTTGGAAGAGAATACCTTGGAGAAATGTCTTATCAGATACAACATTGGCGCAATACCTTGGAGAACCTACAAAGAACACGGTGCCATGAAACAGTCCGTTGGACTATTCTACTATATAGTCCTGTACTATAGTACTATATAGTACTGTAGTATAGTCCGTTGGACTATACTACACACAAGTAGTAACAATGTAGCAATGAAAGCATCCTGATAAGACACTATACATAGTGTTCCGATCAGACAGTACCCTGGAAGATAGTCTGTTGGCACAAAAACTTGGGTAGCATTCTAATGAGACAGCTCCTCCTCTGTTGGCAGAGTGTCTTGGATATCCATGTTTACATGTTGTGGCTTCTGAGAGCCCAGACTCCCTCCTTCCTGCGAAATCTAAAACCCCCTAGGGTTGTATTTATGTTGCCTTATGGGAAGTTAGCTGTGCATTAGTAGGACATCTCCCTGGGGTGGTCTCTGATAGCACACTGCCTCAGAGAGCACTTTGATATGAGAGCGCTTTGAAGAGAATTCTGATTGAACAGTGTTTCTGAGATGTAACAGCCCCAAAAGTGTGCTGTTACTTTTTTATTGGGGGGGGGGGGTGTCTCTGATAAGCTAATACATCCTAAAGAAATCTGATACTTTAGGACCTTGGAGAGCTCTTCAAGGGAGAATGCGTTGAGTTTGGTTGGATGGGAGTTCTAGTTCAGGACCCTGGACAGTGCTTTCCCCGACTTTAAAATGAAGCAAATATATCATTAACAGATGCCCTCGATTACCTGTGAGGGTAAACTTGTCCACGGGGGGCATTTCATTCCCCCTCTGAGCTTGACTGTGCTGTGTGTGGCTTGCACCTTGGTCCTCACTTTGTTACCAGCCGCTAAAACACTGAAGGCTACCAATTATATACAATTTAACTGTTACATCTTACATCTTCTCTCTCTCTCTCTCTCTGTGTCTTTGTTGTATCTCCCCTCCTCTCCTCCATTCTGTTTACTTTTCCTAGGCACCCTCTTCTCCATGCCTCTGTCACCATTCCTTCTTTTTTGCCCTGTTGCTCCTCGTATCCCTACCTTGCTGCCTCCTTTTCATCCAAATTACCCTCCCTTTCTCCTTTCCTTCTCCCAACCACCATCTTCTGTCCTCCTTTTTCCCCATTCACTGCCTCTCCCTACCTTCCCTGACTCTTCCCTCCTCCCTTTCCTCCTTTCCTTCCTCCTTTAGCTCTATTTACCAAATCTCTTTTCCTGCTCTGTTTCTTTCCTTCTACTCACTAAGGGTATGAGGCTGACCTCTATGTCCAAACTGATTTAAGCTGCGTTCTTTTATCCTAGATTTTTAAATATAATCTCCCCCGCCGGGAAGTATCCGCGGCTCCCGGCTCTGCGCTATCTCTAACTCATTTTCACGGTAGGGCAGCTAAGCCAATCCATCGCTTTGAAGTGCCTGTCTTCTGTTTGTGCGCGTGATGAGTCTGTACTTTATCCAGACATAAAAGTGAATACATTCTCACTTATACAACCTTGTAGTCAAAAATCTCATACGGGTCTTACGTTTATTTTCTAATTCATTCAATGCGGGGGGGGGGTAAACAGGAATTATCCAAGAACGTTAACGCTTTCGCTCACAGATACATTGCTTTGCCGGGCTTTTTTTGGAGTGAAAGACGTTACAGAATTCCAAATGTCTTAAAACGTGTCTGACAATGGAACCTCAGTGTATATCCGTTATTATCCGTTATGTGTTGTTAAATATGCTTAATGGCAAAAGGTCAAATATGCTAAATGGCAAAAGGTCAAATATGCTATTATCAAGCCGCTTTCCTATGAAGGGCCCATGAACCTGCAAATTAATTAACGTATAACATAAAATATATTATAATTCCTATATTTTTGGGGTTTTTTAGAATTACCCTCAGTGTATGGTAACCAGCCCTCTCTCTGGTATGACTCTTGCCCTGATTCACAAATATTTAAAATAAAAATGAAGCCAGATAGGAAGAAGCGACACATTGATGTCCCTAACAACCTGGTCAAAGACTTTGCAAGTACTTTAAAATGCGTTCTTTAAAATGTAAAAAAAAAATTAAAAATACTTATTTTAGGTAGAAGCTACAGCCCCCCGCCTCTTCTGTGACGCAACGATTCTCCCCAGTGATTGACAGCTTGAAGCAGCCAATCAGTGGCTGGAATGCACTCCCGGGGGTGTCTCATTAGAGCCACTGCGCCAGCGATAGAGCTGAGTCGTGGCTAGTATTCTACATGGCAAGTAGATGGCGGTGGGGAAAGGGGCAAATGCATATGGGGGGATTTTGCAAGGAGGCTCCACATACATTTATCTGAAGAGCATATGATGGTTGGAGTGTCTATTTACCAATAATATTCAATATTCGACACAAAAGCAGGCAGCGTGAGTGGAAACACTTAAAAAAAGTTTTTTTAATCTTTAAATATGTTTTGCCTTTTGCTTTGTGAAAGAACGTTAATTTCCTTTGAGAAGACCACTCAAAGACCACCGTGACAAACAGTGCGGTCACCGCAGGGTCACAAAGCAGCCCGCTGTTGCTGTCGTTAGGAACTAATTAGATATGATTGCTAGCGAGCTCCGCTCGGTGATTGTAACTGCGTGCTTTACTGGGTATTAAGTGTGACGTTGATTGAAGATTATTCTCGGCGTTCATTAAGTATTAATCGCTACAACTCTGTTTCTCTCCTGCATTCTTCCCCTGCAACTCGATACGTTGTCTCCGTAGAAGGAGCGGAGGGCTTTCCTAAATCACAGTTTGCAGGAGATCACATTCAAGCCTACGAGACGATGTTGTCGTTGACCCGATATTTCCTTAGCCGAGACAATTCCACGACAGCTCTGAATATGTAGTAGTCTTATTTGTCATCGCCGAGATGAATGGACTCTATACATAAGCAAACTGTGAAAATGTAGGGTTTTTCTTACATTTTCATGGTGTTTCTTTTGCAAATGCCTAAGCGGGGGTTTGCAGAATCCCCTCTAAATGCATTTGGCTGAAAACATCTCTCTTCGCATGAAATACGTATCATCCCGCAGTCATCGTGTCCAGCGGCCGCTACAAGAACGCTGTGGACAGGCGCGGCTCAGGTGGCAGTCGTTTGCTGCCTTTGGTTGTCTGCTTCAATAATAGGGGTGTCGGGACATTAAACTGTTCCCCTCACCACAAGATCTTGGCTTTCCGGAAATGTGTTCGGTTGAATGTTCAGCCAATGCCAAAGCCCTCCCATTGACTCCAGTGGCCATGCTTTCCTTCTAGCGGTGATTGAGGCAGCCAAAACTGCCGGCAAACATGGGCATCATATCAATTCAAATTAAAGGTAAAGATACATGGACGGCGCCATTGGGCACTGGCCCACCGGACATATGGCCAGTCCATGGCACCCATGGCCAGTCCTGGCATTTATAAAGACGCAATATACCGAATTACTGAAAAACGGTGTATTTATCCAAAAACAATGCCGGTTTGTTTTGGTCGGTATCGATATTTCATATGACTTTTTATTTCTACTTGTTTCCCCCGTTCCCTTTTCGCTCCCGTTCTTTTCTTGTAACGCAGCGAACCATTGTTCCCTGTTTATGTATTCCGGTTATTGTTGTGTTCATGCAAATCCTTGTGTCAGCTGCAGTCCCGGCTACGCTTGGGGATCTGCGAAACGGGATACAGCATCTGTCTGATGGTACACACTGATGGCCGTTGGCCATTAAACTGTTTTTTTTCTTGTAGCTGTTCAGTTTCTTTATGGAAATGGCTGGAAAATGAGTCTTTCTGATGTCACTGTGATATTACAGAACACTTAAAAGGATCAATAAATTCTAGATTTTAATGTGTTTTCCATTAAAACCAGCGTGTTTTATGGAGTTTTTGAGATTAACGCAATATAGTTCCTGGTAGAGTAAATGAGGGGGGAAAGTAGGGCATTCTGCCCCAGGAAAACTCCAGAGGTTCCACCCATCATTTGCCCTGGGGAGACTCCAGAGGTCCCCCCATCATTTGCCATGGGGAGACTCCAGAGGTCCCCCCATCATTTGATCTGGGGAGACTCCAGCGGTTTCACCATCGTTTGGCTTCTACTTGCTCTTGTGTTTGTCGGCGCTACCATTGTTAACTCCTTCTGGGGCATTTTTTCAGCTTTCTCCCACCTGTGGACCCTCTTCTCTTGGTGATACCCTCACCTTGGCCTGTCCATGAGGGTTCTATGCCACCGGCATGGGCATCGTCCTGGTGTTCAGGGTGCATAAAAACCTTTTCTCTCGACACCGACGTGCTCATATGGAAAAACCGGATCCAGATGCGAAATTATTTTTTAGGAATGACAGCCGTTTAATGAGCACTTAAAAAAACTTCAACCAAACCACGGCAGACCTGAAGAAGACCACAATGTAGTTATAATTATTATCCAATGACCATCCTGGAAAAATCCATAGAACAATTTAGATGTAAGACCTCTGATACATTGTGGTTATTTCTGGTCACTGTTTGACAAATTCCCCTCGCGATCCTGTTTAACGACCTTGTGGATCTTTAATTGCCAAATCTGTCACTTTTTCCCACTAAATATTTACATTACAGACCCCCAGTATGTCCCCATGGCCCCTTTATTGATAACAGTGATAGTTAATAATATAATCTAACAAAAATGTTTTCAAATTATTAATGATCTAGAGATCTAGGTCATACCGCCATCATTTGGTTCCCTTACCCCAAGATGTATGGATACCCCCGGTTAAGAACCCCTGCTCTAGTATGCAGGCTAAAAATACACACAGAAGGGAGCCTCTTCATCAATCATGGTGGTCCCGGTCTAAAGTCCTGGCTTAATTGTATGTGGATTCACATGATTACATAGATGTTACAGCACTTTACATGTGACGGCCAGCAGCGTGTGTCTACAGCCAAACTGGAAGACATGGCCAAGGTTTGTGCATCCCAGCACGGAAACAGTTAAAGAAGACATACACTATATGGACAAAAGTATTGGGACACGTGACCATTACACCAACAGGGACTTTGATGACATCACATTCTAAATACATAGACATTAATATGTCTGATGGAGACATACGAAGACATTTTGGACAATGCTCTGCTTCCAACTTCATGGGAACAGTTTTGGGGAAGACCCTTTTCCTCCATTGTTTTTTTTGCCCGGGCCAAACAGGGCTGATCAGAGCATCTCTCCATCCGCAGTGCCGGCAAAAGTGGGACGGTAGGGCAGCTACTTGAGACTTAAGAAAGGGACTGTCCCGCAGAAACCAGGACTGTTGGGCGGCTTGGGTATCGGCTCTGGAATGCTATTCTGAAACGAGTCCACGCGCTGCGGCCTTTCTGCTCTGGCGATCGGCGCCTTGGGGTAAGTAGAAAGGGTAAGATCCTGCCTTCTTGAGTAAATGAAGCAGTGAACCATTGCCGTAAATAGCCTGAGATAAGGCCCTTTTAGCAAATAACCTCTCGGTACCATCAGGGACATCGAAAAAAAAAGAGCACAGATCATTCTAATGTACAGAAAAGCGGGAAATAAATCCACCCCTTCACTGCTGGTGAGACCAAGAATACAGTAACACCTGCCCTCCTCTGTAACATGGAACGAGGAACGCTGTTATTCTGCCCGTGGATAATTCTCTTATAATTCCCTTCTTATATATATTCAACATTTATAGGAGAATTAACCTCCGGCACTCAAGTGGTTAATCTAGATTTAAAAACCATTAATAAACCGAGGATGGGCAAACTGGGGCTCCATCGACTTAGTGCTGCTGCCAAATCGTATATATCTGTTGTTGCAAACAAGGGAGTAAGATCGTTGGAAGACGTGATCTAAGCTTCCCTCCCCCCCATCTCGCTGACAAGGAGAGAGGTGACAGCATGAGGGAGGAGTGCTAGGACCAAGAGAGCGGAGTATGGGGGGGAGGGGCGAGCTCGCAGTCAGCTGATCCAAACACAAATGAAAGGCCACCTGCCAACCTCACGGCGTTCAGCGATAACGTCATTCACTACGACTACCTGTAGCCCGTGTTCTTTGCTCCTCGGTCAGTTGTAATTAATATTAAGTCTGTAATTAGGGGTTATTTAGGGGTTAAATTGTCACCTGTGCCCCAACACGGCAAGACTTGAATATCTAATCAACTCCGTGCCCGGAAGTTCACTCCCTTCCTACCCCGCTACTAAGGCTGCCTGAACCAATCAGCAACAATCAGCAACTTAACAGTCGAGATATACCCTAATGGGGAGGGATAATAACGTAATCTTCTAACACAGGAAGCTCCCCACTTGGCAATAAACTACAATTCTCATTATCCGTATGGGGCATCTAACTTGGCAATAAACTACAATTCTCATTATCCGTAGGGGGCATTTTGCTGAGAATGACGGAGATTTTAGTTTGAAGCCCCTGCCCCTAGCCCTCTTACCCTAATGCCCTAACACACACCCTCTAATACCCTTATGCAGTTTTGCTACCCTTGGCCACCTATCCTTATCCTCTCTCCAGTCCCCTCAGACCTCTGAAAATCCTAATTCTATTAACCCTTAGAGCATTAGCTGTTTTTAGTTGATCAGCCTCGCTTCCTTATTGGTGGGCTTCGTTAACAGGTAGCCAATGAGGGCTAAGCGTTTGCTGGCGTGGGCCACAGAGGACTGAACCGTCTCTGAATGGGTCTCATTATTTATTTAATTTAAAGTCCATTTAAACCCCCTCCGGAACACGAGTCTTACTCCACAGCTCCTGCAGTCCTCTGATGACACGTTTGCCTGAAGTAACCTCAGGGAGATTATGCGGTGACATCATAACACACAATTCTTTTAGCAATTGCTTGGCTTATACCTGCTTTAGCAGCCTGGAAATAGTCTGTCTCGGTGACATGCTGTGAATGCTACGGACACCCAGATGTCACATTTCCGGCTGTCTTTTTTCGCAGGGAAGGGCCGGATCCATCATATAAGGAAACTAGGTGGTTGCCTAGGGGCTCAATCCTGGTTTGGAGAGGGGGGGGCACTGCCAGGGGCTTCTTTGGTATTATTGGAGGGGGAACTCCCACAATCTGGATTTCCAGTTTTAGTTATTTTTGCTCGGTTTATGCAGCCGAAAGGGAAGTGGATCGAAGACAATGTGGTCCAGATTCAGCCGGCGATGATCCGGATTAAGGGTGAGCCAGCTATTTGGGGGAATCCGGCTGCTGGTTTTGGAGGTGTTAACGGTCGTCTTTCTCATCGCGGGGCCGAGGCATCTCTTTCCTGGACAAATGGTGCTTTCTGCTGAATTTAACACTTTTTAGAGCATCATTAAAAAACATAATTTCTGCATTTTTTAATCAGGTAAAACACTCTGAGCACCTAGGAAAGGGGAACATCAGGGGAGGAAAACAGCAGGCATGTGGGAACTTAATTTCCACATTTTGGGTGGGGCAGTTGCAGGAGTGGGTTGGGCTGGAGGTGTGGCCACCCGCCCACCTTATAAAAAGAGCGTCCTTGCAATGCACATCTCTGGAGTGTCGCAAGGTGACCCCGCAGGGGCAGCAGCGGAGGTCTCCATTGATTGTAAAGCTCTCTGGGCGGGCCGGCGGAGATCGGAGGACCTCTTCACTTGGTCCACGATCCTCACGGCCAGCTAAAGCAGGACTGTGGGGCGGTGCCTGAAAATGGGGACTGCCTCATGAAAACCAGGACACTCGGGAGGTATGAAATACCCAGCGAGGGAAGGATCACATGATCACATCCACGTTGTCATTCCGGTCTCATCTTGGGGACGGCAGTGCTGTGTTTGGTGACGGAGGTTTGGGTTATCCGCGTGGTTTCAACCACCTCGTTTCTTGAAGCTATTCCAGGGATAACGAGAGCTTCCCGCCTGCAGCTCGTACACAAGCGATCGCTTACTGTTCCGTAATGACCTACTGTACGTAGCGCTAATTACAGGCCTGCCAGCGCCACGTCGCTCCGCGTGGCTGAGGGTGCTCGTCTGTGTGTGTGCATTCAGACCAGACTGTATATTTTACTTTCAAATTGATGGTCATACAATGTTGGCTCCCTGGAAGTATAATTTAGCCGCTGGGAGATAATGAGCGGGGGGAGATGATGTGTTGGCATCAGATGTGGCTTCCGTAACGCAAGTCGCACTTAACGCTTTGTGACCATAAAGTAGATGCATTAAGAGAATCTTCTGCCCGTTGGAGGGGCAGTATGGAGCTCTGTTGGCCAGTGGCCCACTGGGCATCTGCCCTGTATTCCAGTCCAGGCCTGACTGCGGGTTAAAAAGTGATGGAAAGAGTCATGCTACATACCCCACCCCCAAACATTTCAAGACAAAAGGCGCAAAAGGCGCAAACTGGCCACCTGGCAAATGATTAGTGGGTCACCATGGGAACTCCCCGGGGCCGCTTCTCCAGTTCTCTGGGTTGACACCCGAATCCTCCGGGGCGTGGGAGTGACTCCCTGACACGCCCCACTCACCGCCCATTTCCCCCTTTAATGGGGGTGTGTCCCACAATGTCAGCAAGAACGCCAACTGGCATCGGGACCGCCCACCAACATCAGCGAGGAAAGAGGGACATCAGGGGAGGAAAGAGGGACATCAGGGATTTTGGGCTCTAAGAGGGACTGGCAAGGGACATTTGGGAGATTAAGCAGCAGACCACAGAAACCGTCTGCATGTCCTCTTTGAATTAACTATTTCCTGACAAATTAGAAATCAATATGAGACTAAAGCCCAGATCGGCCCTACGCAGAATATCTTTTCTCCTGGATGCAGATCGCTACGTGGTTAAGAGGATACGGATTCCGCTAATAGGATCTCGTTAATGGGATGCTGGATATTGTATCCCATCAGTGCCTGCCCCCAGCACGCAATTAACCCCTTCCTTTAAATGGCGTGCCTCGTGTTTTCACTTATTTGATTGATGTGAAACCCGTTCCAAGAACAAACCCGACTTATCGGCCTGTATTTTTTCCGGATATATTATTTAAAAAGAAAATATGTGTATTTAAATATCTCGGTTACATAAAAGGCCAATCAATAAATCACATAAAAAGTCAAATCACACCCTAGCCACGCCTCTAACCACACCCTCCAAAGCCAAAAGTTGATGCATGCGAGGGGATTAAACATGCATGGGATAGGCATACGGCTCCTGAATCTAAGACGAGACCAACGACTGATTAAGGTTTGAGCACGAGAAACGGGCGACTAGACGGGGGCCGAGTGGGGCCGATGTTTCTATGGTGGTAAAAGAATATCGGTTTTGAAACAGATCTGACGAGAAGGATAGAGAGAGATAGGATTGCAGATTTTAGGTGACGAAAATCCCCAAGCCGGCCAATCGCAGCAGCAAAGAGGCTTAGAGCAATACAATGCAAATATTAAACACAGCCCCGGAATAAAGCCGGTAAATCCAGCCGCCGAGAACTCTTATCTACCCCCCCCCCACACCGAGAAGCCACGGGAGGCTCCTCGCGGCACAGCTCATGCGCCAACTGCTCCCAGCACCATCTCACCTCTAATTAGGGCAGACAGGAGCCTAAAAGGCCCTGCCTAATTTGATCACAACCCCCCCCTTTAACCCTCTCACCGCCATGGACTTGCGGGGCTGTGGGGGTCAGCGCGACCCACGTGCCAGAATACTTAGCAGGCACAGAGGATAAAGATTAGCGTTTCCATAGCAACGGTTTCGTGGCGTGAGCTAAGTTACGATGGGATTCAACATGAGAATTCTGGGAGCGTCTGCGGCCGCTTGCCTGTGTACGTGTCAGGTAACTGCGGCACGTAGGCGAGCGTGTGTGCCGGGATTACCCGTGTGTATGCGGGGCCCCTTATATATATATGTATATAGAACGAAATGGGGCACCCAGCCTTGGGGGAGAGAAGAGAGCGCGGGGACGGGAGAGAGACGTTTAAATACATCAAGGGATTTAATAAAGTACAGGAGGGAATTTTATTTCAAAGAAGCAGAAATGTTAATCTAATCAAACACTAGAGGGTCCGAGGCTGAGATGGAATGTAAGACAGTTTTACTGCTGAGAGGGTGGGAGGTAAGTGGAACATGTGTGTTAGTGTGTCTGGTTGTGTTAGCGTGAGTGTGTGTGGATGAGTGTATTAGTGCGAGTGTCTGGTTGTGTTAGCGTGAGTGTGTGTGCGAGTGACTGGTTGTGTTAGCGTGAGTGTGTGTGCGAGTGACTGGTTGTGTTAGCGTGAGTGTGTGTGCGAGTGACTGGTTGTGTTAGCGTGAGTGTGTGTGCGAGTGACTGGTTGTGTTAGTGTAAATGCCCCTCCTGAGATCTGCCCCAGTGAGATACCACGTGGCTTATGAATCTAAGACAAGACCAATGACTGATTAACGTTTGAGTCTTTACAGCATGAGACGGGGGCCGAATGGGGGCCGATCTGCCAGCGGGTTCTGTGTTACTTTACAAGACAACAATCACATTTTTACAACTTGAATACAACTCACAGTTTAGTAAATAACCCTTAACCTCCCCACCACATAATGTTACAATGTATCACCACCGTGTTAGAACATTAAGTACCCAGAAAATATATAAACAAGAATTTCCTTGTTATTATTTTAGTAACATTGATAAAAATATATAATTTCACACAATATTCATTTATAATCTGTAACAAAAATATATAAATGAATATATTTTGAAACACAAAGAATCGCTTTATGTAAAGAGCCAAGAATGAGGAGTTTTTAATTCTTTTTTTGGGGACAGTTAGGGGTTTTGAGTGGAAGTGCTCTGAATTATTGAATGTTTTTGACACTGTTCCCTATCCCAAACTCATTAGAAATTACCAGATGAAATGCTCGGAGCTGTTAAAAACATGCGCGGTATCAGATAAACGGGGCTAAGTGCTTCTCTCGCGGCTCGCGCCGCACAGAGTGCGCCTGCATTATTTAAAAGGAATCGATTCAAATATGTTTACTTTTAAATGCAGTTTATATAAAAAAAATCGTATAGGGTTCATTGTCTTTTTTTCATACATATTGGATGTAGAGATGATTGCACAGAGTATAAGCCAGTGGGCTGCGCATGTTGTTTGCTGCAAACTTTAGTAAAAAAAAACAACAAGATTTTTGCAAATTTTTATGTTTGGGCATTCCATCGGTTGCCATGGAAACCATTTATGGTCAACGGTAACGTTATGTTCCGTAGGGAATCGAATCTGGTGATGATGTCATTTGGGCTACTTGAGTGCCTGGGCTACTAATGCACACAGGCGGGGTTAGCTGTGGAATGGGTGGGGCCAGTGACTGATGAAGGCGGGGCTAGCCCCGTATATCATCAAATTGTATGGGAGCGAGAGGAGAATTGGGTGGGGCGTGGGCAGGGCTAAACAACGCTGCCAGAAACAGACCAGAGTGATCCAGAGACCCCGGATAGCAGTGCTTCATCCAGACAGGTTATGACTCAAGACCATGATGTCATACAATGCTGTCTCAATGTCACCACAAGAAAAAAATTCATCAAAAATTCAGCCAAGACGACACTTTTAAAGAGACACTCAAGTGCCGTCATGCAGCCCCACCAATGCAAAATGCGTATGAAAATACTGGAACCCCCCCACTTACTTTTAGGAGAAGCTGCAGCTCCCCTCAAAGCATTTTCAAGGGGGGAATAAAATGTTAATTCAAAAGGACGCTCGGCAATCCTACGCATTAAGATTAAGAATATAATAGCTGGAGTGCCCCTTTAGTAATCAGTGCATTAATAATTAGCAAGGGGGAGAAGACTGTCAGAAAGAAGTAGGAAAAGGCATATAAAAGTATGTTCAATTGTTAAAGCGTCTAAAACATTTTATGGGGAACTTCGCAATTACAGATAAACCAAAAATTTGGGAATTTGGTCTGGGAAGAAATATATTTTAACCTTTTTTGGGAACCTGAGACAAGGTGGGGGGGGTGATGTTCTTCAAAACGGTTAAATAGGATTACTTTTTCATGCATATTTTTGTCTGTTTGGTCACGTGACCGCAGGCATAACCGGTTTTCCAGGTTTCCTTCTATAAATAGGCGCGCATCGTGTTTTATATCACTTACGTTCTATATATATATAGCCGTGCATATATTTAGACGGCAATCTCAAGGTCCCAGGCTTTTTAGCGTCTCTGTTATTACGCTTTATTATGTTTATTGCCAGAATAAGATCATTTGGGTTTATTACGGATCCGTCTGTTATCCCCCCCCCCGAATCTAATCTCCGCTCTTAAGAAATAAGCCGCAGCGCCCATGACGGTAATGGCATTTGTATTTGTATGATTCTGTGTTTGCACTCCGTGGGTTTAAGTGGCTGTAAATATTCCCAGCGCCCACCCCAAAGCCCCGCTGGGCGCAGGATCTGTTTCCCCAATGATCCCGCCGCTGTCTTCAACCCCCCCCCCCGACCCTCACGCTCCTTCTCCTGGATCCTTCGCTTGTAAACTAACCATGGGGCAAAGAACGTGCCAGCTTCCCATTTAATTAGATTGGGGGGGGTAACCGTGGGCAGTCTATGGGGGGGTATGTCCTACATTTGTATATTTTAATAATTGTGGCAGCGTTTGAGATCCTGTACAAAAGAACACAGAAAGTCCTCATCTTACATCGGCTCCCTTTTAGACCTGATCTCAAGGGACATCGTGACAGACTGAAGCTTCCATTATATCGCCGCCTTATTATTATGAAACTTGACCACTAAATGTAACTCCGCTCCATGCTTTCATCCATTTAAGATAGCTTATGATGAGTTAAATATACATTTCCGCCGAGTTAAACGGACGGAATAATGTCCCTAACAGCCTCACCAAAAAAAAGCACATTAAAGGGCTTTATGACTTACCTTAGGGAGAAGCTGCAGCCGTCTGCTCCATTAATTCTCGCCACTGAGTGGTTGGTTCAAGCAACCAATCAGTGGTAGGAAAGGGCTTCTAATGGAATCAAGGAGGTCTCCATAGGCCCCACCATCCGGAGCTTTCACCGAGCCAGTGCTGGAGCCGACTGGCAGCTAGCATTACATGCCACGAGACGTGTTCGGCTGAACATTGGCCCAAGTGGTCACCCTGCCCCCCCCCGAAATACATACTGCCCGGTGGGTTACCACCCTAAGCAAAGTGCCCTTAATTTGAAGACCCTAAGCCAAACAAGCCCTCCATAATGAATATTCTGCTAGGAATTTCTGCAGATGAATAATACATTTTTTAGGGCCAGCTCAGCCCCTCTTACAGTAGAAACCGGCCAGGGTTGGCTCTCATCAGAACCTTCATGATTATATGAGAGATTTCATCTTCTCACCACCCTACTTTATTTAGTCAACAAAGCCCCTAAATGATCGGCGGGATGACGATGGGTTCAGGTTCCGCACCTCTTTTTTTTTCAGCGGCGCTTGAACGATACAGTCCGCATCTCAGGGATGTCCCTTCCTCAACAGCAGGTGGGGAACGAGGGTCATCACCCTCAACCCTAATATGTTGCCTGCTGCCCGTGGACGGCCCTGGACACTTTGATGTCTTCCAACACATGGAAGAATAAAGCGAGTTAGCTCTCGGCACGAGTGGAGGCGCTCTGAATATAAAATGGATTGTTATTGTCATCGTTGATGCGTTGGCCGTGTCTCTTATTGGCGAGCCTCGCGGCGTCTGGGGATGGCCATTTTTTTTTCCTGACATCCCTGGGGTCGGAGCCAGATGCCTCCGAGTACCGCAGGGCGCCTCAATCTGTTCCTTTTTTTTTTTTTTCCCGAGAGCCTTTCTCCAGTTCCAAAGGAAATAAAGGATTGTGATTGTTATCTTCCCCGTAACCTGGCAGGAAGGACGGAGGTGGGAAACCATTTATCGCGCCCAGCCCAAAACGAACGCCATTATTGGAAGGTTTTATGGAAGTGATATCGTTGCCGCTCCTCCTGAGACGCTTTAAGGGGAGGAAAAAAAAGAAAAAAAGAACAGAGAACCTTCAAGTATCGTGATGGAGAAATCTACTTAAACATACCTATCCCGTGCCAACCGCTCTGCCCCCTCGCTCTCCATCCGATAAAGCTTTTCTTCTTCTTTTTTTTCTCCGGTGCCGTTTGGGTATCGCTGGGATAATTGCCCACTGAAAACCCCTCGAAGCTAAAGAGATTTCCCTGTAATGATTTCTACGCAATGGTAAAAGTAGCACACAGAAAAAAAATAGATTTGCCCAAATCTCCCGTTCTTTAAAAGTGACGTAATTAGCTGTATTGCAAAAAATTTAACCCCATGAAGAAAAAAAAACCAATGTACTCATCTCGGAAAACTTTGTCTCCGCCGTTGGGTTTTTGCCCACATATACATCACGCGCCTCGATAGCTCGGGGCATTAAAAGCTGGCCGCATGTGATCATTTGGTAGTTAAAGAACAGGCTCCCAGCAGAAGTGGTAGACGGTAATACAGTGAGGGGATTAAACATGCATGGGATAGACATACGGCTCCTGAATCTAAGACGAGACCAACGACTGATTAAGGTTTCAGTCTTTACAGCAGGAGAAACGGGCGACTAGACGGGGGCCGAATGGGGCCGATCTGCCGTTAGATTCTATGTTTGTATGTAATCAGATCTGTAGAGCTGTGTGATACTCGGTATTAATGTATTTAGTGAACAGGAGTGTTTTAGATCCAAACTGTGCTGTTTGTTAAAATCAGCAATCGACAAAGGAACCTTCTGATGACAAAACATGGACGCCATTCACCTGCTGCTGTATTTGGGGATCTGATAATACCCCAGGTGGCAGATAGGTCCCTCAGGGTATTAATCAGTAATGCTTTCAGGAAAGTGTTTTGGGTAAAACAGGACCTTTTAACTTGAGATTTTATATTTATTGTAGAGGTTATACTACCCAACTATCCCGAAGCAAGAGAAAGGCAAATAGATGCATAGAGGTCTGGAGGCATGGAGAGGGATGTGGGGTGGGGGGTGTAGAGAGACGGAGGGGGCAGGAAGGCATGGAGAAGGATGAGTGGAGAAGGATGAGAGGGGATAGAAGACAGGAGGCAGGGGCAGAAGGGCATATCATTTAATGGTAAGGAAGGTAAGAGAATGCTGGTGGAGGGAGGCAGGATGCGAAGGTATGGAAATACAAGGAGGCGTGCGGGAGAAAGGTACTGAGGTTCAGGGGAGGATAGCTGGGGCAGGAAGGCACGAATATGCAGGCAGAGGGGGGCAGAAAGGCACATAGGGAGAGAGAGGAAGGGGGCTAGAAGGCATAAAGATACAGGTGAGGCGATAGAGGGCAGGAAGGCACAGTGACGGAGGGGGTGGAGGGTCAGGAAGGCACAGTGATGGAGGGGGGTGGAGGGGCAGGAAGGCACAGTGACGGAGGGGGGTGGAGAGGCAGGAAGGCACAGTGATAGAGGGGGTGGAGGGGCAGGAAGGCACAGTGATGGAGGGGGGTGGAGGGGCAGGAAGGCACAGTGACAGAGGGGGTGGAGAGGTAGGAAAGGCACAGTGATGGAGGGGGTGGAGGGGCAGGAAGGCACAGTGACGGAGGGGGGTGGAGGGGCAGGAAGGCACAGTGACAGAGGGGGTGGAGAGGTAGGAAAGGCACAGTGATGGAGGGGGGTGGAGGGGCAGGAAGGCACAGTGACGGAGGGGGGTGGAGGGGCAGAACTGGGATCACCTTGTTTCTTTGCTTCATCAAACACTGGCAAACACCGGCAGTGTAACGGGCTATTTATAGCCACAGAAGCTTGTAATGCTTTTCTTAGTATCGCTTGGCCGCTCTATCAATTATCCATGATGCTAATACTGCTGAAAGGAATAGTATGTCAACCGGGGGCCCAGGGGACACGCTCCGACAGGGGAGGAAGGGGAAAAAACTAACAAATATGGACAAGAAAAATAGGAGATGGAGGGGGGATATTGAGCTTAACCCTATCACCGCTCTGCTATCCTAGGCATGTGGAGGTTAAGTCCGAAGAACATTTCAGGGTCTGTTGGTTGTTATGGCAACTGCCTTTTTTGCACCAGTTCTTCTTTATACACAACCCCCACTGTGGGGTCCATCTCTGAAGCTCCATTAACCCTTTGTCAGCCCCCCTTCTTCACCACGTTTAACCACACATTTTAAAGCAAAGTGCCCACCTGTGTCCATGGTGGTATGGGCGTGTCCTCACTGTATAAGCCACACCCAGGGCTGTCCCAAAACACTGTGCTTTCCTGGGTCCAAGGATGGAAAGGGTGCCACCCCCACCAAAACCACGCCCACATCCATTATATTATATCATGATGGGTTAATAAATAACTAAAGCTAAAATTAAATTTATCATAAGTGAGCAGGTCTTTTCTACATTTATAAGCATGAAGAGCAAGAGGGACGTTTAATTTAAAGGAGGAGAGCAGAATCTCTAGAGGGTCAGAAGCTTCTATGGAATGGAAGAACATTTTACTTTACCGAGGAGGTGCTAGATAAGTGGGACAGCCGCCCAGCAGAAGTGGTAGAGGGTAATACAGTGAGGGTATTAAACATGCATGGGATAGACATACGGCTCCTGAATCTAAGACGAGACCAACGACTGATTAAGGTTTGAGTCTTTACAGCAGGAGAAACGGGGGCCGAATGGAGCCGATCTGCCCGCAGGTTCTGTGTTTCTGTGTTCAAGCCTTTCTCCTGCTTTCTCCTCTGATCAGCTGTCACTGGACGCTCTGCCATAATAGTTTCAGCACTGCTGCCATCGCTCAGGCTCCTTTGTGTCGGGGGGAGCGAGTAAACTGATTCATAAACTTGTCTGCCAAGAAAGCACTTTAAATAAGGCTTGTCTCCCGCTCCTAACCCGGGGGGATGCTGGCCGATTTTTGGGAGTTTGATTTCGTTGAGAAAAGAATGGAACCCGGTTCCAGGAAGGACTGGAGGGAGAAGCCGTTAAAGTGGAGTAAGAGTTTTTCGGGGAGAGAATCCTGGACTGATTGGTAAGTAAACGACCTCCTTTCCTTTCAGACCTTTAAATAAAACATTTCCCAGGGAGACCCTGTATACACTACTGCTCAGAAGTTTGGGGTCACTCAGCTGTGTTCATGGGTAACAAGGAAATTTCTGGCCATTGGAACACAGGAGTGATGGGAGTGATAAAGGGCCATTGGAACACAGGAGTGATGGGAGTGATAAAGGGCCATTGGAACACAGGAGTGATGGGAGTGATAAAGGGCCATTGGAACACAGGAGTGATGGGAGTGATAAAGGGCCATTGGAACACAGGAGTGATGGGAGTGATAAAGGGCCATTGGGACACAGGAGTGATGGGAGTGATAAAGGGCCTCTGTACGCCTATGAAGAGATTCAGTTAAAAAATAGCCATTTCCAGCTACAATAGTCATTTACGACATTAACCCCGTGTGTGCTGGATTTCTGATCCATTTCATGTTTTTTTTATAGGGAAAAATGCGCTTTTCTTTTAAAAGGTGACCCCAGTGTGTGTGTACAAATTACGGAATGTCCCTTCAGATTATTATTTTAAATTATTAAAATAATGAAAAGGGTTTATCAAGAATTTGATGTCATCGTCTCAGAAGAAAAAGACCCAGTGGATCTAACTGAATGCTGGCAACTTTCTGTAACCCATGAAGTGTAGGCATTGTAAGACTTCTAGCACTGTAAGGGTTAACCATACCAGGCTTAGATAACAAGGATTTCTAATGGAAACGAGACATCGGCCTAAGTACATTGGCTGGCTGAGAGTGATGGGAGTGGAAACCTGCAGATTAAGCAGATGCTTAGGGACCCCATTGGTCTAAGGACCCCCTGCTAACTATATTTAGAACAGATTTCTGGTGAATAAGTATTGGTTTTTTGTTTAGTGCTCTAAAAACCCACAGTCGCCCTCGGAGGCAATAACTGGATGGTGGTTGTGTTTGCCAAGGACCTTCATGCCAGTTTTCCTCTAATTTCTCCCCATTTGATACAGGAGCATTGCTTGTCCCACCGATGTATACAGGCTTGTTACAATGTGTCGCTCGAAGCTGATACATGCTATACAGCCTGGGGGGTATAAGAGTACGGCCATGACTGTCTCTGCCCCCCATGCAGCCAGCTTCGCAGAAACATGCCCCCCCCCCAGCTCCCTGCCGCTATCCCCATCCTGCACCTGTCACTATTCATGACCCTCGAGAATGACGAGAATGTCACAGCTGCCGGAAACGGACCGACCGCAAGGACAGCTGAGCTTCCCGTTAGTGTGATGTCACCGCTTTGAAGCCAGATTAGAACCCGTCAGTCACTGTCTGCCCTCTCTGGCGCTCGCCCCTCGCGTAGCTTTGGCCTTGTGTGCCAATAACAAGTCAGACATAAGAACATGATATCATTATGGATCTATTTATGTATTGAGCTATCATCTGTCTAATCCATACCTCCCAACTTCTATACCCCCCCCCCCAGGAATCAGAGCCCGGCAGGTAGAGCGTCACTCAAACTGGCGGCTTTACCGCACACGTGCACAATTTTGCACGTGCCCAGTATACATTCCCTGGGCCTGGGAATGAAATTGGGACAGCGGGATAGCGTGGCAAAATCAGGACAGTTGGGAGGCTAATCAATAGACCCCTGATGACTGTTACGATACAGATGGGGAGCGAAAGGTTAGCCACCATCCAGATGGCATTTTTGAGTAACAAGTGCCTGAAACTAGTCTTTTCTGCCATGTTAGACCAGGATTAACCACAAAAAGTGATTTCTAGGCAAATTTCTAAATATGTTTATGGGAAGAGCTTGTTCAAGAAAAAAAGGGCTCCTCGGGGGCGTTGATTTAGCCTCATACAAACGCTGAGACTATACGTAACACATTAGCCGTTTCTGTGGATTAGTTCCGCGTGGGTGTGGTAGCCCACTGAGCAGCCTGCTACGGTGCATTAAACTCTACATTCTCAATGGTTTTTCTGTTTAGATGCTTTTGTGACACCTGAACTGCAATTGTTGGGGATACTAAAAATGTATCAATTTTAATTTTTTTTGCTCTTTTTAGCTTAGATCTCGCACCTCCTCTTATCTCTCTCGACAGGTGTTTTCAGAACACATCCATGAGACGCTTAGAATATTAACACTTTCATAGCCCATCACAGACATTTTATAATATCGACTGGCAACTTAATGGCTCTAATAAGTCACCCGTATTCAAGCAGGGATTCCAGCTGTGATTTAGCAGTGAGAAAAGTACAGAAGAAGCTGGGGGGCTTAGTCGGGACAGAAGAAGCTGGGGGGCTTAGTCGGGGCAGGAAAGGCTGGGGGACTTGGTTGGGGCAGAAGAGGCTGGGGGGCTTGGTCGGGGCAGAAGAGGCTGGGGGGCTTGGGGCTTGGTCAGGGCACAGTACATTGTTGCCTCGTAAGGACATTCGGAATTGACATGCTCGCCAATGGTAGATATGGAGTGAGATGATACTCAATAAGGGAACACTGTGTATTGTGGAGTATTTGGCAAGGGAGATGGAAAAGTTGCCCTCGGTAGTTATGCCATGCGAGCTGCGGGTGTGTCGTAACAGTAATGACAAAGAGACTGAGAAGGTTTGTAAGCAATCAATACAGGTGAATAAACCTCAAATACAATATATAATAATAATATGTATAGTATTATCGGATCTTCTGTTTGCGTTGTCATTTTCGGGGGGGGGGGGGGTTATGGGTTTCCAGTCGCCAGGGACTAAAACCAGATTTTTCCTCCCCAGGAAAGGCGCTTGTGGACCATAAGGAGAGCTTTTTCTTCTCTAATTAAATCTACTTATACTGGAACTAAAATTCCATATTTAAATACCCAGGCTTATTGCCCCTTAGTATCCCTGCATTAGTCCCCTTGGGCCTTGATTCCTTGCCCTTATAACCTAACAACTTTCTGTCAATTAAAGGGTTATCAGCCCCCCCATCCCAGTGTGTTCAACGAGGGGGCCTGTCCATTCCCGGCACACGGAGCCTAGCATGTAATTTCAATTCAGACCTTTTTTTTTTTTTTGTACGAATTCCGGCACCCGATTATTAATGTCATGCACGTTAAAGGAGATAGACCCTGTTTCCATGGAAACGCTGCAAAATGGGCGAAATGGGGATAAAAGTGTATGTACTTGCCATTCCTCTTCCTCCTTTTATCAGTTAACTTTCTTTTGAGGTTTGTGATCCTCGTACGTCGCAGTAGACTTCAAAATAACCATTTAAAAGCCGGCACCCAAACGGCATTAACACCCATTAATAACCGGCATAAGTGACCTATGACTGGCTACCCAGAAGGGAAAGAGTTAATATATATATATAAAACTTGAATTGTCAAAAAAAACCTCTAGGACTTTGAGATCATCACAGAGGACAGGACATGACCGGGAGCTCGGCTCGCCACAATCACAGAGATAGCTCGAAGCATCTGTTTAGATCAAAAAAAGCTGACGCGTTCCGCGGTCTCGCCCTGAAGAGCCAACAAAGGCTTCGGTGCTGGGTCTAGCTGCGGTTTGTGAGCCTGTGATTGGACGAGCAGCGACATAAGGACACCCGCTTTACCCATCAGCCAAAATACATGGTTTCATAGGATGGGGGTTTCTTGGCTTCTACCTCCAGACTGGGTGTTTCGGTGGCAATAATAACAAATATAATAATACTAACAATAATAACAATAATAATTACAACAATAATAATATTACCAATAATAATAATAATAATAATAATAATATGTATGGACTGTCCCAATGTATAATCAGTGGGGGTCAGTGTAGTTTCCACCCTGTGTTTCCCTAGCCGACGGTCAGGTAGGTGAGTGTCGGCAGCTGGGATTGGGGTTGGCGTGCGATGTGTCTTTTATAGCGTAGGGTCCCTTTACTTATAACATGGAGTTTTTCGGCAGATCAGCCCCATTCGGCCCCCGTCTAGTCGCCCGTTTCTCCTGCTGTAACGACTCAAACCTTAATCAGTCGTTGGTCTCGTCTTAGATTCAAGAGCCGTATGTCTATCCCATGCATGTTTAAATCCCTTACTGTATTATGCTTTACCACTTCTACTGGGAAG
This sequence comes from Spea hammondii, assembly GCA_029215755.1. Classification (NCBI taxonomy): domain Eukaryota; kingdom Metazoa; phylum Chordata; class Amphibia; order Anura; family Pelobatidae; genus Spea; species Spea hammondii. The sequence continues at coordinate 2,919,794 of JARDYJ010000004.1, forward strand.
CTGTTCTACTAATCCACAACCCTCTCCGTTAGTAAAAAAACATCTTTACATAAATACACTGTACTTTGTTAAATCCCTTTATATATTTAACTGTTTCTATCACACTAATGAATGTATCGGGTCAGTTATACATATAAAGAGGCCTTTGTTGTTTGCTCGGTATGGCGGGGCAGCTTCTCGCTCCGCTGGCCATGTTTACATTTCCGTTACTTGTAATGATTCTGTGAGCACAGCGCGCCGTTGTGTCGGTCCTTATTCATGCTGCAGTCCCAGCCGCCGGACTCTCGGCCGCACCGTGTCTGATGCGTCACTCTCTGTTTCCATGTTTTTTGAAGGATTTGGAAAGGTTGTGAAAATACATTATTTTAAAATTATTTTCGTGCAACTGGCAGCCGAGGAATGGGAAAAACTGAAAATATTTATTTTATTATTTTTAAATTTATTTTTATATGCTCTGGGTGTTCTGCTCTCCAGACCTATTTTCATTGCAATTAGTAAATGGGATGCTTGTCTTATTTAACTCCGCCCCCAGCTCCCTCTACTGGAAGCAGGAAGCATTCGTCAGTACACTTCTTGCACATGCTCAGTAAAAATCCCATTCTAGTCAATGGGAGCTGAGTTCCTTTTGATATGAATGGGAAAAGCATCTGCCAATCACATGTATTCTATCTGAACACTGATGCTTTGCTAGCATACATGTGATTGGCCTCTTAATCACTTACTTCAATAGGAGGGCTGCTGAGCATGTACAGGAAGTGTACATATGAACACTTCCTGGTGTCAGTAGAGACGGCCGGGGGGAGGAGTTAAATGGGACATAAAAAAATACAAGTTTTGGGTTTAGAATAAGTTTTTGGGGATGGCTAAAGGTCACTTTACTGGGTTCTCTGCCTACTTTCATTGAGAGGTGTAGTTCCATCAGGCAAAAGGACGGGAGGAGGGGAATAGAGAGTTTAGGGGCTTCTTTTAAGTGTTCAGCCCCTAATTTACGGCTAAAGTATGCGGACCAATGAGAGCAGCGATGAAAAGCTCTTCTTAAATGATCTACACAAAAAAAAAACTTAAATTATGCTGCCCAGAGAGGCAAATAACATGGCCGGGATTCCACGCGCCACAAAGCCACTGACTTCATTTGCCAAAAATTTGGAGGAATATTGGTAATCTCGCAGAAAAAAAAAGCCCGATCGCCGATGACCTATGAGATGGATTACAAGTATCTAGGTCATTTCTTCTGTTACCTCGATGATGTCAGCGGCAGGTAGTGAGCCGTGAACGGGTGACACGGATACTTTGTATCACTGCCTCAAGGAGCTATTATTTCTACAAACGGTAGCAATTTACACGATGAACCACCCGGGGTGTAAATCATGAACGTGCCTGGGGGGTCTCTGAATGATCTGACCCCGAAACTCTTCCAAGCGTTAATAATTGAATAGCCCATCGCAAAGATTCTATCGCAGGGACTCGCTAATGGCGGCAACCAAATGTTTGTTATAACGAATGAATGATATTTGCTGGGAATGAGATGAATTCTTGCTCTGTTTTGTGCAATTATCGGTCATTATTATTTTAACAGCAGCCCAGGAATCTGAATGTGTATGCCTTTAATGCTATTTGGGCTGTGCCCTCCTTTCTGTATGTATATATATATAAATAGGCTCAGGAATTTAACCCCCGGAGGGCTATGTCTGGAGGTTTAAAAATGAAGCTCTATTAATAATGAGTTATTTCGCCCCGACTGCTCAGCTTACAGGCATTCTGTCCTCGGCACTGAAAGGGTGAATGAAGCTGATGGCTGAAGTTTAGCAGATGTATGAGATGCGAGGAGTCTGGTAATGATTATCTACCCGGCACGCGGCACAGAAGGCCGCACCAGCTGGTGGCGATGTGGACAGGGGAAGGCTGGCACCTTCTGGCCCGGAGGGGGTGTTAAAGTGAAGTGGCCCCCGTACCCTCCACTCACTTACACATGACTCACCTTAACACACGCTTTCACGCACACTAAGATATACATCCACTCTCCCACTAACACTAGCTCACACACACACATATATTTACGCAATTCAGCCATGTTTTTTCAATGACCGGGAAAGATCAGAAAACTGTGTGCAGTATCTCTTATCCCCCATTCCCATAACTACCCACTGTCACGAGCCTCAGGACTTAAACCAGTAACCCTGTGAATAGATGATTGTTTTCCACACACACACTTACACACTCTCCCTCTTACACACACACTCGCTCCCCTCCCTCACACACATACACACTCACTCTCCCACTTACACACATACATACTCACTCTCTTTCTTACACACACACTCACTCCACCTCTCTTATACACACACATACACACTCCACCTCGTTTACACACACACACTCCACCTCGCTTATACACACACATACACATTCCACCTCTCTTACACACACATATACACACTCCACCTCTCTTACACACACACACATACACACTCTCTCTCTCTTTTACACACACATACACACTCATGTTAGCTCACACTCACAAACTTGTATCCAATCATCACGCCCTCACCTTTACCAGAGCCTTCTTTCTAGCCGCTCGCACACAACTATACAGCCATACTATTACCCCTCCGCTTTCCCAATCCAAGCCGGGCCAGGCCTTTTGGAAGAATTTGGGACCGGCTGGTTCATCTTGGTTGCCTAATCCGCTTGTGCCGCGCAAGTTTTATATTGGGGACAAAACCCCACAAAACAAAAATTGGGTTTTATTCAAAAACCATACTAAACGTCGCAACGGATTTTGAGGAAACGGCAAAGATATTTCATAAAAGCAGAACTGCCGGCATCCTCACGTCGAGATCGTAGGATAAAAACAAACTTCTTCTTATCGGCTTATTTAACCCATAAATTACCGCCCCTCCAGAAACCGAAGCGTTTTTTTCGCGATATACGGTCCGTTTCTAGACCCCGTTGGATACCAGAATCCTCTTTCTCCAGCGAGAAAACAAACAAACAAAATGAAGCATTCGGGAGCTCACATGTGCTGCGGCTAAAACCCTGAGAAAACTTCCGAGGGGTCACGGGGGGAGCTGAAACCACTCGGAGGAATAAAATCCACAGGAGGAACACGGTTTCCCATGCAGCCTCCTTCTTAAATACTTTGTCCCAGGGTTTAGCATTCTTGATGAACTTCCAGCTACTCGAATAAGGACCCCCCCCCAACCCCACATCCTTTTAAGCAGCACATGAAGAACCGTGACGCCAAACTCTTCCAAGGACTTCGGATTTCTGCTTGTATTCTCCTAAAAACCCCAAACTACCAACCAAGGCGCTTGGATTATGGGGTTTTTTTTTTTCTTCAACATGGCAGGTTCAGCGATGAGACTTCACTAATCTGTCGGTTGGGTTTCGTGGTTTCTTGTGGGTTGAAGAGGAAGGAACGGCTTCTGGATCCAGGCAGCAAAGCCATCTGTTACCGAAGGATTCCGGATCTCTTGGTGAGCCAACGTTCCGGAGTGTCCTGGGCTCTCCTGGTGTGTACTGGAAACCAGCTGCTGCTTTGAAACCTCTAACTGGGCTGTACTGGAAGCCTCACTGGTCAGGAACCTGGATACTTTTTAGCGACAGTTTCTGGATTTCTGCAGAAACCCCCAGCTGGATACATTCGCTCGTCCTCTGATCTTGCAAAGTTCTCCTCTATCTTCTCAATACTATTGCCTCCATTCCGAAACAATCCTTATTTACTAGTAATCTTTATTCACAGATTTCACTCCGTGTATCTACTCCATATTGTGTATTAGGCCCTAAAATCTTAAATCTTTGCCATCTTTAACCCCTTTAATTCTTTATTTTAACGTACAATCGAGAGTGGAGTTATTCTTAGTATAACGTATAGCCGCCATGTAATATAAATCCTTATTTATTAATATTTTTTATCTCGAATGTTTCCATTTTTCCTTGAGAATTAACATTTTTGACGAATAAGTGAAATTAGGAAAATTTTGGGAAAAACCTGGACAAAAAAAGGTGCATTTAAATAAAAAGCTAAGGGAGACGTAAAACATTTTGCATACCGACGGGAAGCCGAGAATTTGGAGAAAAGTGAACGTTTTCTATCGTTCAGAGAAAACAGGAAGTAATAGTCATTTTTGGCAAACAGTTCTCTGTTATTAGAGCGACTTTCGATAATTCGGAGCCCTGGTACAGTTAGGGTTAATGAATTTTGGGCTGCTGCCAAAAACCACCAACGGATTATCATTGTAACCCGTATAGAAAAAGCTACCGAATATTTCCTTTTAATCAGCTCAGTTTTCAGCTTAAAAACGGGACAGGAGCAAGAAGCGCGAGAATTAGGAGGGAGTGGGGAGAGCAGACGCAAAGGAACGAGCAGAGGTGGATGGCGGTTTAGGCAGGTTTCACTCTTCTCTTCTGCTTAATCTTTTAACGTTCCAATATTTTGATTGGCATAGAATACTGCGCGCCATTTAGCAAACAGTGGCAGTTTTTTCCCCACCTTATTTTATCTACTTGGTAAACGCGTTTCGCATGAAAAAAATAAATAAATACAATGACATTTCACTCCTAAGGCACAGGAGACCACGAGAGCTTATTGAGCAACTGGCGCATGTCTTTTCTGCCACTTCTTTGGGACCTTCGTATTTCATCCCTAGCTTTTGCCCCCCACACCCCTGAGAGAAAAGCTAGAAAGGGCAGTCTTACCCCTCTCTGTGTAAACACGGGGTCAGCCAAGGATTTCCATATACTGTAGCAGAGGTTTAAAGTGTTAGCCGGAGTAATAACATTTCTCATTGACAAGGCCGGGATCTGTCTTCTTCACAGCCGGCTCTGTTAGGAACCGCTCGGCGTCCGCATGGTTTTAATCTCCAGTGACATTTTGTTTATTTGATCGGAGTTTACGTACTTTTGGAACGCGGCCACCCCGACTACCAATTATTTCGTACATTACACAAAATGTAAAGACTCTTTCATCGGACGTTTCTTTCTGGTAGGAAATCCAAAGTGAACAGGTTTAGATTCTGGAGGCCAGAAGGGCTTGTAGGACTTTACTTATTCTTCTCGGTAGATGGGATTTGGGGAAATGAAATGTGCTTTTTTTAGAAATCTTTAGGATTTAAAGGCAATCTGGAGGATTTCGGCGTGGCTCCGGCGCAGGGGATTGTTGGCCACCATGGAGAACTTTTTCCAACGTCATTTTAGGAAATCGAGGCTCCCTAATGAAGATAGAAGACCAAGCCTGGTGGTTTCAAAGGTCAGGCGCAAGTCAGGTGTCGGGGCGCCATCGCTGGGGTTACTGACGCAGCTTAGGGAGTCCACTCAGTTATGCCCAAACAAGAAAAAAGAGGAGAAACGCAGGAAGTCCAGCACGGCTCCCGTTAAAGTAAACCCGCGTTTTGCCGTCCAGAGTATTAAGAGGCAGACACTGAGATCCGGAAAGGTTCACATCCTGGAAGATCTGCTCTGGGAGGTATGGATGGATTATAAGTTTCTAAACCGGGCTGGACCGTCATCTTCTGACGGCGGTGGAGGCGACCGCTTTCGTTCCCGACGAGGGTCATCCAGCAGCTGCAGTTCGGGCAGCGAAATAGACACGTCCGGATTATCAAGGTGCGTAGAGCTCTGGTTGAGTAACCTGCGCGCGTTGGCATGCGTCCGTGCATTACTCGATGGGGCCGGCCCCTGACGTACATTCGGTACAAGCTGCAGTAATGTTAATGTTCCTGTTACACTGTATCCAGGAACTGATACTATGTACCATGTGCGGAAGGTTTGTGTATACAACACCGTTGATGGTGGTGCTACCTTTTGAGTAGCGTGGTCCATGGGACGCTGACCTTAAAGTGCCAGGACTACCTCGTCATCCCCAGTCCATGCCTAGTGGGACCTCAGAGGACGATCTAGTGAGTAGATGTAAGCGAGTGTGCAAATGGTTGTGTTTACTAACCCAGGAGATTTTGATTTCTGACCCAATTAAACCCATCGGACGCTTTAGAAAACTAAATTCCCAAAATGTACCTAAAAGCACGGATTCTGTTTACCCCCCCCAAACATCCGTCCATATGTCTGCTTCTTCACAATCGTTAAACCTCGTATCCCACCAGAGGAAACCTCATGAGAAAACTGAGATGAGTCATTTCTGTTAATCCGGCTGTTTGAAGGAATGAGAAAAATGTGTATTTACAGATTCTCACTTGTAATGATGTCATCACTGAAATCTTATGTCAAAGGATTTGCTTGTTAAAAGTAAATGAAGTTCACGGAGGTTATTTATTTTATTTATTAGTTGACATTTTACTTAAAATAAAAAAATTTGATTTTTGGGATCTCTCCGCTTAGCAGTTAAACTCCTTATGTTACCGACACGTATATACCAAGCTTAGCATGTTGTTGGCATGATGGGGTCTGCATAGAAAAACACACCAAGTGTTAATAGCCCTGGAGACAGAGAAACCTAGAACCTGCCGGCAGATCGGCCCTATTCGGCCCCGTCTAGTCGCCTGTTTCTCCTGCTGTAAAGACTCAAACCTTACTCAGTCGTTGGTCTCATCTTAGATTCAGGAGCCGTATGTCTATCCCATGCATGTTTAATCCCCTCACTGTATTACCATCTACCACTTCTTCTGGGAGGCTGTTCCATTTATCTACCACCCTCTCTGGCCAGAGATCTCTTACGTGGCAGAACCTCCTTCCCCTTCAATCCATAACTGTCCATTAGCATCACTTGAGATATTGAAATTGATATTTGTTGATATTTCTGCTAATACTTTTATCTTCTCATAGATATTCATGAGTTAAAAAGTCCTTTTGTTTCCATGGAAACATCAAATAAGTATATAATTCTGTTTTCGAATGCCAAGTGAAACTATATATATATATTTTTAAAAATGATATCATTGTACCAATAACCTAGAACTTTATAGATAAAAAATGTCTAACCTGTAGATTGACGATGGTGTAATTTAGGCATAGGAGCTAACACTCAGGGGTAACTATCTAGGGCAGTATTATAATGTTATTATTATTTAGTGATCTCTATAGCGCTGTCATATTCCACGGCTCTGTACAACATGTAAACAGGACATAACAAGTAGCGCATCACAAAACAATTTTGACTTACAGAAGCAAAAGGTGAGGAGGGCCCTGTTCAAAGGAGCTTACAATCTAGATGCAGGTCGGGGTATATAACACAAGAGGTGAACCAACCACAGACCTGTATCCCGGCGTAAAAAACCTTTCATATCATTAAATACTTATAGATTAAGAAGCTATGGTGGGGGGCACCTGATAGCAGGAGTGAGGCTCGGGAAGATAAAGCAGAGGCAGGTGGTAGTTTGGTTGATCAGTTTCTCTGAAGAAGTGGGCCTTACGGAAAATTTTAAGGACTTGGGGCAAGGAGGGAGACTGATAACCCAAGGTGGGGCATTCCAAATTATTGGGGCAATCCTTGAGAAGTCTTGTTTATGAGCATGAGTGATATCATGAAGAACACTCAGAGGTAACGAGCTAGAAGGGACTTCGGTGGAAGAGTGCTGGAAGCAGCTACTTCCAAAGGTCATAAGAGATACCAATTGGGGGGTAACTAACTGGATCACCAAGGGTTAATGTCCAGGGGTAAGTTGGGAGAAGGGGAGCTAGGTCCAAACACACATGGGGGGTAAGTAGCTAGCAGAAGATATGGGACATTCTGGAGATGGAGGACACATCGCTGATACAGATGCGTCACGTATGGTGACAGCGGTGGTGACAGCCAGGAGAAACGCTCGTTATCTGATTCACCTCCTTTACATATTTCTGTGAATTTTAATCAGGTTTGTAATCACGGGATTCCCCCGAAAGATAAAGCAGTCACATTACACAGGGAACTCCGGATAATTCGATCGCATCAGAAGACACCAAAGCCCAACTTGGTCAATGGTCATAGATACAACTTGACTTGGGTGGCATTGGTGACACGGAGGGGGCATCAGACGGGGCAGGGGGACGGGGGTTGTGAATGGCCCTGGATACAATACTCGTGCTCTAGATCTTGATCTCCATTGTTCTTACTGTCTTTCCCTCTCTCTTTTTAGGAAGGCAATCTCCCGCTCTGGCCTTCAGCATCTGGCTCCTGTGCACTGCCCCAGCCTGACCATCTCCAACGGACCTCTCAAAGAACCTCGCACCACCCTGGACTGGAGTGTACGTGTCTCCCTTACCTCTGCATGCGCAGCTTAAAGCGGGAGCAAAAGCCTTGGGAATAATCCCGGGACTAAAAGCAGCTTTGTACGACTAGCCTTACGTCACGACACGGTTAACGCCAGCGTTCACATGTCAGAATCCGAACAAAAGTGTGTTTAAGGAACAGGCTTAGGTTATATTGTATCGGATCCAACTAAATGGAAACAATTTTAAAACACAATAACTACATTGAAACATTGTTTATGAGTATAAAAGTATAAGTGGCTCCATATTCATTCATTGCTTGCCTTCATTCATTAACGGCATTCCGCCGTCCGACGTTAGAAGCAGCCAATCAGTGATGGGAAAGAGCTCCCTTTCAAATCAATGGGAGCACTTTCAACGCATTGGGGGTGGGGGTCTTGTTAGAAACCCCCTTGCACCATTTGCCGAGCCAGTGCTGGAGCTGATTGACAGTAAGAATAAGGGGGGGTTTGCAAAGGGGGGGTGGGTTCTCAGCTATCATATGTGTTAGAGCGCATCCCTTTGGGCCAAGTAAAAGTTCTGAAGGATGCAGGAATTTGCTGTTCAGGTGTGATTGCGCTGTCTGATTCCGTGTAGAATACGGCGAATCTCCGTGTTACGTTGTGACAAATGACATCAGATAACCGCCCGACTCTGTCTTCTGTGCAGGAGAACGCTGTCAACGGAGAACACCTTTGGCAAGAAACAAATGTGTCTGGAGATCTATGTTACCTTGGAGAGGAAAACTGCCAAGTCAAATTCTCGGTGGGTACCCGCGCCAAAAAAGTCATTTAATTAAGAAAATAAAAATGTTCCATATACTCTGTTGTTCAAAAGTTTGGGGTCACTCGGCTGTTTTCTTCGAAAACAGTGAAATTTGTGGCTGTAACATTTATAATCGCAGAAGGGTTTCTAAACGTCAATTAGCCTTTTAAACTTAAACTTCGATCGGCGAACACAACGTGCCATTGGAACACAGGAGTGATGGGAGTGATAAAGGGCTATTGGAACACAGGAGTGATGGGAGTGATAAAGGGCCATTGGAACACAGGAGTAATGGGAGTGATAAAGGGCCGTTGGAAGACAGGAGTGATGGGAGTGATAAAGGGCCATTGGAACACAGGAGTGATGGGAGTGATAAAGGGCCATTGGAACACAGGAGTGATGGGAGTGATAAAGGCCCATTGGAACACAGGAGTGATGGGAGTGATAAAGGCCCATTGGAACACAGGAGTGATGGGAGTGATAAAGGGCCATTGGAACACAGGAGTGATGGGAGTGATAAAGGGCCTCTGTAAGCCTGAAGAGATTCCATTAAAAATCAGCCGTTTCCAGCTACAATAGTCATTTACGTCATTAACCCCGTCTGCGCTGGATTTCTGATCCATTTCATGTTATTTTAATGGACAAAATCTGCTTTTCTTTCAAAAACAAGGAAATTTGTGACCCCAATCTTTTAAACGGTAGTGTAAATGCTGTCTGGCATGGAGGAGATACTTTGCTTTTAGCTAATCTTGCGATGAATGCGTACATTCTGCTAAACATAACACCGTAGATCCCGCTTTATGACTTTGCTTCCGCAGAGCTTTTACACAGAGGCCATGCTATAGAGACTCACATCCACCCTGATCTCTAAATAAAGATTCTTAATAGGAAATAAACTTCCTTGAATAAGTTTTAATAGAAGGTTGGGAGGTGAGATAAATCTGCAAAAGGGATCGCACGAACATTTAAAGGGACCGTGCAGCAATCAAATGCATTAAAGGGGATATAGATGAATATATATATTGAGTGTCCCTTTAAGTAACCAAACATGATATTATTACGTTCTAGAATTTCGGAGACACGGTTACTCGCTATTTAGCAAACAGAATCCCGCTAATACTAAAAAGACCCCTGGCTAATTTAACCCTAAGCTCACCGGTCTCCTGAGTATCATATCAGATGTATTTTTGGATGAATCCTGAACCCAGCTGTCCTGTCCACTGTCCCCATTAAGCGTCCCCCTTCTCTTCTCATGCCCTTTATTAAGTGTATGGAATGATTAGCCCCCCGGTACAGAGCGGCACAGGTTTTTTTAGGCTGTTGCCACGGTAACGTGAGTTGCCATGGAGAAGAATTAGTGTGCGTGAGTTCGGTCCTCTCCCTCTAGGGATACGGCCTGCCATTCCGTATCATGTTAGTGGACAGGAGCAGAAAGGCTGGGGCGCCGTGTCAACGTGTCCTGTGTCACCAGCTGACCACAGGGAGACTGCGACTACATGTTAAGCCACGCAAGCTGTCTCCTGACAGCAACAAAGTCATCTGCAAGGGGAAAAAACTTTTTTATATTTATTAGTATTTCTGGTCCGTGTTCTTTAATCATTCTAATATAGTACCAATAAGCCTCATGTCTGCCTCTTCACACCAAACTCTTAAAGGGGAACTAATATCAGATTAAATAAAAGTTTTAAAAAATATTGTGTTTTCTTTTTTAAACCAGTTGTAGTTTTTGCCCCATAATATAAAGTTTTCAGGCAGCTGCATATCAGCCATTTGTATGATTCTCGCTCTGTTATCTGAGCCCCGATCTACTAAACACCTCGACTCCTTATCATACTGCCTGTGGGGAGCATAGATTGGCTCAGTCTTAACCACTCAGACAGACTCTCTAACTAATGAAAGTCTATGGAGGAACGGACTTCATTAGCATCGCCATAAAGCATCAGCTCAGTGTGGTGTTTGAGCCGGGAAAGTTATCCAAAATATCACATGAATGAGCTTAAAGTGACAGTATACTTAACAATATTTTGAATACTAATGGGATAGACATACGGCTCCTGAATCTAAGACGAGGCCAATGACTGATTAAGGTTTTAGTCTTTACAGCAAGGGAAACGGGCGACTAGACGGGGGCCGAATGAGGCCGACCTGCCGGCAGGTTCTAAGAGTCTCCAGGGCTATTAACACTTGGTATGTTTTTCTATGCACACCCCATCATGCCAAAAACATGCTAGCTTGGTAGCTACACGTCGGAAATACAAGAAGTTTTAACAGCTCTGCAGAGCCCAATGTTTCATTTTAAGTAAATGTCAACAAATAAGTAAGTTATAGCACAAAATGCCGTACATTTCATACTCTTAACAATTTATTTTCAAACTTTTCCAGAAATCTGCCGTGCGGAGAAAGTGCGCCGCCTGCAAAATACTGGTTCACGTAGCCTGCATGGAGCAACTAGAAAAGGTAGGAGGCTGCCACCTGCTGGCCAGAGGGGGGAATTTCACTCGGTGTCCCTTTTGATCTATTTCCATGATAAACTTTCTCTTAATCAGCACGTAACCTGAGATAAATCCCCCACCAGCGTTAATCAAGACAGTGTTCTTTTTCAAAATCTACACCACCGTTTGGGGTCATTTAGAAATGTCCTTATTTTTGACAGAAACACAAATTTGGCACATTCATATAAGATGAAATGGATATGAAATCCAGCGCAGACAGGGTTAATGCTGTAAATGACAGCTCCTGTGTCCCAATGGCCCTTTATCACTCCCATCACTCCTGTGTTCCAATGGCCCTTTATCACTCCCATCACTCCTGTGTCCCAATGGCCCTTTATCACTCCCATCACTCCTGTGTTCCAATGGCCCTTTATCACTCCCATCACTCCTGTGTCCCAATGGCCCTTTATCACTCCCATCACTCCTGTGTTCCAATGGCCCTTTATCACTCCCATCACTCCTGTGTTCCAATGGCCCTTTATCACTCCCATCACTCCTGTGTTCCAATGGCCCTTTATCACTCCCATCACTCCTGTGTTCCAATGGCCCTTTATCACTCCCATCACTCCTGTGTTCGCTGATCCAAGTTTAAGTTTAAAAGGCTGATTGATGGTTAGAAAACCCTTTTTGCAATTATGTCACAGCCAGAAATGTCCTTGTTTTCCATGAAAACTGCTGAGTGACCCCAAACTTTTGAACCCTAGTTTATGTTCACAAACACCCATTTCATAGCATATTTTATTTTATAGTTAACTTGTTACACATTGTAAAACACTCCTTTATGCATTTGGAAACACAGTAGAACGGCTGCTCTGACTAGGATAGGCAGTGCAGGAAAACGTAACCTAAACATGGAAAACAAAAACGGGTTCTTCGCCTTTATGTTTTTACAATTAGAAAAGTTTAATAAGAAACCAGTTATAATTAGATGTCCTAATTTCCATTTCTCTGTTTAAACTCCAGATTAATTTTAGATGCAAGCCCACATTTCGCGACGGAACTTCCAGGGCCCCAAGAGAGGTAAGTGTACGCCGACAGCGTTGTCTGCCGGGGTGGGGAATGCGGTGCCAGACTGGGGCGAACCTACATATTTTACAAAATGCAGTGATATATATATATATATACTAAATCGAGCGGAAAACACAAATGAACATTTCTAGCTTTTGATACCCCCCCCCCCAAAAAAAATCATAAAATGAGCCCACGTATTAACTTAGAAGTGGGTGAAGTCTATTTCCATGAGATGACAGAAAAACGAAATATTTACCGCCCCATGGAAAAAAATCTTTTTTTTCCGCATCATGAGCTTCGTTTTCTTCAGTATAAAAGTAATTCATCTTCATTTATTATATATATTATATTTATATAATATATAGTTATATCATGTTTTATATTATAAGTAATATATATATATATATACAATATACATGTGCTGTATGTATTTAATCCATGATCGGGTATTACCGATCTATATGATTGCACAACTTCTTTATTTTCGGATGATCCGTTGTGAAACGCACCAGGGACGCATTATAACGCGGCTGCCACAAACAGACGATTAATATGAATTTATGTAGCAATATCAGGAGCCAGAATTTGATATATATATATATTTAAGTTGCGATGGGCTTTTCTGGTCTCGATAATCACTGGCCTACCCCTCAGATCACTTTTGTGTGTAACCAAAGCTGCTGACGACGCATTTCACCCCTGACCCCAGCTCTGATGGTTTTTCTTCAGGTCAGACATTTTTCTTGTTGTTCTAACCAGCAGAATCTGGTGAGACATCACTGGGTGCACCGCAGACGGCAGGAGGGGAAGTGTAAACAGTGTGGGAAGGTAAGACGAATTCTATTTCAATTACTGTTATATTAAACAGAACTCCTACCATTTTTTACTAGCCCCAGATTAAAAATATTGTTTTGCTTTTTGTTTTCTTTTTTGCTCCAGTTGTAGTTTTGGCCCCATAATATAATGCTTTCAGGCAGCTGCATATTAGCCATTGGTATGAGTTCTCGCTCTGTTATCTGACCCCCAATCTTCTAGACAAACCCCCTGACCCCTTATCATACTGCCTGTGGGGAACAATAGAATGGCTCAGCCTTAATCACCCACCCAGACTGATTGGTTAATGAAAATCTATGGAAGGACGGACTTCATTAGCATTCCCATAAAGCATCAGCTGAGTGTGGTGATTGAGTCAGGAAAGTCACCCAAAATATCACATGACTGATGACAATGGTGGCCTCCGGGTCTGCCTGGGTAAGGGCTTTAACCTGACTCGGTCTTTTGTTTAAATGCCCCGTGCCCTGCATAGATTTCTTACTGCCATCTAGTGGTGAAAACGTGCTACTGCTCACTGATACATTTCCCTGCATTTTTTCTTAAATTATAGAAACTAATAGATCAGGGACGTCCAACCTGCGGCCCTCCAGCTTCTGGAGGACTACATCTCCCATCCTCCTCAGCCAGCCCCTTAGCTGAAAGAGCATTATGGGAGATGTGGTCCTGCAGCAGCTGGAGGGCCGCAGGTTGGACGCCCCTGTAATAGATATTAAACAGCGTCTTTCATTACAGCAGAATGTTGCCTTTAGCGTCCCTCGTTTAGCTGTTGATTTTTTTCCGCCTCCCGTTTCTGCTCTCTCTTTACTTTTCAGGGTTTCCAGCAAAAGTTTTCATTCCACAGTAAGGAGATCGTGGCCATTAGCTGTTCCTGGTGCAAGCAGGCGGTAAGGAAGAGGGATTTTTAATACAGAGATAGCTATCCATAGTAACACCGCCGTATTTCCATAGTAACTTGGGACACACACAAAAAAACCTAAGATTATTCAGGTGCTGCTCGGCAGATTATCTCCAATAGAGGTTGTCAAGAACTGATTCCCCCCCCCCCCCCAAAATGCCTGTGGAATTAGTGGGGAAACTGGGTAAAAACCCTTGTAACATTAATTCATTTACTATTCATTTCAGTTTTGAAGAATAGGAGGTTTATGCAGAGGCAGAGAGCGCTTTCAATGTCTGGCATTGGAACACCATTGGATATATAACTAATATATATATATATATATATATATATATATATATATATATATAGATGCAGGGGCATAACTAGAAACCACAGGGCCCCAGTATGTAAATTGCCCCAGGCCCCCAACTTCACCAAGCAACATGTGCCACATTTGCCCCTGAACATCTTATCAGTGAAATCTTAGTCCTCAAACAACCTGCCTGTGCCATCTTTGTTCCCAAAACAGCCTGCCTGTGCCATATTTGACCGCAAACAAATTGTCAGTGGCCCCCAAACAGCCTGCCTGTGCCACCTTTTATCCCAACAGCTTGCCAGTGCCACAAACAGCTTGTCTGTGTCAATTGTGTCCCCCACGCAGATTCCCTGTGCCTTCTTTGCCCCCAAACGATCTGCCTGTGCCATATTTGTCCCCAAACAGCTTGCCAGTGCCCCCAAACAGCCTGCTTGTGCCCCTGCCCACACCACTGCAGGATTTGTGTGTCTCTCCTCCTCTGTGCTATGTTCAGAATTAAATGATCTAGTCAGATGATCTCTGCACTCTCCGTGACGCTTACTGCAGGTATCACCTGCATCTAGCGGCTTTAATGTTAACAAAATACCTTTGCGCTAAGGTGCGTTAAGCCCTTCGTACCTTAAAGTGTCTTTTAAAGACAAGAGATACCAAAGCTGTGAAATATTTGGTATTAAAGCAGGATTATTAGTATCAGGTTTCTGGAGATCGGCGGGCCGTACAGACAGCGCACAGGAGGGGCAACGCTGCAACCAGGAATTACTCCGAGCTGTGCCGGGTAATGATAGTGTCAGCGCTTACTCGTATGGGCCATTAGTCATATAAACATGAACACGCACCGTATATACATTCCCACACAGTCCTCGTTCGCTATAATTATAGGGTTTATTGTAGGTTCCCGCACGCTACAGAAATCCTGCTTCTTAAAGCCATTCTTTAATCTCTACGCAGCGCCGGGGATAGTTACTCATTTGCCAAATGCAACCTTACTGAGCATTTCTGATTTGTGTTGCTTTGTTATGAAAAAATTTGGAATGGTCTGCGTCCGTATTATTTTTTATGTTTTACTGTAGTGAGAGGGTGGTAGATAAGTGGAACAGCTTCCCAGTCAAAGTGGTAGTGGCTAATACAGTGAGGGAATGTATTATCTTTTCCTGTTGTCTTAGCAGCTCTGGACTTTCCACCTTAGAGGGATCACTGGGTGGGAAGTATTCTGCTTATTCCGTTTCGTATTTCATTCCACGTTTTGTTAAACGCTAAGGTTCAAAAGTGTGGGGTCACTTGGTTTTGAAAGAAAAACAGATTTTTTCCCCATTAAAATAACATGAAATGGATCAGAAATCCAGCGCAGACGGGGTTAATGACGTAAATGACTATTGTAGCTGGAAACGGCTGATTTTTAATGGAATCTCTTCATATCACTCCCATCACTCCTGTTTTCCAATGGCCCTTTATCACTCCCATCACTCCTGTTTTCCAATGGCCCTTTATCACTCCCATCACTCCTGTTTTCCAATGGCCCTTTATCACTCCCATCACTCCTGTGTTCCAATGGCCCTTTATCACTCCTATCACTCCTGTTTTCCAATGGCCCTTTATCACTCCCATCACTCCTGTTTTCCAATGGCCCTTTATCACTCCCATCACTCCTGTGTTCCAATGGCCCTTTATCACTCCCATCACTCCTGTGTTCCAATGGCACGTTGTGTTCGATGATTTAAGTTTAAAAGACTAATTGATGGTTAGAAACCCTTTTGTAATTATGTTACGGCCAGAAATGTCCTTGTTTTCCATGAAAACAGCTGAGTGACCCCATACTTTTGAGAGGTCGCGTGGGTCTCATCTCGGTGGGTACGTCCTGACCGCCGGCTTCCTCTTTTCAGTTCCACAACAAGGTGACCTGTTTCCTGTTGCATCACATAGAGGAGCCGTGCTCGCTGGGGGCTCACGCTGCTGTCATAGTCCCTCCAAGCTGGATCATTAAGGTGAAGAAACCTCAGGTAACTGCATGCTACTCTCTGTCTGCGAGGGTCTGATCACCTGCGTCCACCCGCCACGGCAGCGTACGTATGGCCTTGGTGTGTCCGTATCGCATGATCCCCCCACTGGGACTGATTCCTCGGGCTGCTGTGGTCCTATAAATGTTGCATTGTAGGAAACCCCTTCCTAACGCCCACAGCTTGTCTGTAGTAACCCGGTGCCCAAACGTTCCTTGATCTCGGCTGTTCTGTTCCGTAGACACAATCCTAATTTAGCCCCAAATCATTAGGAAGAAGAGAGTTAAAACAAGTGGTCATCATCTAAAAGAGAGGATCAGAGGCTAAGATGTAGTGCAAGGAGGTTTTACCTGATTGAGAGAGTGGTAGATAAGTGGAACAGCCTCCTAGCAGAAATGGTAGAGGCTAATACAGTAAGGGGATTCAAACATACATGAGATAGACATACGGCTCCTGAATCTAAGACGAGACCAACGACTGATTAAGGTTTGAGGAGGGGAAGAGAGAGGTAAAGAAAGGTGATTATTGTGGTGTAGAAAGTAGGGGAGGTTTAGAATGGAGGATTGGAGGAAAGGCTGGTAAGTAGGAGAGTTGAGGAGTGGAGGAGAGAGAGTGAGAGTTTGTTGGACTGGGTTTAGACATTGGCATTGGAATGGAAGAAAGAGTTGCGGACAATTGGAGAGTAGAAGGAGGGAGTCGCAACAGAGAAGAGACACACGGACATCAACGTGACGGACAGTTACAGCGGAGACAGAGAGACGTTATAATGCCAAGGTCAGCTCTCAGCGGTGATCACGGTGGGAAACCCTTTAATTACCTTGATTGACGCTCTGGAACACTCCAGAAAGACATTTAGCATGTTAATAAATGAAGGATTCTGGGGATAGATCCATTAACAGCCCACCCCACCCGAGTGCTGGAAACCAAAGGGTTAATTCTTTATACTTTCTCTCAATTGGCAGGGGACATTCTATCACCATAGAAACAGAAGTGACAATTTAACTAATAAATTAACCAGTTTAATCCTAAAATTTCCAGGGAATCAGTGTCAGAATTCCCGAATGACTGCTGGCCACTTATGGGAAAAGTCAGCAGCAACACAAAAGTCTCCTCCTGGGTCGGTGAACAAATTTTTTTTTTATAATTTAATGCTTTTATGTAGATGAGGGCGACCACTTTACGAGAATGACAACAAGGATTCATATGGATTGATGCAACAACGTGCTTGCGCCGTTCCGCATGCCTGTGTCTCGCGGACCCCCTCTTGCTTGCTGTCCTTTTATTGATAAACTCGTATAGGGGGCATTGTGAACTTTTACAACATGGCCAGCATTAACCCTTTCAGGGCCGAGGAAGGGGAATATTGTTTGTTTGGTTTTTTTTTGCTAAAATGGTTTTAAAGTATTAAACAGGAAACCTCTGTAATTTTTCTTCTGCTTTAACCCTTTGGGGGAAGTTGCATTGTATGTATATGTATGTATATATATATATATATATATACAATCTACAGTGTTTTTATGTCTCTTGATCGGGAAGTCCCATGGAAAAAGTATATATTTTTTTCCTGTAGATTCTGGAAAAAGTAGTTTTTTTCTCTTATGGAAAACGCAGTAAGTATACTCGGTGCCGGAGGTGAGCCCCGGCAGACACACACGCGATGCGGGTTATAAAGTGTTAAGTTTACTGCTGTAGCATTGTGAACACACTCCATGCGTGGTTTCGAACAGGTGAAAATGTCCTTTTAAACAGAAGATTTCTCTCTTTTTTTTTACTTCACAGGTTAATGCAAAAAATTCCAGTAAAAGGAAAAAAAGAACATCATTTAAAAGAAAAGCCAGCAAAAAAGGCTTTGAGGTAGGACTCTGACATTCACGATTTTAAATTGTTTGTCTGCTTGCTTAACATGGATGTGGTTATATGTAAAATCTATACGTTTCTGAGTGTGCAGGATCCCATGTTGCGCATGCTCTCTAGTATTTTAATATAATAGGATTCCATGGGATTAGGAAACAATTGAAGTGCATTCATATAACAGCCCCACCTTGTGGCAGAACAGCATAACTGCACGAAGCAACAGCGCTGTGTGTTTGGAACAGGGCGCACGGCAGATCACAAGGACTGATGTTTCTTTTCATCTTCTTCAGGACATTAAAGGCAGAGCCTTTATCATAAAACCTATTTCTTCCCCGCTCATGAAGCCTCTGCTGGTCTTTGTGAACCCAAAAAGTGGAGGGAATCAGGTGAGGGCCGAGCGATACAAGATAACAAATTGTTTCATAAAGTGTTCTCAATAAATACAGTGTATCAAGTGTGAGAACTTTCTGCGTCTAACAGCGCGTCTGTCCATGCACAGGGTACAAAGGTCCTTCAGACATTTATGTGGTTCCTGAATCCACGACAGGTCTTCGACCTTTCCCAGGAGGGGCCAAAAGAAGCGTAAGTTTCCCAGGATCCACTGAGAGGTGACGTTAGCGAAATACACAGCCTACTGATTTGACCATAAACTGCTGCCAAAAACAATAGGTTCTATTCACTAAAGAAATTGGGTTAACTCTACTGATCAAACTCAACTGAGGTTGCATGCGAGGGCATGCGACTTTACATTTTACATGTTTCAGGCGAGGGCATGCACGTTCAATGAGACCTTTTATGTCTTTGTTTATTAAAATGACACCCCCTCAATAAGCAAATAATAACAATAAAATTAATAATAAAAAACAAACAGGGGTCCCCAGAACCCCATATCAACCAAGGAGGTGACTGCCCTCCTCTTTTCCCCACCCTAGGAATTTGGGCTCCCATAGGGTATTTGGAAAATATTTTTTGTCCTCCTGAGCCGGGAATGAGGCAAGGGGTTATATTTAGGCACTAAATCTCCCCAGATTTATCTGATTTACCCCAGTCCCATGTGCAAGGTGTGTGGGGGGGGAGAAAGTACAACCAACTTGTAGGTTAAAGAATTCGCATGCTGCATGTTTTTTTTTTTACTTTTTGAGTAAAAAATGCCAATTGCATTTTCAAGTATACTTGGGAAAATCTGTTGGCTGCGTAAGTCCCTATGACATCATCACATGCAACAGGAAATGAAGCCAAATGCCATGCAACCTGCTCAGGCAGAAGAAACTCCTGGCTTCTGCTAGGAGGAAAACTTGTAAAATTTGTTAAAAAAGCAGAAAACAGTAAAAATCTGTTTTTAGCCCTTCTTTTGCCATCCCACATGTTTTGGACGGAGCAGATTCATAAGTAGGCACTTTATAAGTGAATAAATAAAAATAGCTTAAACAGTTATTATTATGATTATTATTTTTTTAAAATATTTATTTTGTATTTCAGATTGGAATTGTATAGAAAAGTGCCAAATCTACGTATTCTTGCCTGTGGTGGTGATGGGACGGTATGATCAGCCTTTCGACTTTTAAGCCTTTCACACAATCAATAACATGTTGCAAACAGTAAACCAATCACTGTGCTTTGATGCTCCCTCTCTCTCTGTTAATCTGCCCTACGCTGATTACAGAAGCCGCCTCTGTCCTCCTCACCTTCTGCTTTGTCTCAATTTAAGTTCTTCTCTTCTTCCCATTCGCAGGTAGGCTGGATCCTCTCTGTCTTGGATGAGTTACAACTCAGCCCTCAGCCACCAGTAGCTGTATTACCGCTTGGGACCGGGAACGACCTTGCTCGCACCCTTAACTGGGGAGGGGTAGGTGTCTCTTCTAGCCAAAAATATTTACAACAGCATCCCTTTGCCAGAGCCCCAACAATTCTAATAATGCCCCCGAAACCTTGACATCCATATATAGTCAAAAATTGTACCTCAACCCCCCATCCCATCAAACCTTTAACTTTTGGTGGAATGGGTTGGCTTGCTGGTCCTGCTTGCAGGTATAGATAGAACTTTTAATGTAAATCAATTCAGAAAACTATTATTTTAGGTATGGCAACACTGTATACTCTGGTTACAATTAGTTGTAATACCCTAAAAGAACACTAGATGTCGCCGTAGGATCTCATATCGAGTCCGAGGCTCCGGAGGGTCTAGTTGCCCAAACTATACGTATTAAGTATCTTATTGTTAAACCATTAACGGGGCACGGAGTTGGCTGGACCTTGACTGACATGCTTATAACTTTTTCCCGGGCAGGGATACACGGACGAACCCGTCTCAAAGATCCTGTGTCACGTCGAAGACGGCACCATCGTGCAGTTAGACCGGTGGAACCTTCACGTGGAACGGAATCCGGACGTGCTGCACGAAGAGATAGATGATGGAACACATAAGGTCAGAGGTCAGATGCTCTGCCCGTGAATCTAGGGGTTTAAGATGCACCAATAATGATGTGTGCCTAGTTCTGAGACATGCAGATATATATTGTGTATTTTTTAGTATATATATTTATTATTTTATTTATTTTTATTATATTTATTTATAAATAACCAAAATAATTGCAAACCAGAATTTATTGCTTATGGAATGTATTTTTTCTATGTAAAATATAGTATGTATTTGAAACTATATGTATATTAATATTTGAAACTGATTCTTAAAGTTGTGAGGACCGAGATTTGAAACCTAAGAAGTGAAATGTTTTTCTTGCGCCTTCTGGAATTTAAATTGTTATCCCCCCCCCCCCCGGCTTTAATCACCAATTACTGAAAATTACCCTTTCTTGCAGCTTCCACTAAATGTGTTTAATAACTACTTCAGTTTGGGGTTCGATGCACACGTAACGCTGGAGTTCCATGAATCCAGAGGTAAGCAAAGGCCAACGAATACGTGTCAGACCTGTCCACATATAGCTCTATAGTATATAGTAGCATATAGTCTTGGGGCAGATCCAAGTTGGGTTCCTCACAGGGTGACACGCAGAGGCACCGGGGTAATTATATTTCATGTAAAGAAATCCTGACGCTCTGGTAGGGGAAACAAATTGTGCAAATAGCATTTATATGAACACATTAACACTACCGCTCAAAGGTTTGGGGTCACTGCGAAATGTAAAAGAAAAGCACATTTCCCCATTAAACTCCTGGGTTCCAACGGCCCTTTATCACTCCCATCACTCCTGTGTTCCAACGGCCCTTTATCACTCCCATCACTCCTGTGTTCCAATGGCCCTTTATCACTCCCATCACTCCTGTGTTCCAATGGCCCTTTATCACTCCCATCACTCCTGTGTTCCAATGGCCCTTTATCACTCCCATCACTCCTGTGTTCCAATGGCCCTTTATCACTCCCATCACTCCTGTGTTCCAATGGCCCTTTATCACTCCCATCACTCCTGTGTTCCAGTGGCCCTTTATCACTCCCATCACTCCTGTGTTCCAGTGGCCCTTTATCACTCCCATCACTACTGCGTTCCAATGGCCCTTTATCACTCCCATCACTCCTGTTCATTGATCCAAGTTTAAGTTTAAAAGGCTAATTGATGGTTAGAAAACCCTTTTGTAATTATGTTACAGCTAGAAATCTCCTTGTTTTCCATGAAAACTATTGGGTGACCCCAAACTTTGGAATGGTAGTGTGTAGATATATTAGAAGCAGACCTCTAGCAGTCACCTTACCTTCCTGTTCACAAAGTCTGCATGGTTATTCCTCCCCATTAGGTTATCTCTAGCGTTGCTCCCTTTAAATCCAGCTTCTGCCGAATCCTCCTAGATGATGGCTCTTTTACCTGCAAACAAAAAATAGGTTTATTTCATCGAAATCAATATAAAACACGGGTTGGTTACCCCTAATTTGCTTAGAAGTTTTCTTTAGAAGTATTTCTTTGAATGTAACGCGTTTCCGGCGTGATTTATTGTTCCTTGCAGACCTCGAGCCCCTCCCTTATATTAGCCGTCAGACTTGCATCCCTCTCGAGGGTTACAAATACATTATTTTTTCGAAAACACCGTATTCAATCTATCATCTGCTTATTTATATGCTGATGGCCTCATAATTACTTTGCAAGCAAAAAAGACGGATTTAAGCGGCACTTACAATGAGTGAAAGGAAAAAATAACCGACGCAACGGGACAATAAACGAGGGGAGATTGGAAATCCCTGAAACGCAGAGGAGCCGGTCTGTTCCATTATAATACTGTCCTCAGCTCACTCTTATGTCGCATCAACACTTTGCTTTCCAGTCTGGTTTGTAGTGGAGGTATATATATAATATATATATATATATATATTTATACCGTAATGGGCTATTAAAAGGGTAATACCGTATTGTCCTGATGATAGGATGCCTATAATCAGGGTTTAGATATTCAGGATGGCGAGTGGTTTGTTTTTGCCTCTCCTGCGCTGTCTCCGCTTCTTCTTGTTCTTCTGTCTTCTTTGTTCATCCGCTTCTCCCCTGGAATCAGCTCCGTTGACCAGGCCTCCCGGAGCACTTCCGCAAAAGGGCGGAGTCTCCGCGCAAACACTCTCCTCCCCCTGATTGGACTGACGGGGGGGGGAGAGGCTGTCCCTGCGGTCTGCGCTGTAGCTCCGCCCTTTTGCGGAAGGTCTCAGAGAAGCCATAATAATGCAGATGGATTCGCGGAGAGAGGTCCAGAAAAGCTTCTGTTTCTCTGTGAATCCTTCTGCGTTATTCTGGCTTGTTGGAGTACTTCTGTAAAAGGGTGGAGCCACTGCGGAGGCCCCGCCCCTTTGAAGAAGCACTTTGGGAGGCCTGGTCAATGGAGCTGATACCAGGAAGAAGCGGACAAAGAAAGAAGACAGAAGAACAAGAAGAGGCAAGAGAAGAAGTGGAAAAGGAGACCGGACATGGAGAAGGTAGCAAGACATTGAGAGAGAGTGTGAGAGAGAGAGATTGTGAAAGAGTGAGTGAAAAAAAAAGTGTAAACAAATTAATTTCTTTTAAAAGGCACCAAACTAAAGGGGGGGGTATAATTGGGACAATACGGTATTTTAGTCTCCAGTTTAAACTACTTTGAAAGTTCCTAGGTACAGGTGTGAGCTCCGTGAGTCATGCACCGCGGTGTAATTAATCCAATATTTATTCCGTAAGATAAATTCCATTATATCTCCCGCTTTGGCAGAGACTTGGATCAATTTCAGTAAAATGTTCTCTTTCTGATTGCAGAAGCAAATCCAGAGAAATTCAACAGTCGGTTTCGTAATAAGATGTTCTATGCAGGGGTAAGTGCTACGCAACCCTGCGAGACCCTCATACCCGGCCAACCCGGAGGAAAGAGGGGCACAAAAGAGGAAAGAGGGACATAGGGAGAGGAAAGAGGGGCATGGGGTGAGTTAAGAGGGGCATAGGCGGAGGAAAGAGGGGCATGGGCGGAGGAAAGAGGGGCATTGAGGAGGAAAGATAAAGGTGGATCTGTCCTTCCTTCACAGGTTGATCAGATTGAAGCTTCTGTCCCTTCGTATATTTCTCGCCACATCGTCCCGTGAAAGCACCTTAAGTCTAAAATAAAAAAATTAAAGCACAATAAAAATCCCCACCAGCCTGTGTTTGGACGGTCTGGGGGGGTTACGTAGAATGACCCCATGTATCTGCAAGGGGGACACCAAATACATTTAAAGGGATCTCTCAGCTATTGGTGGAGCGGTGGAGCGTCCCTTTAAATTGCCTCCATAACTACTGATCTAGTAGTGAGTGGGGTAAATTCCCTGGGGGGCTTCCGACTGTCCATCCTTTCCGAGTAAATCCCTTTTGGCAGACTGCGGTGGAGGAAGCGGCTCCCTGATTTATTGCCGGTTACTTGGCACTGGATAGGTGATTTATAGTAAATTAGCAGAGGGGGATTTGCTGTATGATCTTTATTGCCGGTGCGGTAAACATGACCATAAACATTCCGGGACGGCACAGAAGTCCCCGACGTGCTTTCTGTCCTCGGGAACATCACAAACCTTCCAGTCGAACCGAAACAAGGTTATTAAAACAGACCGCTTTCCCCAACAACAAGGCCGATAGAAGGCGTTTCGGGTATTCCGCCTGTTAACCCTTGCGGCGCTCGGAGATACTTGATACATCGGCGCGGCGCGAAGCCCCCTTCTCACCGATATGTGATATATTTTGCAGGCTGCTTTCTCTGACTTTTTGCAAAGAAGCTCCAGAGATTTATCCAAACACGTGAAGGTCGTGGTGAGTATCGGACAACATTCTTGGGGGTCTTTCCTTTTATTCGTATACAGGGGCTGCACGCGGTCTTATCTTACATCCCCATTGCATTACATAAAGGTGTGCAAATCAGGGCACCTTTGTTGAGGGTTGTGGCTAGCGGAAGTAGTTGTTTTTGCATATTGTCGGGTTAATTATACTATTTCAACGTCTCCGCTACCCCTCCTTGTAAATGGCTTTTTATCTCGCAGTGTGACGGCACCGACCTGACTCCCAAGATCCAGGAACTCAAATTTCAGTGCATTGTCTTCTTAAACATCCCCAGGTAGGTGGCTGCGCGGCGGAGATAACGATTTCCATGTGGAGAAACGGGCCGGCGGATTTATTGGCTGCCTCTGTATTGCGTCCCTCGGGCATCTTTTTGTTTTGCCAAAAATATATATATATATTGATACTGCGCGTAATATTTTTTGTAAGGAAAGCTCAGATTGGGGATTTTTGTGCGTCGCGTCTCCAGCTACGAAGCAAGAAAATTGTAACCTGATTCTTTTTCTCGCTCCCCGCGTTCTCTGGAGCTCGGTGTCCAGGGCTGCAGCATTTTGTAAGATGAAGGAGGCTTTATTGCATTGTACAGCGCTGTGGAAAAGGATGGCGCTATATAAAACAATAAATAATACATAACCAAGAGTATTTTTATATCACGGCTACGGAGAATGGCTTGTAACGAAGCTTCTTCCGCGGGCTCTGTGAGAGGCGAGTGGCCGTGACCAAAATTCTAATATTTGGCAATTTCCCACCCCCCTCATACTTTTGGGGATTTCGGTTGCTGCCACCGCTTGATCCCATTTGCTGCCCCCTCGGTCTGTAATGACTTGTATCCGTTCTTGACCGCAGGTACTGTGCTGGCACAATCCCCTGGGGCAATCCAAGTGACCACAGAGACTTCGAACCTCAACGCCACGATGACGGTTATATTGAGGTCATCGGTTTCACAATGGCCTCGCTGGTGAGTCCGTTATACACTTCGATATATATATATATCTTCTCCACCAACCACTTCGGTGACCCCACCGCTCTGCTTCTCGCACTCGTCTTCTTCCGCTTCTTCATTCTTCTTTCTGCTCCCGGTGATCCGTTCTCTTTCTCCATAGTCCCGACTCCATTATTCTGGCCACATGGGAGCGCTTCAGGGCGGATCCTTGGCACGCTTCACAGGGACAGCCCCTCCCTCATTCCTCCAATCAGGGCAGAGGCTGTCACTGTGGTGCACGCAGAGGCTCCACCCTGATACGGAAGAGCTCCGGGAGGCGAGGGTAATGCAGCGGATCACTGGGAGAAGCAGATTGCCGGAAAAAAAGGAATAATGAAGAAGAGGAGAACAGGGAGAAGAAGAAGTCAGGGAGACATTGAGAGTGTGTGAGGGGTGATAGAGAGTGCGTAAAACAAAATTCAAAAGAAAATTTTAAGCTCCCCGCTTCGTTTTCATTTGGAGACCCTCTGAATGTGCTCAGAATGGGAGTTCCAGTGAGCATGTGCAAGAAGTGTACTGGAGTATGCTCCTTGCTTTCAATCGAAGCGGCTGGGGGGAGGAGTTAAATTAGACTGATATTAAAGAATGCCCGCAGTAATTTTTCTCTTTCCTTTCAGGCTGCCCTCCAGGTAGGTGGCCACGGCGAGAGGCTTCACCAATGCAGGGAAGTGACTCTGCTAACGTACAAGGCCATCCCCATGCAGGTAGATGGGGAGCCTTGCCGGCTCGCTCCCTCCCTCATCCGGATATCTCTAAGGAACCAGGCTAACATGGTACAAAAGAGCAAGAGGAGAACGTCGATGCCCTTATTAAACGAGTAAGTCACGCAGCCACGTGCTTCTTTGCGCGTACAACTGGCCACAGACCTCTGGGCCACTTGGTAGTAGGTGATCGCGCGTGCACACACTGCCCATACAGAAGCCAGACCAGACCATTTGTTATGTAATTCCTCCATACACGTTTGCCAATGACTTCGTATGGACCTTGTCTTTTACACATTTGGGGGTGGTAGGTCTAGAATAACATGTATCCTTATTATTGTTATTATTATATTATATTTAATAATAATAAAAATAATAATAATATAATAAAAAATAATAAATAATAAAAGTTGTTTTATATATGTATTTGTGACCGGTTCCCTTTAATACAAAGCAAAATGCAGTATATCATGTGCTGAAGATTCAGGGGTTCAAACCTTCTATGGCCAACCTGGAAAAAGGTTCCGAGCTGGAGATCTAAATGCGCTTTATCCGTCACGCTGTAGATATAGAACGTTACGTTTTTTGATAGACATGTTTGGGTGAAGTAAGAAGCCACGTGGACCAAAAGACAAACTGCTCTTCCTTGATCCAAACACATATTTAAGAAGCTTCTCCTGGTATCACAACCCCCCCCCCAGTATACAGAACCCCACCGCACCCCCATTTCTGTGGGGTTCTGGTCTCATTGTGCATGCGTCTCACTTCATCAGATGTCTAACTCACTCCTCTTGTTTCTGTTAAACTGTTTGTGTGTCTGTCTCTTTCTCTCCCTATCCTCATGCGCTTTCTCCTCTGGCTTCTGCCCTGTGTTGTTGTACTGGCTTTGTGCTATCTGCCACAGTATCCATAAAGTGCCCTCCGCCGACCACAGACGCGTCTCCGCTCCCCCGGACTCCTTCACCGTGTAAGTACCCCACGCGGCTTGTCGATGTTCCCCTCCGGATCCCCGGCAGCGCAGCGCCCGTCTCATTCTGTGTACGGCTGCCCACTTCCATCGCTTGTTTATCATCACACACAAGACTCATCCCTCTGATGCTCCCGCCAGGACCGCTCCATCTTCCCGCGCTGTTATTGTCTGTCTAGTGAAAGACGTCCCTGTGCACGAAACCATGACAGTGATTATACTTTGTAGCTGGCGCGCTACATAATCCGAGTCATTGGTCCCGCAGTACACTTTGATATTGGAGCCGTAGGGGTACGCTGATACACTGCACTCCAACAAACTAGTTTATACTAATAGTCTGTACTGGTGAAACGCGTCGGGCACACACAGATTTCTCTTTGCCGCTAGGTTCCTCCATAATAACGTAATTTAGGGTGAAAAAAAGACTCAATTCTATCAAGTTCATCCTCGCAGTTGATCCAGAAGAAGACAAAACAATCCCCACATGGAAAAGATTTCAAATTGTGCCTCAGACGGGAAGATTCCTTATTGGCTCCAAAATGGTCTATAATTTCTCACAGGATCGATAAACTATAACTAATCCCGTCCTTATAACCCGTTATATCCCTGTATATTCCTCATATTATATATATTATATACTCTCCCCCCGTATAACTAATCCAGTCCTTATAACCCGTAATGGGAGTGATAAAGGGCCATTGGGACACAGGAGTGATGGGAGTGATAAAGGGCCATTGGGACACAGGAGTGATGGGAGTGATAAAGGGCCATTGGAACACAGGAGTGATGGGAGTGATAAAGGGCCATGGAACACAGGAGTGATGGGAGTGATAAAGGGCCATGGAACACAGGAGTGATGGGAGTGATAAAGGGTCTCTGTACGCCTATGAAGAGATTCCATTAAAAATCATCCGTTTCCAGCTACAATAGTCATTTACAACATTAACCCCGTCTGCGCTGGGTTTCTGATCCAATTCATGTTGTAATGGACAACATTTCTTCGTGACCCCAAACACGGTAGCGTGTATCGTGACAGGCGGACAACTTGCACGTCTTTTAGCAAAAGTAACTCGGGCCGTGCGTCTGTATAGATCAGGGCATGTGCGTCATTCTTTATATCCGCATATGACGCGTTCTGTATCCCGGCACACTTCTTCCATGGTCTGAGAGTTTGTATCATTCAGGATGGAATCAGAACAGAAGCTTCATTAAAACCTCATTTTCATTCTGAACCTGATCAGATCATTCAGCTTCCCCCTGATTGTTTGAGAGCCAGAGAACATTTAATTAGTCGGCATGTTTGTTTTCTCCACGGCTTCTTCTCTATTTTCCTATAAGAAAAAAAAAACATACAACACATTTCCCCGGAGGAGATCTGCCTCTCCAGCTTATTCTGCATTTTCATCTCACCGTAATATGGAGTTGCATTAAAATATGTAATTAGATATTTTTTATTGTATTATTATTATTATTAGTGCATTTGTAGCCCAAGTAGAAGAAAAGGTAATGCAAAAATTGGTTTATATCAGGGGGTACAAAACCCTGGCCCTCAAGGGCCACATTATCCTAGCTTAGGCACATGAATCCTAATTAAATATTCATTAAACAACTTTTCAGGCAATACACAGAAACCTATAATTTCCTGGCCCCATTCGGCCCCTGTCTAGTCGTCCTTTTCTCCCGCTGTAAAGACTCAAACCTTAATCAGTCGTTGGTCTCATTTTAGATTCAGGAGCCGTATGCCTATCCCATGAATGTTTAACCCGTTAATGACAAAGCCCGTACATGTACGGGCTCAAAATGCATTGTTTTCAATGGGTTTTGGGTCCGCCCATTGTCCTTAAGGGGTTAAACTCTCTCACTGTGTTAGCCTCCACCACCTCTGCTGGGAGGCTGTTCCTGGCCTGTGTGTGGCTATCTAGGACTTCATCATTGAAACAAAGTGATAATGTTGGGATCTCTGCCCACGCAAGCTCATTTCTCCGGGTCTCTGCCTGAGCGCAGCCGGTGTTCTAATGTTCTTTACCTGCCTAGTCACATCGCATAGGGAAATGTACTAATAGAATTTACTTTCTTACTTTCCCAGCATTTTACCAGTGGGCAGAACAATAAAAGGGGTATTATGTGAAAAGCCAGATCATTAGCGGAAGGTTATTTTTTTTCTAAACGGTAGAGGAAATTTTAAAAGAAATATGCATAGTGGCCACTAGGGGGCAATAGTACTATTAAGAATTCTAGTAAGTGTCTCTTTTTATAAATAAAAAAAAAAGTTTGATTGAAATTATTGTTTAAAGGTGGTCCAGCTAGACCTCTAAATTGGCCTCTAAATATCAGGCTTTTCATCCCAATCTAAGAGTCACTGGGTGAATAAACAGATTATCAGGGTTTTTACCCCAGTTTCGGGGTGAATGGGCAGATTCTCAGGGTCACACAGTCTGGAGCCGACTCCTTCATATTCTGATTTAATGATATCTGAGCATTCTGATTTGCACTCTTCCCAATTCTATATAACATCTGGAATCCCTGCTTGAATACAGGTGACTTCATTCAGAATACCTTTGCCCCCTAACAAGTAAGGACCGTTTCAGAGTCAGAGAATTCAGGAATTTCCTAGGTATATGGACCAATTCTGATTTAATGAAATTAATTGGAATCCAATTAATCCCCAACCCAGACCAAAGAACACTTAACTGTCCTGTCTCCTGAATCTTGCTGCATGCTGTTTGCCAGTGTGGGATACATGCTCAGGGGCCCCGACATCGCCCCATGGTAGGTAACATCCAAACGGTTATTAATGAAAGGATTTACTGTTTTCTTGTTTTTTCCCCTTCTTTCTGCAGCCCTCATTCTGTGCCAGACCGGCTGCGCATTCGAGTCAACAGAATCCGCTTTCACGAGTACGAGGGTCTGCATTACGACAAGGACAAGCTCAGAGAAGCCTGTGAGTCTATCTGTATAGCTGAGGGGGGTCCGGCGTTGCCCTGAGGCTTACTCGAGCCCAAAGTCTGGTTCTTCTCTGGCTTCTACAATCTCCTGTCCTCATGAGTCCGTGATTACGGGGGGTTTGGTCCTTTCCTTGTTTCGTGGGGGCATCCTGGGCTCAGACTTGCGCCGCACCATAACCCCACAATCACCACTCTATATCTCCAAGACACAGAGATAATTCCATATGTCGGCTTAACGGTTCCATATTAGAACTTATTTAATCACCGAAGTAAGAAATATACAGTGCATGGGGTACCTGACGCCCCAGGCGGTCTTTGATGTTCCTCATTGTCTTGTCTCCTGACCCCCACGTACAGAACTTTCGGCCATGATTAGCATGTGAGTAAACGGACAAGACGTCAATTTTTGACCGATGAGACATTAAATTATTCTTACTTTTTCCCCCTCATATTTTCTTTAAAAAATTAGCCGGTAATCACCGCTCGCAAGGAGACACAAGATGTCTAGATATTCCAAAGAAAATCCCAGAAGATCTTTATCCCCCGATAAAGCCATAAACCCTGAGTCACCTCTCGCTAGGGCATCTCCGAGATCCACTGTGTTCCACAACTAATCAGCAGCTATAACATGCTGCAGAAATCCCAACCGGCTAATATGTCGCTAACTTTGGGGCAGAATTCTTGATACATTTGTTACAAGTTCCTGAAGACGTCTTGTGAAGACATTCTAGGTTATACCAGGAGTTCCTGAACATGACTTACAATTCCCACCGCCTTTGGAAGTCCAGAATACCTAGAAAGCCCCCGGTGCCAATAAGAGTTAAATCGTCGTGGCCTCAATATATGCCATTACACGTATGTGGCAGACGCATATGGCCCTTTAATATATGTTGTTGCTTTCATGGGCTTGTAATGGTCCCTCTGTAACATATCGCCGGGTGCGTTGCTGCTCCGAGGCACATATGATGCGTTCCGTGCCGTTTGGCCTCACATTAGCAGCTCCATGGATCGCAGGTACCTGGAAGTAGTGAATAATGCGCCTTGCACAGTCAGCGCAAAATGAGACGGACACAGCGGCGGGGGAGCGTACCTAGCGGCTCTGATCGCATGATGAAAACCCGCAGGAAAGTTGCGCTTCCACCCCCACCACTCCCCCCCCCCCCGTAATACACAACTTAATTGCTTTGTAGCATGTACAAAACCCAGCTAGGGCATTGCTGTCTCTGGTTGTTGGTGCAACGCGCATAATGAAGTCCCTCTCTGTGTGACAGTCGAAGTCATTAATCAACGCTGCTGATACCGGTTTAATGGAGTCGCGCTCGTCCCCCGGACTCATTATTCACGGCAAGTTGAGAGTTACAGGAGAGTCTGTTTTAAAGCAGAGGAGATGCGGCGGGGCGCAACATGGTCCAATTACAAGGGAATCCGTGTAACTCTTTCCCGTCGCCCCCCGGCAAGTGGCTCTCGGCTTCCTGATGATTAAAATTGAAAGTTTGCCGAGTCCAGACTTCACCAAGACTTTATAGCTAATCATCTGAAAAGCATGGAACCTGCAGTGAGCGGCCTTAATCCTGTAAAGCATGGAGGGCTACGCTATTTAATAATAGGCTCATTTTGTTTCTAATTTCACCCATATTTGAGAAAAGTAGTATTATGAAAAATGCTTTATATCCCAGAGCCTAAAAAAGGGGACAAAACCAGGATAAGGCGAGGCGGTTGATGTTCCGGTCGTTTCGGTAGAGGCTCGTTCTCTGGCTTATCTCTAGGTGTTTAGAAAAAGTTTTACCAGAATGGGAACCACTGGGGTTGTTGGGAGTCCTAAAGGGCCCATAAGCTTTGTCCGTACTGGCATACTGGCGAATGAGGAGAAAGTGAGATCTTTCACAAATGTCCATAGAAGCCCATGGAGATGGGACATTCTGGCTGCTCTTTCTACGGGATCTTCAAGATGTTCATGTCTGTCCCAGACGTTGGGAACATTAACAGTAGGAAAGTAGTTTGGAAGTTTGAACATTAATCTGATGTCTCATGGATCCATCTCAAGTTTAAATAAGTAAACTGTGAAGTTGGTGCCTTGTCGGCTGAGCTGCTATCGAGTAGACCTCTTGGTGGTCCTGATGGTACCAATGGCCTTCTCAGCTTGTCCTTTCTTTTGGAACCCATTGTCTTCCCTGCCATAGCTCAAGGATGGCAGAATTGTATCCTATAGTCTATATCCAATCAGCAACTTAACAATAGGAGAGAGAGGACTCAATAGGGAGGAATAATCATGCAGATCCTCATTTTTCCCAATGATTTACGTGGCACCGATTGTGAGGACCAAGTTCCCGAGAAAAAAAAAAATCAACTAAAATATATTCAGAAGCGAAGGGCATTAATAGAACTGGGTCACCGAAATAATTATAATATGCTGTGCTTATTAATAAACATGCCGCCGTAACCACAGCACACGCTGCACACCTGCGGCGCCAGGTTCGACACAGGCAATTAAACGCGCCGCAGCACCGTATCGCGGATGGGCAGATAAAGTATTAAATCGTAACAGCAGAGTTGATGTCCTGCGTTGTCATTGTTCGGAGCTAAGATTTTTTTTCTTTGCCCTTCATTCTTTCGCACTTTCGTCCCAGTCTGATTTACGTCTCTCCCTGACCTTGGGCTGTTCCAAATCCTACTGGGGCATTTTCAGGGTTAGACTCCCCCTGGGACACTCTCCAGGCCAGAGCTGGAACTGAGTGTCTGTAGCGCATCCCCTGCAGGGGACTCCTGGAACTAACGGTATCTTTGTGTTCCTGCCTACAGCCATCCCGTTAGGTATAATCGTGGTACGAGGAGACTGTGACCTGGAGACGTGCCGGATGTACATCGATCGTCTCCAAGAGGTGAGTTCTGAGAGCTAGAGATTAAGGCTCGGATGATCACCATTACTTTTTTGGCTCTTAAAGGGTTAAAGTATTTATGATTTTGGGAAGTCAGAAAGCTCATGGCAGCAATGGGTATTTCATTTAAAGGGACTGTTAGTTCGATCTCTTAGTGATGTAGGGACTCTTATCTTGACTTCAATATTTGCAACGGAGCCCAACTCACCAGCTGAGCTCAGCCTTGGAGTCGCAGCACTCAACACATCTACTTTTTTGTTTCTTTCCATTAAATCCTTAACACATTGGGTCTGTAACACTTTTCATCTTACTTCTCTTCTTCCCGCAGGATCTCCATTCCGTGACACACAGAGATCACTGTCAGGTAAGCACAAGACCGTCTGTCCATCATTCATGCACTCATTCATTCATTCTAACTTTCATTCTAACCCAACGTAGAATTTAATTTCATGTTCATTAATAGAACGGGCGTTAAAGTGGCAGATTAACTAAACGATGCCATCATCAAACCAGGAAAAAAGTAATCAAGTTCTAAGAGGCTCTGAATAAGATGAGCGTTCCAGCCAAGCCTTGTTACTACTAAGTGATCTAGGAAGGGTAACATTAGTACAAATATCCCCAAACTAATGAATTCTTTAGACCATTAACACAACTAACGACTTAATTTGAGATGTTGTGAAGGAAGAGGTTTTGCTTATAGCCTGCTTTTTAGTAGTAATACGAACTCACTTCGCTAGTTGCTGAGCATACTGTGGGTTATAGACAGAAGCCGAGAAATGCCAAAGAAGGAAAAAGAGATCCAATCAATCATGCGGGAAATTATATAAATAATGAAAGAATGCATTTTTATGATTGAACTCCTTTTTATTCAATTTTTCCTGCAGGATAATGATAGCTCCTTCCCGAGGTTGCTCACGGCTCAGCGACTCAACCCCCGATGGTGCTTCCTAGATGGTGAATATTTTTGGGTTCCTTTGCCGGTCAATGGGCTCTGATACCGAGAACTCAGTGGCCTTTTCTGGGATTTACATGATCCTGGCCACGGGCACCACTCCAGATACTTAAATGATATTGGTGGGCTTGCAGGCTTCACCCGAGGTTCCAACAGGTGCATTAAAAACAGGGTTGGGTTTTTTGGCAACCAGAAAATTTGGGGACGAAAACATAGAATTATAAGAGGTTCTTGTTTGCTTCCCTCCCTGACCTTGGACTGTTCTGAATTTTGACCGCCAGCTTCAAACCTGACCCTGACTGACCCTGATTCTAACACCATCAAAAAAAACACAGAGAACACGCAGGTCCATGTTCCTCAAAAGCTCCATAATATCAACCAAACTGCTATATGGAGAAGTCAACAGTCACCAGGCCCAGACTGGCCAAGTAGCACAGCGGGCAATTAATTGCCCGGTGGGCTGCCGGCCGCCAGCGACGCGCACTTACCTGATCCACCGCTCCAACGTGAGCATGAAAACGTAATGTGCGACTGTCCATATCCAGCCGCCGGTCGCACTTACGCCATCAGGTGGTCGCTGGCCTTAAAGTGCCGGTCCAGCCCAACTTTTAGAACTTGGTCCCAGATCTACTGTTTGGTCCTCAGACTTTAGAGGAAGACCAAGTAGGAACACCTACTCTCCATAAACCAGTCTGAGCTTTTTCTGTCTTCTTTCAGCTACCTCTGCAGACCGGTTCTATCGGATCGACAGATCTCAGGTAGGTTGAGCGGTCCACGTCTCATCGGATGTTTCATTCCGAAGCTCAGAATTTGCGCAGTTCCACCCCCGCATCTCTACGTCTAATTAATCATATATTTTTATTATTTACTTTTTCCAAATAAACATTAAATATGAGAAATAGACAGATAAACAGGGATGGGGGCGGCTGCGGGATCGCAAATTGGATTTAATTATAGGAAAATAAATTGGCGAAACTGTAAGCATTTCACTAATTAACATTTTATACACTAACCGTGATTCATGTTTAATCACCAATATTGGCTACATTATGAGAGAGACTTTGATAATAATAATAATAAATTTATACTTTTAGACCTTTGTAATTAGTGCATCAAATCAAAAATATTCGAAATAACATCCCTAAGCGCTGGATGTACAATAATAATCCGCGCGTCGCCGTCGCTTGCATCCGAACCCTAGATTAACCAGCTATAGTGCACTATTTAGACTCATTCGGCCCCCGTCTGCCTTCGTCTCCCAGGAACATCTGCACTTTGTGACGGAGATTTCACAAGACGAGATCTTTATCCTGGATCCCAAGACAGCCGGGAGTCCCCCGGGAGGCGCGAGCACCGGGATGCCGGACCTCGTGGTGGAGCAACCGTCTGGGTTAGTCGGCATATTTTGAGATTCAGCAGCCAGGCACAGACACTAGACGCACCTGCCATGTGTCCCTGAATCATTTGTCCAGTCCCTCTTAAACAAGTTAAACAAGGGTAAAAAAAACATTATTCTTCTTTTAAATGCCCCCCCCAGTTACACAAATACCCAGCGATAGGGCACAAAGTCACATAAAAAGTCTGGCTATAGCCCCGCCCCCGGTCACACCTCTAAACACACGTCCTAGAATAAAAGTGTCCCTCTTTGGCCATTTTAAATGTGGGGTCCGTGTTCCAAGTTGCGGAGCAATACATTAAGAGCATTCGCATGGTGGCGCGGCGTGTGCTGTGACTGTGTAAGTAGACGTGGGGTCTCTCGGGTGCTATTAATCCTCCACTACAGTATGTTTACAGGCGGCATTGTCTCAGGGTTGTGGCATTTAAATAGTCGTTAATTATCCTGGATGAATATACATCGGGGTTGTTAATTTACCGGTAAATTAAATGGTATCTTCTACCTCCCAGAGGAGCTTTAAAGGTGATTGTCAGGTGTTTTGTAGCCGCCTGAACAGTAGCCGAACGGTGAATCATGTGACCTCAGCTCAATATATTAAATATCAGGGTGGAGAAGATACGGGTCTAGGGGACTCCAGCTGTAAAGACTCAAACTTTAATCAGTCGTTGGTCTCTTCTTAGATTCAGGAGCCGTATGTCTCTCCCATGCATGTTTAATTCACTCTATTACCCTCTACCACCTCTGCTGGGAGACTGCTCTACTTATCTACCATCCTCTAAAGTAACAAAATGTTGTGTTTTTTTTGTTAATAAAAGCCTGATATTGAATGAGACAAGTAAAGTAACATGTTTGCTGCTCCACTAAGTCAGTACATCTAAGCCTCTGACCCTCTAGAGGACGGAGCTGTGGCCTCAAGTGGAGCACAAGACGTTTTTGGGGCAGGACACCCTCACACTTCCCCTGCATACTGGATTAGTGTTCTGTGTACTGGGGTTAACTGGTGATAAAGCCTGCCTGCGTCATGAAAAAGATAGACTCTTGGGGTGTTTGGGGCCCCCGTCTGGATGTCTCTGTGTTTGGGGCCCCATCTGGATGTCTCAGTGTTTGGGGCCCCTGCCTGAAGCCATTATTTCTTCTCCCTTCACCGTAGGCCCTCAGGTTGGTGGACCCCGACGAGCCGGAAACGTATTGTGAGCGACAGCTGTGTGCTCGGAAAGGCGTCTCTGGACGATAAGACCTCAGACGACGTGCCGGACTCCCCGCCGCACCGCGCTCTGCCGTAAGTCTTTTTAGTCTTAACACTAAGGGGGGCAGCTGTGCTCCCCCAGGGGGCAACATTTGCCATACGTCTCCCTGTAAATCCATTCGAAAACCCAAATCAAATCAGCCAATCAGAAAAAAGGCACAAATAAATGACAGAAAAATTATAGTAAAACAATGTAGTTATTGGTCACAATAAAATCGGGACTGTTGGCAGCTATTAGACACCTTAGGTATTTTCCTGTATCCCCATGCAGCTAGTTGTAACGGCAAAAACGTGGCAGTGAAGAGGTTAATGATTTTTTTATTTTGGGGGGACTTTGATCTGCTTTCAAGCTCGTCCTCAGGGCCCGGAGAGAATGAGATTGTAATTGCGGGAGGAAATTAATTATAAGTTCTGCTTTTTAATCAAGCGAGGACCGCGCTAATTCTCTTTTATTTCAGGTGGGATCTGATTATTCGTGTTCGCGATGTAGATAGGCGATGGGGAGTGCCGCTGTACGTGGAGGGGGGGGACATGCGCAGCCCACACCCGGATAGAGAGCAATAACATCAAAGGACGGCTTAGTAAATATTAGTAGTTTAGAATATGGTATTTTGCATGTTTAGCTGCCCCAGCCCTATTAACTCTTGGTTTACAGATAAGAGTTTTAGGTCATAATCTAAAACTAGAGGGCCAGAGACGTGGACGGAATGTAAGGAAGTTTCGTTTACTGAGAGGGTGGTGGGTAAGTGGAACAGCCTCCCAGCAGAAGTGGTAGAGGGTAATACAGTGAGGGTATTAAACATGCATGGGATAGACATACGGCTCCTGAATCTAAGACGAGACCAACGACTGATTAAGGTTTGAGTCTGGAGTCAATGATTTAATGATATCTGAGCGTCCTGATTGGTTGCTTTTCTCCCTGCTATGTCACAGCTGGACTCCCTGCTTGAATACAGGTGACTTCATTCACAATATCTCCAATAAGGATCAGTATTAGAACCATTTGGCTTCCCTATAATATAATCTGTTAGAGAGCTGATATTCTCCACGCGCTCTGAAGTTGGGTTCATGTTTTATCGTATATATATATATAGGAAGTGGACGATGAACCAGGAAATGCTACAATTTATTGCATATTTTATATCAGTTGCTGAAAAAGCCCTGTATGTAAGTGCCCTCCGTACTCGGCGTTTAGATACATTGTTGCTCGCGCTCAAGAGGAGCCACCGCTGGCTGTGGTCTAAGTATCGCTGACACCGATTGGGCGAAAGGCTGCGTTACGGACGTCAGAAGCAGATAAACCGTCGAAAAGTTAATGAGGTTCTTCAGACGGTCTGAGAATTCTCTGCACGCTCCGAGACGAGATGAACGGTGACAGGGCCGGGATTACAAGCCGCTCACGGCTGAGCGAGAAAGATATCCCTCAATGTGTGACGGGTCCGTCGGCTCGGGGGTCATCGGCCCCCCGCTTTGACGCCACCCCCCAGCCGCTGGGTATGTGTCCTCCTGAGGACGTGATGCAACACGGTGGATACAGGAGATGCTCTTAGATACAAAGTCTCCAAACCTTGAAATTGTTGCCAGCAATGAAGACGAGAACCGGTAAACACCACAAATCTGGGGCATCAGAAACCTAAAACCGGGTATTTTTAAATAGAAATGGAATTTCTGGGACACCGCTTGCTATTCTGCAATGTTGCTTTTAGGAAGCACATCAACAGCCCTACGGCGCCTGCTGGAGATATAATGTATATATACAGTATATATATATATATATATAATTTCAACCAACGGGAGTTGTGTAAAGAATTTAAAAAAACACTTTTTTTCTTTATTTTCTCTGCATTTAATCATTAAGCTACATTTTTGCCCAGGATCCGTTTTTGGGCCGGAATATATTCATTTATGAGAATATTTGCGTTCTGATAATCGAGGAATAAATGACACTGATGATTAAACCACTAGATGGCGCTATACTTTTATCAGAATGCTCTTCTCTCCGGCGGAGCGGCTTCTCGTGGTTCTATATCCTCTGCGTAGTTATTGTTTTAAATGTTTTACAATGTCGGGTGGAAAAAGCATGTAAAATAACAAAAAATGAATAGGGGAAACCTGCATCGTTCATAAAATGATTAAAAAGCGTCTCTTTTCTGAGAAGATGGTAGATAAGTGGGGCAGCCTCCCGGCAGAAGTGGTAGAGGGTAATACAGTGAGGGTATTAAACAAACATGGGGTAGGCATACGGCTCCTGAATCTAAGACGAGACCAATGACTGATTAGGGTTTGAGTCTTTGCAGCAGGAGAAATGGGCGACTAGAGGTGGGCCGGATGGGGGCCGATCTGCAGTATATGTGAAGTTGAGAGGAAAGAAGGACGGCGGCCTCTGTCTCCGCCACCTATGCGCCAACAATCACAAAACTCTTGGTCTTCATCCAGGTCACATCAGCAGCTCATCAACAATCCGCGAACAGCTCAGTCTGAGTTTCTCTCTCGCTGCGGTTTATACATCGAGCTGCAATTACACAAAAACAAAAAAATCTGCTCTTTCTTCTGTTTCGCTGTAAATCGGAGAGAAACTTGGGCCAAATGCCAGCAGATTTTTTTAATTTGTGAGATTTTGGCTTCACAAAGAGCTTCAAAAATTCCAAGGACATAAAAACAAGATAAAAAAAAAAAAAGCACGTTAACCCGAATCATTAACATTGAGGGAATTTGGAACACTTTAAGCAACATGTGGCAATTTTTTGGCAGTTTATTTTGCAGACGGACTCAACAGCTGCTTCCTGAAGAGGAAGTCAGGGCAAGATAAGGTTTATAAGCCTTTCCGCTTAAAAATATAAATGTCTGAGCACTCGCTGCGTATAAAGGTTAAATAAATAGTTATTATTAATTATTATAATTACGGTATTAATATTATTACTGCTTCTATTAAAGGAGCTCTCCAGCCCTATTTGTATGGTCAAATTTGGGGTCCGTTTTGCACGAAGTACAGTTCATTTTACCGCATTCCAAACGATGCAGGCGTTCTTAAATTATTGGAGTTTGAAAATTAAGACGTCCGTCTCGTTTAACTCCGCCCCCAGCTCCCTCTACTGAAACCAGGAAGCATTCGTCAGTACACTTCCTGCACATGCTCAGTAGAACTTCTATTCTAGTCAGTGAGAGCGGCAGCAGCCAATCACATGCACCTGGAAACTGATAGTTTGCAAGTATGCAAGTGGAGTTTTTTTCTGATTTGGTTGTTTTTTTGTTCTTTTATTTCAGATCTCCGGTTTCAGCAGAGGAACAAGGTGAGATGGTGTTCAGACGGTACAGTCATTGACACAGTGGTTGGGTCTATAGTCCATCGGTGTGCACTGTGACATACTTATTGGTAACATGCAACATTAGCAAGGCTTAAAGGCAGCCTTAAAATGAATGACTTAAATTTAGGAGAAGCTGCAGCTTCAGGGCTGCAGCAGAACACCTCCTTCGTGACTTGAAGCAGTGGCAAGAAAGCACTCCCATAGCAATCAGCCGAACTCATCTCCCGAACAGCAAATAGCTGGGGGGGGGGGGCAAATACCCTAATTTCTTAAGCTACGTTTTTCTTCTCTCCGGGTAGGAAATGGTTAAAGCCGCCGGAGACAGGAAAACATCCAGAAATTATAAATATTCAGCGGGATTCCCTCTTCTGTTACCTGGAAACGTCCAATATTCGTTACCTGCTATGCCCCCCACTGCCCCACTAACCGCACCCCTGAACCAAAAGTGCCCCTTTTAGACCATTTAATGACCAGAGGCCTTAAAAGTGATCGCTTCAGTCGTTGTTACCCTATAAAGAAAAAAATATGTTTATTTTACAGATTACTCTACGTAAAACCAGCCCTTTAGTAAGAAGTTTGGAGAGTCCGGCGCTCCAAGGGTTAAAGGAATTTCTGTAGAAAGGCGTTTGCCGTAGATTTGGTGTATCCCCCCCCACACACTCAGAAATCCCTCTCAAGGAGATCCAGCTCGTAGAAATCACTGCAGTGGAAATCTTGGCCCGGATCTGGCCGCTTCCAGGAGGGCCGGTAACTGATTCCGGTTCTGCATTGCAGGGATGAGTTCTAACCTGGCGCGGACCGGCCCTGGGTCATAAAGCAATAGTCATACCCTTAAAGCAGCGATGTATACGTTACTGTACGCTGTAAAAGACTGTAAAAGTATGTGACGGGGAGAAAAAATACCAAATAATGGGCAAAACTGCCACTGAACTACAATGCTCATCATGCCTATCCATCCTGCAGGGAATCATAATGATGCCATTTGGGCTCATCCATGCCTTCCCCACCCCCGACACTCGGGGCAACTTATATTCAGAGAATAGCCCCTTGTGATGTTTGTGGTGATACCCTTTGTATGTTTACACCTTTTTAGTGAATAGACCCCGGTGATAAAACC
The DNA here is from genome assembly GCA_029215755.1 of Spea hammondii. Classification (NCBI taxonomy): domain Eukaryota; kingdom Metazoa; phylum Chordata; class Amphibia; order Anura; family Pelobatidae; genus Spea; species Spea hammondii. The sequence goes on from JARDYJ010000004.1 coordinate 2,960,859, forward strand.
GTCCTAGGTTATGAAGCGTAGCTCCGTGTACCGCAGGTATCTCCATTGACCTCTGGCGGTCGTCTTCTCTGTCTTTCAGATCTCGTGGAAGCGGTGATAGCTGGAAATCTGGCGAAGGTAAGAGTTTCACCTCCGTGTTTTATTTAACGTTTCATAAAATCGCGCTGAGAAAACAAGCCGGCGTTCTGGGGGCCGAAGCCGAAGAGACGAGACATACGGCCATACGAGGCTGTAGCTTTATTAGGAATGTGCGAAACACAAAGTAACAATGATTGTAAAGACACATTAGAAGACCAGAAGACCCACAACATCACATGCTGTTCCACTATCATCCCACCCGAATATCTCACGGCTCTTAAAGTTGCCCCAGTCGGGTCGCCGGTACCTTCAGATGTGTCTTCTAACCACAACAGGGATCGGGCTGTATGTACAGGCAACGTACGTTCAATCGGAGTCTTCTATTCCAGCGAACACAAGCCGAGAGCGAAAGGAGGGAAAACCAAAGGCACGTTTCTAGAGGACACATTAATCTACAAGACTTCTCCAGTTTGCTAAAGGGCGGTGGGATTGGTGGCCGGACCATATCCAGAGGGGTTACATATGCCCCAGCATACCAGTGGTAGAGAGATCCTTTACGGGTTCCCCTTTTAAATGATTGCAGTAACTTTCCCCTGCATCAGCGGTTGTAGTTGGTTAAAGGGGCATCTTTTTAAAAATCTTTTTTTTTGGTTATACCGTTTAATAAACATACTAATAAAAGTCATGTTTTAGGGTGGGGTTATAATAAGGGTATTTTTTGATCCCGGGAATGGGATTGGTTTATTTGCAAGGGGCATCTTTGTTTCAAGATCTTCAAATTTACTTAGGCGAACCACCAGTTTCCAATAAGGGGCGTTATTGACTGTCTGACGGGGGTCCTCATAAGCCTCCAACCTTCTCCAGATACTCCAGCGGGGTGGACATCCCACCCCTGCCTTCCTCGCCTTAATACGCCAATCCGCCTCCTCTTCCTCCATTGAATTATCGAAGGGGCGCAACCTTTTTTCAAACTCTGCGTAGTTGGATAAGCGATAGTCTGGTGCGAAGATCATCAGACGAGAGTCCAAGCCTCTCCAGATACATTGTCTGTACTCATGGTCATCTCTGGAGACGTTCTCACTTTGCTTTACGATGAGATACATCATCCACATGCGATCAAAATACTGGCCGACCGGCTCCGTTATTCTTTTTTTCTCGTATCTGAGCATCTCATTCACACTTTCCGTTGGATTGAGGACATTCACAACGTGCTGGCAGATGACCAGCCACTGAGCCCTTCCCGTCTGCACTTCCTCGGGCAGCACAGAGAACAAGTTAACAGCCAAGCACTTATGCAACACTCTCGTTACATCTCTGTTGGTCCAACCTTCCACTTTCTTTTCCAAGTAGCACCTGTACAGCCACTCGATAACATTCCCGGCCATAACGGGGCCCATTCTGTCGGCCACCTCCATGACCTCGCACACAGTTAAGCTGATTTCTTGGTCAATCTCAGGCAAAGGTAGCCAACACTTTCTACTCGGACCTTCCTGCTTGAATGAAACATCGCGGAAGATGACCACCGTTTTGCTGTCCTCATCGTAGTTGCTCTTCATTTCGGCCACTTTTCTCTCCAGGACTTCTCTTTCGTCTTTGTATAGCCTGACGCGTTTCTTTTGTTCCTTCAGCTGATTTTCCAGATCTAGAACCTTACCGTGCAGGTCGTTGAATGCCACCCAGAATGCCTGTTCTTTCTTCCGCAGCTGATTTTCCAGATCTAGAACCTTACCGTGCAGGTCGTTGAATGCCACCCGGAATGCCTGTTCTTTCTTCCGCAGCTGATTTTCCAGATCTAGAACCTTACTGCGCCGGTCGTTGAATGCCACCCGGAATGCCTGTTCTTTCTCCCGCAATTGACTTTGGAAATCCACTATGTTCTCTGACATTTCTTTTAGGTTTTCTTCTGAACAGGAAACCTGACGGGTCAAGTTGAGTATCTGCTCCTCTAAAGTTTTTACCTTGTTTTGTTCCTTGTAGACCTGGATCTTATACTCCATCAACTCCGTTTTGGTTGTACCCAATTCTTTTGAGGTTTTCTTTGCTTCTTTTAAAGCTGTGGAGGTCACGCCTGCCACATACGATAGTGCTGACCAGATCCTGGAAAACTGCTTTCCTGATTTAGGTGGCTTCTTTCCAGAACGCTCCCATTTATCCAAAGCCTCACACCAGTCGGACCATGGATTCTTTTCTAAGAAATTTTCAACCCTCCAAAATTCTAACTCGGAAAAACATAACGTATACCAGGCCGTCTGCACCTCCTCCCATTGGTCTTCTTTCTTGGTTTTGTTTTTATTCTTATGGGAAACTAAGCCTCGTAAGGTCTCCATATCGGTAATTCGGCTGAAAAGAAGAAGAAAGAATCTTGTATCCACCGCAGGTCGAGTAATAATGAGATACAAAACGTTCTCAATCGGAATGTTGTCTGTTCACTGCTCACCTGTTCGGCTTCCGCAGACGGTCAGACCACCCGAAAGCTGAATCCTTCGCCACGTGATATATGGTACCGATTTAGAGACGATACTTCAGGTAGACGCTACCCGGCTAAAGGAAGAAAATAATTTTTTATACCGTTTTTCCTTTAGCAGTCTACGGCGACACAAGGAGCAAAATGAAAGTAACTTTCACCCGATATGATATCTCTCTCTTCCTTACACTAAATAGACCTTTGTGGCGATATGTTACAATCCCACCTTATGTGTAGACCGTGAGAGCGGCCATCTTAAGTTTCCTGTTCTCAGGATCTGCATGATTATTCCTCCCCACTGAGTTATCCCTCCCCTGTTGTTAAGTTGCTGATTGGTTGAGGCTGGGGAAAATTGAATTGATATTGTAAATGTGCAACCGTCTGTGACAAAGTTTTGGTTGCAACTTGTGGCTGAGAAAAAAAAAGCAAGGTATATGCGCCAAAAACTTTGTTGTCACAAACAGTGCGTATAAATATTTGCCAAAAAAACCCTTTGTGTAAAAAATGGGATCTTACGAAATCAGCCATCTGGTTGTGTGTGTCTGGGTTTGTGTGTTTGTGTTAGTATGTGTCTGGGTAGGAATGTTAGTGTATGTAAGTGTGAGTGGGTATGTTAGTGAAAGTGTGTGTCTGGCTGTGTTACTTTTTAGTATCCGGGTATATTTGTGTGCGTGTCTGAGTGTGTATGTTAGTGTGTGTGTGTCTCTGTGTTAGTGTGTGTCTGGGTAGGTATGTTAGTGAAAGTGTGTGTCTGTGTGTTAGTGTGTGTCTGGGTAGGTGTGTTAGTGTGTGGGTCTGGGTATGTTAGTGAAAGTGTGTGTCTGGCTGTGTTAGTCTTTAGTATCCGGGTATATTTGTGTGCGTGTCTGGGTGTGTATGTTAGTTTGTGTGACCATGTGTGTTAGTGTCAAGTGTCTGTTAGTGCTGAGTGTCCTGTTGTGTTGGTGTGAGTGCCTGTGTTAGTGTGAGTGCCCATCCCGAGGTCAGGCTTTGGATCCGCTCTTGAGCTACAGTCACTCACAAAGCAAGGTGTGGTTGGGTAGATGAAACTGCAGCTTCACTGCAGACTCCCACTTTAGTAAATAAACACCCTGAGCTGTCACACATCGGAGCCGCAATGTTTGGCAGACTTCCATTAACTTTACAGCTGCCTGGGCCGGATCTCCTCAACCAGCCCCTGAGCCTCGCTTCCCAAAAAAGCTGGACCAAGGGGCAAATATGAGGGACAGTGGCTGAAAATCAGGACTGTCCTGTGAAAACCGAGACACTTGGGATTCATGCATGTCAGCATGTCCTGCTCAGCACCAAATTCCCAATTTATTTCTGCAAGATTGGCCTCTACCACCCATCCCCCACATGGCCTTCCTCTACCTCCCCCCTCCGGCCTCTTTCCATATGTTTCACCCCCAAACCCCATGCAAGTGCCCTTTCTCTCCCCAACACTTCTACCGTCTCCCATTAGGGTTCCCTCCTCCTCTCTATATTCTTACCATTTTCCCCCCAAAAGGCAGCCTCCCCGGAACCCACATTTTTCGTCCATCCTCCCTAAAAACAAAAATGTCCACTTACAAGCGACTGCGAGACTCTGCAGGAAAGTTACTCGGGAATCTTCGTCAAATCAACCCAAAAACACGACGCGCCGTTTCCCCGACTCTCACTTCTCTAGTAAATATTTTTTTTGGAAACAGAAAGTATAAATTCCGCCCAGCCCGGAGACCACGGGTTTAGCACAGGGGGAGTGTTTATGCAAACGGAGATAATGCCCCTTATCTCACACGGCCGCGCTGTATTGGTTTAGATGAACGTGAAGGAGTTTTACTTTACTAAGAGGGTGGTAGGAAAGTGGAACTACCTCCCAGCAGAAGTGGTAGAGGGTAATACAGCGAGGGTATTAAACATGCATGGGAGAAACGGGCGACTAGACGGGGGCCGGATGGGACCCACAGTGAGCCAGTAGGAATGTGTCTGCCTGGCTGTTGTTGCAGATACAGGGGTACACCTGCCAAGTGTGCCTGTTCAGTCTGGCCAGTCCCTCTTCGGGGCATAACTGCCTCTGTCGTTTAGTATTAGTGTCGCAGCAATCATTGATTGCACACCATATGCAATTGCACACCATATTGCACACCATTGCATATGGTGTGCAATTCTCAGGCACCACATTTGCGGTCATTGAGGATCATGGGCTGGTTAGAGCCCCTCTTATGGGGGGGGCAGATACTATAGGCGACTCTTCGTCACATAATTACTCTGGGTTCAAGAATCCGGTCTGTTTAAAGCTATCGTTTTGTGTCCTCGGTTTCACCTCTACGATTCGGGGGGTAAGGAGCGAGATATTAAATTAAGGAAATGTATTTTACATTTTCCTGTCGAAATGCTCAGCTGATCCAAGAAAGAACGAGCGGACGGGTGGAAAGAGAAAATGGATAACACGAAATCACAGAATATTAAGAGAGAAGCACAAATCTTCACCAAGGAAGATAAAGGGGGAAGATGACGGGGACAATCGTTACAATAATAACAAGAAGTGGAAATCGAAATGAAGCCGCGATTACGGGAGACGGTCGGAGAGCCTTCAGGGCGGCCGGAGTCCAAGAGAATAGCGATTAGCGATGGCCGGATACGATTGCGGCAACCAATCAAATAATAGCTTGACTTCACGCATTCTACGCCGAATATTGGATTTAGACCAACGTTTGCTTGGCCACTGAGCTGATTCGTTTGTCATAAGAGAGAAAAAAATTGAGAAAAAAAGGGAAGGAATGCCAGGATTGGTGCACACATTTTTTGTCCTTTCTTGCAATTCCATGAGTGACCACTGGGATGCAATATGGCAGCGTTTCCCGGGTGATTGCATTGTTGGCCCCTCGCTGATGTAGAAACCATCTAGAAATGGACAGAATGCATAAAATGTCAGCGGCTTGTGTGCCCAGAATGCTTTTGGGTACCGATAAGTGATTTGAATGGGACCTCCCAACGTGGAGCTGCCAACCTGCGTATTTTCTTTGTCCTGTGGACCATACCAAGTACTATCACAGGGGTATTCACTATCTGTCTCTCCAGCTGCTCTTGACTTATAATTTCCAAGGTCATCAAGATCACCACAAACAGTTTTTGTGCCGCTGGAGCCAGTTAGTGACTGCATAGATAAATGGTGCAGGCTCCCAGCAGAAGTGGTAGAGGGTAATACAGTGAGGGTATTAAACATGCATGGGATAGACACACGGCTCCTGAATCTAAGATGAGACCAACGACTGATTAAGGTTTAAGTCTTTACAGCAGGAGAAACTGGCGACTAGACGGGGGCCGGATGGGGTCGATCTGCCGACCAGCAAGGGCATTGCTGAAACCCTTTTTATTAAAAGAGGCGTCCTCATATTTTTGGGCACATGGCGCTAAATGTATATCCGGCTCTTTCTACGTTTCTTGCTTCTTTGTTTCCAGGTCACAGAATGCTGTAACAAGGGGGCGAGCCTCAGGATCCAGGGGCCGGAGAAACGCTCGCTGCTTCACGTCGTAGCCGCGGCTGGACACACAGATATAGTAATATACATCTTACAGCAAGGTGAGGGGCATGGAATAATAATAATATCTCCTCCATGCCGTAACATCGCAACTCAGCCAGTTTCCGCCTGAAGCGGCTCCAGTCAAAAATAATCAACTCCACCGTTTTATTTTTTCAGGGTCTCTGTGGGGTGAAAAAATAGGGTTTATCCTAATGTAAAAAAAGTTGCACTTTATTTAAGAGTATCTTTCACTAAATGAAGGTGTAATACCCATTAACCCTTGTAGCTCCTGTGTCTTCGAGTCCCAGAGGGGCTCCCAAAGGCTTCTTGGTGCACAAGTGGCTTCTTTGACGCCGGCGATAATGACGTCCGCTGCGGCTTTTGTACCCACAATAGGATAGATACCAGCAAGGGGACCCCCTTAGCACAGCTTGCCAGGGGCCACAGCAAAAGCATAGACCGGGGTCCCATGAGTGTCTACGCCAGCTCTTCTGGAAGGCGCAGGGTTAAAGCATGACCTCAGCTCCCTCGTTCCTAGAGCTGCCATCTTTTCACAGTTCCTCCTTTTTTCTTTTACCCAGAATTGTCCCCGCTGTCCTCCGCTCCCTCCCCGTGTATGGCTTCCCTCCCTGCTGTTCCCTCCCCCCTCTCCATGCTCATTCTGGTTTTGTTCTCCTTTTCTGCTCTCCCCGGCTTTCCTCTCTCGGCTCGGCACCCGCTGGGCACTGAGTGACAGTCTCGCAATGGGATCTTCTTTTAAAGCGTCTCCTTTTTGTCTATGCCATGGATGGGGATTTGGGACGGTTGATTGGAGATGCCAGGGTAACAATACTCGGGATGCGGGTGACAGCTCTTCATAAGATGGGAGCCAAAATTATTAGCATGCGCTGCTCTGCCTTCTTGGAAAGTTTGCAGAAGGACACGGATCTGGGTAGCTTGCCACACAAACATTTGTAACCTGCAGAGCTTACGATTAATCATCTTTCCATATTCAAGAATGAATTGCATTGAGTTATTGATTCTTCCCCCTCAATATCAATAAAAAGGGGGATGTTTGGCAAACAAATAAGGCTTTGGTCGGTTATCTGAGAGATCTGATGGATAAGTTGTATCAAATTGTAATGGAAACTCAAGCTGATCTACAGGAAGGTCATGTGGCTGGGGTAAAGGCTATCTTTCTGGCATACAACGGGTTAAACTGTTCACCAGGCTTTTTGGGCAGGGGCGCTTGGCATCTTGTTCATAAGTCCATGGTTAAGCTTTGAATCCCCAGCCTCCGGAGGCTTCTAGGTTGTGGTGGAAATGCCTCCAAATGGGGCAAGTTCACAGATGAGACCTCATTTAGAATAACGGGTCCCCGCTCTGGGAATTACATGGTTAATAAAGGGCTATGAATGGACCCAAGGCGACCATTTTTGCTCTCAAGGTAGTCAGGTATTTGAAAGTTTGCCCTTTCCGAGACTCAACATAAGAACCGAACAGGTCCCAGCTTTGGGTTCTACGATGGGGACCGGATTTCATGCCCCCAGAAAACTGGGCACCCAAACCAATAAATCCGGCTCCGATGTCTTTCGTGGCATTTGCAGGGTTGCACTGAGCTGACGATCCCTGTCCATGACATCATCAAATCTATTTTCCTTAAAAAATGACATGACACTCTTCAGAAATATGTTTTGGTTATCTCGCCGGGGTTTGCCGTAGGATCGTAATACTTGGTATAATCCATCATTTTTACTCTAATCTACATTATTATAATGTATTGGTTTATATGGCGCCATCATATTCCGTAGCGCTGCACATCAGGTTCTGATCCTCTCGTTCTGTGTCTTGGCAGGGCCTGAAGATTTGCTGGAACTGACAGACCGATCCACGTAAGTGATACTAAAAATCCCTGATTTAGTCCGTTTAGTGCAAAAAAAAAAAAATTATTCCAGGACGACGCGTTTCACTGGATTAAAACTGTCAGATTAATTTTAAAAGAGTAATAAACCCTTCGTTACACTGTCAGACGCATCCAAAAACGGTCGCTTTTACAGGATATTAAAAGAATTAACAGATCCACATCATGTGACGGCGAACGGGAAAGATCTGAATAATAATCCCGGCCAATGAAGTGAAACGCAGTGAAGTATATAAAAAAATGAGATTAAACCAGGATTATTAAAAACATTTCTATCAAAGGGAAGCGTACCTGACATGTCTTTAAACCTTAGATCACATTACCTTTATTTGTATAGCGCCAGCAGATACCATAGCGTGGATTATGAACGGGATCCTGATACTTAGCTCTACTACTACCTCGCTTATTGACGGATAACATCACATTATCATATTATAATCCGCTCAGAACGTGAGCCAGTAACCGAGACAACAAAGCTCACCGTCCTGCATCTACTAACCTGCGCACGACATGTTCAAAGCTTAGAACCTGCCGGCAGATCGGCCCCATCCGGCCCCCGTCTAGTTGCCCGTTTCTCCTGCTGTAATGACTCAAACCTTAATCAGTCGTTGGTCTTGTCTTAGATTCAGGAGCCGTATGTCTATCCCGCACATGTTTAAATCCCCTCACTGCATTACCCTCTACCACCTCTGCTGGGAGGCTGTTCCGCTTATCTACCACCCTCTCAGTAAAGCAAAACTTCCTTACATTACATCCGTCTATAAGCAAAAATGTAGCAAAAAGAATTGTAAATCATAATATTGTATTTGCTAAATCCTCCAAACTTAAAGATAGTGCCTAGAACCGGAGTTTATTGAACCAACCAATGATTCATTTGTTGTCTAATTTATTCCCACGGCATGTCGTGATTGGATAATGGGAAGATATTGAGAGATGTTTGCTGTATGTTATTGTTTATAACAATTAATTGTTTTTTTTTTCGGGTTCCCTGGCTCGGTAGCGGGGAGACGGCGCTGCACAAAGCCGCCCTCCGGGGCCACAGGCGGATTTGCCAACTCCTGGTGGAGGCAGGATCGTGCGTCGTAAAGAAAGACGCCACGGTAACGTAACCTGACGGGTTAGGGGACGGCTCGCAGTGATGGGGACGCGGGTTCTCCAGCTCTTTTCTGTATGATTTAATGACTATTGTGCTTATTTATTATTTATTGCTATGGGGCCGCCGGCCCGACAGTCTGTTAGTGTACTCAACATCATATCTGGTCATGTGATGACACTGAATGATGCGTCTTGCCGCAGGTGCCATTAAGTCTACGACGGGCTTTAATTATTTTTAACCCCTTCTGCCCCATGTTCAGTCGGAGAGTGAAAATTCCTGTCCGAGGACCCCATTCACTGCCAGAACAGCCTTTTTTTTCTCCAATTTTAGTAAATCTATACATACATTTTTCTAATGATCTGTCTGTAGTTAACCTCCACGTTCACCATAATTCCCCAACACAGTCCGGACCTTAAAGTCTTAGACTTCATCTTCAATAAACATCTATCAGACCTAAGCTGTCTTGACAGAGGTTTATCCTGGTTTTCGGACCACCTGATGCCTTTTAATGCCCATCCTGGGTTATACATTCAGATCCCGCTCACGTCTTGTAACATTGTTTTATTCTTCTTTTAGTTTAATTCACTTCTTCTCTTTATTGCTGAGCCTGTCTGTTCTTCTTCTCTGTTTTAAATCACCTTTTTCTTCTCTTCCATCTCATCCCAAAACAGGGAAAGACTCCTTACGACAAAGCCCAGGAGGCAGGGTACTCGGACCTGGCATCCTACCTGGAGGATTGCCAAGCCAAGCAACTCCTTTCTAACGAAGACCTGGAGACGGCGGTCTGAGGTGGGCAGCGGATGAAGGAACAATTCCAGGAAGGGATGAGAGACCCACAAGTGTTTCCACAAGGTTTCCTGGAGAGTGTCACCCCTTGAGGACCAAGCTGGGCGCTGGTGGCACCAAACCCTCGTGCAAAGCAACCGGCGGAAAGTGTGCTGACCAGTTTCTAAGGGCTAACGAGACTTGCCAAGGAACTGCCGCACTCTTGATGCGTTGACGGAGGAGGAAGTGGGGTGTTGAAGGTCAAAGTTGGGGCTGACCCCTTGCCCCATGTGGAACCCTCTCTGTTTTCCAACCAAAAGCATGATCCTGTCCAGTGTCTATCTCCTCACTTTGGTCACAACTCACACAGCCCGGTTGGAAGGAAGAACTCGAAGGCCTGCGCAGTGTTATAAACCTTACATCTGTTTCGGTATCCGCAGAGCCGAGTTATTAAAATGGAATAGACTGGATTCTTGTCTCGTAATTTTCTGTGTGTGGTTAAAATCTCGGGAAAGGTTTTGGGGACGGAGCTGAGTGAAAAGTTTAACCATATAAAAAAAAAATGGCACTTTCCGCCCAAAATGCTGCCGTCCCGTCATACCTACTCCTCGAATATACATTAAAGAAACTTAAGGGGCGCACAAGAAGGCCAGGGCATAAATAAGTGCAGGAATTAATCCATCTTGGCCCGGTTAGGTAGGACTTGGGAAGGAGCTTGAAGGAACTCGGCGAGAAGTAGCTGGGATGTTATTACTTAATTGCTGACAATAATTGCTCAGATTTATCTAGGAGACCCAGCGTTCCTCAGGGTTTTCAAGTATTTATTTGTTTTTTGGGTCTTTAATTACTGAGTTTTATAACTCTAGAGCAGGGGTTCTCAAACTGCGGCCCTCCAGCTGCTGCAGGACTACATCTCCCATAATGCTCCTTCAGCTAAGGGGCTGGCTGAGGAGTATGGGAGATGTAGTCCTGCAGCAGCTGGAGGGCCGCAGTTTGAGAACCCCTGCTCTAGAGCCTCTTGTCTAGAGCCAGCCAGAAGAATTACCAGAACTTAAGCTTCTAATGTGGTCCTTACCAAAGCAACATGGAGTCTAAAACCTACATTGAGTGATTTCCTACAGAATAATTTACGAAACCTACCATCCGACCCGAGGCACGGCAATAATAGCAAGACACAGGAGAGGACGGGGAAGGGGTACTAGGGACACTTGCCCCCTGGGCTGCTTTAAATTGAAGATCTTCTCGACATGTAAGTGTTACTTTTAGGGCTGTAGAACCTTGTGATACCCTTATACCCAGCAAACATTCCGACCTACTAGAAAAGAGAGGCATCAGTGGAGGAAAGAGGGGCACCGGGGTTTACGGCTCAAAGGGGGACTGTTTTGGATGCTTTCCAAGAAAGCCTTTCTTCAATTGTTGAACTGCTCCAAATTATATGAATATAAATGTACGCGCACGGAGAGAGAAATAAGACACACGACACAGTCTGGGTCAGGTCCAAAATCACATTAATTGGTTAATCTTTAAAACTATGCGGATATAGGCAGAAACCCGTTACAAGCAAACATTAGGCAATATTATGAAATTTCCTTTAACTAGATGCAAGATGCTAGCCGGATATCTTTGCGGTTAGTAAAACATTGAGTAATTATCTGTTAACTGATATTGAATGTACCGATGTACTGCTACTTGCGTCTCTCGCATATCTGCGTGAGGTTTGACCCTTTATACTGGTCAAAGCCAGCTTATATTCATTAAAGCCATAAGCGTTCCTTGCTAATATATAGATATCATTTTGGTTCCATAACAGGACTGGCAAACGTAAACAGGGGCACCTGGGTGGTAAAGGTGTTGTCCAAGAAATGGAAAACAAGTAAGGAGTTTGTAAACCTGAGCATAGCAATAGAGAGGTTCTTTCGTCTGTAGTTTCATGGCTTCTCGAACCCTTTAAGTAACGTCCGTTGCTCGACCAGCACCAGATGACAGATTTGTTTTCTCTGTACCCGTTATGCATCGGCTTTTTGGAACATATCCCGTATCCTACTGCGAGATCCTGCGCGGTTAGCATCCTTTTAAAATCTCATGAATAAATAAATCAATAATTTGGAAGATGCACAACTCCCATCCTCTAAAAAGCCCTCGCCGCTAGAATGACATATGGGTCTGTCATCTCGAATCCGACGGGGGATAGCGTCACAGATACAGGCAGGCAAAGGGCCCGCCGAGTGACTAAATCCATTACAGTAATGTACTAAGACGAGGAAAGTATCCAACGGACAAAAGGGTCCCTGCGGGACGCGGAAGCTACTCCGGCGAAAGACAATGGGATCTATTTATCAAGCTGTAGGAAACAAGCCAAGATTTATTAAACATATCAAATCGATATACATACCCCCCTAATAAATGAAATACCTAAAGAGGGGCACTTTTATTTTAGAGGGTGTGGTTAGAGGCGTGGCTGGGGAGGGGCTTTACCAAGACTTTTTATGTGACTTTATTGGGCACAAATAATTGGGTTTTTAGGGCTGTAGAACCCTGAGATACCCTCATACCCAGCAAACATTCCGAGCGCCTAGAAAAGAGGGGCATCAGGGGAGGGGAGAGGGGCATTGGGGGAAGAGAGAGGGGCATCAGGGATTTGGGGCCGAAGACAGGGACTGGGCAAGCTAAATGGGGACACTTGGTAAGCATTATGCTAGGATCACTTGTAGCACCTGCTATCGGTGTAGGTTTTACATCTTCCCGTTTGCGGCTGTGGAAGGGTTAAAAGCACGGTTGCTGCGAGACGTCCCAGGGCGCCATGCTTGACATGCGACATGGAAAGATGGACTGTATTCCTGCAGCTGAATGGTCCCTGCGGCCCCTTTTATTTTTAATGTTGAGAGGATCTTCCATGGGGGGATCGCGATAATGTTTTCCCTGATGTTTAATGTATGGAGCAGAATGCATTCCGTTTATTTGCCGCAGACACCTGCAAGAAAAGCCACATTCGCAAAAGCAGCCCAGCTGTTGTTTAGCTGAATCTCTCGTGGCCCTGCTGAGGGTGCTGGGAGTTGAAACCGAGTAACATAGCGCGGTGGTAATTGATCTGCGTCTGGCCATTTTTTTTATGCATTAGTGACAATTTGGGACAGAAGGGACATTTGGTATAATAGAGCGAATGGATAGCCCGGGGAATCGGGGAAGATGGAAATGCCCCGCGGGTCCTCTCAGGTTACAGAATAACATTCAGTCGTGTGGGCTGGACACAGCTAAATTATATTCTTTTTGGATACACATATATATATATAAAAGCATAGATATTCTACTGAGGGGTCTCTAGATACATATATATTATATGAATATTTAATAAATGTATCCAAGCCAATGAATGAGGCTTTTGGGGCAATTGTCTTGATTTTCCAAAAGCCTAAAATGTAATAATTGTAAAATGACTTATATATAACTTTTATTTCATTAGATTTTTTTAATTTCCTTTGTTAAACTCATCAGCGTTCCGCTCTCTTAAGGAGACGGATAAGCGGCACATTAACTAGTGGGTAAACTTGTAAAGAACATTTTTAAATGTGTTTTGTTTTAAATCCATTCTTTATATCTTTAGAGTGGGGAAAGCGAAAAAATTATTTATTTCATGGACACTGAAGGGGTATCGGGGCTCGATCAGAGGCCAACTATTCGCCCCTAAGCTTCCTTCAGCCCTTTCCCGCTGTAAGATCAAACTGCACTGGGAGCGAGAGCAGATACCCGACGCGTTTCATGGACCGGGTTCAGGAGACGGCGTCAGGACGCTAAGTAAATGGGCAGCATTTTTCGGTTCTCACTCAACGGAGAAGCCAACTTCATCCGCCGTCCTCAAAGGGAGAATAACGTTTTACGTTTGCGCTAAATATTTTGTCTCTCCTGGACAAAAAGATTTAAAAAGAGTTCATTTTTACCTAAAACCAACCTAATTAGTGTAAAATATTGTTTTATTTAAAAATATATATTGGTTTGAAATATTGTAACTTTTTAAAATTTTAATGCAGCCCCTTTATGTCAAATTCTAAAACTATCTAGAATTAAAAAACTCAAAAATATTTACCCTAAATTACAGAATAAATATTTAGCTTTCAATTTCCTTTGCTGGATATGAGTTTTAATTACAATTGGGTTAATAAAGTTAAGGTGAGTTTCTAGGAAAATGGTAAAAACACTTTAGAATGTTGTGTTAGAGAGATGAAGGGATTAGAATCTTTTTATTAAATGAAGGTTCCTTCTCCAGGCTTGGATTTCTCCTCTCTTTCCTCTCTCTCTTTCTGTCTCTGTCTCTCTCTCTCTCTCTTTAAATGACACACATTCAAAGTGGCTATTCTGTTCAGAGAAAGCTCTGAGCCTTCTTTGTGGTGCTTAGTGAGCGCACACGCATCAGCTCACACATCAATACACGCACACACACACACACACACACACAGATCAGTGCGCACGGAGAGGAACTCCAGCATCCCGGGGGAAGTTTGCAACCAACCCTTTGGACCGACGTTATCAGCCGCACCACCAGAAAGGCTAAGTTCGCGCAAGTAGAAGTGGGAGAGAGCGTTGGCTTCACATGAGCTGTATTCTCTGAGATCAGACGGGGATCATCGCAAAGGAGAACGGAGAGAGATCGAGAGACACGGAGCTGGATCGACAGGCGGCTTAAAGTAAGTGGATCCCAACAATACTTGACACCCGGAATTAACCTCAGGGTTCCGGTTTAGATCCATCGCCTATAGAAAGTTTAACGTCAAATTCTACATTCTAGTCTTCGGTGACCGCTGGAGACAACCCAACATTCTCCCTGTCAACTATAATATTTTTTTATATTATGTCGGAAATTATTGTATGATATTAAGCAAAAAATTTCAATATTTACAAAAATATTTTTAATACACACGAGGCTCTATTTATCATCCAGAGCAATTCCAGTACTTTTGGAGAGATCAGCTGTGATATTATATTTGTTTCCATGGTGACTGCTCATTTTCCTTGCGTTTTATTTAATAATAATTGAATAAATGAAGAAACTTTTTTTAGTAATTGTCACAGTTTATAAGGGAACTGGATTTATGGTGTTATTACCCTCACTTTAGAAATGATTTAATTGGGTTTCTCTAAGTTTGAATGTTTTTTTTTTAATTATTATTTATTATTTTTGTGTTATTTTTAAATGTAATTATTTCTTTATTATGGGATTTGTGCCTTTAGCCCTAGAAGAGTGTGGGACATGACATCACATGACACTGAAAATATACACCGTATTCGAATGCGATTTAGTTACTTTTGTAGTTTGTGGACATTACGTTCCGGAGGTCGCTTCCTTTGGCTTTCCCATGAACCGTTTTACTGAAACTTTGGCGTTTTCTGGTGTTTTGGTGGCTGAGGGACCACAGGAGGTGCTTCATAGAGATAAAAATGATGTCATTAGTAACGGTTTGCGTGAAAGATGGGTCCCGCGTGGATTTAGACTGGAATGAGATCTGAATATGTGTTTTTAACGCTCATTAAGTCGCATCTAGAAAGCCAGTCTGGTAAATAAAGACAAACGCGCCTAGTGGTTTCTTCTCTCGTGGGAAACGTGGCGCACCTTTTTAACCCTTTGCTCTGTAACTTTGTATCCAGCTAACAGCACGGACACAATGGTGCATTTCAGTTTTCTTGTTTTCCCTGATTTGCTCGATTCACTGTGTAACCCTTTCAGTTCTGCGGGGGGACCAGGCTCTATTATCGGGATGTGTAGCTCTTGGATGAAGAATGAGGACTCGGCCGCAGGCAGATGAGGTCTCCAATACCTCTCATCAAATTGATGGATGATGGGCTTTGTCTGGGTGGGGTATAGCACAGACATTGGAAATGTGGCTCTTAGCAAGTTCATTAAAGCCTCCTTAAGTAGGGCCCACATGCAGTTTGGCCGGTTCCTTATGTGATGCCCGGGACAGTATTTTGTGGCCGGGGTCATCTTATATTCTACGTAGTTACATCATCATAAAAAATGTCATGCATGCTGAGGTAGACCTTTCCAAAATATTCCTTGGACATCTTTTTCCTGGATTAGGTTTCAGTGAGTGTCTCAGGGCCCAAAGACCCCCAGATTTGTGGATATGCAGAGTAATGGCCGGAGGGGAAATTTGCATCTGAACCGAACTCCAGCCATAGCACCGGACATTTACTTTTGGATTCCCACCCATTATCCCCAAATACCTCTTAACACTCCGACAAAACAGAACGTGGACATTAAAGCCATTGTGGGTGGGGCATGGTTGGAATAGAAGGGATTGGGCGGTGCTTTTGTTTTACCACGCCCACTGGATGCTCTGATGCCCCTAAAGACAGCATCCTAAGCATCTGCTTAATAGGCCTTATAGAAAATGGAAAAGTCCCATGAAAAAAACCCCCAGTGCTGTATACAGTAATATAACCCCCAGCGCTGTATACAGTAATATAACCCCCCAGCGCTGTATACAGTAATATAATCCCCAGCGCTGTATACAGTAATATAACCCCCAGCGCTGTATACAGTAATATAACCCCCAGGGCTGTATACAGTAATATAACCCCCAGCGCTGTATACAGTAATATAACCCCCAGCGCTGTATACAGTAATATAACCCCCAGCGCTGTATACAGTAATATAACCCCCCCAGCGCTGTATACAGTAATATAACCCCCAGCGCTGTATACAGTAATATAACCCCCAGCGCTGTATCCAGTAATATAACCCCCCAGCGCTGTATACAGTAATAACCCCCAGCTCTGTATACAGTAATATAACCCCCCAGCACTGTATACAGTAATATAACCCCCAGCGCTGTATACAGTAATATAACCCCCCCCAGCATTGTATACAGTAATATAACCCCCAGCTCTGTATACAGTAATATAACCCCCCAGCTCTGTATACGGTAATATAACCCCCCAGCATTGTATACAGTAATATAACCCCCAGCACTGTATACAGTAATATAACCCCCAGCGCTGTATACAGTAATATAACCCCCCAGCTCTGTATACGGTAATATAACCCCCCAGCATTGTATACTGGGGAGGGGGTTGAACCTGGTTTTATCTCATTTTGCCCCAATAAACTCCCTTTATCTGCAGACCTGGAGCAGCCGTTGCTGTCAGTCATGTGATATTTTGGGTGACTTTCCCGGCTCAAACACCACACTGGGTGATTAAGACTGAGCCATTCTTTTGTTTCCCGCAGTCAGTATGATAAGAAGTCAAGGGTTTGTCTAGTAGATTGGGGATCAGATAACAGAGTGAGAATCATACAAATGGCTGATATGCAGCTGCCTGAAAATATTATATTATGGGGCAAAAAAAAACATGGTGGAAGGTCTTACATTTTAAATCCTTTTGCATTTACATCATCACGGTCCCAAAACGTTTAATACTAATGAAAATGTAGTAGGCTTCAGCCTGGCTGAGTATCATGGGAATTGCAGTTTCACGAGGGCTGCAGAGAGACCTGTTGGCTTCCATAAGCCTCAGAGTAATGCAGCCGAGCCTCGTTATCAGAGAAGACAACCGGCCAGACCTGAAATCAATTACATAGTGATTACCCGGCACGGCTCTATAAGTGGAAGCCCCCGCAGGACCTGAAATTGGACGGATATTTCCAGTATTCTCGGGATATTAGAGTCAATACCTTCACTCAATCTGCTAATATTGTTTTAACTCCGTCACCGCCAAACAGCAACGCGAGGGGTCACACTGGTCATATCGAGCTTGCTTTAATAGGATTGGGCTGATATTAATAGCCAGCTTGGGCCAGCACTGTACTTAGCAGGATATCCAGGTTAAGAAACTTTATCCCTCCCTGGCGGGAGACGGTCACTTAAAGTGAACTATGGTCACTATGGTGGCATTTTAGAATCTCCGACATATACAGATACGGCATACGGCTCCTGAATCTAAGACGAGACCAGCAGGAAGAACGGGCAATTAGACGGGGGGCTGAATGGGGCCGATCTGCCGGCAGGTTCTAGTTCTATTATATGGCAGGATGTGGCAGGCTTCTGCCTTCTCCTCCTGGCCGGCTGCATATGTAAAGGAAAAGAATATTTAGGGGAAAAAAACCATCTGAGCCATGGGCTGAACTAATCCCAAAAGATTTAACATGAGGATGATGGGAGTTGTATTCTCTGTCCCGTTGGACGTGCCACACGGAGGATTCCGCGCCTCTGCTCGCTTTTCCCTTCTCTCCCCATTGGATTTGGCGATGAATGGGGTTCATTGAGCCTCGCTGTCGGAGGCCGGGGAATAGGTTTAGAGTTCGCCTTCTCCCATTTTTAAAGCTCTGCTTCACGTGTCCCGGGAGACCAGAAAGAAAGGCCAAAAAACATCTCCCTGGAACATTCCGGCTCAGAGTATTCATCATTCTCAAAAAAAATGAAAAAATTGATTTCTGGAATTACATTTTTAAAAAAAAAAACTTTTATAATTTTCACAGAAAGCGCTTTCTTCTCTCTGGCAAAATAATCTTTCCTTCAAATTCAAAACTTTGCTTTAGGAACACAGATAAGCAGGCAGATCGGCCCCATTCGGCCCCCCGTCTAGTCGCCCGTTTCTCCTGCTGTAAAGATTCAAACCTTAATCAGTAGTGTGAGTGGTAATGGAGGTACATGGCGGGGGGTCTCAATGGCCGATCGTGGGCTAACGACCCATTTCAATGTATAAAAGCTCGGATGCTTCTGATGACCTCTGGGCATAAACTTTTGGAGTACGATAGATTGTAAGCTCCTTTGGCTCCTCCTCACCTGTCTCTGTAAATCTATTGAGTAACGCAAACGTACGTTATAGTTATTTGTATAACTATAAGTAGAAAGGCTTCGCGGGTTTCCCGAGGTCTTCTCTACAACAGCCAGACGGCTCCCAGCGAACTGAAAAAACATTTCATTCCACATCAGCGCGGAGCGTCGCTTTGGCTTTAGTTTACCCAGACTTTTTACGTGACTTTGTGCCCTATCGCTGGGTATTTGTGTAACTGAGGGGGGCATTTAGAAGAATAATGGGGTTTATTTACCCCGTTTAATTTATAAAGCCATTTCCTGCTGTTTCTATACACATTATCGGGGCTTTTAGGGCTGTAGAACCCTGCGATCCCCTCATACCCAGCAAACATTCTGAGCTCCTAGAAAAGAGGGGCATCAGGGGGGAGAGAGGGGCATGTGATGTATTTTAAACGTAACCAATTCCAGGTCACACGCCGGGCCTGGTTGGCATTCTCATGGATTTGTAATCTTTAGGCGTTTCATTAATGATTAAAGACACTATGGATCGTAGCGAGGCATTCTATACATCCTCTCATCACACAAAGCCTGCATTTCAAGGACACAATGTAACCGGGGATCTCTTTCAGTGCCACAAAGGGAACATTGTAACACTCGGATCAATCCAGAGAAACAACTGATACCACCTCCTCTGGTGAGAGGCGTTCTGCTTCCTGTGATATCTTAGGATATAACTTTAAAGGGGAAGAAATCCTTTTTCTAGTTTTTTTTCACTCATTTAAATGCCGGCACGCTGCTTGTATCTCAAACCCTGTTTCTTAGGGGTCTCTTAATCAACACTTGAGCTCACTATGCACCCTCAGAAGAACAGGAAACCCCCATAAAGTTTTGTGGGGTGTCCCTTAGTTCCTACAGTTGATGTCGCCTTCTCCAGCCTGACTTCGGACATTAAGGGCCGGTAAGGGCCTGAGCTGCCGTCAGACGTGCTGTACACGGTGCTGTACAATGGAAGTGCTTTCAAGTGGTGAGAAGCGTTGGGCCATAGAGGAGGCGGCGACAAGCTGCAGCTCTGGTGCTGCAGCTTCTCCTTAAGTTTTTTGGGGTTTTTTAAGAATGGGGTACTTTCATATCCATTCTTATTTGGTGAGGTTTAAATAGGAAGCTCTTTGTATAGATGGGTAACTGCGCGGTGAGGTATATGTGGGCGATCCTGGTGCCCCGGGACACCTAACAAATCAGCTGTATGTGGCACAAGCAATTCCCTTTTTTATTTTCCAAACCATGATTAGATATTCTGTTACAAATGACCGCGTTCCTCTCCCCCTCTGTAAATGTCACAGATTTATCCAGGTATTTTGAACAATGGGTCGCTGACCTCGGCAGATGGATGACATCAAGAGGAAACAGGTTTAAGCAGATAGATGCAGAAAGTGATTTGCTGCCAGAATGTGGCGAGGGAACAGATGGCGGGCTGCAGGAACCTGGCGCCCGGTCCCGGTCTCTGCGTGTAACAGACACCGCTAATAGGTGACACTGATCCCAGGTATTACACTGGAACATCGCGGTGCCGGTGGATTTCAAACTCCCCCCTAGACAGCGAAATGGCTAAAAGGACCTAAAAAAGCATTGTTACAGCCAGCGCTGCTGTAGATCTGACCCAGGCTCCCACCATCAGCTGCCCGTCTGCACCCCCTGTTCTTACTTCTCCGTGGTATGACATCAGAAATGAATAACGGAGGATGTGCTGATTTGGTATGGCCCTCCCTAGTGTTAATGGGCCAAGTGGGGCTATCAGTGATCTCCCTTTTAACTAGCCCATTAGACAGTGCTGACACTCCTTCTATTGCCTCCACCACTAATATCTGCTAAAAATGTTTAACGATGCCAGGTTTACTGAACTAAAGGTCATGGCAGTTATTTCTACAGAGGAATTCTGTTGTAGAGCTTCAAAAGTGCTCTTATGACAGGAGCATTCCATTGGCTGATCTGATGACAAAACTACTTTTAAAACTTTTAACCAAAATCACTTTTATTGGGGGTTATTTATAAAGTGTACTTCTGGAGCAAAGTTTTAGAGGTGGTCTTACCACCATAACAATCAATACATTGGTTCAATCAGTAGGATCATTGCATTGGGTGACGGGGCAAATTCAAAATAAATGTATCTCTGTAAATGTCATTGTTCTTGAGGAAGGACAAGGGGGGGTAACTTGTGTACCTTATCAGTCCAGCCACATTGAGGTGCTCAGCTAAAATGTGCCACGTGATGGCCACATGGGAACTATGGTAGATATCTATGCTGGAAACACACAGACTTCAATCAATATCACTGCTTGGTGGTCTGGCCAGGGGACATTTGAGGATCTCCCCAACTGGCCCATTATTTCTACTGCCCCCAAAAGTGATAACAGTCTGCGTGTTTAGCGGATGTCTGAGTATCTGGACTGTCCAGCAAAATTGGGGCAGTGGGGAGTTATGGGACAGGAATATGTCTCATTGAGTTGAAACATGATCTGTACATTTCCGGTCAGACTCTCAACATATTTCAGGGCAATGATAATCTTAGTGTAAAAGTGGTTTACTTTTGGGAAAGTGATGTTAAATGGCCACTGCCAAGTTTACAAACTCAAGGGCATACTTTCTAAATGTACCTGTTTGCTGTCAAGTCCCTAGTCAGTCCTCAAATACTCCTGTGCCTCTACCTTCCCCTTTGCTCCTCTTTCTTATCCCGATACCCACTTTCCTCCCCTGATGTCCCTCTTTCCTCCTCCAGTCCCCACTTTCCTCCCCTGATGTCCCTCTTTCCTCCTCTGATCCCCCTTTCCTCCCCTGATGTCCCTTTTTCCTCCTCCAATCCCCACTTTCCTCCCCTGATGTCCCTCTTTCCTCCTCTGATCCCCCTTTCCTCCTCAGATCCCCCTTTCCTCCTCCGATCCCCCTTTCCTCCCCTGATGTCCCTCTATCCTTCTCCGATCCCCCTTTCCTCCCTTTGTACCCTTCTCTCGTCCCCTGATGCCCCCTTTTCTAGGAGGTCAGAATGTTTGCTGGGTATGAGGGTATCGCAGGGTTCTACAGCCCTAAAAGCCCCCGATAATGTGTATAGAAACAGCAGGAAACGGCTTTATAAATTAAATGGGGTAAATAAACCCCATTATATTTTTAGTGTTATAAACCGATACCAACTAGTGAACATTGTTGAAATCTAAACAAATCCCAAATAACGTTAACAGCGCGATTTAATGCCGCCGCAGCTTTTTGGATAAATATTTATCTCGTGGACGGAATTAAAGAGCCTCGTGTTACAAACTGTCAGCAAGGAGAATCCAGAAAGGGTTTATTTTAAAAAAGACAATATTCATCACGTTTCTAAACAAAGAAAGGAGAAGTACGGGGAGCGAGGAATAAACTTTCGCTTAGAACCAAAAGCGCAGAAAGCTCCGTATTTAAATCCCCCAGCCCTCGGGTTAAGGGTGGCTTTTCCCGCGGTCCTCAGGGTCTTCTTGATGTCTTTATATAGAGTTTGTTGTTGAATCATTAATTTGTTTGGGCTTCGTTAAAAGACATCTGTGACCTCGGGCGATAGGGAGGCGCTGGCAGGCTCATTAAGGGAACGTATCTAAAAATAGGTGCAAAGTGATGAATAACCACGAGGGAAGAAGGCATACCACGCAAGACTGGCACAGAGATGGCCCTAGGGGGACGGCGTGGGACACGAGCCAGGAAGGCAAATATCTCTCTTCTTCTTCTACAAGCCGGGGTCTGCCCGAGGACATTTCCAAATTTGATAACGCTCATTAGGAAGAAGCTCAAAGATTATTCGCCGAAGCGATAGGCATCTTTCTTTATAAAGACATCTCGACGTGAAGTTTTATTCTTACGGTTTAACATTTTCAGACCTTGTCACTTAGTATCCATTTTAAAAAATATCATTTTTGTTTCTCTAGACTCAGCGACAAGTAGCACCGTATGCAAATTAGTTATTAGTTCATTTGCATACGGCCACCATAACAGAACTGGGTTTTTTTCTGCATTTCCGAAAAGCATGTATGTTTCTATTATTATTATTTATTATTTTATTATTATTATATTATTAGCATTTTTGTTAAACTTGCAAAGTCCCTTTTTAATAACCATTTTTTTAATATAAACTTCTTATAGAGGGACTGCTGGGTAGTTGGGGGGGTCCCAGAAACTAGCATATTCTGCATACTTCTACAGCTGAACTTGCGCAGCCATTTGGGTCACATGAATGCCTGTGTCGTCAAAATTCACTCTGCGTTTCAGAAAGCTTTTGACCGTTTTTTGAAGGCGTCTTCATCGCCTCCTGTTGATCTTGGTAAATCCTCAAAGTCTTATAGTGAATGAACGAGATCTGCGGGTGAATGTGCAGGTTCTGAAGGTGGAAGGGTAGAATTTTGGGGTGTAATATGAACGGTGGGATTCTCAGAATGAGAGGGGAAGGTTCTCCGGAGGCGTGACTCTCCGATCCATCATTTTCCAGAAGAGCTATGGCGGCCGTGCCTGGACCGCGGCACTCAGGCGGATTTTATGCCACGAATCTGTGAAGCCACAGATTACTTGACCATCTCGCTGCTGCGCTCCATTGACGCTCACAATTGTTGCTTTTATTTCTAAGCGTTTCTCTTCTCCGCGCTCGATCAATAATGAAATGAAACACTCCATTGCGTTAATTCCACTTGTCAGATGCAGACAGATTCACTTCATTTCCCTTCTGTCCCTCTCTCTGTCTCACTCCATTCTCATCTTTTTCCTTCCGCTCTTCTGAAAGCCGGGTATATGAGCAGAGAACTAAAAGACGCATGCAAAGTCCCACGGAAAAAAAAGATTTATCTCCCCGAGCACAAACCCCATCACTGTATACAGTGATATAACCCCCCAGCGCTGTATACAGTAATATAACCCCCAGCGCTCTATACAGTAATATAACCCCCCAGCGCTGTATACAGTAATATAACCCCCAGCGCTGTATACAGTGATATAACCCCCCAGCGCTGTATACAGTGATATAACCCCCCAGCGCTGTATACAGTAATATAACCCCCAGCGCTGTATACAGTAATATAACCCCCCAGCGCTGTATACAGTAATATAACCCCCAGCGCTGTATACAGTGATATAACCCCCCAGCGCTGTATACAGTAATATAACCCCCAGCGCTGTTTACAGTAATATAACCCCCAGCGCTGTATACAGTAATATAACCCCCCAGCGCTGTATACAGTAATATAACCCCCCAGCGCTGTATACAGTAATATAACCCCCGGCGCTGTATACAGTAATATAACCCCCCAGCGCTGTATACAGTAATATAACCCCCAGCGCTGTATACAGTAATATAACCCCCCAGCGCTGTATACAGTAATATAACCCCCCAGCGCTGTATACAGTAATATAACCCCCGGCGCTGTATACAGTAATATAACCCCCCAGCGCTGTATACAGTAGAGTCAGTGACCAAAACCTGGTTTTATCTCATTTTGTTCCAATAAACCCTTTTTCTGCAGACCTGGAGCCGCCGTTGCTGTCGGTCATGTGATATTTTGGGTGACTTTCCCGGCTCAAACACCACACTGAGCTGATGCTTTATGGCAATGCTAATGAAGTCCATTCCTCCATAGACTTTCATTAGTGAGAGAGTCCGACTGTGTGATTAAGACCCCCATTTCAAATTAATTGTGATGTTAATGTTATCTTTTATATATATGATTTATAATTCACTTATATATTATATTGGACCTAATAATCAGCAAATCACTGAGATAATCTGGATATCACGTGTGTGAAGAGATTTGAAATATGGCTGATAGAAAAGTAGTATAAAGTAATAAGTCTATTAGGTGGATAATTACAGGAGCTCATTAAATGTATTACCTGCAAAACTCTTAAATTAACCATTTAATAGCCCATCACATGGATTCTTTTACAGTGACTCGCTAACAGTGGCAACCTAATGCTCCTTATGCAAATCATGACTTGTCAGGAGTTAAAGATATTTTGAATTGTCACCTGTGTTCAAGCAGGGATTTTAGCTGCTCTTGAAATACAACACGATTATATGTTTATACTTTGCTTCCCTAGTCGATTGTTAAGTATTACTCTGCTGATATTTCGGATTTTAACAGGTAGACCTCCTTATATTTGGTCTGTCTACAGGTGTGATTTACTAATAAAATGAATTTTCTTTTGAATTCCCAGAATGCATCAGCGACATGGAGTATTTATGCTGGCGATCGTTTCATCCCTGCTGGTGCTCGCTGTATTAGGGACGGACGTGGGTAAAAAGGAAAAACCAGGTAAGACGTATGACTTTTCCAACTTTCCTTTTTCTTGCAGTAAATGTAATGGGAACTTTAGCTTATGGCAGCCGGACGTGGAAACCGTGACTTGCCAGGGGGTAAAGGAATTTTGATTTAAGTCACCTGTGTTCAAGCAGGGATTCCAGCAATGAGAAAAGCACCTGTCCGGATGCTCAGATATCATTATATTAGAGTAGAATATTCACCCCGAGACCCTGAGACTGGGGTAAAAACCCTGAGACTCAGGGGCAAACCTTGCTTGTCCCCAGACATGTTAATATATCACCCCACAGAAACTACCAATGCATTCTTCATAACAATGCATTATGTCCACGTTATTCACCAACGTCATCAGACCAGAGGCAGAGTAAGAACTTAGTAAATCGAAGAATGTCTATGATTCAGAAATGGCTTCTAGTGTTCCTCGGTCTCAGTGTAAGTGATCAGCTTTATGCCTCGCAGAGAAGAAGGCTAAGAAGTCGGACTGCGGAGAATGGCAGTGGAGCGTCTGCGTCCCCACCAGCGGGGACTGCGGGATAGGCACTCGGGAGGGGACCCGCTCCGGGAAGGAGTGCAGACACACCATGAAAACGCAGAAATGTAAAATCCCCTGCAACTGGAAGAAACAATTCGGAGGTAAGAGATGCGACTCTTGGGATGCCTACGGTCTCCTACCGACCTAAAAAAATACACAAGCCTAGACGTTTCATCATCAGGCATACGTTATCATAGTCAGTCCTGACAACTTACCAGCAGAGGTGGGCGAAAAGGTTTTGTCTATATAAGAATGGTGGGAAATGCCATCTTGGGGCCACATCTACAAATTATGATTTCTGAGCGTCCTTACACCAGCGCTGGTAAATCAATTAAATGGCTTAATGACTTAATGTGTGAGTGGAGACCATGGAAGCCACCCCAGCTAGAAGATGCGGCGGAGAAGTTCCTCGGGGTAATGGACGAGGTCTTCTGGTTGGCTCATCTTACGTTCCCATCTCATCTCAGGGTTTTTGCCGCCAATACTGATTTATTCACAAAGCTCCAATATGATCATTCTTAGGTAAAAAACTGAAACTGATCAGCTCGATTGTGAGCAACCGGAGCCATGTTTTGTGGGCTCCTTGATTGTTGTTCTGCTTTGGGTGTTTATTCAGTAGGTTAGGACTTGGTGACCGTCTCATGATCTTCTTTTATTTATCCCAACAGCTGAGTGTAAGTACCAGTTTGAGGAGTGGGGAGAGTGCGACCCCGAGACAGGTGTGAAGACCAGAAACGGCAGCCTGAAGAGGGCCTTACACAACGCGGAATGTGAGAAAACAGTAACCCTATCCAAGCCCTGCGGGAAGATCACCAAGCCCAAACCTCAAGGTGAGCAGCGAGCGGAGAACGGAGGGGAACAATTTAAGTTAAAACTGTCCCACCGCCACTGACCTTTTAAGTTACTTTGATACCTCCTAGTTATTAAACAATATATATATATATATTGCTTCTACTAATCCCTGGAACCTTATTCTCATACTCTGTATTCCATGGCATGAACTTCCTGATGTCATCATTGTGTTTTCTGTTTCAGTGACATCATACTCTTTTCCACAGATTTGAGTGGATGATGTCACTGAGACGTTACTTCTTGGTTGTGCAGCATGATCCCTCCACAATGGTGGCGACAGATGCAAAATTATTTTTCATCCCCAAATATGCTGTCTGCGTCTTACTTTTCACTTTTACTGCTGTAGCTCAGTGGAACCGCCTCTCCGCAGAAGTGGTAGAGGGTAATACAGTGAGGGTATTAAACATGCATGGGATAGACATACGGCTCCTAAATCTAAAGCGAGACCAACGACTGATTACGTTTTGAGTCGTTACAGCAGGAGAAACGGGCAGACTAGACGGGGGCCGAATGGGGCCGATCTGCCGGCAGATTCTATGTTTCTTTGTCTCCATAACAGCACTAAATTCTTTTTATAGGCTCGTGTCAGAACAATCTACAGGGAACCGTGTTACTTTGTACCTGTTTTGAAACAAAGAGACAGCTCTGGCGTGATGTATCTACTGAATGATAGCTAAGATGAAGAATTCCATTTTTCATTCCATTTAATAGCTCAAAATATGCTCGCAATTAATCAAAGCAGAGTCTGGAAAATTATTAACTTAAATATTGTATTAACATTTTCTTCCCTCTGAGACCTTCGTGAACATCCGGGAGCCGGCTCTCTGATACAGCATCCTCATTATTTATAGAAAAGAAAACATTTCCATTTAATCCATTTGGGTTTATTCTGATGCGTCTGGCAAAGCGTAAAATAACAAAATGAAAAATAAAATAAGACGAAATAATTGAAGATATTTAATATGCTGTAATGTTAATCAGATATGAAGAGATCGTTTTTTGTTTTTTTCAGAAGTCCTTATAAAAGAAATACTAGAATTCCATTGTAATGTAATTGACTGGCCAACCAAAAAACCTGTTGGGATGATACCCCACAAGGTGTCAGGGCCAGACTGGGGATGACTAAGTGGTTCTGGCCCTTTAAGGCCAGCGGTACCCAAGCTGGATATGCGCTGGTACAAGTCAGGTTTTTATGCTCATGCCAGATGGCCTGTCCGGGCTTTTTAGGGCTGTAGAACCCGGTGATACCCCCATACGCAGAAAAGAGGGACATCAAGGGTAAAGGGCCCAAAAAAGAAGCTGGCCAGACTAAACAGGGACACTGGGGAGGGATGTGAACGTGTTCAGATCCACAACTAGACTGTTAGAGGAATAGATTTCAACAATGAGAGATGGGTCTGTTCGTTACAAGGTTCTGTTAGTTAGAGATCGCCTGCAACTAGAAGAAACAATCCGGAGTTTGCAGACGGTCCCACCACCTCGGCCTTTCTGACACGGCTGACAGTTCTAGATTTTGTCCTCTGACCGCCTGGCAGGTTCCACGTCAGCTCCTGCGGCTCTCAGCAGACGAACTCATTTTCTTTCCCATCGATCTGACTTCATAGTGTAATGGACTCCTCGGAGCTTCTCCTGCGCATCCCGGAGGCTAAGCCAAGGATTATCCATAACATGAAGGGGAGGGCGGCACAGAGAACCAGTTAACCCATGCATGGGTGAAACAGCTGGGGGGGAAAAAAACCCAGATCCCACCATGTATAAAGAGGTTCCGACAAAGACAAATCTGCTCCTGTGCAGAGGAAACCTTAAAAAATAGTGTAAAAAGCCAAATTTAAGGGAGATTTTGTGTTTTTCCATGAACCAATGATGATACCCATGCAGGCTGTACTTTGGGTTGACAAACCTACCTTACACATATATGAAGAGATGAATGAAACCATAACTTTAATATTATGGCTGATGCCAGCGTAATGCGATACAGGTCCTATCTGCAAAATGTACATACATTACAGATTGCCGTTCTGTTCCTATGAACTGGCATAACCTCCTGGATCTATATTCTGTGTCAACCTCATCACTCCTCTGGCCCCCGGGGGGGTTATACAAGGAGACGCCGCAGCGAGGACCGGGCATTTTCTATGCTTAGACCTCCAGCTTTTATCTTCTTGCACATTTGACGGGTTTTGGCTCCGTGTCAGAATCCGGCTTCCGCAGCGCTGAGCCGCTCTACACAGAGAATCACAAGCAAGGCTTATAATACGATTGTGTCACTTATGCTGCATGGTTTGAATTCGATTTGATGGAATCTTGGGACAATGTATTCTGGGTTTTAAAACAAGCCGCAAAACAGGACCGAAAATGCAGAGGACGGACCAGTTTTGGCTCAAATTTGCAGAGAAAAACTCTTTCTGGCTCATAAGAATAAAACCACTTTCTCCTAACCTTCTTGAGCCATGGGCTTACCTCCGTCTTCGCTCCTCAGAAAGTGAACCCGGCTTTCTTAAATGTTAGTCTGGCCTGGCTGGGGTCTACCCAGGCTTGCCAAATACCATTCATGGCCCCTTCATGTTTTTTTCCCCCAATAATTCCTAAAACAGACCAAAATATTACCCTCAAAACAAGTCTTCTGGCCCCTCTGCCCAAGAGCTACCTCTCAGCCTCTCCAGCTCCGAGAAAATACTGATTAATTACATTTTAAGTAGGTCTCTTCTCCTGCAGAATTTTCAATGGACTTCGTTTCCAAAAATCTGTTTGGTGGGTTTGATGCCAATTGTCCTTTTTTTTTCATCACAGAAGTGTGAATTGAAACCAGTTTGGCACATAGCGATGGGATAAACCTCCTTTCCTGAGAACGAGCCAAATTCCTTCATGGATTAGCTCGGCTGGAGACTGGGGAAGGGGGGAGCATATTGTTTTTTTAGAAACACAACCCTAGGCAGCCCTTCAAGGTAAGAAGATCAGAAGATATCCATGGCGTCCTTAGCCACAGATATGTCGATGATATTATTTTCCGCTCAGAAGAACCAGCCCCCTAAAGAAGATTTAATAAGACATTCTTAGGTTTGTGCTAGGTTATGGTGGTCCGTTAATGGCTTTCCGTAATTTAGCATGTAGAGTTTTAGACATGGAACAGGTCAAGCAGGGTTGCCCTCAGGGTCCATGAACGAAGGTTTTCCATAATATGCTGATGCTGTATCAATAAATAATAATAATGAGTCCTCTTTAGGTCTGTGTTACCACGTTTCATGCCACCACATCATTACTGGATGAACTAAGCTCCCCTTCTGGTACAAAGTCTCGTCCGTGGGCTCTAGTGGACTCTTGGCAGGTAAATGGCTTCTAGGCTTCTGTAGAACCCATGGCGGGTTCTTTCCTAGTAAGGTGCTTGGCCTTATTTGCCCCGGGGGTTGATATCATTTTCCTTGCAATTTCTTTTTTGCTTTACTAGCTGACTTTTTGTGGCCTCGTCCCACCTGCCGTCATACGTTCTCTGACCCGGAACCCGGTCTCCGTCTTGTTTTTTCCCCCTGAAGAACCGAGGAACGCTATGAACGTTGTAGGCCCTTTTGGGACACTCTTGATGTGAGAGAGAAATAAACTGCTTTATTATTTTATTTTTTTCCCCCTGGTCGTGCGGGGGGGGGGGGGGGGAGAGACAAAAGGCTGCTGTAATATCTCCAGGGATTAAACAATGGTTTACTGTGCTACTCATTCTTCAGAGCTCTAAGACGGAGGGTTCGCCGAATTGACCATGACAGCAACTCTCCGATATGTCACGGGTATAATGGTAATTTGGAAACGAGCCCTCTTTACCTAGAGCACCTTATAATGGAGGGGGGGATTATTCCATGGAAATTATATTTGAAAATCTTTATTAGAGTCCTTCTTTATTTCAAATCCAAGGAATTAAATTATTTTCTAAATGAAACCACGGAACGGAGGAAAATGCACGATGGATTACGATGATTATGGAAAGTGAAGGGCAAATAAAACTCAACCGGATTTATCGACGTAAAGACCAGAAAAGGAAGCCTTGGAGATTGTCCGCTCATAAATCCAGTGCAACTAGATTCCTTCTTGCATAATTAACGAGGAATTTAAAAGAATTATTGAGGAATTCGTGAATTCTGGTTGGACGTGGCGGATATTAAGATTTGTCTTGGAGCCTCTTGGAATTTGGCACATTGAGCTGAAATACTTCCCAAAAATGATTGTTTTATTAAAAATTGTATGGATTGGTGGGAGTGGAATCTGTTTATTTTGAGGGCCAATCAAATTGCAATGCGGTTTCTCAGATAAATAAAGCCGTTTGAGTGGAGATCGGAGCTAATTAGAGGAACGAGAAAATTGGGCATTTTAGAGAAAAGGCAGGTAGATTCTTCGTCCGGTGTATATTTTAGAACTAGTGCAATTTATTAATTGTGGATTTATCGCCATAGCAACCATAAGAACGTTTCTGCCGACTGGAAAATTCCATTGGCTGCCATAAGGACTGAACCACTTTGACCCCGTGTTTTGTTTTTGTTTTTTTATCACCCCCCCCAATATGTTTCATTTCCTCCACTTCAGTTGGTTCAATGATTGTATGACCCCCACTCCTGAGATAAGGGGAGCTGCCGATACCATAAAGGATTGTTTGCTCGTCATCGTCGTTTAAATATTCTATGCCCAGAGAAAAAAATATATAAGAGAAGGAAATTTCAAATAAATGAAAAGGAGAGGACACCTTCAGTCGAAAAACCCCCAAAACATTTCCAAACTGCCAGAAAAACAGAACAATAGAGAAAAATAAGGCAGAAGAAAAAAAATCTAAAAAAGACAGAGCCCCGTCTTGCGCGGCGATCCGTGACCTTGTTTCTCCGCTGGCAGTCCTGTCGTTCCCAACCTTGTATTGCATAGTAATAAGCGACTGAATTCAAAGAGGATCCGTCCTTTTCAAGGCCTCAGATTATTTTGTGAGGTTTAACTTTTCTCTCTCTGTAGACGCTCAATCCGTGGCCTCTGTCCATGGCCTCTGGAATAGATAATGTTCTTATCTTCTAGACTCAGGTGGGGGTCACACATTCCTAGCACTGGAAGCATTTATTTACCTTTTGGGGGGTTTTGTAGGGGTGAGTCGGTGGTAGTTAAAACAGGCAAGTAAAATCTGCCGGCAGATCGCCCCATTCGGCCCCCGTCTAGTCGTCCGTTTCTCCTGCTGTAAAGACTCAAACCTTAATCAGTCGTTGGTCTCGTCTTAGATTCAGGAGCCGTATGTCTATCCCATGCATGTTTAATACCCTCGCTGTATTACCCTCTACCACATCCGCTTGGAGGCTGCTCCACTTATCTACCACCCTCTCAGTAATGTAAAACTTCCTTCCATTCCATCTCAGCCTCTGACCCTCTAGTTTTCCACGATGGCCTCTTGTTCTAACGTTTCTCCTTAAACATGCTTCCCTCCTTTATTTTGTTGAATCCCCTGTATAAAACTGTACATTATTCATTAGAATTTTTACATGTTTTTGTAACGTTTTATCTGATGTGTTTTTAATGACTTTTGCAGAATCCAAAAAGAAGAAAAAAGAAGCGAAAAAGCAGGAGAAGCAGATGGACTGAGAAAGACGGGATATGGGTACCTGAGAAGACGCAGGAGACCATAACATATCCATTCACTTTCTACCTAGACCTGCGATTTCCTAGCCCACCGTTAGGGTAGAGGGGGGTATAAGCTACGTGTTAGAGGGTTTGGGTGGTTGGAGGGATATATATTTTTTCTCTTTTTTTTTTGTTTTTAAGTTGTAACATTGTTAGGAAACGATAAGGCTGAATTTATTTACGTATAATTAGGAGTGTACATAGTTAATCGCGGACCACAGGGGACCAGGTATAGAAACTGCTTGTGAGTTAATGGCGTGTAACAGAGTGATGGGATTTGTATATTATGCCTGTCGTTTGTGTTTTTATTTTTCATTTGGGAACTATAGAGAAATCCCATAAAACCACATAAAAAAAACAGTTACAAAAAAAAACAAAAGAGAAGAAAAGCAAGTGTATAGATCAAAAATGAAAAGGGTTGAGTCGACCCCGAAGTGACATTATAACAGCCTACATATGCAAATGAGATCATCTTCACGGTAATACGTATTTTGCATACGGGGACGCCAGGAAGTATGCAGCGTTAACATATAGGACCCGCCTTTTATTCTACCCTATACATTTGCTTTGAAATACACTGATATTTCTTAAGGTTCAATATTCAAGCTGTAAACCCTGTTTTAGGTGAAATTTGAATACAAAAGTAACAGTTATTGAAAAGGATGAAAAAAAAAAAACTTAGTCCATAAAAGTTCAAGCCTTCTATTGATCATTAAGGGCTTTGACCCAAAAGAAGGCAAAATTAAAAAATAAATTCCATACCTTAAATTCTTGCTATAGTTGGGATTTTATTATAGAGCGTTTGTCTTAAGATAGGATGGCCGCAAAATTAAGTTGATATTGGGAGTGTTCTATTGTCGTGGCAACACCCACTTTTTTAATTTAATTTTTTTAACAAAATACCACATTTTTAAAGGCTTTTGATTAGTTGTTTTTTTTTTGGGGGGGGGGTGGATTATACAAATTGTAAATATTTTACCCAAAATAATATTAAAAGACAAAAAAACAAAATTAGGGTGTTGTCAAGAATGGAGATTGGGAAATTTTGAAAAAAAAAAAAAAAGGGAATCAAATTCAATAGGGACAATGACGCGGCATTATACTCAATTCCGTTCTAACCCTGAAATTGTGTCGTCTACCCAGATCCGTTAATCTATAATCAGATTGAGTAGCAACATAATGATAATAAACTAATATACAAATCTGTGTGTCTTATTGCTGGTACTGAAACGTCATGACCCTTTCAATACACGACAGCAGCAGTTTCCCTGCAATACGCATTTTTTAATGCTCTATATCACATTGAAGAAGAGACTTCTGAGGTCCTTAAAGCTTTTGTAACTTTACGTGTTTTTTTTCTATGTTCGGTGAATAAAAAGGTATCAGCTTCTACATAGAAACCCAGAACCTGCCGGAAGATCGGCCCCATCCGGCCCCAGTCTAGTCGCCCGTTTCTCCTGCTGTAAAGACCCAAACCTTAATCAGTCGTTGGTCTCGTCTTAGATTCAGGAGCCGTATGTCTATCCCATGCATGTTTAATACCCTCGCTGTATTACCTTCTACCACTTCTACTGGGAGGCTGTTCTGCTTATATACCACCCTCTCAGTAAAGAGCCTCTGACCCTCTAGATTTAAATGAGGTCCTCTTGCTTTATTTATTTTTTGTAGATCACAGCTCACCTCTTTTAAACATTTTGAAAAAAATATAAATGTTCCCTCTATCCTCGGTTCAATATTTATATTTATAATAGCTAATTTCCAAAAATATAAATGCCATATTCAGCCCTGTTGGCTCCTAGCGATAAAATGTATCATTATAACCAAAATATGGAGAAATCCCTTCCAGAATTATTTTTCCCAATTGTTCTTTTGTTTGACCCCAAGATATTTTTGTAATTATCTTAACACCTTAAAGACATCTCAGCCCGGGAAGAGGCCACACAAATTATTTTCTCCTCTCCCAGCATCACTGTAACAAATAACTGATAAATGATCTTAAAATACATCAGCGTTATCCATGCTATCTGCCTTCAGGATTCTTGGAATGCGTGTAAAAGTTTTATTGATTTATTTACTTCTTCTCAAGCCGAAACAATCTGGTTGGGCCAAGCAAGGCAGTAACACCTACTCAGTGCTGATCAGGAGGTGTAATGTTGTCCCCTGTACACTAGAGGGGGCTCTTGATACACTGTATCTTAGGCTTAGATGTAATGTAAGTTAGTTTTATTTAGTGTAGTAGATAAGTGGAACAGCCTCATAGCAGAAGTGGTAGAGGCTAATGTAGTGAGGGGGTATTTAACATGAATACATATATTAATTATTGATTTACTTAGCACCATCCTGCTGTAAAGACTCAAACCTTAATCAGTCGTTGGTCTCGTCTTAGATTCAGGAGCCGTATGTCTATCCCATGCATGTTTAATACCCTCACTGTGTGACCCTCTACCACTTCTGCTGGGCGGCCGTACCACTTACCTATGATTTTCAGTTGCTCAAAAAATTAAGAAATAAGCTTGACCTGCGTTACCTTTTAGAATTTTGTTTTTCACCTCCTTCCTTGTTGCAGAATCAGAAAAATTCCGTTTTCCAAGCAATGTGAATTTCACGTACGGCTGTGTGCAGTCCCTGAGTTTAAATGGTCGAGTTCAGGATGCCGGATCATCAAATAAACGGTCCACTGTCTGCCTCAAATTTCTACACTGCCGTGGTATATGATGGCCCTATATAAATCAACAGATAATAATAAAAATAATAATAAATAAATTATAGTCATAAAATCCCACAAATTTCACGGTCCGCAAGCCCTTCACTTGACAGATATTGACAGATATTTTACCTTTGTGCCCCATTCTCAGAATCCGGGGGGATTCTATCGGGTTCATCACTTTATTCGATTCTTACTTAGGATTTCACGTAACAGAGTAACGTTAAAACTACATAAGTCTTGTAAAAGAAAACTTCTCTCGAACAGACAATTCACCTTCGTCTGTAACCTGTCCCAGAATCAGAACAGCAAAATGGTGAAAAAAAAGACTTATTGAAGCAATTACCATGGCAACGGCAGTTTCCATGGCAAAGGCTTATTATGTTTATTTATATGTGTTTTTTGACTCCTGAGTATATTTCAGTATGAATCATGAACCTAATCGGTGTCAGCCTCCGGTTGGCGGCTCCAAAATGCTGACCTATATCCGCAAAACTTTGAGGAGTCGACTTTCTTTGTTGTGAAAATATAATATTAATATAATTAATTCTCTAATCTCCCAGAGACAATAACATTTTATTGTAACTTTTTCAACATGTTCAGCGTGCTGATCTTCGGAGCTTACACTCTAAAGAAAGATGCTGCTGCTGGCACCATCAGACAGCTTAACACAGAGAGCCTGCTAGTAAATGTATAGATCAAGGTATAGCGACCAAAGAACCAGTGCATTGGTATGTATCGGTTTTAAAAAGGAGTAGGTGGAACTATAGCTTCATAGCGATACCGATGGCTGAGAAGTGGCCAAAATTTATTATTTTTAACAAAAAAAAAAACCTTTCCAGCCTGGTGAGATGCACTTGTGAAAAGTATAAGTTTTGGGCAGTTAAACAGCGAACAGATTCTGAAACTGAATTAACTGTCCGACACCCAAGTTTACTCTCTTTCACGCTCTCATTTTCTCTCTCATGCTCTCTGAATGTCTCCCTACCTTCTCTGTCGACCACTTCCGCCTCTCTGTCTCGTAGCTCCGCTTCTCAAATCTTGTTCTGCATCTTATTTTCTTTCTTCTCTTCTTTCTTCTCTCTTTGTCTGAATGTTGAAGCTTCCGGTATTGCCCCCCCATTTGGGGCGAGGGACACACAAGGTGTTTCCCCCGAAGTTCACACAAGGTTTTCTTAGGGATCCTGGTGACGTCCTCTCTCCTGATCCTCCAATTGCCCTCTTAGGTGATCAGGCTCCTGAGGGTGTCCTCAATGGGTCAATTACAGGGATCTCTGATCTCCCCAACCAGGCACTACTAGGCGCTGGGGGCATTTAAGACATGTTGGACCACCATATGATGCCATATCCTAAAGCCTTTTACTAAAGATGGTAGCTGCGGGTTGAGGACCTGTAGGCGCTGACCTGGGTCAGGCTTGGATCATCACCAAAGGTTAATTACACCATCGTTAATATGAATCTAAATATGGTTAAAAACATCACCTTTAAAAAAAACCGTTAAATACAACCTGCGTTTTTTCAATATTAAGCGATTTGTCCACTTTGAGGGTATAATGTTTAGATTTTTTTCTTTTCTGAAATACCCCATTTTTTTCAGAATATGGAGGAGTCGGGTAATTCATCAACGACAACAACAACAAAAAGATAAAGCCCATGAGGTTATAGACAGCTGCTAATAAGCTCTGGGGTTGGGGGTCCTGAAGATGTCCCTCTGTCTATTGGACACAAAGCGAACGTCTCTTCCGTATTCCATTATTTGACTCGGCGCTCTTATCTTGCTGCATTGGTCAATACGCCATTGATTCCGTTCCTCTATTGTATAGGTGTCATGGTGATGCCGTCTCTTGTCGTATCGCTTTCTTCTTCCTCCTGTCTTATGCTCCATTAAAGCTCTTATCTGTATTTTTATTATTGTTGTTCTGCTTCCAGACAATTATGTCCCAGAAGAAAAAAAAATGTAATGTATCTAAGGGGGGGAGGAGGGCAAAAAACTTGAGCCAAGAGACGGGAAGTGGGAACGTCTCATCGGTGGATACAACAGAAAAGGCAAATTCTGATATTCATGGTAGAAGCCTAAACCCAGCGTACTAATACTATAATAAGTAGATACGCGGAACAGCCTCCTAGCAGCAGTGGTAGACGTTCATACAGTGAGGGGATTTAAACTTGATTGGGATAGGCATACGGCTCATGAATCTAAGAAGAGAAACCGATGTTCCCGTCGGAGCTGATGCTGAAACAAACATAAGGTAATCTGCTGGCTGTCAGATGCATTTGGAAGTTACCAATCCATAAACATGGGATTGTAGCCCCCCTGACCGGTGTAATATGTTATGTTTTGATGTCACATGATGCGGTCGGACCACAAACGTCCCCAATATAAATCCCTTCCCTGACCCCCGATAGGCACGTGAGGAGGCAGCTAAACGTTCCGTATCGGTGTCCCCATCCCCTTCCAATTACAGCCCTGTTTACGTCCCCCTTTGGCTTTCACTGAAACCCCCCGCTGTTTATTATTCAGAAATCAGAACCTTCTCCGCGTAAGAAATCTTTAAGTGGACAAGTACAGTAATAGCGTAAGTGTCCAGCAGTCACAGACCACCGAGTCCAGCCCCCGGGGCGATTTCATTCTTTCTTTTCAAAGGCTGCCTTTATTAAAGCCGTTTTCC
Organism: Spea hammondii; assembly: GCA_029215755.1. Classification (NCBI taxonomy): domain Eukaryota; kingdom Metazoa; phylum Chordata; class Amphibia; order Anura; family Pelobatidae; genus Spea; species Spea hammondii. The sequence continues at coordinate 2,998,126 of JARDYJ010000004.1, forward strand.
GGCTCAATAACCCCCTTTTAGTTTATGTGCCCGACATCTTTAAGCGCCGGGAACCGTCCTCTTGGTGCAGAGGCTCTTAATGTATAATTGATTTTGCCGTCGCCCTGTAACTACACTTTCAATTTGATTCAGGCGGCTAATGTCGCCGGTCGGAGTTAAGACCGGGTTGGAAATGCCTGTGGTTCTAGGAGGCCGCTTGTAGGACAATGGAAATTGGAAGTTTGTTTTGGGGCATTTTCAGGGGATTATTTAAACGTGCATTAGAAACATAGACTCTGCCGGCGGATCGGCCCCATTCGGCCCGTCTGTTTTTCCTGCTGTAAAGACTCAAACCTTAATCAGTCGTTGGTCTCGTCTTAGATTCAGGAGCCATATGCCTGTCCCATGCACGGTAGTAGCCTCTATCACTTCTGTGGAGGCTGTTCCACTTATCTACTACCCCATTAAAGCCCATCCCAACTCTCCTGGTTGTTCAGCGACTCAGTTTTAATATTCATTATGCTGAAGCATAACAGAAGATCGAGGTTTCTGTGGTTATTGGGATTATCTGAGGATAGTGAGAGTGGGACCCAAGGAGGTTCGCTGCTCCTCTGGCATTTAACTCATTAAACACCACGGCTGAGCATGTCATTCAGTTTGAAACATTTGTTCCCCTGTCTGACTTTTTCATAAGAACGATTAGATATTTCGTGACGTGGTCGAGTCATGGAGCACTTCGAGGGACGATGACATTCATTGCTAAGAAAAACAGCCGGTCTCGCCAAGTCTCAGCTGTCTCCCGCGGTACTTTTCTACAAGGTGATGTCTTCTTGTCTTTAATTTCTGTTCACGTATTTAATTATCCTTTTCAATATGCAGCCCGCGCCGCCACGCTCTGCTTCATTTGAGAAGAGGGTAGAGAGAGATACCAGCTGACGGCACAGACTGGAGGCCTCAAAACTTTCACCATCGAGGGTCTGACAGACCGTATCATACAGGCGCCGTATGATTAGGGAAGCCCCCCTAAAGCTCAGCCCCCGTCTCATGCGGGACAATCCTGATTTTGCCTTTCTGTCCCATTTTTCAAATGGACCCATGGTCCCGATTTCCTTCTCTGGTGTCCGGGACGCAGTAGTGCTGCCAGTTTCAGTGCCACTCTACCTCCAAAGCTCCGCCCCCCAGCATGCTGATTCGCCGGGGGGTAGAAGTTGGGGGTATAAAAAAATAAAAGATAAAAATAATGTTACGCATTTGGGACTCAAAGTGATAAAGGGCCATTGGAACACAGGAGTGATGGGAGTGATAAAGGGCCATTGGAGCACAGGAGTGATGGGAGTGATAAAGGGCCATTGGAACACAGGAGTGATGGGAGTGATAAAGGGCCATTGGAGCACAGGAGTGATGGGAGTGATAAAGGGCCGTTGGAACACAGGAGTGATGGGAGTGATAAAGGGACATTGGGACACAGGAGTGATGGGAGTGATAAAGGGCCGTTGGAACACAGGAGTGATGGGAGTGATAAAGGGCCATTGGAACACAGGAGTGATGGGAGTGATAAAGGGCCTCTGTACGCCTATGAAGCGATTCCATTAAAATCAGCCGTTTCCAGCTACAATAATCATTTCCAACATTAACCCCGTCTGTGCTGGATTTCTGATCCATTTCATGTTATTTTAATGGACAAAATCTGCTTTTCTTTGAAAAACAAGGGAATTTCTAAGTGACCCCAAACTTTTGAAGGGTAGTGTGTATGAAAGAACTCATAAAGTACCTTAATATGCGTGTTTGTTTTTGGATGAGGCTGTTGAGGACATTTGGATGAGGCTGTTGCGGCCCCTGCCCAGTATTGTTGAAGTGACTGTAGTATTTTATGGCGGCTTAGGGAAGGAGTGCGTACCATCTGGTCTCCTCAGGACCTCGTGTCATGTTACACATTGCGGACATATTGAAATATTAATTGCTGCCGCAGCTGGAAAGTGAATACATTCATTAAAGAAAAGTCAACGCATGTCGATAGCAACATAACTGCAGCAATACAGGGACTGCCTCCCGGAGAAAAAAATATCACCATGGGGAGGGATGGGGGCCAAAGGAAAAAGCTGGAACGTGGCCGCCATACGTCTATCCCATGCACCTCTGCCACTTATGCTGGGAGGCGGTTCCATTTATCCACTACCCTCTCTGTAAAGTAAAACTTCCTTTCATCTCATCCAAGCCTCCGACCCCATAGTTTTAGATTACAGGCACGAATGGATATCATTTCACCCTCCGAGCTAACGCAGGTGGTATGTGTGTTTTATACTTAAAACTATTTATTTAGAGGTTAAAAATTCCAATTTAAGTTAAATTGTATTTGGAGTTGACTCCTGGGTGCAGGACCTAAAATTGGAGAAATGAACGGTCTGATGCACACATTGGCTGCGGGGCAAAAAAAGGGCAAATAATCACCGGGACCCCGCAAAATCTTCATTGCTCGCGCTATATAATCACATGACCTGCTGCCCTGGCGCTTTAGGCAGCCGAGACTACTTAGCCGCCAGCTTGGACTTTTTTTTTTAAAGTGATCTACACGCTTTTCATCAACCAGTTTTTCCTCCCCACGGTCTGGCAAGAATTATTACGCCTGCATCAACAAAGAGCATTTAAGACAGGTGTTCAAGAAAACATATTTTTTCCTCCCCTTTCCGAAAAAACAAACATTCATGACTTTGTATTTCTATGTTGCCGAAAAGCAGAAAGGATATTCCGAGCAGCACCTGCCACTCAGAGCCGACAGCCAGAGCTGAGAAGCTGCCGGGCGACAGCGGAATTAATGAGAAGAGATCGGCCGATAATGAAAGCGTCCAGAGCTGAGCGAAGGCATCTTGTTTCCACCGGAATAGACCCGCGTTGCATTCATTCAGCATCTGCATGCGGGGAAATGTGTCGGGGGTTAAACCGACGGGAATAATTAGCCCCTCGGTACGAGCCACCTGGCAAGGGTTGCAGTTTGAGGACTTCGGTGTTTTCCCAGCTAGTGGGACATCAGTATGAAGACGGGTAACCCAAGCCTGTGCTGAACCAGGGCCATCTCTTTTTTGGGCAGTCAAGCGGCGCTGCGTAGGCTTAGATCCCCCTGCAGTTGGCATTTGGCATGAGATGGGGGAGACCACGGAAATATTGCATGCATACAACCTGCCGGCAGATCGGCCCCATTCGGCCCCCGTCTAGTCGCCGTTTCTCTTGCTGTAAAGACTCAAACCTTAATCAGTCGTTGGTCTCGTCTTAGATTCAGGAGCCGTATGTCTATCCCATGCATGTTTAATACCCTCACTGTATTACCCTTTACCACTTCTGCTGGGAAGCTGTTTTACTTTTTTCCCATCTTTACCCATATGGTATTGAAAAGGGGCTTTTCCTGCAGTCTGGCTACTAATCTTATAAAATTACATTTCTTTGCAGCTCTCCTCTTGAGTTTCACCCCTCATTCGGCTGCAAGGATTGAATTATTAGTATAAAGTGCTTTTGGAATTCTTTATAACTTCTGTGTTCCATTATTATTATCTAATTATTATTCTATGCTATATTGGGATTGTCAGTGTACCGTACCTTCAACGCCTCCACTCCTTCTGGATCAAGCTGAACGTGCCCTATTTGATGAAATTATAACTTGTACGGCAATTTCTTACAAGCAGTGAGGGTATCAGTATCTCGGTCACCTCGAGAAAAGGCTGAAAAGTGTATTTCACGCAAAGGTCGGAGACAGGCGGGAGTCAAGTCACCCCCGTGCCCCACCGAGCAGTGTATACTGCCCTAGGGTCTCTAGGCAGTCTCTCTGCAGTCCCTCTGCTGCAAAACGGGGGATAAATTGCCCTACTGGGTGATCAAGCTGACCAGTGCACCACTGATCAATCTGACGGGATATATTCTGGCGCTCGTTGGAAAAGAAGGCAGCCACATCTGGGACACAATGTGTCTGACCGTGCATAGGAACAGGGGTATGCACCTCGGTAACACCAGATTATGTGACCCCTACGGTAGTAGCGTGGCAGCAAGCATGGAGAGTGTGAGACGCACTCCAAATGAGATAACTACAAGAGTGTGTGTTAGAGTGAATATTAAAGTGTTAGTGTGTGTGTGTGAGCTTCTGGTGCTAGTGTGTTAGTGTACAGTGTCACAGTGTATGCATAAGTGTATGGTGTGTGTGTTAGAATGAGTTTACGTGTTAGTATGTGTGCATTGGTCTGGGTACAGGTGAAAAAATACTGCACCCAGGCACCACTAATCCTAGGTTCACTCCTGGCATGGGACATCAATGACATTACAGGACTCTTTTTGTCATAATAAAATAAATAAGAGAACAAGGGCCTATAAGGGCCAGAGTTAGGAGACCTTATCTGTAAATTCGTCTAATAAATTGTTACAGCTTCGGATTGTCAAATACTTTACAACTGAGGTTGCTTTACAGGGAGGTACACAGAGGTATGTTGAATGGACACAAGAAGTTGGCTGGCTGAGGGTGCTGGGATTTAAAAACCAAAGAGCTATTGCAGTGAGAAATCGCCCCAAGCTGCTAAGAGGCAAGATATAAAGCGAGGTCGACGTGAATACGAAAAGGGTCTCCCCGCATTACTTGCTATCGTTAAAGTAACTCATTCTTCTCATGGCCCACCCCGGTGCTGAGCAGGATCTCTAAGGACTGATATGCGGCAGCACTTCCTGGAGAACCTAATTATCACACTCGATGCCGGAATAATAATGCTCTCCGCTGAAGGTGCATAATTAGGCAAAATTGTTAGGGCCGTTTACCAAATCAACCTTTTTACCCTATGAGTGCCTGAGAACGCAAAGCCTGCAAAGTAATGAGCCATTGGCGCTGAGAGGGTTAAGAAGTGCACTTTACTTCCACTAGTTTATAGCTTTCCTACTCAATAAGGATCTTTATTCTAAAGCCCATACTTACAAAGGATTATAACGTTGGGTATTATGAATCCTGTATTTAATGGGGTTCTACAAAAGTTATTTTTAGCACTCTAATAGAAACATAGACTCTGCCGGCAGATCGGCCCCATTCGGCCCCCGTCTAGTCTAGTCTCTCCTGCTGTAAAGACTCAAACCTTAATCATTCGTTGGTCTCGTCTTAGACTCAGGAGCCGTATGCCTATCCCATGCATGTTGTTCTTTCTTTTATATATATATATATATATATATATATATATATATATAAAAAAAACCAGATACCTGGTCAGTCTAGGATACAGATATATATTTCATTTTCACAGGTTTTGGCACCGACCCCGTCCACATGGCCAGAAACGTAAGCCTTGATTTAGTGTTTGAACCTCATGACAAATTAATTTGTTACAGTGTATCAGCTGCACTTATTAATCTGTTATCTCGGTGATGGTATCTTTATAATTACTTTAGCAAGGAAAACCTGGAAAAAGAAATCATAGCGGCCTCTGCTGCCACAGATCAATATATGTGAAGAATAGGAATACGGTTACAGAATAATGTAACTGCCAGTCATATAATGAGTTCAAATATAGATATATATATATTATTATTTTATATATATATATATATATATATATATATACCGTATTGGCTCGGATATAGGCCGCCCCTGTATATAGGCCGCACCCTAAAAGTTTGGTGCTTTTTTAAAGAAAAAGGTTTTTTCTTTAAAAAAGCACCAAAAAAACATGCTGCCACTCTGTCGTCCCCCCCCGAGATATGCTGCCACTCCCCCACCCGAGATATGCTGCCACTGTCCCCCCCCCGAGATATGCTGCCACTGTCCTCCTCCCCCCCCCCGAGATATGCTGCCACTGTCCCCCCCCCCCGAGATATGCTGCCACTCTGCCCCCCCCGACTTACCAGAGCAGACTCCCGGGTGTCTTGCGGGGCCGGCGGGGGAAATCTACGCAATACGCGTATACAACTTCCGGTGCCGGCACTCACTCTTGAGGCAGAGGTAAAACGCATCGTCCGGACGGTGACCATCCGCACGATGCGCTTAGACAACCTCCCATGCCGGCACCCCCCCCATGGAAAGTTGCGGGGGAATCTGTATCCTAACCCCGCTGCCTGCCCGGCGCCCGAGACTGCATGTCACTCCCAGTAGCGTACCTAGTGGGGGGCGGGGGGGGCGGTCCGCACCGGGTGCTGCTCATCAGGGGGTGCCAACTTGCCGGCACCCGGCACCCCTCCAGAGACGGACAGCAATGTCCGCCGCTGGAGGAGCAGGCTCGCAAGGGAGCGGTATCGGAGGTCTTTAGCAGACCTCCGGCTCCCTTGAGTGATTTTAAGCCGGGTTCAACCCTTGAACCCGGCTTAAAACCACTCAACGGAGCCGGAGGTCTGTTAAAGACCTCTGATATCGCTCCCTTGCGATCCGCGCGGCAACAGCTGCTGTGCGCCGGGATTTGTTGTCAGATCCCGGCGCACAACACTGAAGCCGCGCCCACCGCCGTCCGTGACCTCTGACCCGAAAGAAAACTGAAGAACTGAAGAAGAGGGGCGAAGAGGAGGAAAAGAAGCTGTAAGGAGAAAAGAGGAAAGGTAGGAAAGCATTCAGTGAGTGAGAGTGGATTGGTATATGTGTGGATTGGTATATGTGTGGATTGGTATGCGTGTGGATTGGTATGCGTGTGGGTTGGTATGCGTGTGGGTTGGTATGCGTGTGGGTTGGTGTGTGTGTGGATTGGTGTGTGTGTGGATTGGTATATGTGTGGATTGGTATGTGTGTGGATTGGTATATGTGTGGATTGGTATATGTGTGGATTGGTATGCGTGTGGATTGGTATGCGTGTGGGTTGGTATGCGTGTGGGTTGGTATGCGTGTGGGTTGGTGTGTGTGTGGATTGGTGTGTGTGTGGATTGGTGTGTGTGTGGATTGGTATATGTGTGGATTGGTGTGTGTGTGTGGATTGGTATGTGTGTGGATTGGTATGTGTGTGGATTGGTATATGTGCGGATTGGTATATGTGCGGATTGGTATGTGTGTGGATTGGTATATGTGCGGATTGGTAAGTGTGTGAGAGTGATGGGTGTTATGCTGTACCATTTCCAATGTATTTTTCATTATATAATTATGCTCTAGTACATCATAACTCCCATCACTCTATACTGTTCCATACAGTGGCAGAGCTGGGAGACAGAGGCCTTGCACCCCCATCGCAGGACTCCTGAAAGGTAAGTGAACTTCAAAGTGGGAGAGGGTAGATAGTTAGGAGGGGGTAGATAGGGAGAAGGGAGTGAGACGGGGGATAGGGGGTAGATAGGGAGAAGGGAGTGAGAAGGGGTAGGTAGGACAAAAGGGAGTGAGAAGGGGTAGATAGGGCAATCATACTCCTATCATGCCAAGTCTGCGAGTACATCCTGGAATCTGGGTATGCCTGGGCATGATAGAAATGTGATTGCTGTTAACAATCATATATATATATATATATATATATATATATTGTTATTTAATTGTTTTGTCCTATTTTGGTGTGTTACTTACTTGAAATAAAAGTGTTAGATTTTTTTTTATGGTGTGGGGGGGGGTCATATTCGGTTTCGGCCAGGTAAATGCTGCATTTTCGGTTTCAGTCCAGAATTCGTTTCGGTGCATCCCTACTACTAATGAAGTGGTAGGCCTACACCACATCAATGTTTGGCTTAGTATATAGTGATAGGAGTTATGCTGCACTATTGTCAATGTCTGGCTCAATGTATAGTGATAGGGATTACGCTGTACCACCGTCAATGTGTGCCTCAGTATATAGTGATAGGTGTTATGTTGTACCACCCTCATTGTCTGCCTCAGTATATAGTGGTAGGTGTTATGCTGTACCACCGTCAATGTCTGCCTCAGTATATAGTGATAGGTGTTATGCTGTACCACCGTCAATTTCTGCCTCAGTATATAGTGATAAGTGTTATGCTGTACCACCGTCAATGTCTGCCTCAGTATATAATGATAAAAGTAAGTGTTATGCTGTACCACCTTCAGTGTCTGCGCCGGTATATAACGGTAGAAGCTATGCAGTTTTAAAGTGTGTTTGGGGGGGGGTGCCACATACAGGATCCGCCCCAGGTGCCAAATACTCTAGGTACGCCCCTGATCACTCCCATCACTGCTGTGTTCCAATGGCCCTTTATTACTCCCATCACTCCTGTGTTCCAATGGCCCTTTATCACTCCCATCACTCCTGTGTTCCAATGGCCCTTTATTACTCCCATCACTCCTGTGTTCCAATGGCCCTTTATCACTCCCATCACTCCTGTGTTCCAATGGCACGTTGTGTTCGCTGATCCAAGTGTAAGTTTAAAAGGCTGATTGATGGTTAGAAAACACTTTTGCAAAAATGTCCTTATTTTTCTAGATAGGGCAGCGTTGGGTCTATTTAGAAAGTAGTGAAAAGTATTGGATCTCAAGAAATTGTCCACTTTTTAAATAGTCTGTTTAGAAACATAATTCTTAGTACTGCTAAAAGTAGTTAATTCTTTAATCATTAAAAAAATGCCTAATTGGTAATTTTTTTCCGGAAACACTTAATTGTCATGTGACACTAAAGCAAGCACTGATAGGTTGCTGCCGTAAGAACATTAAGTTTATGTGATAATAAAATGATGAATCTACTATGGTTTATTTATCTAATAGGGCTAAAGAATATCCTCATTAAACTGGAAAAAAGCATCATTAGCGACGTTGTCTTTATCCAGCTAAATTCTGCTCGTGACCAATAAATGACTGGTTTGGGATTCTTGTCAGGCTTTTAATAAGATTAAATATAATGTGATTTAGCGATGGAGCCAAGACACTGAAGGATATTTTGTATGATTGAGCACCGTTAAGGAGGCTGACAAATAAGTGAGTGATTTACGCCGAGAGAGAAGACTTTCTTTGGGGCTTTTAACAAAGTTCTCTCAGATACCAGCGTGTGGACTACAACTCCCATCATCCGCACCTGATGTAGCTATGGAATACCGAAGTCGATGACGGCATATTCTTAAACCTCTAAAATTATGTCTGTTTATAGAAAATGATGAATTCTGCAAAAGTTTGGGTTTTCTGCAGTTTCATCTCTCCAGCGGATTCAGAATTTTGGAGTGAAGTCTGTTTCCATTGGTTCAGAATTCTGTTTCTAGTTGTTACCCAGGTTCCCAGATAATCCATGGGGTGAATTTACCCCCCACTTATATTATGCCTCCAAATAGTTGCCAAAAGAGGGACTATGTTTTCTCTACAATTTCATTAATAAACCCATTTTCTATACACATTATCGGGGCTTTTAGGCCTGTAGAACCCTGCGATGCCCATCGTACCCAGCAAACATTCAGGGGAGGAAAAAAAGGGCAGAGGGATTTGGTGCAAAAGAGGGACTGGCTAAACTAAACAGGGACTCTTGGGAGGTATCCATTATTCTTTGCACTTTGGGCCAAAGTGTGTTCAGGTCAGCATTTTCCTGACCCTTGCAGGGATGTCTTAGTTCATTCGTGGATGAGTAGTATCCTATCAGTAGGTCCGTGGCGGGAATCACCTTGCTAAACACTGCTTAGGCGACATGTCCCCCCTGAGCGCAGGGTAATGTCCAGGCGCGGCAGACAGTTGTGAAAATGAGCTGTGGGAATAATAGATTACAGACGAGGCTCCTGCTAATGGGGAACGTGGCTGGTTCATCTTTAACTCACATTTACGTGGATGCCAGCTTAAGGCGTCACTTTGCGAAGCCGTAACAGAGTTTTGTGTATCGCCCCCGCAGGGACCGTAATGAGTACGGGGAAGGAGGGGGGCGCCGTGCAGAAAGACCAGCGCTGATTATTGACAAGGAGAGAAAAGAATTCTAGATCTAAAAACAGAAAACAATAGGGTGTTAATTATTTAAGGAGGTTTATTATAATTGCATCCAGAATTCTTTTTTTATAATTCAAGAAAGGGAGTACGGGGGGGGGGATTATTTCAGAGGAGGAGAAATGTTAGAACAAGAGGTCATAATCTAAAACAAGAGAATCAGAGGCTTAGATGGAATGTAAGGGAGTGGTAGATAAGTGGAACAGCCTCCCATGAGAATTGGTAGAGGCCATATACAAAAAGAATACACAGAGTAACACTAGAGACTGGGAATTCTGAGGAAGAGGAGAAGGAGCCGGGAGGATGAGATGGAACGATGGAAGAAAAAGAAAGACATTCGGCTAACGTTCGGGTTCCGTCTCACAGCCCCCGGTGTCTTTAAATGTACTCGTTGGCGTGCGTTAGATTTGCATGCCGAGTCATTAATCGTGCGGGTGCTTTATCTACGCGCGGAAGAAAAATAAATGGCCGGAAGATTTAAGTTGAACGAAGAAATCCTGCAGCTATCGGAGCCGGGACACGGAATTTAAATGCGTCAAACTCTCCGAGGAGAGAAGAAACTGCTCGCAATGACAAGATGAAAGACTCCGCGGTCGGGTGAATGATGATGAAAGGGAGGAAAAGCGAGTCCAAAGTGATACTTTTACGAAGGAACACTCCGTAACACATGCCAGGTCATCCCGCTCACAGCTATGAATGCAGATCCGTCGCTTATCCTACATCTATACGCTAAATAAACCTACGTAATGGTGTTTATGGGTTAAAATAAGCAACATATGTGTATTAGAAGCCTCATCATGGGAGCAGCCATCTTTCTTTTGCATTCTCGGCAACAGTCCAGGCCTCCATTGATTTTTCTCCTCCCTGGGCCACCCTCCCATGTTCCCTGCTGCCTGCGAAAACAGGACAGCGGGACAGTGTCTGAAAATCAGGACTGTTGGGAAGTATGTTGAGGTTTGTGCCGTGGTAGCACTGATCTCCATTGCAGCTCCCATGTGGCCCCCTCGCGGCGCTCTGAAGCTGGGAACCGCATGGAGTCTGACCACGGCCACTTCTGGGACACACCCCTTTCTAACAGCAGCCCCTCCCCTTCCTGACTCATGCCACGCCCCACAAACCAGGTCCCCAGATATATACACCTGAGATGTTGGGAGTAGTTGTGTATTTTAATTTATTTTATTAAAATGATTTAATTTGACCGATTCACAAGTAGCTATGTCTGTTCCCCAACTAGCTGGTTTGTAACTTTTTTTTTAATTTCCCCGCAGAATATCGTGGCCCAGTAAGAGTTAAAAATAGAAATAGGAAAAAATAAATAATAAAAAAAAAAAGTCATCATCTCAGATGGGCCTCTCTGCTCAGCTAATCTGTAACTGTCAGGAAAATGTGTTTTTTTCCCCCCTCTTCCATACTATTAAAAGGCGCATGCTACGGCTGTGCAGCCATGCGTTCAGGTTGAGCAGTTTCCATGACAACACGTCAATCTGCCCTTGTCCCCCCCCCCACTACACCACCTGGATCCCACCGGCAAATTGCATCCACTCATTACCCAGAATTTATATAATATATTTTATAATATGTTCAGTATCAGAACTTCAATGAAAGTTTACAATTTGCCGGACCAACATCGCGTTGGGAATTATATAGCGCTCTATTCAATGTTAGATTCATGTCCTTTACAACTAAAATTACATGCAATTTTAGAATCTTTTTCAGCTTTGAATGCATTCCTGCGTACAAACCGTTGACGGCGCGGAATTGCCTAAGAATTTGTTTTCACTTTTATTTCTAGAAATTACACATATAATAAATAATAGGTATATATATATATATATATATATATATATATAATGTATCATTTCAAGACTACTGATGTGTTAAGAAAAAAATTTTAAGAGAAAAACGCGTTTCCGCCGGAGAGGGATTTTCAGACATCCTAAATTTCTTAGGCAAGTTGGACAATTGGATCGAGGATTAATTGCGTCTATCAGCCAATAGCAGAACGGATCAAGAGATCAGTTCGAAAGAAAAATAATAAATAAAGAAATAAAATCTGTACTTAATATCAAAATTCCAGGGAGGCAAAATGAATCGCCAAACGCACAGAAGGCAGCCGACAGTATGAAGAGTTTAGAATTTGGACTCCAACAATGCCCTCCATGCTATAAAAATCCTAATGGGGGTATATATATCATGTCAATCTGCCCTTGCCCCCCCTACACCACCTGAATTCCACCAGCAAATTGCATTCACTCATTATAATATATATATATATCGTATATATATATATATTATATATCTATCTATATATTATATAGAAATTACTTTGATGCAATCACATAGCAGTCAACTGAATAATATATTGTAAGCTCCCTAGAGCAAGACTCTCTTCTTCTCTTGTAACAGTATGTCTTATTTTTATCCATGTTATTGCTAATTGCGTAAATTAGTCATTTTGTAATTTGATTGTTAATTATCTTTTCTCCTATTGTAACAGCGCTGCAGAATCTACTGATACTCTGTTAATAAAAAGGATAAGGGCGTATCTGCCGGTTATCAAAAACGACAATAAATTTGGTATCGCTTACAGGATTATTAATGAAGACTAAGCCCTTATCAGCTGTCATAATTGCGTTATGTGAGATAAGAATACATTTTGATCGGGAAGACGGTTCTCGGGGAATCTTTCTCTTTTTTGGTCCAATGAGCAAACGTTTCCGGTAGACTGCGCTAAAACAGATTAGAGCGCTCCCGATCAAACCCAACACCGCTAATTGCTCGGCGTGGCATTCTTCCTGCTTTGATCAATCTGGTAAAGCTTTCCCCGCCAATACTAACAAGCAGATTATATTGTTAAGTAGACCACAGAATTGGACTGGAATCCAGAAATACGAAAACTAACAAGTCGTAGAGTTATCATAAATAATTCTTATGAATGGCCATTCTCTTTTCTTTTTAATTAATACAAATTCATAAAATTATGCGATTTTGACTTCTCTAATGACGGGATTACAGTAATGTAGGTCGTCGTTGACAAACACCTGGTTTTATCTAATTTTGTGCCCTTTATCTGCAGACCTGGAGCCGCCGTTGCTGTCAGTCATGTGATATTTTGAGTGACTTTCCCTGCATAAACAACACACTGAGCTGATGCTTTATGGCAATGCTAATGAAGTCCGTTCCTCCATAGACTTTCATTAGTCCGAGAGTCCGCCTGGTTAATTGAGACCAAGCCTCTCTATAGTTCCCCACAGGAAGTATGATAAGGCGTCGGGGAGATTGGGCACAGATAACTGAGCGAAAACTCATACTAATGGCAGTTGCCTAGAAACATTATGAAAAACATTATGTTGCGGGTTCCCCTATAGCAGGACCCCCTTTTTAATAAGGTGTTTTCCTTCTGATTTAGGTAGAAAGTATGAGCGGCTTCTCTCATAAAAGAGTAATCCAGTATTTGTGTTTTATCCACTATTTTGAGGTTCCCATTCATTCAGGCTTTTCCAAGGACGTAAAAAGGAGATAACTTTTTTTTTTTGCTTTGTTTTCATTCTGAGCGTCGACATCATTCACCGAAATAGCCACTCGAAGCGGACTCTTAGCTAAAAGAGATTGGGCTGCAATACTGATGTGGTCGCGTTCGGAAAAGCTTTAAACTACTACATTAAATTGAGAGTTCGCTAATAACATGGCAAGTGCATTGCAGAAAATTGCAGGTCCCAGGGCACTTAAAAATCTCTTTTCTAAATGGATCTTTAGCACTGCCGAGGCTGAGAGATAGCAGAGATGTTTTAACCACTTTATGGCCAGAATTTTATTTTAGGTACTCACGGACCACGTTAAAAAGCCACTAAATTAAGGCGGAGGATTGATACCCACTTATCAATTGATTTTTGAAAGCACGTAGAGGTCCATATATTGAGCAGGGACCTCCCAACCCATCCAGATGTGATTTACTACTTATAATGTCCTTTTCACCAATTGAACGGCGCTACGGAATATGATGGCGCTATATAAATTAATCAATAAAAAAACCCTGAAATGTTTCACATTTTGATTTGCCAGTTGAATTGCCCTCGCTAATGGAATTCTAGAAGTTGGAGAAGATGCTGTTCATTAAAGCAGTTGAGGTTGATTGTTGGCACGACGGAAGGTGGCTGCTCAATTTTGGCAGTTGGTGGCACACCAAATCACTGATGTGACATGCTTGTCATTTTTATTCATTTTCATTGTTATTACCTTTTTATTTATATAGCGCCAACAATTTACGCAGCGCTTCTTACAATACATTTATTCAAGGGATATGACAAGGCTTGAACTGACAGACAAAGACAAACCGATACATTAGGTAGAGAGGGCGTCCTCGCATGCTTACATTTGATGCTTCCTATGAATGACATGATGGACGGTGGGGTGTTTGCTGGAGTCTCTAGCGATGTATTCTGGCCTAGGGGGCAAAACCGGCAGGGAGGGGTTCAGATCACTGGTTTATATGGCAGTTGGAAGGGAGCTCTCTGATCTCCACAACTGGTATTTGTGCTTGGGATACAATGTCATATACCGGTGCTCTGCAGTAAGGATGGCGTCCATGATGGGGGACGTTGGGTGCGCTGCCCTGGATCAGGCCTGGGTAAATATGGCTTTCGATGCCTCTATAGCACGCTGATAATCAGCGTTTATGATTCTGGCGGGCTCTGTGACATACATAGGAATGGATATTCTGATCCTGGCAGTTGGAGCTGCTGCCTCGATTTTTATTCTGGCAGTTGGTAAAAAACGTTTACCGCCTCTACCATATGCAAATGCTAGTCCTGGTCGCCTTTAAAGGACAGCCACTCAGCTCTGTTCATGCTCCAACCTATCTAAACCATTACCACATCATTTTTAATATATATATAATATATGTATCAGTAGCATGTAGGATGTCAACTAATTACCAATTCTAGAGAAAGGCTATTGTATATAAAGTATTTCCTATCTGTAAAGTTACATTGATAAATACAAGTGACCCCCACTTCAGAAAGAATCCAACATTGCTTGCCTAAATACCTTTTAAAGAGTCGCGTCTATTTATAAAATCTGCGTGTTTCCATAAAAAAAAACCTCAATTTTGCCTATATTTGTCTTTCAGTGAAAGGAATTCATTGGAATTACGATAGTAAGGAGGTTAAACACGTTTCAGGCAACAAAAGAATTTAACAATTTAGGATTTGATGAAGAGGGTCGGGGAAATAATAATAAATAATAAAAAAAAAAAAACTATTTCTAAAATGAGATCCAAGACTGGATTTGTCAAAAGAACGAAAGGCAAAAGAGATAAAAGCATCGTTGCTGAAACAAAGCAGCCGAAAAGAAAAGATGTTGTGACACACAGAGGGAAGAAGGTTGTACCGACGGAGTAGTTGGCCTGGGGTTTCTGTAATATTTTCCCAGCTCATAATGACTCCTCTGGTATCAATTAAACGGTGACTTTGATATAAATTGCTTGCTGCGTTATTCCTTTCTTGTCGTGTTTGAGATTTTCTAAGGTTCGTTAGCACTGCGTCTGGATGCTAATAAGCTAAAAAAAATAAACTCTCAAAAACTCTGTGCCAGCAAACTGGAACGGTTACAATCTTTCTACTTCGGCACAAGCGGCAAAACCCGGAGGCCCTTTTCTATTCCAGACTGTGGCCCCAGCGCACAAAGCAAGAGCCATAAATGCTTCAGCAAACCAAGACATTTTGAACAATGCTCTGCTTCCAACTTTGTGGTAACAGTTTGAAGAAGGCCCTTTCCTATTCCAGCGTGACTTCATAAAGCAAGCTCCATAAAGACATGGGTTGGATGAGTTTGGGGTGGGAAGAACTCGACCGGCCGCACAGAGCCCCGACATCAACCCCAGCGAACACCTTTGGGATGAACCGGAACAGAGATTGTGAGCCGGGGTCTCGTCCAACATCAGTGCTGGATCTCACAAACGCTCTACTGGATGAACGGGCAAGAAATCCCACAGAAACGCCCCAAAATCTTACCAGAAGAGTGGAGGCTGTTATAGCCGCAAAGGGGGGGGACCAACTTCATATTAATGTCTATGTATTTAGAATGCGATGTCATCAAAGTCCCCGTTGGTGTTATGGTCAGGTGTCCCAATACTTTTGTCCATATAGTGTAAATATGTGTGTGTGTGTGCACGCTTTCTTCGTTAGCGAGGCTGTCAGGGCTGTCTCTTTAACAGGGACACTTGGCAGGTATGATATGATAGCAAATGTGACATCAGGTTTTATTGAATGAAGGCATTAGGCGTCCCTTTCGGCACAAATATCAGCTGGTTATCATTTAATGATTAGCTGAGAGTGTCAGCAAATTGATTAATCATTTGGTTGCTAGGATATGTAATAGGTGAAAGGACACGTTGCTACGCTCCATAGGGACTCCCGTATGGACAATATCTGCGGGCAAATCATCGCTCGAGTTCCTATGGTGAAACCGGCTTCCAGTATAAAAATTTGATTAGGTGTCAGGTGAGTGTTTCTGCGGAGGCAGAGATTAAAATGTTATGTTACGCTTTGCTAGGTTTTATTTTCAGGGTAATTAACACGTCAGACCTCATCCGGCATTGAAATGTTGCTTTTTTCTTAAATATTAAAACTGTATATTATTATTTATTTTCCGATTTTTTTATGCTGTAAAGGTGAATGCCGTTCAAACTAATTATCTATATTTACACAAACAATTCTGGTGTGAAAATCGGGGCGCTCTATTGGTTTTCACAGTAATTACTCCGGATGTAACGCTTTTCCCCAGAATTGTAGATTATTAAAACAATTTATTTTTCTGTTTTGACTCTTTTGTAATGTATTCCTCATAGGGGTTTGGGGCCAAAATGTGCACGAATTTGAAATAAAAAACATATATTTTGCCAAATATATGCACTTTGTGTAAATGGGCGTATTTTTCAAAGGAAGAATAATAAAAACTAAAAAAAAGATAAAAAAAAAAGTGAAAAACAAAAATGTAAACCCAAATTTTACTTGCTTTCCAGCTGAGCTGTAGCTAGAGCTCTTGCCGTCCAATAGGATTATGTATAAAATGCTGGTGCAAATTTTCATTGGTTGCTATGGTGATAAAAATCAAATTTTAAACTTTGCACCGTAATCAGTTTTAATAGATAAACCATACTTTGGATTGTGTATTAAATTTAACCAAAAAAGGAGATTTTGGACACAGTGGGCGGTCACGCTGGTGTTGTGGACGGTCCTACTGATGTCAGTGGGCGGTACTGCTAATGTCAGTGGGCGGTACTGCTGACATCAGTGGGCGGTACTGCCGATGTTGTGTGCAGGGCTAGCACTAGTCTCACACACAGGAAGACACCATTGTTTTAGTGGACCTGATTGTGGACCTGATTGGCCAATAAGCCAATCTGCCTCAGTTATGCACCCAATGGGCTACCAACCTCCCCCCCCTTGAACAGCCACCATAGGCTAGTCTAGGCCATTGATATTTTCATTGGTTTATTTGTCTGTTTGTCTTAGGAAGAAGACCCAATGGGATAGAAGTGTTGGCCTTTCATATTAATCATGTAAAATTTAATTTTTGAAAATTTTATTTTGTAATTTTTTTTTTTTTTTATTACAGCTGGGAGATTCCTGGCAAATTCTGTACTTCTGGCAGCTATTCTAAAATTATATATATATATAAAATTTTTGGCTTAAAAGCTATATTTTTCACAGCAGAGCTGATTGTATCAAATTTGGTCTAGAATCAGTCTAATTAATTTAAATCCCTGAGTCAACTGACCTTAATTTCCCATCATTTTTCCCATTTAGACACTTTTGCTCTCAATGTGTTTTTGCTCCATAAATATTTACCATTTAACAACCCCCATTATGAAAACCTCAGCAGTCTCTTTATATATGAATTGCAGTCAGTAGCAATCTGCAATGGAAAATTAACCCTCTGTGAGTTGGAAATAGTCCACAGACTCATATTGAATTGCGGGAAAGCTTGAGATCCGTCCACAAATCACAATCATTATGAAGAATAAACAGCGTATTTTGCTGCCTCAGGACCTTTTCTCAAACGCCTTGGGCTTCTGGTTAAAAAACTGAAATTGAACCTATTTTTACTCCTACTATTACTGTACAGTACCTGCCAAGTTGCCTGAGGCTCATAACGCTTCCAACCCAAAACATGAAGAATGATTAGTGTGTTTTTTTGTCACTATGAATGCAATTATTTGTTGAGCACGGGGCAACACAAAAAGCAATCAGGTCAGGATTATTGGTAGGGAGTTTAAAAATGTACCTTTAAGAATCTTATCGGTTTGCCCTTTTTATTTAAAAAAACACTAATATAGAAATAATTTTTCAGCAGATCGGCCCCATCCGGCCCCCGTCTAGTCGCCCGTTTCGCCTGTTGTAAAGACTCAGACGTTAATCAGTCGTTGGTCTCGATTTAGATTCAGGAGCCGTATGTCTATACCATGCATGTTTAAATCCCCTCACTGTATTATCCTCTACCACTTCTGCTGGGTGCCTGTTCCACTTATCAACGACCCTCTCAGTCCTTGGTCAAACAAAGGGCTGCATTTTACAATTTATTAATTTATGTCAATTATTATACAACAAAAAAATGAAAGTATTGTGATGAGACTTATTTATAAAGTTTAGAAGATTCTGTCCTTTGTTTTTCTTGCCATTCCAAACATGACAATTAATGCGGCAAAAAGCACAGAAACATAAATAAAGCACTACAATGTGAAAATTTACAAAAAATGACGTTGGTTTCACAAATAAATTATAGTTATGGATTTTACCAGTTCTGACTCTTTTTAAGCTATGAGAGGTCCTCTATTTTGAAAGAAGAGATCTAAGATTGACGACCGTTAAAGAAAATAAGTGGAAGCTGGGACATCATCGAGTTTGATCCAAAGTCTCCGGAACACTTTCCTCTTATTCAGGGGAGGGGTGTAGTATTTGGCCACACGCATTCAATCCCCACCCCATCTGGGTGGTCCCACCCAATAAAGGTTAGCCCCACCCCCAGAGACACCTTGCCCATCCCCCTCACAAAGCAATTACCCCGGAATACATAGAGCTTTGAGGAGAACTGAAATTCCCAGATAGGAAAGTAGTTCTCGCCTCTTATGAACTCCCATTCCTATGATACATACATATTATATACATATAACCCATACCCACAAAGTGGGCGGGGCCTCACACTCTGGATGACTCTGCAGCATTGAGTTCTAGGCTACCCGGTACAGATACTGGGTAGTTTGGAGCTCATTTAGCACCGTTTAGGCTGTGTGCGCCTTAGACATTGACGGTTAAAACGCAAAGCTGCCTGCACACGCTGTAATGCACCGGCAGTATTGTAATGCTCGAATTTGACGGGACTGGACCTACAAAACGCGACTGTCCCGGGATATTTGGGACTGTTGTATAACACATTTTTAGGCATGGTGAATGACGGTGGGGCCCTTCAAGATGATTTAGGTATTCCCCTTATAACTGTGTAGCAAGGCAGAGTTACTTCATGATGCTTGTATGCGGGGCCCCCGCCTGCAGCACAGGGGTGTATGAGTGTAATGGCCGGCCTACCAGGCCTGAGTCCTCCAGTCTGTCACAGGGACTATTGTCTGTCAGAAAGCCAATTCTTACCTGATATGACGAGCCTTCTCTGCTCTCTAGCAGCGGTCAGCATGCGCAGGACACGGCACTCACTCTGCCGCCACAGGACACTGACTGTGAAGCAGTCTCACTGGCTCCTCTATGCTTAGAACACTCCAACTTGCCCCAGGAGAGCCTCACAAACAGGGGCAGCACTAAAATATAATCAGGGCATGATTTGGGCCTAGTTCTGAACTTCTTCCCTCAAACATCTCTCTCATGTTCTGCCTTCCAATCACCTACAGTAGCTCACAGAGAAAATCTGCCTCCTGATTGGTGAGGATGGTCACATGTCCAGCTTGCAGGCATAGATGTGGCAAACAGGCTGCTCCTCCATTTTGAGCCCTGGCAGTGGATAGACAACCTGGTCAGTAGGAGCAGCAATAAAACATGTAAGTGAGAACATATATAATAATTAATATTATAATAATAATACAAATAATAATAATATATTATATTTTATATATAAATATGTCCCTGAGTCTCAGGGTTTTTGCCCCAATCTCAGGGTGAAGGGGCAGATTCTCAGGGTCACACAGTCTAGAGATGACTCCTTCCTGTCTCCCCCGATCATATATAAAACTACCAGTTGGTGCTTTTGCTCCTAAGATGTTATGGTGGATATTCCTGCTTGAATGTAGGTGCCTCAATTAAGTGTATCTTTAAATAATGACAAGTCAAGGTTTCCATGGTATTAGAGCCATAATGGACTATTAAAGGGTTAATATTTTAGGTCTGAGGGTCCTCTCCTCCCAGGTGTGCTTGTAAACTAAATCTGTTAACAATCCTTTTTACTAAAAAGGGCAAAATTCCAGGTAGCTTGGAATATAAATCCCGCGGCGCTTTACGACACAGTACGATGTTTAGACGCCACGTTGTAATTTTTTATAATTGGGTTTGTAAATCTGAAGCTATTAAAAGTTAAATATCAATAAAACAGTATATATACGGTATACAAACACAATGATTATTTTAATATATTGTAAACCCTTGGAGGTAGAGAACTGAAGAATTAATAAACCTCCTATTTCTTCTGGATTACACTGAATATACTTGATAACTAAAATATACATAGACCTATATATATATATATATATACACACATATATATATATATATATATATATATATAATTTGTATTATTATTTATATATATATATATATATATATATATATATACGGTAATTATTATAATTTACATATTGTTTTATTTTTATTTATGTATATATATATTTTTTTTTTATAATTTATATAATTTTATTATAATTTATATATATAATTTTTATTATTTTTATTTATGTATACTGTATATATATAAATTGTATTATTATTTCTATATATATGATTATTATTATTTCTACATATATATAATTTTTATTTATGTATATATATATATATATATATATATATATATATATAAATGTATGTATGTGTAACATTTATTTATATACTGAATTCCAGAATACCTGCATAAAAATTTCTTTTGGCTGTATTTTATCAAAGCTACACAAAACAAATAATATATATATATATAAGCTTGTCTTATGCGAAATTTCTCAAGGGATTGTAGCAAAGGGGAAGAAAATTTGTTTTTTTTTGAGTATTTATACAATCCCTGCTTTAAGAAACAAGGTGGCCTAAGGCTACCTCCTACACAGGAGGCTCCAGACCAAAGCCTCAGTAAGCCTTTTTAATTGCATTGGAGTTCAGAATATATGCATGAAGGTATTTAAATTCCCAGCTTGAAAACACATGGTGCCGGCCCGGAGCTAGAGATTCGCACTCACCTTTCAGAGTCATCTTTAAAAATGCAACCTTTTGGATTTTTGTTCTTAGCGATTCTCAATACAAATCACAAAAGAATCGTTTCTTCGACAAGCGGACCATAATTTCGTTATGAGAGAGCAAATGTCAGTGGTTTAAAAAAAAAAAAAAGACTTGTTTTTAATATAATGATATCCAAAGGGTAATTGTATTTTTTTTTTGCCAAAAGTACCCAGAGGTTACGAGATAATTTATAAAAAAATGTGTGCAACTTTTTCTTAGGTAATTAAAAATTGAAAAATAAAACTATAAATTGATCATTGCTGGTAATTATCAGAAGGGAACCAAACTCTGAGATCAATTTTATCTTTATCTTACATTTATTAAACTTGTAATTTTTTAACATTAACTTTAATTAAACTTTAATTAAAATTCCTTGTGCATTAGAGATGTTGCTAGGCTCATATATGTATCCTTCTCAAAAAACATTAATGACTCACACGCATGTAGCAGAAACATAAACAGACACACATTACATCTCTTCCACCTTTTCACACGCCGTTCAAGAAAAGCGGTAGTCCCATGGAATAAATATTTATTCTCCCCGAGCATAACCCCCAGCGCTGTATACAGTAATAGCCCCCCCAGCACTGTATACAGTAATATAACCCCCAGCACTGTATACAGTAATATAACCCCCAGCGCTGTATACAGTAATAACCCCCAGCGCTGTATACAATAATAACGGTGACTAAAAAACTTGGTTTTATCTCCCAATAAACTCCCTTTTATCTGCAGACCTGGAGCCGCCATTGCTGTCAGTCATGTGATATTTTGGGTAACTTTCCCAGCTCAAACACCACACTGAGCTGATGCTTTATGGTAATGCTAAACTTAGGTAAACTATGCCCCTCCGTAGACCTTCATTAGTCAGAGTATCAGTCTAAGACTGAGTCGTTCTATTGTTTACCCCAGGCAGTACGATGATGAGTTAAGGTGTTACTCATTACTATATAAGCAACGAGGCTCCGGATTACAATATTATGTGTTGTTGTCTTTGTAGCCCGCTGAGTGAATGTTTCATTTTGTTTATATATTGGGGGTATTGTGACAACAGCCAGCTTATTGTAAGTTGTCTCCGGTGTATCTTAAGATTCCAGCTGGAAATATTTCAAGCTTTGCCTTGTCTAGACATTCTGTAATAAAACAATTGGAAACCCGCCAAATACAGTTAATGGATCTGTGGTCACTGCGCCTGTCTTCGGCGCATTGATTTTTGTGGGTGATTTTTGGAATAAAGCACAGCCGACGACAATGTAATTAAAACAATTTTATAACCACACAGGACGCAAAATATTTAAAATAAGGAGGACCCTGGAAGCCAGGTTCTGTTACTGATCACTTTTCCTAATATCATTGAGGATTTTTTATTAAATGCAATAGGTTCCATGTATCTCTACCCACATCCAAGAAATGGGAAACAAGAGTACGTAAAAAAAAAAATGCTAAATTTAACTTTTATTTTCCATTTCGAAACAGCATGTAGTTGCATTGGATTCCATCTTCCCGGATAATCTTCCCAAATCCTCACCGGGTGCATCTTTTCCATAGTTATTATAATCATGGATACCGTAGTTTATTCTACACCTTCTACAACGTTTCTGAGTAAGAAGACAGAAGGTGGTCAAACACACAATCAAAGAGAAAACCGTTTCCTTACTGGGATTGATTGCCAGTAGCTTCAAATGACTCCAGGGCAATCGATTTCAGGTTGTTGACACTTCTGTGCCCTAAAGCTGTGTATATTTTCTTGAAAATCCAGTACACTTGATTAAGAAGTATCATTTTGGATGCGTAACCTTACATTTATCTATGTTATATCCAAATATCCCATTTTCCACTCGGTCCCAAAATTTTCCTGATGAGAATGCAGAACACCGGTCATCAAAAATGCTCAAAGAATACAACATTATACAATTACAATTTCATGTGGAAAGATAAAGACAATTATTAGTTCAAATGCAATACTATATATATCAATAGCCTGGCTACCTGAAGGAGAATCATGGGAGTTGGGAGGGGAAAATATATATATAATAGGCAGCTGCCTATGGTGCTGACCTGGTAGTGGTGCCACCATGAAGTTTTCTTCTACGTTAAACATCAAATACATATAGTTGGGAAGCCCTGAAGCAGGGGCGTAACTAGACGCCTCAGGGCCCGGGTGCGAGAATCTGTTAAGGGCCCCCCCACCCCCTCACCCCCCCCAAAAAACATGATTTTTACCCAACAATTTTTTTTCAACTAATTCAACAAATTCAATTTACATATTGAATCATATCTGTAAAAAAATCAAAGAAAAAGGGGCGCATGTACAAAGGGCATAATCCAGGGGTGTCCAAGTTTTTTCTGCAGTGGGCCACTTCATCAGAATTGTATACGTGCGCGGGCCGCACTCATTTTTCACTGTGACAAAAAATATGGCCTTTAATAAAATATGCAGATTAAAATAAAGTAAAATGACACAAAACCTTTACTCTTCCTCTCACTGATTTCTGGGCCTTGAAAGTTTTGCGACTACAAATTCAGGATTCCCTAGATTTATTCTAGGGATGAACTAAAATGAAAATTCTGGACCAAAACATTCAGGGTTCACTTAGCCAAAACCGAAAATGACCCCCACCTTTAAAAATAATAATAAAAACTCACATGTTTAATAAAAGTAGGTAACACACAATTGGACAAAATTAGCAATATGACTTGGCATGATAGGAGTGTGATTGCTAACAGCAATCACACTCCTATCATACCCAGGCAACCAGTAAATGCTGGTACCTAGGCATGATGGGACTGTGCTCGCTGTGATTGCTGTTAGCAATCACACTCCTATCATGCCAAGTCAGCCAGTACATGCTGGTACAGGGTGGCTGTAAGCGATGTGCAGACCCCATACTGCTGGCAGTATCACTACACAAGGGGGGCAGCTAGCTAGGTTTCAGCATGTACTGGCTGACTTGGCATGATAGGAGTGTGATTGCTAACAGTAGTCACAGTCCCATCATGCCTAGGTTCCAGCACTTACACATCCATCCAGTAAATGCTGGAACCTAGGCATGATGGGACTCTGATTGCTATTAGCAATCGCACTCCTATCATGCCAAGTCAGCCAATACACGCTGGTACAGGATGGCTGTAAGTGATGTGCAGACCCCATACTGCTGGCAGCATCAATACACAAGGGGGGCAGCTAGCCAGGTTTCAGCATGTACTGGCTGACTTGGCATGATAGGAGTGTGATTGCTAACAGCAATCACAGTCCCATCATGCCTAGGTTCCAGCACTTACACATCCATCCAGTAAATGCTGGAACCTAGGCATTATGGGACTGTGATTGCTGTTAGCAATCACACTCCTATCATGCCAAGTCAGCCAGTACATGCTGGTACAGGGTGGCTGTAAGTGCAGACCCCATACTGCTGGCAGCATCACTACACAAGGGGGCAGCTGGCCAGGTTTCAGCATGTACTGGCTGACTTGGCATGATAGGAGTGTGATTGCTAACAGCAATCACAGTCCCATCATGCCTAGGTTCCAGCACTTACACATCCATGCTATCACACACACACACACACACTCATTTATTCATATAATCATTAATTCACAGATTCATTCCCTCAATCACACACACTCATTCAAACACCCTCCCCACCCCCTTACCTGCACTGCATCTCCCTTCGATGCCGCTCACAGACTTCAGCAGGGGGCGCGGCCTCCCTCTGCCTTCTCTGCTAAAGCACAGAGGAAGTAGGAAGTCACGTGAACTCCGCTTCCTCTGTGCTGTCCAGAAGACCCTCCCACAAGTAAGTAGCAGGGCTTGAGGTGCGGCTCGTGTAAGATCGGTTGCCCTGGGCCGCATGTTGGACGCCCCTGCCTTATTTAAAAAAAAAAAAAAAAAACTTAAAAAAGATTTCGGGCGGCCCCTTGGCTTGGGCCCCCCTGCCGCCGGGGCCCGGTCGCAGTCGCGACCCCTGCGACCCCGGTAGATCCGCCACTGCCCTGAAGTCATTGTTCTCCTAGGGGACCAGAAATCTCGACTTTAAGCTTCTATGCGGTTCAAAGAAGGATTCTGGGAGTTGTAGTTCTTCAGCAAGTGAAGAAATGGAAGTTCCCTACAATGTACATTCTTCACCCTTTTATAGACCTATGTTTACTATCATTGAGTTGTATTCTAGATGCACTTCCTATGACCTCAGTTTGGCGATGAGACATCTGTAACCGATAACAGGTCATAAAACTTGGTGTCCCATCACACCATTTCCCTGCTGTGTTATTCTTAGGAAAGTGATCTTCTTTTGTTCCTTTTATCAACACAATAAAGGGTACAATTTATAACTTTTACCTAACGCACCAGTAATTCACTCAGATGGCGTGAAAATTTCAGTCACGTTCCTGAGCCTCCTCTTTCATTTCAAGGTCTGTTAGAAATCAATATCTATCTAGAGGATAGAAGTTTATGGTTTCTCAGAAAAAGACCCAAGGGGCCTTGGAGAAACCTTTCCCCCTCAGCCTGTGCTCTCTGCCACTTAAATTCGGCAACAAGAGCGGAACTTTGGGTAGATATAGTGGATTATGATAATTAAATGTCTTAAAGGATTGTGACATTACCAGTCGGAATGAATGCAGAAAACGGAAGATTAAACGATCAGGATAAGAAACAATTTTGCCTCGGATTAACCTCAGTTAAACAATGTAGCATGTGGTGGCTGGAAGTAGATGCAAAAAAACGTTGGCTGTCAAGGCGTTAAAATTCCTGCAACAAATATTCTTTTTGCAACCCTAAGTAGGTCATTTTGCTTGAAAATAGGAATTTCGGTTGGCCTAATACTACATAGGCAAATGCAGCAATGTGTTCATCATGATGATGTCATGGTGATGTGATAATTGTTCAAGGGAAGATGGAAATCTTCAAGTAAGGCGTGATCAGGGATTCTTCATAGTTGCCCAGATAAAAAGCACAAAAAATAAAAAAGATGAGGTTTTGCACCATTTTCTGATCTAGGGGACTTATTCAGAAAGTTAGAACCATAAGGGATCTTCTGATTAGCTTATTGAATCAATGGGTTCCTTTGATTCGTGACTCCTTGGGTTTTATATTACAGTGGTTTTCAAACCAATCCTCAAGTGCAACTAACATTCCATGTCTCACAAATTTCACCAAGTTTACATTGATTACCTTATTGGGTAATCCAGAAACTCTGCACAGCTGGCGGTTCTAGAGCAATGGATTGGCAGCCACTAATGCAATATTGAAATCCCTTGAACTATATAGTGTTGTGAACCAATAACAAATAACACAAACATTAATTGGCAACTCCTATAGAGGCGCTTATCTGGTTACTCTTCCACGACACTCATAGATGGTCACTAATGGCCATCACCATCATATGCCTTGTCTTGTTTAACATTGGATGAGTGCAATCTGCCCTCAACTTCTGCAAACCTAAAAAACTCATCCCAACCCAACACAACACATGGCTTACAATTTAATGCCATTTATCATTCTTCATTAGTATTTTGTCTCATCGAACCTTGTATTTAGAACTCTTGGCCAGGGTTCCAAACATGGCGCCATCTGCACAAATAGTCTATTTGTTGCCACAAAGACTGCTTCACTTTTGGAACCTTGTCTCTCAAAAATACTCTCAAAAAGTTACAGAAGACATGTGAGGGTATGTTCAAAAACTACCTTTTTACACTGATCACGGAAAAGTAGACATAGTCTTGTGGAAGACTAAGGGGTATGTTGTCTTCTATACCCACACTTCACCCCAAATCGTGGCTTCTCTTTACCTCATCCCATTCCCATCTGGAAGTCATTGGAACCTAGTGTCGATCAAAAGCCTAGTAGTATCTACCCTTGAATCATTAAGATGACCATTGCTGTTATGTCAAGTCTTCTTTTTATTATCACAAATGTAGCATTTTCTTCGAGCAGCTATTATAACAACAAAAAGCTAATGAAACTGAACCAGAAACAAGGAATGACTATTTCAAAATGTCTAAATCTCTTCCAAACTGATATCTATCAGCCTTTTTCTTTTGTAATGTTAGGAGTTTCTGATATTAAGGAAGATTCCAATAATTACCTTACGCTGTGTAATTATTCTCTATTATGTAATCATAAGGTTGATCTTGCACTGTAATTGTCTATTATTTCTAATTGAGGTAAGAGGTGGATAATTGCTATATTGATCACGACAAAGATGGGTTCGTTGAGGAGGTAATGCCTGCAGAAAAAAAATAATGTCCCTCTAGTATTATTAAGACTGTAATGTTTTGAAGTC
This sequence comes from Spea hammondii, assembly GCA_029215755.1. Taxonomy (NCBI): domain Eukaryota; kingdom Metazoa; phylum Chordata; class Amphibia; order Anura; family Pelobatidae; genus Spea; species Spea hammondii. The sequence goes on from JARDYJ010000004.1 coordinate 3,025,686, forward strand.
TGTCCTTAAGACACATTAACAGCAATATTTAATAAATGGTATCTACTACAGCCATGAAAGGAGGGGATTGTATGTACTGTCTACTGTTATAAAAGCATAAAAACAACTAAAAAACCATATTTAATAACAACATCAACAACAATTGTATGCAAACATATTAAAAGTGATTATTAGGAATTGCATGCGCCATTCCACTCGGTTCAACTGCTCAACATTTAAAATGTATCTTTATTATTATTATTATCTCTTTATAAATATTATAATTATTTATTAAATTATTCAATAATTTGATACTATATATTTTTTTATTTTCCAAAAGATTAGCATTTTTTTTAATATGTTTATCCAAAGTTTTATTAGACTAAAAATATGTAATACATTTTTTTATTTGTGAAAATTAAACCTGCTTAAAATACACCTGTTCTGCCCATAAATTATAAAATTAGAAATGTTGGTAAGTGGCCAGTGCCAAATTGTTCCTCATATTCTCATACCAACATTTTTTGTTAGGCATGAATCCAATTCTTTAGAGTTCTTCAGGACATCGTAGCTAACAAATCCATTCACTCTCTGAAAACGTTTGGACCTGGTAGCGTTAAAGTTAATAACTTTCATCCCACTTGAGTTCTCTACATTTTAGGATTATTCTAAATCTATAAATAGGTGAGTGTTATATGTTGGCTATAGGCCGCCCTTATAAAACCCGACTTGGCTGAGCGTTGTTTGCGTCTTTCGCATCTGGGCTTAGCTCAAGGAAAATGCTTTTAGTTTCATGCGATCCCAATGACACCCTCCATGCCTCTTCATGAAAACTACATATTTTTAGCTACATTTAATCCTGCAAAGTTAAAAATAATAAATCCCTCAATTTTTTCTTTCTTTTTTTCCTGTGAGCAGCCCCAAGGCCATAATGAAATTATTCAAAGGGGCTGAGATCCAGCACATATTTTTAACAAGTTGAGCTATGCTCCGGAAGGAACATTTTAGAACGTGTCAGCCATGAACTACGGTTAAGACAGTAAATAATGGTATGTGGCATAATTATTATAGCTTTTGCCAAAAGTACCCCCCCACCCAATCTCATGAAATGGAAATTCAGATAATGAACATTCTTCTGCATTTATAGTAATACAAATCCCTACCCTTCCAAAAATGGAAGCAGATGCTTAGACCTCCTTACTTCCTTGAACCTCTAAAACATAATATAGCCAATAATATAATATTTTATTGCTTCAGTTTTCTATCAGTTAAACCCCGTTAGTCACGTACGTAGACTTCATTAAGGAGAAACTTTCACCTATTTCCAAAAACTGGCCAAAAATAAGACTTTCCACTCCTCGGTGTCTCTTAACTTATTACATCATGACCCTGGAAACTTCGTACTATGTTGTTAAGCAGGACCTGGCTGTTTCTGCCACCTTCCATTGGCATTGTTTTTCAAAGTGCTAGAAAGACGCCTTTTGTCCAGCTTTATAAACCAGTCCTATCACGCAGTCGGACCAAGAATGTTGTCATATGTGAAAGAAAATATACATACAGCCGCATAGTTCTTCCACATTGGCTCATTTTGTACTTGTTATTTCAATTTGCTCGGGGACAGAACAGGAAGGTTTGGCTTCTCCAATTCATGGCTCCTGGACTTACTCCAAAAGTTCTTCTGAGATCTTCTATACAAATGAAGAAAATCAGCATATTTTTACTTCTTTTTTTTAAATCTCTGAAAGAAAACGAGGTTTGTTTCTTTTTTTCTTCTCCTGTGGGGAGCCCCAAGGCCATAATTAAACTGATACACAGGAACAGAGCTTTGCTTTTAGGGAATCAAGTCCCAAAAAAAGATGTACGAGATGTGTTGGCAGTGTCCTCATTAACGCAAGAGTCTGTTCTAAGTGTTAAGAGCACATGGCACAAACAGACCCAAATTCAGAGACTCATACATCTTTTTTAAATGCTAGAAACGTAGACGGATCGCTAAAAACTCCTAACAGAAGTTAAAGGGAAGATAAGACCCATTCAGCCTATATAGTCTGCCCTTTATTCCTTCTGTGAAAACTCAGACCTTAATCAGTCGTCGGTCTCGTCTTAGATTCAGGAGCCATATGCTTATCCCATGCATGTTTAAATCCTCTCACTGTGTTGCCCTCTACCACTTCTGCTGGGAGGCTGCTCCGCTTATCTACTACCCTATCAGAGCAATAATGACCCTCTTCCTCAAGTACAAATTATTAAATCTGGTAGGGGTATCACAGAGAGATCTATCAACTACAGGGAGAGTTTGCAGGAGAAGTGTATTTAAGCTCCTTGACTATACATGAAGGTCAACCCCATTGAGCTTCTGTTGCAAGAAGAACTTGGGGGCCCTCTACAATGTATACTTAAATCAGTGTAATTTCATTTTCTATTACATTATACAGGACCTGCTCGGGCATCTTGTCGAGAAACCTGCCAGTGATGGTTGTTCATGAAGAGTAGTGTAGTGATGGAGCTGAGATACAACTCTCCTACTAACTTTACTGACAACTTTCTTTTTTTGAGAATAAAACTAAGATGTGACAAAAAAACTTTAAAAAAGAGAAGCGGCTATAGATGCGAAATGTAAGGGAGGTTGATCTTGGCTGTGAAGGGTAATTATAACAATAGCTGTAAATTCTGCTTAAGAGGGTATTCCTATCTTCTTGCCCTACACATAGGCAAATTCAACCAGTATTTGTCTCTATTTATAAGGATCGCTAATGAAACCTGTCCCAAACTTTTATGGACATAGTATTGGAAAGGGACAGAGATATGTCTAAAGTGTTACCAGTTAATCTGCTCCTCCCTGGTTCCATTGGCTGAGGATGCAGGGTGATGACATCATATCTTGGTGCTCTCTGTAACTGCACCCTGCAGAGCCGTGAACAAAAATAGATCCTCTTAATCTTTTTTCCACCGGACCACTACTGATACAGTAACGATCAGTAGGCATGGAAACAGAAGTAAAATGTATCCATTACAGGACTTTGTAAAGTTTACTAATGCTAATGTTTTCAATGAAACTGGGGAAGAAAATTGTAAGAAAATAAGAGCGTAGAAGCAATTAGTTTGACCTAACGTTATCTGGAGACGTATTTCAAGGGAACGATCCCTAATTTGTTTGAAAGCTTTGCTTCAAAATAGTGCCCAACTGCTAGAGTTGCCATAACAACTGACACAGAATTAAACAACTTTCATATAATAAAAATAAAAGATAAATAAAAAACATCACGTAACAACTAGAAAAAGCCACACGGAGCCCAGAATCGTTTGGACAATCATTTTATATATATTTATACTTTAATAATCCTTTGCTAGTCGTTATACACAAATGGTATTAATTATTTTATCCATTTCTGTACACGCAGATATATTGTGTCAACAAAGTTAAAACACTCTATATTATGCCATCGAATATTTACAAAAATGATTTATAACAAAATGATAAATTTTGCACCTTTTTATGGCACCAGAAGCTTAACTAATACATTCCGATATGTTTTTCCCCAAAATCCCAGGGAGTATGTATCAGGCACAATTATTAACCCTATTTTCTTAAGATTTTTAAAAAAATGATTTGTAATGCATCAAATTTAACTTTCTATTTAGAATCCAATTCACACGTAACAATATAATTAAAAATACATTTTTTTAATGTTTACGAAAAAGGGTATTTATTTGGGGGAAAAAGGTGTTTCTTTAAAATCAAGCAAAATCATTCCAAATATTTTACAATCCAATGCCACAATATCTTCTACTGTAGGTATGTTTGATATCATTATGAGATTTAGAAATCAAGAGGTGTTAACGCTAGACAAAAGTTAAAACATATTAACCGTGGATATGGGAAACATTTTAGGATGTTTGGATGCTGGGTAGATATTTGTGGGGTGGATGTGTCCCCAAAAGTAAATCAAACAAATTTGGTAAAAATGATCAGTTTATTGGTTAACTGAATTCTTTTAGATCACAAGCTTTTAAGACTTAGGTATCTGCCTTCCACGACCTACCCGGTACACCTATACACTTACAAAACTTAATTGTGATATGTTTTGTACTCTCGCTTGACTGCCCTTCTAGAGCGTGCTTCTGATATGTACGAACAAGAACAAAATAGGTAACATAGAGATCAATAATCCCTTTGAGGCAAGTATTCCCTCTAAGGCGAATAACATTCCAACACTTAAATAATTTATCCTCTACAGCATGTCAAGATGTCTAGCACCCTTTAGAGAGTTCATGAGGTCAAGATCATCTTACTACTTTAGTACCAAGATGATCTTGATCTTATTACTTAGGGTCGTATGGGATATTGTGGTAACAATCAGACTGTTTTAACCCCACTTAACACTTTAGTCTGATTAAAACTACTGTACCTGTGGGAAAATTGGGTGAAAAATGCCCCACCAGGTTCAACAAGGAAGAACTCGCCATCACTATCACAATATCCATGCTTCGATCCCTTTGGTTTCACCATGAAGACTCTGCAACTGGGGACCCAATGGATTTAATAGGAAGAAAAGAAGATGAAATTTGGGGAAAAAATGTTTTCCCTGTGAATTCTGGTAATTGTGGCTTCAGCCGTATCCCCACAGATGCCAGTCTCCATAAAACAGGGAGAGGTGAGGTCTTCTCTCATTGCAGTTTAGGGCCATGTGTAAATAATTACCCTGCTTGACCACATATTTGGTAATGGATGATCCAATCATCTTTAAACGGAGCACCCAATAGGATCTTAAAACTTTCAAACCGAACCATGTGGTCTATTATATCGATCCCCAACAGTAGACCGACATAGACAAGCAATGCTTTCTTATCCTCAGAGAACAATCGTGAGAAGCAGTACCTTGACTCTAGAGTACTGACCCAACGAAAGTGTTATCCAAACGTCTCTGATACCGGCCCTCATGGAAACCTTGACTTGCATTCAAGAAAGGATCCCAACCATAACATACTTGGAGCAAAGCACCAACTGGAAGTCTTATATATGATCCCAGCGGGGAGAATAGGAAGGAGTCAGCTCCAGACTGTGTGACCCTAAGAATCTGCCCCTTCACCCTGAGATTGGGGCGAAAACCTTGAGACTCAAGGATAAACCATGAGAGTTCCCAGTTATGACTGCAACATGTTTTTTTAAGATGTCTATCATTTATTTATATTGTTGTTCAAAAGTAGGAACCAAAGACTATGAACATATAAAGACTGACCTTAGATTTCTTTATGTCTAAAGCAAATTCTGATCCTAACAAGTCAACCAGCACCCTTACATGCCTTGCATTTTAAATGGTCAGACCCATTGACCTATGTGACCTATGGCGAGAGGTCGGAAGGGGTGGCAGTCCCTGAGCCGCTTTACTAGGGGCTATATGATATATATTTGCTTTTTTATCAATACTGCCTTTTTTGATGGACCTCAATTACATACCGATGGTCTCAAAAATGTGTTCTCTGTTCCGTTTAGTAAAGCTGGCTTCTGGTTTCTTTAGCAGCGATTACCAAATAGAAAACATCGCACGTAGCAGGAAATTGGAAAATGAGGATAAAAACCAAATATGGGTTTATATGTGATGGATGCTCAGATGTCACAGGGACCAAGAGAGTGAGAGATTTAACAGCGAGATACAGATTGATTGGAGCTGGAAGGATTTACAAACTCCAGAAGAGAGATTTCATATTAGCTCCTGTGCTTGTTCAGGTGGCAGATATCTAATAATGTGAATTTCTGTGATGGAAAATCGTAGGTGATGTATTACTGTCATACATCACTAACACAATACTATGGATACAGTGGCGACATGTTAATGTCAGGAAAAATTGAAGTGGATCACATCAGCGTTATAGGCATCGACCAGGTTTTAAAAAAAAAAAATACAGCTGCCAAATTAACCCTTTATTCAATAGCAAGGGAATAATTGTACGAAAATGCCTCCTCTATTATATTAATGAAGGAGGAATCGATGGTTTGTGCAAGCTGTACTGTTCTCAGGGGTTTCATACCTCCCAACAGTCTGTGGGACAGCCCTGATTTTCAAGATCTTTATGGGTAGCCTCGCCAATGTCCCACTTTGGTGAGCAGTGGGGATCATGAGCTAGTTGGGGAGGTTTTCTCGTCTCCTATGACTGTTCCCAGGAGTTGTAAGATTAATGAAGTGCTGTTGCTTCTGGGGCCACTGTGGTAGCGGGGTATTATGTTCCAGGGGTCCTCTAAAATGTGATTAGTTAAACTAAATTCTCTATTGGTTTATCTCCAATGGGAAATCAGGAATAAGGATCACTTTGTACAGAATTTCCCAGGAGGAATTTATCCCTCAATATCTCACCTTGAGTCCCAATCTGAGATCCTAGACGAGCAACAATAGAGGCAAAACTTAAAACCTACCCCACCTGAACATCAAAAGAGCCTACACTGTTGGACTAGCAACACTATCATACCTGGAAACTCCAGGGCAAACCCAGCCAATTCCTAGGTATGGAGACCTTGTCATAATATTTTAATGTTCGCATAGAATTGTTTGCGGAATCTTCAGTTGTGAGCCTTTTCGATTAGGCATTTTCATAAACCAAACCCCAGAAGTTGTGCGCCTATAATTATTCGGGGCACTCTTGAGTGTTTTTGATTACAAACATACACCCTCCGCCATAGTAGGGAAGGATATTCCCTTTTACCGGGTGGACTAATACAAACTCTAATATTGCAGAATGACATCAGAATCATTCTTCCGTGATTGATACTTTGGTGAAAAGTGTTCTTGTTGAAAGGAGCCATGAAGCGGTTATCTTAACGCCACAAGAACACGATCTAACACAGAAAGGTGGCATTCCTTAAAAATATATTTTATAAAAATCTGATTTATTTTACAAAAATAAATATTAATAAACAATTCTAACCACTTTTTGGAACTTGATGTGGTACAAAATATCTCACCAAAAAGAAGGGTGGATACCAAGACCTCTGGGTGCTAAGACAGAAGAAGAAGGGGAAGACTATGTAAGCTCAGTGCCGCTGCAGCGTGAACACTTTGGAGAAACGATTGGGATCAGATGGTCTTCCTGGCAATTTTAGATATGACTTTTATCAGGACAGAAGCAGACGTTGCCGTATCCCCAGTGGATGATAGAGGGAAGTGTGGAGGTCTCAGAAAGATTTTTGTGTTGACCTTCTTGAAGATGGTATTTAGGTGATAGAATAAATTGTACTTTTTATGATGTGACATCAAAGTAAGGGGTATTTTGGTTATAGGTCCTATCCTTGCATATTTACAATGAATTAATAGAATGACCAGCAAAGGATGGCATACATTGTGCACAGATAACCCTAAAATATTTTGGTTCCCAAAAGATGTTTTTAGTATCACTGGTTTTAGAGGTTATAGAGTTTTTTTGGCGTAGTTTTGGCGTAGACCTGTAGAGTGGTTTAATCTTTCAGACAAGCAAGGGTGGGTTTATAGAGGTTACAAAGTTATCCTGACATTTGGCCATCCATCATATTCTGGACCAGGCTTTCCATATCTTGCCGGATATATTTTTTTTTCTTTGCATTTGGCCTTTCTATTACATTGTATGGGGATCAGAACAAACATCGGCAACAATGGAACTTAATAAGTAACATTGATTTTAGAGTCTGCATAAACTTTTTTGGACTACCCATATCTTACCTTTTTTCATTGGAAGAACGGTTATTATGAGAATTTTATGCACACGCAAAGCTACCTTACCTCTCCATATCTTGTTTTAAGGGCTGGAACCGCCGGCAAATTTACTTATAGTCAGAAGAAATAAATTAAAATTGGACATGGAGGTCCAAAGAACTTTGATTATCAATAAACCTTTAATTGAGGCATATTCATACTTTAATTTATAGAGATACATTTTCATAAGTAAAAAGCTGTAAAAATATTGTTACTAAATTGGATTATATTCCCATAAATAATTTTCAGATAGCTTAAAGATCCATTCTTTAATCAGTCGTTGGTCTCGTCTTAGATTCAGGAGCCAGATGTCTATCCCATGCATGTTTACATTCTCTCACTGTATCACCCTCTACCACTTCTGCTAGCAGGCTGTTCCACTTATCGACCACCCCGTCGGTGAAGTATAACTTTTTTACATTCCATTCTAGATTTAGGCTATGGCCTCTTGCTCCAAGATTTCTCCTTCCTTAAAGTAAATGTCCCTCCTGTACTTTTTAAAATCACTTTATGTATTTAAATGTTTCTGTCATATGCTCTCTCTCTCTTCTTTCCTCTTTCTCTTTTCTCCTTTCCTCTGCTCTGCATATTAGCAACCAAGTTGGATAGTTACTTTTTGGACTTTTTTGATATTTGTTTGTAACATCAACCTATAGTATGATTACTATGTTAATTTATGTTAATGTATTTATTCCCAGTTTTCCAAACTACATAATTTTAAGACAGAATGGCATTTTTACAAAAAATTAAAATAAAAACTTAAAGGATCATGAACATTTGTCATCGAGCCAGTGAAGAAAACCAAGCGATATTACAATTAAGCAATTTCTTATTATATGTCAATTCCATAATAATGCATCATTGCAAGTGAACTTGTGACATCACTAAATCCCACATATTATAGCTATGTGTGTTTAATAAAATTATTTTAGTGGTGACTAAAGATATTTAATATAAATATATATTTGAAACCCATCTTATCTCTATGCAGTGGGGGGGAAGCCGTTTTGACTACTCTTCAAATAATTTACATAGTTGGCCCCGCCCCATTAATGTGCTCCTCCCCTTTGATGAAAGCCCATTCCCAAAATCTTTAGAAGGAAGAATGAGGAGAACAGAGCTGACCCAAATCTGTGATATATATATACATGTGTGTGTGTGTGTGTGTGTATATATATATATATATATATATATATATATATATATATATATATATATATATATATATATATATATATATATAGCATTTTATTTTCATTTTATGAATTTATTCTTTTAAGTAATACAAAGTTTCCATGATGTTACACGGATGATATTTCCCTAGAAAATAAATGTTCATTGAATGTAGATATTAACACTGAATGTTTCAATAGTGGCTTTATAAAGAAACAGTAGAATTTGCATACAGAATGCCACATTACTTCAACCATAAAGACTACAGATTTTCCTGTAATAGAATTATATCATCTTCTACGATAACCTTGAAACACATACATTGTCCTTTGTCCACGAATAATTATCGTTTCATTTAATCCCCCCTTAGTTGCTTTTCTAAAGTGCCATTGTTTTTATCTATAATGAAATTGTCTTCAGGCCAACTATTTGTGGTCTTCAGGATGTTGTTGGAGTCCAATTTCCATCTATTTAAAGAGTGGCTTACACTGTTCCTCCTATGGTGAATTGTTCTATGTTGAGACAGTTGCACTAGTTTATTACTCATTATGGAACCTACGTTAGGTGCTTAACATACATATCATGTCTCAATATTAGGAGACAAGGTTCTTTGGGTATCATGGTAACAGTATTTGTATCTAGAAGATTCTAAGGGAATGCAGCGGTTAACAGGTCTTAATCCAAAGGACCTGGCATCACCACCCCAATACAGTAGTGTGTGTGAGCTTATTGCAAGCCTTTTTCTAGACACATGCAAAGACTTTAAGGTTCTTAATACACACAGAGCCGATACTGAGGCAGGTGTTGGACAACAAGCCCTTCTCATTAATTTTTTACGTTAAATCTGGTGGTCTAGACAAGGAGCTCCTTATCCATAGATACAGAAATCCTTTCCCTTAGGAGGTGTTTGGTGGAGTCTTGAATCTACATGCACATGAACTGGAAGTGGGGAAAGGACATCGATCTATTTCAATGGAGGGCTAGATCTCCCTGTTACCCCAACTAGACCATTTAGGACACATTGTGGGAAACTGGGGCTAGCAGTGCTGGAAATTGCAGACCCTCTGCCGCTTAGTTATATTTATGGATGGGAATTGTAGTCCAACAGCCAGAAGACAATCATCCTTTAATTTCTTAACCAAAGCCTTTTGGTTCTTGAACTTCTAATCACCATTGTCTAGCCTCAAACCACTGGGCGTTCATACCATCACTCCCAGAAAGAATTAATGGAAAATGTATCATTTCAAGCCTTTTGTGGTGTTTATGCTGCATGAGTTACCCGGGAGTAGATACTTATGTTATGATCTGAAACAAGGCTAACATATATGCCATATACCAAAAACACAAATCCTTATGTATTTTAATTGCTTTGCTCTTAGTGTGTTTGTTTTAAAGGAAGCGCTTTCATCAGCCCGCTTTATACGCGAGGGCTTAAAACTTTTAGATATATTTTCATAGACAGTCACTAGAAACACATAGGCACAGATAAACCAGTTTTAACTCAAGGCTCTGTGGAAATCGTCAACGTTCCAAGGTCTCCAGTGTCAAGGTCACAAAAAGTCACGTGGTTAATGCTTGACCGCTGGAAACAAAGTGTTATGAGTATACATTTTGTTCAATTCTTTATGATACCTCCTGCGGTTTATGGAGCTTGTTTCATATAATTATTTTCCTGTAGGTATCAGGACAGAAAGAAAAATTCAAGCAAACAGCCCTTTGGAGTTTTATAGGACAAAGAGCCAAGGGATGGAGCCAATTTGGCATCTTCATAGTATGTTTAGCAGTCCATTGCTGTCCCTGTGTTTAACGCCCAATAAGTGCAGTTTGAGTTTTCTTTAAAAATTCGTTTTACTGATTTCCTTTTTTTTCAGATGAAACTGATTTACAGGTGTGTGTCTGGAATAAAATCCCTAAATTAGACATTCCATAATCAAATATAAAGTGCTGTGGCATAATATTTAAATGGCAACTCTCCTTCCTCGGACTGCTTTTAAAAAAAAATACAATTATTATCATTAGTTTTTACCTTGCCGTGCCTATGTTTTTGTATTGACACATTAGAAGGTGTTTAAAGGTTTTCTTAAAGGCTGTATTGCACAGGGCATAGCAAGCGGGGTTGATCGTACTGTTGATGTAGCAAAGCCAGTAGCCAATTGTCCATACTGTGTTGGGAATGCAGACATCGCAAAACGTGTTGATTAAAACCATTACGTTGTATGGTGTCCAGGTGATAATGAAGGCTAAGAGGATGGCCAGGATAGTCCTTGTCACCTTCTTTTCTCTGGATGGAGGGGGCTTCTTTTTGGCTGGCTGTTTGGTCATCTTAACAATTTTGCGTGCCACCATGTTTTGCTTATCGTCTCCATTTCGACCATTGGCGCCTGGAACAATCTCCACTGTAGTTCCACTGGTGCTTCCACAATCCCCTTTGTGGGATTTTGTCACTATTCGAATGCACTTGAGCTTGGAGTTCTCCATCTTTGCATTGGATTGAGATCCTGAAGCCTGTGGAGCATCTCTGGCCGCTCCATCTTCCTTTCCATCATCTTTTGTATTGGAGCCAACAACGCTCACGGAGGTGGAATCATTTGATATTTCTTTTTCTTCCCCTTCTGTCTGAACGCAACTTTCTATCCTGGAATGGCTAGTGGCTTTTCCGTTCTGGATTTTGCTGTGGTCCAAACCATCTTCAATGGCAGACTTATTATTATTGTTTGGTTTCACGATTTTACCTTGGACATTACTGGGTGAAATGGGGTCTTGATTTGGGGCTGTGTGTTTTTTGCCCTTCTTTATTCTGCTCTTGCTGGCCCGAGAAATCTGCCAGTACAAAACTGTCATTATAATGACCGGCAGATAAAATGCTGCAATGGCGGTACCAAAAGTAACGGCTGCGTTTGAGAAAAACTGAATATAGCATTCACCTTCAGGAACAGTTCTGCCTCCTACAATGAACTGCCAAAAGAGGATAGCAGGCGCCCAAAGGATAAAAGACAGCACCCAAGCTGCGGCGATCATCATGCCCGCCATCTTGGTCGTTCTCCTTACCGGATACGTCAGTGGTTTGGTTACACAGAAGTATCTGTCGAAGCTGATAATCAGAAGATTCATAACTGAGGCATTGCTGACAACGTAGTCCAGAGCCAGCCACAGGTCACAAACCACTGGCCCTATGGGCCAGTAGCCAATCACAGTATACAAAGTGTACAGGTTCATCGAGAAGACCCCAATGATCAGGTCAGCGCAAGCCAAGCTGAACAGAAAATAGTTGTTGACCGTCTGTAGGTGTCGGTTAACTTTGATGGAGACCATTACCAAGATGTTTCCAATAATGGTCACCAAGCTGAGGGATCCAGCCACAATGACAATGAACACGACTTCCACTGTCTTGTAAGGACTCCCCATCATTGTCTTATTCGCAGAGGAAATGTTGGTATAACTTGAGTTATTCATGTCTGCGTCTTTGGCCAACAGCTACTTGACTACCTTCTAGATACCATGAACACCTGAGAAAAAGAATGAAAAACATTACACATAACAGCAGAGAAACATATTATTATTCAAAAATGAGTAATAATGAGTCAAGGAGAAAACATTTTAAGTGGGGGTTTTGTAACGTTCTTAAGAGTTTGGGGTAAGAACATGTATGCTTCAACATGCAGTGAAGCCGGTAAAGAATTCCTTTAATGGGTCCAATTATCACACTACTGATATAATTTATTACTATACACTTAAAACACCACAAGTTAACTTTTTTTGAAGATATTAGGTATCCAGTGGATCCAGTAGATCATGTCCATATACAGGGAAATAGATTTTTGGCAAATCTATATAGTATGAGGCACCAGTGAATTAACACACTGAGCATTTTCTCAGCATATGAAATGACATTTTGGGTCTGATGGGATCTGCTTACATATACCATATATCATTTATTAAGTTCTATGTATCATTTCATAGCAGTCTGATTTTATAACAGCCATATGCCTAAAACAAAACCGAAGAAATATGTCCAAAGAAGCGAACAGATTTCAATTTATTTTGCTGGTGTAATTCAGCGGTGACATGTTCAAGGAGGGAGTGAGGAAGGAGAGAATTAAGGAAAGGAGGGAAAGATTAGAGGATAAGGGATGTATGAAGGAGAGAGGGAGGGACCCAAGAAAGGTTGGGAAAAGGAATGGAAGCAGGGGAAGGAAGGAAAGAAGAAATGGAGGGACAGAGGAAGGACAGAAGGAAGTAAGGATAGTAGGAAGTAAGAAGGAAAAGGAGGCAGGAAGTGAATGGTTGAATGTGGTGTATGACGGAGAATGGAAGAAAGAGAGAATGGAAGTGAAATGAAAGGAAGGAAAAGAAAAGGAGCGAAGGTTCAAGGTATAAGGGATGTATAAAAGAGGATGGGTGGAAGAAAAGAAAATGGAAGGAGGAAGTAAGGAAAGGAAATAAAGTAAATTGACAAAGAGAAAGAGAGGGACCGGAAGGAAAGAAGGAAGGAAAAAAGAAGTGAAGGATTAGGGCTAATGGATGTATAAAAGAGGATAGAAAGAAAAATTGAAAAGGAGGAGAAAGGAAGGAATAGAGAAGCAATTTGTAAAAAAGATGCTTCTGGAATCCATCTTCTTTTTGGCGAAATGACACGTCCCGTCGACTCGTGCAGCACTGAGAAAAATTGGTTAATGCACAGCTAACAATATATTAACTTCTCTTTTTAAGTGAGTAGAAGTAAATGCATTGCTAACTATGCATTACCTCATTCTTCCTCACAGGCATCAGAGTCTTCAGGTCCATTTTCCGTTCAAGATTCTACAAGTTAGACCGCAGATATTAATATATGATTATCCGTGGCTCTTCGTGGTTTGACATTAAGTAGTCTTGAAAGTTTGCATTCTAACACAATTATCAAATAAACTTGCCTTCTTTTCTAAATAAGATGAAGAGAGCCATATTTACCGAAGTCAAACTGGAGCAATTCTGGCGCAAATTGTTTAATTTGGAGCAATCACCATGGAAACCAGTGATAAATCACTTCAAATGGAACATTTTGCACCACAAATGCTTCAGATGAGCCTTGGTAAATATGGCAGCATGTGCCGTTTGCTTCTAAAGGATTGAATGCGACTTCCAAAAGACGAAATACAAAATAGAGAATTTTGGAGTATTTATCCAGACAGCCCGACCCTGTTTGTCTTACGGAGGTGACCACAATCTCATCAACGTCTCTTTAGAATGCCACGTCATAGATTTTAAATTAAAAAGTAATTTTTGTGACAATTCTTTGCAGTATAATGTTTATAATAATGTTAATTATTTGTATAAGCAGCTACTTGATACCTAATATAAAATAAGCGTATGAAATAAAATTACAAATATATATATATATATATATATTCATATTAATGTAATAATTTTAAATCCATGTTAATTGTAAGAAAAATATGGTACTTTTATTTATTTATTTTTTTGGCCATCACAATGATTTCCTTTTTTTTTAATTAAAAATGGATATGACAAATAATTAGTTAAATTATTATTACTGGTATAATATACCATCTTGCAATTTCTACAAAAGAAATATAGCTTTTTAAAATAAAAATAACAAAAATCTAGTATAGTAGATTTAGTAATAGTAATCTTTTACTTTTGTTTTACATATATGGGACGAATTAAAAAAGTCACTGCTTGTCAAGTACCCAGCAAATGGGTATATCCAAGGTATAGATCAAATCCTCGTCTATGCGCTATCTGTCCTCTGACAGCGTTCTACATTCCAAACACTTCCAATGCAACAACCTGCTACATATAAAAGAATCATTAACTTGGAGTATGCGGTAAGAATACAGCTTTTTTTTTTGCGCTGTACAAAATGCCCCATCTTCTGCATTAAAATTGAAGAAATTGGTTTTCGGCTGTGAACTGTGAACCGTAGCCATGCAATGACTACAAGACTTTGCGAGAGCGTACGGGACGGTGTGATATTTGTTTGCTGTTAAAGTTGTGTATACAACAGGATAAATTAAAGCTTTAACTCGAGGGATTTTCTCGCCGCCTCTCTGTTAGTCCTTTTAACACACGCAGCCCTTGTATGAATCATTTATGAAGCCGCTTCTTCTGGATTTTAAACCTAGTTCTGATTTAAAAAATTCTATGTTTTTTTTCTTTTTTTTTCTATTCTTTCTTCCACTCTACTTACCCACTTTCTTCTAAAATACAGGTTGTTGTAGATGTGACTTAAACACGCTTATCTTGGTAGATAAGTGTAACAGCTCTCAAGCAGAAGTGGTAGAGGGTAATACAGTGAGGGTATTAAACATGCATGGGATAGACATACGGCTCCTGAATCTAAGACGAGACCAACGACTGATTGTGTTGGAGAAACGGTCGATTAGACTGGGGCCGATCTGCCGAGAGATTCTATGGTTCTATGTAAAAAAAGATGGAACAGGATGTGATTGCTGCTCAGTTTGCTATTGAATATAAAACCCCCCCACACTTATATTGAGGAATAACTAACGTTTTAGTTTAACAGCAATGCCAAACGAGCCAGTCCTTGGACAACATAGAGTTTAACACTTTAAGTGCTAGAGCTCTTCAACCTATTCATCATACGGTATACTTTTTTGGATGGTAAATATATACCCCCTCTAGGAATCGCAAAAGTGTTTATCATCTCGGATGCAGTATTAGCAATGGGCCCCCTCTAGTGAGAATCCTAGAAGTTGCAGTAAATACAAAGCCTTTGAACCTGGAACAGCCGATCAATTATTCACATAAAACGACAGTGAGAAAAGGCAGTTGTAATTGTGAAGCAATCACCATGGAAACCAACGTAATGTCTCGGCCAATTGCCCTGCATAAAAGATGTGATGTTTGCTTTGCTGAATAGGTGGTGAATAAGTGGAACAGCCTCCCAGAAGATGTGGTAGAGGCTGGTACAGTGAGGGAATTTAAACACGCATGTGATCGGCATATGGCTCCTGAATCTAAGACGAGACCTGAGTCTTTACATCAGGAAAACATTCAACTCGATGGGCCGGATGGGACCGATCAGCCGGAAGATTCTATATTTATAAACATGGTTCAATGTATCAATATTTTTCTTTATTTTAGAACGCACAAGCCTTTTCGGCGTCTGCGCGACTGTGCGTGTGATTGATCGCTGTCAGACTGGATCAATTTATTTCAAGATAGTATGAACACGCAAGAATGTAACATGGCTTCCCAAGCTGAATGCTGCTTCTCATAAATACGTTCCATAATGCCTTCGTTTTGTGCTAACCGGTGCAAGTTGAGCAGTCGACGGAACAGCTGATTGCAATCTTGTAATATACATGGCGGATATGACTTCGGAAAATATCATTATTTTTATCACCCCCCCCCACACGCTGTTCCACTAACGTGTTGAACGCTGTACATGCTAGCTGACATATGCCAGAGCAGTGACCTCGGTGGAGCATTGTGTCACATATTTTTAGGTTTCTTGCTTGAAGGGGAAATCTCGCCTCTATTATCATAGTGTTTTTAGACACGTAGTGACAGGACAAAGGAGCGGGCAGGTGGCGCGTTCCCATGTGCCTTCATTTCCTGGTACGGACTATTGTTCAACAGCTCAGCTGATAACCGCGGTGGACAGATCTCCATTGGAAATGTTGGCCAACATTCTCATGAGATTAAACAGTATAGCAATGTGCTCTAGATATGTTTGACCTATACAGTGAGCAAGGGGGAAGCCGGCACTTGCCAGATAATTCAACATATAACTATAATATCCTTCAAAAATCTAGGAAATTCCTAGGTTAGCTTTGAGATAACGAGGACAACTTGGCTTATTGGAGGAGCGATGAATCAGTGGGACCATTCATTGAAAAACCCAATATGATTCATTATGAAGAGCCATTGATAACTACAAAGCATTCAGAAATTATTAGAAATCCACGCAGATTGGAAATTATAATAAGTTACCGCTGCTTTCGACATACAGCTGAGATAATGGGACTGCCATTCACTGATTAAGCCAAAAGAGACTTAGAATGTAAGAGCTCGTACTCACATCAACATTACGCATAATGAAGCAATGAGTGGTAAAGAAAAAATACTTTATTTAAAAGATATAATTTACTAATCAAAGGAAACTGAATTCTCATTCAAGAATCGCTTTCAAAAATAAAACCGTGATATAAAAAACCATCTTCTCTTTTTCCGATCTCTTTTCCATCACTGGAAAGACCTTAGGAGCTCTCTTAATCAGGTCAAAACACAGGTCTTTATTTCCTTGTTCATTATCAGGTTTAGGCTTTTTAGATAAATCCTACGTTTTTTAATGATCAAGGCCAAAGGGAGTTAAAAAAAATAATGTTAAACGCAAAAGGTTATAATTCTTACCACCTGAGGCAATACCAAGAAAGGCTGGAGAACCTTCAGCTTTTCTCAAACAAAACCTAACGTTCTAAGATGGACAGTGCAGAAGATACCTGGGACCTCTAGGACATCACAGTGAAATATGATGGTGCTATATAAACCAATAAATAATAATACGGTGGCCTATAGAAATATCTTCTATGGGTTACCAACAAGAAGGAAAATATACTAATGGGGAAGACAACTCGTTAATGTTCCACCGATTCCTATTGTCTGGAGGAGCAGAATTCTTAGCTCTTCTGCTAGATTTTCATGAAATATTATACATAGGGATGGAAAATCCCACGAGAGGCCATAAGGATGTGTATAAGGGTGACAGCACTATACATCCATCTCAGTCTACTGTCTCTGCATATACATATAGTGTCACGTCTGAAGGCACCAGGATAAGTATGATCCGTGGGGCGAACGCTGGGCTACAACAGGATTTGTGATATTAAAAATTCTAATGAATGAGAAAATCAATGAGGGCTGACAAGTGTATGAAAAATATAAATGGTTTTCATGATATGGAAACATATGGGCTACGGGTAGAAAAGTGAAATAAACAGTAATTATTAGATCAAGTCAATGATTCCTGATGCATGAAGGACATCGCTGAGCCCTGAAGCAATCTCACCAAGCCCATGTAATGATGTAGACACCATTAAGCAGAATGCACGCGGGTCTCCATTGTTTTTCTAAGGATGAATGAACTGGTCTCGCTTTGAAACCCTTTGGAACAGTTGACAGATGAGAAGCGGTATCAGATATTCGTAAATGCCGCATGGTCCCTTTAACGTCTACACCACTCCATTTGATCGATTTCTATGAATTCAATTATTTCTCAATATTAAGTCCCACTTGACTTACTGATAACGGTCATCATAATTTGTTGGATGTGTTTGGAAAGTCATGTGATATATTGGTTTTGTATATTATCCACTATAGATTACATTTAAACGTTGGGGCAATAAGGGTAAAACAGGCATTTAGACGCATGAAAACAAATAATGCTTTTGTGAGTAAATGCCTCAAAAATATAATATTTAAATGTCTTCGGTCTAAGTCTAATATTAAGGCCCAGCCAATCTATTATCGTACGTAGGAACTTCCCAAGGAAGACTACTCAATGATCTCCTCTTCTGGGGGGAGTAGCTTCATGAAGAGGCAGGGCTAGTCACATGTAGGGGTGGGGCCAGCTCCGGATAGCAGTTAGTGGGTGGAGAGTGGGTGTGGCCAGATAAAGAGTTAACTGACCCGCAGACCCAGGGCTTCACCCGAAGACTCTATTCAAACCCGTAGAGTTCCCAGATACATCAAAACTTAAAGGGTAAGAGATCTTTTCAACTAGAAAGAAATGTTACGATGTATCAATGGCTCATTAGCATCGTCTCTCCCTGGTGACAGAGGGTCCCACGTATTTAAAATTCTTGGCAGCTCAAAACATATCCATCCTTGTGGCTTCATTTATGTCTTCCTTTGGACTTTGGGGCTTAGTGGCTCCATATTTACCTTTGGGGCCATCCTAGGCCTGACTTAAGGCAGCGGCCCCAGTCGCCTACCCCTCCATGGTCGGTGTCTCCGGTACAATAAAAGGTGATGCACGCCTTTAAGAAATGAGCGCGTCGGGAGATGATGCCCAAACAATCCTGTTGCGCAGGTGACTCCGTCCTACAGATACATTGTAGCTGATGCCATCTTATATTTTTATACACATTTAGCCTCCTTTGTTTGAGAAAGGGGCTTCTCCAGCACACGTTTAGAAATTGATACGTCCTCTGATTTGCGGTGCTTGCATAAGCACAATATCTGTTTAGATCGATTTAATTCACTTTAGTGTCTGGTGCAGAGAAGCCCTGCCAACCTCAGGCGGGGGTAGACGGAGAGACCTGCTCAGCATTCTGCATTCCATTGCGGGCAAAACTCTCTCCTCGATCATCCATTGTCAATATTATTAACCCAGCAGCGATGACTGCCTTGATCAGCAACCCGAAAAGCAATGGGCTAACCATTTAAACAATTTCTGCATTGGAAGGAGGCAAAAATGTAGCAACGGCTGCATTTCCTAATCCTCTGCAACAAGTCATTTTTTTGTGACATTAATTCTAAATTCACATGCCCTCCTCCCCCGCTTCTTTACATGTGCACTTTCCTGGCGTGGGGAGGGTTAACGTGGGCATTTAAATGGCTAGCCCATAAACGGTGTTTTGATGAGGTTCCGGGCCATTTAACGCACTTAAATTGCTCATGTTTAATCCCTTTCTCAAAGAGTTTTCCCTCTCTCCTTTGTGGCATGAAGGGCGAAACAGCCCTCCTGTAAGATTTGTAGCAACCAAATAAAACACGAGTGACCGATCTCTGTGCAAAGACATCAATTGAGTAAAAACACATAAAAATATTCTAATTTGTATCCAACAGAAGCAGAAGATTATGTCTTAATAAAACTGGCACTCATCCTGATACACTGTTACTGCCTTTACCGCGCTGTTTAGTAAACATGGGTCAATTCCTGGACGCATTATCAACATCCCAAGTGAGCAAGAGCTCCAAAATATAAACATTTTATATTCTAAATAAAAAGCTTTTTTTTGTTAGAATAATGTCCCCGCAGTGGGCGTATAACATTTCACATTACGCTGATACTGTCTGGAAGGAATAAATGTATATTGCGAAATACCGGGGTTAATAAAGAAGTATAAAAAGTCCTCGATTTGGCCCCAAAAAAGAGGATAACTGGAAGCAGTCGCATGCGAAACGCTGTAGTTTATTTGATAAATTTCACAGAATGCGCTGTTGAAATGGAATTGCTGTAAGATAAATGGGTTAGGAGACATTACGCATTTCTTTGTTATTTGGGGACTGATACAAAGGGGGGGAGGATGAATTTCTGGTTGTGAAACGCGCTGGACAAATAACACTATTTTAGAACGGGGAATAAAAAAGATACAGACTAGAAACTACCCCGTATCTTCTGATCTATGGCGGTATTCAGGAAGGATAGTGAAACCTAGACATGGATACTTTACCAATGGAATAATAACGCGAAACGCGTCGGCTCCTTACAATTATACTAGGAATAATAAACCAGACAATGATACGCATTGCATGGAAAAAAGCCGTTTTTGTATTTTATTGCAATACAGATCAAAGGCCTCCTCTGGATTAAGAAATGAGAGCTGAATCATTATCCAGATTTAAGGGTTAACCGGAGGGATGGATTTTTGACTTCACATTACGGCTCTAAAAATGGCAATGCTCTTTGTGCCATCGCTCCAAAAATTCCGGACGTCGCTTGACTCGCTTCAAGCCAAACCCAGAAAGCTATCAGTTGGGTGGAATGTGCAGGGAGGAGAAACTCTGAACGTGCGCTTGCCGTGTGCAGCTCCAGCATGCGCGCCCTCGTCTCCTGGGTCCTGCTCGGTTTGTAGATTACAGGTTTCTGAATCTCTCTGACTGTGCTGGAGCT
The DNA here is from genome assembly GCA_029215755.1 of Spea hammondii. Classification (NCBI taxonomy): domain Eukaryota; kingdom Metazoa; phylum Chordata; class Amphibia; order Anura; family Pelobatidae; genus Spea; species Spea hammondii. Next base: position 3,046,416 of record JARDYJ010000004.1, read on the forward strand.
CTTCCAAATGTATTCCCTACCTCGGTCATCCGAAAGGACAAATCTTGAAGAGGAACAGCAGGAGGAAGCATGCCTCCATGCCAAGGCCAGAGGGGAGTACATTCAGCGTGTTTGAAGACGTGCTTGCGTGTTTGTGGCAGAGGTACCTCAAACTGCCTTTACAAGACATCATACAGAGGATCTGGGAAAAACCTAGCCATAGTGTCACGGAGTACATTTTTCTATCCTCCAGCAACACAGATGTGCATTCCCTGCATTTACTTTACTGAAACGATGGTAGATAAGTGTTACAGCCTCCCAGCGGAAGTGGTAGAGGGTAATACAGCGAGGTTATTAAACATGCATGGGATAGACATACGGCTCCTGAATGACGAGACTAACGACTGATTAAGGTTTGAGTCTTTACCACAGGAGAAGCGGGCAGACCAGACTGGGGCCGAATGGGGCCGATCTGCAGTAGATTTTATGTTTCTGAAAATTCCAGGAGAAAAAAATCTAATTTGTGCAATCTGTGAATTTTTTTATTTTTATTTCGAACACGTGTTTCCGCTTTAGTCATAAAGGGGTGGAGCCGATCATCGCCGATGGCAGCACATGCGCAAAACGCCACTGCTCCCCTCCTGCAGCAATAGCTAGGACCTGAAATCCCATTTATTCGCAAAGCTCCGGAATCCCCCTTTCTCGTGTAAAACATCTACATTCATTCAATGACTCCACGCAGGGAAAAAAAGAAGTCGCAATGTAAATGTCACAAGGAGGTTAATTCACTTTTCCTCTGCGGATCGTGTGGTTTTTTTACGCGTCTGTTTCCGTTGGTAACTGTATATTATCATAACACGGCACAAACTTTTAATGAAACGGATAAAATTCAATTACTGAGGTTTTTATTTCCCACGGGCTAATTGCTGCTGTGTTATTTTTGATTATTATTTTGTTTTATTCCACATCTGTTCGGCCTCCGTAATTGGCGATCTGTCTACAAAGAGAAATTTGCCGGGTAACACCTGCTTGGATCGGAGCCCGACAGGTGTAGGCTGTGTAGGTATTATCCCTCGTTCTTCTCTAAAAGGATATTTTATTAGTAATATATTTCTTTAGATAGCATCCTTTTCCCTAGTTAACCTCCTTAGCGACTTTCCTATCCCATGCATGTTTAAATGCCCTCACTATATTACCCTCTACCACTTCTGCTGGGAAACTGTCCTACCTACCTATCATCCGCTCAGTAAAGTAAAAGTCTGTCAGCCTGACGAAGTTCAACAAAGTTCTGAGTCAACGTGCTAAAAAGATGATTCTATTTATATGGAATATGCTTTTGCTAAGAAAATATAATAATAATAATAATTAATAATAATAATCATATGAGAGTCGAGTCATTTTTTTGTTGGTCGAGCTTCCAAATCAACAGTCCACTCAACCTCATCGGAATACGTTGGAATGGGCCAACATATTTTCATTATAGAGCAATACACTCTTGGAATTCTTTCTACCATTATGGAATGGACTCCGTTGGGTGCCATTGTGGACAGGCTTGGAGTCCCAAAGGAGCCACTCTAGACCTCCATGGTGTCTAAACACAAGAGATGGAGTATCTTCTGCAGCACAGAGGATGGTAGCTCTTATTATTCCGGACCCAGAGATGCATTCGGGTCCTCGCTGGGTCTATCTGTTGCCATAACCTCAACTGCTTTACAATCAACTGCTAGACAAGGCTAATGAGAACATGAAAAAATATATAAAAATGCCTTTTTCAAAGAAAAAAATATTGGGCTTTAACGTATCCATATTTGCATTACTTGAGTTTGATTCCCAGTGGAATTTATGGTTACTTTGTGTCAAATCGACCAAATATAATTCTCATTCGGAATAAGTATGGAGCCAGCTGTTACGTAAAGTGCCAGTTTGATATGATTGTTTGGTATTCACAAAACTACCCAGATTGCCAGGCTAAGGTAACAACCATGTTGGATCAAGAGGAACATTCCGAGAACCCGTTGCCGTCATCGGCACGATACTAGATAACATTCCTGGTTTAACAAAAATGTAATTATGACTCCATTTGGAGACTGTCCAATAGAGCCTTTTAAAATGGTTATCTTATTTTGAAAGAGCGCAGAAAGCTCACAATCTAATTTGGTTTCTCCAGACACTAAATGTCTCATTACAAAAAAAAAAAATGCAATTACTTTTTTAAGTGACCGACCTCAAGTCTACAGAACCCCGTCCTGCAAACAAGTCTGAGAAGACACATTTGGCCCCCGTTTGGTCTGCCCGTTTCTCCTGCTGTAAAGACTCAAACCTTAATCAGTCGTTGGTCTCGTCTTAGATTCAGGAGCCGTATGTCTATCCCATGCATGTTTAACACCCTCACTGTATTACCCTCTACCACTTCTGCTGGGAGACTTTTCCACCTATCAACCATGTTCCGCCCTGACCGTTTTTTCTCAGGTTTATGCAGGTTGATGGTGCAGATACAGAGTTATCCTGGCAAGACTGTCCAATTTTTGCTGGAATTCTGAGACGTAAGGCACAGAGTCTTATTTCACTTGAGGAATGAATCCCACGAGTAATCACGTAATTTAATAACTTTCGAAAAGACACAGATGAACATTATTTGATCACATCGGAAAATCACAGCTGGTGTTACAATGCATCCAAAGAATTTTCATTTAATCAGAGAAGAGCAACCAGCCAAACACGATTCTGTCCTCCATTGCGAATAAAATCAGGGAATCCGCTTGCTTTTTGAAGCAAAAAAACAATTTTTTTGTGATAAAAGCAGAGCAGAATATTGTAAATTTTGGGCTTGTGTGTATATATATATATATATATATATATATATATATATATATATATATATATATATATATATATATATAAATTTTATTTTTTTCGCCTGCGCTGGAGGTTTTTGCATTCAAAACTTTATATATATAATTAAAGGGTCCAAATTAAAACATTTTAGCCAGAGTGTAAATTTAAACAAAAAAAATAGAATTAGAACAAAAAATTGGTTATTTTTATCCTAGATTTGCGCAACATTGTGCCAAACAAACTTAATTAACAGAAACTGAGTGAGGAAATGGCAAAGATTCCATTTTTTGTTTTTGCGTTTGACAATTGTTTTGCCAGAACTGTGGTTCTGATCGCCAAATAATATTTAAATGCCGTATTTAAGCCAAACCCTTTTAAATATTTAGTAGCCGGGTGAACTGGTTTTGAAAATATGTTCTTGAAAATGCCTTGTTACCTCTTTTTTTAGTCTTATTCAGTTTTGTTATTTACTAATGGAAACTCCTCGAAGACCCCGGGTCTTCTTAAGGTTTGAGTCTTTACAGCAGACTTGATGGGCCGAATGGGTCTTATCTGCCGGCAAATTCTATGTCTCTAAGTAGAAGGAAACGCATGGAAATGGCTGGCCAGCTGGACATAGGCTTTCCGAATCGTCCTGTCGGCAGTAGTGCTTCCACCTAATGGTGAAAGAATGCAATTACGCTTTCTAATGTTCACGTAATATAGGTCATATATATATATATATATATATTTATATAATTTGCAAAGGTGTCTAATAATTTTACTTTCAAAAACACTTTAGAGGTCTATTTTAAGAGCATACATTTAGAATTCCGATACAAATAATTATTCCAACATAATTTATTTCGTTTAATCATGTTTCTTATAAACTCAAGTTCTTTTCTACTACTGACCTGATGCACATGAAAGATTGTTGTGAATATATATATATATATATATATATATATATATATATATATATATATATTCCTGGACTGGAATTTACTGCTTCCAATAATTTATCGCCCCTTGAGACGTAATGGTTCACACCTGGTGTTGTCCAGTTTGTTCACCCATAAGCTCTTTAATATATCTTTAACTGGCCAACTGAGACTCTTCAAAAGAAGACGATCCTTCATTAAGATTCTGGACACATTTCAGCTGCTGTGGTCTGTTACTCCAAATAACTCACTTCACAGATATATTATTATTGCCGTAATGGAAGCAATTTGACCTTGAAACCTAAGGGTCTTTGATTAAACACTTTTGACCTTGTCTCTACCAATAAACCATTCAATAGGAAGCCGGTTAGCATGACAGGTTCCCAAAACTGTTAAATATATATATATAAAATGAGGCCAAGCTGGATTTTATTAGGGCACTCCCAAAAAAATCGCTCCCAATTTTAATAATATAAACCTTTAAATTAAAGGTATGGATACGCAATAACCTATGTTACTTGTAAGACACACATTTTATAATATTTACATTATTATAATTTTTTTTATATATTTGTAATATATAAAATATATAAATATTGTAATATATATATAATATATTATAATATATATTATTTTTTATTATTTTTATTACATTATAATATATAATACATAAAACTGATAGTAAAAATAGTTATCACAAAACAAATGACCCAAACTATGTTTTTATAGATAATAACCTATTTGCCCACCTTGCCAGAAATCCAACCCAGCTGATTTAAATAATTTATTAATGGGCAGGACTGGGTTCAAAGTGGGCAGGCATATCTATGAGTGGGCAGGGCTTTACTTAGCTCCTCCCTGATACAAAAAAAAAAAATCTAATGGAAAATCCAGACCCGTTCATAACGTAGCCCAGCGGTATAGAAATAGTTAAATGTTTAATCGTCCGTAAACGCACGAATGGAAATGTCTGTGATATGAAATGAAACGTGGGGACAAAGTAATAAATATGTCAGATGTAATCCAGACTTCACTGAGGAGACCCTGTCATCCGCCGGCCAAGGAAATTCAAATCATGGTCCATTGGATACATTGTATCGGGTTTTTATCTGTCATTTCTGTTACATGCTATTGGGGCGGAAAAAAAAAGAATCCAACGTTAGAGTGAAGAAGACATTAAAATAAGCAACGGAAAAACATTACAATAAGAAATCAGAATGGGATCCCTTCTAACAATGCGGAATGCGCCATGTTCCTCAGCTTACAACATCTCCCTCCTTTTTATTCTCTTTTAAATGGAATTTCATCAATTATGTGGCTACTCCGTCTGACAAGTACATTAGGAATGCTATCAGGAGAGGCATAAAGTCAATAAATGCCCGTGAGTTTGTCTGCTGACAAAGAGAGGGCTAGAAGGGGGTAAAAAATTAGATATTAGAGACCCCCTTTCCCATTTTTACCCTTGTGTATTCTTTGAAAGCTCCCCAGATACCCCTCGCTCTGTATTTCCACCCCTGAGGACGGAGTAGGGCTTAATCACATTTGTGGCGCAACGGGGTAACAGCGAAGACAAGTTGTGCGGATTTCCCATAAATCTATCAGTTTGTGGCCACGAATTTGCATTTTAAAGGGACTAAACCTGCAAGCCCACATTTCTAATACAGGTGGAAAGAAATGAATTAGACGGAAAACGATATTCGCCTTTTCTCTACATTTTGGGCAAATACGTCCTCGGTTTTCTGGTCGTAAGCTAAATTTAGTGCCTGACGAGAAAGGCTGAAGTGTGATGTGAGAGAGAGAGACGGGAGAAATTATTCATACTTCCAGGAAAAAAAGGAGGATTTGGATAATAGACGTTCCAGCGAGAGTTTCCCTAATATGCACTTTTTGTCCAAATAAGCTTGTAAAGGATCATAAACGGAAAGGAGCCTTTTGTGGTATTGACCGATCGGACTGACCGTGTTTTGTTAATATGTCTCCTCTTGTTAACCCTTTAATAGAAAGCTGAGGAACGCATCAGCTAGTGGTTTATTCTCCCATCCCTGGAAAGGCTATCTGGCACACTAGGTGTGGGGCTTCATTAATACTTTTTAGTTTATGGATTTTTATTATGGTTTTCTGAACACTTTTATTGTGACTTACAAGACTGCAGAACCCTTTGATAGAATCATACCAAGCAAACATTCCGAGCTCCTAGAAAAGAGGGGCATCAGAGGAGGAAAGAGGGGTATTGGGAGGAAAGAGGGGCATCAGGGGAGGAAAGAGGGGTATTGGGAGGAAAGAGGGGCATCAGGGGAGGAAAGAGGGGCATCAGAGGAGGAAAGAGGAGTATCAGGGGAGGAAAGAGGAGTATCAGGGGAGTAAAGAGGGGCATCAGAAGAGGAAAGAGAGGTATCTGGGAGGAAAGAGGAGTATCAGGGGAGTAAAGAGGGGCATCAGAAGAGGAAAGAGAGGTATCTGGGAGGAAAGAGGGGCATCAGAGGAGGAAAGAGGGGTATCAGGGGAGGAAAGAGGGACATCAGAGGGGGAAAGAGAAGCACAGCAATTTGTTACCCAAAAGAGAACCATGTGCAGCCGTGCCTTTGGGGCAATAAAGGTTTGCCCCTGCTTCCAAACCTGCCCCTGTTTAATACTTTCCACCTATTCCGCCACAGGGTTAAATATTTGGCCGATACAATTTCCCAGAATCCTCTAGTTAAGAGGTTTTTTTTGCGACCAGGGAGAAAAAGGTAAAGTCAGACGCCACGTATGGCAGAAAATAAATAACTACATATTACATTGTTTTGTTTTCCTGGAACATCTCGTTTTTTTTGCCTCAATTTATAGAACTGAATAGAAGCAGCGGGCTGTCTGGGTTTCCTTCTGCTTAGCTTGGCTGCCGCGCAAGTATATAAATAATCTCCCTCCCCGATGTATGCCTTTAGCAAGAATAATATATGAGACGCAGGGAATTACAAAAAATATTATTCCATTAACGGGATTTTGTCACGTTGGCTGCGATCGGGCGGTTTATTAAATGCTATACGTGCTTGAGATGCTCCGATAATCTTGTCTCACTGCTCGCGAAACCTGAATTATGTCAGACCAGGATGATACACGCTTAGAATTAATTCTACATGTAGCGTGTAGCGGTCCGACATACAAACCGAGATTTATAAGATTCTTAAATAAAACAAAAAAAAAATCATTGTGGGTATAGACAGAACTCGGGTTTTTTTGAACGGCACGAGCAGGTCCGGGCTGGGATTGACACGGCGGCCCTGCCACTTTAAGGCCAGCAGCCGCCAAATGACATAAGTCCAGCCGCATACAAGGTCAAGCTTCGCTTCTCGGGTTCTCTGGGTCACGGTGCAAAATATCTGGGTCATAGGGGCTTTGGTTAGCCCCTATGACCCAGGGGCTAACTCTCTGCCCCGTTTCCCATTTTGGGGCTAGTCCCACTCTCTGCCCCGTTTCCCATTTTGGGGCTAGTCCCACCCAAAAACATCTTGCCCTGAAAAGAGACCCCTCCGCGTAGCCGGAGGTTCCCGGAAGTGGCCATTTTTTTCCCCACTGGCCATTTTTCCGGTGTGGCAGATGGCCAGTCCAAACCGAGGTGTGAGGCAGGTTTGGGGATACGGGAAAAGGGAGTTGAGCCTTCAAAAGGGGAATTCTCCCATCTGGGATGAGCGCCACCTTCCTGCCACAAAAAGGTATAAAATAATAACCCAAAAATATTAGGGAGAAAGTGATGTTGTTCTTTTTGGGATTCATTAAGGGGGCTGAAAACGGTCAGAGTTTGCCCCTGAGTTTTTACCCCCAATCTGAGGGTCTTGGGTTGAGTGGACAGATTCTTAAAGTCAGGTACTAACCGCTTCATTTCCTACTCTGACTTAATGCTATCTGAGCATCCCGGCTTTTCTTACTGCTATATCGCAGCTGGAATCCCTGCTTGAATACAGGTGACTTCATTCAGAACCTCTTCACCTCCTGACAAGTCCCGTTTTTCATACGGATTATTATTAGATCCGATTGGCTGCCACCATTAGCGAGTCGCTGCATTAGAATCTGTGTGATGGGTTATTAAAAGGATTATATTTGCTGGGTCAGCGCGATTTGAATTTCCCAGATATGTTCATTATGTGTTTCTAGGAAATAGAATGCAGAGAAATGAATGTAGCCAGCATTAGCCCGCTTCCTATAAATCCTCCCCGTTCCCTGCTTTCCGCTACAATCTCATTTACTTTAATCCCAAGTGTTTCTTTTTTTTAATCCATTTAATGTAATAATTTTTGGATACTTTTTTTTGTAGATTTGTTTCCCGGGATACTTATTTTTGGCCCGCTCAACAAATTATGCGGGTTTTCTGTTTTTGAAATCAAGGACCGTGGAAAGTGAAAATGACCGATCACTCATCGCCAATGGGGGGGGGGGGGGTCCTTTGAACTGAAGGCAAACAGCTTCAAAACGGAAAGCAAGACAAATAAAAACACAGAAATATCGAAGAACCATCTGTGTTCCATTCGAGATATTCCCTTATAAAGGCCGCTCGGCGCTGCGAATCTTTCATCGCAGACCAATCAGATAACGCGCGACGTTACGGAGTACCGATGACTGATAAGGAGAAATTTCCATTTGGCTTTTAAAGGAAATACTCCCATAATTCATAAAGAAAGAGGTGTGGGGTGATCCGAGGAGTATGGACCCAAAAGGAACATTGTCGTGAAAACAATTTGTTGTTACTACACACTGGTAAGACTGCACATTAATACAGGAGCTGGAACTGACTATATTATATATTATACTATTTAGGGAAACTAAGAGGAAAGGAACGGGCATTTCCAGACCTGCGGGATGCTGGGCCTTGTCAGCATGATGGATACTTCCGTTCATGTGCGCAGCGGTGGGCTTTGCCATTAATAAATGTCGGCGTATGTTCGGCCGATAAGCCTTCGCACCATTAGACGGTCACGGCATCAGCATCTTTCTGCAACTCACAGAAATCACCGTATTGAGGGGTTCATTCATTTCAAACGGGTTCTGCGAAAATGGGACCAAGTAGCAGGCCATCCGTCAATGGCCGAGGCGGGATACACAGAGTAACCGCATGCCTCCCAACTGTCCCACTTTGCCCAGGGCATCCCGATTTTGCCCGAATCGGTCCCGATTTGTCTGGGACATCGGAGAATGCCTACTGCACATGTGCAGAACTGTGCACATGCCCAGTAGCGCTGCCAGTTTGAGCGACACTCTACCTCATAAGCTCCGCCCCCAGCATGCTGATTAATCAGGGGTAACGGCTATATATGTTTCGGTGGGAAGAGAAGACCCAACAAATTATATAGATGGTCTCTGGTTTCATTCAAAAATGTCAACTAATGTGGGTGCACAACCTTGGGCTCCGTGGTCATCGTCTTCACTGCATTGAATCTGCCCACATATCTGCCCACCCCAGGTTTTGTAGCTGGGGTATTACTGCCCCCTTGGACCCAGCCGCTCAGTCCCACCGGAGATTCCGTAACAAGTGAGAACCTGGGATATTTTTTATATATAGAATCCGAGTTCTTTAATTAAAATCTATGAAAAGGTAAGGAAACTGATGATCGCCAAATGTCACCGACGAGAATTTCCCCAACAAAATGTCATCTATCGAAGTTCACAAAGAACGGATTCGCGGAAATGTTAAATTTTTCAATATATCTATGATTTAAAAAAATAATTATTTACACTTATGCCAGTTTAAGGTAGGATTTGTTCTAAAAATAATAATGCCTTTATTTCTTGCATGCCTCCTCTGTGGCTAAACCCAGGCATCATTAACAAAACGCCCAGACGCCTTTACCCCAGACGTACAAACACAATTAGATCGGCTACGTTGGCCGTGACAATCCTTATTCAGTAATGAGGTTTCTCCCGAAAGATACAACAGGCAGTGTAAAAAAAAATGTAATAAAATAATAAAATAAAATAATAAAAAAATAATATAAATAATAAAAGTGGTGATTTCTTTGCAGATCTAGTTAAATCAGACTGGCTATTTAAAGGGACATGGATGCAATAATAGAATTTTATATATATATATATATATATATATATATATATATATAATAGAGTTATATGTATATAATTCTATTATTGGAACCATGTCCCTTTAAATAGCCAGTCTGATTTAACTAGATCTGCAAAGAAATCACCACTTTTATTATTATTTTTATTAAACACCAACATATTCTTATTATTATACTCATAACTTCTATATATTATTATATACAACTAAATATGGAGAGGTGTGATACATTTACACTTACAGATGCAACAGGAGTGGAGGACCCTGTCCATGAGCTGCTATCTAGCCTTAATGCAGCAATAAAAACATCATTCCTATCAACTAATAATATCCTAGCAGGGTAATATGCCCTTAATTATTGCCTAGAGGTTTTTTTTTTTTTTATGTCGGGCCTCCCTTTACTCCTTAACCACCATTTTTGCAACTAAGGATGATGGGGATTGTAGTCCAATAAATCGGCGATCTGTTACAGTCCATTCCTGAGTTAAGGAATAATATAATTGAAGGTTGAATAATATGTGTGTGAAAGACAAAGATTCTACTTCTGGAGTCTTTATACAAGAACAGCTCGTCCTGATCCTGCGCATGCATTAAGGCCGGGAACATTACTGGATGGAATTAAATTGATTAAGAAATCCTCCTGTTCTTGCGTCAGCAAAGCAAGGTCATTTGTTTCTTTAATTTAACCCTTGTCCTGCTGCGGGCAATAAATCTGAATTATGTGAGGACTACAAAAAGAGCAACTGGATTTTTTTTTTTGGGGGGGGGTGGATAAAAATGGATCACAATGTTACATGCCATAGTATAAGATGATTACATCACGGAATGCAATGCATTCTATGGGAAAAAAACGAGGGATTTATGCTCAGTGATACCCCCCTCGCCCAACACCCCCACACATGTAGACACGTACATCCTGATTGGCTAAACACAAGAAGGCAAAGGACAACAGACGACCATTTGTAATGTTACACATATATTTGACATTTAATATGGGTGGATTTAAAGGGACACTCCATGCATCACATGCGCTTTAATGCAGTGATCCCTTTAAACTTCCGTGGTGTCCCCCCTTGCAAAAAGCACAGGCTCAGTAAGCGCCTTGGGCAGGGGTCTTTCCTGACACTGATTGGCTGCTTCAAGCACCAATCAGGGATGAGAATCCTCAGTCCAAGAAGGAGATGGGCAGCTGCAGCTTCTACGTAAGGCAATTCTTTTCCTTATGTATATTAACGTACTCGCCTGGTACTTTGCTGAGGCTCTCATAGACACTTAGCTGTCTCTTTAATATCACTGCAGTCTCTTTAATCCCATTGGCAATGTCTGCTCCCCCACCAATACCAAAAAATCAATTCCCTAGAAACTAATAAAATATCCTAATAATATTTGTGCACATTTTTGCTACGGTCCGAACATCACTTCACTATGATAATCGTACATATGGAGGAAATAGGTGTGTAATCCACGACTCCTAAGATCCATCGTCCGATCGATCCTCTTAGACCACTGAGCTGTCACCGTTTTCAAATGTTCCACATTAACAGGCAATCAATCAATTGATTTTGTTGTATCAATAGTAATAAAAATGACCTATATATATTTTATTCTTTTTCATTGACACTTTACCCAAAATATTATGGCCGGGGATAAATCTATCACAAGTAATCAAATAGACTGCTGTGGGAAAACACAGACAATATATTGTCTGATTTTAACTAATTTTGTCTCTCCATACATTCTATTGGAGGATTAGTATTCAATTACTTGTGATAGAGTTAACTGCAGCAATTTAAATCACCCCAATGTGTTTGAATTTCTTTTTTAAATCAACAGATTTTTTACATGAATTTCCAGCCAAAGGGGATAAATGGTAGATAAGTGGATCAGGCTCCCAGCAGAAGTGGTAGAGGCTAATACGGTGAGGGAATTTAAACATGCATGGGATACACATATGGCTCCTGAATCTAAGATGAGACATATGATTCTATGTAAGTTGGTTTCTTTGGTTGCCATGGTGACAGCTCCAAATTTGCACCAGAATGCTCCAGCAGACCCGCAGACACCTGTCACAGACCTGTCGCAGACACCTTATCAATAATATATCAACAAATATAATATTGTGGTCTGTGAATGGGGCGACCCCGGTGTAATACATCTTTTAATGGAGTGCGTTCTATTGGGTTTGCCGCGGTCCCTGCGGTGTAATAAGGTTTTCTGTAACTGTATATTGATGCTCGCCCTCCCGCTCTGGACGCAGGGCTGCTTCTGGGATATGTCAAGTATTGATCTGCTAAATACTGAAGACAATACAATCCCAGCCGAGCTGACGCTGCATCCAACCACGGCTTTACAGGGATGGAATGGTTTGCAGTGGCGGTACGGAAATACGTTAAATTTAAAAAAAAAATGGAATATGATGCATTCCTTTTGAGGTTGGAAGCCAATCAGTGGCAGGAAAGCACTTCCATTTAAATCAATGGGAGCACTTTCCATGCATGCACATGGGGTGAGGGGGGGGGGGTTTGTCAGCGTTCGGGTGCCAGGTGATTTATTTGGCCAAACACATGTTCTAATAATAATATAATAATAATAATAATAATGTTCTGCATGGAAAATAGCTGGGGGTGGGTGGGAAAGGGGGCAATTCTGCAGAATTTGCAAAGGGGACACCATGAAAATATAAAGTGATGAATTAATGTAATGGCCAATATATATATATATATATATATATACTGTTTATTATTCGCACTCGCCCCTCATTTGGTTCGTACTTCCCCAAAGCTACAATGTAACAGCCTTAGCCAGCAGTAAGGGATAAGAAAAAGCTTAAACGATTATTATGTGGGTTGACTTCTAAAAGTGCTTTTAGGCATATGTTTGTAGAAGGAAGGCACCTTTAACCGGGAATGCGACGGAGTCTGGGCTCCCTCTGCAGAGGCAGAGACTGCATTAAGCTTTCGCTTGGCCTTTTATAATCACTCAAATCCCTTTTCATCCTCATTTACACACACGCAGCATTAGTTCGGGGTGATTCATGCAGCTATTGTTGGACGCGGCTGAGCAGTCTTTGCTAAGAAGAGCAAAAAAATCCCAGGGCAGCGAAAGATCGAAGGGCTGCGGGATTGTCCTGGAACGCTAAAGCCGCAAATCTCAGCACTCTCAGGAAGCCATGCTTGACCGTGTCTGGAGTATTCAGAGTAACAGTAACCCAATTACTGCAGCTATAATCACCTAACCTTGTGAATCTGGAGACCTTCTGTAGACAGGTTCGATGTCTGATAAGATAGAAGGTCCATGATAAGTGGAGGTTGATGGGTCTTGTCATGACCATTGGAGCAGAATTAGCCGCGCATGTATAGAATCGGCTCGGGAGACAGATCCATAGACTAGTTATGGAATAGTGGGGGTTGCTTTAGCAGCTTCTGACCCAGGGTGTCTCTACTAGTCTCCCGGCAAGCTTGACCATGTCCACCAAGCGCTCCACAGTAGTCATCCCAGAAAGAGCACCTAAAATATTCCAAACCGGCGACATTCCGACGTTTCGTGGGCTTGCAATGAATTTTATATTCAACTAAACACACATCTGCGCCTCCCAGAAGCTGCTTGTGTGGGAGAAGAAGCTGAATTCAAATATGTCTGAAAAGTTTGGGGGAAAAAGATAATATTTAGTCGATTTTCTCCAACATAAGTAGAAAAGAATATGTCGTAGTTTTTTTTAACAATAGGAATTTTACTTTTACAACCGAGCAGAGAAGCAAAACTGGATTCTGGACTTGATCTGCTGCCGGAGACGCAGTATGGAGTAAATATTTGGCTCTTTCAGCTGCCGGGCTGTTGGTCACTTGCCCGGTGTGCCAGATGGCCTGATGTATACCATAAAGCGACACGTAAAGTGAGATCTGGATAGGGTGGAATCAAAATGAAACAACCCTTTCCTCCAAGAGCTGGTGCTCTCAGAGAGAGTGTAGTCCAACAAGTAAAGCTGCTTCTGTTAACCCACTATACTGTGCCTTGGTTGGTATATAAGTGGAACAGCCTCCCAGCAGAAGTGGTAGAGGGTAATACAGTGAGGGTATTAAACATGCATGGGATAGACATACGGCTGATTAAGGTTGGAGTCTTTACAGCAGGAGAAACGGGCGACTAGACGGGGGCCGGAAAACTCCATGGATACCCAGAAACCTCTCTATTTTAAATAAAATAATTAAAAAAAAAAAAAAAAAATGTTAATTAACTATTTTAAGTGCCCATTGGCCAATCACGTACACAGCCCTATCTGTAATGAAGGTGAGCGTTTGGAAGAATATTGAGTCACACGGATAATTAAACCCCAACTCCTTACTCAAAACATGCTTTTTGACATCACGATATGAAACGGAGCGAGCTTTATGTGTCTCGGGGGAATGTGGTTTTTTAGGAAGACGCTATGCTTCTCACAGCTGGTATTATGGGGCGGAATCATCTGAGCTTTCAAAGAATATTAACTCGTTATCGTAGAACAGAAATGGATACATCTATAGAGAGAACCCATCTTTTTATTAGACCGGATTGGCGTTAATACTGTTTAGAGACCTTTAGATTTTCATCTGGTATCATTGAGAGCGCTCTCGGACGGACAATGGTCGAGGCTCTCTCGTGTTTTCCGCTTATTCGGTATGGTCCTCACGTAGAGACATAAGAAATGGAGTGGAGAGAGGGACTCTGTTACTCCGCGTAACGACAGCAGAACACGGATCAATCAATACAGAGACAGCGCTCCTTTAACCCCTTAGGAGAACCAAACTCTGGCATTCCAGACCTTGACTCTTATTACAACCAGCCAGCCAAAGTAATGTCCGTAGCACCTGGGAAAGGGATAATTCGAAAACATGTATATATGAAACCTGTCAATATATTCACTAGAGACAGCTCTTTGTCATGATGGCACTATGGCGTTCTTGGCGTGTCGGTGGAGTATTCACTAACCCGTCTGGATTTACTGCGAGAAACGCGTCCCCAGACATCGAGCTCAGAGTGGTCTGACATACAGACTATTCTAGGAACCGGGACACGGCGCTGACATACGTGACAAAAAGGTTGCAGACGTGTCACTAATTGGACGGTCTTTGGTTTTGACACCTTCCTCTGTCAAAAGGCTGTTAGCCGTGGTGTTTCAACAGAGTGTGGACACTAACGGCTCACATTGTACCTTCAATAAATGAGAGCTTCAACTTACTGTACGCGAAATGACCCCAGTGCTCTTCCCCTGGGCCTGTATAATGTATATTTTACACTATATGACCAAAAGCATGTGGAACCCTTTCATGGTTATTGAGTTTAGGTGTTTCAGCCATTGCTAACAAGTGTATAAAATCCAGCCCATAGACAAGCATTGGGTCGGACTGAAGATGCCATCCTTGCCAGAAATCATTTCGTAAAATTTCTGCCCTGCTAGATCTTCCCAGGTCCGCAGTAAGCGCTATTATTGTGAAGTGGAAGGGTCTAGGAGTAATAACAGCTCAGCCACAAAGCGATAGACCACGAACACTCACAGAGTAGAGTGTGAGTAGAGTGTGTCATGAAATGGGTTTCCATTGCCGAGCAGCTGCACACAAGCCGGAGATCACTGTGCACAATGCCAAGAGTCAGCTGGAGTGGTGTAAAGCCAGCACCACTGGGCTCTGGAGCAGTGGAAACACATGTTCTATGACGAATGATGAATCGCGCTTAACCATCTAGAAGTCTCATTGGCAAGTCTGTGTTTGGCGGATGCCAGGAGAACGTTACCTACCGGAATGCATAGCGCTTACTGTAATGTTTGGTGGAGGAGGGATAATGGTCTGGGGCTCTTTAATGGGGTTTGGCCCCCTTAGTTCCAGTAAAGAGTAATTTCAGTGCTTCAGCAAACCAAGACATTTTGAACAATGCTCTGCTTCCAACTTTGTGGTAACAGTTTGAAGAAGGCCCTTTCCTATTCCAGCGTGACTTCATAAAGCAAGCTTCATAAAGACATGGGTTGAATGAGTTTGGTGGGAAGAACTCAACCGGCCGCACAGAGCCCCGACCTCAACCCCAGCGAACACCTTTGGGATGAACCGGAACGGAGATTGTGAGCCGGGCGTCTCGTCCAACATCAGTGCTGGACCTCACAAACGCTCTACTGGATGAACGGGCAAAAATTCCCACAAAAACGCCCCAAAATCTTGTGGAAATCTTTCCTAGAAGAGTTGAATCTGTTATTGCGCCAAAGGGGGGCCAACTGCATATTAATGCCCATAGTTTTGGAATGCAATGTCCAACAAGCTCATAAAGGTGTGATGGTGAGGTGTCCACATACTTTTGGTCATTTAGTATAGAACAGATATCATCTCCATTTGCAGCATCAACGTCTTATGGTGTCTCATCTGAACGAATAAGGTGGAAATTCACAATATTTATTATTATATCCTTATCACCCGCGAAGGGTGCGGACCTTGCTTGGCCCCGAATACATTAACGTTGCATGTTTTCCACACTTGTCTGGTTCCGTCTGCCATCTCTTCATGTAACCCTTCCATCAGTACGAAGATCTCGATTGGAAATCTGACGTCGAAGACCCTTGTGAACAAACTTAGGATTTTTTCAATGATTAAGGTTACCTCTACCTGTGTGACTGCTATATAATGCAATGTTTTGACTGACATATTTTGATCAGATAAAGAAAAATAGGCTTATTATTATATTAGTTTTTAGGCAGACTGCTCATTTTTCCTCCCTTGAAGACCATAATCGGTCATTGGTCTCGTCTTCGATTCAGGAGCCATATGTCTTAAAATTACTGGGAATAATGAGCACATAACTGCAAGGAAGCTTTACTGTATTGAGTGGGTAGTAGGTAAGAGAAACAGCCTTCCAGCAGAAGTGGTAGAGGGTAATACAGTGAGGGTATTAAACATGCGTGGGAGCATGGGCTCCTGAATCTAAGACGAGACCAACGACTGATTAAGGTTTGAGTCGTTACAGCAGGAGAAACGGGCGACTAGACGGGGGCCGAATGGGGCTAATAGGGGGTAAATTCTTTGTTTCTTTCTTGAACTGTAAGGCAGACCTCCGAGGTTCTTATTAACGCTACAGATGGTAGTCATGAGGATTATTATACCTTGAAGGGGTTTGCTCTGCAAATAGCTTAGGTCTCCTGACATATTTAAGTGAATGCTGCGAGCGTACGCCTGCTTTGAACGTAATAATAACACAAAGGGGCCGCCAGACTGATTAAAGCCATGTTTTATTTGAGGCAAAGGAGTTCCTTATCCCGTAGCTCTGCCCGTCACAGAATAAATTGGGTATTTTACAAAATGACTAACGCTTTCAGTACCAGGGAGGTCGGTGCTATTCATTTTTAAGCAGGAAAGATAAATAAGATAAATAAATCATAAAAATGAATGAAGATTCTGGTGAAAAAGGTCATTTCTGCTTAAAATCTTTCCTACCCGTTCTCCTCGTGGCCGGGTTGTCTTGGGTTAAAAGCCTGAATTAATAAAAGCCGAGCAAGAAGAGGTTAATCCACGGATTTCTCTCAAGTTGGATTAGATGGTGATTTATTATATAATGATGCTGCTTTGTTGACAAACTCTCTGAAGGCAAAAAGAAGCTTTACTTTAATTAGGTTATCGTTAAAGGCTAATAGGAATAAAGGGATGGAGGAAAGAGTGAAAAATGGAAATAACGGGAATGGAGGAGAAGTGGAATGGAGAGGGAAGGAAAGGGAAAAGACCTAGGATAGGAGATAGAAAGATAGGGGAGAAGGATGGAAAGGAAAGGACAGATATGAAAATAGAGTAGGAAGAAAGAGAAATAGGAGCTAAAGAATGGAAGAGAAAGGGAAGGAGAATAAAATAAAAGGGAATGGGAAGAAAAAGAAAATGAAAGAGAAAGGAAGGGAAAGAAAATTAATAGAAATAAAAGGAAATGGGAAGGAAAGGGAAATGCTGTACTGTCCCAAAATATAAATGAAAGGGAAGATAAATGAAAAGGATGGAAAACAAGGGAGATACGGGAAATGGAATAGGAAGGAAAAGGAGCAAAAGAAGGGAATGGATGAGAAAGGGAAGGGGAATAATACGAAAGGAAAGGGAAAAAAAGGAAAGGAAATAAATAAGGGAAAGGAAATTAAAGAAAAGGAAAAGAAAGAGGAAAGGAAAGTGAATGGAAAGGAATATATGTTGATAAGTATCCCTTAATTACATTGATATACTTTGTGCATAAGAACCCTGGTATTTTTTGTGTCCTGCCCTGACCCTTGGCTGGCTTCGGTGTAATGACCGCGGTAACCTACAGTCCCCGGCATCCAGCGGCCGGCCCCGTACCGACTCTCTGATTGAGATGAGCTGCAGTTAGCAGTAAACATTGATAGGGAAATGCATGCTCACCGAGCGCTGTGTCCCAGGCGCGCATTAAATGGAGACAAACGCTCCCCCGGCACAGCGTTCACTCCTCAAAACCACTGTTTGTCAATTAGCCGTCCCCGCAATGATTGCGCGTAACTCTGTAACTGCACAAATAGATCACGTCTATGGAAGGGATCGCTGCCAAGTGACCCGCCATTATTTCTACTGGGAGATGCACTGTTTGCATGCGGCACACCGTGGACTTTAGGCATGTGGATTGGATGAAAGTCCTGACATGGACATGTTCTCCAGTTCCTACTGTATTTCAGTTATTTGCCCTGAATAAACCCGTTCAATGGTGGGTACAGACTTAAATAAACAATATATATGCATTAGAACCCCATCTTTTATTGAACAGCCACCTTAACTTCCTGTTCCCGAGATTTGCAAGCTTATTCCTCCCCATTACGTTATCTCTCCCCTAAAATGGCACTGAGGCCATCATATGCTAAATTAAGACTGTTCTCCATATGTGTGTGTGGGGGGGAGGCGGAATTTGGCATCTCTGCTACACTTGCTTAAATTAGGGCCTAGCCTAACCTAACTGCGGCCAGCACCATATCCCCGATAGTTGCCTGAAATGCATGTAGAGAGACAATATTCTGGGCTGGTGGAAAAGAGAGTTAACGAGCCATGGGAAGAACATTAAGCTAAAGTATTAACGTGTGCTCCTTTCTGTCCCTTCTCTCACTTTCCCCTATTCTCTCTCTTCACTATCCCTTCTCTTCTGTCCCCCTCTCCTTTCTTTTAATTATCATCTCTATTTCTCCTCGCTTATCTCTTTCTTATTTTTTCCCCTGTTCTCTCTTTTCTCTATTTTCTCTCCTCTCTATTCACTTTTCTCTCTTGTCCTTTCTTGTCTCTTTTTTCTCTCTTCACTCTCTGTTTCTTCCTCCTCTCTCCATTTCTCATCATCATCTCTCCTCTCAATCCCAGCATTCCTTTCTCTCGTCTTTATCTTTTCTCTCCTTTATTTTCTTTCTCTCTCTCTCCTCTCATTTCACTTATTTCCCTTCTCTTTTCTCTCTTCCCTTTTTGTGTCTTGTATCTTTTTTTCTTTTCACCAGTAAAGCCATACCTATGGTCATACCATTAACCACAGCCAAGCCATACCGCTAGGCACGACCTACTTAAGAAGTGTCTAGAAAACAGCTCGGCAAAAGGTGGTAACCTAACTCTGCTCCCTTCCATCTCCTATAAGGAGCAGTAGATGAGAATTAAAATAAGTTCAGACCAGAAAGTTCCCGGCTGTAGGAATTTGGGACGGTTACATAGCTCACGAAACCAAAATAATAAAGTGGAATCATGTCAACGTCAGTTAATCGAGTCACCGTGGGACCGAAAGGCAACATTTCGACCTCCGCCGATTTTTGTTAAGCCGTTCACAGCGAAACTTAGCTTGAAAGAGAAATTCTCGCAAAAAATAGCCAGTATTTTCCAAATTTGTGAAACCCTTCTTTTTATCTTTGTTCTGAGAGGCGTATTTGTTAAAAAAAACCAAATGGATTTTGAAGGGCCCTGATAAATATGATGGATGTTGCATAAAAACCCAAATGTGTTTATACGAATGAGATCGTATCCCTGCTTTTATTGTTGATGAAAGCTGTGATATTCATCAAGACGTTTCTACAAGCTCTTGTTATAGATTGTGGCGTAAGCGCTGTGCTTAGAATGTGAATGCCACTTAATTTACAGAGAGTCCTTTGTTCAGACAAAAAAGACATTTATCATAAAAAAACAATATTTTAAATTAGGAAAATTATATCGATGTCCTTTCTTTTGTGTGATCCTCCAAATTACACATTTTTTTTTAAAAAGTTTTTCACTTTTCTTCAATACATTAAGGGGGACTGATAGAAATAAGAAAAACAGAATATGTCGGCCCCATCCGGCCCCCGTCTAGTCTGCCCGTTTCTCCTGCTGTAAAGACTCAAACCTTAATCAGTCGTTGGTCTCGTCTTAGATTCAGGAGCCGTATGTCTATCCCATGCATGTTAAAATCCTCTCACGGTATTGGCCTCTACCACTTCCACTGGGAGGCTGTTTTATTTAACTACTGCCCTCTCAGTTACCTTTTTGAATGTATTTTTTGCTCTTTAGTGACAACTGATTCCCATGAATCAAATGCCCTGCTTTATGGCACACCCCAGATGCCTTGTCTGATGCCCCTCTTTTCTAGAAGCTCAGAATGTTTGCTGGGCATGAGGGTATCTCAGGATTCTACAGCCCTAAAATACATATATATTGCTTATTTTATTTCTCTAAAATGTAGAATTTGGGGGTAAAGTGACGGATCGGCGTCAAACAGCTGCCCCTTATTCATGGACACGTACGCCGGAACCTTTTACATCCAAAACATATTTACAAGCAGGAGAATGCAACGCATTCCAACCCTCTCCGAAGGGAAAGTGTTACGGACGCCTCGCGCTGTTCTGATCGTCCTGATATCCTTGCCATGAAAATATGTCCTCTGTGGAACTCAAGCAGATGTCTGCAAATCGTCAACGACAGCTTTGTGTCTGCCGGTCCACACTCTTCGCTATCAGGCCGCAAAGGACAAGAATTACTACTCCCGCGAGGGAAGCAACGCGGACCCAACTGAGGGTAAGCAGGTAAACACTAGTCACCAGAGACACCTGAGCTTTCCTTCTTTTACTCCGGGACTTTCTGGTAAGAAACGCAGCCCCAATGGGACGCCAAGTAGCTGGAGCTGTCTGAGACAGAATTTGATTAACTATCCAGGGTGACATCATAAGGTGTACCGCATTCTACAGCGTAGGAATGGTGGGATCCCATATGTCCGATCTTTCTTACAATTTGACTTTTCCAGCCAGCCCTTTTTACCCTTAATTTTCTTTGTAATTTGTACATTTCCTCCTAGTATTGTTGGTGAAGGAACCCGGCGAGGATGGTGCACCATGGGGCATTTTTGGTCCTAAAAACGTACGTAACTTTACATCTATTATGTTGGACCAATAAAAATGATCAACTTCGATTAAAGACTCAATTTTCTCTTGGGCTAATACAGTTGTACTCATTTCACGTTTCTTGGTGGCATTTTGGTGGGAGGTTCCTGGCTGGGGGTGCTCGGAGCCTCAGGTCTGAGTTTGTCTTCCCCTGTGGCCTTTTTAATCCCATTTTTTTGGTGTTGTGTTACTTATTGGGTAGTTAAATTGCTCGGCCCGGACATCGAGGGTACATCAGTCAAGCAAGCTGCAGGAGTGGTGAGAGGTAAGCAGGGGCGGGTGGGGGTATGAATGCATATGTGTGAGGATGGATGTGAGCATGGATGTGTGTGTGAGGATGGATGTGTAATTGTGTATGTGTGTGTGTATGTGTGTGCGCATGGATGTGTAATTGTGTGTGTGTGTGAGCATGGATGTGTACTTGTGTGTGAGAAGGGATGTGTAATTGTGTGTGTGTGTGAGCATGGATGTGTACTTGTGTATGAGAAGGGATGTGTAATTGTGTGTGTGTGTGAGCATGGATGTGTACTTGTGTGTGAGAAGGGATGTGTAATTGTGTTGGGAGCATGGATGTTTAAGTCGGGTAAGATGGAATGTGTGTGTGTCAAAAAAAAACACTTAATTGCAGTTCTTGCGTTTAAACTTTTAAACTCTGTGTTCTGACCCCAAAGACTCATACAGTCTGTAGTTATAAAATGAACTTGCCAAATATCTCATACAAAAAAAATTTACTAATAAAAAAAAATAACCAAAAACAGGTTTTTTTCCCCCACTTTTGAATGGACAGGATGAAGATTAAAATGTCATGGTTCACTTTAACTTATACAACATATACATTGTTAGTTTTTGAGTTCTAGATACTCCTTTTGCTGCAATAGATTTCACGTTGGATCATATTGGATTGTTTACAACACAAATGTTCCAGCGTCCTCCTGTTTTTCTTTTTCTCTTTTTTTATCCCTAATCTGTGTTTTTATGAAATCCATAAGCCAAAACGTATTGAAAAAAGTTGAACGACTTCAGAAAATTGTGCCTCGAGAGACACAAAACATTGAAGTTAAATAAATAAAAGAAGGCGACTTTGTAGCCGTGTTGACATTTATAGTTTCTGAGCAGTCTATTAACGGTCGCGGTGACTCTGATCTGCTTTTAGATAACCACGTATTTGGAACGAATGACCTTTAATTCCCACACTAATAAATAGATATCTTAAATCTTACGGCGAAACCATGGCAGGGTTCCGTTCCTAAAAAAAATGACCAATTTATAGATTAACAATAAAAAAAATGTTTTTTTCCCCCTCCATTCAACAAAAATAACATTAATTATGAATATATTTGTCTTTGTAATTCCAGCAGCCTCCAGCGATCCCTGAACTTTGGACTTCCCGGCACATCTGAGGTCCTCTTGGCTTCGCAACCCTTCTCTTCTCCTCTAATAACAGTATGCTGAGCCGACAAGTTGATGGTGAATGTCACCCTGCTTTCAGCGGGCAAATTCTAGGCCTAAACCGGACACTATAATGTTGGTTCATGTAAATAATATAGATTTTTGACACACCTGCTTCTTTTCTTCTAGAAGCTACAGCTCACATCTTAATTTACGGAGTGGGTGGTAGATAAGTGGAACAGCCTCCCAGCAGAGGTGGTAGAGGGTAATACAGTGAGGGTATTAAACATGCATGGGATAGACATACGGCTCCTGAATCTAAGACGAGACCAACGACTGATTAAGGTTTGATTCTTTACAGTAGAAGGAACAGATAGATGAGCGTTATAATAACGTTATAATATTATAATTATTTCTAAAATAATAGGAAGAGTGTTTCACATCCAGTAAAAATCCTACAAATGTTTTTAAAATAAAAAAATGTAAATACAATAATAGGAATTATTCCATCTTATTTAATGGAAACAATTCCTATTTAATGTATTTAAATTCTGAATACTAGTCCCTAAAAATGTTTTTTTGCAAATATTCTGCTGTCATTGTTAAAGGATCTAATCAGTAGGTTTTAAATCCGGTTTCACGATCAACAAACAAACAAAAAAGTAATTTATAAGCCAATGCCCCATCATGTAAGCTTATAAATCGGATATGAACCTTGTGATCGAATAAAACTAACGCGGACGAATAAAACATTCTAACGTTGACAGGGTTTATTGGCCCAATAAAACGTTTATGGAGATTATCTGTTATCATCGTTCATTTTTAATGGGCATTTTGTGGTCCGTTGTTAAAAAAAGACATAGTTATTTTAAAAAAAATCAGGGAATTTAATGACGTGAAAATAGGGCGCCTATAATGGAAAGAGAGAAATAATGCCCTAAGGTAGGTGGCCAGGTGACCCAACATTTTGAGGTACTAGATATAGTGAGCCTCCACTCAGCTGAAGTACTACTTGTATTAATTAAAAAAATCAGGAATTATAGGCATTTTTTGTCATTTTGACATTTTGTGTTAGGGGGTGGGGTTAAGGGCTCTGGGTGGGGCTTTCCGAATACTTTTTAAGTGACTTTTTCGCCCTATTGCTGCGTATTTGTGTATATTAAAGGGTATTTAGAAAAATAATGTTTTTTTTAACGCACATTTAATTAACAAAGCCAATTTCGGCTGTTTCTATATAATACTGATACATTCATATCCAATTGGACATTAGAGTAGATTAAAGAATATTTGTGTCTTAATGAGGGACTTTCCCTGCTACACAGGGACACTTGGGAGGTATGGAAGTATATGGCAGTAAATTCTTAATTTGTCTTCTTATAATTGTCATTTATGATAAAAAAAATCACTATGATTATTATGGTATAGAACCAGAATTTAGCATATTTCTTTTGTTTGCAACTAAATATTTCTGTCGCTTTATGATGTCATTCCCTATGATCAGAATCATTACAGACTGAGCGTTACAGCGAACCCCCATCTCGATTCTTACATAGAAGCCCGACTACCTCACAGGACGCAGCAGGGGAAGGCAATTCGCCTGCTTTACAGCTGCCGTTGGCCCGCGGCCACAATGATCCTCATCACACGAGCCGCCGACCAGTAACAGCTGGCTAGTGACAAGCTGCCGGTGCACAATCCAATACGCATAATATCCGTCACGCGCTACACAAAGGATGTCATGCCTCTGGCATATGTTTTCTGAACACCGGTATATTGTTCTTTAAGAAAGAAATGCCATAAAAACCCTAATAACATCCATTGGCTCTGAGTCAAAAGCTTATGAAAGCCCTGTTTTTTTTTTAAATTGAAGTTTTTTGCCCCTGGGCCGTATCGTAGGGCTACAGAATTTATGTGAGCGGCGTGCGGGAGATAGAAGCGATACACGGCACAGAATCCGTCGGCCAGTTGATATTCTAAGTATATTTAGAAATGGGTTCCTTATTGCGGCCCACAAAGGGTTAACAACGTCGACTGCCTCCCACCTGCCTACCCCGCGTAGATACCCCTCTCCAAGCATTCAGACCCAAGGAGAAACTCAGTCAATGGATTGAAAATTCTTTTTTTTTTTGTCCCTGTCATGGGAAACAGCAGGGGAAATGGCTTTCATATGGAGTCCCCATGCATCGCCATGGAAACGGAACCAGAATAGATTATCATTATACATATAGGTCACAATTATCAGGAGTAACTTTGTTACTTGCGCTCGACGGGAGGGTGGATATCGAGAGGGCTGCCAGGTACACAGCCCATCACCAAATCTTTGGGAAATTCAAAAAAAAAATGAATCTTTAAAAAAAAAAAGAAAAAATTCTGGAGATTTCCTGAGATTTGAATCCAGGTTTGAAGGGTGAAACAAGGGTTACTTCTCTTTTGCTGTCTTATCCATCATGTTTATTCCAGATTTTTGTTGTGAGAGTTTATAAAACCTGACACATGGGAGAGAAGGAGAGGATCCAGAATTGAAGGAATCTTAACTTTTTTTCCCCTGTATCTTCAAGAATATAAAATGCACCAAAATTACAATAATTCAACCGGATATTTGACATTTAATATTAATAGAAATACTTTAGAAAAAGCCCAGAAAATAAATAGAATCTGGATTTATATTGTGGGTTTACATGTAATTGGGTCACACAGTGACGGAATGCCACCACATTTAGAAATTTTAATTTTGTAGACGGGATTGATGGTCATTAGCGCTTTGGGAATTGATGGGAAAGTGTGCCGTCTCCAGGGACTCAAGGAAGAAATTTATTGGGACAGCTCCCTGATCGGAGAGACCCTGCAAGTTTACACAATGATGCATTTAGGTTGGAGGCCTGACCTGGCCTTTCTGAAGACCACAAGGATATGACGAGCAACTTGCCCAAGATGGACAGCCGTTAAGTACAAGGTCCCGTGGTTGGGCACGGACCTCCATAGTGTAAGTGGGCTGGTTACAAGAGATATAATGTCTCCTCTACCCAAAAGGTCTATTTCACACCAAGAGCGTGATAGCCCAGAGTCTACACCACCTGGTCTACTCCATAATGTTGACCCTAAAGTAATGTTTAGCGTTAGGTTGGCATCTACAACAACTTGACCTGTGACTTCACGTACTACATTCAATTAGAGTTGGGTAAAAACGTTGTCCTCCTCAGGATGTGATGTTTTTTCCACGAGTTTTGGAAAGCGGGGGACAAAGAGTGACGTCAGGGGCTGAAACTCGTTCCCAATGTATCACTCGAAAAAGCCTGGTTTTTGGTGGAACCTCCTTTTTGCCCAGGAGGTCTTTCCCATCAAGGTCTTTCACCATTTGTGACTCATAGGAGATCCATAGGGGTAGTTTTCAGGAGTAGAAGTGCACTTATTCTGGCAGTGACCCTCTTGAGACTAGGCCGTGGATAAGCTCATGCTACAACCCTATCGGCATTGCAAAGTTCAAAGTAACTCATAGAATCGTCAGCGATTTATCTACCTCTACTAGTCATGAATGTTCTGAACATGTCATTTCTTCTGGTATTTGGGGAACTACTTGTGGAGAACTAACCTTAGCTACCCCTTCCATTAAGCGAAATTTGAGAGACAGTAAGTAAATCCTTCATCGTGCAGACGATCGGAGAGAGAGAGTTCCCCCCGGAATCAACCAGCTGTTCCCCGACGCCCTTCAAAGGAGGACGAAAGCATTTCACATGCGCTCTTCAGTCTGTCTGGGGTTTTTTCATCTTCACTGTATAAGCTGGAAGTTCCTTTGAAGGCTAAAAATATAATTTTTGCATCCAGTTAACCCCCCATGGCTCGCTACCCCTAGCTTGGTGATTCCCCTAACTGAATTCATTATTATATTAAGTTACTGTTACCGGATTCTCTACTTTTTATTATAATTTTATTATTATAATTTTTTTAATTATTCCTAACGGTCCTTTCACCAAATGTATACCGATGAGAAGCGTTCTCCCAGTAAATTGGGTAGAGGACCGTGACCTCTTCTTCCCCCTTTCCTCTCGCTGTATAGATGGATGTGAGGTGTTTGTTTGGCCCGTACAGAAAGTTATCTTTGGAAAATACTTGACGCTCGATTGGTATTTTAAGGATGACAGGATTTACCCAACGAGATTGACTAATGGGCACCTTGTGTGCGTGTCCTCCAGCGCTGTCCGGACTGTATGAAAATTATTAAACCACGGGTTTATCCAAGAAAAAAACCAAAACTACTAAAACCAAAAGTTGGGGTTTTTTTAATTAAAATGCCTGATTTTAGGACGTTTGCTAAAGATTTCACATTTAGAGCAAAGAAGGCAGCATTACCCTAAATTCTATGAGCAACTGCCTATGGCCTCTGATAATCTCTCTAATATTACTTTCTAAAATTGTTAAACATAAATGTATAAGTGGGAACTCCTACCCTTTTTTTTATTATTCCTAATTAGATTAAAAATACGTTTCCCAAAATATCGCTCTGTTTTCTTCTTTACCCCAGTTTTTGCCCCATAATATAATATTTCAGGCAGCTGCATATTAGCCATTTTTATGATTTTTATGTTATATTACTGTATACAGCGCTGGGGGGTTATATTACTGTATACAGTGCTGGGGGGTTATATTACTGTATACAGTGCTGGGGGTCATATTACTGTATACAGTGCTGGGGGTTATATTACTTTATACAGCGCTGGGGGGTTATATTACTGTATACAGCGCTGGGGGTTATTACTGTATACAGCACTGGGGGTTATATTACTGTATACAGCGCTGGGGGTTATATTACTGTATACAGTGCTGGGGGGTTATATTACTGTATACAGCGCTGGGGGTTATATTACTGTATACAGTGCTGGGGGTTATATTACTGTATACAGTGCTGGAGTTTTCCGGTGGGATTTCACCTTTATGGGTACTTTGCTTCAAATATAGAAGCACCCATTTCACGTTTTTTTTTAATATTATTATTTTTTATGAACGCCCGAGGGAAGATGACTCAAACAGCATCATATATGATCCACTATATTACTTGACAGAAGTCATTATTATGTCGGTGTAATACTTCCCGTAATCCCTGAGTCTCTTAAGTAATTTTTTTTCCAGCTCATCTTGACTCTTCCTAATTGAATGGACGCATGTATCAATGCATGTAAATTAACTTTTAGATACACAGAAACAGCAAAAAAGGGTAAAACATACGTGGAGACGTGAGAATTCCAGAAGCAACAAATTAAAAAAAAAGCTGAATTTGCCACAGGCTGCCACTGGCCTCAATTTCCACTCCAAAACCATTACACTGATCCATAAACACAAATTATAGCTAACTTTAAAATTTTTTTGAAGCTAAAAGTTGAGATAAGAAAATTTCCAGTTTCTATTTAAAAAAAAGTAAAATTATAATATCTAAGAAAACCATAAAATAAATAGCATTTTTTTTAGCCAATGGGAAAATCTGGTTGCTAATATATTATTTACACAGACCGCAGGCAGTTTTCCAAATTTGATTATTAACCCTTCCAATACCTTCAACACTCTATTATTGAGTAAATATTCTATTATTGAGTAAGAAGCCCCCCCCCCAAAAAATATATTCCTTTTCTAATACAATATATCTTGCTAAGTAAAGCCGGGCTGTTCTTATTCCCCTGACCCGTAGCTAACAAGGCGCCTCGGCAAAAAACGTAACGTTCTAACGATTATTCCAATTAATAGTGCCGCAGGTGCCATTTTTTTTCAGAAAAAAAGAAATAAATATGTCAAAAAATGTGCGAAGGGTTAAATGTTTTTTTTTTTTTTTTTAATAATAATGTGGAGCGCTGCCTGAAATTTAACCAAATAAAAAAAAAAAAAAAAAAAAGCTGACTTGATTGTATTAGAGGACCCTGCTACACGAGGCCAGATGTCGCAAACGTATCCAGACATCATGCGCCGGGGATGCTTTTGGAAAATGTGTCACCGAAGAGCCTCTTAACACGCAGACTGAACTACTTTCGCTTGCCTCGCATAATTCCGCAAGAAGCCTCTTGACTCGGTGCCAAGAATGGAATTCCGTGATTATGAGAGCTTGGAAGGGAGCCAGATCCGGCTCATACGCCGAAAGCACAACACCTGATTTCTTTTTTTGGGTGTTTTTTTCCCCAAAATAAAATCCATTCAAAATTTCATTCAAAAGAACAATAATGTTTTTTTTTTTAAAAATTCAACAACATTCAGCGTTTGTCTTTCTTTGATTAGAACATTGTCTTCCCCACCAGTGGACGGAATTCCAATAATAAGGCTTTGTAAATTATATAACGAGAAAAGAAAGCAATTTAACTTAATCTTTACTGGGTTTTTTTTGGAACAAAGTATTTAATTTCAGTATTTTTCTAATAATTGATGCCCCCCCTCACATGGTATAGATGCTTGTATCCAGACCTGTTTAGTGCTGAAATCTATATGTATTTGATCTATGTATTGATGAGATTCATCGTTTTATCAATAGTAGGGGTTCGATAGCTTTCTCGTTAGGAGATGGAACGTCCGCGCACTGCGGCAGAGGAGACGTTTCGGGGGATACAGATCGCTGTAAAGTCCCCAGTATAGGTAAAAAAAAGTGCTCTTTAAAGAGCTGTAAAATTTGATCTATACATTGTGCCAGCGAAACAACAATCTGATATACAGAAACAGTAGAGAAGGGAGGCTTACATCGGTGGAGACTGTCTCTGTGTCATCATTGGGTTTGATTGTATATAAATGCACAAAGTCTGTTTTGCATTACTGAGAGGGTGGTAGATGAGCAGAACAGCCTCCCAGCAGAAGTGGTAGAGGGTAATACAGTGAGGGTATTAAACATGCATGGGATAGACATACGGCTCCTGAATCTAAGACGAGACCAATGACTGATTAAGGTTTGAGTCTTTACAGCAGGAGAAACGGCGACTAGACGGGGGCCGGATGGGGCCGATCTGCCGGCAGATTCTGTGCTTCTCATTACCTGGAAGACGAATCGCATAACAATAGTGTCTAATTGTAATCTTGGATACATAAGAAGAGAAGATTTGAGCAGAAGAGAAAAAAACTGAGCAGGAAAATTGGATGACGTATATTATAACCCTAGTGTGTTTGGTGTCTGTGTGTCTGGATGGCCTTCTGTCTGTCTACAATGTGGCTTGTTTGACACAATAGTTCATTTATTTATTACCTTTGCAACAATATGTAATATATGTAATATGCCTATCCCATGCATGTTTAAATCCCCCCCCCCCACTGTATTACCCTCTACCACTTCTGCTGTGAGGCTGTTCCGCTTACCTACCACCCTTTGAGTAAAGTTATGTGCTGGTTATTCCTAGTCATTTTGAAGATGATGCTGTGTATGAGTTACGGTGTTTCATCTCAGTAACAACATGGAGTTTTATGAATCGTTCCTATTCTCTTACTATCGACATTACCCTGTCATGCAATAAGAATCCCATGGCATATGAAATATTTATCTCTGCTGTGAAGTTCTGAGGTCATAAAGGAATACTTTAAAAGTCTCTACATTACGCGCTACATCAATGAAACAAATGTATCATATTTATAAAAAAAAATAATCAATGTGTCCATGTGTCTAAGACATGGATAATTTGGTCCAGTTCTGTAATCATGACCCAAATACAAACCATTCCTTCTTCCTTCGTCTTCGTGAAGCTCCATACCTTTCAGATCTGGGAGATACATTATACTTATTTATGTAAATAAAATGTAAATAAATTCCTTTTGGAATCTACAGGAGCTTCCGCTCTAATATCTGAAAGGGGTTGTCACCAAGCTGGACCATCCACCCTTAGTTTCCAGAAGGACAATCATTCAATTTGTACTCGTGTCAAGGAGTCTTCTGTGAATAAAGGGATTAAGTATGGAGCCTTCTGTCTGTCTAAATCCAGGAAAACATGAAAAAAGTGAAAATTCTGATGAAAATAATGTAAAATCCAAGGGTTCGTATGAAGTCCTACTGCAGATATGGTGTCATTCTTGGCGCCGAGCATAAATCTATAATGAACTTATAACTGGCGTTTGTATCATCTCAATAAATAAAAGTTCCATTGTCTCACTAATAAAGACCCATTCCATTTGTTTTTTTTTAGGAGGGTTGGGTGGAGACACGTCTCAGCACCAACACGGGTGACCATTATCTGGGCTTATGTGTGGACCGAAACACGGAGTTACCAGGGCATGTTTGATGTAAGCACAAGATGGCTTTAGACATGAAAGTAGAAGATTATGTATTACGTATATGTATAAGGTTGTCTCTCAAGCTGGGCCTTCGTGTTGCTAAAAGCTTAGCTCTAGAATCTCGAGGGAAAATTATTTGGTGCCTATTTCTAACAGAAGTGATGAGTCTATGATATACAGACTATGGAGCCCAATACCTACTGGAAAACACATCTAGCAACATAACATCTCGAGAGTCTGTCGCTGAAGGAACCCTGATAATGTATAAACATGTTCTCTAATCTTATTTGTATGAGGAACGGAGATACATTTATTACATAGCAGCCATCAGTCCTGACTGTCATAGTCATAGATAAGTGAAACAGCATTCAAGCAGAGGTGGTAGAGGGTAATACAGGGAGGGGATTTAAACATGCATTGGATAGGCATATGGCTCCCGAATCTAAGACGAGACCGACTACTGATTAAGGTTTGAGTCTTTACAGCAGGAGAAACGGGCGACTAGACAGGGGGCCGAATGGGGCCCATCCGCCAGCAGGTTCTATGTTTCTATATTCTTGGGTTTGCCAACACCTGTTGCAGGTGGAATGCTCTGTGACAGAAAAGGCACATGCTGATGCTACAGCAACATACCGATCTTCTTGTCACATGACTACTGGCAAGAATTATATATATATATATATTAGAAGAAACAGGAAAAAACCTAAAAAGCACCGTTATTTGTAAAGTTTGTGCCGTACGGTCTGACTCTCCAGGGTTCTCTGCAGTTTCACAAAGTAATTCTGTAAAACTCACACGGTCCCGCGTACATTCTGTACATCTGTTCCGTTTGTACTGTGCTCATTCCTCTCATTTCATGTTTATTCTGCCCTCATTCACACTTAACATTTGTCAGCTTCAAAGCTGTTTTACCAATACTAAGAGAAATTTGGTTAAACAAAAGAAAAAGAAATTCCCATCTGATGTATTGTCGGCTCTTAAACAGCTTCTCCTACAGAGAACCTGAATATTGAACATATACATTAAATTAACTCATTCATGTACCTGGGAAATGCTAGTGTTTGGCCTCTCTACTGCAATAGGGTTAATACAGAGACAG
This sequence comes from Spea hammondii, assembly GCA_029215755.1. Classification (NCBI taxonomy): domain Eukaryota; kingdom Metazoa; phylum Chordata; class Amphibia; order Anura; family Pelobatidae; genus Spea; species Spea hammondii. The sequence continues at coordinate 3,078,275 of JARDYJ010000004.1, forward strand.
TCTGGTCCCCAAATTCAAATATGTACATTCTTTAAACTGCTGCTCCCATTTATTTAATTGACCCCTGACATCAACAGGAGCGCTACTGAGCATGAGCAGGAAGTGTACTCAAGTACACTTCCTGTTTTACGCAAAGACAGCCGGAGGATGACCCAGTAATCATTTAATGTGAAAATTTGCGATGATGGTTTAAGAGCCGCCGTTCTAATTTACAGAGAGGGTGGTAGATAAGTGTGCCAGCCTCCCAGCAGAAGTGGTAGAGGGTAATACAGCGAGGGGATTAAACATGCATGGGATAGACATACGGCTCCTGAATCTAAGACGAGACCAACGACTGATTAAGGTTTCTATGGCCAATATATTTGGGAAAGCGATGGTTTCTTGTGATACTCTGTGATGCGCTCGGCCGGTGCCGTTACCAGTAATGTCAGTAAAGCGTTATCAGCGGAGGCTGCGTTCTGTGTTCGGTTGGTAATGTACATTCTGCGATCACCCAGCTGGAAGCATCAGGGAATCACTGGGAAGCCGGTGCGGGCGATACGGTTTATGGTACGCGTGCCTGGCATTCTCCGCAGAACAAGCACCACTTACTGCTCGCAGCTGAGTACTTACTCGGCTAATGCTTTCTGTTCCGCCGTTTGCAGGTCCTTGAGGCTGAAGGTCACAAACAAAATCGCAAAGATAAGAGGCGACTCGGCGATTTATAAAAACTCACTTTGCTAGTATTAAATACATCTCCCGTCCGCTAACTTTTGAAAGCAGCAACTTTAACCCAACGACGCCTAAATTCCTTTATAATTAAGACCATAAGCAACCCAGAAATTTCCATATTGCTACATTTTTTCCGATAAATTTGTGGTTTATTATTTAACATTTCTGCAGAAATTGGTTAAATTAGATTAATGCTTATGGGTACAGTAACTTAATCCAGAGTTCATGACTGGCTCTTTGACATCTAAAGGGTTAATACATGGTTAAAAAAAAATACTTTTTTAAAGGAACAGTCAACATTTTTTTTTGGCAAAAAAAATTGAATAGAAATCTTACCTTAATTTTAACTCTTTTAAAGTTGCAATTAAAAAAAAATAGCAGAAAAATAAATACAATTTTTTTTAAAAATTGTTACTCTTTAAAAGGAACAGTCAGCATTTTTTTCAGAAAAATTGAGGTTATTTATTCTAACCTTAAAATCAGAACCTCAGAATAAGAGCATTTTGGGGCTTTTTTAGCAGACAGTAAATTTGAATTTGCTTTATTGCATAGAAAAGAGTACACTGTCCCTTTAAGGTTCTAGAATTTAAAGCAAGATCAGCAAAGAACGGATTCATTTACTTTAAAAAAAGGAAATCTTTGTATGGATCGCATGGAGACCCCCATATCCATTCTGATCCATAAAGCCCTGAATTTAGGGGAAAAAAGGAAGAAAAAAAAATGAAATCCAGTAATGTATTTGAGAAAATCTTTGAGATCTGAGCATGAAAAGCTCAAAGTAAAAAAAAGGGTATTTTCTTGTCTGTCATTTATTTAATTCTGTTTTTCTGCATTTTCTGTACTTTATTCTATTTTTTTCCCTCCGATAAATCTCTCGGCAGCCCTTAATCCGACATGTTACAATCGCACAAACTCTCCCTACAAATTGCGCTTTTCATTCCCGTGGAGCCCACGGACGGAGGAGGGGAAGTCAGTTTATCGAGTGACAGATTGTCCTAGTTATAAAAAAAAAACCCCGTCCCGCAATTAGTAGATCTCAAATTAGACCCTATGGCCTACGTGTCTCGTCTTAGAGTCAGGAGCCGTATGCCTATTCCATGCGTGCTTAAATCCCCCCTCCCTGTATTAGCCTCTACCACTTCTGATGGGAGGCTGCTCCGCTTATCCATCACCCTCAAAGAATTTAAAATCAGATAAGCGCTCCAAATATTTTGTTTGAAGTGAACTGACTTTGTGTTTAAAGGTAGCAAGATCCAGACAGATAATAGCTATGCTGCAAAGTAAGCTGAACCATTAGACTATTAATTTGTTTAGCGTTTTGACGTGGGTCCAACTTGGCACAGTCAGCGGATCGGCCTCTATACGGTATGGGATGTGCGAAAAAGGAGTGCGGCGATGGTCAGCCATCCGGACGGGGGTCACGGCTTAGGAAATCATTTTATAATTTATTCCTCAAATGACAGTAAATAATGGTATTTCCTGTAAATCATATAAAAAGGTAGCCTATTGGGATCGGCCCCATTCGGCCCCCGTCTAGTCAGCCCGTTTCTCCTGCTGAAAAGACTCAAACCTTAATCAGTCGTTGGTCTCGTCTTAGATTCAGGAGCCATATGCCGAACCCATGCATGTTTAAATTCCTCCACTGTATTACCCTCTACCAACCATCTTGGTAAAGCAAAAATGTCATGTTGCAATATTGTGGTACAATAATAGACCAACAAACAGATGGACAATGCCCTAAACACCACCCTTAAACAATTTAAAATGGTTGTATTGACACCATTTATCTCATTTACCCTCCCCATTGGAAAAATCACATTTCTTGGCAGCTTAAAACACAATTTTACAGACACCTTACTCCGTGCACAAATTTTATTTATAAACCCATTGTACAGTACTGCGGAATATGACGGCGCCATATAAAACAATAAATAATAATAAAGAACATATTTATGATGTCACAAATCCAACTATACTCTGCTTTAACACGGTTTTAGGAGGGGGGGGGGGCAGGTTTCAGACCCTGTCCAATGGATAAACCATTCGCAGCCGTGGGTTAATTCTCCTTACTGAGTTTCAGAAAACTGTTTATTAAATAAAAGCTTCAGACTCTATAGGGCTGCCATTCACAAAGTTACTGAACCCCTGACTGCAGCCTGATCTCCTCCCTCTTTCTTCTTATATTCACTTTCACCCTAGTTGGCGCTCATACTATTCTTTTATCTCTTTCCTCCCTTCCTTTCTTCTTTCTCCTTCCACCATCACTCTATATTTTCCTTCATTCCTTACTTTTTTTTCTCCATCTCTTACTCTATGCCTCCTTTTTTAACCTCCCTTTTCTTTCTTCCACTGTCCTTTACTCCATCTTTTCCTTCTTCATTCCTCCCTCTTTCTTCCTTCTACCATCTTTTATTTTTCCTTCATTTCTTTCCTCCCTCCTACCTTCTATTCTCCCTTCCTCTCTACTTTATACACCCCTTACTCTCTTTCTTCCTTCCTCCCTTCCTTCTTTTCTCTTTTATACATTCTTTACTCTCTTCTTTACTTTAATCCTTATCTCATATTTGTTCCTTCTTAACCTTTCTTTCTTTTTCTCTTTCTTTCATTCTTTCCTTGCCCCTTCATTCTTTCGTTTTCTTCGTTCTTTGCTTTCCTTCCCTTCCTCCTTCCTTCCTTCCTTCCTTCCTTCCTTCCTATCTCATTCATGTCTTCTTTACTCTCAAATGTCTAATCATTCTCTCCATTCCTTCCTTTTCTCTCTTCCTTCCTTCATTCCTTCCTTCTATTTACTTTCTCCCTGATACACTCTCCTTTTTTAATTTACACTCGACTTGCATTCATTCATCACAAATGAACATCAATTGTTTTTCTCTTCCATAATCTGTTGTAAAATATGGAAAAAAAACCTTCAGTACAGTTATAAAAAAACATTCCCCCAAAATGAGCAGATGTCTGCACTGAGTAAGCATAATGTTTTCAGGAAGGGAAGGAGGATGATGGTGTTTACAGACTATATAAAGCGCTTCATAGTCTATATTCCTTTATACAGCTTACACCCTGCAAGAGTACGAAGCCCCCCCAACGTAGAGTCTCAAAAAGCGATTCCGCAAGGAAATGATCCTTTTTCCAAAAGCTGAATGCTTGCAATTCCAACAGAGCAAGCATGACATTGTCAAAAATCACACTCATTTAACAACTCTATCTGCCCCCCCCCGTGTTGGTGCAGAGTTTCCCTTGAAATTAGCGGGGAACGCTGTATATTCACAACAGGACAAAGAGATTTTTGGCTGGAGCGCTGTTAATTCTCACACTGAAGCGAGAGAGTCAACAGATAGACAGCCAGGACTTGCTGACAGCTATATGTTATAAACTGGCAGATATATATATATATATATATATATATATATATATATATATATATATATTTTTTTTTTTAAAGTACTATGTTTTAATAGTACACCAAAATAATGATAAATAGATATAAATGGATATATTTATATACATACAAGTGATTTTGAGCTCTTTACATCCTCTGTATCCTCTTTTCTGTTGGTGCTACCTATGCCTTCAGCTCTGTATTTTAGGAAGAAAGGGGCCCATTGATCAATATACCTTTAATCATATATATCATTGATGTAAATAATTGGATTCCAATTTACAACAGAGTACATTTTTCTCTATGTTGGCAGAAAAGGGGTTAATTAAACACAAATCTTTCATTCTGCCCATTGAGAATATTTTGGAAATTCAACATTAAAATCCTCTTTTTGAAACATTTATTTATTCAGCAATTGTTAAAAGAAAAGGAACCTTTGTAAGATGCTTAATATCTTTGCTTAATATGTTTGAACGTTCATTCGATCCCCCAAGACAAGCTTTGCCTGCTCGGTTTTAAAGGACTTTCTCCAAATCAATGTCCAAAGACATTGACAAAGGACACTTATAAGCCACACAAACGATAATGTTATAAAATGTAGCAATGCAGATAATATCAATCACATCGGCAACAACGTCATGATCAACTTGGGGGCTGGGATGGAAACAGTCATCAACCAACCGGACTAAGAGGATTATAAGGAGAAAGTACCGGGATCTTCTACTCACTCTAAAAATACTTTAAAACCAACAATTTAGGGAGTGCACCGTATAATTTGTATAATTCGATGCAAAACACAGTTAAGGACTAAACAATACTAACCCGAGAGAGCCTGCGTTCCGACACACTCTCTGCTATGTATTGGGAATGAAAACATGGTATCTAACCAAACAGAGTATCCACCCCGAGTGTCCAACCTACTAGAGTATCTAACCAGAGTATCCAACTAGATTATGTAACCAGAGGATCTAACCAACTAGAGTATCTAACCAAACAGAGTATGCAACTAGATTACCTAACCAGAGGATCCAACCAGAGCATCCAACCTACTGGAGTATCTAACCAAACAGAGTATTCACCCCGAGTATCTAACCAACTAGAGTGTCTAACCAAACAGAGTATACAGCTAGATTATCTAACCAGAGTATCCACCCAAACAGATAATCCAACTAGATTTACTAACCAGATTATCCAACCAGACGATCCAACCAACTAGAGTATCTAATCAAACAGAGTATGCAACTAGATTACCTAACCAGAGTATCCAACCCACTAGAGTATCTAACCAGAGTATCCAACTAGATTATCTAACCAAATAGAGTATGTTACCAGAGTATCCAACCAACTAGAGTATCTAACAGGAGTATCCAACCAGAGTATCCAACCTACTAGAGTATCTAACAGGAGTATCCAACAAGAGTATCCAACCTACTAGAGTATCTAACAAGAGTATCCAACCAACTAGAGTATCTAACAAGAGTATCCAACCTACTAGAGTATCTAACAGGAGTATCCAACAAGAGTATCCAACCTACTAGAGTATCTAACAAGAGTATCCAACCAACTAGAGTATCTAACAAGAGTATCCAACCTACTAGAGTATCTAACAAGAGTATCAAACCAACTAGAGTATCTAACCAAACAGAATGTTCAACTGTTCTAATGAAAAAGTCTATCAAACCAGAGAATCTAATAACGCAGAGTCTTCAACCAAAATCAGAAAACTGGAGTATACAATACCAAAAGACGGATTTGTAAGATAATACGACCATGAGAGCTCTTTGAGACCTGCACCAAAGTTTTTGGTGAGGTTTCAGCTATATAAAAACAAAAAATGTATATTCTAGAGACACCGAGTCTATATTGACGATTCCAATTCTGCAGACAAGAGACAGAGAAAGTCTACATGACGGATTTATCCCATCCTCGTCGTTTGTCCGGCTGCCACCCCACTCATAGAACAGCTTCTAATTACATAGAAATTACATGGAACGGGAGAGACAACAGTCGAGCAAACAGACGTTAGACTAACGAGCTTCGTAAGGTGAATGGCTTGTCTGTTTTAGTTTCGCAGGAAATGCGGTGAAGTTTCCATGCGATCCTGAGCTTACCTACATGCGCAGAGACGGAACAGGGGAACTGGAAGCACTCAGCCATAGAACACCCACCTAATGCTAAATCCTATTATAATAAATACTAGAAATTAATAGAAATTAATAATAATACGCATATATAATAATATACTTTATATAATGATTATATATCTATTATATATAACAGCGGACATTCTCATCTGCGTTAATCAGATTTTTAGGTATTTACCGTCTCCAATAAAAAAAAAGTGGAAAACTCAGCACTTTCTTTGCTTCAGATAAGTAATAAGCAGGAACAAACGAACAATGAGGATACAAGCTGAATAAAGCCTAACGCGTTTCGCGCCGTGCTGCTGCTTACTCATAAGCTAATTTAATGCCCTCCTCTTGGAAGAAAAGTTAGATTTTTTTTAAAAACTGCACATTTTCTGCAGTCGAAATAATGAAACTTACTTACCCTATAGTAACCGTTACCCTATATATTTAGGTTTCTTACAAAGAATGGATCATTTTTTTTCTGTAAGTTAACCCCGTATAGTAAAAACGAAGGCAATGAAGGTGTTTATAAAACCAAACTGCACGGGGTGGCCAGCAGATGAAAGGCTGGAGGGATTAATCCTTTAACACACTCAATTTGTCCACTTTTAAGGTGTCTGCGTGGCTGGTAAGGGAATAATCCCCGTTGGATAAAAAGATCATCCGGTAATGTTTCTTAGGAGAAACATTAAAGTGATCGGCTTCCTCTTTCTATAAATCATTAATGGGGAACGCTGTGGGTTTTAAAATTATTTCATGCATTTAATTAGCAGATCAGAAACGCTGACTTAATTGTCCATACATTAATGTGTATATCAGCCCTGGGGCTGGCAGGACGCAGCCTCGTCTACCTTTTTTGTTATAAACAGGCTGTGGAGTTTGGGGCAAAATACAGTTTTTTTTTTGTCATTTTGGGGTCCAATGAGTGTAATGTTATTCCACTTATGGAGTCGCCATCGTGAAACAGATAAAATGTACTATTTACGATACAAACACATAAAAAATGCTATAAAAAAACATAAAGAAAAAAAAGAACAGTGGGAAAGGTGTTTGGAAGGGGCAAAAAGGGGTGTTAGGAGGTGTTGGCAGGGGCAGTAAGAGCAAGTGGCAAAAGGGAGTAGAAGAGGGGCGACCAAGGACATTGGGGCAAACAGTAGGAATCCAAATATGGGAACCAAGATTGGTTGGAAACAATTACCCCCCACCTGGCTTAAATGGAGGTACCCACAAACAGATCGGGGTAGAAAGGTATAGGGCACCTATACAATATATAGACCTAAAAGAAATCAGTTGCAATCTGCCCTAGGTGGGTAAAACACAATTTGTGGAAGCGGTAACATGAAATGGAGCAGAAATGAAGCGGTTAATAATTAACCATTTCAGTGCCAGAAAAGAATTTAACATAATGTATAAAACTAGGTATCAAAAATACCAAATAGGCTACACCCAGGAACGAACCCTTTAACCCTCTCCCGTTCCCAGTAGATCAGCAGCTGCTGAACTGGTATTTCCCACCAGTTGAGTGGTAATAGGTCAAAATGAAGTGCTAAATGGGGGGGGGGGCAAATGGAAAGAAAGGTGATAAATGAGGGTGAGCGTTGGCTTGCATGGCGCTGTGTATTTTGGGTGGGCATCTAGCATGATCTGAAGGCATACCACCCCTCCTGCTCTGTGGCATGGGGTATCAGTGCATGCAGCTGCCTCAATGCAGGGTATCAACTGCTTCTGCAATGCATGCAGATAAAGCCACAAATGAATGCACGCAACTAGTGTTGCATTGCCTGCATGACACACTCTTGCACTCCATGCATGCAACTAGTTTCAGCCAGTGCATGGTAGGAATGGGGATCTACCTGGGGTTAACCCTTAATGTAGGGGCTGGGGCTGTTGAAACCCAGAAAACAGGGGCAAAGAAGAAGAAGCTGCAGCTTACCTGGAGCAGAGATACTGGACTGGATTCCCTCACTGACAGCAGAGTCTGGAGCACCCAGTCATATAATAAAAGCAAGGATCTGTCTGTCCCATGTCTGTCTGTCTTTCTCCAGAGCAGAGGCAAGTAGGTGCTATGGCAATGACAAGATCAGACACTGCTGCTCACAGAGTCTTCTGGGGAGAGGTGGCATTGTCCATGGGTGATGGATGGAGATCCCTGACAAGCATCCCTGCTGGCAGGACTCCACTAGGACACTGCCAACTTGGTCTGGTCTGAAACAATGCAGTAAGACTGGGCAGGGGTACAGGGCTGAGGGGGGCAGCCTCTGTTGTGCTTCAGAGTAGGGTGTCTGGGTTTCAGGTATCCATCAGGGTAAGAGACAGAAGCTGCCACCTCTCCTGGTGCAGTCAGTGGTGGCTCCTGAGGCTCATCCTGAACAGGGTGTCATCTCCTGGGCTGTGTGGTTGGCAGTGATGGGGGTAGGATGAGCTGCAGTGGGCTGCCAGTGCACACAGCATTTACAATTGTCTTTCACTATGACAGGGATTAGTTGCTGTTCAATGTTCCTCTCATCCAATGAGATCAGCAGAGGCTCCTGATTTGGTGGCTTTTACTGAATATAAAATGAGCCCCTCCGTCTTTGCCACTCTCAGCCTGTACCCCCTCTCCCTCTTCCCACACCATCTCATTCCTTATATCTCACTCTCTCTCCTCCCCCTTCTCTCTGTCACCCTCTCTGCCTCTCAGTCACATCCTCCTGATGCCCCCTCTCTCCCCTGCTTATTTATTCTCATCCTTCCCTCTGTCAGCTCACCTCTCCTCCAATAGCTCACTCCTTTATGTGTCTCTCTCAAGCCTGTAGATCTCTTCATAAATCCCTCTCTCTCTCTCTTACTTGCACTCTTCACTTTCTCTCACACACATCACTCTTCTGTCTCTCCTTCCCATTCTCAAACATCACTTTTCTCTTTCTATCTCTTTCTCCCTCACACAGCTCCCTTCTCTCTATCTCTGTCTCTCTGTCTCCCCCTCTCTCCCCAGTGCTATTCTCTCTCTCACACAAATTCCCTCTCTCCCTTTCTATCTACCTCACACAGCACTCCTCTCTTTCTACTCCCTTAACACAACACCCCTCACTCTATTTCTACCTCCTTCACACAATACACCTCTCTCTTCCTATCTCTTTCACACAACACTCCTTTCTGCCTTTCTATTCCCCTCATTCACCACTCCTCTCTTTCTTCCTACCTCCCTCACACAGCACTCCTCTCTTTTACCTCCCTTACACATCCCTCCTCTCTATTTCTCCCTTCCCCACACATCCCTCCTCTATTTCTACCTCTCCTGCACAGCACTCTTCTCTCTCTCTTCCTCCATCCTTTTATCTCTTCCCCACTCTCCTTCATATTGCACTTCTGTGTTCCTTCACACCTTTCCACCCTCTTTTCCATGTACTCATTAACCCCCTTCTTCTTTGTCTCTCCTTTTTTCTCACCATTCCTCCATACCCTCTTCCTATATTTAATTTCACACCTCTTTAGTGATCCCTGACCTTCCTCTCCAAACCTAGAACCCTTTCCGCCCCAGAGCCCTGCATCCAACACCAATTCCTCCCTATCACCAATCCCTTTAATTCCAATCTCCCCCATGCCCTCCCATCTATCCATGTTCACCCACATCTGACAGCCCAGACTCATTCCCACCAGAACCTTTGATATATTGTAACAATTTCACTCTTCATCCTGCTTTTTATTTATTGTCTTGTAATGTCAATGTTTATGCTGCCTCCTGCCATGGTGCCTTCCATGTATTTATTGTAGGGGAAAGAATGTTCTATAAAAAGGATAGCAGGAGCTGTTACTTTGCTTTATTCTTCTTGTAAACATATTATCATAATTACATATTCATAGAAGACATGACACACCAGGATCCAAGTGGATGCTATATGCGCTTGGTAAACATATTGGATTATATGATAAGATGCTGGAGGGGATTTTCAGCACGGAATGAGTTAATCAATTTTAGCTTTTTATAATTGATCACTAAATCATTATAGAAACATAAATTAAAACAACAGAGAAGATTCCGTTTCCCCATTGAATCTGCATATTGCTTCATATTGCTAGAAAGTAACCTGCTTATTTTTTTTGGGGATAATTCAATGCATTTATGTTATTGTATCTACCATATCTGCTGAAATGCAGATCTAACTACTATTAATTATCCATGCCTTGGTCATCCACCCTCCAAAAAATGGGGACAATTGCCCTTGTTGTAGATGCTTCTGTAATGTAAGTCTATGGAGGAATGGACTTCATTAGCATCGCCATAAAGCATCAGCTCAGTGTGGTGTTTGAGCCGGGAAAGTCACCCAAAATATCACATGACTGACAGCAACGGCGGCTCCAGGTCTGCAGATAAAGAGAGTTTATTGGGGAAAAATGAGATAAAACCAGGTATTAATCTCGATGCATGGGGGAGAGGTTAGTAGACCCAGACAAAAACATTTCCCACGTCCAAAAAAGAGGCAAATTTGTTGGGTTTCTGGATACTCAGTTCTCTACGTAAGACACAGATTTCCTAAGGGACACTAAGCCATCGGGTAGAGTTCCAGATTTTAAGATTTTAAGGGAGCCGCATAATTTTAAAACTCCGTAACGATACTTTTTATTAGTGGGCGTGGTCACTGGCGCATATCAAGCGGACCTTATTGTTCCGGATGTTCTGGGGGTTGGGCTTCATTCAGAAGGTGGGGCCAGCCCCAATTAGACTTGATCTGAAATTGACTTATCGGCCCTAATGCTTTAAGGCCAGTAGCTTCCTTATGACATACGCGGGGCTGTCGGACAGATGCGCGAATCTGTACTTTGTGGCAGCGGCACACTGCCGGACTCGAAACGTTGCTGGAGCTATTGGCCAACGTCCCATGGGGAAGATAGCCAGTCCCAAAAATTGAAGAAAGTCAGAGGCTTAAATGTAGAGCTTCACTCGGGGACCCTGGGTTGGAACCAGTGACTTCCAGCTCCGCTTACTGGGAATGGGTTCCTCGAAAAAGCAAATGAAGCTGGTGAAAATTCACAATAGTAACATCTGGATACATCGGATGAAGGGATTCTGGTTTCGCATCTCTATTAACCCCGTGCATTTGGATAATGCGCTACATAATATCTAAAGTACACAAAAAGAGATAATTCCATTAATAATACGTGTCAATGATTTGCATGATAAAAAAAACTAAATGATGACAACAGACAATGCTCGCTTTCCTGTCGGACTCGCTCTGACATCATTGCTTATGGTGCATTAATTATAGTCAAAGGTTCTATCTAATAATGTTTCCATTTGTGTGTTTGCCTTCAGTCGGCGCGTCTCGGCTCCTCATTAGTGTCTCTTCCGTAAATAAAAAAAGAGCAAATATCCTGACGCTTCTGTAAATGTATCCCCAAAATGAAAAAAAAAATAACAATGAGTGATTGCATTAACCCATAAGTTACAGGTGCCACAGAAATGCGCTCTCACATCGTCACAAACGCTTATTTTTTGGAGAGGCTCATCAGAGATCATCAAGAAACCGTTTAATATATAAATGCATGGCGTGTAATAAATCAGAATTCCGCTAGACTGGAACCGTTCTGTACAAGACAAAGTCTACAGTCAATAGCTGGAGGTGAAATGAAAAATGTGTCTTATTCCACCAACCAAAAACACAATAACATAAACATTTACCTTCAAACAGCTGCTGCCGAGGAAGGAGGACGTCCACGGACCCACCACCTCCGTCCAGAGAAGAAAGCGATCGGACATCTCCCCCCTGGCTTAAATATTATTTGTTTGTGTTATAAAGCACAAGAATTAATATTAATGCAGATACTTCTCATGTCTCATATCTTTGATATAACAAGAATACCTGTGAAACGCGTTGGTTGGACCACGTCTGCCATTCCGTCCGAGAAAGACACCTCCGATGTCCCGAAAGCTTATGTCACTTTTCATTTTCTTTTATGTTGTCCTAATGAAAGGTAACAACTCCATGTAAGTACTCCGTGTTGTTTTCTGTGTTTAACTTGTAATACCCCCATGTAGCCACAAGATGGTGTGTAACAAAACAAGGGCTTCGCGCAGCATTTCCCCCCTGACTGTATCCATTCTCTTTTTTTCTGCACATTCCCCTTAAATGCACACACGTCAGATAGGACGTGATTGTTGACATGATGTCATCCTCATGATGTAACTTTTTTTCCTGCTTACAGGGTGAAAAGTGCCGTTTTCAGACATCATCAGAGCCGGGGTAGACGTTTTTCACCCCCTCTGCACGTCAGCCTTCCTTTTATTCAGATATTATCTGACAAAGCAATGATTCTTAAGGTTCCAGGTATAATGGGATATATATATATATTTCCTCCCACGTCGCGCGTGGAAAGTGGAACGTCTACATATGTATAAGGTACAAATGAATAGTGTAGGACTATAAAATTCTTCTATCTTTCTATAAATCCTTCTGCCCCCGATTATTCAGCCCCCGATATTCACTTCATACATTACATTTTTGTGTATATAGTAGCTCATTCGGTTGGTTCTACAAGACGCTCGACTCTTAGAGCTTTTTAATTATATATTTTCGTATTTCTTGGGAATAGAAACTGGGTAGGCGCCAAGTGACCATTCCCTCCCCAAAAAGTAATTAAAACGGAGGATTCCGGGGTATCTCCCTATAAGCAGTATTTTGAATGTTATCACTAAAATGAGAACTTATAGATGGGTTTGCATGAGAGCTGCAGCTTCATTGTGCGTTATGAAGGGCCAACTCCATTGAAGTTCTCCAAAGTTTGGAAGCCTCCTTTGTTAGTGTTAGAAGACTTATTGTCACCATCAGGCCTTTCAGCAGGAGAAGATTACCACGTTTGGCCGTTTCTAATCTACTGTGTAGCTGTGGAGTTGAAACGCATCTACAATTTGTTGCTTTTGGAAAAAAAACAACCCAGAGATCAATATTGGCCAAGAGTGACAACCCCACGTCCAACTAGACCACTAGGGAGAACCTCCAAAACCTCGGGTTCCTGCAGTGGGCTCTGTATTCTTATAGGTCAAAGAACGAGATTTTCCTACTAAAGCCTAGGACTACCAACCCAGAGCTCCATAATTGCTAAATGTAGTTATTAAATTTGGTGAAAAGCTTGGATTTATGCTAGATACCCAACATGTATCATGAACACGTATGTAAGCAGGATTCAATTGGTAGAATTGTCTGTTCTGTGTCCCACTCTCTAGCAAGGATTCCTACTTTTCACATTAAAACGAGTCATACATGAACAAGGGCCCCGGCTGGCCACCTCACACACCTCGTTGGCCAAGAATAACACACATGGGCATTAAAACACAACGTGCTGCTGTACATATCTCGCCGTCACCAACACTTACATCATCAGGTGGCCGCTGACCTTAAAGTGCCAGGGCCACCCAACGATCGCCAGTCCGACCCGAGACTTCATGAAGCGCGTGGGGTAACTGGCCATGGAAATTCAAGTCAGAAACATAGATGTTTCCACAAAAGATTCCATTGGGTGGAACGCGTTCATTTCTAGAATATGGGTGGAAGTTCTCTGACCTCTCAGGCTGATACCCAGTAGGAGGCAGGAGACCAGCGAAGATCTGAAGATCTCTCCATCTTCTAACCTCAATGTCCCTGTTTGTTTGTTTTTCCTGTTTGGCCCCATGTTGGCTCAAAACATTATTATTCCTAAAAAGCGTTTGGGATAAAAGAGTCATCGTGAGCGAAATTACTCATATACTCCCAAAATAGAACAAAACCTCGGAAAGCTCCTACGATGAATAAGTTACCGATCGGTGGGAGAGTCCTTCCAGAACACATTCAGCTTTCTCCTGAATACAAGAAGAGAATTAAGACATGGATGTAGGAACGGAAAATAAATATCATGACATCCCCCCCCCCCCAAAGAACGAGGTCACGATGGGCTTTTAAGAGCCTTCCAACAGATGTAGAGATGTTTTGGCGCAGGAGAGGTTCGCTCTTCTCATTTGTAAAAGGGCACGGCGATTGTGATATTTGCGATGAGAAAATGTAGCCTTCTGGTCGTCCTCCGCCCCCCCCCCCCCGCGCCTCTGTTTGGTAAACAGTACGATTTTGGTTTGACTTCACGCTTTTGATAAATGTATCCAGAAATCCCGGCTCGTTTGTCACTAGAAGCCTCCGAGAGGCTGACTCCGAGTGACTGCCATGTATGTACACCGCCATGTTCTATTTGAAAGGATCCCAAAATAAATCCTCTCTATTATGTTTAGGGAGAGAGCTCCAGATAAATCACTATTACCGTTACACAAGCGTGAAACTTGCAAGGACTGCAAAGAGCAAACAACGGAATTAACTGTATCCCGACTCGAGATACATCGCTACCCCCCCCCCACCCGGCATTGGAATAGAGAACGTCTTTGCTGAGTTGTCAGATTTTTGAAAAAGATATTTCTTGTGTCGTTCATTTTGTTTGCCTTTTGAAAGGAAGGTTGTGAATGGGAAACAAGAGATTGGGGAGGAATAAGTGATAAGCTGTATAGAGTTCTATAGAGCATAGCGTGATCTTGTATAACGTTAGCTGACAACCAGAACCCTCTCTATAACTCCCTTTAATGAATTCATTGAGATCTCTTCTACCTAGCTTTACAAACTAATAAACCTTTTATTTCTTCCTCTTAAAATCTAATCTCCTAAAACCAACTCAGAAATTTTAAAGGAGTCTTTTTAGCTTCTGCGTTGCTTTTGTGTCACATGGCAATTAAACGTTCCCTGAAAAATTAATAAACCCTAATTTTACTTGATTAAATAATTATTTCTGGGATGGGTTTTGGGCGTTCAACGTTGCTTAGGATGATGATGGGAATTTTGTTCCATGGGGAGGAATGTAGCGCTTTATGCCCTTTATCCCCAACATTCTACTCACAACCTTAATCAGTCGTTGGTCTCGTCTCAGATTCAGGAGCCGTATGTCTATCCCATGCATGTTTAATACCCTCACTGTATAAGCCTCTACCACTTCTGCTGGGAGGCTGTTCCACTTATCTTTTTTGTGTGTGGTCTTTATTGTTCTATTGGGTCAATCCATTAAATGTCTACAATGTGCCAAATCAGATACAATGTGTTTCGATGGATAAATAGAATATATATTTTTTCGATTTTACCTTTTCCTGGTTTAGTTTTGCAGCGAGGTTAAAATCAGTGACATCATTTTACGGTAGGCTGATGAGCGGTGGGGTGATGAGCGGTGGGGTGATGAGCGGTGGGGTGACGAGCGGTAGGGTGATGAGCGGTGGGGTGATGAGCGGTAGGGTGATGAGCGGTGGGGTGATGAGCAGTGGGGTGATGAGCGGTGGGGTGATGAGCGGTAGGGTGATGAGCGTTGGGGTGATGAGCGTTGGGGTGATGAGCGGTAGGGTGATGAGCGGTGGGGTGATGAGCGGTGGGGTGATGAGCGGTAGGGTGATGAGCGGTGGGGTGATGAGCGGTAGGGTGATGAGCGGTGGGGTGATGAGCGGTAGGGTGATGAGAGGTGGGGTGATGAGCGGTAGGGTGATGAGCGGTGTGGTGATGAGCGGTGGGGTGATGAGCGGTAGGGTGATGAGCGGTGTGGTGATGAGCGGTGGGGTGATGAGCGGTAGGGTGATGAGAGGTGGGGTGATGAGCGGTAGGGTGATGAGCGGTGTGGTGATGAGCGGTGGGGTGATGAGCGGTAGGGTGATGAGCAGTAGGGTGATGAGCGGTGGGGTGATGAGCGGTAGGGTGATAAGCGGTGGGGTGATGAGCGGTAGGGTGATGATCGGTGGGGTGATGAGCCTGTCACCTGGTGCACCCCATGGTCATGTTCTAGAACTGTCACCTGGACACTTTGTAGCAACGTCCTGGGCTAATTTCATTGTCCCCGAATACGCTGCGAGCGAGTTACCTATCTGTCCGGACGCCAAGGTGAAATTACATTCCTGCTTCAAACTGAAATTCCACTGAGATTGTTAGGAATCGAAAAGCTCCGAGCTATGGTAATTAATTAACCCTTGTCATTTTTTAAAACATGTTCACAATGACTTTCAGTGACGTCTGTTTATAAAACACATCCAGAAGCTCTAGAGCAGAACCTCTCAGTATTCACCAGTTTGCCAAAAATCTAATATCTTAAGAAATATATATATTTATAATTTTGGGTTGCCAAGAAAGCCGAGCAGATAATATAACTCCCTCTCGGGTCTGCCCGTCCTCCATCATGGACATGATATTAATTTATAGAGCGTCAGCAGGTTCCTTGGCACTATTACTATAAGAGAATGATGAAAATGAAGAAAAACATTAAAATGGACAATATACAAAGTTAGCAGTAATGAATTGTGATGTGGGAGTATGATGATGGTCAGGGGCTGCTCTACCTTTACAAATACATACATACACAAGTGCTCGCTCTAACACGTATATATAATGTATATATATATATATATATGTATATATACACACATAGCCACTCTAATGCCATACACTTATCCATACATTCATGCACACACACACACACACACACACACACTAACACATTACACATGTGCTCGCTCTAACACCTTACACATATATCATGTATATATATATATATATATATATATATATATATATATACATACACAGCCACTCTAATGCCATACTCTTATCCATGCATTCATACACACACACACACACACACACTCTAACACCTTACACATGCATGCACACTTTTGCAACATACACTTACATATACGTGCATACATGCACATGCAACCACTCTAACACCATACACTTACATTTACACACCCACACCACACCAACACTTACAGATACATACGTACACACACACACTATAACACCTTACACATAAAACATGGCTATACAGTCCTATTAACCAGGAGAGAGAGGCTGTGCCAAAATGATCTTGAAACCATTTAAGGTTCACTTAGACAAAAGTCCTTCAGAGAAAATATGGGTTTTCGTTTTCTGCAAAATCTGAAAACAGGTAGATTTTTCCTTAAAAACAAGAACAAACTGCCCTGAAAAATAAATGAACTTTTTTATTAACAGTTTTCCTTTTAATGTTGGCGTGCATTTATCAGAATACGTGAATAATGAGAAAGGATAGTAGATACACCTAGTTTGTCCTGAGAAAGGTATTTAACCCCTTGAGAGCACGGCAATGAATTTTTGCTGCGGGATGATCCCTTTCGTATCAGCTTTAAAGGCATCTGGTTACTTTTCTGCTTAGTTTTCATTATCCTGCCTCTATATCATTTGATTAACTACGATAAAGCTAAGAACAAAAAAAATCAATAAAAACTATATAAAATGTGTTCAAACGAAGCGATGAATCAGCTTGGAGTAATGCGACTAAGTAGCCACATTTTGGATGCCTTTGTTGTTTTAATAATTATCTGGAATGATGGAAAATACTGGTTGTGGATGATGAATTTCAGTATTTTAGCAGAAATAGCTAGTATACAAATTGCAGGGGGCAGGAAAATGATGTGTTTTTGTGATTTGGCCAAAATAAAAGTACTAATTATTTCATGTCTCTGTTTGAAGGTTTGGCATTGAATTTTGCTCCATTGTTTGTGAAATATGGCTGAGTTTTTACCCCCTGATGCCATCTCTCCCGGGACACCGAGAGCGCAGCAGTAGGTTTTGGACTACCACTCATATTGCTCTCAGCATGGGTATCCAAACATGGCATCAAAAGTAACTCAACACTCTCTGCCTCTAAGACATTATAACAGAACATTATCTGAGGGTGAATGGGCAGAATCTCAGGCGTTTTACCCCAACATGTGGGTCTCAGGGTGAAAGCGCAGATTCTTAGTAGCATACAGTCTGCGGCCGACTACTTCATATCCTATTCTGATTTAATGATATCTGCTTTTCTCCCTGCTATATCACAGCTGGAATCCTTGCTTGAATCCGGGTGACTCCATTCAGAATATCTTTATCCCCTGACAATTCAAAAGTCATCAGGTTGGCACTAGTAGCGAGTCGATATGATAGAATGTTTGTGATTGGCTATGACAGGGTTAATATTTGGTCATCTAGGGGTCATCTCATTTAGAAAGCCCACACTATGGTATTTGTAGGGGTTGTGATGCCACCGAAAGGCCAGATTTTGGTGTATTTATATATTATTATTACCGGTATTATTATTATTAGTATTATTATTATTAGTAGTATTGTAATCAATATTATTATTATAATGTCTAGCAGAGGTTCATATGCAAAAAATTAACCCTTAGAATTGAGATCATGTAACCGGTTACAAAAGAGAATCTGTACGTTATTAGAATAAACCACTCCAAATACAAGAAGCCAACCCACAAGTGGTTAAAACGCTTTTGCATAACCCTGGAGTATACATGTAGGTTTATGTCTGATTCTTACAGAAAGTGACATCACAGCGCCGTGTGACATCACTTCCTGTGGTACACCGGAAGTGATGTCACACGGCGCTGTGATGTCACTAAATGTTTCAATGATGTCATACTTGAAGAATATAAGAAAACAAATAAAAGAGTATTAAAAATCCTTCTCCCCCCCCCCTTTTCTTCCTTTTATCAAGATAGCTACTGCTGTCAATAATGATACATTAGTTTTATTAATAGGAGAAACCGTTAATATATTACCAGCCCTTTCAGGAGCCAAAGTGTATTTAATGTAACATTATTATCCCTTTAAATGCGTTTAATGCGAGTGGAGATAGAGCCAGCACCTGTCCGTCTTAATGGATATCAATACTAGGTCTTCAGCAAGCGAATGGTGTTGATGATTAATAAACATTGATATCTTTATGTTTATTGATTTTTCTTACAAGGCACAGATAAAAATGTTTATTTTTTTATTAAATATTCCGATGCATTATAAATAAATATAGATATATATGTGTTGTTCTCGGCAACGCGAAACTTTACGGCTTTGCCCTCGGGGGATACACTTTTCTGGTATAAAGGGTTCTGAAAATCCCAGCTCTCTCTGTACAGAAAGGCCGGGGAGAGCGAGGAAATTACAATGGGGGAATTTTAATGAGTTTGATCGTTATCAAAAATAATAAAAAAAATCCCTGGCACGATTTTACCGAAATGAGACAGCAGAATTAAGTGGGAGTTCAAACCGCACAACATTATCTTCTCGGAAACAAACGCTTTAGATAAACTCATTGGTCTAGCGTATTATCGCACGGGGAGTTTGATCAGACTCGGCGAAAGGGCATTGTAATAAAAGCTTGATAAAGCCTAATTTCATGAATTGTGCCACTATTAAATGTAGCAGCTAGTTTGATACAGTATTTTTGTTTTTACTTTACTAAGGGGGGGGTAGATAAGTGGAACAGCCTCCCAGCAGAAGTGGTAGAGGCTAATATATGGCCCCAGGTTTGATTCTGGCGACATTATTACACCACATGCCTGTTTTCTATCTGCGGTTGACATCTCCTACTTCATATCACAATCTCCCGTTTTTTTTACACCTTCTATGGGTAAAAGGATCGATACAGATGCGATATACATTGAATATTCATTTTCACCCCATATGGAACCCGTCAGTTCCCTGTCCATTTCTAATCTGTAACTGTGAATAAAAATCAATTCATCAGCTGCATTTAGTGACATTTGGACTTAATTCTAATTTGCTAATCGGTAAAAGCGGCATTTGCCAAGCAGTGTTTCAAACATTTATTTAGAAAATGGTAGAATATTTCTTAATTCTGTATAAAAGGGTTAAAAAAACCCCAAAACAGAGCAGAAATAAAATGCATGATATCGATGATAAAGAAGGACCATGCCAAAGACCAACACTGCTCTCCGAACTTATGCACATTGGCTAATGAAACAGCCAATCAGAAGCAGGGGAAACACTGGATACATTAAAAAAATCAGCAAAAGGAAATGTCTATATTTATTATTAAATATAATTACAAATGCGAATGACGAGAAAAATATTCCTCTTTCAGCCATGGTGATGGTGATATGAAACGTCAACTTTTATAATTACAGTATGTTTTAAGGAATTAGTTGGATTTAACTCGAGTTTGGCTTTGAATATAATCTGTACTGTAGGTTTCCTGTAAAACCTTTGCTTTTTTGTACAAAGGCTTATGAGGCTGGGGTACTGTACGTATCTGAGCTGGCATGCTAGAAGAACAGAGACGGACAGATAGACATGAAATTGGGCTTAACGGACTGAAATCCAGAGGGGCAGAAAGAGAAAGTAAGGAGAATGGAAAGAAAGAAAGAAAGAAAGAAAGAAAGAAAGAAAGAAAGAAAGAAAGAAAGAGAAAAGGAAAAAAGAAAAATAGAGAGAAAACAGAAATAAGGAAGGAAAATAAGAAGCAGATAAAGAACAAAAGGAAAATAAGATAGAAAGACAGAAAGAAAGAAAGACAGAAAGAAAGAAGGAAGAAAGGAAACAAAGAAAGAAAGAAGGAAAAAAAGAACAAAGATAGAAAGAAACCAAAGAAAGAACGAAAGAAAACAAGAAATAAAGAATAACATATAAAGAATAGAAAGAAAGTAAGAAATTAAAGAAAACTGAAGGAAAAAAGAAAAGGAGATAAACATAAAGAATGGACATAAAAGAAAGAAAGTAAGAAAGAAAGAAATTGCTTCTGAATTATCCAAAAGCCCTCTTTCCTCTTGTCCTGATTTCATGAAGAGTGCTGATTACTTAAAACCCTGTCCCCCGCTTAGCGGACGGCTTCTCTTCCCATCTCCGTAGTGTTTGAAATGAACCAATGATGAGGAGGCAGAGATGTTTTATGAAGCGATATGAATACGAGGTATAAATACTAACAAGGCAGCTCCTGGGCGGCCGCGTGTGCCGGACGTGTCAGGCATTTCTCTATTAACATACAGAATGTGTTTGTGCTGCACTCACGCAGACCTACATATCAGATTTCTCCGGAGGGTTTCCAGGCATGCGAGCTATTTAATGGCTTATGGGCAAACAGTCCGTGATCTAAGTGTAGTAACAATCGCAATTTGTCCCTAAGGCTTTATTAGAAACCACCTGAAAGAAGCAGAGCTGGCGTTTCTGCGGCACCGAGCGGCAAACTGAATATTTGTTAGAAAAATGTAAGTAATGAGGCTGTCCTGTTTTGCTGACCATACAAGAAGTCATAAATACCCCCTAAGTTTTATAGATGAAGAAAGAAAAACAAAAGGCCAGGGGTCAGCCTAGGGTTAGTTGCAACCGGGTGCAATATTACTTTGTCGCCCCCCCATAACTAAAACACAAGCTCACACTAGCACACATATACATGCTAACACACATACTAACACACATATTCATGCTAGCACCATGTAGACTCATTCTAACACCTCATGCTGGGTGGTTTACTCTCTGTTAGTTGTTTGCCCGTTGAGGGTAAGTTAGGATGATATGATTTAGGGCAGCTGAATGAAGCTAGATTCTAGATTAATTCTGAGATTTTTACTTGTATTTAATGTAAAAAAAAAAGTTTTACTTAATGTAAGGAAGATTTACTTTACTAAGGGGATGGTGGATATGTGGAACATCCTCCCAGCAGGCTATTTTCTTATTTTTGTCCTTGTGCCCCTCCACTATAAATTGGTGTTTTGGTTGAGAGGTTTATTGCAATAATACTAAAAGTTTAGTTTTTAGCATTTTTTTTTTCTTTTGCTGTATGCAACCTTTTGCATCCTGGCCATAAGTGTTTCCTGGGGGGGGGGGTTACATTTGCTGACACTTAATAAGCAGCGCCTTTTAGATTTACTGTACTTAACACATTGAATGGTAACCACACTTTCTGGGAACATTGCCAAGATAGCCCTCTGACTCCCTTACAACAAAAGTAACATCTTCTAATTAACTGGCAACCATCCCATAAAATGTGTGAGAGGAAGAGCCAGAGATGACTCATCTACAGGAGGTAAACAAGTGAATGAATGAATGAATCTGAATGAAACATGGTATTTGCTTTTCATTTTCATTTGCTCCTCGTTATCAGACATGAAATCGGCAAATTTAAAAAAAAAAACAATGAATCTGAATAAAGTCTACTGTTTATTCAGGCCATGTCAGCTTGAATTTTTGAAGTGTAGTAATGGTTTAACTGTAACCCCGTGGTCCACGATGGAATGAACTGTTTAATGCCCCATTCAGCCCCACCAACAAATACATTTGTAACTTAGTACCATAATATTCTTTACCTGTAAAAGAAAATAATAGAAAAATAATCTTAGCTTGTATTACTGAAATAAACAGAAATGATGTGCGTAATGCTGAAGACTCTGGTAGATAAATGGAAGAGCCTTCCAGCAGAAGTGGCTCCGGTGAGGGAGTTTAAACGTGCATGGTATAGGCATATGGCTCCCTGGATGTGACCAAGGGAAAAAATGGGCCAAATTAGCCATCACTGCTTTCATATAATAATAATATCAATAAACATGCTATACATTGTATTATACATTGTACACATATTAACGCATATATCCATACTAACGCATATACAACATTTATGCAATTAAGCGGGATATTTTAGCGCACGGAGCTGTAATATGTAGTTCTGGCTTTAATATTCCTTTAGCGTTCTTCTCTATATAAACGCACTTGGTTAAAATACAACATTCTTCTTTCCGTTCTCGTTCATCCCTTATGGACTTCCTTATATCTCTGTCTCGACCTTTTGATCCCATCAATCAGAATACAGTTTCTGGTCACTGCTTTGGGAGTTTAGTTATCATACCAAGTACACGGCATACATACTACGTCCAAAGCACCCAGGGCCTTTTAATAGACGGAAGTAGCATTTCGCACATGTCTGATCCAAGACGCCAATCGTCGGAGCGTGATCTTAAACTTGCCCGTCTGTGTAAAACAAAAAAAAAAAACTCCAAATCCTCTGATTTCAGGATGGAAAGATAAATATGGGGTTCCTCGAATGAGCTCGTTAAAAATGTTCCTTGCCTGTAGAGCTCTTAGTTTACAAGAGGGCTGCGGGGTTCAGCACCTTGGACAGGGATCAGCCGAGCTTTACCACGCGTTACGATGCATCACACAAAGCACGTCCAGAAACGCTGGATTTAACATTATGCGATTTCTTGTAGAACCAGAAATATTTTTGTTTTTTTTTATTTGCGTGAAACTATTTAACCCTTTGGCCGTCTTATTTCTCAGGGAGGCTTGTGTGAGTTTTCTGCTACATTAAAAGAGCCTCCGTGCAATATTACAGCAGAAGGATAATACTGACACGCGTGTCCCAAATACAAAATAAGCTTTTAAAAATATTATGTTTTCTTTTTAAGTGTAGTTTTCGCTCCATAATATAATATTTTCAGGCAGCTGCATATTAGCCATTTGTGTGAATTCTCGCTGTATACAGCGCTGGGGGGTATATTACTGTATACAGCGCTGGGGGTTATATTACTGTATACAGCGCTGGGGGGTTATATTACTGTATACAGCATTGGGGGTTATATTACTGTATACAGCGCTGGGGGTTATATTACTGTATACAGCGCTGGGGGTTATATTACTGTATACAGCGCTGGGGGTTATATTACTGTATACAGCGCTGGGGGTTATATTACTGTATACAGCACTGGGGGTTATATTACTGTATACAGCGCTGGGGGTTATTACTGTATACAGCGCTGGGTGTTATATTACTGTATACAGCGCTGGGGGTTACTGTATACAGCGCTGGGGGTTATATTACTGTATACAGCGCTGGGTGTTATATTACTGTATACAGCGCTGGGGGTTATTACTGTATACAGCGCTGGGGGTTATATTACTGTATACAGCGCTGGGTGTTATATTACTGTATACAGCGCTGGGGGTTATTACTGTATACAGCGCTGGGGGTTATATTACTGTATACAGCGCTGGGGGTTATATTACTGTATACAGCGCTGGGGGTTATATTACTGTATACAGCGCTGGGGGTTATATTACTGTATACAGCGCTGGGGGTTGTTACTGTATACAGCGGTGGGGGGTTATATTACTGTATACAGCGCTGGGGGGTTATATTACTGTATACAGCGCTGGGGGGTTATATTACTGTATACAGCGCTGGGGGTTATATTACTGTATACAGCGCTGGGGGGTTATATTACTGTATACAGCGCTGGGTGTTATATTACTGTATACAGTGCTGGGGGTTATATTACTGTATACAGCGCTGGGGGTTATATTACTGTATACAGCGCTGGGTGTTATATTACTGTATACAGCGCTGGGGGTTATTACTGTATACA
The DNA here is from genome assembly GCA_029215755.1 of Spea hammondii. Lineage (NCBI taxonomy): Eukaryota > Metazoa > Chordata > Amphibia > Anura > Pelobatidae > Spea > Spea hammondii. Next base: position 3,102,696 of record JARDYJ010000004.1, read on the forward strand.
GCGCTGGGGGTTATATTACTGTATACAGCGCTGGGGGTTATATTACTGTATACAGCGCTGGGGGTTATATTACTGTATACAGCGCTGGGGGTTGTTACTGTATACAGCGCTGGGGGGTTATATTACTGTATACAGTGCTGGGGGTTATATTACTGTATACAGCGCTGGGGGGTTATATTACTGTATACAGTGCTGGGGGTTATATTACTGTATACAGCGCTGGGGGGGTTATATTACTGTATACAGCGCTGGGGGTTATATTACTGTATACAGCGCTGGGGGTTGTTACTGTATACAGCGCTGGGGGGTTATATTACTGTATACAGTGCTGGGGGTTATATTACTGTATACAGCACTGGGGGGTTATATTACTGTATACAGCACTGGGGGATTATATTACTGTATACAGCGCTGGGGGTTATATTACTGTATACAGTGCTGGGGGTTATATTACTGTATACAGCGCTGGGGGTTATATTACTGTATACAGTGCTGGGGGTTATATTACTGTATACAGCACTGGGGGGTTATATTACTGTATACAGCGCTGGGGGTTATATTACTGTATACAGCGCTGGGGGTTATATTACTGTATACAGTGCTGGGGGGTTATATTACTGTATACAGCGCTGGGGGTTATATTACTGTATACAGCACTGGGGGGTTATATTACTGTATACAGCACTGGGGGATTATATTACTGTATACAGCGCTGGGGGTTATATTACTGTATACAGTGCTGGGGGTTATATTACTGTATACAGCACTGGGGGGTTATATTACTGTATACAGCGCTGGGGGTTATATTACTGTATACAGCGCTGGGGGTTATATTACTGTATACAGTGCTGGGGGGTTATATTACTGTATACAGCGCTGGGGGTTATATTACTGTATACAGCGCTGGGGGTTATATTACTGTATACAGCGCTGGGGGTAAATACTGTATGCAGCGCTGGGGTTTTTGCTCAAGTAGATTTTCCCCTGTAAGAGTCCCAGTCTCCAGAATTTTAATTACCCTTTGACAGGGCCGGACTGGGACTGAAAAGCAGCCCTGGAAAAATTTGGAGACCAGCCCCATATAGTTTATCTCACGGTGAAGCTCTTATACCCACACGCACCCCTTATACACACCCGAGTCACACTATGTGCCATTCTTTTTATCTCATTATTTGTATTAAAATGCCAGAAAGCAAAAGTGTTAAAAGGCCCTAATAAATGAAATACATTACACATAATAGGATCAAAACATTTACTACTGCGAACATTTTTAGATGAAAGAGTTCCATTTTATTTAGTGGAACAAAGCACTGATCACATTATTCTTCCTGATATTCTGGTAAGAAACTTTTATTTCTTTATTAATTCATGTAGACTATTTTTTCCATATTTAATAAAAGCTATGATTGAGACATGTTTGGTTTTTATTTCCTTTCATTTGACAACCTACCCCCGAGTTATGCACCTCTGCCCCCAGGCTTGCCACTCTGCCCCCCTGATATGCCTTCTAACCCCCTATATGCCACTCTGCCTCCAGAAATGCCTTATACCCCCTATATGCCACTCTGTCCCATGATATGCCTTCTAACCCCCTATATGCCACTCTGCCATATAGGGGGTTAAAAGGCATATCATGGGGCACTCTGCCTCCAGAAAAGCCTTATGCCCCACTATATGCCACTCTGCCTCCCTGATATGCTTTATACCCTCTCTTTATACCCTCACTCTGCATCCAGAAATGCCTTATGCCCCCTATATGCCACTCTGCCTCCCCAATATGCTTTATACCCTCCTATATGCCCCTCTGCCCCATGACATCCCTTTTAACTCCCTTTATGCCACTCTGCCTCCAGATATGCCGTTGACCCCCTATATGTCACTCTGCATCCAAAAATGCCCTATATGCCACTCTGGCATATAGGGGGTTAAAAGGCATATCATGGGACAGAGTGGCATATAGGGGGGTATAAGGCATTTCTGGAGGCAGAGTGGCATAAAGGGGGTTAAAAGGCATATCATGGGGCACTCTGCCTCCAGAAAAGCCTTATACCCCCCTATATGCCACTCTGCCTCCCTGATATGCCTCAACCCTCCTATATGCCACTCTGTCCCATGATATGCCTTCTAACCCCCTATATGCCACTCTGCCATATAGGAGGTTAAAAGGCATATCATGGGACATTTTTGTTTACTTTATATGGCAAGCCGATCCAGCTTGCCATATTAAATAAAAAATAATATATGCCACTCTGCCCCATGATATGCCTTCTAACCCCCTATATGCCACTCTGCCATATAGGGGGTTAAAAGGCATATCATGGGACAGAGTGGCATATAGGGGGTATAAGGCATTTCTGGAGGCAGAGTGGCATGAAGGGGGTTAAAAGGCATATCATGGGGCACTCTGCCTCCAGAAAAGCCTTATGCCCCCTATATGCCACTCTGCCTCCCCGATATGCTTTATACCCTCCTATATGCTCCTCTGCCCCATGATATACCTTTTAACCCCCTTTATGCCACTCTGCCTCCAGATATGCCTTTTGACCCCCTATATGTCACTCTGCATCCAGAAATGCCTTATACCCCTATATGCAACTCTGGCATATAGGGGGTTAAAAGGCATATCATGGGACAGAGTGGCATATAGGGGGGTATAAGGCATTTCTGGAGGCAGAGTGGCATATAGGGGGACACACTTACATACACACACATGCCGATTTTTTTTGTTTTTAACAAATACAAAAAACATTATACAGTACAAAAAATACATTATTTTACTCACCTTCTACTTGTCTTGACTTCCTGGTAGCTGCACACTGTTCTCCTCTATGCGGACAGGATGCCACTGACCTGACATCCGGTGCTGCAGCAGTCTGAGTGCGAGGGGGCGGAGCTTCCACCTCACGCTGCTCCCATCACTATGCAGCCATCAGACTGCTGGGAATGTAATCTAAACGGCCGGTGCGTGCTGATGCCGCCGGCCGGAGCTACTTTAACACTTTTTTTTTTATTTATATGGTAAGCTGGATCGGCCTGCCATATAAAGTAAAAAAAAAGTATTAAAGCAGAGCCGGCCGGCGGCATCAGCACGCACCAGCCGTTCAGATTACATTCCCAGCAGTCTGATGGCCGCATAGTGATGGGAGCAGCGTGAGGGGTGAAAGGTCAGTGCGAGGGGGTGGAGCTTTCACCCCTCACACTGCTCCCATCACTAGACGGCCATCGCACACGGCTGCTGGGTGCTGATGCCGGCCGGCCGCATCAGCACCCAGCGGCCGCTTTGATTAGATTTCGGGAAGCCTGGGGGGCAATTGCCCCCCTGCCCAGCCCGCCCCTGGCACCGAGGGAGGCGTTCATTGCCATTTGCAGCCGCTCAGCGGCTGTCTTCATGGTAAGTCTGCCGGCCGCCCAGCCCACGGACCTTCCGGCCCACCGGGAAATTTCCCGGTATCCCGGTGGGCCAGTCCGGCCCTGCCCTTTGAAACTGGAACACAAATAATTATCTAGATTGAACCAAAAATATTTTTCTCAAATGAAAAAATGGTTCTCAGCTTGTTAACCCCTTCCAGTTGTGACACAAACACACGCAGAGCTTTCATCTCTATTTAAATAAACGATATACTATTTAGGCGACACAATTTATTCTTCTTTTCTCCCTAACGACCCATAAAGGAATACGGTTAAAAAAAAAATGTAATCCAAAAAGATTAATTGGATTTTCCGAAAATGAGATATTGGGGTGGAAAAGCTCCATGACAAATCATAATATTGAATGATTTCAGTAAATACCTGTAGAAATGACGCTCTATATATAGATGGCAGTTGTGCCTCTCGCGTTCCTGGATGTATAGGAAATGAGTGGATGCAGCCGGGGACATGATCAGAATTTGAATTTGTCTTCTCCGTTGGAGGCTGATGTTGTGCATTAACCTTCCGTTTTGTGTTATTCCTTATTGTCGAGTTATTGTCATTATTGGCTTCTTTTTTCTTTCATTTACAAGCCTTAAATGATAAATAGGACACCATATCAGACAACACTGCTTAACCGTAACCTCTGCCGGGAGATACTTTGTTGAAGGTTCTGGTGTGAAGGATTTTGAAGGCCTTTGTGTTAATCAACCCTTATCGAGTCACAGTTACAATGTAAACACGGAAAACCGACGACAGGCTTAACAAAGGCAACATGCGGGGTGAAGGGAGCGGGATCATTTTAAGGCTCGTAGCAGGTACACTGTAGATTTAAGAATATGGGAGGAGATATGAGACCCCATGCCCCTCCCATCAGCCCGCCCCATTGTCCCACCCATTGCTCCGCCCATCATGAACATAAGATTCTCCCATAGGCATACTTTATAAGAATATTTCCTCAGGGCTCCCCTGTAACTAACATGCATACATACTAACACTCCCACTCACTCTAACACCCACTCACTCTAACACTTACATACATACACATTCATTCTCCTGCTCCTCTTCCTCCTTTTTACAGACATCACTAACACTGACACTCCAACACCATACACTGACAACCACACACATACTAACACCAAATACTAACCCCAAAACATTCATGCTAACACGGCGTACTAACACACACTTACACACTTTAACACCATACTTAAAAAGGAAAACACATGCTGGGAGATGAGATGATATCCTGGGCCCAGTACACTACGGTACAATTGGCCATAGATCGTCTTCATGATAGTTGGCCAAGGCCACATTTGAGTTGGCCATGGAGTTTAGCGACGTCCTATCCTATCTCGCCTCCACCTTAGGTCACATGGGACCTTTTCCAACTGTGACTTTTTTTTGAGCAGATGAGTTTCTCTCCTTTTTATAACAACGGCTGGCACTTCGGTTGACTTGAGTTGTGGTTGGGTTGACAGTTGAGGCGCGTTCATCATTTCCGACTTACTCGATTAAGCTGACCGTAGCCACCCAGTTTGAAGACTTTTGAAGACCATTACATGCTTTGTGAATAGGCTACCAGCCCTTTAAACAAAGTATAGTTACCAGCACAAAAATAGCGAGCGTTCTATATGTTGCCACATACGATTGCCCCCGCTGAACGTTGACAAACGAACACGCGTGCGGAACGTTTAGTGTATGTAAACGCGCACAGGTTCCGTGGGACATGAAACGGCTAAAAATAACGTTTATGTCACCGTCAAAAATATTCCAATAATTACAGCGATCACGGCAGCTCCCGAATCCCCCTCATATATATCGAAACGTCTTCCGTCTAATTATATACAGAAGACGATCCAGTCTGAAAAACAAGCATTTCGGGAAATAAATAACAACTGATTAAGGACACTGTGCTCCCTACGTGTAATTATTTGTAATTATTTTTGTACAACACACACAAAAAAAAAATAATAATAAGCCAGCGTTGAATAGCGAGAAGTCACTGTGCCGGGAGAGTATGTAACGTTATATTCTTGTGAAGGCGCGCTGACAAACAAAAGAAGGGGAAATCAGACCAGCGATTTAAAAGAGTCTCTTTATAGAGCTACTTGTCTCGTTTGAAAAGGAACGGGGGGTCGGAGGTCCGTATATATCATTAGTGCCATCGCTTTGTAGACGTGTCGGCATGGAGCTGACATGTGTGCGTAAGCGTGTGGTTTTCTTTCGCACGTTGGGGGCAGACACATGGTTTGAATGCTTAGGAACCCCCCCAACCCCTTAGTCTGTAGTCATACATAGATGGTCCAAAGGGCATTTCAGTTATTTTTGCCCCCCTTATGCTATCGGGAACAGGATGAAGCCGCCGTTGCTGTCAGTCATGTGATATTTCTGGATGACTTTCCCGGCTCAAACACCACACTGATGTTTTATGGCAATGCTAATGAAGTCTGTTCCTCCATAGACTTTCATTAGTCAGAGAGTCCAACTGGGCGATTAAGACCGAGCCATTCTATTGTTTCCCACAGGCAGTATGATAAGGAGTAAGGGTGTTTATCTAGTAGATTGGGGCTCAGATAACAGAGTGAGAACTCATACACACTCAATGAGACCTCCTGGTTATTCCCCACCACCCCCCCAGATGAATTATCCGGAACAAATAGTCAGCAGCAAAACAAGGCTAAATTCAGCATCTGCTGGGAATGAGGGGGAAACGCAAGAGAGAAACAATGACAGACGGACGGGGAAGGAGGCCAGGAAAGCAAGAAACACGGCAGAGATTACAGCGAGGCGTCGAGCGCGATATCAAAGAGAATGTGTGATTATGGCTATCTGTTCCCTTCGTTTTAATGAATTTTATCACTGTGAAGGTGACAGAAGGATCAGCGTGGCAGCGCGGTGCGGAGGGGTTCGGGACAGAGGGGATTCTGTAAACAGCCAGCCCCGAATACAAAAAACACAAAATAGCCGATAATTGACCCGGGTTATACAGCGCTATACGCAGGGTGCGCCACTAGGGGGCCTCATTCCAACTTTAACAGAGAGCCCGCGAGAAAACGCATTATATTTTTATAGAACACATTAGAGAGGGGTACTTTTGTTTTAGGGGGTGTGGTTAGAGGTGTGGCCAGAGGTGGGGCTTTACCATGACTTTTTATGTGATACAAGGACTGTCCATCTTAAACAAAGACACTTTGGAGACATGGATTTTACAGCCTAGGTAACACACCGATGCCCCTCTCTCCTCCCCTGATGCCCCTCTCTCCTCCCCTGATGTCCCTCTCTCCTCCCCTGATGCCCCTCTTTTCTAGGAGGTCAGAATGTTTGCTGGGTATGAGGGGATCGCAGGGTTCTACAGCCCTAAAAGCCCCGATAATGTGTATAGGAACAGCAGGAAACGGCTTTATAAATTAAACGGGGTAAATAAACCCCATTATTCTTCTTCTCTTTTAGGACTTGTGTTGGGACTGGCCTGCCAAAGAGGGACAGCTTGGAGGTATAGTCTTCCGCACTACTCTAGGTACTCGACGTATTGCACCCTTTAATATTAACCCTTGAGGGGTGTATGTTTTTTATTGGCCGCACGCAGTAGTCAGAATTATTCGTATTAAAGCTTTTTAAAGGACGGGCCCTCGTTTTGCTAAACCGGCACCTTTTACGCCAAACGAAAGTCGATGCGTCTTGTCAAAGTTCTTTTGATGTTGAAAATATTATAATTAATTTGGTTGGATTGTTTTCACTTTGGCAGAGATACAGAAAATTGTCAAAGAAATGACCTTGTTGAAACAGGACTCGTAGGTCCTTCACTCACATCGATCGATGTTTCCTGTGTGGTAGGAAATGTATATTTATTTACCCCGATTTATCTGGCGCAACGGTATTCTATAAGAAGTATACCCCAGTCCCCCTCCCGCTCCCCGTCTCTCTCTTCGATCCCCATCTCTCTCTCTCTTCGCTCCCCGTCTCTCTCTCTCTCTTCACTTCCCGTCTTGCTGAAAGGGTTAAATCTGCTTTTGTCTCTTATATTAAAGTGGAAAAAAACCCCAACAGTTAATGAGGGCGTTATCTCTGCGCTGAATTATTCTGTCTTTTCTGACTCCGCACTCCGGTCTTTATCTCTTCCCCAGGCAGGCAGATTACGTCTCGCGGCCCAGGAAAGGAGGAGAGAGAAGACTGGGGAGGAATTCTAATGGGCGGATTTACAGGCGACAGAATTACACAAAAGCCACAGAATCAACCCAAAAGAAATGAGCTGCAAAGAATCCGAATCGCTGTCGGCTGTCATTTCGGTTCTACGTCCCAAGTGTCCCTGTCTCGTTTGGCCAGTCCCTACCCAGAACGCAGTCTCAGACACGCAGGCCTTTAGATGGGGAGGTTATACCGATTTAAACATACCATACATGTAAGATATGGGATGATTGGGTATCTCTGGATAAGAGCATGGATATACTATCCAGAACACAGCCTATGTAACTCCAGAACTCATCTAGCTCATATTTGGAACCTTGCCTACCTAGATCATACCTAGAACACATCTAGAACCCATATCTGGAACCCTTTCTACCTCATACCCAAAGCACAGCTACCCGTGTTGTCTCAGGCTTGATTGTTAAATACTCAAACCATGGAATAAGAGGTAATGGTAGGAGTTCTGTCATCTGAGGAACGGAAGCTGCTGATTGGATCCTAAATATTATATTCCCAGCCGCGGGTGTCTCAATGTCAAAGGATGCAGCGATAGCTGGAGGGGAAACATTCTGCCAGGAAACCAACGTCTGGAAGTAGAACTGTTATAAATAAATGATTTATCCAAACAGAACACAGGATTACACGCATGTACACACAGACAAGCATAACTCATACCTGCCAAAGGTCCCTGTTTTCACCGGAAAGTCTTGGCAGACAGTCCCAGGTAGCTGCCCCACTGCCCCAGTAGGGAACACGGTCTGATTGGGGAGATCCTCCGATCTCCCCTGACCAACCCAAGGAGGTGAAAACATACACAAAAGAAAATGTATCTGTATCAGCGTGCCAGGGTTCCAAATTAGAATACTGTGTGGAGCCGGTGCCTGATAGACTAGAGAGCGAATCACTTATTGGCCGAACATGTCAGGGCCATCCCATCGTGGCCAGTCCGACCCTGATGAATATGTACAGCACCGCAGAATAAGATGGCGCTATATAAAACAATAATAATAATAATAATAATATACATGCATGTCTCAGATTCCATACTCAATACACATCCCTGGAAATAATAGACATTCAGTCAATGGTCCGTTAATTCATTATTGTATTTCTAGTAATACAAGAACCGAGAATTGAATAAAAAAATGCCATCTATTTGGTTGGAAAACACATTATTAAAATGATTGGGGTAACTATGGATATCTTAGATCTAGTGCCCCCTATGGGCTGGTTAATAAAGGGGCAGATCATAGTTATTCATACAATGAAAAGAATACGGGAAAATGATATTATATAGCTTTTAGTGCCAATTGTTCATACGTAAATAATGTATATATAAATATATATAAATATAAATATGAATGACGAGGGTTCTCTTTAAGAGAATTTTCCAAGTTTCCAAGAACTATCAAAATGACAAAACGGAGCTCATAAAAGACGCGTTCATCACCAGGCATCGGAAGTCCACCGGAAGCTTCGCGAGAACTTGCTGGTCATTTTCACCGACCAATGTTTCGGATACTTTGTAGCCCCCCTGCGTCTGATACGTCGGCGAATGTTGCCATTTCGGAATAGTTTAGGGTGACTGATATGGGTTCGAGTCTTCACGGCCGGGAACGACAAAATACATTTTTATACAACGCGATCAGCCTTCAGCTGGCCTGAAACAAAATAATTGAATTGCTTTCAATCCCACGGCGCTTCTTCTTCCTCTCTTCGGTATTTAAGCCGCGCCGAGGGACGGGAGACAGGAGGGAAGATTGTTTTTGCGTCTCTGCTGTTGCTCTCATACCTGTAATTTTCAATTACCGAGGTTTCTTTGGAGCAATCAGAGTTTTACACAATGGGATGACAGCCCGCATTAGGAGACACCGTCTGGTGTTCACATTCAGATTGGGTTATAACGCGCGTTGGGTCAGAGAGGATCCGTCATTCTACAGACTTCAAAGTAAATCACGGATGTCAAGGAGCCTGCCGAGGTCCTGAAATGTTCCTCCAAAGGATAATAGTGTTCGAAACTCATATTATATATATATATAGAAAGTAATGGGGGGTTATGGTACATCTTGTCAAGATTGGCACACTTGCTGGCTCATTGGCCCTCTTCGGCCCCATCTAGTCTGCCAGTTAATCAGCCGTTGGTCTCGTCTTAGATTCAGGAGCCGTATGCCTATCCCATGCATGTTTAATCCCCTCACTGTATTACCCTCTACCACTTCTGCTGGGAAGCTGTTCCACTCATCTACTGCCCTCTCAGCAAATTGAATCTTGCCTCTGATGTCACTATGTACAGATCATATTACTAAGGCATTCAGGGGGATCACATTCAGTATTTGGAATAGAAAAAAATTGGCGAATGATACAGAACTCTTTTATGTTTTAATCATAATCGTTTTTCACAATTTTTAAGGATTTCTTTAGTGCAAAGATCAGAAATTGTCTGCCCCCCCCAAAAAAAAACCAATATTGATGGACGTAAACGTATGTAGTAAATGTAAGAAGCCCCCCCCCTGACGCACATGTGCAGAAGGCCCCTCCCCCCCATTGATTTCAAAAGAAGTGCTTTCCTGACACTGATTGGCTGTTTCAACACAGCCAATCCCTGGAGCGAAATGTTCCTGGAGCTGCAGCTTCTCTTAAAGGTACATTACATTCATGTTATTTTTTTTTTTTAGTAAATGTAGTATATGTATATTAATGTATATGAAAAGAAATCACTCCAAAGCTCCAATCCGTGGAGTGAAATGTTGCTGGAGCTGCAGCTTCTCTTAAAGGTAAATTATGCTTATGCTATTTTTTTGTAAATATGTGTATATTAATGGGAAAAAAAAAGCTCATTCTTTGTTGGCTATCTTGCCTTAAATAGTCATGTGTTAGGTCACGTGTTAGTCTCAGATACGTATTAATAAACAGGAGGCGAGGGTCCGTGCGGCAGATTTCATTAACGCGCAGGATGGAACCTCTCATACAAAGCCTTCACTGTACGGTCTATCATAGAAATGTAAAACCTTGTTGGCCATCACACTGGGCGATAATAATAAGAGTGGAAATATTATATGCCAAGCATCTGAGTTCTTGACCCAGATTGGAAATCAATGTTCTGACCTAACAGAGACTTGTGGTCAGAATGTGAAGGAATCCTGCGGTTTCTCTATACATTGAGTACATTTTCTATTATGACTTTTAATCTTTTTTTTGTTGTTGTTGTTGTAAAGGATCCCCCCCACCGGTTCCTAATGCAGCGTTATAGACCCGTTACATTGTTCTGTTCATTACCGTTTGCATTGAGCGGTGCCGGTGGGACAGCAGACGTGAAGCTCCCGTAAATGATCCCTTGCGGAGAGTCCGCGGGTTCTCCGGCCGTTGAACTCTTTGATGGGATAAACAAAAAGCAGGAATATGGATGAGTCACTGAGTGTTTATCATTTCCATTATCATTATAAAACAGAACATTTATCTCGTTGGGAGATCTCAGGTACAAAAGAGGGACAATATATTAAAAAGTGATTTTTGATCCCACGTCTAACACCAATATTTACAAGGACAGATGTCGCTTTGTACGCTCCGTGCTCCTATTACATGCATATCTTTAATTTTCACAAACACCCCGCTGCGCTCCTAACAAAATACGATGTAATTATACGACAATAGGCATTTTTAATAAACAATCTTCTTCTAAATTCACAAAAAAAGGTTTCCAAAGAACCCTAAGAATTCTAGGTATTGGCAAGATCACAAAATATGTCATTTTCTGGTTCCTCCCAACTTCCTTGTCTTTGAACATAACTTTGATCGTTGAGATCCTAAATTCAATTGATCCCCTAATTATTACCCACTTAGGAGAACCTGGCCTAATGAATGGTCTCTGCACATCCGCGGACATGGCCATTTCCTTAATCTCTTTATCCAGTTCGACTTTTATTTCCCAGAATACATAGGCAGACGTTATCTACACCTAATGTATGAAGGCCAGACCATTGACATTAAATAGACAAGCCTGGGGGCCAATAGCTTTCAGGGGCACATGGAGGCAACGCAATATAATAATGCCCTTCCCGGGGGATTTCATAAGGATGGCTTCATTTTCTAAATTGAAAAATGAGTTGAGAAAGAAACCACATGTCACAGAGGCTGTTATGGCTCCTTTCGTTGTTCTTTAGCACTTTCCTGGTCATCAAGAAGGATGATCGCCTCAAAGTTGATGTAAGTTGCAATCTTTATGCTGTTTATACAATAAAGGGAACTTCTAAGGGTCTATAGTTTCATCAATACATGTTTCCCGGCACAGGATGGTAAGAGCTGGAATATGATGTCACACCCTGGTTTTCAGTAGGACTTTGGTTGGGTGGAACTGGCTGGAAATTCTGGTGGAACTCCATGAATGTGACGTTAAACTTGGTTTCCATATATGATAGGTCTTCAATATTCAATAATAACATTGGATTTTGGGCCATTTGTTGGGTTTATTTGTAACTCCAGGTAGTTTCTGAGAAGATCCTAGAATGCCCAAGATAAACATGACGATGGCTCTCAGCCTTTCCATGTGGCTTCCCCATTATCCAGTTCATCATGGAGAACAATCGTACTTCCCGGACCGCATTACCTTGCGCTCCGTAAATCTTAGGACCGGTCTTTATTCGGTCAAAAATAATTAAATTCTAATCAGCGGAGATGCAGGTAATTTGGATTGAAACTGAAATAGAAAATGAGGAGAGAAATGTTAATGAAAGACAATTAATTATAGATCTCTGCTGTGGCGCGATGGAGAAAGAAAGGACGGGGCGATTATTTTTGCAGAGGTTGCTCACGAACAGATGAATGTATTGCCATAAATGTCTTTTTCCCGTGGTCTTCCGGGTGACGTACAAGTATAGCATTTATTATTTCAACATAGTAGGTTTTATCTTGGAACATAGTATCCGCCGGCAGATAGGCCCCATTCGGCACCAGTCTAGTCTGCCCGTTTCTCCTGCTGTAAAGACTCAAACCTTAATCAGTCGTTGGTCTTGTCTTAGATTCAGGAGCCGTATGTCTGTCCCATGCATGTTTAATACCCTCCCTGTATTACCCTCTACCACTTCTGCTGGGAGGATGGTCTATTTATCTACCACCCTCTAGGTGAGTGAACCCTTTTTTTTGTTACATTACTTACTGTTCCGTGATCAGTTTTTCCAGAATAGATACATATAAAGTCCCATCGTAGATATGGAGTATGGCAGTCTTTCTAAAGCTACATGGTGGCAGCCAAAAGCCACCAGCCGTTCAAAGGTTAAAAAAAAAAAACCCTCTTCTACCTGCCTGATATACCAAAATATGCCAATTTTACATAAAAACAAAAGTTCTAGGTAGTCATCCTTCCACTCCAGAAACCATTTGTGGGCTTGGTGTGATGAACATCTACAATGGGAGTAAGACATGAACGGCAACGGTCATAGTTGGGAAGCCATATACATTTTCTTTCTATCTACTCCCCCAAAATAATCTGGAACGGTCATGTTCTAGATTAGGTTCTAGATCCGCTCATGGTTTTATTTCCATTCTACACATTTACACAAGTTGAAGAAATAACACGGAGTTGAAAATGAAATAATAAAACACATTATCTTCCTTGAAAAATTATTAATAATTGATAAATATTAAATATGTTTCTGGCAACATTGTGTCCGGGAGATCCCGAGTACTTGGAGTGTTTCGTGGGTTCAAGGGTTCCCGAACGGAGTATTTTTCGGGCTGAATCCTTCTTTATGAGTCGGTATGGAGAATTATACTAATATCGCGGCAAAGTCTTTGTGTTTCCCCGTCTGTTATCCGGCATTTATGCAAATCTTTAAAAACAAACTCTATAGATCGTTCGGGGTAAAGACACCAATTCCGATCCGGAAAGAGAAGAAGCCGGATTTGTCTCCAGTGGGCAATGATTCAAGTTGAAAGTAAGATAAATACTCTGTGGGATCTCGGTATCTGCGAATATTGCTTTCCGAGCAGTAAGACAGATATTCTAATGATGCTTCGGTTAAGGACCCATAGGAGGTTTACCAAAGACAAATGTGTATGTGGAGAGCTATAGCCTCCTACGGAGCGGCATTTGCTACAGACGATTTGATTTCGTCATTGAAGGCAAGGTCCAGAAGCGTCCTTCGATCGCGCACAGACATAAGCAGAGATCGGTAATAATATTTAAACATAGAGACATAGAATCTGACCCATTCAGCCCTTTCCACTTCTGCCGGGAGGCTGCTCCGCTTATCCACTGCCTAATTTCTTCTTGTATTATTTGGTTAGACAGATAGCTATCAACTGAAAAAGTGACAGATGTGTTTCAAGCTCACAAATTGATTAAAGTGTCAATTCTGTAGAACTTGAACCTTTCCCTTTTTTATGCTGTATAAATAATAATTTTGTGAGTCAAAGTAATAAAAATGATTGGGGGGGGGAACACTGAGACTGCATGAACTGCGGATAAAACGATTAAAGGAACAGAGACATTTTAACCTCCGAGTGTAATTAAAAATTGTAACGGGACCCATCTTAGCCCCTAAACAGCTTATCTGTGCCATCTTTTCTCCAAACAGCTTGTCAGTACCCCCAAACAGCCTACCTCTATCATATTTGCCCCAAAGAGTTTGTCAGTGTCATATTTGTCCCCAAACAGCTTGTCTGTGCCGTCTTTGTTTCGAAACAGCTTCTCTGTGCCATCTTTGCCCCAAATAACTTGCCTCTGCCATCTTTGCCCGCAAACAGCTCTTAAGTGCCCCAAACAGATTGTGCCATCTTTGCCACAAAAAAGCTTGTTGTTACCCCCAAACAGCCTGTCTGTGCCATCCTAGTGTTTGGGTCATCTGGGGAGGTGGTCCACTCTCATACTCTCACACTCTCTCTCTCATACTCTCATTCACTCCCTCTCAATGTCCTCTTACTTGCTGCGCCGAATGCTTCTGTGTCCCTGTCTCCTTTCCTCTGCTCTGCTACTTTTCTTGTCTCTTCTTGTTCTTGTGACTTCTGCCTTCTTTCTTCGTCCCACTTCTCCCTGTATCTTCTTTCTTCTGTCTTCTTGCTTCTGCCTTCTTTTTTCTTCCAGAGGCTGTCCTCTTGGCACCACCTTTTTTCAGAAGAGGACTGAGAGGCAAGAATAATTTGGATAGATTTGCGGAGAAAGAGAGCTGTAGAGCTGCTTCCCTTTCTCCACGAATCTATCCTGAAAGAACATGTCTTCTCTTTCAAAACGCCATATGGGTTCAACGGACCCACCGGGACCCCTGTCTCTGTCTACCACTTATAGGAAGAAGTAAGAGGGTGCACTCGAGTAAGGTGGTGATGCTAGTCACACAAAAGCTATAACAGCGCAATTTATTTTAAAACCTATTTTTAACCTGTTATGAATAATTAAAATAAAAATGGTAGGAGTTTCGCTTTAAGTAAATCACATAGGAGTTAAGAAGTTTCTGATATATATATATAGAATATAAGAAATCCCGTCCAAAGTTGGCACCACATGAAGTCCAAACTAACCGCGATATTAAGGCCCATAATGTGTGCTCGGAAATGACCATCCATGGTGCGGACATCATCATCCTTCAACGCAGATCCCCGCTGTTCTGCTACAAAGTGTTTCCCTTCCGCCGTCCATGAGTATGAATACTTAGAGCAGATTTGAATTGAAACAATGTTTTATTCATTAAGGTCCCGCATTCCATCAGCAGCCTCTCGCTCGAGCCCATCATGTTTCACTTTGTTGGAATATGAATCACGAAGCGCAGTATCTTCAGGGGAATTTAAAAGAATACGCTTATGATAGAGAGGTGGCCAAGAATTTTCCGTCTTATAAATATTTGCTATTCACGGAACAGCCCTTTAAATTTTCCCAGGAAAATTATAGGATTCTGAGAGCTTTGGGGGAAGCGCTGGCTCCGGTGGGTAAAAATAGTCTGCGATATGAACCCAATTCCTTTAAAATTTTAAATCCTTTCGATGCCTGTGGATTTAAATGCAGTAATAATAACCCCCAGCGCTGTATACAGTAATAACCCCCAGCGCTGTATACAGTAATATAACCCCCAGCGCTGTATACAGTAATATAACCCCCAGCGCTGTATACAGTAATAACCCCCCCAGCGCTGTATACAGTAATATAACCCCCCAGCGCTGTATACAGTAATATAACCCCCCAGCACTGTATACAGTATTATAACCCCCAGCGCTGTATACAGTAATATAACCCCCAGCGCTGTATACAGTAATATAACCCCCAGCGCTGTATACAGTAATAACCCCCCAGCGCTGTATACAGTATTATAACCCCCAGCGCTGTATACAGTAATATAACCCCCAGCGCTGTATACAGTAATAACCCCCCCCAGCGCTGTATACAGTATTATAACCCCCAGTGCTGTATACAGTAATATAACCCCCAGCGCTGTATACAGTAATAACCCCCAGTGCTGTATCCAGTAATAACTAGACTTGGAGGCCGGCCATCTCTTCGTGTTCGTCTTCGTTTTCATCTTCGTGGGGAAAAAATTTTCTTCTTCCTGTGTTCGTTTCGGGCAAATATTCGTGTACATTCTTTGTGTTCGTTTTTTGCCATTTTTTGTAGAAGGGGTTAATACGGGGTTAACGTGGTACGCACTACACAGCAGCTTTGGCACCAGGATTTTAAAGGTCCGTACGAGCAACTCCATTGCTCGCCGGCAGGGGCCTCCTCTGCCATCAACCACTTCATTGGTTGATGGCAGACGAGCCCCTGCTGGCGACCAATAAAGTCGCTCGTACAGACTTTTAAAAAGTAAATTATCCAAATGTCACCCGTTGTTAACCCGCGTGTAAAAAGACATCGAAAAGTCACTATGTACCCCGCCTAAAAAAAAAGAAGAAAGGTGGTTTCTGGAGGAAAAAATAACCACACCCATATTTCCACCCCCCTGAGGGTCGTGAGAGGTGGGTGTGTGGATCAATTCTAGCCCCTCCCACATTGTTTTCTATCCTCCACTCACGTTATTAGAAAAGTCATATCTCGGCTCCCCACCTTTTTATAACAAGGCGGAAAGGAACCGCGGAGGCCGGATTGGGAGATCAGAGACCTCCCTTTTTAAAGGGCCTGTAACGCAGTAGTCCTAGAGGGAGCCTCATTACCGCATGAGCAACTAGCCCCAACATACACCCCTGGGCATTTGTATAAGTCTATAGAGTTTAATTTTACGAGTCGTGACAATATGACGTTTGGCAAGTTACCCAAAACATAACCTGGTTATTATTATTATTACTTTTTTACTTTTATATTATTAATTTGGTGGAAACACAATTTATTATAAACAAATATATACCAAAAACATACATTGAATTATTGATTGTAATATTAGCATGTTTAAATAACAGCTGGCTATTTAAAATTAAAAAATAAACAAATAAATAAAAATAAGGAAAATATCTGGTTTTACCCTAAAATGGGGGCATATAAGAAAAAAATAATAATTGAATTGTTACTGAAACATTTGGTGTGATAGAAGGTAAAGCCCAGTAGTTATCAGATTATCCCAGTTTAAAAAGAAGTTTACAAAGAAGCGCTGGTTATGTTAGTCGGATATAATTCTAGCAGTAGCCCCTGGAGGAAAGGGCCTCTGTCTCCAAAAAATAATACAGTAGCCGGGGATTCTATATACAGAATATAATTTTACTATAAGAAGTGCAGAGATCAGGAAAAAAAGAGGGGCACCTATAATAATAATAATAATAATAATAAAAAACTTAAAATAATACTATTAATAATAATAAGAATAATATAGTTTATCTTTTGCAATTTTATTTGTAGACATTAATTGTTGTTTATAAAGATTATATTGTGGTTTTTATGCAGCGGGGGGGAGGAACGAGAGACATGGGGATTTGGCTCCCAAAGAGGGACTGCCCTTCCTAATCAGGGACAGTTGGGAAGTATGGGTTTTTTTACTGCTGTAAAACTCTCCTCTGTGTTAGTAAATTTCCTCCTACTGTTAATAAGAGTTTGCCGAGTCCAGATGTCGTGGAACGGATATTTCAGAGCCAGAATCTGCGGAAATATGGCAGCCGTTCAGCTCTTGCGTTCTGGGTTCCGGTCCGGTTGATGTTTTGCTTTCGGGGCGAGGACTCGGTGACCTTTTCAGCCTTGCGCAAACATTCTGCCGTGTTATCTCCAGTCTTTATCTTTTCATGTGCTGCGCGGCTTTAGATAAATCTCATCTGTCACTTCCACGGCTAGCGGCTACCGATGGCCGCGAGTCGTAAACAGGAATGAATACTAATATTCCTGGGAACTGTTACTTTCCCGGAGTTCCTTGTAACTTCGCCTCTAATGACGCTTCCTCACCCTCCACGGGCCAACGATTTACTGCCGAGTCCCGAATCACATCTGAAACAGTGACCCAGCTCCATTACATCACATTGCCGGGAGATCGGCCCCATTCGGCCCCCGCCTAGTCGCCCGTTTCTCCTGCTGTAACGACTCAAACCTTAATCAGTCGTTGGTCTCGTCTTAGATTCAGGAGCCATATACGTATCCCTCACTGATTTAGCCTCTGTCACTTCTGCTGGGAGGCTGTTCCACTTATCTACCACCCTCTCAGTAAAGTGAAATTTCTTTACATTGCATTTAAGCCTCTGACCCTCTAGTTTTAGATTATGATCTCTTGTTCTGACATTTTGAAATAAGCTTCACTTCTTACCTTATTATATACTTCCGCCTACTAACGTCTCTCTCCCGTCCTCTCTCTCTTCTCTCCCCCCAACCCGGACATTTATCGAGATTCCTCAGTCTTCTAATCCTCCAAACATTTCCCCGTTTTATTCCGCCTCCTCCTCGGAACTTTAGAATGTTACTTGAGAAAGAAAAGTATCCATAGTATAAAGATAAAGATTCCATCTTGTGTTCCGTATTTATTTATAAACTTGTTATATTTTATCAACAACAGAAGACGACGGAAAAAAGAGCATTAAATCTGCAATACCTATAGATGGAAAAAGCAGCAGCAGATGGATATGCGAGGAAAGTGTTACCTATAGAAGGAGGCACGGGATGCTACATTATTACTAGACTTGGGCATCCGTATTCGGGGGAACATGAATAAGAACACGAATGTTGTGTTTTCGTTGTTCAAACCGAATACCCAATAAAGTAATATGGCGGTGGGTAACCTGCCTCTAGCCTACCTTAGGTCTTCGAAGCACCGCAGGGGTTAATGGGATTCCATAGGATTTTAGTCACCCTGGCAAAAGGCAGGGCAAGATACACCATGGAGCAACTTGGCCTGGGGATACCAATCAATCAGCTGCCCTTCATTGGTTGTTGCCAGAGGAGCCCCCTACCGGCGACCAATAGACTCGCTCTTACAGACCTTAAAAATCCGGGTGCCAATGCTGCTGCTAATGCCGTATTAACCCCTGCTCGAAAACTTAAAATGAAGAACGTAACCGAATATTCGCCCGAAACGAACATCGGAATGGGCGAATATCTGTGGAATACGAAGTTTTTTCCCCGAAGATGAACACGAAGTTTACTTATAACCATAAACCTATGGCAGGAACAGGTGGGTTTAGGGAATGGAGACCCTGGTATATGTAGCTTACGGATAGTGTTCAGCAAGAAATCACTATTCATGGATGGCACTGAAGTGGTGGACAAATAATGTCGAACTTCCACGGGGGTTGAACTTTTACAGATTACCAAATATAGCAATTTTTACAAATAACAGAAACTTTTATGCACGCGCGCAGATGGCGGTCACAGCTTCTAGGGGTGGCTCTAAGATCTTAAGAGACTTAGTCAGCTAAAGGGCTGCCTAAAATCCCATCTGCATGTTACTTTAACCAACTCTAAGGAATGGCTAGTAAAAGAACTTCTCCGGTCACCACCAACACAAAATAGAATCTCTAGACGAGACCCAGAGGGGTGAACGAAGCCACCAAACATGTCTTGGAAGACTTCATTGGCCAGGTCTATTAACCTATTGCTTCGCTTTTAACATTGTACCAAAGACAATGCACTAAGTTCAATAAGTCGTGGGTTTGCAGGTGCATTGAAACATTTCCACCCATTATCTTCCCTTCTGCATCATGAAGGTCCAACCCCAACGAGTATCTCAGGTTTGACCTTTATGATCTTCAAAATCCAAGATCTTCTCCCTTGCCCGAGCGTTGGCCTTTTGTGATCCATAGAGAAGAAAGCAAGTGAAACTGTTTCGACTCAACGTTTCTTCAATGAGGTCTTCTTCCTCTTACAAGAAGGACCTTCTTGTAAGAAGAAGAAGATCTCATTCAGACCCAACACCCCCCCCCCGCATAACATATAGGTTAATCAATAAGAAATAAGGTTTTCAAGGTCTTCTTTCCTTCTTGCCGAAGAAAGTCACCAGGGTTGGACATCCACAATCAGTAGCGAAGTCAGCGATGTTCTAACGCATCTCCTAGTTTAGTGGAAACGCCGGTTCAAGGTGCCGTAGATAATAAGCGATGAGCTAATGGTTTATTTTGAGTGCAGTGATTTGAAATTGGATTCCTTGTTCCGTCAACGTGAATACATCCTGATTAGAGATTAAGCAAAGCGACTGGATTTGGGATCAGTAGAAATTGATTTTTATCAAGCTGTGAGCACGTGTTTGCCTTCTGTTTTTTTTTTTTTTTGAAGCATTAGAACTCAGTTGCTAAATACTTTTGTCTTTGAGCCGCACGACGTAGGTTCAATCGGAGCCGTTCGCTGGGGAGGAAATTGAATCTATGTTAAAGTGATAAGGGTAGGAAAACATTTAACAGATTGCAGCTGTCTCGGAGCGATAAAAGAAATATAAAAAAAAAACACGACACCTATGAGAATATAAACATATGTCAAACAGCAACAACAACGAAAAATTCCACGACCATGAAACATTTGCATTAATCGATATCACGGGGATTAAATGAAAACGCGCAGGGGGGCAGGGGGGGTGTCTGCGGTTGAAGAAAAATCACGTTATTGCCGGCTAGTGTTCACCTAATTTTTGCCAGGTACATCTAATTGTCATGTGACACAAAGGTAGGCACTGATAGGCTGTTGCCATGGAAACATTTTCTGTGTTGACTTTATTTAATTCAACAAAAAAATGACAGATCTGCTGATGTTTATTTGCTTCATCGGCTAGAGCGCACAATTAATATGCTGATTAAGTGGAACGGCACCTTTAACAATGGGCAAAATATTTCACCGAAAGGGAACATACTGCTGAATTTCACAATGGTAAAAAAAAACATAAAACTGTAAAAAAATTTACAAAAATCTTCACTCTTGCAGTATGGGGCTAATCAAGAACCCACCCCAAAAAAATGCCCCCCTATGGTTATCATCTCAAGAGTCATCTGCTCCAAAATTTGCCTATTTAATTTTTTTTTCTGAAATTTTGAGTAAAATAATAGCATTTTCACACTTAACAAGATTCCTGGAAGGCAAAAAATTGGTGCCCAAAACAGTAAAAAAAAAAATTTTGTGTTCGATAAAATACATTTTGTTTTCCTGTAACCATACAAGCTGAATAATTAACCCTTTCCCTCCCACGCAGCAGTTTAACCAGCATGGCAGCGTTTTTTGGCATTCCAGGAGTATTTTGAGACGCCGGAGCCGAGGGTTTAATTTTGGAATATAATTGTGCATTAGCTCCGATTATCTGTAGAGAATCTAATCGGTGTTTGTCTCAGGTGATTCTCTGCCTTCTCACATCCACAGCTGATTTGTATTCATTTTAGAAGGACTCCACCGGAGCCGCGGTTGCTTTATCTGCGGAGACGCTCCTGGGAACCGTTAAAAAGAATTTAAATCTGTTATGTATGGCGAGATTAAAAGGCCTGTGAAATCCTAAACTGCCCTTGGCGAGCCTGTAAAATGAGAATGACTTCCATATTGAAAAGGACATGGCATCCGCAACTTGCTCAGTTGCAGTAACATGAGGCCGTTCCACACACAAAGATCAGTAAGTTCATTTATTGTTACCTATCAGTCCAGAATCCTTAGACTTTCATTAGTCAGAGAGTCCGACTGGGTGATTAAGACTGAGCCATTCTATTGTTCCCCGCAGGCAGTATGATAAGGAGTCGGGGGTTTAGTAGATCGGGGATCAGATAACAGAGCGAGAATCATTCAAACGGCTGATATCCAGCTGCCTGAAAACATTATACTATGGGGCAAAAACAGGGGTAAAAAAAGTAATAAAAATTGGTGAAAGTTCCCATTTAAGGGGCCAAATCATTACTTGCCATTATGGGAAACATAACATCAAGAAACAGTATGTGACCGCCACATGGTGATGTTGTGGGGCAGCTGCCAATTATTAGGTTTAGAGGGATCATTGTCACTGCCTCAGAAAAGAAATACCTCAGTTGGGGTATCTGGTTAGTAAAGATGCCGTAAACCCAACAAAAAAGAAACAATTAGAAATCCCAGAATTCATAAAATTTCAAGAAATAAAATACTTTTATTAGAGTAGGCGGAGAAGATGGATGAGAAGAACAGAAGGAGAACAGTAGACATCTTTGGCCAGAACACCAACTCTTGTTCCTCCGATCATGATGAGCCAAACGAGCCAGGCTCTTTACTTTACTGAGGCTGTCCAACGTTTCGACCCCTCCACCAGGTCTTCATCAGGCAAAAATACGATGACAAGAACCTCTTTGCTTCCAGTCTTCCAGTTAAGGCAAACACAACATGCCCGGTGACATGAGAGCAGCTCAACGGGAAACTCTGACCAAGCTCCTCTGTCTCTTCATTTCCGCCGTTAACACGTCTGATCTACACTACAATCCCTCGCACCGTTTTAAAACGGGGAAAGCTAAGAGTCTTTCTCAAAAATATTCTGCTTAAATGGATAACCGCGATTCAATCTCGGCTGAGTCACGCGAGTCGCCTCCTGGGTCATCGCTGCTGCGTTACACAAATGAGGCGGCTTGGAGAGGGCGAGCAGGGATGTTGGGAGTTTGAATGATTTCAGGATCAAAAACCCGATTTAAAATTTAAAACCAATTTCCAACTTTACACTCAATTAAGATAGCATGTAGGAAGCGATTATAATTTTTAATATACTCTTCAAGTCTGGAAATGAAGTCCAAAGCCGTGAGCCCGCCAGAGATGAACTTTCAGAACTGAATAACAGTATATTTTAAAAGAAAAATTTGGAAAACCTTCCACCCCTGTACCAAAAAAAATGGTGCGAGTTAAAATGAAAGCTCTTTCTGTGTTCAGCGAATATAAGTACAAGACTTGTGCAAATGGACCAAAGATGATTCGGTGGTCCATTTGTTTTGGGGCAATGAATCTCCCCCCTGCCCGGTTCAGGAGAAATTCGGAGCGCTTTTTCCATTCAGAAACAAATTTAATTGTCACCAACTCTCATTCACGCTCTATCATACTCTTATTCATTCTCTCACACATTCTCATTCACTCACTCACTCTCTTAATGTCTCCCTACCTTCTCTGCTGACCACTTCCATGCAATGACCTTCTGTCATTGTTATTGTGACCTCTCGGAGTACTTATGCAAAAGCACCCAAAGTGCCCGAAGGCCGGATGTGCTACTTGAGGCATGGTTCATGGAAAATAGGATGAAGAAGGAAGACATGGGGAGACGTGGATGACAAAAGAAGACAGAAGAACGAGAAGACGCAAGAGAAGAAGCAGAGCTGCAGGAAAGGAGACGGGACACGGAAGCGTTGGTCGAAAAAAATAGGGAGAAATAAACGTAAGCACATACCCTGCATGTGCCCATCGGCCGAACTCATCACCTGCAAGGAATATAGGTGCAAATACATATGTGGAGGCATCACATGGAAGTTAAAGGGACCTCTCAGCTGCAGTACAGTATGTATTAAAATGCATATGATGGCTGGAGGGTCCCTTTAAACCATGTCTCATACGGCAAGAGAAAAACACAGAGCTGTAGCGATCTCACGCACATGCCTTTTAACCGAAGGATGTCTCTCTGCCGTTCGGCAAGTCGTATAGCCTGCTGCGTGGAATATAATGAAAATCCGTGTGTTTGTAATCGATCCGAGTATTTTTAATGGGCCTTAGTCAGAGCGCTGCGTCTCTGTTGATGTATGGATCATGCTGAGGAGCCAAGAAACGGTTTTAGGTTTCATTTACTTAATGACTCGTGAATTAATTGAACTCCACAAGGACCTTTACTATGTTCTATTCGTTTTGTATCATTCTGACGTTCAATAGTCTGTTGCAGAGCTGTGTGTTCTGCAAGTCAAATATCATTTTAGGGTTTTTTTTAACAAACGCATGGTCCCTGTCTCCACATCGCAAGGTCCGAGCAGAAGACTCCTTTTTCACAACAAACAATTCAAGTGCATTCCGGATAAAGTCTTATATATTAAACATCCTTAGAATTCAAAGAGGTAGATCTGAGGCACGTAGAGCGGTCTTTGGAAGCAATCAAGTTCATAGTGAGACGATTGGGCTCGGCTTGAAGAATTTTACCCACCAACTTCTATTCAGTCCAGCACTGGTTTAAATATACATTTTAAGGTTTAAGGTTGAACTTGATGGACCTCATCCAAGATCTCGATTTGAAGATGATACTGTGTTGGGCCAATATAGAAAAAGATGTACAGTCACACAGGCTTTCAGAACCTCAAAGGTTTCTCCATTGGGTGGAATTCTATCATAGCATTCCATCTAAACAAGAAACCTCGAGGTCTCAATCTCAGCTGGCCCAACACCTTCCAGCTGAAGGAGAAGCCATCTTTTCTTGGATCATATGGCTATTTCCATTCCCCTTAACCTCATACTATACTAGGTGTGCTTCATGGTAGATGACTTGTCTCCTACTGGTTGCCCAGCATTCTTATTTGGAACACCAACACATAAATACCAACACATCTGTCTTCTGAAGCCCACCTAGCATTTTCATACCTGTGAAATGTTTCATTAAAAGTAAATGTGTTATTTTGTTGACTATTTCAACTGTGTGAGGATTTGGTATATTTAAATAATAACGTTGTGTTGGCGCATGGGCAGAAGCGCTCTCTCCTGGCAGCAAGACATCTCGCTAATAATTTAATCAGCGTGCAGATAACCCAATCTCTGGAGAGTGATCTCTCGCAATAAACACTAACCCTCCGTCACTCTCAACGGGGAACACGCGGCTAATATTAGAAGCAAGAGAGTTTCATTAAACATGGTGGATTCGGCTTTCTCCAGGCTGATCGATGGATGAAAATAGACATAATTATATATGCTTAATATATGCTTCTCAGGGTAATTGTGGGGTATTAAGATAGTTAGCATAGTGAGTCTTGGGATTCTTTGATCTCAAGACTTCCGTGTCTATAAGTTCCTATAGGAATGCGAAGCATATGAAGCACTAAGGTAACACATGTAATAAGTAGACTTGGGCACCAGGGGGCTCTTCGTGCTCGTCTTCGGCAAAAAAAAAAACTTCGTATTCCGCGAATATTCGCCTGGTCCTGTCTTCTCTTCGGGCGAATATTCGCGGACATTCTTCGTGTTCGGGTTTTCTTCGTTTTCCCCGGTTAAGGGGTTAAAAAGGGGTTAAAGCCGCTCTGGCGCCAGGAGTTTAAATGTCCGTATGAGCAACTCTATTGGTCGTCAGCAGGGGGCTCGTCTGCCATCAACCAATGGCAGACGAGCCCCCTGCTGGCGACCAATAGGGTCGCTCGTTCAGACTGTTAAACTCCTGGTGCCGTAATTGTCCGGCAGATCCCGCTGGTCTCCCTGTTCTATCATTTATTAACTGATAGAACAGGGAGACCAGTGGGATCTGCAGGGTAAGTTGCAGCATTGGGGTTTTAAAAGTCTGCACGAGCCACTCTGTTGGTCGCTCGTGCAGGGTAAGTTGCAGCATTGAGGTTTTAAAACCCCAATGCTGCAACTTGCCCTGCAGATGCCACTGGTCTTTAACTAATTGAACAGGGAGGGAGACCAGTGGCATCTGCAGGGTAAGTTGCAGCATTGAGGTTTTAAAACCCCAATGCTGCAACTTACCCGGCACATCCCACTGGTCTCCCTCCTTGTTCAATTAATTAAATGTCCATACGAGCGAACAATAAAGTCGCTCGTACGGACATTTAACTAATTGAACAGGGAGGGAGATCAGTGGCATCGGCAGGGTAAGTTGCAGCATTGGGGTTTTAAAACCTCAATGCTGCAACTTACCCGGCAGATCTCACTGGTCTCCCTCCCTGTTCAATTAGTTAGGGGTTAGCTTTATTTTTTAAAGGGTTAAGGGGCCGTGCAAGTGAGCCTATTGGTCGCTTGCACGGCCCTTTAACCTATGGATTTCCGCTCCCATTAACCCCTTCGATGCTGTGTTAGATAACGCAGCATCGAAGGGGTTAACGGGAGCGGAAATCCATAGGTTCGCTGTCAGGGGTTACAAAGACCGTGCGAGTCCCTGTAGGCGGCCAATAAGCTCATTCGCACTGCCCTGTAACCCGTGACGGCGAACCTGCGGATTTCCACTTCCGGGAACTGCCGCGAAGCCGCGAAGACAAGGTAAGTTAGAAGGGGGGGGGGAATGGTAGACGAAGACAATCACGAAGATCTTCGTGGTTTGTGTCTTCGTCTTCGCCTACGTTTTACCGCCGCTGTCTTCTCTTCGGCGTGTCTTCGGAACGAACACGAAAACGCACTCTTCGTGTTCGTTTCCATGTTCGCCCGAAGACGAATGCACAAGTCTAGTAATAAGCTTTAATGGGTGAATTTTTTTAAAATATATTAATAAATATATATATATATATATGGTAGCAGTCATGTTAACCTGTTCTTAGATCTTATTATTCCTCCCCATTACGTTATCTCTCACAATGTTAAGTTCCTGACGGCAGCCTCTTGGTTAAGGGTGGCTGGAGGAGAAGGAACAGAAATTGATTAGATCAAGCTGACCCTGCCACAGGTTGCCACTTATTCAAGGACGCCGCCAACATTAGCCAGCTATGTAAAGCTTAAATATTCTAAGCTAAGTATTAGAAGCCCAAGACTACTTGTTGTCTGGCTGAAAGTAATGGGAGTTCTTCTTAAAAGCCGAAGGGCGTCGTGATGTCCAATTTCATCATTTAAGAAGAAGTCCTGGTGTTTTGAGAAAGTTGTTGCTTCCTTGGCATGGAATGGGTTACAGACCGGGTACTCCGCACCTTTCACATTCTGTTATCCTGATACTTAGTGTCCAAATCCACTCAAGCTGGGGACAGATCTGTACCTGTGTGCTCAGCCTTCGCGTTCTCTTTGTCAGCCAAGGGCAAGAGCCGCGGGGACGAGGGACATCGCTGATCCGCTTGATTAACCTCCTCCTTTTGACAGGGCTTCTTTTACCCCGACGTTCCTTGAGGACGTCTTCGGACACCGCCAACCTGCTGCCGTATCTGTGCGATCCCGAGAGGCACCAAGCTAATGATGGTCACGCTGTGTAACATTAAAGCCTTGACAACCGCAGACCTACTTTTTCAACCAAAAAAAAGTTCTAAATGTGTGTGTGTGGCGATTTAACAGAAAACAAGGGATTACTTTGTGTAATCCGTTCAGATTTCCACCACAATGAGCGGAAAAAAAATGGAGCAATAAAAACTTTAAATTCATTGAAAATCTTTTTTTTTTTCTCTCAATCTCGATGTCACCCTAGAAATAACTTCAGCCTACCAATGAAGCCTAAAGCGAGCTCTGTCATACAACTCATACAATACATTCATTCTTTTCCTCATTCACCTATTTATGAGTTGCCTCAAGCTCCACAAAGTGAGGGGCAATTTTGAGCCGCCCAATGGCAATGCCCCAGATATAACATCAGCACGGGACCGGACCTCTGACCCTGTCTCAGGAATGAAGAGCCCTATTTATATCTATATTCCGAGCTCCTTCTATATTCAGTACTAACGAAGTCCTTTTTTTATCTAATGAAGTCCTTTTCTCCATAGACTTTCATTAGCCAGAGAGTCCTGCTGGGTAATTGAGACTGAGGCAGTCTCCTATTTACCATAAAACAGTGTGATAAGAACATAGTGTCTTTTTCTAGTAAATCGGGCTAAACATAACTTAAACAAGACATAACTTATATACAGCTGTTAATAAACATTATATTAAGTAAACCATACTGATAAAAGCTGCTATGATTATAGTGTTTAGATGCCATAGGCTTGTATGTTGTCACTGCCTGCGGTAACCCCCAGGTTCTCAGCTCTCCAGCACAGAAAGGGTTAGACCGCCAGCTCTTACTGATTGTGCTCGCTAATGATTTTGGCATTTCACAGCGACACCAACAGAGCAGCGCGGTCCCCTCTTCAGCTGGTAATAGGAGAGTAGATAAGCGTAAAAAAAGGACTCGGGCTGCTCAAGTTTCCCTGCGTCTTTTCTCATCTCCTCTGCAGCTGCATCCTTTGAAGCCGCTCGCTGAAAGTGACGAGAGAAGTTAGGCAGAAGAGACGCGCACGGAACACAATCTGCTGAGAGATAATGAGACCACCCCATGCAGCTTACTTCAAAAAATCCCACCGCTGCCACCAGTAGGATCCATCTCCAGGCTGAGGATCTGCAGGCTCACTTCGGAGTGCATTGAATATTTTATAACTGAAAGTCCCATCGAAACAATAATTTATCCAGGAAGCCAACGTAAGCCATTCTGTAAGACCCTAATGGCTACTCTTTAGGGTCCTTGGCCAAGCTACCTGGTACCCCAACAAAATCTACCGGGCTGTGCCATTCTAAATAGCCAACAGCAGATGTACTAATAGGTTACATTGCTCCACAAAGTCAGATCTAGCTCCAAACAGAAGACGCGGCCATCAAATTGAACAGTAACACGTGACAAAGGTCAGCGGGGAGTAGGATAAATGATGTCACAACATTTTCGAGGGAAATTACAATTGTCTGAGACACTTTGCTTGATTCCCGTGGGCAGTGTTTTGCGAAATGTCGTTTCCAGATCTTTAAATGAAAATGGAATTCCATTATTGGAATGGAGGTTAGATCCGAAGAGCTATAAGTAACAACACCGTACAATGTCGCCTCCTCATGGTACTGACACGTGTGTTTGGTGTTATCAGAGAAAGCAAAAATCAATGGCAACTTTGCACCTCAGGAATGAGGGAAATGTGAATGAACTACACCCCCCCAACATTAATTAATCTTATTAAGAAATCTCACATGGAGGAAAGGGTGAGGCACGGCTAGGTTCCTCCTTCATGACTCCATGGCCGTCACAATAATCCCTGGATCAACAATTTTAAGTAGACATTCGTTTTAAGAATGGGTTTTCGTGCAACATTGGACGAAGGAAACGAAAAACGAATGTGCACGATACGATAATCGTCGTTCATTCATTCGCCACCTCGGTCACCATTTTTACTACACTAAGAGGAGGAGAATCTTGCCATTTTAATCCAACTTCTTCTACGCGTTTATTTGATGTTTCCACGGCAACCAGCCAGACAAATTGGATTTCAGAAAAGGAAAATGTTGGACAGAGATGGACAAACTTTAGAATTTTTTTTGGTCCGAAAACAAACCGCCAGCTCCCAAGTCTAATTTTAAGTTATTATGTCTAACCATGAGAGTTCTACCACTTAGCCCAATCTACTAGACAAAGAACCTGGCTATTTATCAAACTTCCTGTGGGAAACAGTAGAATGGCTCAGTCTAAATCACCCAGCCGGACTCTCTGACTAATGAAAGTCTAGCTCTAGTCTGAAAAGGTTGTAAATTAAACTTTTCATTCCTAAATCTGTCACATACAATCTTTTTCTGTATGTGGAATACTGGGACATGATTTTCTTGTAGGCGCAGCACAGCGATCAGCGTAATATTCCATCCTGGAGACTCGCAGAAGGTTTCCGGGAGATTTAACGCCTCTTTTAGGCAAAGTTACATTGTGGAAATGACTATATTAGCATAAAGTCTATTTCACGCTTTCAGGACACCTGGGCTTAAAAACATCAAATACATTTTGCGCATGAGAGAGCAACTGCTTTCCGAGGGCCACCAACAACCCCCAGAACGCGCTGCCGGGGGAAATAAATAATTAAAAAAATGTTTATTTATCATTTATTTGTTCCGAATAAAAACAACAAAGAAGAAACACGTGCTTTCATTTAGAAATACATGGAAAACGAGCAACACAACGGGATTAATGCTTACACACGTTGCACGATCTTCTGGAATTGCACAGAATAGAGGAATATTTTGTCCACTTTGGGTTTTTTTGGACTAAACCACAATTTTTATCTTTTCTTGTAAGGTGAGCAAATCTCTAAAACACTACATAAATTAGAACGAGGCTTGGGAGGATCTTATCTTGCCGAGGACCCCTGTGAATTTTCCCTCTTCGACTCGGGTCAACTTGGACCTTCAAAGCTGGACAGTTGGGCGTTTATGGATTTTTATCCAAGCCAGGCTTTGGTGAATTTGCCTTTTTTTGTGAGATGACATTCAATGATCCCTGATTTAACCAAGTATTACGAAAAAGGTAGCTCTGCCCCTCTTGAAGAAGTTCCAATAGTTGCAAAAAGTGCCCCTTTTGGACTCTTTAATGGGAGATTATTGGAAATGGAACGCTGTTATCTGGATCGTTCCGACTAAAATGTTCTAAAATGTTTAGAACTTTAAAAAATGTCTGATGATGACCTAGCGGACCTCGTAGACCTATGGGTGAGCGGGCTGTAGCTCCAGCCCTGAATGCAAAAAGTTATCAACAAATGTATCCATTTTGATGGCTTATCACGAAAACAGCGGACAGAAATAAATCGAGGTCCACCAGTTTTGTGAGAAGCAAAGTCGTTTTCTAAATATTAGGCTTACTGCTGTCTCCGCCAATGGGTTTCTGACAAAGAATCATTTATATTTTTCTCCTCCCAGCCTCGTTGTTATCCGAACACATCAAGCTGAACATTTTCCATGTTGAAATGGGACAATGATATTATTCAAGATGCATCTCAGCCTCGAGGGACGCTCAGACGATCCGAAGGAAATTTACATGAATCAGTAACGCTGTCCTTGTTAAAAGGGTCACAGATGGCTTTCACTTTCACCGTTTGGACCTTTTTTTTTTTTTTTTCGAAGCTGTTTTGCTCATGGAGCGTTGTTGATTTTTTTTCGGTTTATCGCCGTGGTTTGCATGTCTTGGTCTTTTACCAAAGTTTTTTTTTTTTTTTTTGTGTTCCTGTCTCTGATCGGTGATGTAACGAGAGCTGACAATGCGTTTGGGTTTTAATGGCCGCGGTAGTTTCTATTTATAAATTGTAAACCGGAATGAATAGCAGTTTGTTACAACTTATGATAGCTAAAAATTAAAGTTTTTTTTTTTGTTTTTTTTAAATCATGATTTCTTACATAGTTTGGATGAGGAGGAGGAGGATACGTTGAAAAAAGGAAAGAAATCGAAAAGAGACGTCAGACGAGAGCGGCATGCGGTCCAGTGATAGTCAATGAATGCATCATGAATGATGATAACTTGAGAAGAATTGTTGGGTTTCACTAATCTATCCAGCTAAACCACGGGTCGAACGCAACACAGAGATTACTGAGGCTCCCCACACCCCAAAATAATTAGGGGTAATCCATTGGAAGGCTGTAAAAATGGGGGAGCTACAGCAAGAGATTTTATTGGGTGTCTAGTCTACTAAATGGGGAAATTGACCCTCTACGTGGCAAGCTTTACCATAATACCCCACCATTGTTCTTGTCCCAACCGACCAAACCCCTATCCGACTTTTCCTAGCCCTTTTTCCCCCCCAGTTGTCTCCAAGGCTTTGCTGTGGCGTATGTGTCTCCACGGCAAGGACTCCAAGACGGAACGACAGAAGAGAGAACTGAACGGATTCAGAATTCTAATCTATTTCCTCATCCCTTTGAGAGCACTCAAAATACGAAGAAACTCTTTCTGAAGTCAACAGGGACATTGAACTACCCTCTGCGTGTGAGCTGAATTTTATTAAAACATCCATGTCACCTCCACCTTTACAACACTGCATAAAATTTGCCTATTTCTCATGCAAAAAGCATTCCAAAGTTTAATTGACTCTCTCATCGTGTTCCCCAACCTTCTCCTAAAAGACATTTTGATTACAGATGAATGAAATCAGATCTAAAAAAAAATCAAACACCTCTGTTATTTTTTTCATCATGCAAACCATGACTGCGGTTATATATCACGTTTAGGTGACATGTACCTGGGTGTAGAGTCAACGCGGAGCTTGGGACCCTAACTAGACAGGGCTGCCGAAAAGCCAAATAGGGGCATTCAAGGGCAAAGGAGAAATTGGAACACGACGTAAAAAACAGAAGAACCTGATTTTTTTTACAAAAAAAAAATTGTTAATCAAAATGATGACACCAATTATAAGGGTTCTCATTTAAATTTTTTCATGAGAAAATAAAAATTAGAAATACATGTCAATTTTACCCGTCGGGGAATTTGGGGCAGGTAAGGAAAAAAAAACAGCGAAATAATGTAAAGATGTGTTAAATGATTCTTTATTTAATAATTTACCTATATTCAGGAAGATATTGAGGCCAGATATGGCCAAAAAATACATGAATGGACTTTTACTGCCTTACTCCTCATTCTTAACCAAAAAAAAAAATGCTTAAAGTTCTCCATTTCTCTAAAAAAAAAATCTGATTGGATTAAAAAAAACATTCAAGTTTAAACACCCAAACTGCCTAGTTTGCGGAAAAAAATCCAAAAATGTTTCAAATCAAATATTTAGAAGTGCCATTCGACGATTATTGCGCTCTGTAGCCGGTATGATCCGGATGGCATCTGTAATGTTGTGTTCAGAAAAAGTTTAATTTTTTTTTTGTTTTTTTGCTACGTGCCAGAATAAAAGTTTCCGGTTAATATGATTTCGATGCAAGAATCATCCTCTGCAAAGGAGCACTCGAAAACTCAAGTACTCTACAGAGCCTCCCAAACCACCTGCTCCGGCACTCCACCAAAAGTGCTAGGAGTTAGGAGGAACATCTGTACTTGTTCACTAATGATCCCCATAGAATGAATAAACATGGTCTTTTAATAATTCATCTCCACCGCATTCTAAAGTGTAATAAGGAGAGGGAAAAATGAATCCTGCATCATTATAAGTCTAGATTTGGTTTTACAAGAGAAAATTGCATAGAAAGCTTGTACTCCGAGAAGATTTTGTCCGGCATCGATGGACAACCAATGGTGGACAACTGATGGTGGACAAGCTATAAAGAAAAAGTAATGGTGGTCAACCAATGGGTATACCGGACTCTTATGATATGTTATGTCTTCTACTAATGGTGAGTGGGGGTAGGTAGGTACGTTTCAAGCATAGTTAGGAATGAGCGGAGCCAAAGACAGACCTTGGCCCAACCAACCTTGATTGCCTTCCATAGAATAAACTCGCCAATATCAGAATAACCATCCAAAGACCCAATGCTGCAATGGAACAAGACTTTAAACTGGCTTAAATTCTGACTCAATTTAGGTTTAGCTAAGACCCAGGACCAATCGAGGCTTGACTCTTTCCCAAATCCCAAATAATGAGCAGTCTAGACGAGTCAAATTCTATTTTCTATGTTATTTTTATGTAGAATTGTTTATCTTTTTTTTGCTAGCTGTTCTCCATATTCCTTGATTTTGAGTTATTTGTTCATTTCTTAGAGCGTACAGTTGAGCTTCGTTTTTTTGGTTTTTTTTAGATTCTGCATTATTTACATGATATTTTTATTTGTCAATCTCAGAGGAACCAATATCTGGAAGCTTATTTTGAAAACATTTTGGAATTGTTGTTGTGAAAACAGGATTCAGATTGACAAGTGGCAAAGCCAAAACAAAAAACGTTAGAAATTTAGACAGTTTTGGACCACAGCACAATTACAAAAAACATTTAAAAAAATAGCAGATGCCACTGGATTAGTTTTAGAGATCTAGATTCCCGAAACAGCTTTAAGAGTTAGTTATAAAAATAAAAAAAGTTGTTAATTTTTTTATACCTGGCCTAAGACTTCAGGTCATTTATTGCTATGTGGTAGTGTTGGGCAAATTTTGGGGGAAAAATATTACATATCAGATAAAACGTGGATGGAAAATTGTGAAATCAACAGCGGAAAAGACCAGAAGGCCAAAATAATTTTTGGGATTAAGGAAATGTCTCTTGCCTTTTGGGAAATTAAATAACTTCAGCCTACTTGATGCTGGGTGCCTCAAGTAATATTAATGATTTAATGCACATAATGGGAGTAGAAACTACTGTAGAACTTCTTTGGCCAACTCAGGCCAAGTAGACATCATGCTGTCCTCTTTGGCCGCAACAACATGCTTTCTGGTGGATATTTCCACAAATGCCCCAAACATTTCTCCAGATCTCACCAGGGGCACCGGCATCATTCTACCTACACCCTGTCTATCCCTAGTCCAACTAAAGTCTTCTCCAAGTATGGACTTCACAAGGTCCGTCTCTAATTGAGACCCCTACAAGTCCAACAGTAAAGCATTTAGCTCTTTTCATCAAGCTCAAAAACTCACAGGATCCTCAGGATGACTCGGAAGAAACATTCGGGTTACAACGTGGGATCTTTCCTGTTGGTCCTTCGTTATGTCTTCAGCTCCAATGGATTTTTGGTCAAGATCCGTAGAATGCGGGACTGGCTTCAAGTTTAGCTGAAGCATCACTGGGCCATCAAACTACTGATCTGCTAAAAGAAGAAGAATCTGTAAAAGAGGGGTTCCATTCTCCATAATCCGGTAAGAACACCCATGGTTTATTTTATTAGCGGGCTGAAGAACGCTTTCTATAAAAAATAGCATTGGGCTGAAGGAGAAACAACGAGAGGGGGAGGGGTGAGTTATACAAATTTTACTAAATCCCCTACGGCAAACCAACTTATAATTTGTTTTTATCCTATCTGTCCTCAGCTCCAAAGACTAATAACAATATTGTTGGGTTTTTTTTTGTTGTTGTTTATAAACAACTTCAAAAAAAGTATAATATAAAGCCTTGTTTTTCTTTGAGAAATGAAACGGAATTCTTAACTGACATTTCGGAACACAGATTTTATTATTCAGCACCACGGACAGTGCGATATTATTCCGCGCTAGACAGCTGCTTTCATTAAAGCTTATTAGGACACCGCCTGCTGATTATTTCTAATAGTTTTAATTGGTTTCCGAACTTCCACATGTATCCGTCGGAAAGTTCTTTGCCGGAGCCTCTGAAGGTTGCAGGAATTCAGCCAAAATGAAATATGTTCGATACAAACGGCTTTTATATACATTATTGCGGAGGACACATAAACGCTGTCATTTTATTTATCCTAGCGCGACGATTTATATATTTTTTTCACGAGCCGCTGGAAGTGAGTGACATTGTTTTAATTAGGTTAGAGAAATAGAGTCTCTGACTTTGAAATATAAAAAAAAAAAGGAAAAGGATATCGGACGAAGAAAAAAAAAAGAAGAAGAAAATATTACAGAGGAAAGACAAATAAAACCCCCAATGACGGGATTAGGCGAGGAAGGTGACATCACAACGCTTCTATTATGGATCGAAGACTTGAAAAGAAAATATTTTGGTGGTTTAGGGTATAGAAGCACATTAATGGAATGTTTTTTTGGAAGAGAAAGACATTTTCCCATGTTGTTTGGGAAATGATGTATTTAGATATGAATAGGAGTCTAAAAATTTATGCGGTCTACTTGACGATAGGCGTCTGGGTCAAGTACTCTTAATCATTTGAGCGTAATGGGTGAAACACACTTTGGAAACGTTCTTATAGAGGATAAAGAAGACAACTCTTTGA
Organism: Spea hammondii; assembly: GCA_029215755.1. Lineage (NCBI taxonomy): Eukaryota > Metazoa > Chordata > Amphibia > Anura > Pelobatidae > Spea > Spea hammondii. The sequence continues at coordinate 3,138,058 of JARDYJ010000004.1, forward strand.
TTTGGTTCAAGAAGAGCACAAGGAGGGAACTCTTCATGGTTGAAGCTGTTTTTGGTCCAACAGCAGGCTTGTTGGTGGATATTTCTCAAAATGCCCCAATCACTCCTAGAAGCCTCGTCAGGGACGCCATCTTGTCTACGGACACTTTGTCTTCTGATGGTCCAACTCAACAGCCTACAACCAGGGTAGCTTGCCAAGGTCCCTGTCTACCTCGGACCTCGACAAAGCCAACTGAAAAGCATCTCGCTTTTTCTTCCAGTTCCACAACTTTAAGGAGAACTTCTCAAGAGAACCCAACTTTTTGAAGTTGAACTTTTTGAGTCTGCTCCACAAATCGAAGGAGAAATAAACCTGAAGAAGATCGCTTAATTGGGGAGTTGCTCTACAACAAGCAAAATTGGTTCAAGAAGATACGGATATTACACTCGGCCAGAGGTTTCTTTTTAACCATTTATTTGCCGTTGGAACAGGGGCCGAGTTAAATGGAGACACCGCCTACGGCAGAAAAAGTCTAGGAATATTCTGAACTCCGTTTGAACCCAATCTGTCACTCACAGCTATAATGTTGTAACTTTAAAAAATGAATGATGACATAATGCATAATCTAATTTTTGTGCGAGTGAAAGATATCGTATGCCAAGAGAAAATTGGATGGGTTTTCACATATAACACCATGTTCAAATGGAGGCACCGGCTGCAATTAGTCTTGTTAGAGTCGGTTAAGTACTAAGGAGGGACAATTAAATATTTTTTTATTCTTTTTTTATATCAACGTTACTTTGTTTCCTAACTTTGGCCATTTAAATGCTTGGCACCGGCCCTTAATCACGCCTTGTCCAACTATGTAATGGTTTACTACAGAATATATTATTATTATATTTTATTTATTTAGCCCCAACGATTCCCGCAGTGCTTCTTACAGTCCATACATTACAAGGGTCTGAGAAAACTATAACCGACAGACTAACCGATCCATTAAAAAGGGTCCGGCTCACAAGCTTGCAATCTAGGGGATAATAACATAAAGTCTTCTTAATAAAGTCAACCTTTTTTTGTTTGATAGAAATTTAAGAGACGTCAGGTTATTCTGTTTCAGAATTATTCACGCAGAGGCAGGTAGTTGGCAGACTTTTACAAAACCATGCCATAAAACTGAAGGAAGTGCTGGTAAAAGGAGTTTTGTCCCCTTAATGGGGAAATCCCACCATTTTTACTAGTATCGGCTAAAAAATATTGGGCTGTTTTCTATTTTAAACCAGTGATAGTTTTTGCCCCATAAAATAATGTATGAGTTCTCGCTCTGTTATCTGAGCCCCAATCTACTAGACAAACATCCCGACTCCTTATCACACTGCCTGTGATGAACAATAGAATGGCTCAGTCTTAATTAGCCAGCTGGACTCTCTGGCTAATGAAAGTCTATGGAGGAAGGGACTTCATTAGCATTGCCATAAAGCATCGGCTCAGTGTGGTGTTTGAGCCGGGAAAGTCACCCAAAATATCACATGACTGACAGCAACGGCGGCTCCAGGTCTGCAGAAAAAGGGAGTTTATTGGGGCAAAATTAGATAAAACCAGGTTTTTTTGTCAATACATACTTTAGGACGCCGGATGTATGTTCTGTATTATGGGAAGGATGAAATCTGTCAATCCTTATTAAAGTAGAAGAAAGACAGTACCCCAAAGTTCTAGATGTTAATAGGCTTAGCAATCTATATTAGACGTTATCTGCTTTGTAAAATCGTTACAAAGAGATGATAGCATGAGGTCCTAATAGACTCCGTATTGGAGCCTCGGACGAAGGCAGGACTCCAGATTATTTCTTTGATTTCTTCTCTTTTAGTTAATAATAAATTATATAGTTCTCTGAACGCAGATCTGTGAATGTACGAGATGTTCTGCCAGTGAAGACAGATGTAAATAATAGAATATACATGGGAGAAAAATGTCTGGAAGCTCACAATCTAATATTACCAAATATTTCTTATCTTTACTTTACAAAAACATTTTTTAAAATGTTCTGGAAATTCCGCGTAAAGACCTCCAAGTTACATCGTTCCAAATTCTTATCCAGCCTGTCTGTGCCGTGTTTACTTAATGCAGAAAGTGATTACAGTATTAATGAGGCTCTGTTGCTGGAAGATTCCGAAGTTCGTTGAAACATTTCTAGCAAGAATGCTTAAACAGCAAATTATCAGTGTATTTAACTCTTTAAGGGATTTAAATCCTTAGACCTGGAGGCCACCGTTGCTGTCAGTCATGTGATATTTTGGTTGACTTTCCCGGCTCAAACACCACACTGAGCTGATGCTTTATGGCGACGCTAATGAAGTCCATCCTACATAAACTTTAATTAGCTACAGAGTCAGACTGAGTGATTGAGACTGAGCCATTCTATTATTTCCCATAGGCAGTATGATAAGGATTCGTGGGGCTTGTTTTGTAGATTGGGGCTCAGATAACAGAGGGAGAACTCATGGAACTTTCCCCTTTAAACTAGAAGTTCCTTTATGGTTAAAGCTGGTTTTAAGCCCAAAACTTGCCATCGATATCACGTAGCCACTTCTTTAGGGGAAAAAAATGGTGAAAGTCCTGCAACAATAGAAAAGTAAAATTTTTAAGAAAAATAAACAGGCCAGTCATTCGCAAAAAAATAATAAAAAACCCCCGATTATTTATGTCCTATTTTTCAGAGGGTAAACGGATGACGTCCTTTCGTCTTTCGCAGGAAATCGCGCCTCTTCTGTAGTGTAAATAGAGAAGCCGAGAGAATTAGTTCAGTTCTGGCCATTTGTTATAATAAGGCGATTATTCTAATGAGCGATCCGGCAGATTTATACATACTACAGCCGCTCTCAAATAATGAAAGCCATCTCGCTCGTAAGATCATGTTTCATACTGAAGTCTAAAGATGGCATTGCCAAGGACTTAAAGAAATAAGAGAGTCTGGCTTCCTTTACATCTTAAATAAATTAGATTTTAAAGAAAGAAAAAAAAAATTCTCCGCGCCGTCATCCACCTTTGAAAATGGCAGATTATCCGCGGTATTACTCAATTCATATTCTAATTATCAACATCAGAGATTTGGTCGGACGATACGATTTTATTCATTAACTCTTAATCAGGCTGGTTAAAGCCAAGAATAGTTATGAAATTTAAAAAAATAAATAAAAAAAAAAACAAAAAAACCCCTTAATGCTATAAGTAATATTTCCAAATTACGATTTGCTGCATCTGGGAGATATTTTCTGCTTGATGGGATATTTAATTAGATTTTTTAATTGTTTTGTGCGAGAAATAATAATAATAATAATAAATATATTTTTAATATAAATTCTAATTAATAATAATAATAAAAAACAAATTATTTAATACCTGCACCTGTCTCAGGTGCAGATCTTTACATCAGTCATTGTCCTTCGTAGCCGGTTCACCACCCTGTGTTGTAGAGGGCAGGGAAAAAATTCGGGGGGGCTCTGTTTGGAGAGTTAGGACCACCCCTAGAGGACATGCTGCACTTCATTGGTTGATGGCAGAGGAGGCTCCTGCCGGCGACCAATAGAGTTGCTCGTACGGACGCTCAAGGAGAAAAATATATTTTTTTCATGGGACGCCATTGTGCACAATAATATCAGTATGTTGAAACTGCAACTCTCCTGCAAACTTCTACTTTAGTAAATAATACTAACCCAGTGGCATTGCACACATGTTGTGGAAAAACATATTGGGGTCTAAAAAACCAGGAAATCAGGACATTTTTAGAATTTGGAGAATTGTTGTAAATGTTTCTCCTGTAGCTCCATCATCTTATTTTATTTTGTAATGTATATATATTGTAGGTAATGGAAACCCGATAAAAAAAATAAAAAAAAATGTAAAGTCCAAGAGCAGCAGAAAAAAAGGTCAATAGAACTATAAACAAATTAAAGATCAAATAAATACAAAAAGATATAATTGGGTCTTATTTTAAGCAAAGCCAGAGAAATGGCTAAGCGTGTATGTTGTCGAGGCCAATCAATTTATCTATAATTGGATTTGGCTAGAAGCCCCTGCGTTAGCCTCATGTATTTGGGAATAAGCGAGGGGGTGGAAAGTTAGGTAATCATTGAAAAAATCATCGCTAATACAGAATATGGAATTCCATTTCAGCTTCTTTAGTCCCTAATGAGAAAATAAACACTACAGGGGCTTTAAAATCCAAATATTATTTGTAGGAATAATTGGTAGATTAGCTGGATTGATTACGATCAAACCATACAGCCCATCATGCTCCTTAATTATCGCGGCCGTCCGTATTAAAGCTCCGCCGCTTCCTCGGAGATCCTAAATTCCATAATCCAACACAATAAAAATCCTACGTAATAGTTTAATAAATAAATATGTAGTTATTAGAAACCCCTCTTATTTGTATACAATGGATGCAGCCATCTCAACTTCCTGTTATCCCCCCATTAAGTTATCTCTCCCCTATTGTTAAGGTGCTGATTGTTGTTGATTGGTCCAGGCAGCCTCCATTGTCTAAATAGACCGGTTGAAGTGATCGTAGATCTCTCTTGTAATCGGCCCATTGTGTGTGTGAGGGGGCAAGAGGCTAGATCATCTGAGAGCGCTCCCCTGGACCTGCTGTCTTAGACCTGGATACATATATCACTGTATATATATTATTATCATTATTATTATTATTTTTCGTTTATTTATTATTATTATTTTTTATTTAATTTTTTCTCTCTGCAACTCTCTGGGAACCCCAAAAAACCCCAAACTCTATTTTTTTATAATATAAGATTGCTATTTATTCATACAGCCCATCTGTAGGATACACACAGGGTTAATGTACGTACCACATAGTGGAGTATTTGAAAACTTGCTGATTTTGCACAAATGAAAAAAAAATGGTTTATATCATAATGGTAAAAGGTTTAGTAACATGAACTGAAATTTCAAGCGCTTGCATTTCTTAATACGTCGCAGGCGTTTCCGAGATGTTCTAATGAAATGCGACTTTGGATGCATTTTCCGGGTGAATAGAAGTCATTATCTGGTCTATACTATGAACAACAATGCAATCAATTTTTCAGATGTACCGGCCGCGTGAAACCATTTAAAATTACGTGGAGTTTGGCTGGGTTTGTGATTTAACCCTCTGACTGCCACAGGGGTGGGTGTTATTTTATATGACCATCAATAGGTGACTTCAGATCCACAAAACAGTAATTGTAGATTGTAAGCTCTTTGAGCAAGGCACTATTTACCTTTTGTTTCTGTAAGTCCATTTAATTTTGTTACCCACAGATTGTTATTATACAGCATTGTGGAATATGGTGGTGCCCCCAAAAAATGCTAATAAATAATTGCAAGAAACACAGTTTTCGCTAAAAAGCTACAATGTTATCTAATAAGAAATGTTACGTTTCGGGGTTCGTATCCTAGGCTTGCAGAGGCTCAAAATATTCGGATATCACCCATAACCCCTCGAATATTTTAAGGTTTTATTGATAAGTGGGCGTGGTTAGATGTATCCCCACCCACTTTCACATTATACCCTCACCTATAGAATTTCATGGACCTATGGAAGGAAAATGGGTTTGACCCAATCATAGTTCTGCATTTTTATTTCTTTTATCTGAAGCATTTATTAATTTATTGATTTATTTGTTATTTTATGGCTGACGAGGGCTTGTTCCCCCTACCTAGGGACTCTTGGCAGGTATGATTTGGTTGCACAATGCCAGGCATTAACATTCACAAACTCCTTCCTAATTACGGAGTTAACCATCAAGCAATATGTTAAATCACTGCATTTACCTAATTGAAATGAATGCCATTTTAATTAAAACCGTCTATTAATTTCGCTGCCCCTCCAGATCAATGTAATTAATTCAGGTGACCCGTTTGACTCGGGATCTCCAGAAAACCATCATGTGGCCCTTTTTGCCGGAGCTCTCGTCTCTTCCTCCGGCTTTTATTTTTTCAGAGCAATAAGCGGACTCTCGTACGCTCTAAATAAATCACTGATTTAAGGTTAAAGAGAATATCTGATTGGATTTGAAATCGCCGGCGTCTCAGAGGTCGGAGAATAGAATCGCGTTTTAATGCAGTCGATATATAATTTCTCACTCCTCCTAAAGCCGTGTTTATTGAGTTGGATTTAATCCCATCCAACTGCGAAAATGCGGGAACTCATAGACCGCAGGATAGGCACATCTGTTGAAGATTAAAGTGGGGTGTAACTCCACCCACTCATGCCTATATTTGGATAGTCCACACCCATAACAGCTCGAAGTCTAAATCTATTCTAGGGGACTCTATGGGTATAGTATGCTGCCGGTCCCATGCGGCAGGGCGTTGATATCCAGTTGGATTGGTATGGTTTTTCACCTCCCCCCTCAACTTTCACTATGGTTACAACCACTTCCTGCTCCTTTAACCTTATACTTGTCACTAGCCCCGCCCCATAAAGCTAACCCTCCTCTGCAGCCATATAGAGAGAGCAGGTGTGGCCCCTGTGTGGGGCTCAATACCTTGGAAACAGCGACAGTAACTTAGCAACAGGGGAGAAATATTACAGGCAGTAATAATCAAGCAGATCCTGAGAACAGGAAGTTAAAATGGTTGCTCCCATGGCATACTTATAAGGGGGGGTATTAATACTCATATATCACTTATTTTTATACGATTACATGAGTACTTCAAATATAAATCTGTCTTCAAGAAAAATGTAATTATTAAAAATATGAATTCACCCCAAATTGGTCAAATTAAATATTGTTTTAAAACCAGTACAAAGGAAGCTTTTTTTGTTTGTTTGTTTTTTTGTTTACTGGTTTCCTGTTTTTTTATTGGTTTAGTTTACCCAGTTGTTTTGGATTTCTAGAAAAGCCCTAGAAAAGAAATTATTTATTTTTTAAAGAAAACACTTGCGCGGCCTCTCGAGCGTCGCGTGGACAGACGCAGTCACTGTGTATCCTGCTGCAAACGGTCAGGCTTATTAATCAGATGCCGTGTCTGAAGCAAGGCGCAGGCTAATTTTAGCAAACGTTTCGTCTTGGATGCACACACTGTACTGGGAACCGGGCCCATGTTCAGCGTCCTTAAGAGATGAGACAGAATTCCTCCAAAAAAAAAAAAAAAGTATGCGGGGGAGGGGGGGTGTCTTCTAGTTTTTCAGCTTCCAGTGACTACGAATCCCATCATCCTGCCCTCGACGAACGCCAGCGAGGATGTTGACATTTGTTTTTACACCGGACTATAAAAAACATAATCGTTGGCATCCGTCCAATCAGGAACTCAGCCAGCGATGGCTCAAGAGATGCACTTAATCCAAGTCAATTGGAATGCGCGGAACAGAACTTTAGAATGTTCTAGATAACGCCAGTGCAATAAGATAGAAGCAGCTTGGTCTTATGGCTGGATGTAAATGGGTTACAAAATGTCTATATATAAAATATAAATCTGTCTTCAAGAAAAATGTAATTATTTAATATGTGAATTCACTCAAAATTGGTCAAATTAAATACCTAAATATTTTTTTAAAACCAGTACAAAGGAAGCCATTTTTTTTTTATTTTTTTTTACTGGTTTCCTGTTTTTTTTATTGGTTTAGTTGACCCAGTTGTTTTGGGTTTCTAGAAAAGCCCTAGTTCGCTGGGTCTTATGGCTGGATGTAAATTGGTTACAAAATGTATCTGTTTTGCGGTGTAATATTTTTACGCTTGCAGACGGTAAGCGATTCAGACGACAGAAACACCAGAGGGTCTCATTGATACTTTAGAGAATTCTCGCCGTTTAACGAGATGCTGCCATGGGATGGCAAACGCTCAGCGCTAAATCTTTTCCTAATAGCTGTGATATGACATTGGTGAACACACCCTACGTTTCCTGAATTTTTAATAAAAAAAGAGAGAGATTCGACGAAAACTATATTGTCTATCCCCTGGGGGTAACTAGGCAGCCCTGGCGCTTTAAGGCCAAATCAAACAACGCAGATCTCAGAAACTTTGAACTTGGGTGGATGTCCCCAAAGGAGGAGAAAGAGGTCATAATGCAAAACTAGAGAGTTGCAGATTAAGTTATATTGTAAGGAAGTTTTACTTTACTGAGAGGGTGGTAGATAAGTGGAACAGCCTCCCAGCAGAAGTGGTAGAGGGTAATACAGTGAGGGGATTAAACATGCATGGGGTAGACATACGGCTCCTGAATCTAAAACGAGACCAACGACTGATTAAGGTTTGAGTCTTTACAGCAGGAGGAACGCGCGACTAGACGGGGGCCGAATGGGGCCGATCTGCCAGCAGGTTCTGGGTTTATCTATATATATTTATTATATCTATCATACCTAGAAAAATGTAATTAATCTGAAGATCATCAAACTCACCAGAAGCCCCTGTGAAGGCACAATAACACCCACCCCACGCAGCAGGTCAAGGCATTTAAGTAGTTAAACTTCCTTAACAGCTCAATGACTTCTTGTTAAATACTCCGACTCCAAATAAATCTTTATCCAAACTACAAATATTCTTTAAAAAAACCAAAAAACTCCACCTTATGCTGACATTGAGAGAAAGATTTTTTTTTTTTTTTATTATTTTTCCCAAAATAACAAGGGAGCTCTTAAAAAAACGACTGCTTTCATAAAAAGAAGCAAAGGTCGCTTTTAAACGAAATCGTAACATTTTTCAAGGGCACTTTGTCAGCTCGACGTACTGCAAAGCAAATCAAATAATCGCGTGAGCAAGAAAATTGCCTTATATATATATATAAAAAGCACAAGATATGGATTAAAGGTGCCGTTCCACCTACGCTACTAAAACTAACATTTTTTACAACACCATTAAAAACACCATTCCCAGCACATTTAGACATCCAAACCCTTGCAAGAATGAAATTGTTTAATCCTGGAACATTTTGCTGTATTCATTATTCTTCCGGGAACTCTTAATGAAACCCGTCTGATTGACAGAATCATTACCTCTTTTTGTCTCCTTTTAGACAACTTGGGACAGTTTTTTTAATTATTATGTCCCCAAAACATTTCACATATTTTTGTTAATTATATTAATTTTGTCTTCTCATCAAGCTGCTTTATGAGTTTCAAAGGAAGAAATTTGACCAAACAAATACATTTTGGTAGTTATTTTTACTACTAACTAGAAAAAGAGCTGAAAAACTAGCTTTCTCATATAAAATAAATTACTGTTACATGATCCTGTGATGCAAAGAAATGGATCCCCTTCGGTGATGAAACCCTGATGAGAGGCGAGGTCATGTGATGTTAGAACCCTATGCGTTTCATGGCATTTTATCACAGCAGGTTCATCGGGGGGGGGGGAATTTACATGCCCCTCTGGCAGTGATGGGTTAATTAAGTCAATTTAATTGTCAGGCTCAAGGAAACAAAAATATTGCATTATGAACTCTTTAGGGCAAATCTAATTATCCATGAACTAATACTGGAGTTTTTACCTTTAATATAACACTAATTACAAATTAGGGATCATTAAGACGAAAAAAAAAAAGATTGAGTTTTACTAGGATCATTAATTTTGGAGACTTTCTTAGGAATGACTACATAAATAAAAAAAATCACAAAAATAAATAAAAATAGAATAAAAACAAATTTTTTTATGATAAGTAACCAGCTTATGCTTTCCAGAATGGAATTATAAAAGGCAGCCAAATATATTGTTGTAATTATTATTAATATATAATACATTTTACCAAAGATGGGCATTTACACACAAATTAGAAAATATTCATAAATGTATATTTTTAAATGGCTGCTGATTGGCTGGTTTGGCCACACCCACTTATCAACTTACCCTGTGCCTTCTCACGTTCAAGGGGAACACACAAACAAAGGACTAAGACAACCAGATTTAAAAAACAACATTTGCTTTAAAAAAGAAAAACAAAAAAAGTAAAACCCAATGTGTTATAGGTAAAGCAGTATAAAATGTACCGGTATTTGCTAAAATTATAAATAAGTAAATAAAAGTGGCACCAGAAGTGTTCTTTCTTTAAGAGATATAAACAGAACTTTTTTTTTATAATATTATATTTAACTGATTTAATTTTTGAAAATAAAATTAAAAAAAAACAGGATTTTTATATTGCCACCCACTATAGCATCAGTAATGATATTTAAAGTTAAAAAAAAAGTGAAATCTGAAATAAAATAGAAATTTTTGAATTTACTTTTAAACTGAAATGTGTTTTATGGGACACACTGGGGACATACCCCTCAATCAGGGGGTTTAAAAAAGGGGGCATGTGGTCCCCCTGCCCTTTCCTTCCTCCTTCATATAACACAAATCAGTTTTGCTTTTACATTTTTATATGTTATTTTCTGTATTAAAGGACTAAAAAGCAGAGTTTCTGAAAAAAAATAGATTTTTTTTTATATATATATAACAAATATTTGGAAATTCGTCTTAGGAGCTGACAGTTAATTTCTCAAATGGCTTTGTGTCTGTATCCGCTTGTGTTCTCAATGTGACTTTGGAGGAACCATGAAGACAAGGCATTAGGGATTCGAGAGAGAGTTCTCTGTGTTTGAAACAACTCTGACAAAGCCATTCCGTTATTATTCAGTGCATTAAAACGCTGTCATAATATTATGTTATTTGTGAGCAGATAATGAGAAAAGCGTTTCCAATAATTAGGAGACACGGCTCGATGCTGTAAAGCCTAGGGAAGGCAATTAGGGGTTTAAAAGACGGAGATGATGCCCTGTTTTGTGCTGGATAGTTTTTTTGATTGCCATTAATCTTTTCAACGTCGAAGGAAAGTCATTAAAATGGGGTGCCAACGTTTTTGGGGCTTGTACATTGTGTACTCCCCCCCTCCCCCAGTTAAGAAAACTAGGATCTTTCTACTTTGTAGATACGTTGTAATGCTTTGCATGCCAAAGAGTTGAGCGGTTTTGAGAATTAAGCCATTGCTGCCCCACCTAGGTCAAGGAATGAATCACAAGGCAACTGAAGTACTGGCCATTGCTCCTGACAGTGCCCCCCAAAATATTGCCCGGTGCCAAAATCCTTCTATTCAAACCCCTTACGTTGTATCGATATCTGTCGTTATTTCCGGAACCATTTGCCCCCAGCTTCTTCTCCTACCACCCATGACTGGTCCCGATTGCCTTAACGTTTCATTTTTGGGTGTAGAAAAACAGATTTTGGAAGTCTTCTTCACCACTGATGCCCATAAGGATCAATAAAGGGTCCAAGACTCAAAAGGTGACATTAATTGACTTTCCAAACCATCAAGGGGCGCTTGTCCTCTCGCCGTGGTCCATGGCCACCGCCCTGGGGAGAAAGAACAGGCGAAGCCTTATCTTCTTCTCTCGATTATAAAGTTTAGAAGGAAAATTAGGACGAAGTCTGGGCCACTTGGCATTTGTCAAATTCCACTTCATGACAAGCTGGCAAATTTTTATGTGTCTAATCTTGTGAACTTCCACTTTCACCAAAAAAAAGAAAGCACATCTGCGTTTAAGCTATCTCTGGGCATCAGTGACAACCCCCCCCACACACACACACACACAATAAAGGCTGGAAACAAGGATTTTAATGAAGGTTATTAAAAATAATAAGATGTCTTTTCTGTGAGCTGATTGAAATCAGCCCTTTACTTTCCTACTCCATAAATGTCATGAAAAGCGAGGCGTCTGGATTGCCTTCAGGGTGATACCAACTGACACACAATTATAATATGACACTGAACATTCTACCGGGTGTCTCAAAGTAAAAAGTCCCAGTGAATCAGGTGGAAGCATCGTCTCGTCGGTGGAACGGTGAAGCCGGGGTCTTCTTCTGGAGATTGTTACATTCTGAGCCGATGCTATGTGCTCCGGAATCATGTTTTTTCATTATTATATTTGTAGTTTCTTCTGTCATGTGAATTTTTGAGCTATACATAACAGCTGGCATTTTACGCTTCTGGTGTCACAACATGGAATTTCCATGTATCCTTAGAAGTAATGTTACCCGGAGCTAATCTTTTTTTTCCTGGTTGACGGCCAGATTGAAGGGATAGTCAAGAGAGTCTCTCGCGTTCTAGCAATGGGCTTATATCTAAAACTGAACCTTCAAGGTGCTGGCGTTTCGAACCATGGAGATAGACCAACTACTCTGTTGGACGTACGTATTTAGATACCTTTGAAATTAAGACATAAGGCGTGATATAAAACAAATTAGATTGCCGCCGCCACATCTTGAGAACCTTGAGTTAAAACCCAAACTTGGACTTCTAAAGGAACATGTTAGACATCAATGTACAAACTAAACCTATAGCCATGGCTTTGCCCTGCGTTCCTGCCATGATTTGGGTTTTTTCCTTCACCTCTGGTCTTTCTTTGTGTTCTGCAAAACATGGCACATTGAGTGTTGTTTTTTGGCCACGAGACAGAATGTTGGAGCCATAACCTTTCCGACTATCCCAAATTAACAGAAATAGCAGATTAAATAAATGCAAAAATATCTTTTTTATGCATTTTGTTACTTTCCAAGATCCCCTGAGGCCACTAGACTCATCCGAAAGTAGACTAATTAGATTAATATCTGATGTCACAAAAATGTAGCTTAGTGGATATGGAAACCCATCTGTAACATGAGTGGTTTTGGACAAACAGTGGGTCCCGTCGCTGTCAAATTCTTTTTTCAGCTCAACTATAAGGATGACCATTGGAAAATCATATATTGAGTTTAAAATAATGGTAATGGCAGTCTATGATGTCATCAGTCTGACTTCATACACAGGGGAATCTTCTTCCACCTAGTCACGTGCTCGTCAATTTAATCTATTGCAATAACATAAAAATAGTTTTGAATCCTATTAACGTTCCGACTCAGATTTATTCATTCTCCTTTTTCACTAATAACGATGAGACGTGGCGGGTTTCTGAATTGTAAAGCAGGGTTTTTACATACAGATTGAGTCTTAATCGGACTGCCCACTCGTTTCAAACCATGGATCCCGTGTTCGCGGATCACACGTGTGACTTGTAGTAATTATTAGCATTTAGATAACCCTGCAAACAAAAAAAAAAAGAGATTACTGTCGTCCTGTATCAAGCTCTATTTGCATAGGACGAAGCACAGATCATCCGCAATTACATCAGCGTTCACTGAAAGACTCAAATTTAAGCTTAATCCACAAAACTTGAATAAAAAAGGACGTTTTTAGAATTTTCAGGCAGATCAAGGGTCATAGAAAAATAACTTCTAAAGACCAAAAAACCTCAACAGAAATTAATTCTACGCCGATACCTTTAAATAAAAAATGTGTATAAAATTCTACTTTTTGGGATTCGACAAGATCATGAACCGAAAGGTTCGAGTCTATGCAGCAGGAAAAACAGGCAGCCTATACGGGGCCGAATGGGGCCGGTCTATTGATAAATTCTGTATTTCTATGAGAGTTGAAAGGACACTGTAAATACAACATTTTAAATTATTTTATTACATTTATTTAGACTGCAAGCTCTTTGGGTTCAGGGATCTCTAATGTTCCTAATGTATCCATACCCTTGTTGTCATAATGTCTGATATCTTTTATTATAATGTAAACCTTAAGGTGTTTAATACATCTAATTACTTAGATTACTAAATAACGCTTAATGCTAAATAAAAAATAATAATGATATATATAAAAAATTCACATAAATTAAATGTTAGAAAGGCTACATTTATATACTTATTATTCTACATTCTTTAGTTTAGTTTGGATATTATACAACTAGCCTCTTGTCACTTCATTTTCCAGTATTTTAAATGAAATGACACAATTTGAGAAGGACCATGTCCCGTACTACGCAGAGAGCATTTGGTATGATGGAGGCAGAAGATAACCCACTCCGTGTTGGCGGAAAATGCAAAAACTTAGCCCACAGCGTTCTTCCCACACACATCGTAAGAAACATAACAATATTAAAAGGAAACAAGGATTATTTAAACACTTATTTTGGATGGAAAGGGAATATATTTTGGAATTTGAAACATAGAGCAGGACTCAGTGATGCGTTTACCGGGCCGTTAACGCCTGGTGGCCCCTCCCCGTCAGGGTATGACATCATATCCCATTACCCCATTTTTAAAGGAAGTGCAGCATCGGAATTTTTAATTGGTCGGTTGGAGAGATGATGGATCAGCCCATTGGGTGGTAGTGTTGAAGGGAGCCTGAGGCTCCCTGTTATGCGGCAGAAGGACTACCGCCACTATGGACCTGCCGCCCTAGGCCAAGAGAACGTGTCACTGCCTAGAATGGGTCTGATCTTCAAATAGCAGAGTTTTCAGAATTTTTTGGGGGGAAAATCTAATTTTTTTATGATTAAGCAACCAAAAAGTATGGAACCTTAACGCTGCTGTTGATGAATGATGAGGTCCCCTACCACATTCTGTGTCCCATTCTCTTTACGAGCGAGGATCTCATTAGTTTTTAGTATTTCTCCTGTGGTTATTATGTTGTGTCCACGTAACAAGACCCACCATTAGTCAGAGAAGCTGGGAAAGTCTTTGTTGACTGTAACAGCCGACTGCTTCCAAAAAAAGCCATGTTAGCATCAGAACGGTGTTAAAAAAAAACACTTGGGATTAATTAGTAAATGTGTTCACAAAAATTAGAACACTCACTTGATGTGACATATACTTAATTATAATCCAAAGTAACATCACAATTTTCCATAGGAGCGAAGCTGTTAAGGAAAACAGAGGCACTTTAGCGAAATGTTTAATGAAAGGTCATGAGTCCGTGTTTCGAAACAACCCCAGAACATGTACAAATATATCAGACTGCTCGCAGTCGCGAATCATGACGTTCAGTTCATTCGGCGCCGCAGTTCGAAGCCAATTAAGGATGGCGCCTTCCGATTTGCTCTTTTTGCAGCCTATATGAGAAAAGGCCCAACCTGCCAGTCCCGTTACCGACGTGGATCTTCTATCATAAAAATATTCAGAATCCCATACAGATTAGAAGGGCAATTAGTTTCCAAGTAGTTGGCCCATTCCAATCTATGACATCATCATGCAGCCTGCTGTATATAAGAATGGGTAGAAAGGTCAACAATATGAGGTCATGAGTGATGTCACCACATTGGCTGCAATTGCTCTAGTGCGATATAGAAATATCTCTCAGGTTCCTCATTCACCCTGTTAGATACAACTTAGAAGATGACGCTACATTAAATGTTAATAATCCTACACTATGTAGGAACATTTCTGTTTTCTAAACTTAAAATCTAATATTTTTTTCATCATTATTGTTTTATTGTGTATAGTGTGTATAGATTTTTTCATTAGAGGTTCCCTCTAATAAATTATTTTAAGTCCTCAGGATTTACAAGACCCGATAACAATAAAGAAGAAACAATGCGGTTGGAAATGATCCCAGTGATGCTGCTGGTGATCTTGGAACGTCTTATGAGGAGCTAGAAACCAACCCTCATTAACTCCGATCGCTTACAAAGAGAATGAGCAAACAGTAGAAGTATTTGACTTAATAGGATGGGATTCTAATGACTATAGCAGAACCAACATTCCGAATAAGGTCCGCATGTGATGTTTATTGACTCCTTAGCTTAAAAAGGTAGCAGAATGTCCTCAAATTGTTTGTCCAATAGATTGAAAGCCAACGCAAGTCACAAGTATTTTCTTTCCTTGACTCATCCTTTCTTTCTTTTTGTTGGAATTTAATGTCCTCCTCATTTTCCTCGCATCATTTATTTTTCTTATTTCTTATAAGAGTCCCCCTCCTTCCATTTAATCACCCAAATGCTTCTTCAAACAGCCCCTAGGGGCAGCATCGTCGTTGTCCACAAAATTCCAGGTGGAGGGCTTCTACATGACCTTAGCTTTCAACGTTCAAAATGGAAAACGCACCGGTGGGAAACATAAAATATGGTTTTCTTTTTTGGAATTGAGTGAAGAAATGTCCATGGTGGAAGATGATGGAGATTCAAGACGGTGCATGTGGATATAGTCATGTTGGTCCAAGTGAAGATGGAGCCTTTACTCTTTGGGTAAACATAGCAAAGGTGGCAGTAAGAAGCCTTTGGTGCCTTTAAGGTCTCTTTAATCCAGGATTTAGGTCATAATGGGCATTGAGGTCCTGTGCCCAGTGCAACTTTATCTCATAGTAGTAGGAAAAACCTGATAGAACACAGAGACAAATGATGTCATAGTTTGTTTAGAAAGGCCACAATGGAGACACGTCCTCCTTATTCCACTAAAGAAATTTTCCTCAACATTTTGTCAACTTACTGCCACTAGTAACAAATCCATCGACAGAATCCACCCCAATGCCAGTGTTTTAAATTCCTGAAAGTCTGAAAAAAAAAAAATAACTGGAAGATACCCCGAGGGCCGTGGAGGCCTGAGAAATCTGAACTGTAATTTATCTTTAAAAAAAAAAAATTTGTCCAATTTTTCGCAAGTCTTGCTGAACAAAAAAAATAAAAAATCAGGTGATCAGTTTTTTTAACTCTTTGTATGTTAACGGTCTTAATTGTGGGAATTATTGAGCATCATCCGTGTTGTTAGTTAAAATGTCCCCAAGTGCCCCTAAATTCCCCCACGAGACGTCGTAAATGTATTCTGCTCATGGATAGAAGCCATTCAGGTGTTAATGACGGGAGTTTGTGTGTGTTTGGGCAGTCTGAATAATAATGTAGGTGATTATAGAAATAAGTAATATAAAAACACAGCCCACTCTGCGGGAGATGCCCTCCTGCCCACCCCGATAACTCTACGATCTCCGTATTAATAACTGGCATCAGAAAGCACAATTAAAAGTCAAAAGTGTGCGCCAGCCAGGCTGGGGATGAATGCGTTTTTCCATTAAATAACGGAAAGGCAAAAGGCAACCTAATTATTAGCAGGCCAGCTGGGGTCCTGATAGTTTTTGGCTGCTGCGCATGCTGAGAATTGGAATGTTCTGGATTCTATAGTGTACAGATTCTTGAACGGAATCCAAAAATGCCAGCTGTGATTGATGAAATACTGATACTGGTCTTAACTTTAAAAGGGGAACTCCCGTCTACTTTTGAAATGACTAGTATTACACGCTGTTTTAAAAAATATTGAAAAAGTTGTTTTTTTTCCAAAAAACATTTCTAGTTTTCACATAATTCCTTTCAAACAGCTGCGTACCAGCTCAACTTTTATCACCCAGCTGAACACCCTGATTAATGAAAGTCTATGGAGGGTCGGACTTCATTAGCATCGCCATAAAGCATCGGCTCAGTGTGGTGATTGAGCCGGGAAAGTCACCCAAAATATCACATGACTGACAGCAACGGCGGCTCCAGGCCTGCAGATAAAGCCATGTTTTTGTCTACACAGGCCGGCATTATTTCTTCCTTTCTTAAAATGTTCTTAACCCCTTAAGGACAATGGGCGGTCCCTAAACCCATTGAAAACCATGCATTTTGACGGGCTTTGTCATTAAGGGGTTAATTATGTGATTTTTTTTTTTTTTAAAGATGTTGTCCCTGTACCAGAACCTTTTCTGAGTGTTATAGTAATTTTGTGTATTGCCTCCAGGATGCTCGGAGTAAAAGACACTTTCGGTGGCGTATCCATGATAACCAAGTCCCTTTCCTGCTCTTTTATTGGTTTTGGGATATTCTATTAATAGTTATATATAGTAATTAAGGTTTAAAAGTCCATGAAGTTAAACTCCGTTTGCCAACCAAACAGAACGTTCTATATTCTGAAAAGAATTCCACGATTTCATTTCAAAGTCCGTCACAATGTAGGTTTCGCTTTGATTAATTCAGCTACTAAGCGATTTTATGAATCCCCCAGACTACTTTGTTTCCTGAGTCCGGATGCAATTAAAACCCTTGTATCGGAATTCTTTTTCTCTCGATTTGCTCTTATTTTTTTATTTTTTTTTTAGATCTCTAAAGATTTATTTGACTCTTTAATGTCTTGATCTCCTTGCTTTTTTTCACTCCTCACCTAATACAGCTTGAAACAGTAACACACATCACAAACTTGAATAAACTAATTAAATGAGTTACTAAGTAACAGAGATGCACAAAAACGTTTAAACTCCTTGTGCGGGGGGACACCAATGGTCTCCCCAGGCCAAGTTTTGCCGTCAGGGCTTAAAGGTCTGTACGAGTGATTCTATTGGTCGCCGTCAGGGAGCTCGTCTGGCATCAACCAATGAAGGGCAGCTGCCCTTTATTGGTTGATGCCAGAGGAGCTCCTTGCCGGTGACCAATAGAGTTCCTCGCACAGACCTTTAACTCCTGGAACCTCCCCAGGCCAAAATACCCAACAATTTTCAAGCGGTAGTGATGACATCAGCAACTGTGTATTTCATAAAATTTTATGCAAAACATGATTTCTGTGTTACTTTTACAGATGATGATTTTTATTATTCTTTGGCATGGTGCCCCGTGACATTAAACTGTCCCTTGTGACTTCACGAGCCTTGCTGATTGTGTAAAGGGCTGGTATCTATGCCATTGAGGTTAATTTAGTTGTTTATACGCATTTCTTTTATGTGGTCATGTAAGGTTCAGACATCTGTGTCCTGTATTTAAGGAGATCCACACACATACTGCAGATAACTCCAGGCCGTTAAGGACAAAATCCTCATTTCTCAAAAGTTTATTTTCGTTCCTTCCATGTGAGCTGTTTGGGCTCTTTTTAATCTTTGGGGTTTTTGTCATTCGGTTCATTGCATTTTGTAACATAGCAATATAGAACCTGCCAACAGATCGGCCCCATCCGGCCCCCGTCTATTTGCCTGTTTCTCCTGCTGTAAAGACTCAAATCTTAATCAGTCGTTGGTCTCGTCTTAGATTCAGAAGCCGTATGTCTATCCCATGCCTCACTGTATTACCCTCTACCACTTCTGCTGGGAGACTGTTCCACTTATCTACCTCCCTCTCAAGAAGGAAATGTTTTTCATTCCAGCGCGAGATCTGATCTGTTTCCGTGGTCCCCTTCTCACTCACGGTTCATATACCCTCCTCGTACTATTATGTGCAATTTATGTGTCAAAATTAGCCAGAGCTGCAATATCCGATCAATTTTCTTTTCGCGTTTCAGAATGACAGAAGAAATTTCCTCCTCTTCTCTCCAAAGAGATCTTTAAATGGGAAATATAATGTTCTTTTTTTATCCTGCGCTACCAACACGCTGCTCCCAGTAATCTCTGTGGACTGAACAGATTGGGCTTGGTGGGTAAACCAGACACTGATATAATGATATTTCTGTATACAGCAGTGGGGTGATATTTCTGTATACAGCGCTGGGGGGTTATATTACTGTATACAGCGCTGGGGGGGTTATATTACTGTATACAGCGCTGGGGGTTATATTACTGTATACAGCGCTGGGGGTTATATTACTGTATACAGCGCTGGGGGTTAGATTACTGTATACAGCGCTGGGGGTTATATTACTGTATACAGCGCTGGGGGTTATATTACTGTATACAGTGCTGTATTAATAATGTATAAGAAACTTTTATTACTTTTGTTCACATTTCACAACCCTCGCAAAGAAAAACATTTTCAGGACATGATACGGATGATGATTCGGTTCCAAGTTTTCTTATATCTAACAAGGGCATTCATTTCAAACAAAAAATCCAATTATAATAATGGTGTCAGTACGATCCAAGTTCTGACACTTTCCGAGTAATAAAATTAGTATGATTGAGTCCTGGGTGGAAGGTACTGATCTTAATATCAATTACAAGTTCTAAAATGTTAATGCCAATTTTTTTTTTTTGGAGGGGGGGGAACAGCTTTTGATATTTGGAGGTTTTAATATTTAAAGTTTATTTTATTAATTCTCAAAGAGATGACGCATTTCGCTCTGTCGTTCAAAATGGCAGAACGTCTCTAAACAATTTTTTTATCTTTCCCTATCTTACATTTCTTATTGGCCAATGGGTTAGAAGACTCCATCCTATAAAAGATTTTGGTCAATTTTTTGACGTTACCATCAGGTCAAGAAGCTGCTTCAATGTTCTTCTTATTAACGTGATTTGGGTTTTTTTTCTAAGAATTGATACAAACTTGGATCTCTTCACCAGAATCTTCGTTCTCTAACAGAGGAGGCTACGTTTTTGAGAGGTTATTGTCCTTCGTCCTTTACGGTTTCTTCTTTTCTCGTGGGAAATGCAAGTTTGTTGAGTGAAATCTGGCAGGGGTTTATCGCGTGACTCTTCAGAAACCTCTTTTGTTGGGTTTTTGCCACTATCTTCATTACTAGTCATAGTATTAAAAAAGATAGCAGGCGCTAATATCTTCCAAACAATGTCCCAAAAACAGGCCAAGTTGCCTCTTTAGAACCTCAAGGTTTACGTGAGGATTCATCGTATTTTTTATATCGTTTTTCATTTATGTTTACAAGTTTTTGTTAGAGAAGCTCGGAGCTGCAAAGGGGGAGCCGTGAATTACTTAATCTTATGTGTGTCCCAGAAGGAGCAGATTTTACAGCCGATAAGAACCTCTCGGCACACAGAGTCGGTCCATTTACTATCGGAAAAGGTCACCTAAATTATGCACGGTGCCCAGATGAGCCATTGATCTTCAAGCAGAACTGTCCCATAATAGCTTTATGTAGCTAAAACTAACCATATATTGCACTGTTGTTGACAAGAACCAATACAAAGTTAAATTAGGAAGCCCATTTAATCCCGGTCGCCAACAATTCTGGAGAAAGGATCAACCCAATTGCTGGCACAAATAGGCAGTTTAACTACCAAGATGGAAATGATAGCATATGGGGCCGCTGATACATTCTGAAGCATTCTCATTCTTTGAAACTTAAACATACTTACAAATATCTCATACAAAGAAAAAGCTCAGGCTCAACCCCAAAAAAGAACAGCCACTTAACAGACTGCCCTGTGATGAATCCCTGCTTGGAGGCATCTCAAGCTTCAGTTCACTTGGGCCATTACAGAGGAACCAAATACCTCGGTCCACAGATCGGTCTGGCCCTGCCTACAGAGATAGTCCGAAACCGAAATGGCAAGGCAAATCTTCTCTGTACAAGAAACCCAACAAACCAAGACATGTACGTCAGTGAGATATAACCGATATCCCACCGGGAGCTAAGAGGTCCACGCCTGGACTCAACTTTACACCTGGTGTGGAATCCCAAGGGATCCCCCCAAAGGACAAAACCTGAGAATGGACAGCCGCCTAATACCCTGCCCTACAGGGTTTCCCCGTCTCGGGAATGTCTCAAGTTTTTGCTCACTTAGAAAAATCGCCACCAACATACCAGAACCAAATGTAATTCAAACTAACTCCACACGAAGGAACCGACAACCCCAGATGTACATTTTGACCATCATAAGCCTCATCAGTTAGGTCCAGTTGGTATCCTTCTAGCCACAAGTAAGCAAGGATATCTTTACGTTTGGTTTGTTCTCAAATTTTTTTTATGGCAGTTCACCCTTCGGGGATCTCTTGAGGTCCACCCCAAGTGTTAATGTAAGTCTCGATTTGGATCTCCATGCTTATTTGTCCCTAGCGGGATACTAGCCGCATGCCACTATTTAAAAAAAAAAATATTTTTTATGCATGTTCTGTTTGTTAGGGGGAAGTATTTTTCCAGCACACAGTTTGCTTCCTGCTATATATCATCCATTAACTTCCTGTTCAGAAACCTTAACTAAGTTTCTAAATGAGAGGACAATATTGATGCAATTAACTAATTTTAAAGAAAGAAATATAAACAACTTCCTTAACGCAGATATCCCAACCGCATGGTTTTGAAAGACCGTAAACATGTCCTCATCATGCTCTCTCCATGTTCCTTTCCGCACTTTCTTTACCTCCACTGTGATTTTACCCACCGGCGATTCTCTATTTTCTAATTCCTATTAAGTCCTTTATCATCCATTTTTCCCTTGACTCTTTATCTCTCCTACCCGTATCCTCTCTCACTCCTCCTTTTCTCCACTCATCTCCCGCTGCCCGTCTCTCTCTCTCTCCCCCTCGCCTCTCTCTCCTGCTCACTCCTTGGTTCTCCCCTCGCCTCTCTCTCTCTCTTGCTCACTCCTTGGTTCTCCCCTCGCCTCTCTCTCTCTCGCTCACTCCTTGGTTCTCCCCTCGCCTCTCTCTCTCTCTTGCTCACTCTTTGGTTCTCCCCTCGCCTCTCTTTCTCTCTTGCTCACTCTTTGGTTCTCCCCTCGCCTCTCTCTCTCTCTCTCTCTCTCTCTTGCTCACTCCTTGGTTCTCCCCTCGCCTCTCTCTCTCTCTCTCTCTTGCTCACTCCTTGGTTCTCCCCTCGCCTCTCTCTCTCTCTCTCTTGCTCACTCCTTGGTTCTCCCCTCGCCTCTCTCTCTCTCTCTCTCTCTCTTGCTCACTCTTTGGTTCTCCCCTCGCCTCTCTCTCTCTCTTGCTCACTCTTAGGTTCTCCCCTCGCCTCTCTCTCTCTCTTGCTCACTCCTTGGTTCTCCCCTTGCCTTTCTCCTTTTTTTTTTTATCACGTAGCGAGTCTCTTTATCCTGCACTTTTTAAACACAGAGGCTGAAAGAGACTTATACCTGTTGTGTGAGGTTAAACGCTTTAATAAGTAACCCAACGTCTTCAAAGCTACTTCCCAGTCTTCTCACGGAACTGCAACAGAAGAAAAGCAGGTTTTCTTGAAAGATAATTTCCTAATAATCAGCTCTATATTCTGATATAAATTAGAGAGTCCGGCAAGCAATAAATTGCACGTATGTTTTCCAGACACCTCATCTATCTCTCTTTTGTCTGATGATTCTTTTTTTTGTATTCTCTTTCATTCTACACTATTGTCAAGAAAGAATCTTTTCACCAACTTACAAAGATGCCGTCCTACCGTGAGATTAGCGAAATGCTCGCTTTTATTCTTGGAAAGTTTTAGCGAACACTGACGTTGTTTAAACTTCTGGAGAACAGACCCATTACAGAGAATGTTACCTAAAACTAAGCTTTTATGATGTCATATCCTGTGCCTAGGAGTAAGCATAGTGCAAAGTGAGTGGCAGTCGGCGTAGGGCAGCACCGAAGATAAATACGAAACAGAACATCTGAACGTTCAATGCCGCGAGTTTTAAAAAAAACAAAACACTTTTCATCAAAATAGTTAAAACTGTTAAAAATATATGAAAGTAGACCTAATTTATTGTCTCTGTTGCTCTAAAAAAATGTATTTAAAGCGCTAAAAAGAAGGGGTCATATTCCTCTGGCGTTAATGAGCACAAAATGTTTACTTGCACCTTTAAAAAGGAATAAGAAATGGAATTTTGCATGGACGAGGCACAAGTGGAGGGGCAATATGAAATGTTATAGCTGCCAACTTGTTACAGGGTCACCGTACCCAAGGCTGGGTACCCCTGTTTGAGGGCTGAGGAATCACCAGTCAGTCCCTCATACGGATAGCACTCAGCTATCCACGGATCATCCAGACCACCATTCGTAGCAAACCAAGAAGAACTCTTTATTACAAACACACAGAACTTTATACAATCTCAATGCAATGTGTACCGAACCCAACCCCCAATCCCATCAGCCACATCCCATCAGTATACAGGGGATGTATCAGGTGAGGGGATTAAGGGATACAATGGGTTCCCCCACCTGTGTTATCCCCCCTGTAGTGCGGGTGCCGTCTGGGCAGACAGGGCTGTGTTGGCTGATTAAGAGCCCCAGCCAGATTATAGGATCGTCTCTTTGAAGGCTGGGGCTGAATCCACATCAGTCTCTGGGCCGGTTACACAATAAACACAACATAAAACATTACCGGGTCACGGTATACAGAACCGGACACAAAAGTGCTCCGTGACCCGGCTAAACTTCATATGACACATGAGCCAGCTAGCCTGGCCCTGTCACACAACTGTCCTGATCTAGTTAAACTTGCTTACTGGTATGTTCCTCAAACTTCTAGAAGTTTGCCTACATCCAAGATACATCTACTGGACATTGATTGGGTTTACAAATTATGGAATAATAATAATAATTATGGAACTATGGAATAACAGTGACAGACCCGGACCATGCTTCTATACAGACCGCTGCCTGGTCAAATATGCAGCTATTTGTTGGTCTATAAAACACTGAGGTTCCTTTTAGTTCCTTTTCGGGCTTCCTCCATCAACCGTCAAAGGCCAAAGGGTCAACTGCATGGATTTCCAACGCTGCTTCCGTTGGGATTATTCACAGTAAATTACCGCCTTCAATAGCCGCAAAAATATTGATATAGGCACTTAGCCCAGTGCTTATTGTTATATATCAAAAATAAACCGAAAAATCCATAGTGCCAGGTTCACGGAATACCACCGGCAGCTCAACACTTCACTGTCTGGTTATAAATAACTATTAATACACGTTCCCATTCCAGAGATAGAATGCAAAGAAGATAAACCACCACGCGACTCTGAGTCAACACATTAACTCTTTATGACATCGGTTAAAGAAGTCAACAAGCGTCCACCCTCGGAAGGGACTATAGGAGTACAATGGATGGACTATAATGGACAATTATACCTGGGAACTTCCAGGCTTTGGCTACCTGGAGTCCTCATTCTTTGGAGGGACTGGTGATGTTTGGGGGGTCGGTTAATGTTTGTGGGTGGGTGTGGTGCCATTTGTGGGTGGGGCTAGCTTTGTATGGGTCGGTAAATGGGCAGGGAGGGGGGCGTGCTTCAACGCGCTCCCGTGAACTGGAGATTTTGCGCCATGACCTGAAGAAAAGTTGCTTCTTCCAGGGTCTTTGGGTCAAAATACTGAGCCCAATAAAAAAGGAGACTTTGTGCCGCATCTCTGGAGCTGAAGCTTCACCTAAAAGTTAGTATTTTTTTCATACTTCTTTATATTTTAGTCTAGAGAATGCAAAGTACTTTAATACACATTATTTGATGAGGAGGCTGGTTGGGACACCGGGCGTCCGATCAGAAAGGAGGCTGGCTGAACAATGAAAAATGTCACAATTATTAGATTATTAGAACAATTATTAGATATATCCCTTTAAAAGCATCAAGAACTAACATAACATATGGAAATTACTCATTTAATGGTTAACATTGTTTGCAGGAGCACTTTGAACAGATTTATGACAATACGGGGCATAAGGTCGGCCACGTTGTACGTGGTGCCTTCACCTTGGCAAGGAGTCTGACGGCCGGGGCGTAATCGCCACCAATCCATAACGGAGTCGTCTTTTATAAAGTTCTTCTTTCAGGCAGTGGCTTTCGAAGTTAATTAAGTTGGAAGACAGAGCCGGGCCCATTATGGATGCCTAATTATGCACAGCGAGGTGAGTTATTAAACTCTCGGTCATCACCATGGCTAATTAGCCTCTTACATCGGTCTCAGATGTCCCACGGTGGCTCATAAGAAAAACTCGTGAATGCTGTGAAATGTGCGGACACAAAGCTTTTTTCGTGGTCAATGCACAGTATGTGACAGACATGTAAATGGGACAATTTGGAAAAAAGAAAGATAGAAAGAGTTATAATATTTAACCTTTCGAGCACCAGTTAGGCAGGCGACAGACAGGGAACTGCGATGAGTACGTTTTATACCCAACTGGATCCCAGCTTCTTCCATGTTCACCTTCATAATGCCTAATGGGGAGGCGAAAGCTGCCGTCAGTCGCAGACTTGTGACATGAGCCTCACTGTTGAGACTATAACGGCAGGTCTGGGACTGTTGGCAGCTATGTATCTCATACCTCCTGCAAATGGGGGCCGATGGGGTCATGGAATTAGCTGACATGCATACTTACATTCTCCATAAGAAGTTTAAAGCACCCATACATGCGTCACAAGATTTGCTTACTCAAAGTAGTAGAATTTATTAATACACGATAAAATGGCAGATTATGGCAGAAATGGCAGATTATTGTAACTCTCAAGAATCTCAGCCAGCATTTCCAAATAGGATTTAAATTCTCCTATTTGAATGTCTTCAATCCATATGAGAGCCGTTCCTGGCAGTATTAGGTACTTTTATCAATAGCGTGACAAAATTGGCACCAAGGGACCAAAATGAAAAGTATAATAAATCTACGCATTAAGTAGCTCGGCTCCTTCATAATTTGTGCGATATTGCCTGGGTTTGTCATTAATTATCTTAATAACTGCCAGTGCTGTTTACACTTTGTTGCCCTAATATCCAATGCTTCATCCTGCTATTACACCGGGGTTTGTACCATATGAGTTTATGTTCCCCTCTATACATCAGCCTAACGTTTTGTAGGGGAATTGGTAAGAATGGCTTTTTAATTGGTGATTATTGCATTGCTTGTTGTAGCTTCATAACTAAATGCTTTCTGGTCTTATTTCTGAAACAACAACAAAGAAATGAATCCGTCAGACCCAGAAGTGGGAGCATGTCTGGAAGTAAGGGAGGAAGGAAGGAAGGAATGAAGGAAGGGAGAAAGGAAGAGAGGGAGGTAAAGAGGGAAGGAAGAGAGTAAAGGAAAAAAGGAAGGAAGGAGTTAAGGAAGGAATGAAGAGAGGGAGACAAGAAAGGAAGGCAAAAAACTCCAGAATAACGAATTTTAAAGGTGTTTGTAAAGATTCTTTAAGGTTATCAAAAGACAGGAAAATTAAACAATTTATATTATTAATTTTAATAAAGCACAGTGTGAGTTTTCTGCGCTGGGAATTGCTTTTGGGTTGTAGTTCTGAGAGCCCCAGAGATATTCTGCGTTGTTTATGATAATGGAGAAAATCCAAAAAGGAAGAAAGAAACAAAGAAAGAACGAAAGAAAAAAGAAAGAAAGGAGGAAGGAAGGAGTGAAGAGAGAGAGAGAGAGAGAGAGAGAGAGGAAGGGTAGGAAGAAAGGGAAGGAAGGAATCTGCATTCTCAATATTTGGGACAAAAATGTATTTGTTAATTCAAACTATATTTCAAACAAAGTATTTAAGTATGGTTAATCGTACCTGGAATAGTGAAAAATGATAGCATATAGTGGCCCCCATTTTTGATGTGCAGGACCCCCCAAAAATAGAAGTTAAGCAACTTCTTTTTAAACCATAGGGGTAATCAAGACCTGCCTACCCCGTTCCTCTGCCTGTGACCTTCTTCAGTGCTACCTTTTACCTTCTACTTTATCTGCCCCATCTACACCCTCTCGTCCTAACTAACCTTATGTGAGCCGGCCCGTGAGGGTTATCCCCCTAGAATTTTTGGAGTTCTTCTTATGATAATGGGGAAGCCAAACATAATTTGAATATTTCCTTTTCTTTTAAAATATGTATTTCCTTATCAAGCTTAATTGGAGTCTAGATATTTATTCTTACTCCCCAGTGAATATACTCAGGAGTTTGTAGGGTTTTCCTTTTTGTTAAAGTTGCAACAATAAAGGGAAAAAAAAAGTTTCTGTTAACAATTTCAGATTGAAAAATTCCCCAAAGATCCTAGCATTTCACGATTGAATATTCATTCAATTAATAAACATCGTACTCTGACAGCTGTCTTCACCCGAGCCATCTTCGGGATCTGGTGAATAGAATCCGCTTCCCAGCTGCCACCCAGACCCCATTAATTTGATGTGTAAACTAAAGCTCTGTCCTTCGATAATCCCCAAACGACAATGAATACGGGAGTTGGTAAACTGGTTGAGTTTATATAAAGTTTTCCGGAACTTTTTAACATTTATTAATTCATTGGAATTCTCTTAAATACAAGAGATGACGAAAGGTCTCATAGCTTGGTGGGTATGAGACCAAAACCTGAAATGTATGATGAATTATATGCCCTTTGACTGGTGGCCTTGGCACTTTAAGGCATAAGTGCTTATGCTCATGTAGCGTGCGGCTGGGAATATCCAGTCATTTGATTTAAACTGGTCATTTGCCCAGTGTGCCAGATGGCCAGTCCATGCCTCGTATTGTGTATTGTTTAATTGTAATACCAGATATGTCCACAAGGGGCTCTAGACTAAAACACACCAGAGTTTTCTTCATTCCATTAGATTGGGGGTCTTTTGCTGCCCAGAGCTCATTGTTTTTTTGATATACCAAGTTCCATCCGTCATTGAAGCCAAAAAAAACCCCCAATGATTCCTAATAATTAATATCTAATATGTAGACACGAGAGTTTTGGCTTTTCTAGTGTGAGCCAAGTAATTTTGAAAAGTGCTCTAATTATGCACGCCCTGGGTTATAAACTCAGAAATGAGATTTGATTTGTGACCGAGTACTGAAAGCAAAGGCACTTAATGCAATTTCCTCTCTTTTCCGTACTTGAGCCGCCTGCCAAAAATCCTTGTAACAACATACATTGTGAACGAGTATATTCCCTGACCTGGAACATGGAGTGTGTAGTATAAAAAATAAAATAAAATTAAAAAAGGGTAGTTAGGGTGACTTTCTTGACTTTTATGGTCCTGCAAAGAACAAGCAGCTTCTGCTCTTGATGTTTCAGGATATGAAAGGCTAGAAACATAAGACGTTATATACGGTATGTCTCACTCCGCAGCCTCTTGTTGAGATGAAGGCTTCCCTGGCTTCCACTTACAGCCGACCTCCTCTACCATCAGAGTTCAGAAGCAGGCACGGCTGGAAGCTACAAAGTATATATTTGCGGCGACTGAAAGTGGAATCGGTAGAGCATATTGTAATTGTGTCAAATGCATCGTCTGATGTTTTTCGGACACTTTATGATTATGGCTTTAAAGAGCGAATGTTCTGCCGGACTGCGTTCACCTGCATGGTACCGCTGACAACAAAATGAACACAGCAACTTCAGAAGTCTTCTCCTATGCCTGTCTATACACCAACGTAATATGTGCTCTGTATGGTTTTATTGTAAAGTTCCCGGCTAGAAGTAGTTAATCCTAATAGGTGTAGTAGAGGCAGGAACAGGTCAGGTGTGTATCTGCTCAATGAGGCTCATTTAGACTATGGAGGCTGTGCTAAGCCATCTGGAAGCTTTTATGACGCAGAAAGCTATGATATAATGTTATGTCGTTGTGACATCATATACGGGTTTCGCTCTAGAGACACAGTGTGTCCACCAGTAAATCCAGTAACCTTCTTTTTCTGTATTAATATGTTAGAAAATTGAGTTTATTGGTATGAACACATAAAATTAAGACGGGGTATAAATTATATCTCCTAAAAAAAAAAAAAAAAAAATAATGTATCAGAATTAATAAAAAATGAGACTTCTTCATCTGGTCTGTACAGGTCGTGTTCGGCATTTTGCCCAGAGCAATAACGAGACAATTCTAAAAGAAAAATGTATCAAAATGTCTGCGTACGCAGGAATCCCAGACAGTTTGTACAGTAATAATAGCTTCACAAATTACCTTTGTGAGCAATCATAGGCTGTAAATATCTCCTATTTCTCTTACATGACTCAGTCATCAAATTTCCCTTTTTATCTGTCACTGCGGCTCCGCATTATCTCAGAACCTCTGCTTATTTTCTGTATCCTTTTTCACTTCATTTAATAAGCACAATATAAATACAATACAAGATCATAAGAGGTCACTGTATTTTTCAATCTCCTCCGAGATTCCCCCCCCCTACTTATATATCTTCATACTCTAGAGGCGGCTCCAATTCTGTGATGCTGACATTGGGATCAAGCTGCTTTGGCCACATGACTTGAGTTGGCTGAAGTTGACTATTGGCCTTCAAATTCACAATGTGTGTCTAAATACTGCATAACAAGTCCTCTGGCCACCGGAATTCAAGCTCAATTGAGTTGTTTGGTCAGTTGATAAAAAGCTCCAACCTGAGAATATAAACCTGGCTCCTAAGAAGACCAGTTGACTCAGAACTCTTTTAAACTCAATAGAGTCACTAAATTTGATGACCAATTCTAGAGTTGACTGGATTGACAGTCATGGCGACCACCTTGAATGCAGTTGAGGTGAACACAACAACAGCTCAATAGATCCAAAAGGGAAATGTGCGATATTTGATTCAACAGTAGTCTACAAAACCTACATTTTTTGTAAAAGCCATGTTGCTCTTTTGGGTTGCTTTAGTTGAGTGGTATCAAGTTGTTCCAAATGAGGTAAGTTAGGTTACCTGTGGAACTTTACTGCTAACTAAAACCTGTACAAATAGAAACAAAGGATCTGTTGGCAGATCAGCCCCATCTGGCCCTTTTTTCAATAAGACTCAATAAAACTTTAATCTCGTTTTAGATTCTGGAGCTGTATGCCTATCCAATGCATGTTTAATTTCCCTAGAGTGTTATACTTTTGTACCACCACCACCTCAGTAGAAACACAACCCAGGTGGGACTCGACCCCACAATCCCCAGCTCTGGAGGCTGATGCCTTATCCATTAGGCCACCGAGCCAACTACTGCATGCTCCAGTTACTTGCTTTTGATGCCTATGCCGGTGAGGGGTGGTGTGATAGTTTTCAGCAGGGTCCGCCAAGGTCAATAACAGTTACACCACTATACGTCCCATTACTCACATTGAGCTTCATGGCGCCAGGGGTGTTGCAAATTTTGGAGGTTGCTGTTGCAAATTTTGGAGGTTGCTGTAAAGACTCAATCAGTCCTTAATGTCGTCTAAGATTTAGGAGATATATGTCTATCCCATGCATGTTTAAATACCTCAACTGTATTTGCTTCACTAGAAGCTGTTCTACCACCACCTCAGTAAAAACACCGTTTCCAACCCAGGTGGGACTCGAACCCACAATCCCCAGCTCCGGAGGCTGATGCCTTATCCATTAGGCCACTGGGCCAACTTCTCTGCCTGCTTGACTGGTCTGTGGTCCCTACCTTTTCCTCAAACTCCCTTGGAAGGTAGGAGTTCTTTAAACTGATTCACGTCGCTGGTAATTCTACAACTTCTAGGTAGAGAACATGAAACACAAAGTTTATTGTGTATCAAGAACATATTACAACGTAGCATAGATTAGCTATTTCCCCTATATACTGGACTACCCAACCCTTGTTATAACAAGAGGCCATAGTCTAAAACTGGAGGGTCTTTTGCTGAGGTGGTGGTAGATAAGTAGAACAGCGTCCCAGCAGAAGTGGTAGAGGGTAATACAGTGAGGGGATTTAAACATGCATGGGATAGAAAAACAGCTACTGAATCTGAGACGAGACCAACGACTGAAAGCAAAATTTGCTTTTATTGGAAACAAATAAATTGGAAAACATCTAATTTCTAAAAAAAAATAAAAAATCTCCCCATAAGAGTATTTTAGAATTAAATGAGTACAGAGGACCTGATCTTAAGGAAATGTATAATAAAATCGCTTAGCTGTTTAAAACAGAGGGAAAAAATATCTGGAGAATTTACCGTGGATTAAAGTTAATTAATTAACGAAAAGTACTCTTCTTTTAAAATGCAATTAAAAGTTTTAAGTAAATTACTTGCAAAAAAATAAAAAAAAGGACATTTTGTGTCTTTGTGAGACCCTTTTGCTGACCTGTTCTACAATTTTATGGATTCTTTAATAAAAGGATAAATTGTTCCCCCAGTGCAATTACATCAGGGGAGGAGAGAGGGGCATCAGGGGAGGAAAGAGGGGATAAAGGAGAAAAGAGGGGCGCAGGGGAGGAAAGAAGGGGTTAGGGGAGGAAAGTGGGAATCAGGGAGGAAAGAAGGGATCAGGGGGGGGAAGAGGGGGCATCAGGGGAAGAAAAAATAGGAAACAGGGACGTGCAGGAAATCTTAGCAGTCATGATTTAAGAGCTTATGTAGTAGCGCCCCCTCTGTGCACCGGCCGAGTTGCAGGAATGTTATCATCTATTTCTCCATGACGGATTTGTTTGAAACCCATTTGGTATTTAACATCGAAGTGGAAACTCCAGCGGGTTTATTACAAAGTATCGATCACTATATCAGAAATGTATCTTTATATCCTTCTTTGCCCAAGCAATTCCACAAATGTTTAACCCATGATGATCAGGTGACTCAAAGAATTAACCCTAGGACTTCACATCTTCCGGATTAATTAGAATACCTTCCATACCCACTCCGGAATAACGCGCTTTAAAAGTGTTTGTAAAGATTCTTTAAGGTTATCAGAAGACAGGTGAATCGACACGCAGCAAATTAAACATTTGATATTATTAATTTTAATAAAGCACAGTGTGAGTTTTCTGCGCTGGGAATTGCTTTTGGGTTGTAGTTCTGAGAGCCCCAGAGATATTCTGCGTTGTTTATGGTAATGGAGAAAATCCAATCATTACAAAAAACATGATTAACAGAAAGGGATCTGTCACTCTTTCGGTCGGGAACTGCGACAGCCGGGAACTGATTCTGACAGGTGTGTAATAATATCGTTGGAAAGAAAAAATACAGAAGATGTTCGGAATCATTAATTGACAAAAACAATGGAGACGGGATCTTGTAACGATTCGCGTGGCTGATCTGTAATCTTTGTCCCATCTGCTGTAAGACATATAGAGGGGAATAAACAAATAAATAAATAATATATAGTATTGGCTGGAACAGAAGCCTCAGTTGTTTGTGAAATGTATAGATCAAAAAAAGGGGATCTCCCATTATTTTATTTTGTTCCTAGTATTAGATTAAAAATCATTTTCCCCCAAAAATTGCTTTTTTCCCTTTTTTAAAGTTCTAGTTTATGTAGAACATATTGTTTTTAGGCAGCTGTATATTGTGTCAGTTCCCACTCTGTTATCTGAGCCCAATCTACTAGGCAAACGCTTATTATCATATAGCCTGTGGGAAACAATAGAATGGCTCAGTCTTAATCACCCAGTCGGACTCTCTGACTAATGAAAGTCTATGGAGAAACGGACTTCATTAGCATCCCCATAAAGCATCAGCTCAGTGTGGTGTTTGAGCCGGGAAAGTCACCCAACATATCACATGACTGACAACAATCTGCAGATATAGAGAGTTTATTGGGACAAAATGAGATAAAATCAGATTTTTTCACCTCTGTTGTGTCTTAAAGTAGAATTGCGATGGCTAGGCGAGTTAATTGGTCTTTATCTACAGTAAAATTCTTCGTTTCATGTTCCGCATGTAATATATTTATAATAAGTCAGCAGTTTCTTTATTGTGTAATATCACTTCTCTATACCTTCTAACCTTTATCATGGAAAATGCCGTTTAATATCGTATCATTGTTTAAGCTTAGGATTTTTTTTCCCGTTTATCCCTTAAACATAACCTTTTCTTCTGCTCTTGATAACTAATAATTAGCTGAAAAGGTCATTGACATTAACCTTTTTTTTTGAGCAACTAATGAAGTTTCAATAGGTAACAACGAAGGTCATATTAATTTGAAAAAGGGCATTTGATTAAAAGGTTTTTTTTGTTTTTTTATTTCTTTTTAATTTTTTTCTGATTTACACTCCTGTCTAGAAATCAGAAAACAAACTTGGGTTTTTCTCAAAATATGTCCTTCTATTTTGCCAAAGTCGTGAAAACTGAAACCTGCGATTGGATCAAATTCCACCTCGTTTGTTGGGTTGTCCATTCACCTGGTCAAGTGACTTTGTTCAACTTCTAACAAGGTTTTTCATTAAAGAAACGGGTTAATTTTTCCAACATTTCTTAATACGATGAATTTAATTCTTATCCAATTTCAACCGTTGATTTTCTTAATTTGTTTCTTCTATTATAAGAATTTCCGCAGTTACCGGCCATTACTGAAATGAAGATAGGGCTACTTTTGATGCCACCGAAAAAAGGAATATTTAATGAAACAAGGAGGAGAAATGTTACCAGAGGCCATCATCTCATCAGAGGCTGAGATAGAATGGAAGGAAGTTTTACTTTACTGTGAGGGTGGTAGATAAGTTGAATAGCCCCCCAGCAGAGGTGGTAGAGGCTAATACAGTAAGGGGATTTAAAGCCAATAATGACAAGACGAGGTAGCCACAAGACAATAATCTATATATATCCCTGATGGAGAGGGGAATATTTACTCTAACATTAAATTTATAAACTCTGTGGATGATTTTCCCGTCGCTTCGGTGACTAACGATTTCTTGGTTCTTTACGGGTTGATGGATGTTACTCACCAACATGTCTCGTTTCTTAAAAAAAATGAGTCATGTACTTTTTTTCTGGCATGGATCTCAACTAATTAAGCAGAAAAAAAACAACCGAAAAGGAAAAAAAATATTGGAAAAAAAAAAGTGTTAAAAATGATACAATAGCTATTGAAAAAAACTGGATTTTTTTTTACATTTATTTTCGGCTTTTCAGATATCAGAATTTTGGTATAAAAGAGTTTTGAGAACGGGATCTAATGAGCCATTCTGCATCATTCTAAAGTCCTTAGGAAGAGAAATGATTTAATCGCATCGTTTTTCCGCTTTCGACCTTTGCGTGGGGTCCGTATGTCACGATCCGAAAAGTTAACGATGGAAGAACATTGTTACGAACCCGAAAACAATGGTCGGAAGAATACATTATTGCGAAGAGTTGTTGGGATGACTTGTGATCTTGGACATTCCGTGAGTCGATTGTGACCAGTAGAGCACGATGATACACGGTGGCCGCTAACGAACCGCCAGCCGGTAATGACTGATTCACGATGTGATCTTTGTACCTCCCAAGAAGTTTGTTTAGCTGCCGTCTAAACGCCTTCTGTAAACGGGCTGCCCTCCACTCATTAGCGGCGAGAGAGACACGTCTGGGCCGTGTCTGTCGGGGAGTTCTTAATGAGATGTTGCTGTCAAGAGACAAAAACGGCTGGATACATATAAAGGAAGTGTAAGCGTGCGTGATAGTCTTCTCCGGTATTACTGTACATAGACCTTGTGACATGTCTACGATGTCTTTAAGTGAGATGAGGAATTGGATAGAGGCCACCATACCCATATCTCATCTAAATTTACGCATTAGTGGTATTTGCCCCCACTCTGGGTTTCTATAGACCCTCAGAAATTAATTCTGAATTTCACTAATTCAGAACAATAATAATTGTCTGTGGATATGAAGACATTGTAATGTTACCAGGGGGGTATTAGCATACACGAGAAACGTCAGGATCTCCCCCATGCGTCTTTGGTATTCTTACAAAGCAAAATATCAGGGGTTTTACCCCAATCTGAGGGTCTTTGGGGTAAACTGACAAAATATTAGGGTTTTTTACCCCAATCTGAGGGTCACACATCCTGGAGCCGACTCCTTTATATATTATATAAAATATATATTTTTAATCTACTTTATTTATGAGAATATATATATATATATTTTTAATAATGGAATTTTTAAATACTGATTTTCATCTGCGAGCAATTATGTCAAAAATACCTCTTGATAAAAAGACCCCCATGTCTTGGAGCAGCTGAGTATCATTTTCGAATGAAATGCATTTTTAATTAATTGTATCCAGGATACAACAAATGTGTCAACCCACAGGGTGCATTTCCTCAAGATTTCAATGTTCCGTGTGTGATTTTTTAGTAGCAAATGTTATTTTGAGAGGTAATCACCCAGGGAGATGAGCTGATGGCTGCCGTATTGGTAAATTCAAGTTAATAACAGATACTTTGTTGAGGAATATGGGCCGATTTGGGGGTTATTAGCCATTTCTATCTATACGAACTCCTTATCATACTGTGGGAAACAAAACAATGGTTCAGTCTTAATTACACAGTAGGACTCTCTGACTAATGAAAGTCTATGGAGGAATGGACTTCATTAGCATTGCCATAAAGCATCAGCTCAGTGTGGGGTTTGATCCGGGAAAATCACCCAAATATCAAATGACTGACAGGTCAAAGCTGACATTACTGTATACAGCACTGGGGGTTATATTACTGTATACAGTGCTGGGGGGTTATATTACTGTATACAGCGCTGGGGGTATATCACTGTATACAGTGCTGGGGGCTTATATTACTGTATACAGCACTGGGGGTTATATTACTGTATACAGTGCTGGGGGGTTATATTACTGTATACAGCACTGGGGGTTATATTACTGTATACAGCGCTGGGGGTTATTACTGTATACAGTGCTGGGGGGTTATATTACTGTATACAGCGCTGGGGGTATATCACTGTATACAGTGCTGGGGGCTTATATTACTGTATACAGCACTGGGGGGTTAATACTGTATACAGAGCTGGGGGGGTTATTACTGTATACAGCGCTGGGGGTTATATTACTGTATACAGCGCTGGGGGTTATTACTGTATACAGTGCTGGGGGGTTATATTACTGTATACAGCGCTGGGGGTATATCACTGTATACAGTGCTGGGGGGTTATATTACTGTATACAGCAATGGGGGGTTAATACTGTATACAGAGCTGGGGGGGGTTATTACTGTATATTAGGGGTTAAGCTCATGGAGAAATATATTTTATTCTGTGGGATTTCCGCTTGAAAAACAAAGAAGTTTAATTTTTTTGTCATTTGCAGATATTTTGCAGCTCGATTTTTTTTTTCTTTTTAAACTTCATTATATTAAAAAACAAAAATCATAGGTAGGAGGGAAGGCTTTGTGGGCACAGTAAAATAATTAGGACAAGACTAATTGCTCATCAGTAAAGCCCCCACCTGAAGCACGCGCGCCCTAATGAGACATTTCATCAGGCAGATAATTACCCCGGGCTGAGACGCTGCATCTACTCCGACACTTCTGCAAATGAAAAAAAAGTCAGGTTACGGAATTATCCGACGCTGTTATCAGCGCTCATCAGATTACGTTTGCATCACAATAAATTTCAGTGTATCCTCTCCGGCGCTGAGAGTGGGTTTAACCTAATTGGGGGCCGACGCGTTTATCAAAACTTCTATAAGCTTTCCTCCGTTTTATTCTATCCCTGATTTTCTTGCACCTTATTAAAGGAACGGCGATGGCGATCACCTTGCAGATCTCCTATCCACGCACGCATTCACAGTAAATACAGGGACTAATTTACTACCAGCCCCCCCCTCCGCGCCATGATGTCATATCCCGAGGCTCTGCCTTTTAATGACGGGCATTACCATACCTGGGGACTGTCTGGGTTTTGCCCGGGGTCTCCGGTTGAAGCTCCGCTCTTCTGGGTCTCCGGGTCATGGGAGCTCCATTGCAGCACGGGCCCACTCCCCGCCCACTTGAATCTTCCAGCCCACTCCCCGCCCACCGGTGTCAGCAGGACCGCCCACTGACATCAGCGGGACTTACTACATGCATTCTGCAAAGGGGGGGGCTCCGCATAGCCAGGGCCAAAGTGTTTCCAGGTATGCGCATCACTACCGTGGAGGACCATGCCGAATCGATAGTCTGCGAGCCAGCTGGGGAGTTCACTGACCTCCCTTTTAACCGACCCATTGAGCAGCGGCACTATAGAGAGTTTAATTGACCAAGAGGGCACCATGTTACGAGGCAGAGGGGCATAATAAGCCACTGACAAGGTGTCAACGTCAATGGCGTGGCTCCAAGAGGTTTTGTAGATGTCCTTTTTTTCCTCCCCTGATGCCCCTCTTTTCTAGGAGGTCAGAATGTTTGCTGGGTATGAGGGGATCGCAGGGTTCTACGGCCCTAAAAGCCCCGATAATGTGTATAGAAACAGCAGGGAACGGTTTCAACAAACAGAAAATACTCTTTTATTTGTCTCCTTTATTAAACCCAGTGATGTAGAATGGATTGCGTTCCCAGGCCTGGCTCTTGTTTTTGGATTTTACAATAACCCGGGGCAGTAAAAGTAACACAAATTTTAATTACAGAATTGTACAGCAAACGTTGGAACAGCGATCGTCGTCCTAAAGCTCGCGGATACCCTCCCTGACGCCGGAGACAGCCTCGGAATCGGCGCTAGGCCCAAAAGAAATGTCATTTTACTGATACACTTTGTTTTTACAAGCTCTACGCAATATCGATTTATTCTGTCTGTAAGTGGAATGGATACAAATAGAATTGGCTCTGGGGAATCGGTGATTGCCTTCTCGTGTACACGGAGGGGTCATAATATGATGGTGGCCGGAGTCCCAGGCAATATTGTGGCCCTTAATGTTAGGGGCCATTTTCTGGACCACATTAAGATGTATAGGGCTGGTAATATAATTTTGGTAGAAAAAAAGACACACAGCTATCAAGTCACCCTATATAGCTAAACCTGTCATATCCCTGTATCAGGGGCGTAACTAGAAACCAAACGGCCCTGGAGCAAAAATTGCCCCGCCCCCCCAACTTCAACCGCTGGTCTGTGCCATCATTGCCCCCAAACAACTTGTCTGTGCCTTCTTTGCCCCTTGCCCCCTCTTCCAACTTACAACATATGTAAACACACACTAATTACACCCACTTACTCATACTCACTAACACTCCAACTCACCCCATTTACACATCCATGCTCACACACACACAATTTATACATCCATGCCCACAGCCACAATTACACACCCATGCTCACACAATACACACACAAGTACACATCCACGGTCACACGCACAATTACACATCCATGCTCACATACATCCATACACGCAATGTGCAGACAGCCTCGCGTTCACCGCGGGGTCACGTGATGTAACCAAACCCTGATCCGCTCCTGTCTCCCTGGCCTGGTGCGGTCCAGGTCCGAAGGGCCCTTTCTAAACAATTTAAATCAGGAAAAAAGGGTCGCAGGGGTCGCACCGGACCTAGAAGTAGCTGCATTTTGGGAAAAGGTAGCAATTCTGCCCAAATGGTTATTGTGCATTAAAAAAAACATCATTTTTAAAGCAAATCGGATGCTGAGCCTGGAATTAGACTAATGGGGGCATAAGAAATACCACCACCCCTTACTAGATATCGCCCGTTGAATGACTTTAGGCACGGTGTCTCTTTAAGCCTTCATCCCGCGGCGGGGGAGATAAGGAACCTCCGATTTCCGCTAATGAATCTTTGTGAATTTATTATTGTGCTGTGGAAGCCTCTGCGGGTAATTACTCCGATGAGAGCCGTATACCTTCACAAGTGGGCTCTTTCAATCAATTACATTCTATCCACCGGTACTTTTTCTTTTTGTTTGTTTATATATGTTAGAAATATATTTTCTGGAACACATTTGCATGATTACCTGGAAATAGAAAACCCTCCTCAATCGCATTTTTTTTTTTAAATTTCAGCAGAAAATTACATTTAAATTTTCGCCTTTATAGATGGAGCCCATGACTTCCGCCACGTGGAGGTGAAAGTGGGAGATTGTGGCGGGGGTCCAAATGGTTACCTGATCCGGAGATGGCTCCACCCACTTTTCACACCTTTGTCACATCGTCGTACATACATAGCCCCCTCTCAATCCAGTATTGCCCCCCTTCCTTCCACCCACCCCCCCCATGCTGATATGTCAGTATATATATTAATTTTTTCCGTCTGGGTCTCTTTGGCCAGTTTTTTTGTCATGTATATCATGATGTTTTGATCACGTGACACGTTTATGTCACCATGACATCAGGAAGTAAAGAGTGGCATTGTTGCATCACGAAGCCAGCGAGTGTTATACCTTCACACGTGAGGTTTCCCCCCCAAAAAAAGAAAAGTCATGAAAAAAATGTAAAAAAAAAAAGCAAAATATGTTAATTATTACATAAAAATGATCTCATGTGTCAGATAAATGGTTAAAAATCGTCCGGAAGGATTCAAAAATGTAAAAATAGTCACCTGAAAGGGCGAGTGGCGCAAGTAAAAAAAAACAAACAAAAACAACAAACATTCAAAATTTTACTTTCGGCACAAAAACCCCCGATATGTAACATAAAAAAAATGATCTGCACCTTTAAATATATTTAACTTTTAAAATAAAAATACAAAATCCCCATTACCTCTTTATCATAATTAAAATCTTCCACCAGATTTCCGCTTGCAAGGGCTGCTTATAATTGCCAACGTATGATTAATTATTGATCAGAACAGGGTTTCCCGTCATGGACGTTTGTAAGGATTTATGGATCGGTGACGGAAAGATGACAGGAGAACACGGATTGTGTATTCATCAACGAGACACAGAGAGGGACGGACACAAGGAATTCATGTTCAAAAGGATTCTCAGATCCATAATGTGGGGGGACGCGCGGGGGAGGGGAGAACGCTATCTGTGAATTTCAGAGGCGCGCTAATGAGTATTGGAACGATAAACTACGAACTTACAGAGATTTCATAAAGGAGAAATCACATACGTTTTCAAAGATATTGTATTGTTTGTAAGCCAGTTGTAGTTTTTGCCCCATAATATAAAGTTTCCAGGCAGCTGCATATCAGCCGTTTGTATGATTCTCGCTCTGATCCCCGATCTACTAAACAAACCACCCAACTCCTGTGGGGAACAATAGAATGACTCAGTCTTAATCAACCGTTCGGACTCTCTAGGTCTCTAGGCCCCCAGGTCTGCAGATAAAGGAACAAAATGAGTTAAAATTGTTTTTTGGCAACGCCGACCAACTTTACTGTAAACAGCGCTGGGGGGGGGTATTACTGTATACAGCGCTGGGGTTATATTACTGTATACAGCGCTGGGGGGTTATATTACTGTATACAGCGCTGGGGGGTTATATTACTGTATACAGCGCTGGGGGTTATATTACTGTATACAGCGCTGGGGGTTATATGACTGTAAACAGCACTGGGGGGGTTATTACTGTATACAGCACTGGGGTTATATTACTGTATACAGCGCTGGGGGGTTATCTTACTGTATACAGTGCTGGGGGTTATATTACTGTATACAGCGCTGGGGGGTTATATTACTGTATACAGCGCTGGGGATTATATTACTGTATACAGCGCTGGGGGTTATATTACTGTATACAGCGCTGGGGGGTTATATTACTGTATACAGCGCTGGGGGTTATTACTGTATACAGTGTTGGGGTTAAATTACTGTATACAGCGCTGGGGGTTATATTACTGTATACAACACTGGGGGGTTATATTACTTTATACAGCACTGGGGGTTATATTACTGTATACAGCACTGGGGGTTATTACTGTATACAGCACTGGGGGGTTATTACTGTATACAGCGCTGGGGGTTATTACTGTATACAGTGCTGGGGGGGTAAACGATCAGGAATGTGACAGCTCCCCTTTATGTTTTCCTGTTTAATGATTATTTAATACTGTTTTCTATTAAGAAAACGTAACAATGAAAATCAACGATACCTTTTTTTTTTGGTGTAAAGTAAACCCATTGCTCAGCCTGTAAAATGAATTTTTGGGGAGGAACAAGCAGACGGCTTATTACAAAATCTGTCTTTTTTTCCGCAGGCAACCTGTCTGTTTCACAAACATGGGACGCAGACACAGCAGCTGAGTCCAGACTCAGACATGGAACAATTGCCCCGGGCCGGGAACAAGGCTGGACTTTTGGCCGGATTGTGTATGTAGGGAGCAGGAGGGGGGGTTCGGAATCTGAGTAATTGGTGTATTGCACAGGCAGCCGCACACCTCTCCGTGTCGGGGGCTACGTGCACCTATGACCACGGGCATCGACCCAACACAAGGAGGACACGTTACGGCATGATAGAATTATACCCCGCTGTTTATTAATACCCTCCAGACAAGTCAGACCAAGCCAGGTGTTGGGCTGGAGACCGGCTGTAACGGAACCTTGTTCTCATTC
Organism: Spea hammondii; assembly: GCA_029215755.1. NCBI lineage: Eukaryota > Metazoa > Chordata > Amphibia > Anura > Pelobatidae > Spea > Spea hammondii. The sequence continues at coordinate 3,179,523 of JARDYJ010000004.1, forward strand.
TATGGCAGAGCAGCAGATGTTTTCCGTAGAGTTCACTGGAATGAAATACATTCTGATACATTCTGATACACTCTGATACATTACAACACATTCTGATACATTCCCATACATTCCGACACATTCCGACACATTCCGATACATTCCTGTACAATCTGATACACTCTGATACATTTTTATACATTCCGATACATTCTGATACATTCCGACACATTCCGATACATTCTGATACATTCCCATACATTCCGACACATTCCGTCACATTTTGGACAATTTCCGATACATTCCTGTACAATCTGATACACTCTGATACATTTTGATAAATTCCGGCACATTCTGATACATTCAGATACAATCTGACACGTTCCGATACATTTTGTCACATTCCGTCACATTCTGATACATTCCGATACTCTTTGTCTGTTCCCTAATAATATATTTCTACCCAATACCCTGTTGGAAAGGAGGGAACAAGTATTTTTCTTACCTTTCACCAACACCCACTAATCACGCTTACACTAAGACTAAAAAATAAGGGGAAATCAGGCTGCTTGTTTTGATTTTCTTCATTTTTATTTATTGTTCAAAATGATTGTATTCGTGTCTTACTTTGCATCTTTCAGTTTTTAGGATGGACGGCATTCTCTGAATCTTAAAAGGAGATTACCGTCAACGTTTTAATTTATTATTAATATATTTTAAAGGCAAAATCCTTGTAAAATACCTTTTTTGGGGTTCTCCGGGAACCTCACAGAGCTCAATAAGCCTATTATGGGTTTTTTTCCCCCTAAATCGTTTGAATCCTTGAGTCTAGTTATAGAACACAAATACAATTAGTTATATATATATATACAGGAAAAGGGTTTTTTCACATATATAGAGAGACGGCACGTAAAGAATCAGAAAACTGTAAAGATTTAATGAGAATCCTTGATGTCTCTCGTTATGAATCAGATCAGAGTAAACGGCGCATTGTCCGGGTTGTCCGGACCCTTGTCCGGGCAAGGAGAATATTTAATCAATAACAAAAAAAAAATAAAAGCCTTTGATGTCCGTGATACAAAAACAGAAAATGTAGAAAATTTAATGTGAATTAAAGATAAAAGAAATATTTTTAAACGGTACAATTTGATATAATTATAAGTTGATTTGATCATATGAAGTCTTTTAAATGACCTGTATTCGGGGGGGGGCAGGGTAGGACTGGGGATTACCTTAATTGGCTACCTTAAGGCCAGCGGGTGCCAAATGGCTTATTTTGTAGATACCACTTTTGCTTAGAGTCTATTCCACTTATCTACCATCCTCTCATCAAAAGTGCTGCATGTTCACATATAAGTCTGCTTTCTAGACAATATATCACTATTAGGTGATGGGTTAATTTATTTCCGATTGAATGCTTCCATGTGGATAAAGACACGGCAGCCAAAAAGTTGTTTTTCTTCTTAAATTCTTTTTTTTTAAGCATAACGTATTTAAATTCTCGTATAATTTGGGTTCTTTGCTTTACATGCATGAAAGTCTTCGAAAAAAGTTAAAAGTAAAAAAAAAAAAATCCAAAAATGTACCTCGATCTCACATTGCTCGATAGGATGATGTAATTTGTTGACGGAGAAGAATGTCTTCTAGTTAGAGTAGAATGTCCGCTTTTTTCAAATAAATTACCTGGAAATAAATGTGCGATGGGTATTCATGCCTGTAATTAGAGGTTTAATTGGCATCTCAGAGAGACAGAGATAAAAAATGTCAGCGAGTGAGATGAGGACCCGTCAATCCAGAATCGGATGCTTGAGGCAGGTAATAAAAATAAAAATTCGGATTGTTACAGAGTTTTTATTAATTAAATGTGACCCCCGATAAACGAGGTAACGGTCAAAAGGTAATGGACTAAATATTCAAACAGGCAGCCAAGAGGTGTCTTATTGCACAGGGCAGATGCCCCGTCTTACCACAGCTGCTCGTACCGACCTCTGCTCACAGGTTTATAAGTCTGTTCACAAAAGCTTGCAATCCATTTCACGGCCCACTGTGTAGCCTTGTGCTGTATACAGTAATAACCCCACCCCAGCGCTCATTTTGTCCCAATAAGCTCCGTTTATCTGCAGACCTGGAGCCGCCGTTGCTGTCAGTCATGTGATATTTTGGGTGACTTTCCCGGCTCAAGCACCGCACTGAGCTGATGCTTTATGGCGATGCTAATGAAGTCCGTTCCTCCATAGACTTTCATTAGTCAGAGAGTCCTACTGGGTGATTAAGTCTGAGCCATTCTATTGTTTCCCACAGGCAGTATGATAAGGAATCAGGGTGTTTGTCTAGTAGATTGGGGATCAGATAACAGAGCAAGAACTCACTGCCAGAAAACATTATATTATTGGGGGCAAAAACTACATCGTTTTAAAAAAAGAAAACAGCAGAATATTTTTGAAAACGTATTTTTACTTTAAATAATAGGAGGGATTTTTTTATAGAAAACAGCCCTATGGTCTTATTGCTGAATATGAATACATTCCATAGATTTTCAGACAATATCTTCCTTACGCTTAATATTAAACACATTATCCTGATTAAACATAGAAGAACAGACGGGTCTGTTTTTGAAAAGGAATAATGCATACATTTTTACGTCGCGAAGAACACAAGCAATCGGCACTCATTGAACTTTGGTCCGGTCTCTTCTTGCTGTGTGTTTTTTCAATAATGGCTCATTTGCCATTCTCTGTAATTTCCGTGTTATGTATAAACTTAAAAGGGAATAAAACACAAGAGTAGAGAGCGTGGGACCCGGAAACCTGCGGATATAAGAGGCAATCGTATTCAGTAGACCGATGGGTAGAACACCTTCATTTCTTTCAAGATCAAATTCTATTTGAATTTAGACATCAAAAGCCCAGTCCGAATCTCAAGAAAAAAAAAACCTTCCAAGAATAACTCGTCGATTAGAAATACTAAATAGCCAGCCCAATATTTTCTTCTTAATACAGCGAGGGGATTAAACATGCATGGGATAGACATACGGCTCCTGACTCTAAGACGAGACCAACGACTGATTAAGGTTTGAGTCTTTACAGCAGGAGAAATGGGCGACTAGACGGGGGCCGAATGGGGCCGATCTGCCGGCAGGTTCCATGTTTCTATAATTATAGATATTATTTCCCAAAATCCATTCTAAGCGACTCAGGCACTTTAAGGCCAGTGGCCGCCTGATGACTTCAGTGTGGCTGGATATGTGCGGCTGCACCCTACTTTTTTAATGCTGACATCGGCAAATCGGGTGAGAGCTGCTGTTGGCCAGTCCGGACCTGGACTCATTTACGGAATTTCACATGGAAAAGATCATCTCTGTTCGAAAAAAAAACACTTTAGGACTTTCATTTCTTTAATTTTTTTTGTGGCAATTCCGAGCAATAATTTATTTCTTTGTCCATAGCAGCAAAAGGGGGGTCAAAATACAGAAGGGCTGTTTGTTGGGCTTTTTCTCTCCAGCACAAATTTAGTTTATAGACCCCGCCAGCAATGAGAAATATACAGTCTTAAAATCAAAGCAGAAAAGGTGCCCAGAGCATATCAATTTCAAATAATGCCGGCTCAATAAAACACCTGACATCATGGATTTTACGTCCATTTACTGACATAAGTCTGAAGCCCCCCAAGTCCCAAACTCCCTGCGGTGTCAGAATCGAGGAGTGAGAAAAGATCTCTCCCTGTCCCCAGTTTCTTGTTTTTATGTTGATCAGAAAATAGCCCACTGGATCTTGTGTGAAAATAGTATAAATAGCAAAAGTTTTAGGCAGGTGTGGAAAAAAAAGCTGTAACAAATAGACACATTAATAGTTTTTTTTTTATCATTTAACAAAATACAATGCTAGTGAACAGAAGAAAAATCTAAATCAAATCAATGTTTGGTATGACCACATTTTGCCTTCAAAACAGCGTCAGTTCTTCTAGGTACACTCAAAGTCAGGGATTTGTAGGCATGTAGTTAGGTTTATGATTAAACAATTATACCAAGCAGGAGCTAATGATCATCAATTATGTAGGTTGAAACATTATCATAAACTACAACAGAAATGGACGAGTAGGAGGAATAAAATCGGGTGAGAAACAGCCAAACTCACTAACAAGGTAGTTTAATGCAAAAAGTCATTTGCTATGGCAGCACCTAGAACAGCAACAACACACAAGGTAGTTACACCGCTTTGGGCTTCCCACAAGCATACATTTTAACACAGACAGGGGGTTTCCAGATGTTCATTTCCAAAATAATGCCCCAGCGGGGACAAGGGTAGTTACAACTAAAAAGCCATTAGCCCAGATCTCTGATGAAGCTCTGAGGAGCGAAACATGTCAGGGGGGCTACTTGTCTGAGTTTTTAATTAGCCTCTGTCACTGGTCATAATTGAATTATTTCTGTTGTTAGGACTGCAGCCATCAACAGTATGTACGACCTAATATTAGTGTTACACAGCTTATGTTACAGTGACGGATACCTTATATAGTAGGACTGGTGACGCTGGTGTTTTTAAAAATCTTTTTTTTTGGTTATACCTTTTAATAAACATATTAATAAAAGTCATGTTTTAGGGTGGGGTTATAATAAGGGTATTTTTTGATCCCGGGAATGGGATTGGTTTATTTCCAGATGTTCTGCCCAATCTCATTTGAAGAAGCACAAAGAAACGGGCAATGTGGAGGACCGTAGACACAGTGGTCGGAAAGAAACATTGATTTGATTTAGATTTTCACTCACTTTGTATTTTGTTAAATGATAAAAAATAAACCATTAACGCGTCTATTTTTGAAAGCATTTTTACAGTTATTTTTTCACACCTGCCTAAAACTTAGTATTCCATTTAAAAAAAAAAAAAAAAAAAAAAAGCAAAAACATTTAAACAGTTGGCTTTATTGTGGTACAAAAAAATTAAGGTTTTTAATAAAAAATATATTTTGTTGGAATGTAAGCCTATAAGTTATTGCTTTGGCTAATAGTCCTAAAAATCATTTTGTGTTCTTAAAGTTGTCCAAAAAAACTGTTGGAAAAAGCTTTTGAAAAAGAGCAAAAGAAGGTTTTATAGGCATGACTTTGAGGGAAACGGGTGGAACACCCATTGTACAGCACTACGGAATTTGATGGCGCTATATAAAACAATAAATAATAAAAAAATAACAATAATAAGTAATAACACAGGCAAAAAGGGATATAATATCTAGAATCATATACATATCAGAAAATTACAGTTTCAATTCGGGGTGGAAACTTTAAAGTCACCAGCTACTGATCAAGATGAGACCAACTACTGACTAAGTTTCGAGTCTTTACAGCGGGAGAAAAGGACAGACTAGACGGGGGCCGGATGGGGGCCGATCTGCCGGCTGATTATTTGTCAGCTTTCAAGCACCCCCAGTCTGGCCCTGGAAGGTGCATTTTGCTCTGTGCAGGAAAGGGTTAAATAACCGTGCATTAAATAAACGAGGGATTGGCATAATGTTTCCCAAAGACACAAACTCTCGCGCTCAGCAAACCTTAATCACCATTAGCGAGCGACTAGCTATTTCTCAAGGAATTTCTCGCCGATAGTAACGATCTCTCCCCGCGCTTTAAGAGCAGCACTTTTCCAAGTGAATCAGCGAAATGGTAATATATGGTAATTCCTCCCCTTAGCTTGTTTTAGGAGTGATGTTAATAGTCCGCTGGTATAAATGTTTAATAGGATGCATTTCAACCTTAATTTCGGGAGCGTTCATTTACAACCATCTGCAGCGCCGAAAGAGACGGGCGGGGGGGGGGATGGGGGGGTAGCGTCGCCTTTCCATTTAACAATAACAACAAAAAAAGACAATAAAAGAACTTAAATAAATCATATTTTCAGCGTGTCCCTCTGGGAGTCGGCCATGTATAATGCGTAGTTAATATGGGGAGAGTACTGGAAAGTAATCTCACTGATTCAACTATACATTATACAGGGCCAGCTCAACAATTCCAAAACTTAACTATACATTATACAGGGCATCTCACTGATTTAACTATACATTATACAGGGGCCTGTCAGTGATTTAACTATAAATTATACAGGGGATCTCACCGATTTAACTATACATTATACAGAGGCATCTGATTGATTTAACTATACATTATACAGGCCATGTAACTACATTTTTCAGAAAAGGAGTTCAAAATGTAGGTTTTTTGTTTGTTTTTTCTTTCTTGGCTTTTGGAAAATGATGTCTTTGTTGCACTAAAATTCTACAGTACAATCATTTTTAATGTCTTTGGATTATTCTGCTCCTTTTATCCCAATAAATATCTTACTTTGATATATATATATATATATATAGAGAGAGAGAGAAAACGCGGCATTTGATGCAGCGACTTGTCTGATGAAAAGAACAAAACAAGAAATCATACGGGGTGCCTTGGGATTTATCGCTCGACAATAGTTAGAAAAGCGAAAAGCCCTTTTTTTTTTTCCTTAAGACACAAACCCAAAAGTATAATAATTACAAAAAAAAAATGCCTAAAACGCGTTTAAAAGGTGAGCTCAGAATTTTCCTCCGGCGAGAGATTTATGACGGCGTTCACCTTCTGCGCTAGCATCATACAATCGTTTAAGGTTTAATAAAAATAATAATTCTTTTGCTCGGCCTGAAAACTGACAGCTTTAACTCCAATATGAGGTTCAGTTTCACGTTTATTTTATTTCTACCTGTATTTTGTGAAATAAAAATATACTTTTTTTTTAAAAAGTTCAATCATTTTTAGGATTTTTTGTTATCATCTTCCATCAGCACATATAGGTTTATCTGAGCTACAAAGTAACTTGCTGCCAAATTGCTGCCTACATGAGCTCAATTGCTGTCCCGCAAGTCTGCTTTTTTTTTGTTGTTGTTGTTATGGCAACAGCCTATCAGTGCCTGATTTTGTGTCATATGACAATTAAGTGTTCCCGGCAAAAAAAACCAAACAAATAAAGCAACTTTTTTGCATGATCGATAAATTATTTCTGGGAAGGGTTTGGGCATTCAGCGGTACTAGTAGGCGTTTGCCAGTCCGTTGGGTTGGTGGTCTAGTCGGAGAGGTTGGGTAGCTCTATTGAGCTTAGTAGAGTTATGGGTCGGACCTCCTGCTCTTGGGGAGTCATGTAGACTTTGGGTGGTTGAAGCCACTTTTGAGCTTGATTGGCAGCTTGACTCAAGTCGAATTGCCGTGAGCTGTTGTTATAATCTTCATAGCAACTTGGCAGTTGAGTTTATTTGAGTCAAGACGACTCCGACTGTCTTTAGAAAGCCACGAGCTGCTCATTATCAGCCAGCTCAGCCGAGGAGGATGATTCAGGTGACCACTTTACACAACTCAAAACGTTTGCCGGTGGAAAGGCCATAGAATTTGCCTGTAACGTCTTTCCGATTGGCCAGTTCTTCATTTTCAGTAACTCGTGCCGGTAAAATATGACAAAAGTGATGTCTAAAGGTCCCTGGCATAATAATGACCACGTCAGGCAGGTTGAAATTTGTATGGTTCTCTCTCTCAACAAAAATATGAATAATTGTGAATAATATTTTATTCTAATAATAAAAAAGTTTGTTATAATGACAACATCCAATAATAATAATAATAAAATATGTTTTATTGATAATAATAATAATAAGTAGTAGTAGTAGTAGTAGTAGTAGTAGTATCTTCTTATTATTGCAAGAAGAGTAAGACGAATAGGTTTTTGGGTGTTTAAAGTTCCCCTTTCACATTTCCCAGTTGAAAAACATAACTGAAGCCAAAGGACTGAGCTCAAAGTAATTGAGGTAGTCACTGGCAGGCGAGGATATTTGGTGCAGTCAGCCTTCTCGTGCACTAAACCTGATTATATTCATTTAAAAACATCTCTGAGCCAAGGAAGAAGCCCTGGAAGAGAATATAGGTTATAAGAAAGTGTTGTCATACTGGAGATGAGCTGCAGAGTAAGACCCTGAATTTTCACATTGTAACCATGTGCCCTCTCACCCCACGGACTGATATCATGCTTCAGTAGTGAATTATTATTATAAAAATATTATTATTATTAATAATAATAGTGATGCTAGTAATACTACTACTACAGTAGTGAATTATTAGAATAATAATATTATTATTATTAATAATAATAATGCTAGTATTACTACTACTACTACTAATAATAATAATGCTAGTATTACTACTACTACTACTACTAATAATAATAATGCTAGTATTACTACTACTACTACTACTACTAATAATAATAATAATAATAATGCTTGTATTATTACTACTACTACTAATAATAATAATACTTGTATTATTACTACTACTACTACTAATAATAATGCTTGTATTATTATTACTACTGCTAATAATAATAATAATGCTTGTATTATTACTACTACTACTAATAATAATAATGCTTGTATTATTACTACTACTACTACTAATAATAATGCTTGTATTATTACTACTACTAATAATAATAATAACAGTGATAATTGCATTAATACTACTACTACTAATAATAATAATAGTACTACTACTACTACTACTACTACTATGACAACAAATAATATTAATATTATTACTACTACCACTACTAAAAAAAATAATTATAGTATGACTACTACAACTCATAATAATAATAAAATTAATTATTATTATTATTGTGGATACCTCGTAAGTAAGTAAGACCATGAATTCTCACATTCTACCGATGGGCTGTAGAACCCTGCGATACCCTCATACCCAGCAAACATTCTGACCTCCTAGAAAAGAGAGGAGGAAAGAGAGATACAGGGATTGGGGGCTCATAGAGGGGCTGTTCCTCGTAAATAGAGACACTCGGGAGGTATGGATTCACACATTGTTCGGTGATGCTATTATTTAGTTTAGTGTTAATTAAACTATTGTAAACTTATCTGCGGTTTGAATGAAGAGTTGGCGACAGGACAGGTAGTTCTCCTGTTTGTGTGACTTTGCTGAATGCCGCCCCCCCCGGCATCGCTTTGATAAAGCCGGTTTCAGTCCATTTTCCAAGGTGAGTCACTCATCCGGCTCTTTGTTCTTAATCTGCCGTAGGGCTCATCCTCACCACCAAGCGCAATCCTCGGTTACTAGTCCTACATCAATAACCAGGTCTTTGTTTGAAATAACCATAAAAGTGAAGCCGTCACAGACAGCATCTAACAATATTAAATGTATTTAGGAGAATTCCTGAGGATTTGCCCATTTTGTTTTCCAATAAGCAGAATTAATTTTAGGTTATCTGGTTAAAAACTAAGGGCGAGGACATGTGGGTGGAGAACATACATAACTAATTACTTGATCAGAGCTCATCTTCTACAGCTGCCAATACAAGATTCCACCAAGACCTAGACGGGGTTATTATTGTATTGTATCCATTGTTATCCATTGTTAGGACCTATCTCATCTGGAATTTGGGGAGCTGGAACCCTTTGCATGGAGCTCATTACCCCGTGATGCTCACCACGAGTGGTAAGATTGAGACAACCTCTCACAGTGGGCAAAAAAAGAGAAATAGGAGACGGACCTGGGAAAGCCGAGGTTTGGAGAGACCGCAGCTTGGTTGGGACAGGCATAGGTCAGTAGCCGGTATGTCAAGGTAGTCGTCAGTAGTTGGAGAAGCTGGAAAATGGTCAGGACAAGTAGTTGGGAGGTTGAAGTTGCCATGGTCGGCAGCCAGATGGACTGGGGAGACTGAAGCAGGATCAGGACAAGCCAAAGGCAGTAGTCAATGAAGCTATGGTCAGCAGCTGAAGAGACTGGAGCATGATCAGGACTGGTTGAGGTCAAAGTAGCCAAAGACTGGGGAGGACAGGAACGGGGCACATGGAGCAAGGTCCAGGGAACAGGGCACAGCGACCTGTACGTTTCAGTAAAAGCTTTAGCAAACAACTGAGCAACTTTGAACACCCGGCAGAAGAACAGAGACCCGTCGAACAGGTCTCCTGCCTAAAACCATTTACATATTTCAGCAAGTTGACTTTGGTAAAATGTATCCCTTTCTTAACCGGCATTCTAATTCAGAACACTCAGACTTTTACAAGTGCCTGTAAGAAAGTATGTTTTTGGACTTCTGAAACCTGAACTACCAGCGTGTACCTTTCCTATATTTCTAACCTCAGCCTCCACCTACCCCCCCCCCAAGGGTGGCAGGCCCTCTGATGGGATCTCATCAGCATATGAAGTGGGGACATAATTACAGGCTTCGGAATATAAGCACGTCCCATTGTGCCGCACTTTCTGTTGTGAATTTCTTCTCTTCCGTCGGTGAGATACAAGTTGCTCTTTGTTAATCCATCGCCAGTTAACAGCTCGGTGAGATAACAAGCAGGTTGATTGGAAAAGCCTTATCAAGGTAGCCGTGCATGATAGAAGAAGAGAAGCAAAATGAAAGGAGGGTGACATAAATGAGAGCAAATAGAGGGGAAGGAAGGAAGTGTATGATACACGAAGAGATACGGAGCGATTTATTCTCCCGAGTCTATTAACCCTTTCAAAAGGAGACTTCCTTGTGCTGTACGGCCAATATTTTCTATTAACCCTTTAGGGGTAGAGGACCTACGAAGCACTAGATCTTCTAACGGCATGAGCCCTAGACTGTATTAAGCAAATATCACAAGTATTAGGGCCGTAATCGCTTTATTGTACATACTGTCCAAACCTCTGAGGAGAAGGAGACAGGATAGAGAGTTAATAGAGGAAAGGAATTTATAAATGCATGGGGTAGGCATATGTCGAGAGTGACGACTGATTAAGTTTTGAGTCTTTTACGGCAGAGAAAACGAGCAGACAGGCAGATCTATGTTTCTATAAGTTCTGCTTATGATGTAACGCAGGTGACATCACTCACGCACAGTTAGGTAAACCTTAAAGGCTTAGCGAAGGCAGAACTTTTTCCTCTTTCCAGCATAGACATGGCTTGATTTGGACACCCCATCTAATTCACTATTCTGTTCCCTTCCGCTCAGCCATTGTTATGTGGCCATCATTCGAAGGATGGTTTTATGGACGACCTTAGAGGATCTAATTACTTGGCTGATCCTCTGATACTGTTACCAACATAGACCATAGAACTTGGGGCATGAGTGGGAGAAAGGACAGTCATTAATGTGGCCGTGGACGGACACGTTAAACACCCGTCCGGGATTAGGTGGCTTTTCTGACACGCCAAATAAAAATTGAACCTCACACAAGAGACTTATTGGTAATGCAAGTCAAGTAATGTCAATATTTCTAAGAAATCTATCAAATCCTACGCGATATTCTAATGACATAATATATCAAAGTGTCTAACAGTAATAATTCTATAAGGCAACAGGATTTGTGTGGAATTACATATAAAAAATAAAAAAAAGACCTTAAAAAAAATTCATACTTTATTAAATAAAATAATTGACTTTCTAACTTTTCGATTGCAATAAAATAATATATAAGAATTTATATTTTTAGGGTAATGTCAAGAATCAAACTGAATATTTCTTCCATATTTGTCCAACTTCAAATCTTAATAGGACCGGCCCGACTTAATTTATAATTTTTTTCTTCCCCAATAAGTCACTTCCCTCTTTGGAGAAGCAGTTTTTGTTTTCGGATTCAGAAGGAGGAATGGAAGTAAAAATATCATTTTTAAAAATCTATATTTAGGTTTTTTTAAAGGAAAAGTTAATAAGACACATTCCAAGGGTGACGTATCAGGTTACCCTGCCATTTCCAGCCTGGGTTTGCACATGTCAGTCTAATTAACCGGCCACATCCTACGCACCATTAAAAAAAAAGTCCAAATCATGTAAATATTAATTTAGTTTTTGGGGCAGGCTGCAGATATGACACGATGTCCTAATTATGACACAAAATGTAAGAGGGATAATTTTAACTTAAAGCCATAAGTATACCAACACTTGCTACATTCTGGAAAATCCTCTTTCATATTTAATAGATTTAAATAATAAATAAAATGAAATCACAGGTGACAGGTGGCGATACCGTCCCAGGAGTAAGAAAACACAGAAAAAGTGAAATCCGACGGCAGCAAAAAAAAGGAAATATTGGTCAAAACATACAGCTTCTCTCTAGGTTATTAACAAATCTGGGACATCTCAGTGCTGGAAGTTAGAAATACTTTGACATACATTTCTTAAATTCAGAGTTTTCTCATTATTTTTTTAGTATCTTAAGTAATTAAGGAATATGGTTTATTTTACTGTAGGTGGTAGTCTCAAGCAATTGAATTAGAGAAGATAATTGTCCTCCGGTGGAAATCCATGAAGATCACCTAGGAGGTCAACTTTGTATCTCTCAAAGATGTGTTTTTGTCACCAAAAAAACCCCTAAATTTAACAAGTTATGTTCTAAAGTGGTCATAGCCAGCTTCCTAGGAGGCTCAAGACCCCCCAATTTCACCCCAATGTCCTCCTAGCATTTACTTCTTGAAAATTGTATTGAGTAGTAGCTACGGGCAAGAGCTAGAAGTCAAGGAAGCCTAAGTAAAAAAACATTTAATGGACATGTGGTCAACTGGGTAACATTGGGACATGAAGAACCAATAAGATGCTCCAGAAATTGATTCAGAAAATTGTTTTAATAGCACCAGGTCTTGTTTATTTTAAAGTTCCAGGATTTTTAATTTTTTTTTCATTTTTTAGGAATTATAGGACCTCCTATAATCTCCTTGTTGGTAGAAATAATAGTTTTTTTAAAAAAATCAAAATAATTTGATATTTTTTCTAGCAGTGAAAAGGTTGTTTTTATGTTATAGGCACCTTTTAAAAAAAATGTTGACTTCAGAATATGAGCATATCCAGTAATGAAATAGCAAAGTCACAATTCAGATAGTCACGTCTCGAATATTTTCCGGAGAAACTGAGAGATTCTTAGAAGTAGGAATTCAGAGGGCTTAGCGGGAAGGATCCTCAGCTACTGATGGTTTGAGAATTCACCTGGTGTCCCATCAGAACCTCATTTTATATCTTCTGACAGCTGGAGCCGTCTTCATTCACACCGAGCATGTGACGATTTCCGGGGGAAAAAAACCTTAATGGCCTTCAGCAAGAGCCTTGCCGGAGAAGGCAACGCATGAGAAATGAACACGATGTGTGGGATTGTTCTTGCAACAAACTATCCTGTGGGATTAGCTTTTTCTAACATGCCATTAGCTAGAACATTTAGTCTACGGGAACGTTCCAGGCTCATAACTCATTGTTGAACGTTGTCATTCCGCATCATTCTTCACATCTGTTATTTTGTGGGACGAAATCCAGCATATGTGCACTAGGGTTGCCTTTGTGTTGATAGAGGATGTCATCTTTCAACTTGGCACCTTAAATTTCAGTAAACCCCAGGGGTCCAGTTAAACTATCAACTTCATGTATCTCATCTCATCTCGGCTTCACTTCCGTTTTCCCTTTTGCTGCAAACTCAGCTCGTGAAGAAAATATACTGCGATTTACTAAAGTCTCTTAACAGCGCCCTTGATGGAATTAATTTATCAAAGTGACAATTGGGGCAATTGGTCATCGTAATATAACATAAAGAAGGAGTAGCGTATTTATCTAAATTTATCAAAATTGTCCTGGTTTTCAGAGGACAGTACCTGGATTAAGACTTCTGTCCCCAAAAATGCCTCTAAAATATATTTCAAAAATATTCAGGTCTTTCACGTAAAATAAAATTAAATAAATATATATTTTTTTTATTTTATTTTTTTTTATATCTGACTACTGCTGGGAATTCTAAATGATTTTACTACATTCCGGGAAAGAAACAAATGATATAATAAAAAATTTAGATATATTTTTTTATTTATATTTCTGGACTTGTAGCCAAGAATGTCTTGAAAAAGCAAAGTCTAGAAAATCAGACCTTAAAAATAAAAATAATTATAATAATAAAAAAAAATTCTGATCAATATTTATTGTAGAATTTATTACGTCCTATTTACACATATTACCATTTGAAACCAACGAGCGTCAATAAGTAAGAGAGATACAATTCCAGAAGTTAAATATTTATTAAAAATAATTAATAAAAAAAACATTTTGGCAAGCCAACGGAACATGTTTATCAAGCCATTTATTTGCTATTTAATGAAGTCTAAATGTTTTTGCTTCTTTAAGGTAAAGCTTCCTATCTCATTGCGGCTTCCACCGTCACTATAAACTCATAAACCACATGTAGAAAATTAGATTATTTTTTTTTCTACGTATTGTCTGAAAAAGAAATTCATTTCCTGTACCTGAATGCTGCGGTATTATATTTTTTCCTCCTTTTTTTTTTTTTTTATTATTTTATAAGCTTTTTTTTTACTTTATAAGCTTTTTTTTACTATAAATAAGCTTGTCTGATTTCCATAAGAATGGAGGATTGTAAAGGTGGTCGAATACATAAACAGATGGAAATTGCGGAAAAGACTCAAGGAAAAGCTAACAATCCATAGAATATATAAGGGACAGAAAAAAAAAGAGCTTAAGGGATTTATACGGACCCCCGTTCTGCTGACAGAAGGTGATTCGAATCACCAGTTCTTTTACCGCTATTGCAGAAAAGTCGCCAATGCGGACCCCCCCGTAAATAGAAAGGTTTAGTGGGAAGATAATACAAAGTATCTGTTTGTCCTACAAGAATATAAAATATAGAATATACATCGAAGAGACATTCCAAGAAGAGAATACTTATCCCACACACGTGGATTTGTTCAAAAACGGAGAATAAGTAAGGTTAATCACGATTCATTCTTCTATAGCTCAAGTAGCCACGTATTTATTTATTCATATTTATTGTTTTCTGTAGCGCCGTCATATTCCGCAGCGCAGTTCAATGCCGTTTCATATATTTAGAGCAGACATACTGTTTTACATTTTTTTTATTTTTTTTTTAGGTCGGGGGGGGTTGAAAAATAAATTCACAAAAATCAAGTAAGTTGGAAAGTTTTAGAGCAAACTGAGAAAGAGCAGTTTGGTGCAAGGTTTTAAAGGCGCTGTTCCACTGAGTCACTTTTGTTTTGAGAGCAAAAATTATGAAGGTGACTAAATTTGATATGATTGAAGAATTATTTTCGATAAGGGCTTGGGCGGTCAATAAGTAGTAGGAAAGGTGTTTCTATTGTTGAATTTAGGTACAAAATGTTGAGGAGAAGAGCCGGACGGGGTATGATGAAGCAACCCTGGCAAACAATGATGTAAGTGAGGTCGACAGCTGGACATTCACAGCCCCACGTTCTGGGCATATCCAGCTGGTGGCCAGTGGCCCACCGGCATCCATCCAGAAGAGCAAGTAAAACAGAACCTTTATACCCTATCTTATCATCGTTACAACCGATGGATCAGGGTGAGGGTCCCCTTGACATGATGGAACCCTCTTCAGGACAGGGTTGAGTTGAGATAAGTTAGTTGAAGGTCGATTATCTCTTGTAACTGTTTTTCTAGCTTCGTAAATACGGCTTCTACTGCAGGGTCAGTCAATACCAGCACGGTTTTACATGCTCAATGATATAAGTAGATTGTAAGCTCTAAGAGACAATCCTTTTCTGTACTAGTATCGCTTAAAGGGGATTTAAACACGCATGGGATAGACCTACGGCTCCTGAATCTAAGACGGGACCAACGACTGATTAAGGTTTGAGTCTTTACAGCAGGAGAAACGGGCGACTAGAATGAAATTGAAGCCTTTTATGACCATCATTTTACCAACAAATGGTTTCTCTTAAGTTATTCTCTTTTAAAAAGTATTTTTCAAAGTAGGTTAAATGGAAAAAAAATCCCTTTTAATATGACCAGAACAGGAATCCCTAGAACTGATAGGAAGTGTTCTTAGTTTAAAAACATTGCGTAATAACATATCGAACCCATTATTACCCTGTTCTGGGGGGAAAAAAACACCGTTTTATATGATTTTCCCCCAAAACATTCAGCTACATTAAATAGCTTTCCGCTGATAGCCATGCATTTTACGGAATAATGCAGCCTTACAATTCCTATACAAATCTTTTCCAAACACATTTTTTGCATTTAATCCTCTGTGACATAAGCCGCCCAAAATAAGCTGTTTCTTCCAACAGAGAAATTGTGTTTTCCCTTTCTTTATCATTCCCGTAATTTATTTCTCAAACATTAGTAATTTCCTTTAATATGTTTTGTAATTGAGATCATGAAAAGTTTATTGCGGACAGGATCCTATCAGTACTGGGATCACAGGAGCATCTGAGGATACATTGAATTAGTTAATACTTCTCATCAGGGCCGGATTGGTGATGGCCGAGCAGTGCTGGAACTTTAAGGCCAGTGGCTGCCTGATTACATAAATTGGATAATGCATGGTCACAATGGTTTTTTACAGTAAGAGCAGTAAAGATGTGAAATTCACACAGAGGCTGTGCTATCAGATCCAATAGATGCCTTTAAATATGGGCTGGAGAGTATATAATATGAGGAATCTATAGGGATATAACGGGTTATAAGGACGGGATTAGTTATACGGCCGGAGAGTATATAATATATAATATGAGGAATATACAGGATATAACGGGTTATAAGGACCGGATTAGTTATACGGCCGGAGAGTATATAATATATAATATGAGGAATATACAGGATATAACGGGTTATAAGGACCGGATTAGTTATACGGCCGGAGAGTATATAATATATAATATGAGGAATATACAGGGATATAACGGGTTATAAGGATGGGATTAGTTATACGGGATGGAGAGTATATAATATATAATATGAGGAATATACAGGGATATAACGGGTTATAAGGACGGGATTAGTTATACGGCCGGAGAGTATATAATATATAATATGAGGAATATACAGGATATAACGGGTTATAAGGACGGGATTAGTTATACGGGGGAGAGTATATAATATATAATGTGAGGAATATACAGGGATATAAGGACGGAATTAATATACAGAGTATATAATATATAATATGAAGAATATATCCACTGATTTGTTGATAATAACCTTCCCGGAATTCCGATGTTATATATTGTCATAATAAAAGCCAGAATATATTGTTACAATAATGAAAGGCAATATCCAGTTATTATTTTGCCTTATTGCCCCCGAACCTGCTCTCGTGATCGTGATGTTGGATAACTTTCGTACTAAACAAACAATAAATGACCCCAACAACTCTCATCTCCAAAATAATTTCATTTTAACACTAAACCACATAGAGGCCGTGGACAATTGACTTCTTGTGTCAAGAGGTAGAACAATGGTAAATGCAATTCCCAAACTCCGAACATTTTCTCTGCCAGACTACAGTCAATAAAAGTTGTGGGCTCTTAACTTAAGGCGTGTATTAAAGAGGAGTTGGTGAAGTTTACAAGAACTTTGTGTTTTAAAATAAATCCACAAATAATATACGGATTAAATAACCAATAGAAAGTGAGAGAAATGCTTTATAGCAATATTTTTACTGATCCGATTAAAAAGGAAACTTTGTTTTGTATGAGAAGAAGGAGCACAAATAATCAACATAAAATAATTAGTATTTCGCAAGACTGGGCTTATCTCATCTGTTTCCAGAGGGACTGCCCTTCCTAAATAGAGACATTTCGCAGGTATGGTAATGGTCGGTTGTGATTAGCATACAATATTGATTACCCACTTAGAGACAGCCTGACAAAGGTGATGCTAAAGGACATCGTTGCCCGCATTCCAGCTTGAGGTACCCTTAAAGTCTTAGCGTTTTTGGGGCATCAGTGACCAAGCGGGGCACCTAATCCCGGACGTCTGAGGTTGGAGAAAAGACCTTCTTATGGCCTTGCGGTTTTCCATGTGTCTACAGAGTATGACTGTCAGAAGGATGAACAAAGCATCACACACCCACATAGAATTCAAAGGGTTAATGGTCCGGCTACTGGACGGAGTTCCTTAAACCACCACTAGGTGGCAGAGTGAATCGCCGATGGGAATAGCTGCTACGAAGGGCAGTGATTGGAACATGGATGTTTGGGGGAAAAAATGTGTATATTACGTCATTTATTAGGCACCAAAATATACCACAAGCGATGTACTGTAGGCAGATTATAGTATACCTTTCAAGTGTCCCGGTTTTCGCAGGACAGTCCCGATTTTCAAGAATTAAAGGCTATTCTGGTGGAAAACGTTGAAAGTGGCCTTATCACCATTGCAGCAAACAGAACGCCCAAACTCTGACTGTCCCATGAAAACTGGGACACTTGGGAGGTATGCATAGGTATGGTAACAGCGACACATCCCATACTTAGTAGGTTATTCCCTACGGAATCCTGTCCTGCAAGTAATATACGGCTCTACGTATTTTAATGACCATTTTATCTATCATCATGCATTACATTAACGGGGCTCTTCTTAATTTGAATATAACGAGAAAGCTAAGAATTCTATTAAAATTGTATTGTAATAACCCTTTCAGTGCCACAGCGGTGAGGCGGTGCTAAGGGGTTAATGGCGATTCGGAGCTGCCAGCTTGTAAGGCTCCCACTGGGTTCGATAAGTTTTATAAAGGAACTGACTCAAAGGTCAGACGGAAAAATAAACACGATCACCGATTAAAGGTCACACAGGATAGGACGAGGCGTTTCATTCGTAAATTCATTTAAAGTTTTAGTTTCCAAGTTCCTTAGAATTTTTAATTGTGATTTTCGAAAGAGACATCCCAGCCGCCATATGCTCTTCATGGCTGAGGGTCCCTTCGAAACTATGTTTTTCTCCGCTTTGGAAATACATATAAGGGGTCTGTAGAACTTTAAGAATTTATTCTGGGGGGGGGGGGCTGGCATGCAAGAGGTTAAGCGATGGTCTTTAAACCAAAGTAACCATTTTTCTCCTAACGTCTCACTTTTGTCTACATCCCAAAGCCAAGCTCAAAAAGTGATTTGCTGCCCCATCTATAGAAGTCAACGACGTCCATTCTGCGGTTAGATTTTATTTTTTACAAGCTGTTTTGCTGGTTCAGTAAAAATATATATATGAAGACAGCCGGTCCTGGCACGCGGTAAGACGTTCGCTTCGTTCCTCGGTAAGCAGCCCTCTCTTTAGAATGTTCTCACGTTCCGGACGCCGCAGCTTTGTAGAAATGGTTTAAGGGTCATTAAGCTGCGTATTCAGCAATAAACACACTTTTTTAAAAGCTTCTTGTGAATTATTCATGAAAAATAGGTGTTTGTATCAATTTTGGATTTTTTTTGAGCAGTGGGCTCCAGATGCGCCAATAACAAACCGTCAAAAAATAGGGAAATGGCGGCAGTGACATATTGACCTTGGACGGTGCCCCTAGACCTGACCCAAGGCAGCGGCGTCCGTCGTCCTTCCTGCCAAGTGCCGGCTGTGTATTTACCATTGGGGACGCCCTAGCTAATGTGGCGCCCAAGCTGCCCCCTCTGAGGTCGGCACCCTCAATACGTTAATACTTGCTTCCATGGCAACGGCCTACCACCACCCTGATCCTGCTGCCCTTGGCCTGGGGCAGAATACTTCGCTGAATCAGGGACACAGACAGACATTGTCTCGCCCCATTTTTTGCCCTATTTAACGTAATGTAGCCACTGTAGCAACCGCTTCTCCTGATTGGACCGTTCCACTGGTTGCCATGGTGACAAGACAATTTTATTTTTTTCAAACACTACACCAGAATCACTTTTGATGGATAACCTGCGGGGTTTTTTTTGTCATTAAGTAATTAGTAACCCAAAAATGCATTGATAGACTAGTGTCGCTCAACGCTTTAACCCTTTAAATTCCACAGCCATTTTTTGTAAAAAAAAAAAAAAAAAATGTAAAGGCTACTCATTGCTGGCAGATTGAGGGCCCAGGGGCTTCATGGCTCCGCTATGTTGTTACTGAGAGAACAAAATGTCAGAGGAGTTGTTTCAACAACCCGGGAGTTTGTCCTAATAAGTAATTTCAAGAAAAATGCCTTAGGGCGCAAAAAACGTACAAACTCTCACCAACGCGGTGACCAAGAAACACGTATCTGATCTTTACGAGACACGGATAGTCAATGATTTCTATTTTTTATGCTCCCAGTTTTAACCCCATGAAAATGAACCATAATCATGCACCTTAAAAAAAATAATAATCAATATTATGTTTTTTATACACAATGAATTGTACCCCCGATCTTCCTGTACCAATACCTATACCTTTTATTCAAGATCGTGTAGGATAAGGATCTGGTTTGCTCGGTTCTACTCCATGGGGTCTGTCCTACGCAATCTATACTCTTTTGCCTTATGTTTGCCACGCCCACTCCCTGCCCATGTCCTGTCTATGCCCCGCCCTCATGATATCTATTCTCCACCCAGTTCCCTTCCACTAAAGGCTGTCTGGGGGTAGCCCACCCTACACATAACAAAGCAAGAATTCAGCTCATACCCTACACTTGGTTAGCCCCATCTCAGCTCCGCTTCTTCTCTTGCCTCTTCTTCTTCTGTCTTCTTTCTTCGTCCGCTTCTCTCCCGTATCAGCTCTGCTTACCAGATCTCCCCTTCACACACACACACATACACCCTCTCCCCTGATTGGAGTAATAGAGGAGAGGCTGTTCCCATAAGGCATCATGAGGACCCCGGACCAATCTCCCCGAAGGCTGTTTTCCAAACTTGGGACCTCTGTCTTCTATCCTCCATGTCTTCTTTCCTCTATATAATAATTGGCTTGTAACCTTAAAAAAAAATGCGTATCTTATTTTATTATTTGCCGATTACAATGTAACAAACAATAAATCTCCCGGCGCAGGAGCCGAACTGATGAACACGCAGAACAAGCCGAGAAACAAACAGGTTACAAACATATTAATCTAGACACGCTATGAGTTTGCATACAGATTACACCCGGCTGCGTCCCTTTATAAAAAAAAAAATGATTCATTATCAGATCGCGCGTCCCGCCAATAGGGAACATTTCCTTTTGTGTCAGCTTCTGTAAAGCAAATATTTCAGGTTTAATATGGCCGGTAGTTCATCATGTCCTTTCACCGCATAATGAATTATGTGATTAACACATATGGTACGTTTAATCACTTTGCTACATAATAATACAAATCCCTCCAGGAATTGTGATGAATGGAAGCCTCGGTGCCCAAAATCCTGAGGCAGCTACACGTTTTCAATTTTCTTGCCTTTCCTATAAAGATGTCTGTTTGGTATTAAATTGGCGCTTAAATCATTATAATTTTTTTTTTTTTAAATGCCTTTTTCATTGGCATTAACCCCTTAAAAACACAGTCCCAGCTAGGTCCCAGATACCGGACGATGAAAAACGGGGCAGAGGTAGACCATCGGCGGGATAGAGTGGCAAAATCAGGACTATCACGCGCAATGCGGGACAGTTGGGAGGCATGTCTTAGCGAGTAATCCCTGTGGTGTATTCTGGCCAATGGAGGCAAAGCAGTAGCCTATAGCCCTCTTGGGCGATCAGACTTCCTAAAGCACCACTGTTCAGCGGGCCTGCCCTGCACCATGCATCCTTAAAAGGCTCAGCAGTAAGGAACGTGGCGCGGAGGGGGCAGCTGTCGACCCTGTACAGGGCAGTGTCAAAGATAGATATGCCACCGAGTAACCCCATCTTCACAGCCCCCAAGTGTCTGGTTTTTGTGGGACAGTCACGATTTTCCTGCGCTGTCCCACGTAGCTGCCACACTGTCCCAGTTTTGTGGGCAGTGGAGATAATAAGATAATAAGATCCTCTGACCCCCGTTGACCTACTCAAGGATCCTTAACATCAATAGATTTCAATGGGAGCTCTTTCCTGCCACTGGAGCTGCAGCTTCTTCCTAAGTGTCTTAATTTATTTCATTTTAAACCTTTTAAAGAAAGCATTTTAAAGTAAACGTTTCTGAACAGGCAGACAACAAAATGTCCATCCAGGCTTTTTTGGGTTTTTTTTTAAACACATTTCTGTTGTAAACATTGGAGATATTATGCACTTTGTCAGGTAAGGACACATCCCGTTCAGCTTTGAATTGTTTATTAGGCTTTGAAGAAAATGCAATTTAAGGCGTTTTGGCCCACGTAGACGCAGGAGAATGCAGTGTATCATTTTACCCCCGATTACACAAAGTAACGCCGCGTCTGCCGACAACATAGCGGAAACCAAAAACAATTCAATGCTTGGTTTACATTGTTATTTTCTGTTAAGCGCGTTGTGCGGAGACCTGGCGGCAGGGGATGAATAATTAATACGCCGGCAAAATGCAAGGGGAATTTTTTTTGTCTCGTCTCGGACGATACATTTCAGTTTCCACCAATACAATGTTTCAATTTACAACCCTGAAGTGTATACATTTTGGAATCAAGATGTATCTTTTTTTATTATCAAATCTGTAGAATGTTCATTTTTAAGAAGGATACATTTAAATACTTCCTTTAGCACAATTCTGTATTTCTTTCAACTCTTCCAAAAAAAAAATCAAATATTCACTTATTTTTACTTATAACTGAAACCCCTTTTTTGTGCCCTCATCTTTTTCTTATATTGACTACTGTACACCTGTGTATATATATATATATATATATATATATATATATAAATCTACCCTATGGCCAGTCCTCCTTGCCAGTCCTCCTTTTCCAACAAAGGTAAAGGTACCAGCACATACTGCCTACATACCACCCAACAGTCCCCATTTTCAGGCACTGTCCTGGGTAGCTGTCCCACTGTCCTGCTTTTGTGGGCACTGAGAACCTTGGTCCAACTGAGGAGACCCTCTGATCTTCCCCAACCAGCACAGGGAGCTCTAAAATCAATGGCATTGACATCTATCACAGCATCCATGTGGTCTCCTATGGGTTCCACCCTCCCCACCTCTTGCCACATACCCAAACACAGGTGCCCCGATTTAACACATGCAATGTTGGGGGGTATGTACCTACAATACTCACTCTTTCTATAGCCTCCAGTTCCCTTCCTTACTCCTGCTCCTCTTCGATGGTTCATCATGCCTCGGCTGGTCTTCTACACTCTATGGACGGTCTTTCCTCAAAGTTATATACCTGCTACTCAAGCCTGGACTGGTGATCTGGGGTCCAAGGGGGAAGGTCTTCCTGGCAGCCATAGATTGTATAGCCCATCCCATACCTACAACTTTAAGAAATCGGAGGAACTATTACATTTACAGCTTTTAGCTGTAAAGCTGGGAACTTTCTAAATCCGCTGACCTTGAGATTCCGCAAATAGTAACCTTTTAATGGCCCATCGTCAAGATACTATGTAAAGAAACGCCAAACGGCTCCAATACCAGTCCTCATGGAAACCTTGACTTGCTATTATTTAAAGATACATCTAATCAAGTCACCTGCATTCAAGCAGGGGTATAGGAAGGAGTCAATTCCAGACTGTGTGACCCTGAGATTTTGGCCCTTCACTCTGAGAATGTGGCAAAAAACCCTGAGACTCGTGGTTCCCATAAAATAAACAAAATTATAAATGATGATATGCAGGAATGAGTATAGATCCTAGAACCTAACCCAGCGCCATTCCAACAAAAGCAGAGATGGGCTTGGATAGAATGCACCCGGCAGTAAAAACCTCCAGTATTATGAATTGATATTGAGCCAACAAAGAGAATTTTAAATAAAGACATGAAAGACACAATATATATATAATCCTCAGAGTGCAAACTTATTATTTAAACCAGGAATTCTCGGAAACTCCGCTTTTATCTCTGATACAAATGTTTCAATGGTCGGAGCAGAAGCATTAGTGGTCTCAAAGATGTGGGCCGAAAGAGAGCCCGTTTTATTTCTAGATGGCGTATCTTGAGGAACGTCTCTTACCACCCAACATCGACAGCAGTCCTAAAGCATTCATGTACGATGGAGATATCAAGGACAAGCTATGGGACAATAGAATAGTGAGTTAGCTGATGCTCATCGTTGCAGTTAATCATTCAGATCTCTTCTCCTTGAGGTCAAACATTTGTGAATACATTCATTAGTGGACCTAGGAAACTGAATGGCATATAATTTGTGTTTCCTGATTTTAAAAGGGACAGTTTAATGTCTCGGGAAGACAAATTCAGATTAAAGTACTATTTGAAAAGCTTAAGAAAATAAAGTACTTACCCTAGGTAGAAGTTGCAGCTTGGAGAGGTGGAATCTGCAGCTTCTACATAAAGTAAGTATGTTAGGGAGAAGCTGCAGGTTCACAGCTGCAGCTTCCCACATCTACCACGGTCCAATGATTTTTTAGTTAATCTGATTGGCTGATTGAAGCAGCCAATCGGTGGCGGTAAAATGTTTTATATGTTCCTGTAATTATTTAGAGCCAATATATTTTGAAAGGCGTATGTTTAACTTATCGCCAATTAGCTTCCTCTCAATGAGATCCCCCCCGTGCGCATGTGCAGAAAGCAATCTCATTGATTTCAATGGCAGCACTTTCTTGCCGCTGATTGGCGGCTCCATAACAATTGACTTGAATCGAATCTTTCCCACATGGGGTTAATGCGGGTAGAGTTTCATAGATCATAGAACAGGAGAGCAAGGATTAGAAAGCAGACAAAATGTTGTTTTTTTTCTTGGAAGGTTCCCCGCCAGGATGGAAACGTTTTACGTAAGACTGAATACATAACGCAACTCACCCCCTATGATGAATGATGTCTGCGAAAACGGCACTTTACTTAGTTCACAATAAAATATATTTTCTACAAATCGCTCTAATGACCCATTATTACTCCCCAGCACACGGTTCGTGGGGAGACTGTGCTTTCAAATGTAATTATTCTCCTTAATAATAATAATGTCCATATAAAGACACCCCAAAAAAATCTATGGGCGTTATGGTTTTAATTCTATATTGTTTATAAACATTACGAGCATTCACAATAAATATAAAAGTATATAGAATATAATAAAGTATATAGAATATGTTATTATTGTTCATATGGTGGAGTCATTCCTCTAGTACAGACCTGGGCAAAGCACGGCCCGCGGGCCACATCCGGCCCGCTGAATAGCTCGGACCGGCCCGCAAAGAGTGTCCTGGTGACTCACCAATGAGTCCGGTGTCCCCCCCCGCCCCGGTCACTTACCTTAAACTCCTGTGTTGGAAGCGTTTGTCTCGGGTGCCGGCGCTTTACGCTGGGCGCCGGCATATGACGTCAGACGCCGGCGATCAGCAGTGAAGCGCCGGCACCCGAGACAAACGCCTCACGCTTCCAACACAGGAGTTTAAGGTAAGTGACCGGGGCGGGGGGGGAGATCCTGAGAAGGGGGGGTTAGGGAGTTAGAGGGGAGATACTGAGAAGGGGGGGTTAGGGAGTTAGAGGGGAGATACTGAGAAGGGGGGTTAGGGAGGGAGGTCTTACTGTGTGTGTGTGTATCTTACTGTGTCTGTGTGTGTCTTACTGTGTCTGTGTGTGTCTCACTGTGTCTGTGTGTGTCTCACTGTGTCTGTGTGTGTCTTACTGTGTCTGTGTGTGTCTCACTGTGTCTGTGTGTGTCTCACTGTGTCTGTGTGTGTCTTACTGTGTCTGTGTGTGTCTTACTGTGTCTGTGTGTGTCTTACTGTGTCTGTGTGTGTCTCACTGTGTCTGTGTGTGTCTTACTGTGTCTGTGTGTGTCTTACTGTGTCTGTGTGTGTCTCACTGTGTCTGTGTGTATCTTACTGTGTCTGTGTGTGTCTCACTGTGTCTGTGTGTGTCTTACTGTGTCTGTGTGTGTCTTACTGTGTCTGTGTGTGTCTCACTGTGTCTGTGTGTGTCTTACTGTGTCTGTGTGTGTCTTACTGTGTCTGTGTGTGTCTCACTGTGTCTGTGTGTGTCTTACTGTGTCTGTGTGTGTCTTACTGTGTCTGTGTGTGTCTTACTGCGTGTGTCTTACTGTGTTCATAGCTTATTCAGTTATTGTAATAAATATTTTAGCCCATTTTTTAGCTCAAAATATTTTTTCCTTTTTTTTCTCCTCTAAAATCTAGGTGCGTCTTATCAGCAGGTGTGTCTTATAGAGCGAAAAATACGGTATGCACTCCGAAGCCTTGTTCATTTTGTTCACTTCTGTGCTGTGCTAATAGTTATTCAGGCCTTACTTATTCAAGCACCTCTACCAATGACGTAGGCTTGAATAACTTTATTAAACAGCACATAAGTTAACAAAATGGACAAGGCTTCGGAGTTTGTAGTTTGTAGAGGTCTGGCCCTCTAAAACCATTCCAATTTCTCATGTGGCCCCATGGGAAAATTAATTGCCCACCCCTGCTCTAGTAGGATGATCCTGATTAAAAATGGCAAAAAACAGGCGAATAACACTTAAAAACCAAGATATCTACTTACTTATTACTAACTGATTTTTTTTCAAACACTGTAAGCTTAAAGTACATATTCTTTACGAGTTAATGGTGACGCCCACTACACGTTTTTATCACTTGTAAAAGATAAAAAATATCTTTTTTACTATTTTTTTTTAAACGACTTCCAGTTTTCGCCCCATAATATAACGTTTTCAGGCAGCTGCATATCAGCCATTTGTATGATTCTCGCTCTGTTATATGAGGCCCAATCTACTAAACACCCCGACTCCTTATCATAATATCTGTGAGGGACAACAGAATGGCTCAGTCTTAATCACCCAGCCGGACTCTCTGACTAATGAAAGTCTCTGGAGGAACGGACTTCATTAGCATTGCCATAAAGCATCAGCTCAGTGTGGTGTTTGAGCCGGGAAAGTCACCCAAAATATCACAAGATTGATAACAATGGCTTGATTGATTCGTTTGATTGACTTCAAATGAAAATTCAGAGCGTTCTTCTTCATGTTCCTTTGTTTTGTTGTGCTTCCTCCTCATTTTTTAGACATTCCTACGATTTAACAAATTTAACAAAATCTAAAACTAGAGGGTCGGGGGGTTAGATGGATTGTAAGATCGTACATCCTCCCAAAAGAAGCGGTTGAACCCAATACCACTTCTGCTGGAAGACCGCTCCACTTATCTATTTGTTTCTAAGGGACTGAGTTATAAAAGCCAATGTTAGAAAGCTTTTTTCTCCCAAATTTGCAGAAGTAAAACTTCATTCATCTAGGACATTTTTTCTAATTTAGCTGTCCTCAAAATACCTTTATCTGCTTTCTATCCACTCTATGAATATTTCATGGAGCCGCCGCCAATCGAGGGTGTAAATTTCAAGTGTATTACATATCATTAAAGAATTATTAACTGTGTGTTAAATATTGATGTCTGCTTTATTGCCTGATATTAAATATGTGTTATGTCACTCAAACTTAATTCTACATCAGAGATTTGCAAGATAAAATTGCCGTAGCTTCCCAAAATATTGCAGGAATTTTTTTTTTGTTTTGGAACATTTTTTTCTTTTTATTGCTTAAATGACTTATTACTTTCTCAAATAATTTTCTTAATGATATTTTAAATCTCGTTCAGGTTTGGTCCTCACAAAAATCCTACTGGAAGACCAAGATGAAAGTGTAGAATGTTATATTATTATTAATATAATATATAGAAATTATTTTATATTATATTTTATTATAATAATTATATATTATTATTATTATTATGTTGTGGACATCCCTTTGACATGTTTGAATATATGGTAAAATTAGAATGATTCACACATACCTCCCAAGAGTCCCTCTTAAGGATAACCAGTCCCTCTTTGGGTGCTAAATTTCTTCGTTTCTTTTTTCTGTTTTCTATGAGATCAGAATGTTTGCCAGGTATGAGGGTCTCACTAAGTCACCATAAAATATATATGAACAGTCATAAGGGGCACTTTTGTTTTAGGATGTGTGGGTAAACGCATGGCTTTGCAGCAAGCAGTAGCTTACAAAGTAAGTAAGTAACCTATTGATAGCTATTTGTATAACACAGTATCAGAAAGCCGACACACAGAAACTTAGCGCATGGCAGAACCTGAGCAGAACCGATAGAAACATGGAATTTACTGGCAGATAAGATTTGTTTGGCCCGTCTAGTCTGCCCATTTTTCCTGCTGTAAAGGCTCAAACCTTAATCCATCCTTGGTCTTGCCTTAGATTAAGGGTCGTACCTAAAGTATTTGGCACCCGCCCACTTTAAAATGAAAAATGTATTTAATAAATTAAAAAGGTTTAAATAAATAAGATTTACTGAACAGATAATACCACTTTCTATTATAACAATGGTAAATGCAAAAGGTAAATGGAGTTACATCCTTTGCCTTGGAGCCTCCATTTTTGCAAATTGATAAAGGACTTCATTAAAGCTATATTTATGTCCACTATATAGCCAGACATTGAAGGTGGTTCAGCATAACTCCCACCACAATATACTGTGCTAGACATTAGTAGACAATAGTACAGCATAACTCCTATCACTTTATACGGAGACAGGTACTAATGGTGGTACACCATAACTCTGGGGCAAGCACTGTTCGTGGTACATCTTAACTCCCATCACTATATATGGAGCCAATGACGGTGGTACAGCATAACTTCCATGAATATATACTGAGCCAGTCATTGACATTATTACAGCATAACTCCCATCACTATATACTGAGCCAGTCATTGATATTATTACAGCATAACTCCCATCACTATATATAAAGCCAGACATTGACGGTAGTACATCTCAACTTCCATCACTATATACTGATTCAGGCACTGATGGCAAGACACTGTAACTCCCATCACTTTATAGTGGGCCAGGCACTGATTGTGGTATACCTTATCTATCATTTGAGTATTTACATCAGGAAAAAACAGGCAGCTTACTGCTGCTCTGCAACTTGGGTTATCTGGCCCCATAACTTTAGTAGAGGGTCCACTGACCTATCTTCTTCATTGGTTCATTCCAACCACAGTATTTTTTAAGAAACTTAAAATAAAAAATGACAAGAAAGAAATAGGTTTTCTTGGGCTTATATCTCAAAATAACATAGCAAAAGAAAAAGATGTGATTTAGCACCAAACGATCTCATAAGTCATAATGTTTCTTTAGCCTCCGAGGAAGCCAGGACACTCCAATGGTTGAATTAATGTATATGCCTGTAATTCAATGTGACAGGGGCACCGTCACCCCATATAAAACCCAACGCATAAAATGTAGATTTCACTCTATAAAGCTTATGCACTAGTGATTTTTTTTTTTGAGTGGTTCTCTGAAAATATCTCCTAGACCCCCAGTGGTTGCCACTTTTGTCTTTCCTTTGCATTGATTGGAAAGTTTATTATCTGTGCAATAGGTGTTACTCACCCCAGGTATACTGTAGGCAACATATAATTAGCCCAACTTTAAATTTCTTGTTATACAATACAATGACCTTTATGGCACCAGCTGTGACTGCTTCGCCATGGAACAAGACGGAGAAGGAACCGCGTCGGTATTTAATTATGGGAAAAAAAATAAGTGACTCGTGATTTGTGTCAAAACTGATACAACATGAGCTAAAAGAAATACATCATTAAGTTGTAAAGAAAAACATATAAAAAATTATATTTTATAACCATGAATGATTTACAGGTTACTTCATTCAGAATATCTTTACATACTGACAGGTCACGGTTTCCGCAATCATTGTTATTCGTAGAATCTTTGTGATGAGCTTTTAAAAGGTTAATACCTATAATAAATAATCATTTAGAAGGTTCTCGGCGGTGTGCAGAATATTTGGTCAAATGACACACTTATGGGGTCCTGAAACCCATGCCTTGGAAGTTACATTTCAAACAAATGCAAAGTAACAAAGTTTCCATTCTTGGAAACTCTCCAGGTTGGACTCCGGGTGAAGCCTTGGTTTCCAGAGTCTCTGGTTCACTTTCCCCTTTTATCTGGCCAGGGAAGCGATGTCTGTTCATGCCTACGCGAACATTGTTCTCCTGCCTAAAAAAAAAGAAGATCCGGGGAAGCAAGGCTTCATTTGGAGACTCCATGTCAAACCCGGAGAGTTCCCAGGCATGTCTATCACCTTATCGACGTGGTTTTTTTTTATTTTGTCATTTTCAGGGACTTTTTTTTAAATTTCTTATTCATAAAAAAATCTGAATAAAATAAAAAAATTCAAAAAAAATAACATGGATGATGCAAATGCAATAAGCCCATTTGGAAAGATCTTGATTAATTGTGAGTATTCAAATGGCAGTCAAAATATTTTTTTGGGAACTGAAAATATGCTAATTTATTTAAAAAAAAATCAAGATTCTTTTCATAATTAAATGGGAATGGGGTGTTTTGAAATTCATCTGATCAGCATTTATTGAAATTAAAGCACAGATGTCAAATATTAGAAAATCACTATGCAAAAAATGTTAATTGTCTGGGTACATACTATTCTTTTAACCAAATTTCCACGTATAATATATAAGATGTTGTGCCCACTAATGTATCACTTAAGGTAAAGGACAGTCCCAGATTTGTGTGAATTTGTGTAAAGTTTATGAGGATTTACTAAATTTAAATGCAAATACAGGAGTTGATAGGAGTTGCCTGAAAATAATAGATTTACTAAAAATATGATTTCTAGCTACATAAATTAAAAAGATTATCTGTAATCAGATTTTTTTTACCGTGTGATCAACTTTCCTTATTTTACTTTGCTGAGAGGGTGGTAGATAAGTGGAACATCCTCCCAGCAGAAGCAGCAGAGGGTAATACAGCGAGGGAACTTAAACATGCATGGGATAGGCATACGGAAGATGGTCTGATCTGCTGGTTGATTCTATGTTTCTAGATATAAAAAAAATGAATCTCAATAAGAGCAACAGAAAAAATAATAACCTCATTACGCCACGAAAGGCCAATGAAACATCTTTCATATGTGGAACGTTAACAAAAAAAGGACGACGACCGACAAATATTTTTTTTTTTGTTCAGCCCCATCTTACGCCATCTAGTTTTTTGATTTTTCATTACTTTTCGCTGTAATATCTTTTTTTTTCTCCCTCCATTTTCTTTCTTCCCAAAACGTAATGGTATTTAAATTGAATTCCCCAGTTGCAATGACACTGGCTGATTGGAGTCTCCCGTGATCCACAGTCTTAATATGTTTGAAAATCAGCACCTGCGGCTTCGAGCAGCTGTAAAAATTACTAAAACACAATAATAAGGGGGGAAAAAATGCTGTTCAAAATCTTCTCTTTTTTTTTTTTGCAACAGAAGATTTAACCCCTTAGGGGGTCAGAGGTTGAGCAATGTGTCCTGTTAACCGTCTTATTGCCACGCAGCAGGATTCCATTGGGCTATAACCATTGGTTATTCTAATCCAGTGATCGGTAAGGTTGGAGGATCTCATTGGGGTTGCAAATATGATGTCATGGAGGTGACACTAAATCTCAGCTGCTGATTATCACTTTAGTTGATAAAGACCATTAAGAGGGAAACAGAGCATGGCTGGGGTTACTTTTCTACCCCCAAGAGTGAAGGCATTAAACCTCTTGGGTGATCAGGACCCCCATGCTCTCCTGCTCAATGGCTTTCCTTCCCCAACTGGCTTATGTACTCCATGGCAGTACAGGCTCCATTCACTGCTTTAAAAGGAGCTTTGTCCCTTTAAATCACAGAGCACCAGCTTATGATGTCATATCTCAGCATTCCGTTAAGGATGGAGGGTGGGGGTGCTGCTCTGGGTTGGGAGATCCATTCCGGGGTATTTTACTTAGATAAGGTTAAGTTGGAAAATGTTAAGAATGCTTTATAATATCAATCAAAAATAATGACTGCGCATTTTACAAATGGAGCAGGATTCCTCAGATCCGATATATTCATTGAGAAATAAATGGAAGGCAGCCGAGGACGGAGTGAGGAATTAGCCTTACAGGGCAATTGATCAACAGGAGCTTTCCACGTATAATGATGTATGGGTGATTGGCGAGGCCAGACATAACTCCGACAAGTTTCGGGCAAAGAAACAGGAAGGATACACTGTATCAGGTGCAATAAAAAGGAAATGTAGTCATCAAAAATCAACACAATTAAAACAGATAATTGGTCGATGTTATGTCTAAGGGTGGCACCCAATCGAATACATTGGTAATTAAACCATAGGGAAAAACGTTAATTGCAGTCATTTAAAAACAAAACGTAAGGGGGATAAAACCATTACACACCGCCGTATGTATTCTAGCCATGGCCGCACTTCAATCATTTGGTGGCCACTGGCCTTAAAGTGCCAGGGCCACCTAGTTATCATAGGAAAGAAGGACATCAGTGGAGGGAAGAGGGACACAGGGATTTGGAGCCCAAAGAGTGGCTGGACGAACCAAGAAGGGACACTTCGTAGGTATGGAACCATCCCCTGAAAATATACATTTATTTACATATCATAAGCTTTTTTTAGCTTTTAAAGCTAAGATTTCCTCTTTAATAATCAAAGCATTCATTTTTTTTTATCTAATAATGAGGAAATTAGGTAAAAATCTATAATTACTAATATTTCTGGAGCATGTTTGGATCGCTCTGCAACTTTTACATTGTTTTTCGATTGTCTCCGGTTTAACCGTCCACGTGCCCCGAGCTTTGCTATAAAAAGTTTGAATATGAAATAAAGTCACGAAGTTGATTGAGGTTTTTGGAGATCTTACAGAGATGAAACATCTTCCAAAGTGATAATATACTTGAAGTAGCTTTTGACAGAGCAGGGAAATTACTTTAGAAGAGATAACAAACATTTTGAGATTGAATTCTTGGAAAAGATTAGAAGAAGTTGATGGGGTTTTCTCTCGGGATAAAAGACAGGTGAATCAGGAGGTTATGTAAAAAAAAAGAGCTTTTGGAGTTTACTAACTCTAAAAAACATTAAATAATATGAGTAAGATCAGTAGATTGTGTTAATTATTAAAAAAGACCCCCTTAACCCCCCAGCTCCTTGTCTTGGAGGTGGTATGTTTGGCAGAAGACATCTCCTTCTGCCTGGGCCCATGTGGTATACTTACTAGACACCTGCAAATGGACCAGAAACCATTCGGACAAATGTTATGGTTCATTTTTGGCCAATTTGTTTTCGGGCGACTAGTTACGTTCCCTGCCAATTTGATTCAGCCGAAATTTAATTGGGGAAAGAAATTCCTTGCCCTGTGCCCACATTCACTGTCGCGCACTCATTCTCATTCACTCTTTCTCTCTCACACTCTAAATGTCTAAATATTTCCCTACCTTCTCTGCCGACCAATTCAGCATCTTCTTCATCTTCTGTCTTCTTCCTTGTCTATTCTCTTCAATCTGCTATCTTTGTCTGCATCTCCATGGACATAACCCGATGGGAACCTCCACCAAAATGGGGAGAGGATATCACTGAAAGCACCAGCATTTTGTCCTAAGTTTAAATCATCGTAATATGTCAACGCAATCAGATGTACACGAAGATAGAAGATTGAAGGTAGAAGAGAAGGGAGAAGATAAAAGATAGAAGATGAAGAAGAAGATGCGGAAGTGGTTGACAGAGAAGGTAGGGAAACGTTTATAGAGCATGAATGAAGAGAGCGAATGAGAATGTGTGTATGAGAGTGTGAGTGAATGTGGGCCCACGCATTTGGAATTAAACTTCAGAGCTTTTTGCTTTGTTTTCATCCGATTCGTGGCAGTTCCGGCCTTGTTTTCTGGCTTCGTACGAATTGCCGAATTTACCAAAACTCAGGAAATTTGCCATTCATACAAATCCGAATGCACTAGTCTGGTACTCACCTCCTGTAATCAATGACAGGGGGTTGAGACGGTGTTCATAGAGTCAGTGCTGGGCTGACTGAAGGTCAGTATATCAAGAGCACAGAGATGTTTGGCCAAACACATCTCCTGCATGAGGGATGGAAGGGCAAATGCATATGGGGGGTTCTTCAGAATCACCCCATGCATTAAAGTGCATAATAATGGCTGGCGTGTTCCTTTTTATTTACTCCTCCATATGCTGGGTTGTGATAAGCGTTTAATCCGCCACAAGAAGCAACAAAAAATATGTCCTGAATGTGAATTAGTTATGATTCTGGGAATAAATGCAGTCAGCGTTCATCATCGCCAATGTCTTCTGATACAAAGTAGCCTATCCTCACAATCTCATCTAGTAACGCGCTCAGAACCAAGGTCACAGCTGAAGTTCAAATTTCTGCATTCTGAGCTGCTTGCGTAATAAACAGATGCAATAACGAACGTTTTCCATCTCGGAATGTTACATTTCGGAACTTTATCTAGCATTGTTCTGCTATTTATAGTATTTTCATAGAATGTTAAGAAAAGTACATTGTTTGTTGCTACATTGGAATTTACCATGGAGTACCCAGGCGCGGCTTGCAGGGTCGCCTACACAATCTTTTGATCTCTGTGTTGGGAAGAAGTCCTACCCAGTGCTATTTCATTTCCGGCCATGTTTTTGCCGCCTGTGGCTTTCCGTACCTTTTCACCTTCCATGTGAAGTTGGAGACCCCCAACCTGGTGGTCTTTGTAGGTTCTCCTTATTGGCATGATGGGAGAAGGCAGAATTGAAGATGATCTGAACTGAACTCTCTCTTCCCTTCCAAGAGACCATTAATTACTGCAATACAAAATGGACAGGGAGGGGGGAGGTGACAGGGGTGGTGGACCAAAAGTTGCCATGATATATGGATCTCCTCTACCATACCTCCCAAGAGTCCAGTTTTAGGTAGGAAAGTTCATTTTTGCAGGTAATGGTGATCAGAGACCATTTATGACGATCAGAAGATCTCCCTAACCACCCACTGAATTGTGGGAGGTCAAAGGGTGATCCCATGTGTCCGTCTTGCTGTGTTTTGAAGACCATCATATGCAGATGTTCGGCTTTGATACATCGCCAGGTGGCTGGACATGTAGGGTAGGTTTACACTCTTGCCCCACATCTAACACCTTCAGGCACCTTACATTTTGAGGTTACCTTCCACCTACTTATGTTTCTCTTCCAATGGGTTGGGATAAAAAATAGACGGCACAAAAGACAGACTTTCGGGACAGTTGGGAGGTATGCTGCTGGAGGTTGACTATTTATGGCCACAGCCACAGCAGGCAGAATGTTGAGCATGTTCCCTGCTATGTGACTACAGCTCTCATCACCCTAAATAAGGCATTATTCTAGGTGGAAGCAACTACTCTTTACTGCAATTGATATGAACTACAGCTCCCATAATGCTCTCTGCCAGCAAGGGTGTTGCTATCATGTTTTGGCCGACCTGAGCTCCCGTCGGGCATCGCGCGGCTCAGAACTCATGTCACGTGCTCTGAAACAAGCTCCGGCGCGCTGAGGTCACGGCGCAGGCGCCGGGCGCTGATTGGCGGGGAGCGGCGGAGAAGGCGTGGCTGGCTGCTGTGTGGGAAGCGGATAGATTGAGAGGCCGGAGGCTGTCGTCAGTGTCCAGGCCCCTGCTCACCGTATCCCCCGCTCCACCTCACCGCCAACCTTCGGCATGGGTGACAAAGAGTTCATGTGGGCCCTGAAAAATGGAGACATGGACGCCGTGAAAGAGATTGTGACTGCGGTGAGGGCCAGTACACAGGGGCCGCTTTGGGATGGGCGGGTAGCCCTGGCGCTCAATGGGTTAATGCAGTAAACCTGTACCAGCCTCCAGATGTGGGTTAACCCCTTTGGGCCACCCACTGAGTACTTTACCAGTAAGCATACTGTTCTCATTTCTTCCAGCACCCAGAGGGTTATTGAAGAATAGGGTTAACCCACTGGCTGCTGGATTGAAGGCTTGCCTCATAGTACTGGAGCTGTTATTGGTTTATTGCCGGCAATCAAAGGGTTACTTCTGGTACCAGATGCACTGCCCTGTAGGTGTGGGTTAACCCTTTCAGTGCCACTGGGGAAAAGTGCATATTTTGAGTGTAATGGGAGTTGTCATGCTATTGATTTGTTCATACCCAGGCTCTCAAATTGGTCAAATTGACCTGTCAGTGTGGGTTAACCCTTTAAGCGCTGGCAGGGTAATGCAGGTACAGGATACCCCAGGTTGGGTACATGTGGCAGAAGTATTGACAGTTGTCTCTTCGGGGTATCCTAGGTGTTGGAAGGGAGATTGTGTATTCATCATTGCAACTTTTGGTCTACCACCCCTGTCACCTCTCGTCCATTTCATATTGCGATAATTAATGTAACGTTCTGTCCGTTTCCAGCCGGTGCCCGTATGGGGCGTATAGCGACATTTAATTGATTTTAAGGGGTACCTCTTTGGGGAAATCTGACTTAGTCATGTGATCTTTGATATTGCCGTTCACACATTCCTAGAATTCCCAGGAGTGTTGGAACGTATTGATGCCCCTTTCTTAAGGATTACCCTCCCTCCAGCATCACAAATGCGTGCAGCCAATGAGGAAGCCGTTCAGGGCAATGCTTATAGTTATTGTAATGGGGTCATTGCCGAGAACAGGGTAAAAGGAGCCAAATTTTGGACTTTGGGCCTTTAGGTAAATTGACCCCTCTGCTTCTTGCGCTTATGCTTTGCGAAGCTGCTGGAACACATCTGATTCCATGAAATGGACAGGAGGGACTGAACATGTCAACTGGCCACCCACTTGGGCAAAGTTGTCAGAAGGTGACAGGTCCACTTTAAGTGACAGCAATGTCAGACCTTGATCTTCAACCTCAAGATTCTAGAAGAGCCCAAAGAAAACCCTGCTTCCTTAATCAAGTTCCAGATAACCTTATCTTCCCATTAAACCTCAAAGAGGAAGAAGTAAATGTTTCTGGCCCCCATAAAAAAGTAGAAAGGCTTCTGACTGACCGTAAGGGCCTTCTAACTCCGTTAAAAAAATAAATAAATATTATAAAAAAAATAAATAGAATTGGGGCTTCACTGATCACGTAGTGAGCAAAATATCCCCGGAACCCCCAAATACATCTAACTGATCTTTATAACATCTGTCTTAAGTTAGTTAAATTGCTGAATACTAGTTATTGTGTTGCTTTGATCAATACAATAAGTCAAGGACATGTTGTGTATTGATGGGCGCTCAGTTTTTATTGTTAGTGTTACCAGCGTGACTTAATTACCCGTCGTGTGGTCCCCTGTGATAGTTTTGTTGTAAATTGCCGAAGACCCAGGAGTCGCGTAGGAGATCATCTTGGCTTATTTAGTGGCCAGATTAAGATGGGGATCTGTTTACTGATGGTAGAGTTGTTACAACAAACTGAATTGACCTCCTAAAAGATCGCAAGCTTATAAGAGCAGGGCCATCTTTTTCTTCTGTAGTAGTATGTCTTACTTGCGTTCATGTAGTTCTTCATTTGTATATTGTTAATGTGTGTTTTCTGTCTCGTCTCCCTCTGTCTCGTCTCCCTCTGTCTCGTCTCCCTCTGTCTCGTCTCCCTCTGTCTCGTCTCCCTCTGTCTCGTCTCCCTCTGTCTCGTCTCCCTCTGTCTCGTCTCCCTCTGTCTCGTCTCCCTCTGTCTCGTCTCCCTCTGTCTCGTCTCCCTCTGTCTCGTCTCCCTCTGTCTCGTCTCCCTCTGTCTCGTCTCCCTCTGTCTCGTCTCCCTCTGTCTCGTCTCCCTCTGTCTCGTCTCCCTCTGTCTCGTCTCCCTCTGTCTCGTCTCCCTCTGTCTCGTCTCCCTCTGTCTCGTCTCCCTCTGTCTCGTCTCCCTCTGTCTCGTCTCCCTCTGTCTCGTCTCCCTCTGTCTCGTCTCCCTCTGTCTCGTCTCCCTCTGTCTCGTCTCCCTCTGTCTCGTCTCCCTCTGTCTCGTCTCCCTCTGTCTCGTCTCCCTCTGTCTCGTCTCCCTCTGTCTCGTCTCCCTCTGTCTCGTCTCCCTCTGTCTCGTCTCCCTCTGTCTCGTCTCCCTCTGTCTCGTCTCCCTCTGTCTCGTCTCCCTCTGTCTCGTCTCAGTTAAAGTTTAACTTTATTCCAATAGTGCATGCTGTTCCCAGACCAACTAATCGATAAGGAAAATCGTTGACAGCTATTTTCATTTATCGACTTTTTTGAATCTATTTAGTCGACTAGTTGTTTCAGCCCTACTTTTAAACTCCATAGGCGGATATTTTCTTAGAAAGGCACGATATACAGGGATATAAATAGAATAATATTAATATTTTAGAGCTTCTTGATCCAAGGAGAACTCCGATTGCCTCTTGGAGTCAAGAAGGAATTTTTTCCCCCTAATGGCAGAATTCGAAGTAGCTTAATTAGGGGTTTTTTTGCCTTCTTTTGGATCAAGAATAGAAAGGTTAGGTAGAAGGGTTGAACTTGATGGACTTAGGTCTTTTTTCAACCTTATGAACTATGTAACTATGTTACTATATGTAACTATGTAAGGTGAGTCGATCTTGCCGAGCGTGAAAGTGCTCGACGTAACTTGGTGGCAGACTCTTTCAGCGGCCTCCGTCACTTTTGTCTCACCACTGACTTTATCGAGGTTGCACGAACAAACCCTGACCCTAACCCTTTTGGTATTGGGTTAAAACATTTCGTCACAGAAGTGAAAGGAGAGCACCCCAGAACTGGCTTCACGCCATTGGGGTCACTTTGAAGCCCACCACGGTGTTGTGGTTAAGTTAGACACATGCCGATCTGTTGGGTGAGAGCAGTTGATGTCTTATAATGCCAGTGACATATTTCTGAATATGACATCAGAGCGTTGAAGTCTTGGAGGTCCTGGTCACATGACCCCCCCCCCCCCCGCGTTCCAGGAGCCGCGTAACATTGAAATAGAAGCCGATGCTCGCAGGGCTTAGCTTGAATCTTTGTGGAAGGATTTGCCGAAGCCGTGTAAGATTACAGGCTTATTACACGGCGGTATTAGAAGACCATCTCACCTGTCTACATGTGCGGGAACTTAGTCTTGTGTCATGTAACTTAAAGGGACACGCCAGCCATCAAATGCACTTTAATGCA
Source organism: Spea hammondii (assembly GCA_029215755.1). Lineage (NCBI taxonomy): Eukaryota > Metazoa > Chordata > Amphibia > Anura > Pelobatidae > Spea > Spea hammondii. Next base: position 3,218,286 of record JARDYJ010000004.1, read on the forward strand.
TATAATAGCTGGGTGGTCCCTTTAAAATGTCTGTGGTGCCCCCTTGCTTTCATGCGCATTCTTCTTTAGAGGGGGCTGTCGGGGACATTAAGTGTGTCCCGTAATATATATTTCTATAGGCTTTCACTGTTACTGTAGAACAGGCATGGGGAAAGAGACGGGAAGTTCTGTGAATAGCACAGGGACGGTAATATAAGGCCGTGCTTTTTCTTTTTCCAACAGATACGAACAAATGCATCGAGGCCTTTGAAGCCCCGTCGTCGCTCTAAATATGATGTTTATTAAAACTGCCTATAGCGGGTTTTTTTTTTTTTCGCTTCGTTTTTATTTCCTGTGGTTTTGAGGTTAGTCCGCATGCATTAAAGCAACAATTTATTTTTGGCAAGTAATATTGGAGCTTAAAAGCGCACTAGGTTGCTCTTAAAAGGGACACTCCTGCCATCATATGTACTTTAATGCACTTGACAGCTGCGTGGGCCCTTTAAATTTTCGTGAGGACCCTCTAGCAAATGCATGGGGGGCTTCTGCATCCATACCCAAATGCGTAGAAAGCGATCTCAATAGGGTTACTTTCCTGACACTGATTGGTTGCTTCAAGACAACGCACAGTGGAGAAAGGGCAGCTGCAGGGCTGCAGCTTCTTCTTAAGTTCCCCTTTTACATGTTGAGTTCTGCAAAGCTGCACCAGTGTTGCAGACTAACCAGTCAGGTCACAGTGCGTTGCGTTAATGCCGCCATTCCTTTGTGTAACATTACTGTAGTGCGTTGTGCAAGGGAATTATCTCAGACAGACCAGAATAAACCGAGCAGCTTCCCGTCTGTGTCCGTTTCATTGGGTTTGCAAATTGCTTGAGTTTTTGAAGTAGTGGAACTTGGCCCTCGTAGCGGTTATTTACTCTCTATATGCACAGCACGTGACGGGCAGAGGTTAACGTCGCCTGTGTTTGACTTCTACACGTTATGCCTGGGAATTGAAACACAGATGATAATCTAATATTTCCAATCAACCACATCAGGTGATTCTGGATTCTTAAATGTTTCTTAAATTCTGGATTTATCCCTATATATTATATAATATATATATATATATATATATATATATATATTGGTAAGCAGAAGATGCTTTTGGTCAAGGACCCGAGGGGTAAAGGTACCCTAGTGATTTGATTAATTTACTTTTTTAAGGATGACATATGCTTTTTATTAAAGCACATATTTTGCTTCTAGTGTCCCTTTAACTTTCTGATCAACATATTCTTAACAGTATCCCCCCACTAGAGACGCCGCATATAGGAAAGTTTTTGGGTTGTCTTCAACCCCACACGTAATTAGTGCCCATGCAGCACAACTGGAGCGGGGCAAAGATGTCTTTTTGGAAGCAATGCTAAAAGCGAGGGGAAAAAAATTGTATTGAATATAATTACCATTTGCAATTTTCACAGTGACTTTTATAGCCGCAGCGTTTATCTTGCCGCACACAGCTTCTCGGCCTTCGACGGCAGCGTGAGTGCCCTTTGTTTATTCTGCATAGTCGTGCGGGCCAACAGCGATAGCTCCGGCACGCCATAAAAGTCGTCTCCTATACAATGCAAATTCCACTTTTCTGCTAGTAATTAGAAGCCTCTCTAAAGGAAGGAGAAGAGGCAACATCTGAACTAAAAACTGTGCCATGCTCTGCCCTTGCTGAACCCTTACTGCACAGATTTATCCTCGTTTGCCACCGTCTACACCAGGGATTAATAAACCATTTAAACTCGTAACTGAAGCTTTGGAAGGATACTTTCTGCTTTTTATAAGGTTCTAGTCAAAGAGGTCCTGCTATATAAATGTAACGAGCATTTATTATATATTATGTCCTTGCTGTTATGATAAGGTGGATCAGTGACAATCAACATAGTTTGTCAGTGGCGTAACTAAAAACCACAGCACCCCCACACGGCTTGTCAGTGCCGTCTTAGCCCCCAAACTGCTTGCCTGTGCCACCTTGGCCTCCATGAAGCTTGCCCAGTGTCTCCTAATGTCTTAGATTCAGGACCCATATGCCTAGCCCATGCATATTTCAATACCCTCACTGTATTAGCTGCTACTACGTATGACTGGAGGCTGTTCCACTCATCTACCACCCTCTCCGTAAACGAAAACTTCCTTCCATTCCCTCTAAACATCTGACGCTCCAGAGATAGGTTATGCCTTCTCGTTTTAACATGTCGCCTCCTTTGAAATGTATTAAAATGTATGGACTCTCCGTCTGGTCTCTAGCCAGATCTTTAATGGTCGACACACAGACAACATAACACAAATTTAATGACTAAGGTTCTCAGGTGGTCTTCCAGATGTGGTGTTCTTTATGGGGCACTCAATGCAGATCTCTAGAATACCAGTTAATGTTTTATTCCACCTCCCGTATAGGTGTCTCGATATTACACTGTCTCTTATAGCCTGCTGTCACGGACGGTCGCTGTATGCGTGCTGGAAAGTAAACGCGTTCTCTTTCTGCTCGCAGGGCGTGGATGTGAATCGGATGCTCGAAGGCGGTCGCAAGCCTTTGCACTACGCAGCCGACTGCGGACAAGACGAGATTGTGGAGTTTCTCCTGTCTAAAGGCGCTGATATCAACGTATGTGACCCAAACTGTATTTGGTTAATGTATGTAGGTAATGTGCATGTGATTAAAAAAAAACACCCTATTTTTTTATTATTATTTTTTATTTTTTTAATGTTCCTGACATCCCTGCTACAGAAAAATACATGTTAAAGTAACCCTAACCTTCTGTGAGTGCTTTAATATGCATTCTTACCCGATACAGAAGTCGCAGCCCTGCTTCTGCAGCTGTACCCCTCCTCTGAGCTCTGGCATTTCTTGCCTCTGATTGGCTGCCTGACGCAGCCAATCAGTGGCGAGGAATTGTTCCCTTTAGAAATCAATGGGAGGTCATAGCATGCGCAAGGGCTAATCAGACCCCCGACCAGGGCCAGCGCTAAAGGTGAGTAAGGTGGAAAGAGGCAAATGGGGGATTCTGCCCCCCCCCCCCCAACGGGGGAATTTAAAGGGACCGCTCGGCTTTCATATGCATTAAAGTGCATACGATGGCTCAAGTGTCTCTAAGATCTATGTTCAGATGCAAGATGGGGTTTATTTTACATAGTTCTAGAAGCGGATACTTGAAAGCAGGAAGAGACGGAGGGAATTTAAATAGTTTATTTTAAATATACGATTGGCTGTTCTGTTTTGAGGTCTTTCTCTTCCTCTTTTTTATTTACATGTATTTCGTTAAAATGTAACACTGAATATCCCTGAGATTAAATTTAATTAAACATATATTCAGCCCTCTTAGTATTTAAATCAGGATTAGCAGGCTTGCTGCGTGGGGCTCATGGAGTCATGTACGCCGCACCGTGCCGAAGTTACCTGCTGGCTTCTGGTGGGAAAAAAAAAAAGATCTGTTTATAATTCCTATTCAGTTTGAGAAGCCTTTCGCGGGGGTTTAATATTCAGCAACGTTCAGATAATTAACGAAAATTAGCAAATAGGAAAAAGTTATTCCCTTACGTTACCTCGTACATGCAGATCGTGACTTTATCACATTCTGGTTCTCTTAAGCTGCTTCCCTGTAACGTTTTATGGTTGATTAAATCTGTATTTTAGTACTCTTGCTTTTGATTGTGTATGAAAATGTGGCATTAAGAAAAAAAAAACCTTACTGTTCGATTTGACAGGCTCCGGATAAGCATGGAATCACACCGCTGCTGTCTGCCTGCTACGAGGGGCACCTCAAATGCGTCAAGCTGCTGCTGTCTAAGGTGAGAGAATGTTACGTATGAATGAATGATTGGCTTTAATTAACCATGTTGTGCAGGGGCTGCTTACAAATTATATCTCTGCTTGAGCATTGGTGTGTCAGTAAGCAGGAACTTTAACATCTGTGCCATGGATGCCGCCATATAGCTGCCTCGAGCACTTGCTTTATGTCTCCAGTCCAGTGCGACCTTTAAACGGACACTCCAGATATCGCGTGCACTTTAATGCATATGATAACTGAGAGGTCCCTTTAAATTCCTGTTGCAAATGTATAGTGGTATTCTGCAGAATCCCCCGTGCCCCCTTTATGCATTTGCCCTCTTCCCCGGCACCAGCAGTTTGCCACGAAGGAGGTATGTTCGACCAGATGCACCTCCCGGCATATGATAAACGAGCATTTTTCTGCCGCTCCTTGGCTGCTTGTACCATTGCCCCCATAAAGGAGACATTTTACTGCAGCTCTGGGGCTTCAGAGCTACCACTTCTCCACAAGGTAAATCATTTTCATGTTTTATATGTTCATTCAAATATATAAAGGTATATACTGCACGGGACAATACACTGTCCCTTTATAGCGTTTAGATTTTTGGTTCTATTGACCAAAGCCAACTTAAAATTCTAGCTTTGAGGTTTGTAAACTCGAAGAAACAGCTGAGTCGTGCGGTTTCTCTGCCAAGTTTATTTGAAGGCACTTAAAAAATTGGCGAAACGATGAAAAATACATCAATGTAGCTTTCTTTTTGTTTTGTTTTTTTGTTAGTAAGAAGCAAATAATAGTCACTTGAATCACATCGTATGTGAAATTGAATTGATCCGGCATAAATAAGTGGTCCACTTCAACCCGTAGCTTTTCTTTCTCTTCTGTAAGTGATACGGCGTTTCCATCACTCCTAAGTGCCGTTTGAAAAGCCTCCTGTGAAATGCAGTAATGGAGTCCGAGTGCTTAGACTTGTGGACCTTGCACACGGGGAGACATTTTTAAAGTTGGAAGGCTTATGATATTTTAACTACAATAAATACCGTGTGCCAAAAAAAAATAAAAAAATGGCGAGGTTGTTTGCTTCAGGCTGTGCCGTGCAAGAAGCAGAAGTGGGTACCAAATCTTCAATTTATTTTTTTTAACCAATATTTTTTTTTAAAAATACAGCTGTTGCAGTGTTTAAGTGGGGCATTATTAAAAGACTTAAGGTGAGCTCAGCTGAGGTGGAGCTCTCCATCTTTGGGATCCTAGTGGGCGGTCCTGCTGATCCTAGTGGGCGGTCCTGCCAATCCCAGGAGAGTTCCCAATTATGTCATCCTTTGCCCCGAGCTCCTAAAATACGTTATCATACATCAAAATGTTACAAAACACTCAACCAGACATCTACTAGATGGCCATCGCAGCAATATGATTCCTAACAACGATTGGAGCGCTACATACTACAGTCTAGGCTGGCTAAGGCTCATGAGAGTGGTAATTCAACAGCTGCAAATAAGAAATAATATAATATATAACAAGCATACAGTTTCCAGTGCACTATTTTGGGGAATTTCCCTAGAATTTGAGGACTTCCCTACCCCCCTCTTATTTCTGATACTCCACATGCCTGGGTTAACACTTTTTTTGTTCCAGTTCTAACCGAGCCAGTGAAGCAAAGCCGAGCCCTTTATATAAAACCACTCTGTTCTTTCGTAGCCTACAATTGATAAATTGTTGCCAGCTCCGGAGTCATCTGCCAGTTGTCTTAAGTTGTTTTTTTGGGGGAGGAAAGCAGCCACGGGGGGAAAATAGCTTTTTTTATTTCTAATTTTCTAAATGGCTTTATTGGAATTTCTGCCTTTTGAGCTGTCCAAAAATCTAACCACGTTTCTTGGCTGTCTCCGCACTCCTGCTAGCCGCCCGCTCGCACTTCACATTGTTAGACAACGTTTCCGTAACGCGCACAAAAACATGTTTTTTTTCGTCTCCGAACAAATCCCTTTTGTTAAAGAGCGGATTCTGAGTTCGGGCGTTCGTTCCAGGAGAGGCAGTGATACTTAACCGAAAAAATGATGAACGGCGCTCCAAACAAAGACTCATCTGGACGGGGTTGAGTACCGTACAGCGCTGGGTCTCCAACGCGTTCCGGTAATCTTTGCCTCCATGCCTGTCCCTGGCAACGGATCATCATGGAAAGAAAACGGTTGAAGAAACCGGGGCAATGGAGCGAAATGACAGATGTTATTTTAAAGATGCAGTTCCAGTAAAGTGCTCGGCGCCAATATGAATTTAATATCAATTTCTAGCTGCTCACTACTTGTGTAAAAATATCCCACTTTACACTAAAAATACAAGAGAAAAAAATAAATGAAGGAGCGCTATAAATAAAAATGTAAAAATATTAATAGTATTTTTTACTAATTTATAGCACTCCTTTATTTCCTTTTTCTAAAGGTGCCGTTCCACCTACTCTACTGAATTTAAAACTTTCTCACCTCGAGTTCTTACTTTCTGCAGTTCTGAGGAGTTTGTCCTCCCTTTTCAAGATCTCAAGATAACTTCTTTTTGCACCACACTGAATAAGGAAACTTAATCTTCAGAAGCAAACATGTCATTTTTGGTTTAAATCGGCAAATGTTAACAATATGGGAAGAACCAAAAGATAATTGCAACATTTAAGGTGATCAACGGCTTCTTTTTAAAAGTTCATGGCCAACAGAAGTTGAGGTTTGTAGGAAGTCAGACTGCGGCAATGTAATACATAGATGGCGGCACTAGAAGAATCACAGGACTCTGTTTCTAAGCAGCTCTAGTATCGCAAAAAAGTCTTTAATACAGTTTTTAAGTGACGGATCATCAGGGAGAAAAATAAAAGGATGGGTTTCCTTTACTTCTCTTTTATATAATGAAGCATCCTAGGTGGAACAACAGGCTTAAAGAGATCAGTGAAGCAAATACAGTTTTACATTGTCCTCTTCTCATTTCCATTTCAGCAGCTCTGCTTGTTCTCTTGCCTCTTGTTCTTCTGTCTTCTTTCTTCGTTCCGCTTCCCCGCGCCATCGCCTCCGTTAACCAGGCTTCCCTCAAGCACTATCCCCAGTGCTCGCTCTCACAGCGTCTCCCTACCTTCTCCGCCGACCACTTCCGTGTCCCTGTCTCCTTTTTCCAAGCTCGGCTTCTTCTCCTGCCTCTTCTGTCTTCTTTCTTCGACCGCTTCTCCCCGGTATCCGCTCCAGTTACCAGGTCTCCTGGAGCGCTTCCTCAAAAGGGAGGCGCCTTCGAAACACACCTTCTCCCCTGATTGGAGGAACAGGGGAGAGGCTGTTTCCATGAGGCATGTGGTGGCTCCGCCCTTTTGCGGAAGTATTCAAAGCAACAAAATGCAAGCTCCGTTTGTACGAATTAACGAAATCGACACATTTTTGTTTAAATTCGTATAAATCCGAAATCACAAGTCTACAGGACGCCAAAAATAACAAGCCATATAGAGAAGCAATTCCATCGCTATTATAAGGTTATCGCGCCCCGAACGGCTTCCGATTCCGGTTGGTTGAAAGTTCTTTATCGCTAGCTCTATGGCGGTTGTTACAAGAGCCCCATTAGTTATGGCTTCATATAATAAATGATGCGTATTACAGCAGGAGCCGCTGCGCAGGCCGATAGCATCGCTCTCCGGAAAGCCGTTTCGTTTTATTTCCGAGAAGAGGTTGGGCGCCTGGCGCGCGGTCACCATCTCGCATTACCCCCCCCCCCCCCCCCGCTTGTTTCATGGAAAAGGTTTGCATGTCAGATTTAACTTTTTGCAGCGAGACTGATAAGAGCAGAAGCATTCATCACAAGCTGTCCATGCGCGTGAGGCAAATCCCAATGTCACGCAGCAGAGGCAATCAACGGCGAGGAAGGAAAAGCTGATCTCTCTCTTTTTTTTTTTTTTTTTTTTTTGTTCTTTTTTATTATTATAATTATTAACCTTTTACCTGCTTGAGGAGTGACATATAATATATAGAAAATTCAGATTTATTTTGATCTGCCTTAAAAAAATAAAATAAAAAAATAAATATATATAAATATATATTAATCAGTCCGCCCCTACTACCCTAAACATTCCCATCATCCCTCAGGCTTTCCCTTGGATAGTGAGAGTTGCAGTCTTCTGCCCATGGGCTCTCAAAGCCTTCATATTTTTAACCCATCGATGCCCTCCCCATACAATAGAAGCATTGAAATGCTTATTTATAGCCTGTTCAGACTCCGCTAACTAAACAGAAAATTCCGACAATAATTCTCCTTCATTGTGAGATTAATCTTTAAATTGTCAGAACGTGTTTCTGTCAATCGTATTCCACAGTGAGCTGCTTTGAGTCGCGTCCTTCTCGCGTATAGAAATCACTCGTCCTTCCTTTTAAAGATGCCTTTTTCCGCCTGTAATTAGCTGGTCGTTTTTACAAAGATCCCTATCAATTATGGAGTTGTAAGGCTTCCCAGATCCTTAAAAATCTCGCTATCGGTTTACACCGAGGACAACGCTTGTTTGTTTAATTTTATTTAAAAACATTTAATTGTTTGGTTTTTTTTTTTATTTTTTTTTATTTTTTTTTTTTACAAGAAATGGGTTTTATATTATAGAAGAATATTTAATCAAAGCCACAATTCTAAGGATGTCTTGTAGTAAGAGTCTTGTTCCAAAGCATCGAAGCATGTCTGTCACCCTTCCCAGCATTCCGTAGTTTGTAAATACTAAATAACCCTATGTTACCTTGTGTGTATAATATATAATGTATAGGGGACATACCGTATGTGTATACCTTGGGAAGAGCCATCAGAAATTTCTGTTTCCTGAGATCGGCATGGTTGGTATCTCTCACCTAATCGGTTGCTGGTTGTTGTTGATTGGTTCCGGCAGCCTTTTTAAGAGGAAAGAGGGGGGAAAATGTAGGAAATTAATAACATAATTGCCATCTTCAACCACAGACCACAGGTTTGGATTTAGTTATAAAAGTGAGAAAAGTAAAGCCAATGGTTCCCCTTAATCACTTCTGTAAGTTTAAGTAATATGGAGAAAGAAAAGGGGAAAACTGTTTTAAATTCCTGAAACTTTTTGGAAACTCCAACAATCTTTCATTCTCATCTATATCATCTCAGCCTAGCGAGTAGAAAAGGGTTTTGCGGGTTCCCGGTTCCACCGTCGAATGAACTGTCGGCCCTGATGTGGCACCCGGGTCTCTGCGTGTAGCATCCGTGTTTCAGAAAGCGTGTTCCTTATATCCGCAGTGTAACCAGCAGTTAGCGTGACGTCCATTCCAATGAGATCCCTGACAGTGATATGATAATTGCATTACGCCGGTCTCTCAGACTTCCACCCAGGCTTCCTTTTTCACCTTTAAACGTTAATGAAAGTGTTTAAAGCCGCTGTCGTTACTGAACTACTCCTGTGTTATTCCAGCGAAGATGGGACCGACGTGTCACTCTGCCTGAAAAGCTTAACACAAAGCAATCTATGCCCCCAGCTAAGAGAATCACAAGCAAATGTGTCCATCATTGCATCAGACAGAATCATGAAGGATGAATCGGGGGGGTAATTTGGTTCTGCCTGCTCCTTTTGGTCCTTTGGTCATGGTGTTAACCCCTTTTTACCTTTCCGTAGGGAGCAGACAAGACTGTGAAAGGGCCGGATGGACTCAATGCCTTGGAATCCACAGACAACCAGGCTATTAAAGATTTGCTCCATTGATGGACTGCGGTTCGCCAGCCCCGTTTGCCTCTCTCTCTCTCTCGTGTGGCCTCTCGCTGCTGCGTGTCTTTCTTTCTTCTGTTTCTTCTCTCTCTCTATCTGCCAATTCCTTCACCTCCCCATCTCTTAACTCGGCGGTCTGCTTAAAGGAGCGACCTCACTTAGATTAAACGAGTGAATGTAGACTGACTTTTGGATCTTACTGTGTCTGCTCCATCATCATCCGCATTGTAAAACAATTAAAAGTAGCTGGATTAATGATTGTAATTGAAGGTCTATTTAATAAGCCTGTTTTACAATGTATAGAAATAAAAACTGTAGTTTACGGGGTAATTTTTATCCTTTTTGTTTAAGATCTGCAAGCTTCCCCTTTAGATATGTTTATTTTAATACCCCGTAACGTGTTTAACCCCTTCATGACAAAGCCCGTACATGTAAGGGCTCACAATGCATTGTTTTTAATGGGTTTAAGGACAACCCATTGTCCTTACGGGGTTAAAAAGTAACAGCGGCTTAAATACCAATGTATCGTATATGAAAGTGCATTTAATAACATTAACAGGTGCTTTTGTAAAGGCTTGTACATCATGGTGTTTACAATTACATCGCTAAGTGTTTGCTCCCTTTACTTCCTCTGGCACAGGAAGTGACCTCAGAAGCTGGCGTGACAGGCATTTGCTTCCCCCTGCTTCTAAAAAAAAAAGGGCAAAAACATAGCGCTGTAATTTCAAACATGTCTAAGTGAATGTAACCTTTTGCTTTGTTGTTCTTTAATATCTGGTTCTTGGGCAGCCTCCGAGCATTGGAGATGACGGAGTCCTTCAAATACGACTGCAGACACCAGAAATGTTCTCTTTTTAAACCGTTTTCCATTGCTTTCTGACCACTGTGATCAGCAAGCACCTAACACCAGCCAGATACTCGTAGAATCGCGTGCGTGAGAGTAACTTCCGTCAGTGCTGCTTTATCGTGCACTCCACCTTCGCCTCAAATGGACCTTTTTTTTTTTTTTTTTTTTTTTTTTTGGGATAATCAACTTGGTGATTTTTAGGTCTTTTAGCTCCAGATACGCTAACTCTCCTGCTATCTGTGTTGCTAATTCTTTGACCGTTTGCATATCCATATTTGCACACTTTTTGTATGTCGATTTAACCCTTACACCTTAAAAAAAAAAAAAAAAAAAAAGTTCCATTTACACATACTTTTCCTTACAGAAAAAGAGGATCTTCACCGGGAGAACCCGGTTATTTCTGTATAAATTACGTCGGGTTTGCAGAAAACAAAATATTTACAACTGTTTTAATCATGATCTAGAATATATTTCTCCTTTTTGTCTGAATAAAACAAATTCAGTTGTGGTTTAGTTTTCCACCGGTGCGTGAGCGGTTCCAAAACCCGGTATTTTTCGCATTCTACAGTGTATTGAATGAGGACGATAGCAGATCTAAGAAGAGAGCAGCCGCGTTTAGCGAAATAAGCACAGGGTTCGTTGTTTAACTTTCTAACTTTTTTTTTGTTTCGGTGACATCAATCACATAAGAGCCACCAACGTCCCATTCGTTGACGGCTTCGTCGGCACGAGGGAACGCCGAAGCCTTTAAATTGAGACGGAATACTTTGTACTTATTTTCTTCTTCTTCCTTAAGCACTTAATGAAATGCTCTGCTGTTACTATGTTGCAGACCAATTCCCATATTCATTTGCGAATGTTTTATTCTGCCTAAATTTGAGCTGCTACACTGTCACAGGCGCAAGAGGCTAAATTAAATTTTGACTTGATCCAACTTTAAGCAGATTGTAATGGTGTTTATTTGTTTTTCCTCACTTGTCTTAAAATGTATGGTCCTTTTATACACTATATGATGGGTTTTTATTCTCCAAAATCATGTTTTACAGGTCCCACAATGTGCCATCAACGGTCTTCTTGAGGTTGATGGCTCAAAAACAGCCAGAGATCTTCCGTTATCGTAGATCATTGGTGTTCTGTCCGTGTCCTAACAGAGCTGAAAATGTATTATATATGTTCTATACTATATGACCAAAAGTATATGGATACCTGATCATTACACCTATGGGAGCCACAATCACGGGCATTAACCCCTTAATGACAAAGCCCGTACATGTATTGTTTTCAATGGGTTTAGGGACTGCCTATTGTCCTTTAAGGGGTTAATATGGAGTAGTCTGTGTTCCAGTTCATCCCAAAGGTGTTCAGGAAATTTAAGGTCAGGGCTCTGTGCGGGCCACTCGAGTTCTTTCACCCCGAACTATGTTTTTATGGACCTTGATAAAGAGCCACAATATATTTGAAAATTATATTTTTGATTAAAGAAAAAAAATGTAAATTTTCCTTGCGTACCTTGGGAGTCGTACTGATCAGATACTTATCCTCCTAAAAATACCTGGGTTTATTAGCGGGGGGGCGGGGAATGCAGTCATTAAATCCTAATTTTGGTTTTGTCGCAAACATTATTTTCAATGGATCTCATTCCGTTCTTTTTGTTTTAACGGAGGAGTTTAGAAGCCGTTCATCAGAGAAATATAATTGCCTGCGTGAGGTTTCGCAATCCTTCATGAATGCACGTTGATTGAGTCTGACACATGAGGGGGAAAAAAAAAGTACATTAATTTTGTTGAATTCCTACTGAAAAGTGGATCTCAATCGTTTTTCACTTATCTTCCGCTATGTCAAGGGAGGAAAAAAAAAAAAACCTCCGTAAGATTTTGTTATTTTAGTGTAAATAGAATCAGAGCATCGTTTGTTATAAATTGGCAAGATGACAGGTGACGATAAAATGCGAGTAGGAAGTTGTAGAAGGAGATACTATTATATTTTCTCTTTAAAGCCAAGAAACAGAAGTCACGTGCCGTATTCCGATGGGAAAAAAACAAATACTCCTTAAAAGGTTGTGATTGAGATGTAATCTTCTTGTTCATGTTCTTGGAATATTACATTTATTGGTTTAGTCAGATCATTCGACAATAGACATTTGTTTCGATCAACAGCTAGAATTAAGATAGAGAGTTGCACAATGTTAGACAAAAATTGCCTATAGAACATTGACCGACTTCTGGCCGCATTTCTGGTCATTTTTTATTGAACGTTTTATATTTAATGCCCTGTCGAAAATGGAGTTAATTCTTTTATAGGGTGGTAAATTCCTGGCGTTTTATGTTCTTAATCCAAAAAACAAATCCCTCTTGTGATGCGAAGCAATGTTTGGTTAGTTAAATTGCTTAAACATTTGTCAAAAAGCATTGCCGTAAAGCATCGGCTCAGCGTTGTGTTTGAGCCGGGAAAGTCACCCAAAATATCACATGACTGACAGCAATGGCGGCGGATAAAGAGCGTTTTTCGGGATAAAAAAAGCAATAAAAATTGCCATTTAGAGGGAAGCAGTTACCAAACTCATGAATTATTTCACCGGGTCATAACCCCTCTAAAGTTCATATTATGTTTAAGGTTCGGATTAAATATTTACGTGGCTTTGAGGAAGAGCAAGGCAGAAATTCCTGCGCCTTGTGAGTGTTTTATTTGTGTATTTCTGGGAAAAGGAATCCGGAGGATTGTGTGTATGCTTTATACAGCTGAAACCGCTTGTTCGCACGTATCTGAGATTTAATCCCGTTCACTGCTCTAGCTGCAAAGGTTTAAGCTTGAAAGATATGTATGGTGTTAGACTGTGTGTATATATGTTAGTGTATGGTGTTGGCATGTGTGTGTCTTAGTATTTGGTATTGGCATGCATTGGTGGGTGTTAGCATGAGTGTGTGTTAATAAGTGTGTCAAAATATGGAGTGTGGAGTAAGGCATAATTAGTGGTGTGAGAGGGATAGTGTGTGTACGTACATACGTTTGCGGGTGTTAGCATTTGTGTGTTAATATGTGTATATGCTTTGGTTACTAGGGGCATTAAGGGAATTCTGCGTGCAGGCTCCACTTACTCTAGGGTCACCCCTGAGCCTTGCTAAGGGTGGGAGAGGAGAACAGAAAATTGATTGGATAATCCAACTTGTGCCACCTTTTGCCACCGATCCAAGCTCCCAAAAGGGAAACGATCTATAAAATGTCTCCACTGTAATAATTACCCTGATTGACCAAACCAAAAGCACAAGTGTTAGGTACCGTTAATAAAAAGTTTTAGTTGTACTAAAAGCTCTGATGTTGGCAATCCCGCTATAAAGCCAGTGATGGACGTTTTATTGCTTGTTTTGCTGTGCTGCCTGATGGCGTTTGGAGAGGAAAGCAATTACCAAACATACAAAATTGTAAATTATATCATTTTTTGTGTCCTGTTGAAGGATAATTTGTTTCTTAATTGCGCCTGCGTTAAAGCATTTGGAGTGTCGCTCTGAATAATAATTTTTAACTTTCTGTGTACGTTCCAAATTAAGCTTACATTATCGGTAGATCAGGTAGAAATTTTCCCATAGCAACCGAGGAAAGTTTTGTTTTCTGCCTTTTCTACGCATAAACTGGATAGTCTGAAATAAGTTTTAAAAAAAAATAGCAGAAACTTTTTTTAATTTTACATTCTATATTATTTATGGAATACCAGCAGATCCCGTAGTCCTATTACAATAGGGGCGAGTGAAAATCAACAGTAACGTTAAAATTACCAATGACATTAACACGTGTTATGACATACTGGTACAGGGATGGACTGGGGGGGGGTGTTGGGGCGGCTGGCGCTTTAAGGCTGGTGGCCACCAGTGACCTAAGTGCGGCCAACGGCTGGATATGAAAGGCTGCATGCTATTTAATTCAGCATATCCAGCCAGTGGCCCCTGGGTGTGTATGGAGGGATATCGGCCAGAGGCCCCCCAGCCATTTGCCCAGAGGGCCAAAGGGCCAGTCCAGGTCTAGGAGGAGAAGAGGGCACTGCTCTTGTGAACATGCAATCAATTTAAGACCCTGTGTGGAAAGCTCTCTCATTGAGTTCAACTGCCTGCAACGGATTGGCTGCTTCAAGCAACCAATCAGTGACAACAATTATCAGATCATGATGCAGGAAGGTGGCAGATGCAGGGCTGCAGCTTCTACCTTTTTTTCAGCTTGAAGAATACATATCAAAGTATTCACAGAGCAAACAGGACATAAGTTGTGTATCACATAATGTGGACTTACAAAAACAAACAATGAAGAGATCCCTGCTCAAAGGAGCTCACAATCTAGAAAGAAGATTGGCAAACAGGCCAAGTTGCCGAATACTCGATGGTCACTTTAAAAATTCTGAACGGATTGGTCAAAAAAATCCTATAAGAGAGGCCAAGTTACCAACGCGTCTAATCTTTTGGATACAGGAAAGGACTCTGAACCCTTGGAGAACGATCATACTTTTCTCCCTCCCTCCGTCCGCATCAAGCTTCCTCGTTCATTGATTACACCTTTTACCGGGAAAAAGACTACATGTCCTCAATAAACTCCTGAGAACATCAAAAAGCGGCATGTTCCGCTTAGGCTGCAGAATTATATAGAATTCTCCCAACGCTTCTGGAGACACAAAAACCTACAGCCAAAAACCCTTATTATAAAGATTTCTTCCGCTTTTTTGGGTGCGCATGTGCCATTTATAGAACATTTGTTCTCCTGTCTCTTAACGAGTCAAATGTCTCTTTTTAAACACCTCTGAAGTCTTCTAAAGGGCCAGCGGACCATTTTAAAGGACGTTCGATGTTAATGAGTTCTGTCCCCGGAAAGACGAGCGGAATTGGGCCAAAAGTGAACAGATCTGTAACTTTTCAATTATTTTACAACTACTAATGTACGCTCCATATATATATATATATATATAGATAGATAGATAGATAGATAGATAGATATATAAATACCGTATTGGCTCGGATATAGGCCGCACTTTTTCCCCCCACTTTAAGTCTTTAAAGTGGGGGTGCGGCCTATATTCGGGGTCTAGCGCCCGACGCCCGGGACATGCAGTCCCGGGCGCCGGGCAGGCAGCGGGGTTAGGATACAGATCCCCCGCAGCGGTGCAGGGGACCCGCATCCTACTCCCCGATACGCTCAGACAGCCTCCCCTGCCAGCACTTCCCACGGGGGGGGGGTTGTCTAAGCGCATCGTGCGGATGGTCACCGGCTGCGGAGGTTGTTTACCCGCATCGCCGCAGCCGGTGACCGTCCGCATGATGCGTTTTACCTCTGCCCCCAAGACTTACCAGAGCAGACTCCCGGGTGTCTTGCGGGGCCGGCGGGGGACATCTACGCAATACGCGTATACAACTTCCGGTGCCGGCACTCAGCGGAGCGTCTCCTCTGGTAAGTCGGGGGGGGGGGCAGAGTGGCAGCATATCTCGGGGGAGGAGGACAGTGGCAGCATATCTCGGGGGGGGGACAGTGGCAGCATATCTCGGGGGGGGGGAGACAGAGTGGCAGCATGTTTTTTTGGTGCTTTTTTAAAGAAAAAAACTTTTTCTTTAAGAAAGCACCAAACTTTTAGGGGGCTGCCTATATACGGGGGCGGCCTATATCCGAGCCAATATGGAATATATGTGCCCTTAAATTGCCTTAGCATGATCCTAAAAAACACAATATAAATATATTATTATATATTATTATATATTATATTATTCATAGAGATTTGGGTTAGAATACAAAAAATATAACACCTATTCAGATGGAAAATCCTTTCTTTAGTTGCACATTTTTCTGAATTGCAAAGAGCCATTATTTTTTATGATTATTAAGGAGGAAATGCAGTTACAACTTTCCAAAAGCACATCTCTTTTGGGGACATACAGACGCTGAAAAGACTATTTAAAAAAAAAAAAAAAAAAATTGCAATGAAAGAAAGAAAAAAAAAAAAACGGAATAATAAATCCGATCCATTAGTATTCAGACCTTTGTAATGATAAACATGTTTTCGTTTCTCTCCCAAAAAAGCAAAATGTCTTTCTTGCCCATAGAGACCTCCGTACAAGAAAGGTGATAACGATCTCCTCCAATTAAATTTAAGAAATAATCTTTGGCAATACATTATATATATATATATATATATATATATATATATAGCCACTAATATTAAGCAATGTTCTTATACTAATGTCCACAAGAGGGTGAAGATGACTGGCGATGAGGTGGCCCTGGCACTTTAAGACCAGCAGCCACCTGGTAACATAAGTCCGGCCGACTGCTGGATGGACTGTCATATCCCGCCAGTTTAACCCCTTCAGGACCGGCGTTGGCAAACTGCGTCTTCCCTTGAAGACCGCAGTTTTGGTTTTTTTTAATATTTAAATTCCGTGCTTGTGATTCGCTGCAAAAGGAAATGATTTATTGTCCCTTATAAATAAACTTATTTCGTGGTGTAAACGGTAACTGTACAGCATCTTAAATTTGTCCATAGACAGCGTCGGACTGAAACGAGGTGGTTTTATATTAAAAATACAGGAATGCACAGAACTCGCTCCGGGGTAATCTAATGTATTCTTCTCTGGAAGTATGGATTATTTTATTTGTTTGTCTTGCATCGGATGAGCGATCGGTATAAATAGAATTACGTGTCTCTTATCTCGCCACGAGAATAAAAAATACTTTTGTCGAACTGATCAGACGCAGGATTCTCTTCAAGTTGAGGAAGATCTTTCTGGAGTCTACAAACACGCTGGCGGACTATACAACCCTACAAGGGGTCAACAAAATCCTATTAGGTGCAGTGAATGCTGGAATGTGGTCCTAGATACCATCATCCCCCACCGACCAAGTGTCCCTGTTGGGTTCTGAAATCCCTGTGTCCATCCTTCATCCTCTGATGTCCTCTGATGTCCCTCCTTCAGGTCTAGGACCTGAAAAGAGGGACAAAACCACGAGCTGAAGGCGAGTCAAGATAGGAGGAAACATGTCGTCTTACCAAGTTCTCCATGCATGATGAAGAGCCAACGCTGGCAGTAGAAAGGTTTGGCCTCCATACTTGGTGGAAAGACGACATGTGTCACCTACAACACAAGGTTTAGTTCCACCAGAAGATGGAACTTGAGACAGGTGGCGGGTAAAATTGAGCTATCAGGGCAGAGAACTCATGCCTGTTGACTTCTCCTATATAAATGAGTCGTTAGTGGAAGAGTAATGAATACATTTTCTCCACTGCTCCACATTGGACCTCTTATCACCCCAAGTCTACACTTCCCGGAAGAGTATTTCCATGTGAGCATAACCCCCACACCTTTGACGAAGAGCCATTAACCTCCTGTCTAGGTTACCGTGTCATTGTGCAAGGCAGGTGTCTTCAGGGTTCTATCTCGACCATTGCCACCAGAGCAAAATGCATTGGGAATGCGTGAATGAATGACGACCGTGCAGACCCGTTATAAAGCAGGCATGACATCCCACCATACGTGTAAAAGACTATTCTATATTATCATCCTCGGCCCCCGGAAAGCCATCAGACGCCACAGCCCTATTTACTTTTATTTTAAGAGAGGAAGAAAAATAAATTGCCCTTCGCGGTAAGCAGGATTCTATTTCCGGAACGGGAGATTTCATTTCAACTCCAATATACGAGCTTTAAAAAAAAGGAGAGAAGAGAATATCTACGAGGCTCGCCGGAGACAAATATATCTATAGGGTACGGCTGCAGGTTTTCTGCCAAATCTGGTTAACACGCGTTTGGTCGGTATGTGACTGGAAAGGACCATTTAAATGCAAATCGTTAGCGGTTGTTTTTCATCTTTTTTTTATATGAGGAAAATGCCCTTTTCCAGTGCGATTTCTGCTTTTATTTCACCCAAGAGACGAGACAAGGGAAGCGATTATATTTCCATCTGAAAGTCCTGCGAAACGCGTGGATTCAGAGATTAAAGGGGAAGTCCCAAGGAAATTAATATTCTTCTCCATAAACATAACAGCAGCGCCATATACACCAATGACACCCAGCACTGTATACAGTAATATAACCCCAAGCGCTGTATACAGTAATATAACCCCCAGCGCTGTATACAGTAATATAACCCCCCCAGTGCTGTATACAGTAATATAACCCCCAACACTGTATACAGTAATATAACCCCAACACTGTATACAGTAATATAACCCCCAGCGCTGTATACAGTAATATAACCCCCCAGCACTGTATACAGTAATATAACCCCCAGCGCTGTATACAGTAATATAACCCCCAGCGCTGTATACAGTAATATAACCCCCAGTGCTGTATACAGTAATATAACCCCCCCAGCGCTGTATACAGTAATATAACCCCCCAGCGCTGTATACAGTAATATAACCCCCTGCACTGTATACAGTAATAACCCCCAGCGCTGTATACAGTAATATAACCCCCCAGCGCTGTATACAGTAATATAACCCCCCCAGGGAGTATGATCAGGAGTCAGGGTCCGGTAGATTGGACTCAGATAACTGAGCTATTAAACCTATTGAAAACCAAACCGGAATGGGCATAGAACATACAGCTGGCGTACGAAGCTTTATGGAATGAATTTCAAGTTATAGCGAAAATGAAAAAATTGGCAAAAATATGATCTCCTTACCCTACTAATAATTACCCCGAGAATCTCCCTCCTACGTTGCTGTCATTGTACATATAAATTACATAGAGGCACCATAGGCTTAGCGGTCGATGATTGGATGAGCCTTTGGGAGAAAAACTAAAAAGCCGTAAATCTTCATTAAGAAAACATGAAGGAAACACAGAAATGGGCAAAAACGGATGAACAAAAAAATCCCCATTTTTACCAGAAAGATGCCCCTATGGGCTCCACAAATGATGCCTATAGGGCTCTCTACAGGGGTAACTATGCCGCGTATTTCAAGTGGCCACCATGTAAAATAGGTCATTGTCTTCTAAAGCCCAGATTAACTAAATGGCGCTACGCTACTTCATTTCCTCCACTTAATGACCACATCTGAATAAATGAAGAAATTATGCGGTATAAATTAGGGATTTGTCGAAAGCATTAAGGAAATGTTGCTTTACTGAGAGGGTGGTAGAGAAGTGGAACAGCCTCCCAGCAGAAGTGGCAGAGGCTTCCGAAATATATTACTATAAAGGCACAAATAATGACTTAACCCCTGCATTACCCACATCCCGTACCAAGCATATGCACAGAGCACAAGCCGTTTACCCCGGCGGAGTTGGAAGATCTCCCCGTCAGGCGGCTGAAAGCCCTAATAGGAATTCAGACAGTCGCTGGCAATCAAACCGTTATTTAAATGTTCGATGTTTGGAGCCGGGAGCCGCCGCTCTGATGATTTTAATGTAACATTTAATTAAATATCCATCGTAGCGATACTGAGAATCCGCCCGGCAGAGTGCGACTCCGAAAACACAAAACAGTAAGCAGCGCGTTCTGACGCCCCGCCGTAAATTGCCACCGATGGCCACTCTGGCTGCTCAAGAACCTCATCATCCTTCAATCCACTCCCAGAAATGGGGAACAGCAAAGCTTTATTCCGACCCTATTAAACATCCCACTGAAGGATAAATGGTAGATACGTGGAACAGCCTCCTAGCAGACGTGGTAGAGGGTAATACAGTGAGGGGATTAAACATGCATGGGATCGGCATACGGCTCCTGAATCTAAGACGAGACCAACGACTGATTAAGGTTTGAGTCTTTACAGCAGGAGAAACAGGCGACTAGACGGGGGCCGCGGGGGGCCGATCTGCCGGCAGATACTATGTTTCCTTGTTTTCATTGTAAACATTCCGGGGAGGCCGCAGCTATCCATTGACCCCAATGCCATTCAGGAAATGATTTCGCAGGATAAACGTTCAGCCGGATGGTCGATGGACTAAAGTTGAGAAGCCAAATGCAGCCAATAGAAGAAGGAATCTTCTTCCCTCCTGTTCTCCCATTGGACGGGGCCCCTCCTATTTTGTACATGCACTACCATAAATGGCAGGACCTGAATCTATTTGCTGTTGTAAACAAAATGGGAGGAGTTTTAGAATAGAAGCTTTTGGCAAACTAGATCAAGCCAATGGCTGGCAGGAACTCTGCCCTGCTTAACTTCTGTATTCACCTGAAGAAAAGACCTCTGAGGCCCTAAAAGCTTATGTAGCTCTACATCTTTCTGCCCCACTCTGCCCTCAGGGTCTGATTTATGTAACCCTTTCATGGACAGCCCCTGGCTCTGCTCCGTATCCTGACGATGGCATCCAAGCTTCCTATATACCCGTCCCCGACGTTGGCACGTGTTATATGGCCATGAAAGTGGATGAGAGGATCATGAAGCCGTCCCTGTTTCCTCCCCATCTGATTTTGTTCTTGCGCAAGAACTTTCTTTAGGAGCTGAGTCGGCTCGGTTCGTATCCTCGATCCAGGACCCAGTGTTTAGTTTGTCCTCGGCTTCTGCCACCTCCAAAGCCAACCATAACACCCAAAATGCCGAATGAAGGGGCTCCAGCTGTATCTCATGGAAATATTAAGTACAAAGTAAAAATAAGGTCAAACGAAGCAATTTTTGTTGCACCTCGAAAACTTCACACTTCTCCTTTTTAGCGCTGCGATGTCTCCCCCTTCTGTACAACCGGAGGTACTGCAACGCACAATGTTGCTTTTGAACAGAAACATTCGGCCTCCCGTCTAGTCGTCCGTTTCTCCTGCTGTAAAAACTCAAACCTTATTCAGTCCTTGGTCTCGTCCCATTGGATATATGCTGCCATGTTTAGGGTTGCCATGGGATCCATGCTGCCATGTATAGGGTTGTCATGGGATACACGCTGCAATGTATATGGTTGCCATGGCAGCCATGCTGCCCTGTTTAGGGTTGCATGGGATCCATGCTGCCATGTATAGGGTTGCCATGGGATCCATGCTGCCATGTATAGGGTTGCCATGGGGTCTATGCTGCCATGTATAGAGTTGCCATGGGGTCTATGCTGCCATGTATAGGGCTGCCATGGGGTCTATGCTGCCATGTATAGGGCTGCCATGGGATCTATGCTGCCATGCATAGGGTTGCCATGGGATACATGCTGCAATATATAGGGTTGCCATGGGATACATGCTGACAAATGACGCTCTATAGCCAAGACAGGTCACCTCCATCATTGTTCAAAGCAAAAGGCCTAGAGCTCTTACCCTGTAAGCTCCTCTGGCTGGGACTCATCAGAGTTGTAGTTCATCAACATATAAAAAATGTGCCCACTATGTAGGAGGTGAGAGTAGGATCTCACCCTATTGAGAGTGTGCCTTGACGTGGCGGGTGAGCTTAATTATGCTTTGGCCAATTCATATAACCAAAACCTCTCATTTATATTATGTTTATATATTTGTTGCCAACTTTATTAGGGTGAGAAGCGCAGACAGTATTTTGTTTTTTGTATACATTGTACAGCCAACACACTGTATTTGCAGCATGCTCACACTGTTTGGTAGGCCTTATATTATACATTTGTATTATTTGAGCCTGAGACTAGCTTAGCGCACCGACATTTTTTCTTTTCCCTGTTCATCAACATATAAATATCTGCCCCCGATTCAAAACTAGACCCAAATTTACCCTCCCCCCAGTAAATGTGTAGATGATGCTCATTTAGTCTGTAGATTGTTAGCTCTTGTGCATCTTCCTTTGGGCCAGAAAACTGCAGATAACAGAATGTCTGTGAATAATTGAAAATAATGAATAATAAATCACGGAGTTCTCTGGAGTTAAGGCGGCTTTTTGGGGGTTTTGCAGAGGAAAAGCATGACTTTCATTACACTGCAAACTTTAATCCACCCCCCCCCCCATCCTTCCTCCCCGGCGCCCCCCCCAACACTCCAATCACTGATGAAATGTACAAACAAACTATCCAAAGGGATTATTTGATGAGATTATGTTAATGCTAAAACCCACACAGACGTGCAATTATTTCCCAGCACCGACACCGAGATCTTTTGGCAGCAAAATTCCCTCACTGTGTTTGCCTCTACCACTTCTGCCGGTAGGCTGTTCCATCGCAGCTCTTAACATTTAACTAAATTAACTCATTAACATTCCCTATAACTTGTATATTTTATTGATTATTATTATTATTATTTTAGTTGGTGTTATCTAATCAGTTACTTGCCTGAAAGTTCTCTCTCTTCTCCTCCCCCCTCCCTCATAAAGGCTGCCTGAACCAATCAGCAACAATCAGCCACTTAGAGGGGAGGGGATAATCATGCAGATCCCAAAAACAGGAAGATAAAGTGGCTCCTCCCATGGTGCATTTCAACTGGCCAGAGAAGGACGATTTTATTTTAGGGGGTGTGGTTAGAGGTGTGGCCGTAGGCGGGGCTGTACCCAGACTTTTTGTGTTACTTTGTGCGCTTTTGCGGGGTATTTGTGTAACTGAGGGGGGGCATTTAGAAGAATAATGGGGTTTATTTACCCCGTTTAATTTTTAAAGTTGTTTCCTGCTGTTTCTATACACATTATTGGGGCTTTTAGGGCTGTAGAACCCTGCGATACCCTCATACCCAGCAAACATTCTGACCTCCTAGAAAAGAGGGGCATCAGGGGAGGAGAGAGGGACATCAGGGGAGGAGAGAGGGGCATCAGGGGTTTGGGGCCCATAGAGGGACTGGTCCTTCTTAACCTGGACACATGGAAAACCTATAACATTTCTATCTTTTGTGTTTTCTTTTTCTGTATTTTCTTTTTTCTCTCCTTTTTTTTTTGTTTTTGGGGAGCAGTCATTAACCCTTTCACTGCGTTCCCTTTTGACGCCGCGGTTATTAAACATTGAGGATTCTTTGGTTCCTTTGACGGCCTCGGCGATTGTTTCTGCCGTCACCCCCCTCCTTCCCTCCCTCCCTCCCCAGCTCCTTATTTCCCCCGGCGCTCATCCGCTGGCAGTTTTCAGTCTGGCGAAATGATGAGGTGAGAGCCTCTCTCCCCGCGCCGTCAGAATTTCTCTCCACTGTGTGTCTCCCCCCGACGCTCGCAGCGCCGCGGCTCAGTCACGCCGATACAGTAACATCGCTGTTTGTGTCTGGCAGGAGTGAAATAATATTCATTGCGGTTTGCCCCCCCTTGGGGCTTTTCCTCTGAGACGGTGATGCCCAGGAAAGAGTTTTGCTTCTGCATTATTTATGGGCCATTTTAGGAGCCGTAAGATTTAGAGCCGTTGCGGGCTGCAGATGTAATAGTTATTCGGTGTTGTGAAGATTTAAAGCGCTCCACCACCTAAACTGCGTTCACGTCGGAACGAAAAGGATAGAAAAGCATCGGCATATTGTAGCTACATCGGGTCTTTTGGGGGGCCCCCGGTCTTTCTGCTTAACCTTTTGGGGGAATGGAATTCTGTGCCATACATATCTCTTCCCTGCTGCTACATGAGCTCATGTGATGATGAAAGTATGGGGTGTGACATCATGACTGTACAGAACAAGGAAGGTAGAAACAGAGAAACATAGAAGCTGCCGGCAGATCGGCCCCATTCGGCCCCGTCTAGTCGCCCGTTTCTCCTGCTGTAAAGACTCAAAGCTTAATCAGTCGTTGGTCTCGTCTTAGATTCAGGAGCCGTATGTCTATCCCGCGCATGTTTAATACCCTCACTGTATTACCCTCTACCACTTCTGCTGGGAGGCTGTCCCCCAAAAATATCTCCAGCTGATATCATGAAATAAGGCAGCCTTTAAAAACCTTGCCTTAAAAATCTTGAAAATGCTAGCACTTAAAATAATAAAATATAATAATAATAATAATAATAATAATAATAAAATATAATGATAATAATAATAATAAAATATAATAATAATAATAATAATAATGTGGCAACGTGCCTGTTACTTGTATCGGTTCTGCACGTTCGTTGTTTTGGAAGAATTAGCTCAATCGTAACATCTTAGAAAATAACAATTCTGAACGGTGGAGTGTTTGGGTTTATTAAGCTTTTTTTTGTGTGAATCCAAAGAGCGGATAAATGCACAGCGGAATTCTAACTAACCAGAAATCTATGCTGGGGTCAGGGGGCGGCTGTTAGCCGAGGACCAGGAAGGAACCTTGGGAGATATTCTTGCAGCTGGCAGACACATAATTATTTAACACTTGAACCCGGCAGAAGAGGACGGTTCAGGCTCTGCCGATTAATACAATTGCATCATTTTACAGCAAAAACTTTGTATAATCTGTTGTAACAAAGTGCAGATGAGAAAAAAAGGTTAATATGTTTCAATTTTAAGAAAAAAAATTAGAAAAATATATTTGTGTCTAATTTTCTCCCTCCCACAGTTGCCTCGACTGAAAACAGGAAGTGTACTTGAGTACACTTCCTGTGCATGCTTTATTGGGCAACCACTGAAAACAATGGCCACCGCGGCACAAGGGACCTGGATGAAACCTGTGTCACGAAGGAACCTGTGTGCACCAATAGGAATCAAGACTTCTCTTATGATGTCAAACGTCTAAATAATGTTCCATGCACGACATCGACGCGTGAATGTTTTACTCCAGAGAACGCACAGAGATCTGTAACGGATGGAGGATCCCGTCGCCTGGTGACCAGCGGCGTATATCTACACCCTACGGCTTATAACATTAATACCGCGAAATGCTTCGGGTCCCGCAGAGAAAAAAAAAACTAATTACAGAAGATAAAGTAATTATTTATTTTTCCATTTGGCTGAGAAGCCATCGATGCGGAAGTGAGCGGCTCAAACGCGTCAGGGTGAATCTCTTGAAGGTGCGCCCCATGCCACAATCATCTCCATCGCGTCCTATATTACGGCTTCGAAAAACTTCGAAATCCATCCAGGAGACAAAAAAGGACTAGAAACAAAAATTAGTAAAAAATAAATTAAAAAATTTTAGAAAAATTTTAAAAAAGAAGAAGAAAAATATTTGCTTCCATCATAGATTTTCAACTCACATTGTGTGAGAATTATGTTTACCCAACGCGTTTTGCACAGAAACAGAGAACCTGCCGGCAGATCGGCCCCCGTCTAGTCTCCCCGTTTCTCCTGCTGTAACGACTCAAACCTTAATCAGTCGTTGGTCTCGTCTTAGATTCAGGAGCCGTATGTCTACGCCATGCATGTGTAATCCCCTCGCTGTATTACCCTCTACCACCTCTGCTGGGAGGCTGTTCCGTTTTTCTGTCACCCCTTCTGTAAACTTACGTTGCCATCTTTCGAAAGATTCCAAATATAGCCAACATTCCAAATTAGAACTTTGAACTTGTTCCTTCTTCTTACTCTTTTCCAGCAGCTCTCCAAAATAAAGCGAATCCTATTAACCAGCAGAATGATGTTTCAGAGGAAAATATCTCGTCAAAAAAAAATAGCATTTCCCCGACGGAACCTGCTCGGAGCAGATATAACTCCATTACTCGATAAAATCAGTAATTGGCTAAATATGTCAAAAGGAAGTCCGGGGCAGACTGGGATCACTGGGGCGAAAAAACCTTTGCTTTCCGCGCAGGCAATTTCAGAGCGGAGGTTATTTTCCTGCTAACTCGGCGGGGTATTTAGCGGGTGAACCGGCATGATTCCGCCCCGAGGCCAAACGCGAGGATTTCATCTTTATTGGGCTGGGGGGGGGGGGGGGGAACACATTCCCAGTAAGGGAGCTAGCGAAGGGTTAAACCAATCCACCGATGCTGCGTCCAATGCCTCTTATAAATTTTTTTTTAAGGCAAAAGCTAGAGAAAATATGATTAATAGGTTATTTATAGGCGATGGAATCCGGCTCCCAGCTGAAGTTATTCTCATCGATAGGTTCGTATCGTCTGCGGCTTTGAGAAAGTCTGCGGGTTATTTAGCGAAAATATGTTTTTTTTAATGGATTTTTTGTTTTCCTTAAAATCGTCGGGTATAATATATACAGAACTAGGGAGACTTTTCAATTCAAAGGATCTGTGAGCGCATCCCTTAACCCCTTAAGGACAATGGGCGGTCCCTAAACCCATTGAAAACAATGCATTTTGAGCCCGTACATGTACAGGCTTTGTCATTAAGGGGTTAAACTAAAATGTCAGCAGAACTGCCGGCAACGCAGGGTAAAAACGGAGCGTTTAAGCCTCTGGCGGAAGAAAAAGCACATTATATAAAGAAAACGCAGGCATCCCTGCCGCATAAGAGAATCGCCTTCTTTGTATTATATGTGAGGGAATTGCGCCCCCCGATGGCCATCAGGAGAATTGCACATGTAAGTTACTCAGATTTCCAAAAAGTCTTTTTATTATTGTTATTATTTATTGATTGATATAGCGCCTTCATGTTTGGCGGCGTTGTGTAAACAAGGCATAGCAAGAAATACATCACAAGTACAACTTGGAGGGGGTTGAGGAGGGCCCTGCTCAAAGAGCTTACAATCTAGAAGTAATTGTGCTGGTGATTCTTCACTATAGTGTGTAACTATACATTTCTAATATTAGCAATAGTTCTAACCAAATAGAAAAAACAATTCATAATAAGAATAAGAATAATAAGAATAATAAATAGATCTACTGCTTTTTTCCATCACTCAATAGTATTAAATGTTTTTTTCCGCTGCAATGGCAACAAAGGCAATATTGTCAATATCCTATCCTAGTGGGAGCAGGTCAGAGATTGATTCCCCCATAAAATTCTCAAGTGATCTTTTTACAATGTAAAAAATCTGCATTACTTTTCACTTAACCCGACCTTTTTAATAACCAGAGGTGAATTAATTGTTTTTATAAAGTATTTTATTCAAATAAGTTTCTTTTTTTTAAATACGGACAATGAAAATCAGGGAAATGTTCTTAAAAAATGGGGATAAAATAAAAGGTCTTTTTTCCCCCATATTTTCCGTGCCGCCGGCATTTTTCGATTATTTAATATCCTTGTCCTCCCAGAATCCTTATTCCCTACTTTTCTAAGCCGCTGTCTCTACGAACCCAGAACGGGAGATATTCGAGTAACGCGCTTAGTCGCCTTCTTCCTAAACGAGTGATAACGATACGCAGCGATCGTAGAGTATCTGCTTCATTTAATAGCCGGCACGGCTGGGGGGGGCTGATATTTTCTGCCTACATGCGCAGGACTGTCGCGTAAATAATCCCATATCAAGGTTTGGCTTCCTTTCTCGAATAAGACGCTTTCATTCCATTATTTTTCTAAATAAAAAGGATTTTGTATTTATTTTTTACCTTTCTGACATTTCCAATTTTGCTGGCGCCGCAGAAATGTAGAAAAAGTGCTCAAATTTGCTGATTTTAGGTATTTTTATGATTATTTTATCTCCTGGTTGTTACATAATAATACATTTTTTTTCCCAAAGCCCTGTGCATGCGCTATCAATACGCAACTCCTGCATTTGTATACAATACGGGGGGGGGAATAATTTTCTTGGGGTTGTGAAATAGGTGCGTTTAAGTGTTGAGTTTTTGTTGCCAAGGTAAGCAAGTATTTTATTGCCACCCATGGCTTTTTCCTGCCCCTCTCGGCAACGGTGGGGGGGGCATTTTGGCGGCCGAGCACAATGTCACCGAGTTCACAGAGGTCCACATTACTTGGCCAGGGGGCCGCCGGCTTCTATACCATAATCTAAGCCGATCGCGGCTCATTTTCTTGGAATAAATATTATATAAAGGGATTTTGCTCTCTTTTAATGAGCTTTTGCATTTCTTGGCAAAGTTCCACCGGTTTTATGGAGTCGCATTGCGTCCGCGACAGTAACGGCGTATCCAGCGGCATTTTATACGGGACGATATTTATTATGAGAAATTACATATTTATACAATGAAGCCGTGACTATCCGTCCCCATCGGTTACCACGACGCAGCAAGACAAAGCCCTGTTAGGTTCCCATAGGTTGAGAATTCTACGGAACTTCACAAAAGTCTTTAAAACTGCCGAAATGCATAGAAACAATCAATGGTTTAAGACTTAACCCCTTCAGGACCAAGGGTTTTTAGTACCAATACCGGAAGTTTTTTGGCCATTTGTGGGTTAAATTAAAATTCCCCTTTTTCCGTGTTTGATGAACCCCCACAAATTATACATCCTCTTTTTTTTTTCCAGAAAAAGTAGGCCTTTCATTTGAAATCATAAAAATACAGTAATAATTGTGAGTGCTAGTGTGTAAAAAAAAAAAAAAAAAAAAAAGGACTATAATATATTAATTTGCAATTTTCTTAGAGATTATTTTAAGCAGTAGATGCCCTCGATGAACAAAGACCCAATTTATGATACCCAACATACATATACGTTTAATGCTCTAGAGGGCCACATCCATCCCTTACATAGAACCCTATGGGGTAGTCATTTTAATGCTTCCGGTTTAAGGGGTTTGGGGGTAAAGAACGGGAGTTATTCTTTTTTGCACTATTATCAGTACAATAGGGTACATCTTATGTATACCGCTGATGTCATAATTATTTATTTATTTATTTATTTCTTGTTTTTATTTATATTTTGTTAAAAAAACAAAAACATTTTTTTTTACATACGTTGAGTCTCTTGCATGAGCACAGGTGGAGCAGTCAAAGCCCCCCCTAACCATTGATTGATTGTCGAAAATTTACTCAGAATGGGGTTTTAAGGACCTTGGAAAGGTTACATCGCAAATAACGATTGTCTGCTTAATGGATACTTTGTTGCAGGAGATGGAGATGGGCCGAATCCAAAGTTTCTACGAGAAAAATGGAATTCATTTCCTAATCCTTCTCCTGCGTTGTCCCACCCGGCCCGCAGGCTCCCGGGAAGAGCGCCCGTAACGCGCTTTTGGGCAAGAACGTCGATCTTTGAGCGTTTCCAAAGTCTCTGCCGAGGAGACCTTTGACCGAAGCCATCTCCATAACGGTGACTTTGCCTGGAGGAAGCAGAACTCGCTCTTCCTTCCACGGGAGCCTCCAGAACATCTGGATCATGAGCGGTGAGGACCGTCCAGATGTCCGGAGCAGATGCCATCTACGGGGGGACCAGGAGAGATTAAAGCTTTACATGTAGCAAAAGAAAGCTTATGTACCTACAAGCACACGATGTCCAACCAACCAGCGTTATGTTCACGTATCCTATACATCGTGTGCGGGTTACGGATACATTTTACTTTACATCACATTAAAAACACCGGCTCAGGCGCGCCCCGAATAACGTCGCCTTTAAACGTTGCCGAATTTTGCTCATTTGCATCTTGGGGAAAGTGGGTTTGGATGTGCGGGGGGGGGGATTAATCAAGATACGCTCGTGTGTCAGAAAACCACGGAAGAAATAGAGCTTCTATCCATCAAAGTGAATTGTGTGTATGGAAGGGTCTTCAGCGCCCAGCGTCAGTCCTTAAGACCCCACACTGAGTAGGTTTTCAGCCATCCATCAATGGTTGGGGGGGCTTTGACAGCTCCACCTGTGCTCATACCTGCACCGTTGGGGGTTCTGGATTCAGAGTTTACGCTTTTTTTATATATTTAATTCAATTTAATGTTAAATCTTAGAGTATTGGGTGAAATCGGTTTGGCACGGAATGCAGTAAAAAGTCAAGAAAACCTTCTACAGGACAACAAAACCTTATTGTTCCGACCCAAAATATGTCTAATGGAGTTCCACCTGCCCAGCTGAAGTTAACATCTTACAAATTAAATCCATCGTTAAAAAACCTCGTTCCTCGTACTGCTTGATGCCCGAGCAACCTCCAGAAATAATTATTTTTTTGACGGGAATACTTAATTGTCATGTGACTCAAGAGCAGGCACTGATTGGTTGTTGCCGTAGAAACTGAAAAAAAATCTTAAATGTTATAATAATGAAAATAATTAAAATGATTTAAATTGTGATTAAAATTGCAGAGTAAGCTAATAATGTTCTTTTTCAATGGAACAGAAGTTTTTAAATTAAACATGTAATGCAACCGATGACTTTTTTGGACATTTTGTGAATTTGTTCTAGTTTCTTAAAATGATCACATGTAGCAAAAATATCATTTTTTTTTAAAATATCACATCACCTAGGTAGGAATGTAATTTGCATATAAATTAGAGTCAGCTTGGTAGGGGGCATAACCTGAAAACTTTCGTAAATGTGAAAACCATAAATTGTTGGTGATGTTCGCTTATGATGTCACCACAATCATTTTTTGCTTGATTATTACAGAAGATGTTCTTAAATTACTCTATCTGGAGCTCGGGGGTCTCTAGAATGATGATAAAGGAACAATCGCTACAACTGCTAGGACATCCGGATGATATTTATATTAAAGTTCTAGAATAGGAAATTCCCAAATTTGTCATTTTATGTGAAATTCTAGATTTAAACTTGAGTTTGTAGTCTGGAAAGTTTTGTTTTGTAGAAACTTTACTTCTACAATTGTTCTAGATTAAATACATTCTTGATTTCTCTGTCATTTGTCCTGGATTTTACTGCTTCAAATAAAAGTAAAAATATTGCTTTTCGATGCTTCGATGAACGTCTTTGGTCTTTGGAACTATTTCTGTTCCGGATCTATAGGATTATTGTCTTTTTTTCTAGATTCAATGTACATATCTAGAACGTATTTTTTTTGTATTGAATATCCCAGGCTGAGGAAACATTTATAATGACATAGAAGGTTGTAGAGATGAGAAACAATTACTGGAACTAGCGGAGATCACCATGTGTCGATTCATTCCTGGGTTTCATGACATCCCAAAAGTTCATTGGCTTCAAAGGAATCTTGAAAAATGCCCCCACGGGAGTCGCCAGGATCCTCCTGGTGGAACTATTGTCATGAAATTGGGTGGAAACATGTAAAAAAGTGCTACTTTCTGCCAGTTTCCAAAGACGGGCAAAACTTTTAAGAAGATTCACCTTGAGCTACCTAGAACTCATTGTGATCTGGAGCCGTAAGTAATGGCAGCAGGTTCTCACCAAAGGAAAGACTGAATTGACCCTTTAAAGTCACGGAGAAATCAAATCACCCCTAAGATGAAAGTACTTGCCTCTTTGACTAGATCCAATACTCCATTCCTTGGAATGTTCTAAATGAGTTGATTCTTGACCTTTGAACCCTTGGAACACCTAGAACCTAATTATCAAGACTCAAAGATATGTTCACTAAAGTGCACTCTATTAAAGTAGGGATTTTACTGTCATTTTATTAAGAAAACGGTTATTATGGATTCGTCAGATCGGTGTTAAAGATATAGGGGTCACCTCCAGATTGTCACCCTAAAACACTGTGCTGCTCTTAATCTTTGAATGCTCAGAACCAAACCTGTTCTAGATTCTTAGAAAAGTATGTGATGTTTCTCAGCTGTCTCTGGTTGTCGTCCCTCAATTGCTTTTTTTTCCAAGAACACAACAGCAGAGAAGGTTCCGATGGAATTTGCACCATAAGCTTATTTAACGCCCCCCACCCCCGGGGGGGGGGGGAGCAAGGGTATGTATTTGGGACATTCACTTTATCTGGGTTCTTTACAAAGTGCCCAGTCAGCACGATGCGTCCAGATGTCAGAAATTCCCGGCTTGTCGCTATTTTATTGCTTAGTAGGAATTCTCTGCAATCACCTCCGGAAACATATTTCTAAATCAAAGAAGCTTTGATGTTTCGATCTCCCACCGGTCCCCCTCGACTGGGGGGATTTTTATTTCCTCCGTGTGAACTGCTTTTTTTTGTTGCTCGATGGAGAATGACATCTTGTAATTTACTGAGAGGGTGGTAGATAAGTGGAACAGCCTCCCAGCAGAAGTGGTAGAGGCTAATGCGGCGAGGGACTTTAAACATGCACGGTATGGGCGTAGGGCTCCGGAATCTAAGATGAGACCGAGGACTTGTTAACTACCATAGAAACATTTCCTTTTCTATGGCAGCATCATATCAGCTTCTGTGTCACATGACAATTAAGAATTCCCTGGAAAATGATGAAAAAAACTTTTACACCACAAACAATCATGGATGAAGAATTGTGTTTCTAAAGCCGCAAGTGTTAAATTCAGCAGCATAGATGGAACGGCAGCTTTAACACAGATCAGGCACCCAAAGCTAGTAATTAGATTTCAGTTTTATCTGGAAACTTGTATGGAAATAGGTGAAAACGCCTTAAAATCACCGCTTCTCTGCGTGATGCGTTATCAATAATAATGATAATAATAATAATAATAATAATAATAATAATAATAATTTCCTAACATTCTTATACTGCCCTCTGCTGGTGAGAGTTTGTAATTACCGTTCAATTCTATGAACACAAAATCTGCAACATCCAGAGAATACAATAAAATGTATCAGTAACAGCGATTAGCGCATGCAGTATGAGAGCCCCATACGATACGAGTGTGCGATCACCCCCGGGAACTCTCTAAACGAGCGGACCCTGAGACTCTTGAAATATTAACCCTTTAATAGCCCACCGTGAAGATTCTATGTAGCGACTCGCCAAACGCGTTGCCCAAACGGCTCAAATACCGACCCGCGTGGAAACCTTGACTTGTCTTTATTTAAACATACACTTAATTTAGTCACCTGCATTCAAGCAGGGATATCAGCCATAACATATTACAGCAAACGCACCAATTGGGAGTCTTTATAAATGATCACAGCGGTGGTCTAGGCCTTGTTGTGTCGGCCCCCCCGGTCTGAAAGGTAATAAGCGATGGTAGAATGATTGTAGAGGCTGCAGATAAAACCAGAGGCTGCCCGGGGAGTAAAGGTCAGACTTTTTCACTTCTTCTGCTCAGTAATAATCTGCTTTGCTATTTTACGCCGTAGGAGGGGGCAGCAGCGGTGGCTTTTATTATATCAGCGGGAGAATGATTTCGTTTTCAGGCTTAGACGCGTTCCAAGACGCAGAGCTTGTGCCGTTAACCTTGAAATAGCAATTTTTGTTTTAAAAAAAAAAATAATAATTCTTGAAAAAAATTTAATTCTGGAGCAAAGGTTTTAAAAAGTTGCTCAAAAACCATGGAAACCGGTGGAATGTTTTAGTTGATGTTTCTACTCTTAGAACCTCGCCCCAGACCTGCTCCTTTTAGATAATTCCGGTTGTCTTCTGGAGATGTCATTAGGGATTCTTTGTGTCATCAGTTGGACCCCTGACTATGACATCATACCCACTTCTGGTAGCCCAACCAAGGAACGAGGACATTGCCACCTTACAGCTCAAGCGTGGCCTTCACCTTCCGGCGTCTGGAGCGACTTGCCCCATGGAAGTCATGGCCCCCGTTTAATAAATTAGCCCCTTTTCTTTGGAAAACGTTTGTCCTTCGCTCCTCGTTTCATAGGAAGTGAAATGTTACTAAACCAGGGTCAGACGAGACGGAGGTCGTTGCCTTGTCCCGAGGATGATGGGAAACACTCGCTGAGTCTGAGAAACATCGCATGGAAGGAAAAAACACGAACATTCTCAGAAAACAGCGAGGGTGGAGGGAGCGCAGAGATATGGAAGGAATTTCCTGAGCTTCCAAAACTGCGATCGCCTTTCAAGCCTCCAAATATTATTCATCTAATTAAAGCCGGTAATTAATAAATATGATGTCAGATAACATCCAATAAAAGCCAGGAACAGGTCCTGGCTGAAGAGAGATCACAGCCTTCAGGTCATAGACACATAGAATCTGCCAGCAGATCGGCCCCATCCGGCCCCCATCTAGTCGCCCGTTTCCCCTGCTGTAAAGACTCAAACCTTAATCAGTCGTTGGTCTCGTCTTAGATTCAGGAGCCGTATGTCTATCCCATGCATGTTTAATCTCCTCACTGTATTACCCTCTACCTCCTCTGCTGGGAGGCTGTTCCACTTATCTACCACCCCTTCAGTAAAGTAAATATTTCTAACATCACATAAAGAAACCTGTCTTGGGTTGTATTCTAACGTAACTTCCATCCCCAGAGCTCAGCTCTCCACGTGATGAACTAGGGATGCGCCTATAGCTCGATTTCTTAGGAAAGCCGTGGTTGGGTAAGGGGGGGAATAGTAACAATTTCCTTTTCTTCTTCACTGTAGCCATTTTCCTGAATGCCTCCTGTTTTCTGCCATTGGTACCAATTGGCCCATCTACAAAAAATAATGCCTAGGGGCCCCTGCAATGTAAATCTAGCCCTGAACATTCTAAAATAGATAATTCTGTTCCCAACTCTGGAGTCTTATTGAAGGTTCCACGGATATGATAACCATCTATTCAGTAATTTCTTGCAAAAATAATAGTAATACTAATAATTAATAATAATAATTATTATTATTAGTATTATTATATAATCGTTGATTATTTATTATTATTATTAGTCTATCATTATTTTTTAGTATTTATTATTATTATTTACTATTATTTATTTATTATTATTATAGGATTTATGGTTTATTGGATTGAAATAGCGGTGCGAGGCTGAAAGGTATTTATGGGGGGGGGTTTATATGATTTTATATATGGTTTTATATTTTTTACATATTAAATTTTCTTCTGTTACATTTTATCGATGACCAAGACGCATCCCTTTTTTGGCTTCTAAGTATTTGTTAGGACTTCTACATTAAAAGATTTTTTCAGCCCTAGATAAAAAAAAAAACATTTATTTCCAAAAATCTTTTTTTTACATTTTTTACATTTTTTTATATATATATATAGCTTTTCCCCTTTTTATACAGAGCGGTGAGTGGAACGGGACGCTGTTTGGGATTTTTTTTTTTTTACGCAGAGACCTCACGTGCTTCGTTCCTGACTATTTCCAGATGTGTGCGGGGGGGGGTAAAAAAAAAACCTCTTCTTAAAATCCTAAAAGTCGACCCAACAGCAGCTTAGATCCGAGCAGCAGACTACTGTGCGGCCGCCGCGCAGGAGAACAGGTTACTGGAAGCGAGGAAGAACGCGTCGTCCCCATCCAACAGACCCGTCCAACGAGCCAGCGAGTCATGTATGTACTAACGTGTCTCCTACTGCTGCTTTATAACTACGTGGAGGCCAATTTCACCAGCAAGTGGCAGAGAAGTAAGTCAAGACTGAAAATATATCTTTTTTCTTTTTATCGTGTTCTTTTTTTTTCTTCTTTGGGTGGCTGGCTAAGCTTGTTTAGAGTTAGAGTTCTAATGCGGCTGGAGGTCCTCTTCTTTATTTTTTTTGCAAGTGCCAGAGGGTATCTACTGAGAGGCTCAGCCCCCTGGCACTCAATGGGTTAAATGTTCTATTTTATTTATTTTTATTTTTTTAGGAAGAAAAAGCAATTGTGTGTTTATTATTTTTTGTTATATTGTTTGTTTTATGGAAATTCTTTCATACAAAAAAAAAAGGAAAGTGAAAAGGGAGAGTGCCCTGGACCCTAAGAGTTCTAAGTCTACAAAAAACGTACTTTAACTTTACTGATGGGGTGGTAGATAAGTGGAACAGCCTCCCAGCAGAAGTGGTAGATGTTAACATAGTGAGGGAATTTAAACACGCATGGGTTAGGCGTATGGCTCTAGAGACAAGGGGTCTCTGTTTTTATGACATCACACCCTAGGGTGTCTGTCTGTCCACATCTAAGGAATCTTTCCACGTTGCACTTACTTGTCAGACTAAATACGATCCGCCGGCTGCCCTGATCTTATCGGGAGGAATTTAAATAGAAATACAGACTTCAGGGGGACAGCAAAGGCATTGTGGGTAAGAGCCCCATCTAATACCCCCAACGTCCTCCTCTGATTCCCCCCAGACAAGAAAGTCTTTAATCATTTTCTATGTGAGCGCACAGCACAGATAACATCTACGTCTGTGTTTTATTATTATTATTATAATTTATTGTTTTATATGGCGACATCATATTCCGTAGCGCTGTGCAGTGGGAAGACAGCACATAACAGGTAGTATATAACATGACAATTAGATTGAAACAGCAGGTGAGGCGGCCCCTTATATTATATTATATTAGATATGTTTTTTTATATTATATATGTTATATTATATATTATATTATATTGTATATGTTATATTATATATGTTATGTTATATATGTTATATTATATTATATATGTTATATTATGTTATATATGTTATATTATGTTATATATGTTATATTATATATATTATATAGATTGTGTTATGCTATTCGTTTTATGCACCTGTTCCCTCTCTGCTAAATGTTTCTGTAAAGAGGTCGATCGTTCATCCGGATCACATAAGGAACGTCTGTCACTTTAAGTAGATCTTATATTTTACAATTCGGAACACTGAAGCCATACCTGCCAACAGTCCCGAATGTGCTGGACAGTCTCGTTTTTTGGGTCCTGTAAATTTGGGACTGTCCTGCCATTAAAAATACTGCCTACGCGCGGTGCATTACATTACACAGACAGCATCACGTTCAAGTCTGAGACTGTCACCGGTAAATGAGACACCTGGGGAGTGAAGGGGTGGAGCCTAAAGTAGATGGAGTCCTACAGTGTCACAGAACCCCACCCACTTTATGTCTCAGGATACCTGGAGCAAAAGTTGGCATGTATATAAGGCATATCTCCCAACAGTCCTGTTTTTGCAGAGCAATCCCAGTTTACCTCTCTGCCCTGGGGTAGCTGTTCTGTTTCCCGCAGCCTCCGCTGCCACTCTTGCATGGTCTGCTTGCAATACTAAGATGTATGAGGGTTATCGATCGGCTTTAAATACACCAATGCATACCTTCCAAGTGTCCCGGTTTTAGCAGGACAGTCCTGATTTTCCTCCATTGCAGCAACCATAAGATCACCTTAAAAACCCAGCTTAATTAGGTAAGGTGAGTGAGTGGCCACACCCCACCCACACCTGGCACATACTCCACCCCTTTATACCTTAAGCCACACCCCTTACACTGAGTACGGGGAGTATGTCGGTGTCGGGGGGGTCACAGCTCTAGGGGTCACAGTTCCGGATTTGTGAGGAATGCTGCGTGAACCGGAACCAACTGAGCTCTCTATCATCCGACGCCAGAGGCCTGCGGCACATCGGGCCCCTCCCTGGGCTTAGTGTAAACTCATTCAATCATACTTAAGTACGCCATTGCCCTGTAGGTCCGCATTAACTGTCTGACTACCGTTATTCAGACTCCATGAGGGTGGGGGCCAGTCCTGCCGAAGTGCTTTTTTAATAAAAAACTTTTTGTACAGTATTTTTTGGTTTTGAAGATTTTCACAAATTTCTGGAATCTTAAAAAGTAGCTCAGCTGGCGTTTAGTTGGTGGGGGGGTGGCGGGGGGTGGAATATATATCTGATCTTAAGAATACTTCTGTCTGGAAACGTTCCAATTAAATGTTCCGCTCTCTGCGCTTTAAACGGCCAAACAAAACAAATGAGTTCATCGCTGAGATTCCGTGTCACGAAGAATAAGACTCCTTCAGTGTGCACTCGTTAGACTGCGCTAGAGGGTGATTGGAACTGGCATCGCCGCTCAGCCCGTCATGTCGGGGAAAGGGTGGGATCCTGAGTAATAGTAAAAGGTTTCTCTAAGGAAATGCCGCGGAGAACTACAAATATTGGAGGAGGTTTCAGTTTTCCATCATTTAAACCCCCTTGTGCCAAAATGTTTTGGAAAATAGTTTTTAGACCGGTCGATTAAACGTCCAGATTCCGTTTATCTGAAGAAATGTACAAATCATTTAAATAATAATAATACTAATAATAATAATGTATCATTTGTATAGCGTAATAGATCAGATAGTATATACAGTGGAGTATCGGACCACTTTTTCCTGTCTCCTCGTGCCGCTATGGCTATGTATAAGTGTGAGCATGAATGTCTATGTATAAGTGTATGTGAGAATGAATGTCTATGTATAAGTGTATATGAGCATGAATGTCTATGTATAAGGGTATGTGAGCATGAATGTCTATGTACATGAACATAGATGTCTATGTATAAGTGTATGTGAGCATGGAGGTCAGGGCCAGCCGAAGACTTAACGCCGCCTGGGGCGAAGTTTAAAATGCCGCCCCCCGCCGACGCCGGGGGGGGGGCGGCGTCACTATCTACACCCCCCCCCCACCGGTACTTACCCTTAAACAGTCCTGCGGCGAGTCTCCCTGTGCTGCCACGGTGCCGGCTTGTAATGCTGAGCGCCGGAAATTCACGTCACTTCCGGCGCTCTGCATTACAAGCCGGCACAGAGACCGAACAGGGAATCTCGCCGCAGAGGAGAGAGAGAGGGGCGCCGAGCGGGTAAGCGAAAACCACTCGGTGCCCCTCTCTCTCTCCTCCGCTTCAAAAAAAACCAAAAAAAACCCGCTTGGGGCGGCAAAGTGCCGCCCCTTCTGAAGTGCCGCCTGGGGCAATTGCCCCAGTCGGCTCCATTGTAGGGCCGGCCCTGATGGAGGTCTATGTAAAAGTGTATGTGAGCATGAATGTCTATGTTTAAGTGTATGTGAGCATGAATGTCTATGTATAAGTGTATGTGAGCATGGATGTCAATGATTAGGTTAATCATGCAAACACTTTTACTTTTCTCTAAAAGCAACAACACAAGTTTAAACTTAGGGACCCCCTTTTTTTAATCTAAATTCTCGCATTTTTAGTTACAGACACACATGGTGTTAAACTGATATAGGTGTCGATGATTGTATTTTATGTAGGGTTGTAAAGTGGGGATCAAAGCCGCCTGTAAGACAAGAATTCTAGAAATTGTATCTAAAGAAAATCCTTCTTGTTCTGAAAAAAATATATAACTTGTGTGTTAAAACAGCTGTGGTCATGAAGGGTACAAAAAGTAAAAAAAACAGCCTGGCCCTTACAAAGTTTATGTATAAGTGTATGTGAACATGGATGTCTATGTATAAGTGTATGTGAGCATGAATGTCTATGTATAAGTGTATGTGAGAATGAATGAATGTCTATGTATAAGTGTAAGTGAGCATGGATGTCTATGTATAAGTGTATGTGAGCATGGAGGTCTATGTATAAGTGTAAGTGAGCATGAATGTCTATGTATAAGTGTATGTGAGAATGAATGTCTATGTATAAGTGTATGTGAGAATGAATGTCTGTATAAGTGTATGTGAGCACGAATGCCTATGTATAAGTATATGTGAGCATGAATGTCTATGTTTAAATGTATGTGAGCATGAATGTCTATGTATAAGTGTATGTGAGTATGAATGTCTATGTAAAAATGTATGTGAGCATGAATGTCTATGTATAAGTGTATTTCTCTAAAAGTAACAACACAAGTTTAAACTTAGGGACCCCCTTTTTTAATCTGAATTCTCGCATTTTTAGATACAGACACACATGGTGTTAAACTGACACAGGTGTCGATGCGGATCGTATTTTATGTAGGGTTGTGAAGTGGGGATCAAAGCCTCCTGTAAGACAAGAATTCTAGAAGCGACTGACCGTGGACGTCTCAGACCGTTCCAGAGACATCTTGGTATCAGATGTGGGACCTTCCCTCAAACCGGAACGTTTGAAAGTTTGAAACGTGTTGGAGAAACAGCTGTCCGAGAGGCTGACGCTGTCACTTTCGGAATGCCATGACGTTTAAGACTCAGATATTAACCCCTGAATGGCTCTTCACAATTATTCTGTAAATGGTGATCCAAGTGGTTCTTATAATGGTCCTCAGTGACATATTTATCTCGGGCGCTGACACCGGGCAGTTACCCCCAGCCACCCCACCTCCCTGATCGCAGTCCTTTTTTTCCAGAGCGCTGGGGTATGCCGATACAAACGTTTTTTTGTATGTTTTGTTTTGTTTTTTTAATCTGTAAAATGTATTGCAAAAAATTCCGTATTCCGTGTACCGAACTGTAAAATGTAATATTTGGGGAAGGTGTCGGATCCACTTTAATTTGGGTCCTGGTACAACAGTTAGGAATTTGGCTGGGCTATATGCGAGAGCTTGGCAGAACATCTTTAAGACTTTAACCTGGAATGAACCAGAGGATCACGGAATCTGGTGCAGCTCATAGATATACTATAAATCTCCCTATAACGTCCCTGACAACCCCGCTAAAACAAGAATGGATATTAAAGTATTAATGTATATGTATATAATACCTTATGTAGAAGCTGCAGCTCCGGAGCTGCAGCTACACGCCTCCTGCCTAGCCTGATGGTTCTTGCCACTGATTGGCTATTGAAATTAATGGGAGCGCTTTCCATGCAGGCACACATGGCTGAACATATCTCCTGCATGGAATACAGCTGGAGGGCAGACAAAGGGGCAAATTCTGCAGAATCCCCCCCCCTCTGTATTTATTAGGGGGGGGGATACCACAAAGATATAAAGGGACCTCTCAGCTATCATACGCTTGAACGTGATCCGGCACATTATTCTTCTGCCTGCCAGTCGAGGGTTAAAGTTACTTTGGTAATAATTAGTGTATCAACCAGACAGGGTATCCCTGACCCCGAGGATAAGGTTTGGGTTTGGGTTTCCAGTCCGTCTTCTCCACCCAGAAGCGCAGTGACCTGGTGACACAAAACATTCCTTGTTTAGAAAGTCCGCGTCCGCAGCGCTCTAAATATTTCCAGGTGGGGGGGGAGCAAATTATTTTTAATGACCTGGCAGCAATTTTTTCTCGTTAACCAGTGTATGGAAAGAGAGGGCGATGCACCGAATTATTTTTAGCACTTATGGGCTATTTTTAATGCTCTGCTTTAGAGCGTTCGCAGGGTATAGAATTCAGACCTAAAACGCGAGACACACTATGGAGAGAATTAGACACCTTCTGGCCAAGTAGGTGGGAGGTGTGGAGATCTCTGCCATGGGAGGGCTGGAAAGTTCTTGGGCAGGAAAAGCCAAGTGGCGCCATCAGCCTCTTACACCCCATCAGTAGGTTACGTGCACACAGGTACTCATATTTACACACACACTCTCACGGTTACGCACGCTTACACCCACTCATGCTAACACACACACTTATACTCTTACCCAACACACTCCCTCTAACACACACACTCCCTATAACACACACACTCATGCTTACGTGCGTACAACACACTGTGTGATCATGTAACATTGCATTACGTGACCCCCGCCACTTTCCTGCCTCTGCAAGAACTTTGGACTGGCCTGGGAAGGGGGCAATTGCGTCCCCCCCTCCCCGAACTAGCCCACCCCTGATCTTCCCAACCGACCCATGACACAGCGAGACAAGCCTGAACTTTTAGGGCGGTAGAACCCTGCGATACCCTCATACCCAGCAAACATTCTGACCTCCTAGAAAAGAGGGTCATCAGGGGAGGAGAGAAGGGGCATCACGGGAGGAGAGAAGGGCATCAGGGGAGTAAAGAAAAACACATGGGTTTAGGGGCCAAAAAAGAAGGACTGGACAAATTAAATAGGGACACTTGGGAGGTATAAATGTGTTCATGCACAAATATGGCTTTTTCATCTTCGCTGTAAGACGAGGTTCTTTTCACATCTCATCTTTCT
The DNA here is from genome assembly GCA_029215755.1 of Spea hammondii. Lineage (NCBI taxonomy): Eukaryota > Metazoa > Chordata > Amphibia > Anura > Pelobatidae > Spea > Spea hammondii. The sequence goes on from JARDYJ010000004.1 coordinate 3,259,958, forward strand.
CTGCCTTATTGCTTCTGGCAGCTCTTACTTTAACAAAGTGTCCGCGCCAATGCGATCCGACGTCAGCCCGGGTCACTCCCGCTGCCGCAGTACGTTGGCACCTATCTGTAGAGAGACGCCCTGCGCGAGTCCGGGGCGCATCGTATAAACACAGCTCTTTATACGAACCGAGTCATCGGGGCTCGCGCTGGATGCCAAAACACCCAGAGCCGGCTCTCTATACCCCGCTGACACACCGCGGTCCACGCGTTCCACGCCGCTCGCCAGCATTCAGACCGCCGGCTGGGAAATTCGCTTATTTTATTTCAGATTTTTTATTTTCTTTCCAAATTTCTGGCTAACATTTTTTCTACAAGAAAAATAAAGTTATTTCTTCTGCCGCTTTGTTGCCATTTGGCAACCATATTTCTGGAGTCAGAGTTCACATGGAGTTAAAATTAACCTCTTACGCCCCTTGTCATAGAAATTTTGGCTTAAAAGTCCTGCGTTTATATTGTATTGCTGCCAAGTATCCCCGTTTTGGAGGGCCAGTCCCTCCTAGTCATCCATTTTCTGCTCTCTCTCCCCAGTGGTGCTTTTCCCAGCGGCCCAGAGGATCCGCCGTTCTTCGGTCGAATTGCAGGATCCCGTCCTTCAGACGTCAGAGTTGGAGGTGGAACTGCTGTACGAGGTGAGGCAGGCAATTAAGACCTTTTCGTTGGCTGGCTGGCTGGGAGTGATGGGGTTGGCGATCCCCAGCAGCTGGCGAGCGAGTGGAAACACCCCATTTTGGTCTAATGGATATAATTTGCTTGCAGGGTGGGGGGAGATATCGTCATTTCCTGAAGGGAACGAGTTGCTAAGCCAAGTGTTGATTGTATGAGGGGCTGAAACGCGTATTTACTGTATGTTTCCATGCAAAGAATTTTAATCTATACAAGGCTCAGGGTGGTACTGAAAGCCAGTGAGGCTCCTAGCAGGCATCTGCCGGGGACCTGTAATGCATACATAATGTGTAATGTCTAGTTTAGCTGCAACTTTCAGCATACTTCATACAAAGAATGGAACCGCCTCCCAGCAGAAGTGGTAGAGGGTATTACAGTGAGGGTATTAAACATGCATGGGATAGACATACGGCTCCTGAATCTAAGACGAGACCAACGACTGATTAAGGTTTGAGTCTTTACAGCAGGAGAAACGAGCGACTAGACGGGGGGCCGATGTTTGTAATTTTAGGGCTGGCTGGGGTTCATCTTGATAAATAAAGGTCTCCTTAATCCTGGTGTCTTCTAGTTCCTGCTGACCGGCGTTCACCTCGACAAAGAGAATCGTCTGAGCCTCCTGGCTCCAGAGCTGGCATCTCTAAGAAAAGCCGCCACGTTTGACGTCGTCTGCAATGATGTCATACCTAAGAGCATCTCTGACATCAAGCGGCTGGCGGCGATGCTGAGCCACCAACAAGGACCCCTGAGGAAAGCGGACTTCGAGAGGACTCTGCTGACTGCCGCCTACGCGGCATACAAAACATCGACATTCCGGAACGTCCACCAGCAGAAGGTCTGGCTGGAGACCCTCGGCAACCTCTTCACGACGCTGAAAAGAGACTTAACATTTTAACTTTTTTTTTTTTTTTTTTTTTTTAAAAAGACGTTTTTTTGTATAGTGTGCAAAATCTGCATGCTGGAATATTACATCACTTCTATTAAAATATAATTTATTTTAGACAAACAATATTACAGGATTAATAAAAGAGAATTTATGCTGTATTCAACCAAGGTTTTATGTTTCATTATTATTATTTTTTTTTTTTTATTATTATTTTTTTTTTTCTCTATGTCAGGAATTCTATAAAGTGACTATAGAGCAGGAGTTTGGAAGAGACTTTTGAGGACAGCGTTTCTTGTTCTGTGATTAAGGAATGGGGTTTAGAGATACCTACATAACCCAAAATAGTTTTTGGGTTTTTTTTGAAAGTGGGAATTGTATTAAAAAATAAAAAAAAAATCAAGGAATGTGAAAAAAGTGTTTTCATTTTTAAACTGAATGTTGCCTTTCAAAAACAATCACTATTGTTACACATCTGTCAAGACACAATTCTATTGAAATCAGGACAGAATATTAGATTTTAAAATAAAAAATAAAATCATCACATTTGGTAAACTTGGTAACTGATGTCTCATAGATTCCAAGCTTTTGAAACCATCTAGGTCTCTTTTTCAGGCATGATAGAGAATATCCCTGAAGAATTAGGGATTGTCTTGTCAATATATGCATTGTATTAAGCGCTGCATAAATTGTTGGCGCTATATGAATAAAAGATAATAATAATAATAATAATAATAATAATAATAATAATATGAAAAATGTATTGTATGGCAGCACCCCCTGGTGGAAATATAAAAAAATACACCCATGGTAAAGTTTATTGAATTAAGATTCCAGAGCCTGCAATTAAATAATTACTGCGTATCCCCTAATTAGTTACGGTCACAGAAACCAAGTCATTCGTAATTATTCATAAACAATAATGTATTCGTAAATATTATTTAATTCAAAATAATTATTTCTGTAACAAATTATTAGGTTAAAACATAAAATGTATTTTTTTTAACAAATATTGTTAAAATAAAAGAACTCTTACAAGGTGGAAAAAGATGTTCCTAAATATACCAGGGCTTCTGAATAAATTAGTAATACCATGAGTTAAAATAAATTTAAAAAAAATCATTGCTGTCAGAAAATATATTTAAAAAAAATGAACAGTACAAAAAATAAAAAACATTGGACAAAATGTTAGGGTCTTTTTCATGGAAAACAAGGACATTCCTGGCTGTAACATAATTGTAAAAGGGTTTTAACCATCAATAAGTCTTTTAAACTTAAACCTGGATCAGTGAACACAACGTGTCATTGGAACACAGGAGTGATGGGAGTGATAAAGGGCCATTGGAACACAGGAGTGATGGGAGTGATAAAGGGCCATTGGAACACAGGAGTGATGGGAGTGAGAAAGGGCCATTGGAACACAGGTGTGATGGGAGTGATAAAGGGCCACTGGAACACAGGAGTGATGGGAGTGATAAGGGGCCTCTGTACACCTATGAAGAGATCCTCTGATCTCCCCTGACCGAATCAAGAGGTCTGTGATGTAGCTTCCACATGGCCTCCTCGAAATGCTCTGCACTTCGTGGCCACAAGGTGGCTCTTCGTGTAAGGCGGACAGGTGGCCCTAGCCCGGCCCACACCTCTAGCCTGTTGGAAGGTATAATCACTGTATTATCTTCAGGGAGCATGCGCAGAGCTACGTTCCAAGACTCAGCCAAACTGGATACATACATGGATACATATGTTACTAGAGCCACTTGTCTCGAAACAATGGCCTACCCCCAAGTTACAGCTGCCCCTCTCTGCCTATGGTCATGGCGTCTCTGGTCACTTCTGAGCCACGGCCTTCATAATGTCAACGTCGGTCAAATCTTAGGCATTCCACGTGAAAAGTGTCAGAATTAGGTCTCTACAATAACGGCATTTCAACAGTTAATGTAGCTTTATAAAGGGGGAGTTGTTTTTAATCCTTAAGTTCATGGCACCCTTGCAAATATTTGCAGCTAGCAACACGCCAACAGGTTCTCGCCAAACCAGGGGAGGAGGGCGGCCAAGGATTAGCCAACATCTTAAGCCTGCAGACTCGGAGTACGAAGTAAATCCTCCAGAAAAAGTTACCAGCACAGGACGAGGAGTTCGCGTTCAGCCGGACCCCTTGGGAATGAAGAGAATGGCCATATGGACGAAGCTTGCCAGATCCAAGAACCTGGTGCTGGTGGTCAGCATCCCGTTGCTTCTTCTTCCTCTCCCTCTGCTGCACCGTAGCAGTGTGAGTACACAGGGCTCGCAATCTAATTCCGAGAAATATGCACTTGTTTTTTTAGATGATTTGAAGATAGGGTTAAACGAATCTGGCATTTTGCCTCCTAACTGGCATCAACAAAGTCCAGGAGGGGAGGTCATTTCAAACGAGGAGAAACATTAGAACAAGAGGCCAGAATCTAACATTAGAGGGTCAGAGGCTGAGATGGAACGGAAGGAAGTTTGACTTTACTGAGCGTGTAGTAGATAAGTGGAACAGCCTCCCAGTAGACGTGGTAGAGGCTGGTAACAGTGAGGGTATATAAAGGCGCGTGGGACAATTCTATGTTTCTTTCAAAGCTTCCCTACCCTCAGGTCCGACTGGCGTTGGATACGGTGTTGCGTCTGGTCTTTAATTCTTACCGTTGAGAAATACTGCATGGAGGTTGTTTCTTTGCTTCCGAGGGGCCGTACTGGGGCCAATGCAGCGGTCAGTTAACTTCTCATTTGCTATGGTGCTTAACGTGCAAGATAAAAATGAAAAGAGATTTTATTAGGACTTGCTATTTTAGGTAAATATGGTGAGGACATGCGAGGGCAACTTCCAAGTCAAAAGTGCCTTCACTGCCCTCAAACCTCCGACAGACGATGATGGTTCGGCTGGCGTGTTTCATGATGCTTGGAGTCATACGATGTTTGTACCTATTGTCCAAAGACTTCGGGGTGTCTCTTGAACGTAGCATCATCTCCCGCATTGTGTAACCGCCAACTGCACTCAGATCTTGTTTGTAATTGGCTAAGTACAAAAATATATTTCCACATTCGGATCTCTACCCAACTGTCCTACACGATGAGTGGTTGGTTTAGAAACAATGGATTTGGTGGCCGATAAGGACCTCTAACCGGTGAACCGGAGTTGTTTTTGATCTTCCAAACCAGATATCCAACACGCGCCTTTCCTTTAAAATGGTTTCCATTAACTTTCAAACACCATGTTGGACGACCACACTAGTAATCCGGAATCCACCAGGACTAGTGTAGCGTTCCAATCACCAGCAGCGTATGAGGTGATGTTGGCAGCTACCCACCGGACATTTGCCTGGTGTGCCCGGTGGCCAGTTCGCGCTTGACTCTGCCATGTCATACCCAACAGTTCAGAAGAGCTACAACCAAACATAGAATCATTGAACATTTTCAGGCTCCCACCACGAGGATAAACCTGGTTTTGATTAGGGCCAGGGTTCCAGTGTGTCCAACTTCAGCACACATGGGACATCAGTTTTAGGTCCATTTTTTTCCAATAAACTCTTTATCTGCAGACCTGGATTTCCCGGCTCAATCACCACACTGAGCTGATGCTTTATGGCGATGCTAATGAAGTCCGTCCCTGTGATATTTGGATTCCCTTCCTGCAGTTAATCCGTTTCTCTCCTTCCTTTGTATCTGCAGGAATCCTCGTGCGCCTACGTGCTGATCGTCACCGCCGTGTACTGGGTGTCGGAGGCCGTACCGCTAGGAGCAGCTGCACTGGTCCCGGCCTTCCTGTTCCCCCTATTTGGGCTGCTCAAATCTAGCGAGGTCTGAGATATAACGTCGGCCTCTTATTTCTTTAAAAAAATCAACGAAACAAATGTTTATATTGAAATGTTAGATTTAATGTTTTAGGTATTTGAGGCTGCGACATGTTTCTGAGGTCTCTGGGGATAATCTCATTGACCCGGAATTGCTCCAATGGCTCCCGCAAACAGGATTATAGGAGAGACGTGGCGCTCCGTCACATGACCAGAAAAGAATCTTAAATGTGTTAAAAAGATTAGAAAAAAAGAGAGGAAATTCCAGTTTTATGGGGTTTTTTTCAATGATGAAGACGCTATTTATTTCCGTACCTAAAAACTTCCAGACTCCCCCGACGCCCTCCATCTTCGGGTAGGCAGATGATGTTGGTGGACAGGGGCAGACGTGGTTGGTAGGGCGGGGCTAACGGTGTCTGTGGGCAGAGCTGGCCATGGGCGGGGAGGGGCGTGTCTAAACCTCGATCCCGCTCCCCGGAGATTTTGGGCCATGACTTGGAGTCTCCAGGAAGAAACCCAGAGAGTTTCCCAGCCTGGACTGGCCACCTGGCACCCCACACTTACCCCATCTGTCGTGCCAATGGCCAGTAATGCCCTTATAACCTTAACGTGCCAGGGCAGCCTAGTCTTCACCAGTCCGACCCTGCATTCGTACAGAGGGTCCTTTATCACCGCCGCTTTCATTCCGTGGGTAGTCGGGCCGCACACACCATGGGGTTTGATCTATACATTTCAGTATTTCCACTGGACACAATTACCCCAGCAGCCCCCTGACGCCGCGCAGCAAACCTCAAACACGCTCAGCGGGAAGCCAGGCGGATAATGGAGAACAAAGCCGGCTTTGAGCGGCAGCCGACGGGATTCCTGCCCTCCGGAGTAAGAAGTTTTTTATTAGAAATAATTCCACTTCTAGATGAGACCCTCCCAGTGGGGCAAAGGTGGCCGGACTGCCAATCAACTCACCGGCGTTACAGAAATATCTGGCTATGTATTAACTCCGTGGGTTACCGAGGCATACTCCCCCAAATCCTACCCCACGCCGGGGGGCCGAGCTTGGGACGTGAAGTGTCAATCAAACAGGCAGCGCTACTGTGCATACGCACAATTCTGTGCTTGCGTAGTCCTGAACCCCTAAAGCGTGATGCAGGTGGGGGGATAGACCGGCAAAATCAGTCCTATGCAAAGTGGGACAGTTGGGAGGTATGCTTAGGGTATACTGTTGATTTCTGGTACCCTCTCAGCGTGTCTGTAAGCTACAAAAAGGAATTAAGGTTGATGAAGTCCGTCTTCACCTCTACCCAGTGTTGTGAAGTGACCTGTCTCCTTCAGGTAGCTGCGGAGTACATGAAGAATACAACGCTACTGCTAATGGGGGTGATTTGCGTGGCTGCTTCCGTGGAGAAATGGAACCTGCATAAAAGAATCGCCCTACGCATGGTGACGCTCTCCGGGGCAAAGCCAGGCATGTGAGTACTGCGTGGGGTAGAGCAATATATATATGTATTAAAAAATATATACCATGGCAGCAGCCATCGTAACATGGTTATTATTATTCCTCCCCGTTAAGTTATGTTGCCCCTATTGTTAAGTTGCATGATCCTCTCCTTGGGGGCCGGGAACCTCATTATTCTAGGAAAACCACAGGAGATAATTAGGTTTGACCTTGGGTAACGTTTTTAGACCTTAATTTTAAATAGGCCTCCCATTAAATTGTATCGTTTCCTCCATCGTTACTTGTGACCCTGGAATACCGAGCCTCGCGTTTGTCCCGTCTTGTTCAGGTTATTGCTCTGTTTCATGTCCTGCACGGCTCTGCTCTCCATGTGGCTCTCCAATACGTCCTCCACGGCTATGGTGATGCCGATTGTCGATGCGGTACTGAAGCAGCTGACAACTCCTGAAGAAGACAACAAGGGAACCATCGCCAACGGTTCCACCTCCGAGGGTCCTCAGCAGAAAGGTCATTCATACCCTAGCGGTTCTACGGAGACAGACGAGGATTATAGATTTACTAATTTATTACGTCGTAATCGTTTACTTACAACCTGCCTGCTAACTGGCCATATAACCCGTGTTGGCTTCCTCTCTTCTGAAGACTACAGGCCAGCAATCAAACTTGGTGGTGCCAGTAGGCCAAAAAAAAAAAATATATGACATCATAGTGACATCGTGAACTTGAGGGTGCTTATATGACTGGGTGCCTACAAGCAATATTTGCTCATGTTGTGTTTTCATTACAGGCATCAATGAGAAGCCAAGCCACCCTTCGATTGAGCTGATCTTCATCAATGAGGAGTAAGAGAGATGTCTTCATTATTACCAGATATAAAGATAAATGCCACGTACTGTATCTACCCTATAGGAAAATACCCTATATATATCCTACAAGTGTCTTACAAGTTACATGTTGGAGGCGTACTATGATGAGGGACATGCAACATGGAGAATTGTGCCCTATGCCATGATTTTAATTTTGTTTTATTTTTCTAGGGCCACGGCAAAGGATCTGAGCAAACTAATCCAGAGCAAGGTACCTTAGCCAAAGCAGACCATCTAAAGATTGAGACTAGGGTACATGTCACCCAACACATAAAAACTACCTGTGATATTATTCTCATGACCCATTTCAGACCTGGTGAGGCCTAACCCCCCCATTAGCTATTCGGTGAATGCCACATCAGTTGTCCATTCGAACGACCTTAACATTTAGTTAATAAACTTGGTTTTGGTGCCGCATTCGTGGACTGGGGATATGACTTTGAGGAAGTGATAAATGTAAATATTTTTATAATTTCCCTCCCCAGCAGAACCTTAATGCCGTCCATATGATTGCCAACCCAATCACGATGGTAAAACCTTTGCCCAATGGCCAACCCATACCACAGGTAAGAAGATCGTGTATTTTTTCTAACCTCCTCTATCATTATGGGTCAATGCATGTTGGACTGGGTGGGGCTTTCATAAGATCACTTCCCTGGTGTCTCTGAATTGGGATGGCCTGCCATGTAAGCCCTCCCACGAGGATCTCAGCTACTTTGTGGGGAGCCTGCCTCTTGGTCCATGAAAACGTTAAAAAGTTTTGTACTGTTTCCCTATTTCTAGCAGACACAGATACTTGTTCTTCCATCTACCGACTCCAGGGACCTGAACGATCAAGAAAAATATAGATCGAGGCACGATCACATGATCTGCAAATGCCTGTCTCTAAGCGTTTCGTATGCAGCCACCATTGGCGGCCTGACCACCATCATTGGGACCTCCACCAGTCTGATCTTTCTGGAGCACTTCAAAAAGTAAGGACCACAGTCTATAAAGAAACAGTGATTAAAAATGATTTTCCCGTAAGCAATGGATCATCTTCTAGACATTAAGGCCAAGTTATTGGAGACACAAAAAAACCCCTGCGTGACAGCCTTTCGCTAGAACGTCAACACCTACGGAAGCCATGTGGCAATGGTTGATATCGGCACAATGGCATCACTGTGACATCACATTTAAATTTATTTGTATTAACATGTCAGGGAAACTGTATGGAAAAAAGTATACTTTGTGTTTCCAGAGTTTAAGCGTTTTCTGCCATTTTTAGAATATGGGTTTATGGCTGCTTCTATTGGCATGGGCTGACGTCGGTGGACGTCCATGGTTTTTGTCCGGCTAGAGATTCCCGAGCGCTGCAGACATTCTCGCACACGCGATACTTGTTACTTATTTAATGCCATGGAGTCTTTCTGTATTCCAGCCGCTATCCAGAAGCCGAGGTGGTGAATTTTGGCACGTGGTTTGTGTTCAGTCTTCCCATCACTGTTATCGTTCTGCTGATCACCTGGGTCTGGATGCACTGGCTCTTCCTTGGCTGCAAGTGAGTACGATTATGTGGTTCCTCCCGCATAGTTTAGTACGTGCAGCTTCCCTACATTGTTCCAAAGAGCTTACAATCAGACCCTTACATGTAGTGCATTGAAGAGGCCCCTAAATATACCCCATCAAACAGTTCATTTGTATCGTATATGTCTCTGTTATACCTTGGAAAAACCTGACCTCCTAAGCCATGGTTCTTCCTGCATTTAAATAAAAATATGACATCATGATAATGCATAATCTTGTATGTGATCCAAATGATCAACCTTTATTCTATTTTATTTTTAAAAAACTATTATTACTATTTCATAACAACTTAACCAATTTAGGGAAACATTTTTTATATTGAATATAACTATTTATGGAAACATTCCGATTTTTTTATTATTGAATATAACTATTTAGGGAAGTATTCTAAAACATTTTTTTAATTGAATTTAACTATTTGGGGAAACATTCTAAAAAAATGTTATTATTTTTTTAACATTTAACATTTAGAACATTATAAATGGAATACATGGGCTCCAGATTCAGATATCCACCAATTTTGGTCCATTATGCTTGAGGAAGCTAAATAGTTTCTGGAAAAATAGTTATGGAGAGCTAAAGGTTTTTGTTAAGTTTATAATGGCTACATATTTTCCCTATTTTTATTTTTTTCTTCTAGTTTCAGGGAGACCTGTTCTCTCAGCAAGAAGAAAAAGACCTTGCAGGAGGAACGTTCGGAGAGAAGAATTCAGGAGGAATACGAGAAATTGGGTGAAATGAGGCATGTTTTAAAATGAAGAGGGATATCGGACACACGGCGAAGAGGGGGAAGCAAATAGGTTTTTATAAAAGGGAAAGAATGATTGAAGAAGGGGAAAGAGGGACAACATGAATGAATAAATGAATGAATGAATGAATGAATGAAGATTATGGAACAGGTGTTCCTGCAATTTTTGGATCCCACCAATTGTTATCATCTGTTAATACTTGCAGAATATATAGTGTCTACATGGTTTGGCATAGCTCCCAAGTGTCCCTGTTTAGTTTGGCCAGTCTCTTTGTTGCCCCTAAATTCCTAAAGTCTCATCTTGATGCCCCTCTTTTCTAGGAGGTCAGAATGTTTGCTGGGTATGAGGGTATCGCAGGGTTCTATAGCCCTAAAAGCCCCGATAATGTGTATAGAAACAGCAGGAAACGGCTTAATAAACTTAACGGTGTAATTAAAACCCATTATTATTCTAAATGCCCCAATAGGACACTAAAACCCCCAGCCTCTACACCTCTAAATCAAATCTGTTTCCGGTACTCTTCCGCAGTTACCCAGAGAAGGTCACCGTTTTTTTCTTCATCTTGATGACCATCCTTTGGTTCACGCGTGAGCCGGGATTCGTACCAGGCTGGGAATCTTTATTTGACAAGTAAGCGTCCTTGTAAAATCTAATTTATCTTTAATAGAGAAAAACAATGAGAACCTGGAGAACTTTTTCTCCCAAAAACAGTGAGAAGACCTTTTTTTACCCATGGGTTGGCACCTGTATCCTATGGACACATGGCATGGTATATATGATATATGTGTATGTATATATATATATATATATATATATATATATCCATCGAGATAATTTAGCACATCTTTTTATTATTTTGTTTGACTTTCTGTTAAGGTTTTTTTATTTTATTATTATTATTATTATTTTGTTGCCTGTTTGGATCTTAGATCAGTAATTATGTGTGATTGCTACTGAACGCACCTCATTTGGATCTGCTTTCAGAAAGGGTTTCCGGACGGATGCCACCGTTTCTGTCTTTCTCGGGTTCCTGTTGTTTCTCTTGCCATCCAAGAAACCCAAATTTCTATGTAGGGGGGAGGATGACCAAGGTAAGGACCGTAAAGTCCTTTTATTCCCAAATTTAATCCCACAATGGATTTTTCCAAACAGGATCTTAAAGAAACATTATTAACCTATTAGGATTCTTTTTGTCTTCCTTTCCAAATGGTAACAGTTACTGGGGGCTTGTGCTGGAACTGACTAGAGTGTTTTAAACGCGTCTGCTTAGATGTGATGTAAGGAATTTTTTTTTACATTAGTTAAAGGGTGGTAGATAAGTGGAACAGCCTCCCAGCAGAAGTGGAAGAGGGTAATACAGTGATGGGATAAAACATGCATGGGATAGACATACGGCTCCGGAATCTAAGACGAGATCAACGACTGATTAAGGTTTGAGTCTTTACAGCAGGAGAAACGGGCGACTAGACGGGGGCCGAATGGGGCCGATCTGCAAGCAAATTGTATTATTCTATTTATATTAAGCTGAAAATTGGTTTACTGGGACTGTTTGGGTGGTCTTGCTCTGGATCAAAAAAGAATAAGGGAACCCATTCCTTGTACATGTTTTTTTTCTCATTGAAGGACATGGCCAGTCTGACGATGGAGGAAATTACCCAGATGGCCCAATGCTGACGTGGCAGGAGTTCCAGAAACACATGCCTTGGGAAATTGTCATCTTAGTCGGAGGGGGATACGCTTTGGCTGCGGGGTGTAAGGTAAACTCCCTTCTTTGTCTGGGCTCAGGTCTGGAAAATTTCCGTCACTCATATTATTCTATGGAAACGTTCATCCCTCGAAAGGACCCAAGGAAAGGAGAGGGCGTTTAGCCAGAACTAGCTATAAGAACAAATTCTCCTGGCGTATGGTCCATGTGGTGTCCCTCACCTACACGTCCAATCCTTTTACATGGCCATAAGCTTCGTGAGCCACAATGACGACTCCCCCTGCACCACATCCGGGTCAAGTTGACCACTTCTTGAAAGTCCTCAATGAGCTTGACTGCCCTCAGCTTAATTTTAGTTATTCTTGTGAAGGTTTCTATACAAAGCCTTTATATGTTTTATGTTGGTCTTATTTATTCTGAACTCTGTTTTCACCGTGAAGACGTCCGGGCTGTCCATATGGATTGGACGTCAGATGGAATGTCTGAGCAGCTTGCCCCCATGGGCCGTTCCTCTCTTGGCCTGCGTGCTCGTCTCGGCGGTGACGGAATTCGTCAGTAATCCAGCTACAGTCACTATCTTCCTGCCCATACTGTGCAGCTTGGTGAGTAACACATAGATATCTTAAAAAGATATTACAAGCATCAGTCTTAAGCACCCAGCCGGACTCTCTGACTAATGAAAGCCTATGGAGGAAGGGACTTCATTAGCATCGCCATAAAGCATCAGCTCAGTGTGGTGTTTGAGCCAGGAAAGTCACCCAAAATATCACATGACTGACAGCAACGGCCGCCTCCAGGTCTGCAGATAAACGGAGTTTATTGGGACAAAATGAGATAAAACCAGGTTTTGGTCACCGACATTACTGTATACAGTGCTGGGGTTATATTACTGTATACAGCGCTGGGGGTTATATTACTGTATACAGCACTGGTGGGTTATATTACTGTATACAGCGCTGGGGGTATATTACTGTATACAGCGCTGGGGGTTATATAACTGTATACAGCACTGGTGGGTTATATTACTGTATACAGCGCTGGTGGGTTATATTACTGTATACAGCGCTGGGGGTTATTACTGTATACAGAGCTGGGGGTTATATTACTGTATACAGTGCTGGGGGGTTATATTACTATATACAGCGCTGGTGGTTATATTACTGTATACAGTGCTGGGGGGTTATATTACTGTATACAGCGCTGGGGGTTATATTACTGTATACAGCGCTGGGGGTTATATTACTGTATACAGTGCTGAGGGTTATTACTGTATACAGCGCTGGGGGGTTATATTACTGTATACAGCGCTGGTGGGTTATATTACTGTATACAGCGCTGGGGGGTTATATTACTGTATACAGCACTGGGGGGTTATATTACTGTATACAGCGCTGGGGGGTTATATTACTGTATACAGTGCTGGGGGTTATATTACTGTATACAGCGCTGGGGGTTATTACTGTATACAGAGCTGGGGGTTATATTACTGTATACAGTGCTGGGGGTTATATTACTATATACAGCGCTGGGGGTTATATTACTGTATACAGCGCTGGGGGTTATATTACTGTATACAGTGCTGAGGGTTATTACTGTATACAGCGCTGGGGGGTTATACTGTATACAGTGCTGGGGGTTATATTACTGTATACAGCGCTGGGGGGTTATATTACTGTATACAGCGCTGGGGGTTATATTACTGTATACAGCGCTGGGGGTTATATTACTGTATACAGCGCTGGGATTATATTACTGTATACAGCGCTGGGGGGGTTATATTACTGTATACAGTGCTGGGGGTTATATTACTGTATACAGCGCTGGGGGTTATATTACTGTATACAGGGCTGGGGGGTTATATTACTGTATACAGCGCTGGGGGTTATATTACTGTATACAGCGCTGGGGGTTATATTACTGTATACAGCGCTGGGGGGTTATATTACTGTATACAGTGCTGGGGATTATGCTCAAGGAGATATAGTTTCCAATGAGGCTTCCCCTTTAATATCAGCCCATAGAAAGCGGCTTATCCAAAAGCTGAATAAATCTTCAATTTGCAACATAGTAACTAATTATCATTTTGGATATCTGGAAATAAAACACATTTGAAGATTATTTGTTACCATGGTCTTTCCTCTGTTTCAGTCTGAAACCCTGCATATAAACCCTCTATACACGTTGCTGCCGGTCACCATGTGCATTTCTTTTGCGGTGATGCTGCCGGTGGGAAACCCTCCGAACGCCATTGTCTACAATTATGGTCATTGCCAGATCAGGGATATGGTAAGATTTTGCAACCTCGTGTTTTATGTACTTCGTTGTGAACGACATTTCCACCATATCTTCCTTTTCCTCCTTTTCCACAGGTGAAAGCTGGATTCGGTGTGAACGTGATTGGCCTGGCTGTGATTATGGTTGCGATTAACACCTGGGGAACCAGTCTCTTCCAACTGGATTCTTTCCCCGAATGGGCCACGTTTACCAACTCGACTACTCACCCGTGAATGCCACCAAACGGAAAGAGAAGGAGAGACTTACGGAGCCAAAAATAGGCGGTTAAAAAAAAAAGTGACTTCCCCCTCGGACCAGGAGAACCTCTCAGCCACAGACCAAAGGAACAAAAGGGGGGTTTGTTATATTAGATGTTTATATATTCAGTCTTCCTATTTATTTATCCAGTTATTAAATGCTACTCAACCTTGGGCGTACGACTATTGTATTTTGCTTTGTGCGACACGGCCGCATTGGCCACGGAAGCCATACCGAATAACCGTGGATAGCGGACACATTGGAGACCCCAATCCGGACGATCCCAGTGCATTAAGGACAGCTCGGACATGACCCCCCCCCCGCCGTTTAAAGGGACACGGACTCTTTGCGTTCTCATGAAGAGTTTACCCTGCTTTGCTGCATAGCCAAGGCAGACTTTAGCATACGATACGCCGGCCGGGACATCAGCATGGCTTATAGGGACAACAATGGTCCCTGAAAAAGCCCAAACTGCACTTTAAGTGGGGCTGAGCCAAGGCTGATTACTTATGCGGCCCATTGTCTGTCTCCACTATTCGGAACACCGTCACATGAAAGAAGTGATAAGACACAATAGTCATAAGGAACGCCTTTTGTTCAGCCAACGTAGAAACACATACAATGGGGTGCCCCATAGGCATTCAGGGCCTAAGGGGTCCCCTTCTTACACTACATTTATTTATATAGCGACAGCAGACTCCGTAGCGCTGTATTAAGGGATCACATGATCCCAGAAAGTTTATGCAGCTACATTTTTTTTTTAACGTTTGTTCGATAAAAGCTTCCCCCTTCGACTAAAGCCTCGAAATACAAAAAAAGGAAGATGATTCAATAGTACAATATCACAGAAATTGGACAAATTATTAGGAAACCCCCCCCCCCACAAGAGAAGTAAAGACGTGTATAGAGCATCTTACCGTAAATATGTTATTTTATTAACTTCTACCAAATCTACAAAGCCTATAGAAAGCGATTGTTGGACATAGCACACTCTTCCGCTGCATGGTCACTAGCCCGGGGAGAAACCTTGAACAAAAACACCAGAACACTAAATTGGTAACAGAAGGCCACGATAGTCCCCACGGAGTGTAAACGTAACAATCAGGATCCCGTCCGGAAGAGTCCAGATCGGTCTACCCAGTAAAGCCTTTGGATACGTAGCATGAGAAGATCTGCTGAATCGACGGGTTTTTGAAAGAAGAAGTTAAGATTTATCATTTGGTGGCTTCTTCTTGTCTTCCAGATCCTTCTTAATGGATTCAAATTTCTTCCCTATATCTGGGACCTTGGGGGGGGGAAGAGAGAAAATATAATAATAATAATAATAATTAAAGAATTCATATAAAAGAACATGACAGCTGAAGAGCCCCATAAAGTGTATGGCCCCAGGGCCGTGCGTGAGGGCCAGGTTCAGTAACGGGTGCTCACCTCGTAGTTCTGCGCTAGGTACATACCCACCACGTTGCCGAAAGCGAACCCCAGCTGCAGGTGAAGAAAAAATAAAATTATAATAAAATGTTGGAGAAATACAGGGGTCTTCATGGGAGTTGTGCAAAAATCTGTGATCGTAGATTCGTACAAAATGTTCATTTTATTAAAGTTTGCAAATAATCCAGTAATACGTTTTAAAATCTGCGTGAAAAGCACGGCCCGATCCAACGTATTATCATTGTTCTCGCAAACTAAGCGAAATGCGTCTGGTATTCAGGTGAGACTATCCTAATGGGTAAAGTCAGGGGGGGGTTAATAATGATGTCACATGGGTGACCTCATAACCCACTGTTAAGTGTCAACGGGAAGGGTAAAGACCTTACTGTGTTAACCTCTACTACTTCTGCTGGGAAGTTGCTCCACTTATGTAACTCCCTCTCAGTAAAGTAAAAAGTTATATATCAATAAAGCAAAAAAAATGTGTTTTCCTAGAATTACTGAGTTGTATTATTTCATTTGCAACCGTCTTCAGGACATAGAAGGGTTTTGGGGGTACAATTTTATCAAGGACACCCTTAAAGCCCCAAATCTATACACCACGATAAAATAAAGCCTGGCAAATAAGCGTTTTATATTAAATATTATTTTTATCCACCTGTCTGGCAGGGAATAGGTTAAATGGTACTTACTATAAACTGCAGCATAATGGAAACGTCTCTTGTCTGCACGGGCTCCGCTTCAGTTAGCCACTTCCTGTATCCGCCGGAAGCCCCGGCGACGCCATATTTGAGTAGGGCAGAACGTCTGCATTGCAATTATAATGAATGAGTTTGTGGGTAATAAAGCTCAGCATGTCAAAGGCGCTTTACAGAGGGAGCTCAGGGTCCTAAATCCCATTTCAAGCTAAAGTTCATTAACTTACAGTAAAATGGAGTATTTGGAGTTAAAAAGTATATACTTGCAAAACAGGGTATATTTTAACCCATTTTATACAGATGTTTAAATGTCATTGGAACTGGCTAAATGAGGATACTGTATGGAAAGATCCGTTGCATTTGTATTAGCAACCCTGTATGTACCTGGAGTATCATTACAAGCCCGCTGTTCACAAAGTTTTTTGACAGCCAAACGCTTCTACAGGATACTTCCTAAAATTCATGTGTCTTTTTCCTCCCATGATGCCCCTCTTTTCTAGGAGGTCAGAATGTTTGCTGGGTATGAGGGTATCGCAGGGTTCTACAGCCCTAAAAGCCCCAATAATGTGTATAGAAACAGCTTTATGAATTAAATATAAATCAGTTACACAAATACCCCACAATAGAGGACTTAAGAACATCAGCTGTAAAGCAATTTTCCCAGTGTAGTTAAAGCGCAGCTATGACTTCAGACTGGAAACTCTCCGAGTTTGGCTCCGGGTCACGGGGTCTTGACACGCCCCACTCCCCGCCCATTTTCCCTTTAAATGGGGGAGTTTCCGGCGGTCTCAGAGGGCAGTCCTGGCCGCATCCCGCAAGGGTAGGTTATGGGTAGCCGGAGCCCACAAGTTCCCAGGTATGGAGAAACCGCATGACAGTCGTAGGCAGGGTTGTGGGTAACGGGGTGCTGCGCCCCTCATCGTCCATAACGTACATTTATTAGAGTTTAGCGTTTTCTCACGGCCCCTGGACGATAGGGGAGGTTATGACATCATGGTACCCCAGAGTGAAACAAAACAGAGCGCAAAATATCTTCCCAGAAACCACGCACCAGACCCCCAGACCCCTTAAAGCAAGCTGGCTGTGCACGCAGGACAGAGGGGAGCACATGGCCTGGGGCGACCCCTTTCTGCCCACTGTAAGGACGGACACGGCCATAGGTGTTACATAGATCACATCACTTTTAGCTTCAGCATCCCATCTGGGTTTAAATCCGATTTCCATACTCCCCAAGTCTAAAATGTATTTAATGTATAGAGTTGTGTTGAAAGCCTTATACGTGTTAGATTATATATAAAAATATATAATGTTATTACCGGAACCAATGAAGCATTAAGCAGGAAGCACACTGAATCAGCAGCAGCCTATCGCATGAATGCTAGCAAACATCAGTGTTCCATTAGCATGGATGTGATTGGCTGCTGCTCATTCCATTGATTTCAAGGGAGGTTAGTCCCCCACTAACTAGAGCGCTACTGAGCATGTGCCAGAAGTGTACTGATGAATGCTTCCTGCTTGCAGGAGAGGCAGATAGGGGAGGAGTTAAATGAGTTTTTTTTTTTCTTTTTAACTACAAATCCAAAAAAAGAAAAAAAAACTATGGATTTAAAAAAGAAATTTGCCGCTTTCTCTTTGTTTTCGTAAAGCCCCCTGCTCATTTTCGGATGATCATATGAAAAATTTAACAAAATTTGTTAAAATTAATACAAACACACAAATGTAATACTGAACAGAATAGGAGCGGAAGGTTGGTACATGCCCGTCAGTCACATTCTATTTTTACCTTCCTGTAATAAAACTTATTTAAAAATCCACATACTTAATTTCAGAAAATAAATAATGACGAATGTGTTTTATTACTTTCACTGAATCCTAAGCAGCTTTACTTTGTGTGGTTGTGTTTAAGGAGAGTGCACAAAACTTTCATTAAAGCGATATTTTTTAAATATTTCCCATAAATTGTGTATTTCTTTGTAAAGTATACAGTTGGTATTATTGCAAAAAAAAAAAGTAGAAAATATATCTTTTTATTGCAAAGAAATACAATTTATGGAAAATAAAATTTTATATAATGAGATATATATATCTTATATATAGATTATATTATATATATATATATATATATATATATATATATATATATATATATATATAAAAATAATCGCCTCTTATTCTCTGGTATAAATCATACAGAGCTTTTTAAAAATAGATTAATGGGATGCTTTAGTACCCTCTAGTACCCGCACTTACCGGCAACCAGCTTACGCTAGAGTTTCAGGGACCCCCATATAGACGCAGAAAGTGGTCCCATTGATTTCAATGGGAACACTTTCCTTCCACTGATTGGATACTTTAAAAAGGGGTGTGAAACCTAGCCTGCAGAGGGAGTGGCTGCAGCGTCTCATTTTTTTTTTTTTAACCCCCCCCTACAGTTAGTGAATACATAGTAAAGTACACAATGCTTAGTATTTAATATACGTATTTAAGCTTGTAAGCTATTATGTACTTTAATATGCATTTACGAGGATGTATAGGACAGTAAACTGTCCCTTTAACCCTTTATTTAAAAGCTTACCAAGATTGGAATTACACAAGGAACAGAGACAGAATCTCTGATAACTGTTACCGTAGAATACAACTTAACCACAACTACAAATTCATGAGACTGAAGTTGTACGTGTTTTAATTTGTCTCTGTATAAAACATATCACATAATATACTTTTTTTCATTTGGGTTCAAAAAAGTGAAAAAGTCCATAATTTAGAAACCGGAAAGATAATTTGAAGTTTTATTTTTTTTGGGGGGGGGGGGGTACGGTCACGCCCTCGATACTCTTAAGAGGCCTCTTATCCTCCGGACCAACGCCTGGATGAAACTGTGACGGGATCGCACTTTACAGTAGAGGCTTTCGATGTCCAAGAGTCGCTTCTGCAGAGTTTCCCCGAAGAGATTTGCCCCTTCAGCCTTCAGCTGCATAAAACAAAAAAAAACCATGTATTTCCAAATCACTACACCGACAAGGATTAAAGAACCATACACATTGAAAATATACAGGGCACGGGGCTGGGAGATAACGTAGGAGGGGGTATAAAATGATGTGCATCTATTCAGTTTAATCTGGGGGCAACGAAACGGGTAAATTAAGTTAGTTTCAGCTTTCTGGGGAGCTACAATTCTTCACCCTAAACAACTAGTACGGAAAGAAGGGTTAATTAAGGTTGAATGTTTATTTGCACACAAAAGGATGAAGAAATTTATATTTCTACGGGGGGCTTGTACCAGGGTATGTGTTTTTTGGATCACATTAATGAAGCATTTCCAAAGTAGGGGGAAATAAATGGCCATCTCGCTCTGCCATGACGTGGAGTCTCAGCTGTGACACGGGCAAGGATGAAGACGAGGGAAGCAAATATCGGTCAAGTGACAATGCGAGCAACCATTAATGGCAACAATATTAAAATATTTCTGTATTATTGGGTAATCTAAACCTTCCAAAAGCACGTATTTCGATATCACTCACCATGTCGAGGTCCTGCTGACTTACTCTGTTGCGCTTATCCGTGTTGGGATCTGTATTTACTGTATCTGAAAAGAAAAACACCCAAAAGCCCGTTATTAGCGTTATTTTATTTTTTAATAAGCATTTTTATACAGTAAACCTTTTCTATAAAAGAGGTCAAAGGGAAACAAGATGTGTACAAAGGACAGCGGTCTGGTCTAAGTTGTACCACCTAAAACAATGAATTATAACGCAGTCTCGTTTACCATCTGCGTAATAAAATGGCTTACCCTGAAATCTTCTGCCGCCGAAGGTAGTATTTGAAAAGAGAGAATCCTGCGGATCGCTCGGGGTGCAGTGAAGCAAATAATACTCCAGGTGCCACCAAAGAACAAACAAACAGGTTTCTATAGTATCTGTGGAAGTGTCCGGTAAAGGAAAATCGTGTACATAATTAAAAAAAAAAAAATATCCCTCTAAACCGCTAGTCGCTTAACACGCAAGCTAGACACGGCTTCCAGTGGCTTGAACAGATTACCCACACCATCTGTGGCTTCCAGAATAGCGAAGACTACCCCCTATCACCACGTTCCTATGTAACGCTTTATCAGAGGTGATACGTCCGTGTATATTCAGCACTGCCGAGATCTCGTAACGATCAATAAAAGGATACATGAGCAGAGAGACAGAAGCTTGGCTCTGTTGTTGATGAGCTTAACCAGTCGCCGTCGGGCTATGGCATACTTCTGCGTGGTGGACATTTTATCCATGCCGATGGACACCTCAGCCTGACACAGCTATGGATTAAAATAAAAACAAATGAATACAGACGGTGAAATTGATTATGAACGTTGTTCCTCGAGGTCAAGCTGAATGCAGCCACCGAATGAAGCTTTAGCATGGAATGCCCACCTCTTTAATCTCGTCCGGCGGGAGCTGCTCCACGTTCTGCAGTTTACCGACACTCTGCCGGTGGATGTCGTAATACGTAAAGAAGTCGTTGGCGCTCTGCTTCAGCAAGTAGAACACAATTCCCAAGCCGGGTAAGCGGGAGGATTGAAGGACAGATAGGGAGTCTGGGAAAGAATAGAAGGCAATTATTCAACAAGATAATAAACATTAAAAGTTGGGCTAATACTGAATGACTGTAGGTTCATTTTAAGTAACATTTAACTGTTTAAAGAAAAAAAACTAATTCTCAGGAGAGAAATAAAATATTTCAGTTACTAAATACATCTCTATAATTATCAATGCAGCCCCCCACCCCCCAAAATAACGATACTGGCTGGTAGACGATGTCCTTACCTGGCCTGGATCCGTCTCTGCTGGTGCTTTCGATCAGGCTGGGGGTGAACAGGCAGGCGGACTGCGTGAAGGTCAGCGAGCTCTGTATCATAAGGGCTTGGCAGTACTCCATGACATTGGAACAGATCTAGGAGACACCAGAGCATTTAGAAAGGTCCAAACATATTGACACGCGTGTTCCAGCATAATACATCACCAGAGATAGGGCATATGCGCTAATTAATGTACTACAAGCAGTGGATATATACCCAAGTCACACAACGGGCTCCTTTCTAGGTTACCTGGTGGTTGGATCTGACGCCTGGCAGCAGAGACAGGACTGCCCATCTTTCTTTGTAAATGAGCAAAGTTAAGGGTTCTCATGTGAAGGGTTAATATGCTCTTTTTTATGAGCTTGAAAACTTTATAGTAAACTAGAATAGGTTTAAAAAAAATCAAATGTTTTTTGAGAAGAGCAAACTCAAAATGTGTCAAAGTACTTCTAAAACTCACCTCCAATTCAGTTTCATTCATTGGACTCCAAGTTTGCCAACTCCTGACTCCAATTAGCTTTTGTTGAAGTGATCAGACTAGGGGGTTCACATACTTTTTCCAACCCACAGTTATTTTTTTTTTTTTTTTTTTTAGACAAAGTCTCACCTGCTGTACAGCGAGCTCCATTTCATCTCTCTTGCTGGCCCTGTCCACCTGAGAGAGGTCGTCCTGCAGACACAACTGACGGAGTTTGTCGGACCCACCAAAAAGGTTCAGTAATCCAAGACACTGACGCTGCGGAGGAGGAAGAGAACCGTAACAATCTCAACAAAAACTAGAGCTAATACACAGTCCGATATTATACATTTCATTAAAAACAACGGCAAATGTTAAAGCAGAATTCTGCAAAAATCCATCCACCTATTTCCACGAAAATAATTAAAAAGGGTCCAGCCGTCAAATTAATGCGCATATAATGGCTGAAGTGTTCTTAAAATCCACAAACAGTTTTGAGCTCCCTTAAAAGCATATAAGTGCAGGAATTAGCCATCTTGTCCCTTTGGCCTATAAATGTAAAGGGAATAATGCAATATGTAAGTAGAACTAGTTCAACACGGAATGCACATCCATGCTGAGCAGTAATGATTAGCATTTACTCTAATATATATTTTAATGTGTTGTTTTTTTTACCTGGAAACGTCTGATATGTCCTTGAAATTCCATCAATGACCCCTCGTTCACATTGTTGTCCATCTCGGTGACAACACCTTCAAAACACAAACATGCGACAAATGACCCGGAAGCTACCTCTATGAGACATTTAACGGTTAAGCTAAGACTAACGGAATTGTTCAAGACCACTTAATATGGAGAATATAGGAGAACGCAGTGGGAGCCCGTGAATGCAATCTCGCTTATTCAACCATGCATTATGCAGGGCAAGCACCGCTGAAGCACTCAAGAATTTAGGGTTACGTTAATGCGCTGATTGGGGTTGGTAAGACTTATTCCGCATCCTTACCTGGGAGCGCAGCTTTACTGATGATGCCTGTAAGTAAAGCAAGTTCCTGCAAGGAGCCGAGACTTCCTTCTGGGCTCCTGAGAATCGCATGTATCGTGTCCAAATGAGTAGCCAGGAACTGCAAGACCTGGCGCACAGAGAAAAATTAAACATGCGCAACATCAACCCGAGTGATGAGTAAACGCATTATAGATGTAGCGGTGAATGCATCCTTAGAGCACAACGTAACTGGCATTTAGACATTATCAGTGATCTTTAGTCTTGAGTATTAAAAACCTACCTGTCCAGCTGCCTGTAATGGCTGAGCGGTACTAGAGGTCAGGATCACCTGACAGAGCTGAAGCGCAGGTAGTAAGATCTGTCTGTGTCTTTCCACGGGACCGGGGATGAACGCAGAAGCCTCTCTTATTCCAAACGCACTGAGAAAAAGACAAGAATAACAATCAGAGAAGTTTATTCAAATGTTTATGAAATAGGAAGGACGGGCTTCAACGCTTCAGGTGTTCGGCCGTTAATGATACGAATAACGTAGAATGACCATTTATGGGGTAAATATTCTGCCAAGTAGAGCCCTGCGCGGGACTGCTTTTTTAATCCTGCTCCCGCCCGCTCCCGCAATGTGGGTGTTCCGCTCCCGCCACATTTGTGGCCAATCCCGCCCGCTCCCGCCACATTTGTGGCCAATCCCGCCCGCCTCCTTACCTGATTTCCCGCGCAGTTCCGCAAGTTGTTCCCTCACAGCGTCTCTTCTCTTGCTCCGCCCAGGAACAAGGCGGAGTCACAGGAAGCGACGTCACATCACGTGACTCCGCCTTGTTCCTGGGCGGAGCAAGATAGGAGACGCTGTTATGGAGCAGCGAGAAGACAGCCTTGCGGGACTGCGCGGGATTACCGGGACCCGCAGGTACAGTGCCTGACCGCCCGCTCCTGCCCGCAGCCCCAGCAAGACCGCCTGCGCCCGCAAGTTTTTTCCCGCGGGACCCGCCTCCCAATGCAGTCCTCTACTGCCAAGTTTCCACCAACCTGCTCTTACATCTATACGACTAAAATACAGAAAGTTTACTAGAATTGTGATAAAATGTATATTGATACAGACCGATGCCATGTTACTAACCCATTGGAGTTGGTTTCGGGACGCATTCCAAACACACGTAATGATGCCAAGTTAGCGATGATTCCACTCCTCAGTAACTCCAGGGCTCCTTGTTGACTTTTAGCCACACGGGTCAGGAACGCCTAAGAGACCAAGCGGAATTATCGGTTGTTAGCCAGCAATATAGGAATCGTGATTAAGGTGGGAGATCCTAGAAAGCATTCATAAACCTTGGAGACCCTGTGCTTAAGAACAATGCACTGTGAGCCCGTACATGTACAAGCTTTGTTAAGGTAACATCTACAACACACAAATTGTAAATGGCAAGCTGATAAAAAGTGAAATACATTTTCTTTGGGGGGGGGGGAAAAAATAAATCACAGCACTTAAATAGACAGAAGACCAAGTTCAGTTGATAGAGGATAACTCCCATGATACCCAGCAGGAAGCCAATGGTTGCAGAACCTTGTCACATTCATACAATAATGGTTATAATTAGAATCTGCTGAATGTACCGTTTTGGATTTGTATACATAGATAAGTCTGTACCATTTTGGATTCGTATATATACAGCGCCTTCAGCAGAGGCGGCTGTGGATTGAGCAGGTTCTGCAAGGTCCCGTCATCCTGCGCCAGGCTGTTCACTAGGACCTTTAAATAGCCGCTGTTGGAAATATATATGAGCCACTGCTGTGTCTTGTCCACCGAGATGATCCGGTCCAGCAGAGCAAGCGCTAGCATCTGCAAAAGGATATAACAGGGTTAGGGGTAAAACAGAGTTATTAAAACGGACTCAATTATCACTTTAAAGCTACACTTACCCTTCCTATCTCGTGGCCGTCACAGGCATCTCGGCAAACAACCTCCATTAGCGCCGTGCCGTAGCTCTCAAAAATAGAGAGGTTTTTCCGCTGGAGCTTGGCGAATACATCTTCCGGGGCGGTCAGCCGCTCCCACATTGTATTTTGAGCTGAGGGTTTAAGGATGTATACCATCACAAATTTCTATTTATATATGGTAATGACAAGAGGATTTACATTGGGATTACGGTTATTTAATTCTAGAGTTACTAGATTATTTATCGGGTGTTGTCACTGATAAAAAGGGAACGGTTGGGTTTAGCATTAAGGAAAAGTGGAATATTGTGGGGGGGGGTGACAGATTCAACTAAGAGTTTAAGTGGGACAGAAAGCTCACTCACCTGATTCTAGAGTGTCCGGCTCATCAGGTCTTTGTGCGATTTGCAGGTAATACAACAGTGATCCGTACAGGTGAGCCCGCACTCGCTGGTAGCCCCCACCTGTTTAAAGAAAAGCCAAAGTTAATTTTCAAAGGTTTTAACACAACATTCCTTACATGTTTGCACAAAAATGTTCTTCAAAAAGACTAGGAAATGTCATTTATACTAATTACATCTCCTAAGTGCATCCACTTGTTTCTATATGATCTTAAGAGATCATTATAGACTACTATTCTTCAACTAGGCGATAAAAAGAAATATAATCTGAATACAAAGATCTGCAGAGACGCCCAGAAAAGCATATCCACGATGGAAACACGCACCCGTCTTCAGGACGAACTCTAGCAGCTTCTGAAGGATTGTGTGAAGTGAGGATTCTCCAATGGAGGCATATCCAGAAAACAGGGATTCGGGTCCAGGAGGTGCCGCAAAGAGGTCGTCCAGCAACGGGACGTACTGCGACTGGCTCAACCCTGGGGCTGCCAGCGGCTGCTTCTGCTCGGTACGGATCGACTGACTTAGGTGAGCGGTCAAGGTAAAAACGACTCCGGCCACTACCGGCATCAGCTCAGGTGTGGCATCATCATCCAGGATCTATACACACACACACAAAATTTTTTAGAAGAAAATAAATAAATAAAAACAACCTGAACGCAAATCCCTGTATACTGAACAGTAAATAAATCAGATTTAAGATACAGTAAAGGGTCCAGGGGTTCAAACAAACGCAGCGTTAGATTGAACCGTGACTTTGGGCAGATAAGCTGAGAGTCATGGTATTTGTCGCCCAACCGCAGATGGGACTCGCAGGCTACCCCAGGATAAGCGAAACGCTTAGTATGGTCGCCGTGGCTCGTTTACCTTGTTGTGCACGTCCTGAAGCAGGTCTCTGATGATCAGCTGGCGCTGCGAGGCTTGTATGAGGTCCTGGGGACAGGCCGTCAGAATGATTTCCACCAGCTGCCTCCAGGACTCCAGTGCGTGACGCTTGGCATGGAGACACTGTAGCAGCCTGTTCCTTTCCACCACGTACTGAAGGATAGTGTTTATCTCCTGTAGGAATAATGTGAAGATCAAACACAACCTCAAAAGGAACGGGCAACAAAGATTAATATTCTCTGGACTTGTTGCAGGACTCGCCAGCTTTAAACATGGTGGAGGGATGGTGGTAAGACGGGGGGCCCAAAAAAGGAGATCAGCTTTTGCTAACTGGTAGCCCCTTGGCTATGGAGATCTTGAAGTTATATTAGAAGGACTAGACTGCATCTTACCCAACAAGACAGATCCTCCCCACTTTTCCATAGTAAACCATCCTTTCCCCCACCACTTACTTCCATGAGCAGAGGTCTCTGTCCAATGGCTGCCATTCCTTGGAGAGCATTTACCTCTGCGACCAGAACCCGGTGCAAAAGCTGAGAAAATAAATAAAATCATAGAACGTTAATAAATACTTGTAATGCTCCAGTGAGGCTTTAAGTCGTTGCAGAGCGGGTCTTCAAGCCGTTTTAAGTCACGGGGGGGGCGCACCTTCACATTGCATACGGTTTGGCCCCTGCGATTCTTGTGTTCACAGTTAGCTATGACTTGCTCTATTTGGTTGCGGTCGAAGAAGTCCAGCTGTAAGGGCTCCGGGATCTCCTGGCTGAAGTCTATGGAGGCCAAGATGTTCAGGATTTTCCTACGAACTACAAGAAAAAGAAATAAAAATCTCGATCCGCTGCTTTTTTTGGGGTCTTTTTATAGGTTTTTAGATCATCAATGTATTCATATTTATACAAATAACCATTACTTTAGCTCTGAGTGCTTAAAGCTGATAATTCATTTACAAAAATGGGTCCCTGCTGTTAATATGCAAGCCCAGCAGCATGCGAGTTTAAGACTTGGCACTGTTATTATAGATATCATATTGCAGCAGAGAGTCATGGGAGTTGTAGTTTAACACTATTGGCAACGTCTGAAAGACAAGAAAAGAATGGAATTAAAAAAACCCAAAAAACTAGCCTTTCGAAGTGACGTCGGAATAAAAAGAGACACCAAAAACCCGGCTTTCTTCATCCATGCTTGCTTCCCCGTCAGCTGTTATAGAGAGATTTTCACATAAAATTAATTTAAATTGAAGAAATAGTGCAAGAAATCATTAACCATTAGACAGAGAAGAGTCAAAGTATTTACGAATGTTTAAAATAAACATGATTCACTATTTTAGATTGTACCTGCACACATTGTTTTCATATTATCAGTTCGCAGAATAGAATAGTTTTCGCCGTCCGAGAATTGAGACAAGTGTGTAAAATTAGGAATTTGTTTTTTATATATATTATTATTTATGTATCTTTTGCTGATAAATCAAGTGTGGCTTGGAATATTGGTATAATGGCAAAAGGCAGCCGTTTGCAAGTTATCGCTCCCAATCTCATCAGACTACATCCCGCGTCAGACAAACGGGACGCCGTGCGGTTATTTATAAGACGTCAATCTTGGTACGAACCTGCGTGGGGTTTTGCGGGCATGTCGTTGAGGAGCAGATGCAGAAGTCTCTGCGTGTGGGAACGCTGACGATTTAGCGACGTAATCCGAAGCTCTATGGAAGCCGTCCTCATGAGCCAAGACATTTGATTCAAGGCGGAAATCTCATGCTCTAGAGACAAAACAAGTTTAAAGACAGGAGCCGTATTAACTTAAAAGGAATTAGTGTACTCTCTATGGCGATCGTATACTGAATATACAAGCAATTTAAGGGTAACAGCTGCCTAATTTGGCCAAGAAAGTTCACACAATGGTCGTCATTAAAGTGGGATTGTTAGAGAAAAAATATATTTTTGCTCTTTTTTTATTTTTTACATCATCTAAATATTTTTTTTTCCTCTAAAAATGTCTGTGTGTATATGGAGAAGCTGAAAAGGGGGCATTTTGGTAGTGGATTTCCTTGACAAATATGCAAGCTTTACTATGCGCTAATATTTTAAATTATATATGCATCTGAAAGAACGTAAAAGACAAAAAAAAATTGTAAAAGGGGGCCTGTTGTATTATGAAGATAAACTCTTAATTTATAATTATATAATAATTCTCATAATAATATTATTCTGTGGATGATGCCGCGCCATTTGTTGACATCGAACGTGTTAGTTTTATCCGCAGGGTGTTTACCTTTCACAGAGAAGGGAAGGTGCTGGAGCTGAGTATACAGAAAGTCTTGGCTCGTGCGGAGGTAGCGCATGGTGGGGCCGGAGGTCTCCATGCAGGCACAGAGCTGGTAGATAACCTGCACAGCGACATTAAGATGATTGCATTATTACGCATGTAATAAACACTACGTGGGGATGTTTTAGGATTAAAGCGTGATTAAAATAAAGCAGTGAAAGGAGCAAAACGAGGAACATACCTGATAACAGAGTTCGGCAAGCTGCGGAGACTCCCATACTGCGGTCGGGCCGGCCCGCTCTTTCGTTCCCTGTTCTAGGATATTCAAAATGGAATGCAGACAGGTCCTCGGGCATCCCAACACACCTGCATAAGAGGAAGCCACTTTTAAACATAAGACCGGAAACCTGCCTCGGATGATGCATTGATACCAACGCAAAAGCCCAGTTTCCATGTAGATCCACCCATGGGCGCCACGATCGTACGCTCTACCTTCCCATGAAACAAAGCGATATTCGGCTAGCGTGCCCACAATACCTGAGTCCTGAAGGTTCGTGGTACCGACAGGTTTCTTCAGTTCAAAGCCGAGAAGATAAAGGGCAAGGTTGGGGGGTTTCATCTCCAGCGAGGTGATCAGGAGGTTAAGGATGTGAATTTTAGTCTTGTGGCGGAGCGCCCCTCGTTTCTTCTCCGTTTCGGTATCTGGAGGTTTAAACAGAAGTTTGTAACCGGCAACTAAAAATGATTGCCGGTTTCAGCTTTGTTCGCTGTTGGATTTGCTGCTTCCAAGAACACCCTCACTCAGAATGCGATGGAGGGTCAGCTTTAGCAACCGGCTGACAAGGTTCCAATAAAGAGTATTCGTTTCCATCAATATTAAACTATTAACTATTGTAAACCTGCTTTAGGTCCAGGTCTTTTTAGGCACGCGTTCCCATAACCCAATGGGAGATTTGACTTGGTGGTGTGAAGGTGGCAAAGCCTATGACACATGGTGACCGAGGGAATTAAAGAACATTGAATCCCATGGAGTTAACCGGTTCCTGTAATCAAAAGGGGAATATACTCACCCTCAATAGGGTTCTCGAACTCCTCCGAGTCGTCATTGTCCAGACATTCCACAAACCCGGCCATCAGCTTCTCGCTAACTTTCTGCAGGAACCAGGACAAAGCAATGTGTTACGGACAATTTATTAACCTCTTTTTGCCCAGAGGAAAGGTCAGGTATGCTGGTGCAAATCTGATCAATGTGTGGCTATTGATGGTTGAACCTAAAGGGCAATAACCTTGTACTGTAGAAAACAGTTGATATGTGATGCAATTAATCAGGTTACAGGTAAATGAAGGCATTAATTAACGCAACATCATTGGGCTTTCAAATCAGACCTCAGAGATCTCCTACCTGGTCCTGGGTGAAGTCTCCTACGAGTTTCGCTTGGATGTTTGGATTACAAGAGATACTACATAAAATCTTTGAGCTCTCAAAGGCCAGTTCCGGATTATCGTTGCCGTGGTACAGGTACCTGCGGAAGAAACCGCTCGATTAAATTAACGCAATAGGCACTGTTTTTACAGACAGCAGGGACTATGCGCTGGTTGGGTGGTCCTCTTTCTTGACCGGCCCAGGGAGCAGTAAATCGATGGGGGGTCTGTACTGTTGCAGCCCCCATGCCGCCACGTTGAAACGCTCTAAAATAAAGCGTCACAACACGACATAGGTTGGCAGTACTTCCTTTGGCCCTCCTAGGGCCCAACTCTTCACCCCACCATCCAACGAAGGAACGTTGGGGGTATATTTTTGATCTTATGTTTCCTACACCAATACCTCCCTGTTTCTTGATATAGCGAAGAGTCCGTTTACACTCACCTAGCAATATTCACCACGTGGTCTGCCTTTTTGGAGCGAGGGTTAATGCCTTGCAGGAGTTGCTCCAAGGGGGTGACAATCAGAGACAGGTGACTTTCCCGCAGCAGATCCATGAAAAGATTTTCCTTCTGCAGCGTCAGATTAAGGAGCATGAAGCAATACACCACGGCTTTCTCCAGATGCTTTTTACCTGCGTTAAGAGAACGTCAGACTTAGTGCGTATCCGTACGGTAGAGCGAGTAAGAGAATGAACCCCAATGCATTTTACATGCGCAAGAGCTGACAGAGAAAAAGTCTTAATATATTTTTGAAAAGGGAGCGGTAACAACGATGTGAAACGCGTTGATCATTAGCCTTACTGATCTATGCATTAGCTTGTATTCCTTGTTGATACAACAATCCCAAATAAAAAAATGTCCAATAATAAAATACTGTATATTTTAGATGTTACCAGAGAACAACCTGGTTGTATGTTCGTTGAATTAAATAAGTCTTGCTTTGTTTTGTGTACTTTTTGGTCATTACCCGGGAATCTGAATTTTTAAGCCTTTTAGGTTGTGCTCTCCTATTTTTGTGTTACCTGGGAAAGGTGCGTAGGTGTCCAGCTGAGTGACACCCTCTTCCAGTAGGCCGAGGCAAAGCTCCAACATGGGAGATTCATTGAGCAGATGGTGCATTAGGTTGAAACCTGGGGGTTTGTAACCGACTCGCTCTTCCCCTAAAACAAGAAACTTAATGTAAGAAACGGGGTCTCCCTCTGCAAGACTTTCGGCCAATATTGAGGGGGGGGGGGACCCTACCCTGCAGCTCCACAAACTGATTCACAAAGTCTTCAGGCTGGGGCTCGTAGTCTCTAAGGAGCTTGTAAAAGACGTTGAGCACGGTTTCAGCGACCTCCCACTGAAACGGCAAGAAAAGGAAGTCAGCGCAACCTCAGACCTTTAAAAAAAAGACCAACGGCTGAAAAACTCCATCGCATGAATATGGTGCACCCAGTCAAAATTTCCCCCACCACCCCAGTGTAGGGCTGGTGAGCTTAATCCAGAGTCAGAGATTCAACTTGGGAGACCTCTAGAATAGCGGAGTGGGGGGAATAGAGAGTACAAACAGTACAAGCACAAGGTGAATCCAGAGACAGATAATATAGAGATATAGGTGCAGGCCCACGATTTTAACTTTACTGCCGCATATAGCTCGATCACCATGCATGGTTTGGAAGTTCACCTTTTCTGCGGGTCTCCTGTAGGCTCTGGCGTGGAAACGGAGGAATACCGTATCTCGGAGAAACTGGAGATAGGGTTCAAAGCCAGGGGCCCTCAGACCGGCCCCGAGGTTGGCTGGAATAGAACTCTCCACTAAGGTACCGATCAGATGGCAGAATGCTCGGGTCAGCGGGTATTCCTCACAACGCGACTCAATTTCATTAAGTTCCACCTTTCCACGAGACAACAAAATAACAAAAAAAAAAAACTTGTGACAAATATAAAGGCTCCCTTTCTCCGTAGATGAAATGCCAAAAGATTTTTTGTTTCCAGTGGGCTTTTATTGGCAGAAGAAAGCAATGTTGTCCCTATGCTCTTGTAAATATAACTTGGTTTTATTGTATACCTCGATGCCCGTCGCTTGCCTCTGACCCGGAACTCTTGCAGTTTGCAAAATCTGTTTGGAAAAAAAAAAAAAATTGATCGCAACTGAATATTAAAAAGCGTGGCTGCCTTATTCTAAAAGGTTTCCTCTAGATTTCACTCTCGTCACATACCTGGGTATATTCCAGGGATTGCCAAAGAGAAGCAGCTATCTCTGGCGATTTCCCAAACGCCGCCAGCGTGTTCAGTAGCTCAGCCTTGAGAACAGGTGGGATGCTGCACTGCAGTAAGCCAAGGATCACAACTACGGGCATCCACTGGGCATGCTCACAGAGAGCCAGTCTGGCGCTTTCACTCTGGACAGCAGATACAAGAATAGTAATGAGTCCAAATATCAGATTAACCGGGTGATTTGATGCATAAAAGGTAACGCAAGTGCATAAAACACCCGTTGCCTACAATCGCATAATATTATGCATAAGATAAATGTTTCAGTTGGGATAAATAAGCAGCTACTCTATCCAGAAGTAACGTACCCATTCGATGATTATGGTGGTTAGCTGCAAACAAGCGGTGAGCCCGTCCAGCTCGTGCTGGGTGATTCCCCGGAGCAGTGGGTGACGCTGGTGTATGCTGTCCGAGCTTGGCATGTCCCGCCGCAGGTGCTCATGATATAACATGAGAGAGTGGAAGAAATGTTCCCAGGACACTGGACTCCCAACGCCTGCCTGAGTGTTATCTGCTGGTGCCAAATTAACAGGCTATGATGACTTCAAATAACGACAAGAGTCATGACCTCATAACAAACATCGAATTTGGGAACAGTTTATCTTTACTGGAAATAATATACAAATTATATATATATATATATATACACATATACACACACACACCTATATAGTGCATAGAACAGTAAAATGTATACGTAGCAAATTAATATCTGGATTTGATGCTACTTACATGGAGAGTGACTTATACTCAGCCCAGAGAGACTACGTACCATGCCCCCCACCGTTGGCTTTCAGGAGACTGAAGCAGTAATGTGCGCACTGGGGGCCGCTGGCCAGACCCTGCAGCATCTTCAGGTAAGGTATGTAAAGCGTTGATGGAAGCAGATCGCTCATCTGTCTTACAAACTTTGATAGAACAACCTACCAAAATATCAGATAATCTGAGTCACTACAATCTAACTATGGTAGTTCAGCATTTTTTTAACAGCATTTACAATCATTGTCTAAACTTTGGTACTTAACTGTAATTGTGAAACATACCTGACGTTGCGGGGGTCTCTGGTGAGCTACCCCAAGGAAAGACCCCATCAGGGTTGTGGTTTGGAGAGGTTCTGAAGGACACCAGTATTCCAAAGCCAATTCAAGGTTGAATGGATCTTTCTTATACAAATCCCCAATCTGCAAGGGATACAAGAGACATTCAATGAGAAGTTATATAGCTCTTAACTATCCTGAAGAGAAAGGGACTATGAATAGATTAAATTAAGCCAGCAAAAAATCTTCTGATCTGCAAATCAATTGCCCATTCATCTTACAATGATTGCCTCCAAGTTGAGGAAATTTGGAGAAGGGACTGAATACGAAAATACTATCTAAGAAGAAGCTCTACATCACTGGGCCCACTTACCTAAAAAGCAACAACGGTACCACCGCTGGCGATAAAATGTATTTTACAAAGACGGGGCTACGCAGCTCACTAACTGAGTGATAACCCAACATCTACAACATCAATGTACTCCAGACGTTTAAAAAACTGAACTTGTGACTTTACCAATATCATTAGGTGCTCGAGATCTCGACGGAGCGATGTAGGGGGCTCGTTACCCATCTGGAAACTCATGTGGATCAACCTGGCGTCTTCCTCGGCCCGATTTCTCAGCTGCTTCACCTAAAGAGAACGGAGAATCTCAATCGATGCGGTGAAAGGCGACTGTAAAAAGGGACAGTCTTAAAAATAGGGTGTAAATTTGGCAAATTGTTACTCCCATATAGATTGGCATCATAATATACAGCTATTTAGGTTTATGAGACTACCAAACCGCTTTTGATGAGGCAATGACACCCAATATAAAGCTATTGCGCAAGACAGGACGTTTAAATCATTATTTAGCCTCACAATCAAGTTAATTTAATGCTTTATCTGCTAAAACCAGGTTTTAAAGCATAATCTCTGTAGCGTAAAACTAGGATTAGGTTAAATGTCACACAAAACAATTAAAAAGACAGAAAACTTTTTTAAGGGATCAGGTATGACAATTTTTATGCAATTCTCTGGATTCTCCACGCTCAGGATGAGAGGACTGTCCCCATAGGAGAGGGCAGAGATCCCAAACTACAATACTTTGTACTAAACAGAGCTTCTACACATCTGTACTGACTACACCCATTAAGGTGTTCTCTGTCCAGATCATTTTAAAAACTTGGGACTTTCAGGTCACTTGAGCAGAGAAACTTTATTGCAAGGAAACTTACTTTCATAGGCATCAGCGTGAGGAAATCTGTAACAAGTTTATGAACCCTGCGAATGAAGAATTCCTCCGGCCAGAAGCCTTCTGACCCCACCACCGCATCTGTGAGGAAGAGGAAGGCATTGCCTCCGATAGCCAGCTCTACCATGCCTTCGTCGGCTTCAGCAAACTCTGTCAATGCTATGGAAATAGATGGGGGGGGGGTTGAAATGCCAGAAATCTGATGGTAAAGGGTCACACAAGCAATGCATGGTGATGGAACAAAATCGTGGTCCTGTACTTATATCTCTATATTATCTGTCTCTGGATTCACCTTGTACTTGTACTGTTTGAACTCTCTATTCCCCCACTCTGCTATTCTAGAGGTCTCCCAAGTTGAATCTCTACTTATATAGGAGATGAGAAGTATGGGATCGCTACAATGGCTGGAAAATATTAAACGTATACTCTGCTCCGGCATATATGCTATTTTTTCTTCATCATTGAAAGCGGCTCAACCTACGATGGGCAGCAGAGTCTCCAGCTAATCATGTCCCGATATTAACACTAATCACATCGATGAATAGTCTAATAACAGTATCCTATTATATTGTATGGCATTACTTATAACATCATGCATGAATTACACTGCAATGACGTATAAGAAAATTTATTTGAATAGATCATGTGAAATTTGGCTTCCTTTACTCATCCTACCTGTCACTTCAGATAACTGAGACACCCCTCGAAGTGCAAGCGCCCACGCAAGTCTGACGGTGGCCTGAAGGCCCGGGAGCTTCCATGGCTGGCTGTCCTGCAGTCGGTTGTGAATGGCTGCTATGTATTGCCTTTCGGTAAGAAGAGGCGTTTGATGAATCAGTTCTAAAAGACATCAGAGAACAAGATGTTGTAAAGTAACTGGAAGGCTTATGCAGAAAACCACCAATAATGTCACACTCCAACTCAATAACGAAAACCAAGATGTGTCATTAAAAACGTCAGGGTTAATCACCCCCCCCCCCAATTCACAGTTTAGTGATTAAATCCCTTCTGGCTCCAGAAGACCAGTCATTCTCAAACTAACCTAAGAAATATTAAAATTTAGAGTTAAAAACCAAAACACGCACACTTTAGGGAGGGCATGTCATCTACACAACTTATATTCATATTTAAAAAGGGGTCCTTTTAAAATTAAACTTTAAATATACCCAAGTGGGAAAAAAAGTGCAATAGTTCTGATCAATAAAACCCATGTCTATGAGTGACCACCAAAAAAATGCTAGTTAATAAACCACAAAAGGTTTCTATTTTGCAGAATGAATTTTACCTTCTCGGTCTTCTGTCCCCTGATCCAGAAATCCTACATCTAAGCAGTACAGGAGAGCCATGAGGAGGGTCAGGTTAACAGCGTGCAGCGTGCCGTCGGCTTCCAACGTGACTTTCTCCAGGTGTCCGATCAGAAGCAGCGTATTCTCCTTGGACAGGGGAGACTGACAGGACCACAAGAAGAGGCTTTCTGACAGTGATTTCCGACATTCCTTGATTAGATCTGAAACCTGGAGATCCAAAGGGAGTCATAGAAGCCAGTTTACAAACTCATATAGAATAAGAGACGATCGTATACAACAGACTAACGCCTTCTGAGTGCGAAGAAGCCAAGCCACTTTCATCAAAGGGTAGAAGCAAGTTACTGAGAAGATGGCAAGTTAAGATGGGTTTATAATGGGTTTCTGCCAGGTACATATAATGCTTTGCTTAATATCTAAAAGTGCATATAAATTAAGGATACTGAACTGTAAAAAGTAATGTAAGAATGTGCCAGATCCACTCTAAATAAAAACATTTTGACCGAAAGATAAACCGCACTCATGTATTTGCAAAATCGATAAAAACTAATTACGGCCGGCTAACAGAAGCCGTGGTTTGTATGTATCGAGTCATTGGGCTCTTATCCTCCCCACAGCCCGCATGTCTTGCCTGCTTGCGGTGTTTCTCGCTGCCCAAGCCCCTCTCTTTCTGCAGCTTCTCAAACTCGTTGTTAACGTCAATTTGCGAGAGCAGATCAAGGATCTTGTGAGTCAGTCCGTTCTCCATCAGATCATCGGTGAAGCGAGTTGTCATGGACACCAACTCCGGACTGCAAAAGAAGAAAAAAGGTGACAAAAGGGATGCACACAATCCCCCCCCCGGGGTCTGTTTAAACCGTTTACCGCTACAAGGCCTTGGAATGAGCAGTTTCACAATGCACCGCAAAGCACTTTGCAAAGGAAGGTTTAGGTCTGCTGATCTCACGGGTGAGAAATCGCTGTATGCTTTCCTCCGATGGTGATTCATATAATAGCTAATAGTTGGATGAATCATCCCTTTGTTCAGTAGACGGCATAAGTGATATATGTCTGTACCCCGACCGTATCCCGCTTTACAGATTATCGACCAGGAAAAATCCGATCTAGAATCTGCCCTAAAATATAATTACGTTTTGAAAGAGACAACGAGAGAGAGAGCGTCTGTCCCAAGCAATACCTGAGTTCCAGGGTGAAGGTCTTGCCTTTGCGTGACTGCATGAGAGCGCGTAACGAGCTGGCGATACAGTTCTTTCCATCCCAGTAAAGGAGAATGGCAACCAACCCTCGTGTCAGGCCAGGAAAATGAGGCTGCTGATGTTCTCCTGTCAAATACAAATATTACCTGTTTGATACACAGTACCTCCTTTACTTTAATAACATTGTAAAACAATTACAAAATGGAATATATAACACAGGGGAGGAGAGAAGCTTTGTGGCATACATTTAAACGTTTCTTTATGTTGATGAATCTTTAAATATCAGGCAACATTAGGACCTCTAGGAACTGGCTTTGACAGCTGTATGAAGAAAAAAACAGGCTAGCAATGCTTCACGTAGCACCTATGGCCATTTATCACTCCTGTGTTCCAATGGCCTTTTATCACTCCCATCACTCCTGTGTTCCAATGGCCCTTTATCACTCCCATCACTCCTGTGTTCCAATGGCCCTTTACCACTCCCATCACTCCTGGGTTCCAATGGCCCTTTATCACTCCCATCATTCCTGTGTTCCAATGGCCCTTTATCACTCCCATCACTCCTGGGTTCCAATGGCCCTTTATCACTCCCATCACTCCTGTGTTCCAATGGCCCTTTATCACTCCCATCACTCCTGGGTTCCAATGGCCCTTTTATCACTCCCATCATTCCTGTGTTCCAATGCCACGTTGTGTTCGCTGATCCAAGTTAAAGTTTAAAAGGCTAATTGATGGCCAGAAATGCCCTTGTTTCCTATGAAAACAGCTGAGTGACCCCACACGGTGGTCTACATGACCTTACACAAGGTTAGGGATCGACCCAAAAGGAACACTGCTTACCAGCGAGTAGAAGCTCCACAGCTGCTATCTCTCCAATGTTGAACAAGTCACTGAGGATGAAAGCTTCCTTGATGAGCTGCTCTGGAAGGAGTCTGGAGCCCTGTTGCCCTGTGATGGCGATGCCCTCTGTGCTGGCTTTTTTAATCATTTCATGCTGCTGGGCACTTTTTGGCTAGAAAGTAAAATTTGAACATCCTCCTAAATTTATGCTAGAAAGTATTTTTCCTTACAACATAATAAATTATAACATCTAGTTAAGTATCCTAATAAATGAATCGCCATTGCCAGATTTAGCTGCATGAAGCATATAAATTGCAGAAATATTGTGCATCTTTATTTTTTTTAACCCCTTCCTGGCAACTGACATGCCAGGCACGTCACGGAAAAACATGTTAATGACAACGATGTGCCTGACACATCACGGGGGTAAATGATCGTTCTCTTGACTCCAGTAAATAAATAAATAACGTAAGCACTAATTTCCATGAGGCAAAGGGCAAGATGGATAATAAAATAATACATAATAAAACTAATAAAAAATGGATAATAAAATATACAATAAAAAACAATAAAAAATGAATAATAAAATAAAGTTTAGGGACTAGACTCCGGGTTCATAAAACATACATTTTCCTACTTGCAAATGGTTACAAATAAGTGAAGTAAAGAGTTAATGAACGACAGTTTCTATACATTGAGTGTGGCTGGCCACAACAGAAAGCTTAATCCATTGACCATACCAAACTGAATACTAAGCCAACAAGATCCCCTGTAACTATATATATATATATATACATACGGGGTTTTTGAAGAGGGATATGAAGTCTGGTTTGTGTTTCTTTAAGACGAGGTCCAGTAGCTGTATAGCGTCAGGTTGTCGCCTGAGCAGCGCATTGTCCACGGTGTGCCAAAGGTCTTTGTAAGGACCCCACAGACTGGTCCCTGGAACACAATACACGGGTTAATACAAATATATATATATATATATATATATATACACACACACACACACACGTATCCTATGCATATATCTCCATATCTGTAATATATCAGAACTAGGAGCGGTTTGTCCTTTTGCAATGAGGAATTGTTTTCAAGATATTCGGTTTAACAGCAATAAACTATTTGACTTCGATGAAGCTGAGATCAACGGCAAAAGATAGTAAAGGCATCTCTAGTCTATGTCATCTCCTGACCAGTATGAGACCAGCATGTCTATTTTATCTTTTGTTTAAGCTTTGCCTCCTGAATACACCTTGCCAAAAACATAACCCCCAGCACTGTATACAATATAGTCACTGAGTGACAAAAACCCGGCTTTATCTCCTTTTGTCCCACATAAACCCCCTTTATCTGCAGACCTGGAGCCGCCGTTGCTGTCAGTCATGTGATATTTTGGGTGACTTTCCCGGCTCAAACACCGCACTGAGCTGATGCTTTATGGCGATGCTAATGAAGTCCGTTCCTCCATAGACTTTTATTAGTCAGAGAGTCTGGCTGGGTTATTAAGACTGAGCCATTCTATTGTTTCCCACAGACTGTATGATAAGAAGTCGGGGTGTCTGTCTAGTAGATTGGGGCTCAGATAGCAGAATGAGAAATGTCCGATATGCAGCTACCGGAAAACATTATGGGGCAAAAACTATAACAGTTCAAACTCATTCGTGACCGGACTGTCTTTGAAATTGTGTAGCCTTTATTATAATAGCTGTTTTAACATTTCTGTGTTGTTTGTGTTTATCTGTAAAATGGCCCCCTTACATTTTACACTTTTGTCTTATTTTTGCACTTTAGGGGCATATTTAACGTACATTTCTAGCGTGAGGGGCACGAGAGTTTTGAGCAGCTATTTTTAATCTACTTTATATGGTTTTTTTTAAATTTTTACATTATCTTGAAACTGTATAGCTGTCCTTATGATGTCATGGTGACATCACTGAAATCTATTATTTTAAAATGTGATTACATTTTTATTATTTATGTATTTTAAAATTTGGAATATATTTGGAATATTTTTTTTATATATTACTGATCAGAGTAGGGCTCCATTGCTGATAGCAGTACCGTGATCGTGCAGGGGGGGGGGGCTCAGAGGGTCTCAGGAGGATTTGGACAGACCCTCTTGAAACCTTTTTTACAGCAGAAGGGGCACCACCATCTTACGAGGGGCATGCTGCCTTCCCCAATGGCGAACGTGATCGCTCTGGAGACATTTTTTTTTTGCTGGAGGTCTGGCACGTCATCTTTCACAACAGGGTTAAAAAAAGAAGACAGCGCAATATTTTTGAAACTCATATTTAATGCAATTCTAGTAATGAACAAATTGAAAAAATGAAGGGAATATGACAAATACAGGAAATACACCCAACCGGTACCTTTAAGAACTTTATTGGGGTTCAGGCAGAGTTGGGAAAGGGGTCCTCTTCTGGTAACGTATTATTTCACGATTTTATTTTGAAGGGGTGTGGTTAGGGGCGTGGCTGGGGCTTTACTTTTTATGAGACTTTGTGCCCTATTGCGGGGTATTTGTGTAACTGAGGGGGGGGGCATTTAAGAAGAATGGGTTTTATTTACCCCGCTTAATTTATAACACATTATATACACATTATCGGGGCTTTTAGGGCTGTAGAACCCTGCGATCCCCTCATACCCAGCAAACATTCTGACCTCCTAGAAAAGAGGGGCGTCAGGGGAACTATGGCCCATAGAGGGACATTATTAACTTAACAGGGACACTTATGTTAGTTGAACTGGTAAAATGTCCCATTTTAATTTACTTAAGGGCGATTATTGGAGACAGAATACCCCTCCATCAGTAATTGTGTGTACAACATGTGCAGGGTAGGCATTTTGCCCTAATGCCCCATAAACCCCAGTCAAAACAATGAACTAGAAAAGCCGCCCCGTTTCCGGCCGCGTCCCCTCGTGCTACATTGTAAGCGGTGCACACTCGCTCAGTATATATATTTTTATTATTATTTTTTTTTTTATTTACCTGAATTTACCGCCAACGGAGACTCCATCTTGGGACCCAACCTCCTGGGCGGAAGCAGAGGTCCTCGGCTGGACTGCCCAGTCAGTGCCTGAAAAGAACCTTCTATAAAGTGCTTCACAATCACAGAGAATAACCTGCCGCCCGTTGTGTTCTGCGAATAAACCCCGTGAAACACAGCGGTTGCCACGCAAATTCGTTCTTTAGCTTTAATCGCTATTTTCCCTCCCTCTTACTATCATTTTTTACTTTGGTTGAAACTTGTCAGGCACCGTGCTGCCTTCTGGGTGTTGTATTTCTGTAAGCCGACGGCCTCGATCAAAGAGCTAGCACCATGGACTGCGTCTCCCGAGAGCCTTTGCTGCAAGTATAGAGCCGCAAAAATGAGAGTCCTGAAAGGCTTTTTGCGCTTCCATAATCAAAATGCTCCATTTCTCACGGAGGCCTCTAATAATAAGAATATAACATTTGTCATCGTTTAACTTTTAGGGTTTTCCATCTATGATCCAGAGAACTACATCTCCCATCATGCCCCGCGCGCTCGCTCGCAGGCCATGGCCGGGATCTTCCGTCAGTACGCTCCGCGCACGCGCACTTCCTATTCTCACCCACCACAGCTGCCAAAGCACTATACCCCCAAATGTAAGATGGTGGCCGTCTGGTTTTGAGAAGCCACCGAAGGTAAAACGGACAGTGAGTTACCGGAACTAGGCCTCATCACTTTTACCGGAGAAGCTTACACAGGAGAAAGCAGCGGACTCCCGGCTACAGTCAGAAGAGAATCAGCAGGAGGAGCCGCCCGCCATCCCCAGGCACACAGCGCAGGAGGCGGTACGAGGGTAAGTGCCGGGAGCAGGCCGGCTGACTTAGGAGGCCTAGCCTGGGCCCTACCCCACCCACCCCCCTCCGAGGGCAGGCCAGCAGCGACTACCAGGGCGGTGTGAGGGGAGCAAAGTGCCAGGCCTCAGACTGCCAGGCCTCAGCACTCCCAGACTGTCTGCCCCAAAAAAGGCAAGGACTGGTCAGATACACCCAGCTACCTCCTGTGGCATAGGGACTTGCCATGTGTGAGTGGCCTGACATGTATGTTAAAGTGTACCTGATTGAGAGAGTGGTTGATAAGTGGAACAACCTCCCAGCAGAAGTGGTAGAGGGTAATACAGTGAGGGTATTACACGCATGGGACAGACATATGGCTCCTGAATTCAAGATGAGACCAATGACTGATTAAGGTTTGAGTCTTTACAGCAGGAGAAACGGGCCACTGGACGGGGGCCGGATGGGGCCGATGTGCCGGCAGAGTCTGCGCTCCTCTATGTTTCTCTTCCTCGTGTGTTTTGGGCGTCACTCGGTGACGGGTTATTACAGACAATCATAGCCGTCAGCCACCTCCTTTTTTAATTTGACCGATCCGGGAATTTCAGCGGAGTGCCGAGGCCTCGTCTGTAGATCGCCGGCTGTCGGGAAGCTTTTCGGAGCGGCTGCGTCTCCGGACGTCTTCCCCGCCGGCGCTCGGGCCGAACGAATGGCGCGTAACATTGGCGGATCCAACTCTTTCCTTATTATTATTATTTATTGTTTTATATTGCGCCATCATAT
Source organism: Spea hammondii (assembly GCA_029215755.1). NCBI lineage: Eukaryota > Metazoa > Chordata > Amphibia > Anura > Pelobatidae > Spea > Spea hammondii. Next base: position 3,302,012 of record JARDYJ010000004.1, read on the forward strand.
TCCTTAGCGCAGTACAATGGGTATCCCGCGTGATTCCGCATCTCCGCTTCTATTAGCCGTTACTCCAGGATTATCATCTCTCGACGAGCTGCTCTTGCCGAGTTTGACTTGAAAGCTTCAGCGCGCGGCGGCCGCTTCGTGGCGGATGTCCCGCTGGTTCGCCAGAGACTCTAAGGGAATCCTCGCCGTTTTATGCATTGCGGGAACTTTGATTGAAAGACCTTTTTTCCATCCTAAAATAATTCTCGTCCTCTGTAACTGGGAGACTGTAGCGCAGCCGTGATGCAACGCCGCAGATCTTTTAGAAGAAAAGGATAGTTTGTGTTTCCTATTTTTATTTATTTTTTAAAGGTTATCTGTTATCGCTGAAGATGTTTCCGTGAACCCCCCCCCCCCCCCCGAATTTTTATCTCGTAGTAATAAAGCGTGTTTTTCGGGGCCGTCGTTTCTTCGCTATCTGGAGGCTTCGGTCAGCGTTTTGCCGCCGGCTACTCTGTTGGAGTTTGCAGGGCAGCAGAATGTCAGGAATCGCATTTCGGGCGAGCGATCGCTGCCCTGGCGCCGTTTACCGAGCACAACCGCTATTATAAAACGACTAAAAAAATAAGTAAATAAAAGTGAAACTTTACATGAAACAGAAACTCAGTCCTGAAATGGTCCTTTCTGTGTGACCCCGGAAGGTCTTTAGATGTACAGAGAACGGAACGGGTAGAGCTGGGGGGGCAGTAAAGTGTGTGTGGGGGGGTAATTCACTCCATGTTTTATGTGTACAAACTCAGATGAGAAGCAAATTTTTTAGGAACAACCTCAAGGCAGACTGAGGATCATGGGATTTGTAGTCCACAAAGATTTGACCCTATTTAAACTAGAAACTCCTCTCCGCAGCTTGCGAGGCGCAGCAGCGACTGGCGGGCCGGACTGCGTGCGGATCGTTCCTTAGCGGCGGGGTCATGTGACCGCTGTGTGACACACGTGACCCGCACATACGTGTGTCCGCGTGCTGGCTTGCCGTTCTGAGTCTGGCGAGTCTTTGAATGCGAGCAAGCGTGTCTCTAATGCATCCGGGGGGCTGTAGTAGGCGGGGGTTCTGTTTCGGCGAAGGTGGACCTGATGTCTGAATAAAAGACGACCTCGATTATAAGAGAGCTGTTTTTCAGATGATTTTAGAAAAAAAAAAAACCTACTCTTATAATGGAGTAAATACGGTATTTTATTAATTTGTATATAGGTTTTTTTTATATTCTTTTCTAATTATCATTAATTTGGAATAAAAATATCCGCTTACAAGTTTTTATTTTGAGTTCTCTTGGCAGATGCGATCAAAACAGATTTCTCAGCCGAGAGCAGCTCTGTGTGTTAAATGGACTTTAACTTTATAAGGAAGTAGAGAGACGGCAGTCCATTGTCTTCCGATCAAAACACGCCTGGCCCTTTAAATGCTCCGCGGACAGATTAACTCGCCGGCGTGAAATTGAAAACAACCTGCGCTTTAATCAATAATTTTCCCGCAGAACGCAGCTTTCTACTCATTATGGGGTAGATTTTACTTTACGGATATGTTTGAGATCTTTGCTTAATTTTTTTTCCCGCGGTCCCCAGCTTATTACAGACTTTTAAACAAAATATCTCCAAAACATCCACAGCGACCGACAAGCTTTAAATATCCTCAGTAAGTATATATGACCGTTCAAAACTTTGGGGTCACTGAGCTGTTTTCATGGAAAACAAGGACATTTCTGGCTGTAACATAATTACAAAAGGGTTTTCTAACCATCAATTAGCCTTTTAAACTAAAACTTGGATCAGCGAACACAACGTGCCATTGGGACACAGGAGTGATGGGAGTGATAAAGGGCCGTTGGAACACAGGAGTAATGAGAGTGATAATGGGCCATTGGAACACAGGAGTGATAAAGGGCCATTGGAACACAGGAGTGATGGGAGTGATAAAGGGCCATTGGAACACAGGAGTGATAATGGGCCATTGGAACACAGGAGTGATAATGGGCCATTGGAACACAGGAGTGATAAAGGGCCGTTGGAACGCAGGAGTGATGGGAGTGATAAAGGGCCGTTGGAACACGAGTGATGGGAGTGATAAAGGGCCATTGGAACACAGAAGTGATGGGAGTGATAAAGGGCCATTGGAACACAGAAGTGATGGGAGTGATAAAGGGCCATTGGAACACAGAAGTGATGGGAGTGATAAAGGGCCTCTGTACGCCTGTGAAGAGATTCCAGTAAAAATCAACAGTTTCCAGCTATAATAGTCATTTACCATTAACCCCATCTGTGCTGGATTTCTGATCCATTTCATGTGTTGTTTTTTTTTTATGGACAAAATCTGCTTTTCCCCAAACTTTTGGACGGTAGTGTAAATATTTGCTAAAAAAGAATTAGTGACAGTTCCCTAGAATGGGCGAACCATTGTGGTTTATATAATAGCTGTTTTTCTATTTAAAAAAATGTGTTACTGAAATCAAATAACAACTTGTTTTGCTGACAGGGAATGAAATTGTGACGAGAAACCAGTCCTGTTTGCTTGGCATCCCCTGCACCCAACAACAAAACCTGAGTCAGGAGCAGGCTCACCTTTGGTCATGCGTTTTCTTTTTCAATGTTTTTGTTGCAAGTTTATGTGAAATTATTATGCAAATAGCATTTACTGTCACGCTAAGTGAATTGGCTTCTGATCATGTGATATTTTGTCATGTGACTGTCGGAGTAGGTTGTAAATTCTGATTCATGAGTTGGGAAAAGAATGCGTTTACCGACGATGTTCCTCCACGGTGAGCGTTCTGGAATCTTCGCTTCCTGTTTCCTCCAAAACTCTGGATTATTTAAAGCGTTGTATGTAGTTTTAGAGCTCGTTCTGCCCGATTTTGGTTTTGATGCGGTTCATTTTGAGCCATAGTGCCTCGTGTTGGAAGAGGGAGATACGTGTTCTGAGCTCCATGTACACTGCAGTTCAAAAGTTTGGGGTCACTTAAAAATGTTCTTGTTGAATGAAAATCAGATTTGGATCAGAAATCCAGCACAGACGGTGTTAATGTTGGAAATTAATCACTCCTCTGTTCCAATGGCCCTTTATCACTCCCATCACTCATGTGTTCCAATGGCCCTTTATAGTTGGGTGTCGGTGCAGAGTCGCCGGATATGGATGGGTGTCAAGGCAGAGGCGCGGGATATGGATGGGTGTCGGTGCAGAGGCGCCGGATATGGATGGGTGTCGGTGCAGAGGCGCCGGATATGGATGGGTGTCGGGGCAGAGGCGCCGGATATGGATGGGTGTCGGGGCAGAGGCGCCGGATATGGATGGGTGTCGGGGCGGAGGCGCCGGATATGGATGGGTGTCGGGGCGGAGGCGCCGGATATGGATGGGTGTCGGTGCGGAGGCGCCGTATATGGATGGTTGACGGTGCGGAGGCGCCGGATATGGATGGGTGTCGGGGCGGAGGCGCCGGATATGGATGGGTGTCGGTGCGGAGGCGCCGGATATGGATGGGTGTCGGTGCGGAGGCGCCGGATATGGATGGGTGTCGGTGCGGAGGCGCCGGATATGGATGGGTGTCGGTGCGGAGGCGCCGGATATGGATGGGTGTCGGTGCAGAGGCGCCGGATATGGATGGGTGTTGGGATCAGTAGAGTTTCCGGTGTAAAGCGTAATAATTAGACGTGCGTCTGTTGCGGGTTGGGTGAAATCGCTCTGCTATGTTGTATCTCTTTGAAACTAAAGTGGTGCCAGCGCTGAACCACAACTCCCATGATTCTCAGTGTTCACAAACGGCTGCCCACCGTTATATATATAATTCTATCTCTTGCTATTACAATGTAACAGATGTGAAGGGAGGCAGAATGAAGTGTTCCCGGTGATTACTCGCTCGGGGGCTCTGATTCCCAAATGGTGTTTGTCTCCCCCGGCGCTCCGTGCCATTCCTGCAGAAGGACTCCCGATCCCCCACCCCACAACCTCCAAATCATTTTTATGGAATCTGCCACTTTTCTTGTGATTTCTTGCATATTACATTAAAGCCAAATAGATACTGAAAGCGAACGGCGGTCCGCGCCGGCCCCTATCCGCCAGACAGAACCCCCCCATTTGGTTCCCGTGGAACGGCCCGTCTTGTTGTTGTTTTTGTGTATTTGCAGACCGAAGCGTTGTTGTATTTGTTTGATTCGCCGGCATCGATTTCCGCAGCTCCTTTTGTCGGCGTAAAGAACGTCTATTAATAGCCCCCGGGGGGGGGGGCATCTCGGAATTCTCTGAAAGGACCTTTCTGTTTGAAACAAGCGTCCTCTGGAGCAAAAAAAAAAGCGGTTGCCAAGACTACCGCTGAAGCACAGCTCGGTGCCAGAAAGCGAGGCCGCCAGCCTGCGTTCCCGTTAACCCTTTCACGTTACAGCATGGCACGGCGGTGTCATTTAAGGTGACTCGGCTGGATGTTTTTAGGCTGGAGCGATCAGAAAGTACGAGATGTCTATAAATTCAACGATCCGCAGCGCATCGTTTACACGTTGTCGAAAAATGTGCGTTATTATCTTATTTATACGGCACCAACAATTCCCGCAGCGCCTCCTAGAGTCCCTACGTTGCGGGGGGACCCTGCTCACAAGCGATACATTGTGCGTTAAACTCTTTACTAGAGATTGTACCACGCTGCATAATATGATGGCGCTATATATATATATATATATATATATATATATATATATATATCGGTATATCGCTTTTATTGGCGTCCGCTTATCAAGTAGCTGAGCCAGGATCTGCCGCCTGGCAGAGCAGGTTGCGGATGTCAACTTTGAATGTGCCGGCTACACGCCCCGCATTCCTGCACTACACGGCTCTCCGTGATTGGCTCAGCAGGGAAGGCGTGTCCTGAGAGCTTCCGCAGCCTCGGGAAGTTGGTGATTGTTTCTGGTTGACCTGGGAGAAGGAGCTCGCTGAGACCTCTAAAAGTAAAGTACATCATGGAGTGCTTTGAGAGCAAAGGGTATCGTGTTGTGGTCTGGCTCAACACACGCAGGCGAGGTGAAAACAGTAATGAATGAGAAGCAGAGGACAAAAAACACACAATATGTTTACATAAAACATAGGCAGATGTGGCATGTTTTATGCCAGGAATGGGTTAATTGCTGATTTTCAGGTTTTACCTCTATTCTTCAGTCCAGCGTCCAAAAAACATGCAAGACTTTTTCTCTTGCTTTGGATCATCACCAGTGGCTCTCCCCACCCTTCAGCCTTTGTGATCCGGAACGGCATTAAATGTTACCTTTTTATTAAACGCTCTTACCCAATAATAACTTTTTTTTTAAAAATGCAAAAAATTCTTAGCGGCGCTGTGTCACAAAAGCACTTTTTTTTTTTTTTTTTTTTGGCTCCTATATTATTGTTATGGTAACTTTTTTTTTTCCCCAGCTCAGTTTTGGGTAATATTTTTATTTAAAGGAGCAAAGTAAGTAATCTGTTTACTAGGAAAGGGTTGATCTTTAAAGCTGACCCTCAAATCCAAAATGTAAAAAAATATATATTTTAAAAACAAATATTTGTATAAATGGGGGCAAAAATATATATTATATTATATCATGCAATTATATATAATATTATAATGAAAATATGTTCCCGGAAGGCATTTTTGTCCGAGGTCCCGGATATTCCCCCTCTCTCCGGCCCTCTGTCTCCGGCAGCCGCTGTTCATTCAGCGGCTCGATGTTGGATGTGTCGGCGGCGCGCATGCTGACTCAGTGAGGCATGCCGGAGAAGATGCTTACGCGGAAGAAAAGAGCTGCCCGCTGACACCAGGCTAAAAATAAGCTCCTTGCGAGTGGGTCCACAAAGACGTATGGAAAGCTTAAAGCCTTCCCTGCAGGAGTAGTGGTGACGCGGCGCGTCTGTCCCAGGGAGTTTTTCTCTTTTCCGATCTAGTACACGTTACCTTTTCTACCGTACGCGAGTTTTCTGTATCTGTATCGGCCGCCTTTATTCGCCCAGCTTTTCCCCGAATACACTATTATTTTCTTCAAATTGTCCCCCTCGGGTTTCGGAGGAGGCCGAATAATCTTACTGTGTAAACAGAGCTGTTTGTGTAACCGAAAGCTCTCTTTGCAGTTATTCCGAGCGGTAAAGAATTCTGATACATAAACCACATAATAATTCTATGCATACAGATTAAGAGGGTCAATAATTTGGGGTCACTCTTGGGAAACGAGGAAATTTCTGGCCGTAACATAATTACAGAAGGGTTTCTGACGATCAGTTAGCCTTTTAAACATAAACTTGGATCAGCGAACACAACGTGCCATTGGAACATGGGAGTGATAAAGGGCCATTGGAACACAGGAGTGATGGGAGTGATAAAAGGGCCATTGGAACACAGGAGTGATGGGAGTGATAAAGGGCCATTGGAGCACAGGAGTGATGGGAGTGATAAAGAGCCTCATTAAAAATCAGCCGTTTCCAGTTACAATAGTCATTTACAACATTGCTAAGTGACCCCAAATTTTTGAACGGTACGCTATATTTTAAAAACCTTACGGATACGCCATGGTAACCATAACTTTCTGTTGTCATGCGTTTCCCAATTAAAAGGGCCACGTCTGTGTGCCAGGCAGCCCCCTGAACATTGAATACATATACAAGTATGCCTAAAGGGAGAAGTTGCAGATCCAGAGCTGCAGCAGAAGACCCCACCCGCAGGCTGTAATCACACGCAACTGATTGGCTGATGGAAGCAGCCAATCGGCAGCAGGAATGGCTTTCCCATTACAGTCCATGGGAGCGCTTTCAGTCCTATCCCTCTCCGCTGTCGGATGCATTAAAGTGCGGATTAAGACCGAGTGTCTCGTTAGGTTGTTTCTCAGCCGTTAAGTTGCTGATTGGTTCAGGCAGCCTTTGGAAGGAAGCTAAAGAACAGGGCAGTATGTTAGTTAATTAGATAATTCTGCTTCCAACTTTTTCCCGAAGTCGCCCACTTTTAACCGAATTGGTCACACTGGTTGGTAAACAAAAGGCAGGCAATTTTTTTTTCTAATGTAGGTTTTTTTTTATGCTAACTATTCTGGTTTACATTTGTATTGCACAATTCTTCCTCCTCCTTTGAAATAAACTTCCCTCCTGTACTTTTCAAAATCTTTGTATGCCCTTTAGCCCAAACTATTGGCCCCGCGCCGTGTTCTGACCGGCCCTTGCTTCGCGGCTTCTTTGTGTGAAGACATCGCCCGGATATTAGCAATGCCCTAACTTATCGGTGCTTTTCTCTTTCTTTCTTTCAGATCTTCGCATCAAACGGATTTTAATTTCTCCCCCACCCCCCATTAAGTTATTACAAGCCTGGAATATTTTTTTGTTTGTCTGTTTTTCCTGCGTTTTTGGGATCCCAGAAAGATGTCCCGCAGCCCCGATGTGAAAGAAGACCCAGTGGAGTGCCCCCTTTGCATGGAACCGTTGGAAATCGATGACATCAACTTCTTTCCCTGCACATGCGGCTATCAGATCTGCCGGTTCTGCTGGCATCGTATACGCACAGACGAAAACGGGCTTTGCCCCGCTTGCAGAAAGGTCAGGCTTGCAGCACATCGTCAATGTTTTTATTTTTTTTTTAATTTATTTTTCATTTTTTAATTTTATTTCTTTAATATTTATTTCCTTTTTTTTAATTTAGTTTATTTCTTTAATATTTATTTCCTTTTTTATTTTTCATTTTTTAAAATTTAGTTTATTTCTTGAATATTTATTTCCTTTTTTATTTTTCATTTTTTTTAATTTAGTTTATTTCTTTAATATTTATTTCCTTTTTTATTTTTCATTTTTTAAAATTTAGTTTATTTCTTGAATATTTATTTCCTTTTTTATTTTTCATTTTTTTTAATTTAGTTTATTTCTTTAATATTTATTTCCTTTTTTATTTTTCATTTTTTTAAGAATTAATATGGTCGGTCGGATGGCTTTTTTTTCCCTTTTTTCCCCACGGGCTTGCTTTTCTCAATAAAAAACTATTTTTTTAGGTATTATTGTTATTGAAAGGACCTGCTCTGTCCTGCTGCGCCGGCTGGGCAAATTTCTAAATGCCTCTCTTTCCGCTGTAGCCATATCCCGAGGACCCGGCAGTATACAAACCCCTCTCCCAAGAGGAGCTACAGAGGATAAAGAATGAAAAGAAGCAAAAGCAGAACGAGAGGAAACAGAAAATATCAGAAAACCGCAAACATTTGGCCAGCGTGCGTGTTGTGCAGAAAAACCTCGTTTTCGTAGTGGGATTATCACAGCGGCTCGCAGACCCAGAGGTACCAGAAACATCATTTTCGGTAACGTTACGTGACCAGTTTTTGGTTTTTCCCCCCCTTGAACTGTATAAAATTTGCTTCCTTGATCATTCCTTTGTTGGAAGCTCTTTTTAATATGAGCTTAATCTTGCAATAGAAAATGCAGCCTCCTCTTATGTTTAGGAGAAGCTGCAGCGAAACACGGTCTGACGTTTAAAGGGACCACTCGGCTTTTAATACATGGAACTGGTTAGAGCATTCATTCAGATACTGTTTCATTCTTGTGGTTTTTTTGTTTTTTTTTCTCCAGGTTTTAAAACGACCGGAATATTTTGGGAAGTTTGGTAAAATACACAAAGTTGTCATTAATAACAGCACATCCTATGCAGGCTCACAGGTACGTTGTGGAAATGTGTGTAACACGTAACTGCAGCATGTCGCAGTAATTAATATTATTATTAATATTGTTATTATTATTATCTTTTATATATAATTATATATTATCTTTTATTTATATAGCGCCCACAATTTACGCAGCGCTTCTTGCGATACATATATTAAAGGGGTATAACAAGACATTAGGTGGAGAGAGCACCCCTCGCAAGCTTTGTTGCCATGTTAGACACCGTAGAGGTGTTTAGCGATGTTGTTAAAAAATACATATTGAAATCCCCTAATCTTGATGATCTAAATAATACCTGTATATATTTGGATGCAGCAAATTGCCGAAATGGACTATTATATATGTGTTTTATGTGAAAATAGGACCAGTGGCCTCTTTAATTAGTTAATTAGTACGTTTTGGAACAGTGGATGAATCACTGAGGGCTCTCTATTAAATTACGTTACATTTATTTATATAGCGCCAGCAGATTCCGTAGCGCTGGTACAATCAGTGGAATCATTTAGTCACACGTGATAACAAACTGGTACAAAAGGAGAAGAGAGCCCTGATCTTGTGAGTTTACAATCTAGTCGGTGGGGGGATGCCAGAGAGATTTCGCTTTTTATGGCACAAGCCCCCCTCTTATTACCCTTCTTTAATAAGCATGTTTTTCGGCCTTACTGCGAGCTTCCCGTCTCTTGTGTTTAGCGGAACAGAGGAATCTGCAGAGCTTGGAGTTTAGGTTGAGATTGGCTGAGAGTGATGAGAAGTTCAGTCTACACGGTAAACCACTAACTGCGTGCCGGGGTGTTTCACAGCAGATTAACAAAACCTATAATTCTTTTCGTTATGTTTCCCGTTTATCCGACCTTCTGTCTAATTCCGATCGCCGTTTAATATTTAAATGTATCTTTCATCAGGGCCCAAGCGCGAGTGCGTACGTAACGTACATCCGGTCAGAAGATGCACTTCGAGCTATCCAGTGCGTCAACAATGTGGTGGTAGACGGCAGAACACTAAAGGTAGGTGGAAATAGTGCAAAAGTGTTACTGACCCGGCACTAAAAACCTAAAAGTCACAATTTTTGCGTATAGCCCTTTCAGAGACCCCTATACACGCAGGAATATTTGGGGGCACGCTTATACGGTTCAAAACAGCACCGTTATATCTTACTTCTCCCCCGTAGCAGCTTAAGTTCTGCCAAAATAACTCGGCGTTTTAGTTCCTTTTGAAACGTTTCATACAAAAGCCGCCTTCCTCCCGCATCCAACGAAGGCCGCTGCCCTGAATACAAGCAAACGTTTTTTTGTTTTCGAGCACAAAAGACTTTTCTGCCGCGAGAAGGTTATGTACTGTACTTCTTCTGCGACTCCGAGGCGCTTTTAAACGGGAAAACATTCAGATCCGCGCGGTAAACCTCCGCTCTCATTACTGAACAGCCGTCCTTGGGTGGTAAAGTTTTTCTCGGATCCCTCGTTTCTTTTAGCCTTAAGTGTAACGTTCTCGCACTTAAACGTTAATGACTCTGCGTGAATCAGCCTTTTATATAATAAACAATTCCGAATAATGCGCTTTTTTAATTCCGCAGCGTGAATTATTCTCAGTTCACCCCAAACGACTGACACGGGGTTAATCTTATAATTTAATCATTTTAATTTGGATTCGGGCTCTCCGAGGCATGACCACAAATTCTGCGAGAACGATTCACGCGGCGGAATTAAAAGCGCATTATTCTGAATTGTTATATAAAAGGCCAATTCACGCAGAGTTATTAACTGGGTGAGAGCGGCCATGTAGGGTCTCCTAATGTCTCTCCACGTTACTACTTTTTAGTAATGGACCCCTTCACGACACATGTACAGGCTCACAATGTATTGCCCTTAGTGGGCTTAAGGTCAACCCGTTGTCCTTAAGGGGTTAAAAGGGCAATATCTTCTATGCTCATCTCCCACCGGCTCCACAGCGATGTAATCTTTGTTTTATGGAAGAATTGGTTTATATTCCGATAGTTGAACGTCTCTTGGGCGCAGGAATAGTGGTTTTTGGTCGAACGCAATACCAAAATAACCATTTAGTGAAGCAGCGCTGTACGAATAACTAAAAATAATTAAAATGTGCAGGAAAATGTAAAGAATCGGTGTTGTAAATAATACAATGAACGTGATAACTGTGACCTGTTCTCTCTCCAAGGCATCTTTAGGTACTACGAAATACTGCAGCTACTTCTTAAAAAACATGCAGTGTCCCAAGCCAGACTGTATGTATTTACACGAATTAGGGGACGAGGCGGCCAGCTTTACAAAGGAAGAAATGCAGGTAAGATGAGGCCGTCGCTTTTGTGCTCAATCTTTGCTTCGGAATTATATTCTGGTGCTGATAATAATCATAATATTATCGATTTATATGGCACCACCATAATCCGCAGCGCTGAGTGTACACATAGTCTTCTCGTCGCAAATTAACCAAAATAGGATTACTGTGTTGAGCGCGGAATACCCCGAATGTCTGCTGGGGTCTGAAGCAGACCGGTTTTCTGTACTTTTTTTATTACTATAATAAACATTTGCTATGTGAACCCCACCTAAGACCCCCCAGTTTGTGGCGCATTGTTTGCTGTATAGGATGACTATAACTTGTGTTTCTCATAAAATATACACGCTGTGAGAGGGGCTGTAAAGAAAAATATAGGTTCAAAGACAAAATATTTCAGGACCTTCATCATAGCAATCAAATGATTCTTTAAGTTTGTGCCGGTTTAGGACGGATGATGCGAGGCAAAAAAAACGTTTTGATCGTTTTGAACAATGTTAATCCCTGAGCATAAGACCCCGTTGCTCTATACAGTGATGAAGATAGGCATTAACAAAAAAATGATTTTTGCCCCACATCAACTCCCTTTATCTGCAGAACTGGAGGCGGCCATTGCTGTCAGTCATGTGATATTTTGGGTGACTTTCCCGGCTCAAAAACCACACTGATGCTTTATGGCAATGTTTAGTGAAGCATATGTCTACATACACATTTATTAGAAAGAATGTGATTAAGACTTTGCCATTCTAGTGTTTCCCACAGGCAGTATGATATGGGTGTAGAACTGAAAAAAAATATTGGGTTGTTTTTTCTTTTTTATTCCAAAACATTAAGACAAGTAATAATAAAATAAAAACTAAAAAAAAGCAGTGGGACTTCCCCTTTAAAATGTTGGTGCATGCGGTGTGATTTATTTTTTTTGTTCTATTAAAGCAGTTTTTTGTTGTTGTTTTTTTTAGCATGTACCTGCAAGCATAACTTTTTTTTTTTTTTTTTTGTCTGTACTTTCTGGACAATGGAAACATTGCGCAATTTCTAGTTATTCCACTCGACGATGCCAAAGTTGGAATTAATTACGCCTTATAACGAAGGAACTTTTTTTTATTATACACAGAGATTTAAATTTATAGCAGGTTATTAAATACTAAAAAGCCACGCAAAAGGCCAACAGTCACGCGAGGTGCTAATCGCTTTCCAACCCGAGTGTAATACGGCAATTAACATACTAATTACAGAGCTTGTTATAATGTTAGAGATTTAAAAAAAAAAAAATGAAACGCCCGCATGCAATTAACATGAAAAGGTGGAACATAAATTACCGTCCTGTCCGGTAACAATGATACTGATAATCACTAGAGACAAAATAGGCGAAATAGAATAACTGACCATTAATAAATGCCATATCTTGTTTTTATGAATTAACCGGTACAGCCGCCTTGACAAATAATTATATATTAAAATACTTTGTGAATACTTTAATCATTGGCAGGGAAGTGCTTCCAAATTTACAAGTGTGTGTGTGTATACAGGGGCCGACAAATGTAGTTTGGATCTAGGAGCCAGGGAAAAAATGTAGGAGTCGGGTGTGTATGTATTTATATTATATATATATATATATATATATATATATATATATATAATTGATATTAATGGTGATCCACTTAATACAGAATTTATAAGAGAAATAAGTGAACAATGGATCAATTTAAGCTGCTAAATTACATTAATTTAATAAATATGAATTGCTTAATAAATTCTAAACAACATACTTATATACTATAACATGTTTACGGCTGTGCCGAACGCCCTACAGTTGCATTATGCGCACATGCATACGCTAATTCACACTCTAATACTATATGATGACACTCTGTCGCACAGTAACGCACACATCATGTGCTCATACACACTAACACTGCACTTATACACACGCACACCCTATCCAAAAACATACACTAACCCACGCACAATAACTCTAGCTCTATACATACTGACACTACCGTACTCCCATACACACACACACATGCATACAGACTCTACCCCCGCTTCTTTATTGATTAATCAAGACCTCGGAAGTTCCTCGTTCTTCCCGATGTAAATACATAACAGACATGCAGTCATACAGATTAAAGGGATGGCTTTCTTTCCGTTTAACGTGAACGTTTATTTTCATCCTACAGGCGGGCAAACATCAAGAATATGAACAGAAGCTTCTGCAGGAGTTATACAAGCTAAACCCCAACTTCCTGCATTTGTCTACGGGTACAGTCGATAAAAATAAAAACAAGGTGACTCCGATACAGAGGTATGACGTGTAAGTACCACCAGCATACATCCCACCTGCCTCCTATCTCCTTATTTCTCTATACACTGTCGATGTTTGAATGGGGGGGGGCTAGTGCCTATAATATGAAAGCATATAAACTTGTCTCTGTAAGGAAATTTTCATGACGGATCTGAAGACTTTCATTATCTAGTTTCAAGAAACTGCCTGTTAGAATTCAGATAAAGAATTGCTTTATTAACTGAAATCGAGTGTTTAAAAGTTCAAAGATGTGAGAGATGTGCTGTATTCCATCCTGATAGCATCATCTCCGAGTACCCCAAACTGAGATACCGGAAAAGCCGTTTGGCTCGTCTTGCAAATCAAGGCTGCTTTTAGAGGAGTCGTCGGAACGAATATCCGGGTCTAAGGAATTATCCAGGCTGGCAGTGGAATAAAGCTAGCATGGTTACCCAGGGGCGAACACCCCACCCCACAGCCAAAACCACATGGGTTAATACGTTTTTCAGAGTGCGGCATAATCTTAAAAGTAGGGATTCCAGTAAAAAAAAAAAAATAGGAATTTCCAGATATTTAAAGCACCAGTTTCATGGTTTTATTATTCTTTTAGAAATAGGATTTTTCAGTGTCTGTATTTTTTTTCCCCTTGTATCTAGTTTTTTTCCTCTATTTAAGCGCTGCATAAGTTGTTGGCGCTTTATAAATGAAAGATAATAATAATAATATTAATGGTGGTGCCTACGAGGGGCTGGTATTTTTAAGACGAGTGTCTTGATCAGTGCCTCATCCACTTAGCATGCAGTGCCCACACAAGGCGTAGATGGTGCATGCATGAGTAATTCATTTGCATACAAGGTCATTTAAATGGGATTATTTCCTTTCCTTGATGTATTTTTTCTCTCTCATCTTCTCTGTTGCGACCAGTTATTCCAGTTTTATTTAACAAGAGTTAACATATTAGGGAAAACGTAAAATAAAAATGCTTTTAAAAGTTAGGAGATGTACAAATTAACTATATTCTGGTAATTGGAATGCGGAGCCGCGTGTGATACCACAAATCGGGAAAGAGACGGCTCAACAAATATATTAACCATCTCTCTTGATCTATACATTGTATAGATCTGTGCTCTTTGATGTTTTGGCAATTAAACTCCAATACCTGGGAGCTCTCAGGTTTTTATCCAGAGTCTCAGGGCTTTTGCCCCAATTTTAGAGTCTTGGGCTAAAGGGGCAGATTCTGAGCGTCTCAGAGTCTGATTCGTTCCTGCTACCCAGCTGTGATCACATATAAGACCCCCCAGTAGCTGCTTTTGCTCCCAGTATGTTATGGTTGATATCCCTGCTCGAATGCAGGTGACTCAAGTGTATCATTAAATAATGAGGGCCTGTATTAGAGCCATTTGGGTAACATTTGGCGAGTCGCCACGTAGAATCTTCACCATTGCCCTTTAAAAAGATGGCTGACAAGTCAAATCGTAAACCGCATTTGGGATAGTTGGTTTTTTTGGTTTTGTCTACGACTGCACCATTAAAATGTAAACTTTTATTCCGAAGAAAAAAAAAAACCAGATATAAAGGCAACAGCGTTTTCTATGCAACCTGCATCGCGTGGACACAAGCCTGTCTCCTTCACGCGCTTACACACTGAGGGGGGGAAAAAGCCCCAGGAAGTGATACCTTGGTGGTTTTTATAGTTTAGGTTCTCTGTTGAACGTGTATTTACTTTTTTTTTTATTTGCTCTTGTGTTCTAAAATCTTGGAAGAATTCCAGAAGTTCTTTATTCTATTCGTAAAACAAACTAGTATAATTCTACAGATTTCACTTGATCTTGCTTTCGTTATTAGCTTGTCCGTGAATTTTATTTTCGCGTTTTGTCGCTCATTCCGGTTCATATCACATTTTTTTTTTCTCTTCTGTTTTTTTTTTTTCCCTTTTTTTTTTGTATTTTTCTCCCCCTCCCTGTTCGTTTTAGACCCAACAGTAATAACAAAGAAGCCTGGCCGTCCTTACAGAGTTCGAGCAGGTCTGCCAACGGCTTAACATTGGAGCCCAGAAAATCACCTCCTATCTTAGACAGTGGCTTAGATCCCGATCACATGACTCCAGACGGCCCCGACTCAGACTTTGGGTAATTGAACTGCCTCTCTTTCTTTTAGGTGGTTCACACAATCACCCCGTTTACCCTCTAGTCTTCCATTCATTCCTCCTCTTTTCCTCTTTAACCCCCCCCCCCAGCGGAAAGCGTTTCATCTGCCGGTGCCTCGGGTTTCACTTTTAACCCCCCCCCAAGAATGTCTCCACAGGGACACCATACTAAATGGGGATAATAACCAATAGCAATGAAAGAATAAACATTCTAAATCTCTGTAAATGGCAGCAGTGTCGTTTACTAAAAATACTTGAAAAGATATGACCGGAAAAAATGGAATGGTCTTTTTTATGTTTTCCTTAAATGCTTAAGGCTAGGAATACGTAAGGTCATGGCCGGCTGCAGCTCGATATGGGATCAGTTCCAACAAACATTTAACCACTTTTTTTCCAGCTATGTATATGTTAATGAATACGGCTGCCTTCTTGAGGTGCCTTTTTTTTTTTGTCCCCAACCCAATTAACATGTATTGTCCCTGCTTTTTGGCGCTAAAAAAAACATTGTTTTTCGCAAATTTTAGGCTGTTTTGGGAAACCGCTGAACCTAATGTTTCCAATTTTGGCAGGGTCATAGAGGACGAAACGAGGTACGTAGATGGGTAAACTCGCAGGTTAATTACACTGATACTTTGGGCTTAAATTAGTTGTCCATGCATGGAAAGATCACTCTCCATCAAACTGTAAAAAAAATCTTATGACCATTCATCACCTGGATACTTGAAGTTAACTAAACAAAATCCTATGAATGAATAGAACACAGTATGGGAAAATAGAATTGTTCCACCTAAAAACAGCAGTTTGGGGTCAAAAGTATTAAATGCAGTGAAACCTCCATGGAAACCAAGGAAACAATCACGTGCTTTAATTCAGATGTTATAAGAGGTGTTGCATCTTAGCCGCTCTTTATAAATATGTTGCCCAGAAGGAGTAAAATGCTGGTGTCTCTAAATTGCCTACGCGTTCCGCCAGACAATCCTCGGCTTCCTGATATTCCAAGTCAGCATCTTGTTGAATGTGTCGGCTCAACGGATGAGCACTCGACACCCTTTACATATCTGCAGGAAGCGTATACTGAAATGCATTAAGACGTGTGTTCTGGCGGACCTTCATTATGTTTGAGTCTGGCATATTTATATATACATATTATATTTATATTTTATATATTTATTATTTATTTTATTTTTTTAAAGGGGGGGGGGTTACCATTATGGATATACAATCATCTAGCTATTTAGTTTTTTTTACCTTAAATACTGCAGTTCTTCATTTTGGCGCTTTGTTCCCAAGAATATGATTATTTATTTTTTTTTCCCTAACCCACGTACCCCGCTTAGCCTTCATCATACTTTTCTTTGAATGAAAGCGCGCTCGCCTTTATTTTTCATACCAAAACTCTGCTCATCGGGTCTTCCGCGTTTTCTCTTTGACCAAACCCCACGGGTCAGCCTTGACTGGTCCACTTTTTCTATAGATTCTTTCCTGTTAACAAAAAATACTTTTCTGTAACAAAAACGTATTCTTCTTGCATTTTTCTTCATGTCCAGTACTAGTATCAAAACTCTGCTGATCAGTTGTGAGTTTCTTCTTAACAGTTTGTGGCCTCCTTCTTCTTCTTCTACCTTCTTCTTCTTATGCCTTTTGTGCATCTGTTGAGGTCCCGTTTTCTTTTGTACATTAACCAAGTTTTTGTGTACACACGGTGAATATCAGAATTTTCATATTAGTAAAGGACTCAAATTTGGGTTTACGATGAATATCTATAAAAGGCTCCTCACAGAGGGAGTTGTCAGCCATGCCTGGGTATCGATGTTAAAGTCCAATCGTTGGACTTGTTTTTGGAAGAGCAGTGTATGGGTGCGGATGGTTCTTGTAGGAGACCAGGGTTGCGGGTACCACCGACGGCTGTTGCGGGAGCCTGACGGCGGGGGTGGGATTCGCAAAAAGAAAGCCAAAAATGTTTTGGCCAAAGTATTTTAATGGGCTAGTGTGGGGTATTTATAGCGAATCAAATATGCCATCGTGTCAGGAGCAAGGAGCCTGTACACACATTTATAAACGTGCATTCATTCACTCACACTCATGCATACACACTCATGCATACACATACATACAGCCACAGTCTTTAATGTGTGTTTCGCATCTGTACGTTCATTTTTCTGTTAAGGTCAATCAGTTTTATATGTTAAATGTGTACACGGAACTTTGCATTTGTTTAGAACCTTTACAATCTAAAAGTTAGCTCCCAACATACAAATTATGATGCCGGTTGCATATAGAAAATAAGGCCGTGTTGTTGGCTTTATTTCCATCAGTGAATTTTTTTTTATTTTTTTTTTACCTGGAATCCCTTCTTTTAAGACAGACATTGTGTGTTGTAGGAAGAACACTTTAGACAGTAATATGGAAATGCAAATGTATATAATGCAGATCTAATATACATTTCCATGCACTCTGGTATCGGACTGGAGCCTTATTGGTAACGCCCTGATGCAGTGATATAAGTACAGGGGTGTTTGATGGGAAGGCACGTAAAGGGTTAATTTTTTTTTAGAAATACAGCAGCCATTATCTCCCATTATAAAGAAACCTTAGCCTGTGTTTATAGGTAAGTCTTGTAACACAGTGAAGATTCTCGCTGCGATTATTGATATGGCGTCTTATGCTGCGATCTCCAGCGCGTTTCACAACAATAATTCTTTTCCCTTCTTTATCGTAGTTCTGTCGACAAATCTCCAGAATCGATAAGTATAGGAAACGGAGATAATTTACAACAGGTAAGTGAAGATCGGGAATGAGAGAAAAATAATAGCAATTGATCGAGGATATACTTCTTATAGCCCATGAATTATATTATAATATTATTATTATATTTTATTAAGGGTTTTTCTCTCGTAACAGTCGGTCGTCTCCTGCAACCCCCCCCCCCCCCGTGGGATATAATGCCTTATTGCGGGGACGGCTTGTCAGTCGGCAGTTTTATTAACCCCCATAGGGATTGTTGAGCCATTTAAGCCCCCGTAGTTTGGCTCAGATGGGATATGGGTTAGAGAAGGGATAATCTTCCAGCTATTAGGCTGCATTAACACCGAGAGACTTGTGTTTTATCACACCGCTATTTAATATTTTTTTCAGTTATGTTGGGTTTTATTTTTTAGAGCGCCTGTAAATTACATAGCGCTATTACACGGGGCATGGGGGGGGGTGAACTAGTAACATCATGCTTCCCAAATGCCGGCTTTGCTCAGGGGCGGTACCAGTGCTGCCTCTCTGTCCCGATTCGCTGATGTTAGAAGTTGGAGCGGGATTTAACACTTAAATTGGTAAAGATACACAATGAGTTTAATACATTGTAAGACATGCTGGTACAGAAGAAGAGCTCCCTGCTATTTACAATCTATAATTTTTAACATTTTCTCATTTTTTTTTTTATTTTTTTAACCAAGCTAAACGGAGGTTAAAAAAATAGAAATCTGTTAATCGGAATGACAGCAATAAATTGTTTATTCCACCTGTCGGCGTTTTTTCTCTTTCAGATATTACCAAGCGACACACCTTCACCTCCGCCAGGTTTATCGAAACCAAATCCCGCCGTCCCCGTTAGCTCAGCCAATCACAGTACACGGTCTCCCTTCGAAGAAGCGGTGACGGAATCCCAGTCGTTATTCTCCGACAACTTCCGACACCCAAATCCTATCCCCAGCGGGCTACCTCCTTTTCCCAGCTCCCCACAGACCTCCAATGAATGGCCCACAGCTCCAGAACCTCAGTCTCTCTTCACATCAGGTACTAAGAGATTCTCAATAGGTTATCAACCTGGATCTAGAGATCCCCTGGATCTTTATCAACCTGGATCTAGAGATCTCCTGGATCTTTATCAACCTGGATCTAGAGATCCCCTGGATCTTTATCAACCTGGATCTTTATCAACCTGGATCTAGAGATCACCTGCATCACTATTGCAGTTTAATTCTTGTAACAGTTACATCGCTATGTACTATGAGAAAAGTTGGATGCCACGTTGTGGGACCTGGTCTATACCAACCCAACACCAAAAATATATCGGCACCAGTGAAAATAACCAGCCATTTAATATATATAATTAATCCAATGCTTGTATGAGACCACAACAAAGAATATTGGGGTCTTAAGCAAGGGGAGGGGGGCAATAGTGTAGAATGTGAAACATTGTGACAAATATAAAGTGTGAGTGTGCGCGTTATAATACACTCCTGTAGTTTCGGGATTAGTGTTTTTGTACAGAACGAGCCCGTTCTTGGTCTTCACAAAGAGCCGTTGCTTTGTCTTCGCAGAAACGATCCCCGTCTCCTCGTCCACAGACTGGCAAGCGGCGTTCGGGTTCGGTTCTTCCAAACAGCAAGAGGACGACTTGGGTTTTGACCCTTTCGATATCACCCGCAAAGCCTTAGCAGACTTGATCGAGAAGGAACTGTCCGTTTCAGACCAACCCGCACTGTCGCCCACGTCCGCTCAGAATCCTTCTCCTCACACTACTGCCAAAGGGCCAGGATCTGGCTTCCTCCACCCCACCGCCGTCACCAACGCCAACTCCATGGGCGGCACGTTTTCAGCCTTGCCGCAGCGGTTCCCGCCGTTCCAGCACAGAGCGGTTTATAACTCGTTCAGTTTCCCCGGCCAAGCCGCACGGTATCCGTGGATGGCCTTCCCCCGAAACAACATCATGCACTTGAACCACACCGCAAACCCAACCTCAAACAGTAATTTCTTGGACTTGGCTCATCCTCCACAGCACAGCACGGGTCTGGGCGGCATCCCCATCGCAGGTAGGTTTCCTTTCATCGCCCGTTCTGACCTCGGTGTCGGTTTGATTTCTCCAGGTTTTGGGAAAACTCGTCCATTTCTTAGAGGAAATGATTTAAATTTCCTAAAAATGAATTTATCATTTTGTTCATTTTTTTTTTTTTTTTTCCCTCTCGTATTTTTCTTTAAAAGGATTGCAGTTTTGCTTCTTTTTATATATTTTTTTGGGGGTGGGGATAATGGATGCATGGAGTCCCTTTTTAAGCAGGTACTGGTGAAATCTGGATTGAGGTCTCCGATGATGGCAGAAAGGTTAAGCCAGCTGGATCTTGCCCGTTTTTGATGATAATTTTACGTTCTGTTATCGGGCAGCGACTGCTTGTAATTCTGAAGCATTCCACTAGGAGGCGCACTCGTGTTATTTTTCTAGTAATGCGCTTCAATTACAAGACTTTACCCTTAAAGTTGTGTAAAGTTTTTTGCTTTTGGAGCAAAATCCACTTTTGTTATTGCGCAGGGAAATATGTTTTTGCCATAAAAGAGAGGTGTGTGTGTATATATAATCTATATAATTGTATCCTGCCATTTGAGACCTTTACGGTATGCAGGGTAATTATTGAGGGTAATAAGTAAAACAATAAAACCGTATCCCACCGTGTGATGTAGGAAAGTAACTTTGGAACGTATTTCCACCGGTCCAAATATCCTTTTCCTAGACTTTGCTTTTGTTTGGTGTCGGTCGTTGGGCACAGGGTAAGTATTACAGAAGCATGGTACAGAAGTGGACAGGGAAGCTGTACAGAGTTTCTTCCTGAAACACCCTGCTGAGCAGCAAAGCCCGCTCCCTACTACTACTTTGCGTTAGATGGAATAATGTTGGGTTATGGTATGTCAGTAGCCAATCATATTCTGTTTTTGTTTTTTGGATCAATCAAGTGTGTCTGTGGTAGGTCGTTCCTTGGGGCAGATTTTGTATTTTTGGGGGGGATTTTTTTTTCACTATACCTGCACTTTATTGTTTTCTTCAAGCTAAGCGGCCATGCCGGGGACTGCATTAAGACCCGTTTAAAAGAATAAATGTGGAGTATGTATTTTTACGGTGGGGCCTTGAGTGGCGAGAAGCGAGCAGCGCCTTACAATACAGAGTGTTGATCGCCACCTCCGGCATTCGAAGGGTTAAACCACCAGTCGCTACCGTTTCCCCCATTGCCCCCCTTTTAGCCTTTGGATGGCAATGAGCAGGTGCTGATTAAAAAATAACATATCACGGCTTAATGACCTTTAACCCTAAGAGCGTCGGCATCCATAGGGTTCCCGATATAATAAAATGGTTATGATGGCCGTATATAAACTGTACATCATGCAATATCCTTACCGTCCAAGTTAAAGTCCACCAGCAGGGGTTCTTCGTTAATAAATCCTTCCCTATACAGTTCTGTACACTAAATAAACCCGTTACCGCTCACAGCATAAACAAGCAACGTATAAAAATCCCACCCTTTGTGTATAACCTGATCAGCATGATTATTCCTCCCCATTACTTATCTCCCCCCCCCCCTCACCCCACTGTTAAGGTGATATTAGCTGCATTCTAAACCATTACACTCATTACCAAACAATAAGCTATAGGCGGTTTTAATTAAATAAAGCACATTGTGATTAAAGACGTTCCCTTTTTAAATATAAATGCAAATGTATGGATGCGCGAGAGCCGTCGACCGCTATGGCGGCCTCTGTGATGGTTACGGACTTCTACTTCGGCTCACCAAGACAACGCGGCGTGTGTTCCTCAAGATGGAGTATGCTGGCAGGAGTAAAGCTTTGAGACCCCGTGGGGGGGGGGGGGTTCAACTCAATTTACGACCAGATCTATGTGCTAAAATAATATAAGTTTTTACAAAATCGGTAAAAAACAAACCGGTTTCATGATCCCAAAACTGTCTTCCCAGAGCTTCAGGATGAAAAACTAAATAAAAGTGAACACTAAAAAAAAAAAAAACCACTATCACTAAATGAATCTTCACACGCTAGACATTTATTTTAATGAGTGACATCACCCAGGTAGTCATCTGATTTCTAGCTTTTCCTACAGTTTTTTTTTATTTTATTTTTTTTAATTTTTTTTATTGTGTTCGTTTCAATTTGGTCGACCTTAAGTACGATTTAACGACAGTTGTCCACTTGTTAGTTTTTAAATAGATCGTCAAAGAATTTCATGTTACAGAGAAGGCTAAGAATTTTAACATTCCACTCACCCTAACCGGAAGATTCTAATGTCAACTTTTTTATATATTTTTTTTCTTTCTTTTTTTTTTGTTTTTTTTTGTTTTGCTTTGTTTTTTGGTAAATCTCCCAGACCACAGCAATTCAGTAGAGAGTATAAATGTGAAGGAATGGCAGGACGGGCTAAGGGCACTTCTACCCAACATTAACATCAACTTTGGTGGGCTCCAAAATGCTTCTAACCCTTCCAGTGCGCCAACCTCCAACACTGGCACCACCAACAGCCTGAACTGGGACAATCCTGGCAGCTGGATGGACCCCGCCATCATCACAGGTAACCATTTCTCCATCGTGATAATACCCAGAACCCCTTTCTGCCGATACATTAACACTGTAAACAGACCCTTTTAATCAGCATCTGCGGTAATCGGGAAACTCAATGGGCCTTTTGGCCTCCAACTGGAGAATGCTCTTCAGATCCATGTTATGGAGGCTCTGACGTAATAATGTGTTTGTAATTAGATGTCATACTCCACATCTGTTCTCCCGAGTAAACATGGATCTTGCCGCGCCGGTGGGTTTTGCGGCCACATAAGCTTTCCGGGGGGGGCAGGATCTGTTGGCAGAAGCACCAAAACGTCAGCCGTGTCTAACTACGTGGGACAGAAAGCGCGGCCTGTGGCCCTTTCAGGATGCTGGGTTTTGACCGTGGCGGGTGTTAGAGGTGTGTAACATTTTACACATGCGTTGTGAAGTTCTTTCAGGTGTATAGGTAAACGTATGTGCTGTTACGTCGGACAAGTGGGCTTGCATGCCCCCACACTGGCACCTTCCCAGGACAGAACCCACTCACCAGTGGGTCTGGGGTATTTATTCACGTGGGAAGATATCCGCTATGTGATAAGGCTACGCTGTAAAATGATTTACTAATTTACTAATCTTAACGTTTGCCTCCTTTCTCTATACCCTCCTACCCCCAACCCCCCCCCCCCGCATGCAAGAGTCTAACCAAGACCCCCTTTCCATTGATTTTTTAATTGCCTGCCACTGATTGGCTGCTTCAAGTGATATGAAAGTAGATCTATGGTGGGGGAACAGTGTGTGAAGCAGCTCATGATCTGCAGCTTCTCCTTAAGCTATGTCTTTTTTTGGGGGGGGGTTGTAATTATGATTATTGTGTTTGTTTTTGAATTTATTTATTTATTTTACAATTCTGATTGCCTTACAGATTTATGCTCTTTTGCTAAAACTCTAACCATGCAGCTAGACCCCCCCCCCAATAAAAGGTGTAATCGCGCGGAAACTTCTTTCAGTTTCTGCAGCAGCATCCCATGAGTGCCTTCCTCTTTGTCACGTGACAACATAATTGACTGATTAAGTATACGGTTTCCTTGCAGTTTTTAGTTAAATACGTAGGTTTGGCGTCCCCCCCCCCCCCATTTCCTGGCTTACTAGTCATAGCGAATATATTTGTGTACTTTTTAAAATTGATTTGTGAGTATTTTTTTTTTTTTTTTTTAAATTTAAAAATTTTATTCAAAATAAATCTGTCCTTTGTCCCCTCCCAACCAGTTTGTTTTTTTTATGTTCTAGGTATCCCATCATCCACAGGAAATGGTCTAGAACCTTTGCAGGACGACAATCCGCCACACTGGTTAAAATCACTGCAAGCGCTGACAGAGATGGACGGCCCCAGCGGCTCCTTACCCCCCCACCACCCTCACAACAACCTCTTCAGCACACAGATACCCCTACACAGAGCCAACTGGAGCCCATACCCTCCCCCTACAAACCCAACGTTCCACTCCCCACCACCCGGCTTCCAGACAGCCTTCAGACCACCTACAAAAACCCCTACAGATCTACTACAGAGTTCGGCCCTGGACCGTCATTAAAGATAAGGAACTGTTAGAAATTTGGGAATTCGCCCCCCCCCCCCTTTGATTTCAATCAAAATCCTCAGTGTTTTCCCTCTCGTAAGATCCTTCTCCTCCGACCCTTTCCAGTATAACCCAGGATTCTATGGCTGCCGGCAACAAAGCCACGTCCGCAACCGGTCACCGGAGACCGCACCATCACCAACCACCGTAAAGATACAGCCGACGGCGACAACACCCGACGCGTTTCTCCACCTCTGGCCCACCCCCAACAATCAAACGTAAAATATCACTAGAACCCGAGAGAATTCGACGGAAATCAGCAAACGGGATGACTTGGTCTGCTGCGCGATGTTTTCTGTTTTTCCGATATAACGCTTTTTATTACCTGATTTATCAGCGAGAAGAAATAGAGGAATAAAAGAACCTTTAGGAGCGAGGAATAGAAATCTAACCAACGATCACTAATCAAGGCGGTTATTTTTTCATCGTTATAGAGGGCACCGCTCGGGTTTAAACGCCAATATCAGTTTTCGGTTTTGAATGATTTTGTGTTTTTTGTTTTTTTATTTTACTTTTTTTTTATTTTTTGAAAAGCCGTTCTAGCAAAAGTGCCATTTAACGCATTTCATTTCTTCAGGACCAAAAAAAAAAAAGGGGTTGGACTAACCTATCGAAATCACCGAGCCCTTTTGGCGAGAGCGAGGGTTTCGGCGGCGGTTTATTAATTTGGCGACCGTTTCCGTGCTTAGCGCGTTTGTAGTTTTTTTTCGTTAAATGCCTTGTGGAGTGGTGCTTTCCGAGTACGTGGCAGCAGACCAGAAAAAAATCATTTAAAAATGCTGTGATTAACTGTGTTGTCGGCTAAAAATATTCCCTGCTTTTTAATGAGCGTTCAGTCTGCCTGTTTTTTGTTTTTTTTGTTTTTGTTTTTTTCTTCAATACGGCCACTATTTAATTTTTTTTTAATCTTCAATGGTGTTGGGGTGATTGTCGTTATTAACATTTTCTGCAGCCCCCAAACATCTCGTAAATTTCCAATCATCATGGTCGCATTTTCTACTTAACTTGTTAATTGCTGAAACGCTACCAGATTTTGCAAGTACAGTGCAATAGGATTTGCACCTGTCAGTGCATGTATCGGGAAGCGGAATTTTTTCTTTTGTTTTTCATTCCCTGGAAGAAAAAAAAATATATATATTATATATTTTATATATATATATATATAATATTATTTATTTTTTTTTTAAATCTGGATATCAAACCCACAGCTACTTTGATGCGACGGAGCAGCATCTGAAGTCCCATTTATTGCAGGAAGACAACTTTCTACCCTTCATCTGGGTCCTACGATTATCGCTTCTTTACTGTCTTTACTGGAAGGATTCCGCAGTATTGAGAAGAAAAAGCTCGGGGAGGAGGAGAAGTAGTACAAATTTAAGAGGGGGCAAAAATATAACGAGTAAACATGGTTATAACGACGCTAAAAAAAAACATGTACCTCTGTCTTCGGAATAAAACCTAAAATCTTAAATAAAACAGACAACTTGATGATGTTACGTGGCTTCTTTTTTTTTAATAAGCATTGTTTCAATTTGTACGTAGAAGGGATTTTTTAATTTGAGTTTTATGCACTAAATAAACATGTAAATGTTATATATATAATTTAGAAACCTTATATGTGTATACCATGGAGCCGCTATTTTAATATCCTGTTCTCTGGAACGGCGGGATTATTTCTTCCCGTTTAGTTATCTCTCCCCTAGTAAGTTGCTGATTGTTGCTAGTTGCCCCAGGCAGCCTTTGTAGGAGAAGGGAGAGAGTAAAAGGAAATTACCCCAATTTATAAACTTCAAGCACGTGCTACTGGTAGTTTTATTAATTGTAATTGGGCTATATGATGCAATGGTTCCTTTTTTTATTTTTATTGCACTTTCCATTTTTAAATCTAACCTCACCAGAATTATATATATGTGTGTGTGTGTGTGTGTGTGTGTGTATATATATATATATATATAATTTAATGATTTGGGTATGCCGGCCTCTTTCTGTGTAAAAAGCTAGTGAAACGATGACGATGTAAAGACGCAGATCATGTGACCGGTTACCCGTGTTTATACTCTATACTACACGGCTAAGAGTGTTGAATTGTAAGTGGCAACTATTGAGCGCGTAGAAACTTATATTACGCTTTAATTGTGCCTTTGTAGTCTTCTTTTCCAGGTCTGGGCAGTAGACTGTAAATAACTTCCTAACGGGGGATTTTCTGCATATTTGCGTTTCCAAGCAATTATCTCCTTTTATTTTATTTTATTGTTCTGTCTACCGCTATACATTAAATAAGTACAGGGCCGGAAGCGCTTGCTAAATGTTTTTGTAGCCCCGACGTTTTATATTTTGTTTTTTAATATATCAGGAGGTTCCGTCGCTCTCAGTAAACTAAAAGGTTAGTTATATTTGATATATTTTTATCCTTTTATTTTTATTTTTTTTTGTCTTTCGCGTGTTTCTGCAATGAAGGTCGCGTCCTGGTAGCGTTGGTCCTTGCCTTGCCATATGCCCACGGGGCGAAGCGTTCAAAGAGGCTGCCTGTGGATCCCGGGACACGCGTGCATCTCTTGGAAGGGCGCATGGGGTCTGCAAATGAAATTTTGTTTTTAACGGATTTACTTGCAACTTCCAGTTCAATTAAACATCCCAGACAACCCCTAGGCACGTAGTACCGATTACCCACATGGTACCGATGGACATACAAACCGGGTTCTGTATTTTTTAATTAGACTATTTATTGAGCCAAAAAGAAGCTTTGTACCCCAGATGCCCCCCTAGGTATAAATTACCTTATCTCCCTACCCCATTAAAAAGGCTTTGTAGTGTTACCAAAATGAGTGGTTTGGCAACAAATGCACAATACTGGTAAACCTTACTGGTTTTCTTCCAGCACTAACCCGTAATGGTGGTTTGGGCAGGTGCGTCATGGAAGGATCCAGCCACGGGGTCGTATGTTCATCCATGGATGTTCCAACGTCCTAATGGAGTGGCGTCAAATTCAAACTCCTCTGGGCTTTTGATTGTTGGCATTTATGCCATCCTATTTTTCTAAACCCTTGTGTGGGTCAAGCATTTAGGGCCCTTTTTGTTTTGGAAAGATCCTGTGCCATAATGGCATAACTCGATTCACGGTCAGACATGATCTGTAGCTAAACCGGGAAGAAGAATGCTGAAGGTTGGCTTTCCACCTAAGAAACTTCATACTGTGGGATGTCCAAACCCTTCCCAGGAGTAATCTCATTAATGAAAGAAGACTTTGCCTTCAGAGTTTTAATTTTAGGTGTTTTACTCCCTTAAATAAGAGTCCACCAACCAAATTCTGACTGCTAGATTTTTGTACCTGTTAAAACGCGCCGGTGTCTGAGCCTCTGGACCCGCTGAACGAGGTGGAACTGAGAAGGCTGGATGGTTGAAGGTTCTCGTCTCTCCTTTCGTCCTCCTCCTCTCTGGCTGATCCCGGTTGGTGACCTTGGTCTGGATAACTATTCCATAAGGAACGTAAAGAATATTACCAGCACAAGAGCAGACGCAAAACATTTTATCTACAGATGGCCCTACGTGTGGGAAGTTCCTACAAAGTTCTGTTCGGGGAACACAGAAGATGGGACTGTAGCTTTGGTTTATGACCAGG
Organism: Spea hammondii; assembly: GCA_029215755.1. NCBI lineage: Eukaryota > Metazoa > Chordata > Amphibia > Anura > Pelobatidae > Spea > Spea hammondii. The sequence continues at coordinate 3,329,963 of JARDYJ010000004.1, forward strand.
TTGGGATAGACCTCCCCGCGGGATACGGCACCATCCAAACAAGAGCCACAAACCGGAATTAACTTTTATTAGAAAAGTCAAGATTTCTTTCTTTAACTTGGCTCAACAACCACAGGCGTTGGGAAAGACTGGACCTGAAGAAGCCGTATCTGCTACCCCTTTAACATCAGGTCCTTTTAGGTCACCCAGCAGGATTTACTCTCCAGCTACCATGGCTTGTGGGATGAGTGACCTTCCACTAGGCCGTGCGAGTCCTCCGAAGCACACCTTACCCGAAACAAGCTGCCTCCTCCTCCACGCTGAGGTGTCTTTCTCGAACGCAGCACATCGTGAACGACGCCAGGGCGGCGATGATGAGGAGGAATGTGACCGTCGAGACGGTGACCGCCAGTCTTCTTCCTTTGTGCGGCTCTGGATGGATTGCTGAGCGAAAAGTTTGGTTTATTGCTGCAGCTTTTATTGAAACTTGGGACAGAGAAACCTGCTTTTCTGTGAATATTATATCACGGCAAACAACATTTTTTCTCGGAATACTTAAAAGCCAAAGTTCTAACCGAATGTTATCTATTTACATCACTGATTATCAGAGTCTCTTGTAAGTTGCCCCCAGCTTCTTGCCACTTAAGACCGATAATCCACCAACGGAAGACGACCTGTAGATAACTCCACGAAGTATATAAATCAACACATGGCACTTATTTTTGTACATTGCTGTGGAATATGATGGTGCTATATAAATAAATAAGTAAAGCAAAGGCCATGGTGAACAATTTTATTTTTATATCTGAACTAGGATATTATCTTGAGTTTTTGTTCCTGACTGCCAAGTTTTATAAAAGAATCAGATCATTCAAAGTTCAAAAACTTTGTAAGGGCATAAAAAAAAAAAAATGACCCTTATCAGATTGGGGACATCCACTGACGGTCCCCGGGAACAATCCGATAATTACTCCTTGTAATCCAACGCAAAGCAGCATGTTATAAAAAAAAATAAAAAAATTCTCTTAACCACTTTTCATTCAAATTTCTATTTTTAGTGTATTTTCTCGAAATCAGCCCAGAATGGCAAATATTTTACTTATTATTTTTTTTTCTTTTTAATAACTGTTACAGATTTTTTATTTATTTATATTTTTTACAGTCTCATGATTACAAGACTTAGGCTCATTTGTAGCGTTTGTTATGTAATGTTTGAGGTCACATATTTCTTTTTGTAACAATTTGCACGTGTTTCTCCCATAAATCCTGATCCTGTCTGTTATTTCTTAATGACTGGCATGGGAGAAGAAGGAGCACCACTTTCATTAAAAAAAAAAATTCATACTATAATTAAATGCTCTGGAGAATTTGTTCTCGTGAGACCGTATTTTACACCATTCCGCAAATTGATTTTTTTGTATTTAATATGCTCAGAAAATGGATTTTTATTTTAAATATATTTTTTTATATAAAACATTGATACACAACACCAGTGTTTGAGAGCTTCAGAGAACCCGTAACTTCTTGGATGTTCCATCTTTAGCCCAGACACCTAAGTTTTAAATTAATTGGAATTACTTTATTTCAGGGAAGGATATACAGAATTTCTGTCCTTTTATCAGCTGTAGAGATACCAGATATTGTCAAAATAGTTCACTCTTTTATAAATATTTAGAGGAAAAGAAACTCCGGGGATTGTATAGCCTAGAACATTTGATTATATATCTTAACTGGGTGGTTCCGGAGTTTCAAACCTTGGCCACACTAGGTTTTCTGGATAATAAATACCCCGCTGTTCAACACATTGTTACCGCTTGTTAATTAGAGAAATCCTAAATCTGCCAGGATCTGTCCTAAATCTTAGAATTCTCAGAAAACCAAAAAAAAAAACCCAATAAGTTACATGTTCTACAAACAAAACTCCCTTGAACATTCTCTTTACATACATGAGTCCGATACCTGATTGGTTCCTCTCTGACGCTGGCGTGATCTTAAACTCATTCTCCAAAATCATATTCCCAGAATCTGCAGGAATTACGGGTGTTGAGGTGGGACGTTTGCTTCCTGCAAATGCGAAAAGCAGGTTCCAACTGATCAGGTATAAAGAGGACCAACGCCTTAGAGCTTTCCACTTCATATTTCTCCGCCGTGGGACAGTAAAGACGGTCGAACTCCAGTGCTGTGACGTCTGACCCAAAACTGCTAATTCTATGACTATTCTAACCGTAAGACTTTAAGTGGAAGTTACTCCCATGACCAGATTCTGGCCGCGTCTACCGTCGGTTAACATTTAAGCCTTTGTGGTGTCCTTTCCAACCTCTTAATGATAGTCCAGTAACCAAAATCATATCGCTAAGCTGGACCGTTTAATGCTGAAGTTGGACCTCCTTGTGTATGTATTCCAACAATGGCTCCTGATTCTTCCCTTTATCATCAAACTCTGTAAGACCCGCTTCGTTGGCTTTCAATAAAACAGGAGAAATTCTCAAATTCTATAGTGTACTGCTCTCCCCTTCTCTACAAAACTTGCCTTCAAAAAAACGCTCTGAATAACCTGACCCAAGGAATGCTCTGTATTTCTACTGGAGAATTAACTCGACCCACCTGCGCGAACACGGCAGAGCTTAGTAACGGGCTATTATCTTAAACAGCTAAGAGGTTTAAAGGGATAGTAAAGCCAGCAGTCCATTCTCTAGAAATTGGCTTTTAAAAATGATTGGCCGGGCCTCTGTTATTGTCCCGTACCGCCAAGCGTCTGCCATGTTTCATGGGTTGCGTTTGTGGTCCTGGGTATAGCCCATCAAGCTGGCTTGGACGGAATGAAGCCAAACGTCTGGCTTGGCCCCAGCTCCTCGAAAGTGGACAAGTCTAGGCTGGTGGTCACGTTGGCGTGGGATGAGTACAAACTCGGAGACCGAGCTGTAGCCCTGCATTCATGATGGCGCCTGGGACCATGAGCTTCCTTATCAGTCTACGTTAACTGACATTGTGAAGACCATCGGCAAAGGTGTGGACATGGTAGGTTGGGGACAGAAGAGAGGAAATGGAGACAAGGAGTAAGATGTTTGGAGACAGAGAATAATGGATTCTATGGGTACGTGGTGGCTAAATTCCTGATTTTGACCCTAGTCTAGAAACTGAGAACTTGAAATAGTCCTTGTGCTAGCAGGTAGCGTGTTAATTAGGAAACCAACCTTAAGACAGCTGAAAATAATTAATCCTCCGTGTGTTTCTTCTCGGGCTTATTAAGTAAACCTCTTTCCATTCACAATAATCTTATTTCGTGGATTTATTTCAGGCTGAGCAGCGAATACCAGCGACCTCGTACACCAGCCCCGAGCTTCACTGTCTGGTGATAAATACAAGCCAACCTATTGCTACAAGAATAAAGGGTGATAAATCTCTGTTCCTCGAAGCTTACGCTCTACATAGATGGGGCATCATATGAGGTCACCACCAAGCACAAAAACATTGAGATTTCTCTCTACCCTTTACCTCCTTGACCTTACATTCCTTCAATATTGTGTCCTCTTCCACGGGGAATGCTGCACCTCTTCAGCTCGTAACACCAAATGTTGATTTATTAGGTATAAGTAGAACAAATTAATGAAGTTATACGTCTACATTATCCCGGAGCCAGTGCGTGCGACGCCATCTTCACTGTCCGTCTCGTGATTCTCGTGATATCTTTAAATGGAACCTGCGATTCGTAAAACAAAAAGTGAATTCCCCTGCACCTTAGAAGGACGATTGGGGATAGGAGGTTGCTGGTAAGCGGCTAGAAGTAAATCAAGCACTGATGGAGCCAAATTCCCTACAGGTTACAGGTAGAGATTTCAAGATCCTGGGTCCCAAGAGTTCCGATAGCGGTGTTATAGCCAACCTTAATGGGTTAACCTGATGACCTCATCAGCTACTTTTTTTTTTTCCCTGGACCCACAAACGTGTCGCCAAGCTCATACATGTAAACTGCGACCCCATGTGGGATTTATAACTGAGTAATGGATTCCCTTCTGAGTTTATTCACATATATTATTATTATCATTACCACCTCTCTAGGGTTAAGGGCACCCTGGGGGGGGTGAAAAAAAATCACAAATCCTCCAATTTTGTATTGGGGGTGCGGCCCCTTCTAACCCTAATTCTGGAGGGAGATGATTTTCTGCTTGAGGTCGCGTATTACGGGCGACTTTCAGATGGAGTGCATCCCTATCAATGAAAGCCACGTGGCTCTGGTGTGCTGTGAATTGGGCTCCCCTTTCACAAGAACACGAGTCACATGCTACATGGCGTCCTTCAAATCTTTCCCCTAAACAACCGTAACATGATTAAACCGATTGCAATTTAACCCCCTGTTGGCCAGCCATTCCGGATCCCAAAATGTTTGTTTGTGTTTATTTATTTATTTATTAATAACACACAAGAAACACAAAAAAGAATTTAGGAAGAATTCTACATTCTGGACCCTACATGAAAATAATATCTACAGCATGTTCATTCAGAACCCATTATTATTATTATTTATTGCTTAATATAGCGACATCATATTCCGTAGCGCTGTACAGTGGGACCTAAATACTCTATTTAAGAATATCTATCGTAATATTTATTTAAATCTTAAAAACCTCTAGAAGAAAAAAAAAATACTGATTCTAACAAGAAATATCCAGAATGAATAGAATGTGCTTACATTTTTCTTTACTGAAACAAGAATTGAGATTTTAACCCTTTACAGCCCTAATGCTTCGATAGACCCTTCCATATGCTTCTGGTCATCCTCATTATGTGTCCTGTGCGATGTTACATTGTTTCGGGGGGGGGGGGCTGACACGGTGGTTACTTTGCACTTCTATAGATATTAAGGCGTTTGCGATGCGTTGGCCTCCGTCCCAATTTGCCAAATCGACCCGTGAGCGAAAAGCGTCATCGTTACAAGAGGCACATTTCCTGTTGGTATACTCCGTATTCACTAACCCAGGGTTATTAAACTTATATAAAATGTGCCACTAAGCGTACTTACTGAAGAGACTAAACTAGATATAAAGGTGGGTACTCAGGTAGCTAGCCATCTGATATGTAATGCATATAAAAATGCAAAAAAAAAGCTAAATTGCAGCTGCTTGGAAATTAAGGTGAAAATTCGTTATTGTCTATATTAAAGAAAAAATCCCAAAAATGCATTTATATACAATTACAGTAACTATTAATGAGAGGTGAGTGGTTATATAATTATTATTATTACTAATAAAAAAATAAATCTACGCTTATAGATATTTTTTCAATGACTTTTCTGTCCTTTCAAATACTGAACATTCTTACCCAAAAATGCATTGCTTTGGCACATAATGCATGTTCTACGAAAAGAGATAACCAATAACCGTAAAGCAGCGGATCCGAACCCCTCGCCCTCAGAGACACAAAGAGCTATTGTGAGGCTATCGCTTTAAGAATAATTGAATTTTGGGGAGGAAGTGGTCTTCTGATTAGATTTAAGTCCATAAAACTCACGTTATTTTACCCGCGCTGTAGAACTGGCGCTAAGATTTCCAATACAGTGGAACAGTTTAAAAAAAAAAAAAACAACCAAAAAAAAAATAAGCTAACTCTTAAAGGTTAACTGAAAGAGAAGTCAGAAGTTCATTAGTCATAGAGTCCGGTTTGGTGATTAAGACCGAGGTATTCTATCGTTCCCCACAGGCTGTATGATAAGGAGTCGGGGTGTTTGTCTAGTAGATTGGGGCTCAGATAACAGAGCGCAAAGTCTTCTAAAGAACCAGACTGCAAAATAACATACACTTTATTGAAGTTGGGCATGGTTCATGAACCACATTGCAAGGTGTGTTGGCAAACAACAAGAAATTTGGAACGGATTAACACAATTAACACATGACACAATGGCAGTAGATTACGCAGACAATGATCTCATCACGCTGACAACAATGGCGAATACAACAGCAGTAAAGGGATTAGGGAAATGCCTGCCGCCCTGCCCCGCGCCTCTCCCTCTGCCCCAGGGCCGTAGAACCCGGTGATCACACCTGGGAACCAGCTGGGACTTCACGTGAAGAGCTGCTTCTCTGGGTCTTCAACGAGAGACTCCGGCGTTGGGGTGCCTTTCACTCCCCCTCCAACCGCACCAGTTTTCCTGCAACATCAGAGGGACCGCCCACTAAAATCAGGGGGACCTCCCACTAAAATCAAGGGGACCGCCCACTGAAATTGCAGGGTTCTACAGCCCTAAAAGCCCCGATAATGTGTATAGAAACAGCAGGAAACGGCTTTATAAATTAAACGGGGGAAATAAAACCCAATATTCTTCTTCTAAATGCCCCCCTCAGTTACCAAATACCCTGCAGTAGGGCACAAAGTCAACTAAAAAAAGTCTTTGTAAAGCCCCACCCACAGCACCGCCTGTAACCACACCCCCTAAAACAAAAGTGCTCTTCTCTGGCCATCTAAAATGTTAGGGGTTTGTAATGAGCGACCGACGTATTCGTTTGGGCTTCCCGCTGGAGCTGGGCCTGCTGGCGACTTGCCCATGTTATTAAAATAAACATGTTTAGTATCCAGGGTATAATTAGGGCGGTAACGCACACGGGCGGAAGCTGACATTTACTGGTCATTGGCCTCGTTAATGCGCTGGAGGTCTTTATAGGGTGGTTGACCCCCCAACCCCATGGGTTGAGGTGGGATACGAGGCCATATCTTGGCCCTTCGCACAAAGAAGACCAGGGAAGGACCCCTCGGTGGGATAGAAGGTCAGGGGGCAGCTGGAGACCCCGCTAGACCAACGTCCTCCATGTTATCCTTTGGGTGGTCTAAAGTGCTGAAATATTTCATAATATTTAAAAATATCCATAACGAGGGGAAAAAACATAAAATGCAATGTATCTCAAATTTCTGCATTAGAGCAGCGCCCTGGCGGATGGAAGGCGATTGGTTCTGCTGTCAGGAAATTAATCCGGGAACGGAATAATGTTCCTCACATGGGTATCGACCCCCTTAACAGCGACCAAGGGGAGGCTCCGTTTAAAAAGTCACTAATGTGGCGTAAAGAGGCTCAGTCGGCATCGGATGCTCAAAGCGAGCCGGTCAGCTGCCGGAAGGATGGCCGAGAAAGGAAAACTTTGTAACGGGTCGGAAAACGGCATTTTTAAGGTAAGTCCTCAAAAAAAAAAAAATAATAATGAAAAAAAAAAATTTAAATTTATGGATTTGGTTTCTATTGTAAATCGCAGAAAAGGAGTTGATTTTATTAACAATTATTTTAAATTTTTGCTAATTGTCATGATAATAATTTCCTGATTTGTAGGGGGAAAAAAAGGAACTTGGCCAATATTTTATAGTTTTTTTTTTCTTAGGGAATTAAGCTTCTTAATTATTATTCTACTTTGGAATATAAGACTCGAGTGACTTTTTAGCTATTATTATTTTTTATTGTTTTATATATAGCGCCATCATAATCCGTAGCGCTGTACAACAGGAGTGTATTCCTCTCTAGAAAATGAAGTGTTAAATTCCGGAAAATAAAGTCAATATAACATGAGGCGCAGTTTATAGAAAGCTGATTGCGACATCCGAATAAACATTAATATCATCTGGGTGTATATAATACAAACGTATATTATTAACCGCTGCGGACATCGGGCAAATCGCCAGTTTCATGGCTTTCCAGCTCTTTTCACCGGAGCCAAAACAATTAAAATGCCTATCCCGTTCATGTTTATATTCCCTTGCTGTATTAGGCTCTACCGCTTCTGCTCGGAAGCTGCTCCATGTAACTACCACCCAATCAGTAAACCATTTTATTGGGGCAAAAGGGAAAGAAAATAGAAATAATAAACAGAATTAAGTGTTCGGTTGAGGATATAGACATCAATTCACATCGGTTTTCTCCAGAGGATGGAATGTTTTCAGGAAGTACAGTCCAGCGGAGGGCCGTAAGTGATTGTGCCGGGACGTCGCTGCTCAGTCATACCGGATTGATGTGTTAAAAACATAGGAAGTTTGCCAATTATTCCGTAGCTGGCAGTTTTCAGGCACAATGGGGTCTTTCTAAGGCTTTGCGATGATCCTTGACGTATCAACACCAAAGCGATCTATAGGAGTCATATAGGGGGGGCCTTTAGGTGGGCCGGTGAGGGGGTCTGAATCTGGATTTGCTCTGGATCTAGGACAGAGCCCAAAAAGGGGAGTTTTTTTTTTCATTCACTCGGCTTGGCTACTCCTATGAATAGATTCCATAAAAAAATCAGCCGTTTCCGGCTACAATAGTCATTTCCAGCATTAACCACGTCTGCGCTGGATTTCTGATCCATTTCATGTTATTTTAATGGGCAAAATTTGCTTTTCTTTCAAAAACAAGGACTATTCTAACTGACCCCAAACTTTTGAATGGCAGCGATAGATTATCACTGACGCTACTTCATCCACTCCCACTACCCACAGCCAGCGTTTCTTACGACCCAACGAACAACGGATATGGGCGATGTCATTCAGCCTCAGTGAATCAGCTTTTTGAATTAATTCGATTAAGCGACTTCTTTTGGACCTGAATTATTTTGATTTCCTTTTTTTTTTGTGTGTAAAACACAGAGATTTTGTTCCGTTAGAAAACTTGTCACGCGTTTATATAAAATATTCCGAGAAAAAAAAAACAAAGCTGGCTCAACGAAACCAGCATGGCTGTGAGTAAACGAGTGAAATGAACCAAAACGATGAATTACCATCCCTAACAGTTCCTGGGGATTAACCCTATGGTGGCCAGAGAACTCTATAAAGCAGGCATTAGATGGCTGTGTCTTCTAGGAGTCTATGGATTCATATTTCCTATGTGTCCCGGTTTAAGAGAGGCAGTTCTTTTTTGTGCCCCAAAATCCCTGATGCCCCTCTTTCCTCCTCTGATGCCCCTCTTTTCTAGGAGGTCAGAATGTTTGCTGGGTATGAGGGGATCGCAGGGTTCTACAGCCCTAAAAGCCCCGATAATGTGTATAGAAACAGCAGGAAACGGCTTTATAAACTAAACGGGGTAAATAAACCCTATTATTCTTCTAAATGCCCCACTCAGTTACACAAATACCCAGCGATAGGGCACGTATAAAAGTTTTGGTGAAGCTCCTATAACTAAAGTCTCCTCCGTGAGCCATTTGATCTATTAGGTTTCATAATCTGGACTTAAATCCTTCAGATGTTTGATGAGGTTCCAGAACTTCGAACACATTCTCGGGAACATACGTGCCGAGACACTCGGAAAAAAAAAAGCGACAAAGACAGGCGGAACTCACCCAAGCAAACAAACAAAAAAAAAAAAACATCCCAAGGTTCACTTCCATAAGGATAATCCGAAACAAAATACAATTCGAGCTTTGTTCCTGTTACTAATTGACTTGCCCGGGTTGGGTAACGCACTGTAGGAGGTAGGGGCTCGCGATTAAAGGGACGGCGTTGGGATTTGTATCTAAAGTACTTGTTCGCTCGAGCTGCGCTGTGAATACATTCCCTGAAACATCTTTCCTCCGCGGGTCACACCAAATATTTTTTTTGATGCCTTCCACCCCTCGAGAGAAACGTGCAGCGACGACCAAGGACGCCGGAGGACGGGATAACCCAACTTTTCAAGTGAGTTTTCCTTGAACTAGTAAAATAAACTAATAAAAATAACACAAAATCTCAGCAAGTATTTAGGTACCTCCACGGAATTCTCCATCAGATTTCTTTGAATTATTTTTCAACTTAAAAACCTTTTATTTAATGAAATTTTTAAAAAAAATTGCAACTTTTATCAGATTTTTTATATATTTAAATTTAAAAAAAAAATGTAATTATGTGACGTAATCTTCTCCCATTTCCCTTTAAAAAAAAAATATATATATATATATATATATATATTGTGTTGTATTTCTAAATTGGGAGTTGTAGAGGAGAGTGTGCAGGTGCACGGCTGGCTTATAATTTGTAGATTTGTCTTGACTGCTGGCGATGCCGGCAAGTTGTTTGCTAAAATGGCCCATAACACCAGGGCACAAATATCATACAAAAATGCATCATGCGCGGCAGCTAGGGTTGTCATATCAGCAATTATTTCCCCCTGATTTCAACATGTTGCGGACCACCATGGACAGTGCTGCCCCCTGCAGTATGTGGGATGTATAAACGCACAAAAGGATGCTGATTATTTCACGGAGATTATACAGCCCCCCCATAAAGTGGGAAGACACGTTATAGGTGGGGATCAGCAACACGTGAAAGTGGATTTCTAAGATGGGGGGGGGGGGGATGCTGCTTTGGGAACCCTAACCGGGCAGCGATGATTTTAAAGTCATAAATATTCAATAGATTGTAAGCTTGTTGGGCAAGGCTCTCCTCACCTGTCGTTTCTGTAAGTCGAATAGTTGTGTTTTACGTCTTTTTGTCCATTGTACAGCACTATGGAATATGATGGTGCTATATTAATGAATAATATAACATGTATGTAATACCAGGGAACTGTCTAAATGAGCTAGAAATATTAACTCTTTAATAGCCCATTGTGAAGATTCTATGTAGCGACTCGCCAAATGTTACCCAAACGGCTCTAATACCGGCCCTCATGGAAACCTTGACTTGTCATTGTTTAAAGATATGCTTAGTGGAGTCACCTGCATTCGAGCAGGGATATCAACCATAACATACAGGGAGCAAAAGCACCAATTAGGAGTCTTATATATGATCACAGCGGGGGTAGAATAAGAAGGCGTCGGCTTCAGACTGTGTGACCCTGAGAATCTGCCCCTTTAACCTGAGATTGGGGCAAACACACCGAGACTCGGGGCCAAACCTGAGAGCTCCCAGGTACAGGCTTTGTGCGGAACCCGGTGTAAATGGGTTATAATGTTGTTATTGTGAATTTTTATTGTCCCTCTACCGAGGTAGCGTTACGGACTGGAAATAACGGGGCGACTCTGTCACTTTAAGGCCAGCGGCTGCCTGATGACGTAAAGGTAGCTGGGTTTTCCTGCTCGCGTAGACTGTGGCTGCCATTTGCCCGGTGTGCCAGATGGCCGGTCGAGGCCTGAGATGGAGCAGCAGATGACTGTAAATAAACTTTAGCTATAAATCTTTAAAACGCCCAACTAACTGTTTTGGGCCGTTAATCATACAAACTACAGTTTGAAGAATTATTGACTTCCCGTGTTATTTATATTCCGGTTTTCAGCATTTCCCCAGTTATTATTATTCTACTGGGGAAAAAAACTCACGGGGGGGGGGGGCTTTACTTCCCAGTTACAATGTAACCAGAGACCCCTTCCTTTTATCTGATAAACAATTTTGACTTCATTAATCGCATACAAGTGTCTGTCACACAATGAATTTGTAACCCTACTTGTCAAGTGTCCCTGTTTAGCTTGGCCAGTCCCTCTTTGGACTTCAAACCCTTCTGTGCTCCCCTGATGCCCCTGTTTTCTAGGAGGTCAGAATGTTTGCTGGGTATGAGGGGATCGCAGGGTTCTACAGCCCTAAAAGCCCCGATAATGTGTATAGAAACAGCAGGGAATGGCTTTATAAATTAAACAGTGTAAACAAAATCTATTCAACTTGTTCTGAATACCTTATTCTGTTACATAAATTTAGTTGTTTTCTTTTATACTCTGGATTTTTTAATTCTAACCTCTTTAGAGATTGTTGTCTATATGTATTTTCCCCCATTTTCTACAATATATGTATGTGTTTCTTTCTAATGTTATAACTTATAACATTATACCGTATATTTGCACACCCTCGCAGGGAACTCGTATTATGGTCTAGTTACAAAGTAAAGGTCTCGTCTCATGTCCCCTGCCAGTTTGCCCTTTCTAGGCACACAGGGTAGTGGGTTTTGATGCCAAATCGTGGTGCTCTGACTCGTCGCACGTATGTGCAGACCCGTTGGGTTAACAGGAGATGAAAGCTTTGTTCTGATGGAGGCTCCATCCCAACATCCCTGACATCCCAACAACGATGGAGACAGTCAACGGTCCTTTGTCTCCCCGTTACTCAGCTGCATCTACACAGATTGTTGTCTAAATAATATATAATAGAGTGATGCTTCATATATATATATATAGAGAGAGAGGTTAGTGAGCCAATCAATGGCCAGCATGAGCCAAGCCAACGCATTTCACTGCTCTACCTGATTTGTCCCTAATCAATGACCTTCTTGTTCTTAGGAAGAAGATGCCAACCATTATCATATCATGTCTGTGTACGACACCAAACACACAGGAGAGATACAATCCATCAAAGAAAGTAACACCGACAACGATCGCAACAAACTGGCTTATACCGTAACCGACGTACCTCCCTGGTACCTCTGCATACTTTTGGGAATTCAGGTAAAAAATCCGCCTTGAAGGTTTATTGTAAATCCTGACTATTAATCAGAGATTAATAATATTAGTTAAGGATGAATATTCATATTCAGGGTGTAGAATAATACAAGAATAACGGTTTTGCCTTCTGCTGTTCTGCTTCCTAGTTGCATGGTCAGAGCACTGCCCTTTGTAAACAATAGAAATGCTCAGTTTTAATCTCCCAGCTGGACTCTCTGACTAGTCTATGGAGGAACGGACTTCATTAGCATTGCAATAAAGCATCAGCTCGGTGTGGTGTTTGAGCCGGCAAAGTCACCCAAAAAAATCACATGACTGACACTGTTTTAGGCAGGAAGTGGGTGGACAGGTTAGGCCAACGTGGCCCAAAACAAATATGGCAGCGAAGACTACACTCTTCATAAGGTCTTCGCCGGAAACATTCACTTATGGTGTCGAAAGACTATAAAGTCTATAAAAATGAGACCATGTTCTTTACTGTAACTTTTTTAATCAACGTATTTCATCACGTTGTGCAGATAACATCGTGGAATCTGTACTTTGGACAAGCGTTTGTTACTTAAATAGTCAGAATTTCCTCTATCCGCCATTATGTTTTCATTGACCTTCCTCGCGGAGGCTGTTCCACTTATCTACCCCCCTATCAGTAAAGAAGTTTCATTATAGTGATTCATAGGCTGATTTCCACCTTTTTAGAATGTTGGTTTTTTTTATTTTTATTTGCGGGATTAGGGGGATTAGCGAGCCGTTGCGTTTCTTTAATCCACGCGCTTTCTTCCTTTAGCATTATCTGACCGCCCTGGGTGGGCTCGTCGCCATCCCTTTAATCCTGTCCAAAGATCTCTGTCTGACTCACGATCCTCTAACGCAATCCCACCTGATAAGCACCATCTTCTTCGTGTCCGGAATCTGCACCCTTCTCCAGGTTCTCTTTGGAGTCAGGTAAACGCTTCCTTACGGGTTCTACCCCACATTCTAGAGAACCTCAAGTGGAACAGCATCTTTAACTACGGGGGTCATCTCTACCCTTTTTTGTAAGACAAGCTGGGGGTGGTCCTTCTTTGGGTTAAGTTAGATATTTCCACCTATAGCAATTTAGATTCTTGACTTTTGTTAGTTGACCTCAGAGGTCTCCTGTTCAGTTGGGTCCCATCAGAAGAAAAGAACTCTGAGGTCCTGATAACGTACGGAACGTGACACTTCGCCCGAGGCAGATGCTACAGATGGAGGAGTAAAGATTCGATTCTAATTAATGAGAACAGATCATTAAAATGAGTCTCGGGTTTCTCTATGCGTAAAAATATGAAACCTCGGGACTGCAGGAAGGATCATCAGGAATGACGTTTGGAGAGTTTTGCCACAATGTAGCTTAATGTATTCTGGGTTTGTTTTTACTTCCTACACCAAGGAGTAAAATGCGTCACATATTAACTTCGCGCTGTTATTGTATAAGGAAGCTGTATGAAAATTAAACCGGTAAAGCTGATCTGTCATGCAAATCGTACATAAACAATATATATAATATATATTTATTCCTCCCCATTAAGTTTTCTCTCCACTATTGTTTAGTTGCTGATGGTTCTTGATTGGATTGGCAGCCATTGTAATGGCGGGGGGGTGGGGGGGGACTTTAGGATACATTGTTACTTCTTGGCCATTGTCCTCGGCTGTTTCCGGACGCCATTATTCTGAAGTCTCTTTGGTGTTTTCTAGGCTCCCGATCCTGCAGGGAGGAACGTTTACTTTCTTGACCCCGACTCTGGCCATGCTGTCTTTACCGAAGTGGAGATGCCCGGAATGGACGCAAAACGCCACCATGGTGAATGCCACGTCGCCGGAGTTTGTAGAGCTTTGGCAGTCGAGGATAAGGGAGGTAAAATGTCATCCTTGGCGCCCTCGCTGTATTGGCCTTTACCAGTACTGGGAGGCTGTTCTACTTATCCACCACTTTCTCAGTAAAGTACATTTTACACACCTATTTTACACTTTTCCTATTTTCTTTACCATTTTTTTCTATTTATTTACTATTTTTTACACCTATTTTACACACTATAGGGCTAAATTGACCTGGAGAGGGGATTTTGGGGGTAACAAGGTGAGAATTAGCCCCATGACGCTCACCGGGGTGCGGCAGCTAAAAACTTTTTGGATAATTTGTGGATTGCAGACAAACGCCGCGGATATCTGAGTTTAAATCCTATATGTTTTCTTTGTATAGTCTAAAAAATGCCGCTAGACGTTCCAGATTAAAAATTTAAACATTGCTCCAGTCATAAAATAAATTATTGGGGCTATAAAGTGGTTTAAGGTAAATAAATAACCCGCACAAGAAAAACATGTTTTTATGCATCTTATATATAGTTGTTGTTCTTGATCGGGTTTATGTTTTTTCTCTTCCTGGAATAATAAGATTTGAGTTGCTGTCTTACTTTTAGTAAATATGGGAGATTATAACCTAACCTACTAGACAAAAAACATGACTCCTTATCACAACATCTGGTGGAAAAAAAATAGAATGGCTCAGTCTTGATCACCAAACCAGATACTCCTGACTAATAAAAGTCTACGAAGGAATGGACTTCATTAGCATATTTTGTCGCCTGAAGCCATCTTTGTAATGTTGCTCTTTAATTTTCAGGTTCAGGGAGCCGTCATGGTCGCTTCCTGTTTTCAAATATTCGTGGGATTTTCGGGACTCATTGGGTTCCTCATGAGGTTCATCGGCCCTCTGACCATCGCTCCCACCATCACCCTCATCGGACTGCCTCTCTTTGAGTCTGCGGGGAGAGACGCCGGAACGCACTGGGGCATCTCAGCCATGTAAGAACCCATACTTGGGAATCATGGTTACCAGGTTGGCCAACGTGGACCTCATGGCTCATATTGGGGGAAGGCTCTTGAGTCGGAGATGAGTAGGAACCAATAATAAGTGTCAGCCAACTTCCACAGATGGTCCTCACGGTGTCTTTCTGGCTAAAGACTTTGTCATAAACCTCTACAAATTACAATTTACATCAATCATTACTGAATCAAGAATCTATTAAGGTTTCAGTTCAGTGCCTTTCAGCGCGTGACCTCCATGTTTCTCTGAACATCACGCTATAATAGTTTACGATGTTCCTAATGAAATATATTTTTTCGAGACAGATTCTCTTTTTCATGAGCGTCATTCTTGTTTTCTTCTTCTTCTTCTAGGACAACGTTTTTCATAGTTTTATTTTCTCAGTATCTGAGAAACGTGCCTTTGCCGGTCCCGTCTTACTCCAGAGCTAAGAAATGCCATATCTCCAAGGTCTACCTCTTTCAGATCTTTCCAGTGAGTAGCTTTATCTTGCAATAACCATTATCACATGTTCTGATTCGTTTTAAGACATCATGGCGGTCAGCACTTTGAGCCAAGAACCACCTTCTTGTATCCTAACCGGGATGCTGGAGGTGCCGGTCCTGGAGGGTCTGCAGAGATGGACGTTCTTACTACTACTTTTGGGTCTGATTGGAATATTCATGGAGTGACGGGTCTCCATGTTTGTGTCTCCAACAGGTGCTGCTTGGAATTTCCATCTCTTGGCTCATTTGCTTAATCTTGACGATCACCAACGCCCTTCCTTCCAAGCCTGACAGCTATGGATACTTTGCTCGTACGGATGTTAAGGGAGATGTCCTATCCCAAGCTCCGTGGTTCCGCTTCCCTTACCCAGGTACCGGTTATCGCCTTGGTTTGGCAGACCCTTATTCGCTTTAAAGACCAATTAAGTCTCAATTTTCTACCAAAATGTTTCTTGCGTCGTGTCCTGCCGTGTAATCCACCTTTTGTGAACTTGTAGAAGTCATCACACTTGGTTGACTGATGCCTCAGGACAGGGTCCTTTGGAATTCTTCGGAGTCTTCCCCCATTCAAAATTTTGAGTAGTCGCATCTGGGAAGTACTGGATCCTTTAGAATCCATCTTTAAAGCCCATCTCGTATTCGCTAATATTGTTGGTTTTGATTAATTTACAATAACCTTATGAATTCTAATCTTGTATTTTAGGACAGTGGGGGCTGCCAACTATCAGCTTAGCTGGAGTATTTGGGATCTTAGCCGGCGTGATTTCATCCATGATCGAGTCCGTCGGGGATTACCACGCGTGTGCGCGTCTGTCCGGGGCACCCCCTCCTCCGAAACACGCCATTAATAGAGGCATAGGTATAGAAGGGATCGGGTGTCTTCTGGCCGGAGCTTGGGGCACTGGAAACGGAACCACCTCCTACAGTGAGAACGTTGGTGCGTTGGGAATCACCCGCGTAAGTGCATAAAATTGCCTGTTTTTCCCCAAATAACCCTAAAAACCCAGAGAATTCGTGTTTTTCCTGCAACGATTTCCATATCTGATAACCAGGCCCATTTTATAATCCGAAATTCAGTATTTTGCCTTAAAACCCAGGACAGTACAAAATTAAGCTGTAGGAACGCTTAGTGACTGCCGAAAACCGCCGGCCTCGTTCATTGCCGCAGCGAAGAGATAACTACAATTCACAACTTACTTGTTTGTGATTCCCCTCCTCCACAATATGGTAACGCATGCATATACAACGTATCATTGTATGTTTTAGGTTGGAAGTCGAGCAGTTATCGTTTCGGGAGGAATTCTGATGCTGCTGATGGGGGTTTTCAGTAAAATTGGTGCGGTATTTGCCACTATTCCCACTCCAGTGATTGGAGGGATGTTCCTGGTGATGTTTGGGGTAATCGCTGCTGTAGGAATCTCTAATCTGCAGGTAAACAGAAGTCTCCATTTCCAAAATGAGTTTGTTTTCTTATGAAGATCTTCAGCTCAGATATAACATAAACTGCTAGTTTCAATTTCAATAAAATGCATTTTCAAACTTTTTTTTTCCAGATATTGCCAATTTTTTTCTATTTTTTTTTGTTCATTTTGGCATTGACGATGCAGGAATTAAAAACACACAATTAATTTTTACTGCTAGAGTAAAAGGGCAAGAACCATCATAAATTTAATGCAAAAAATACCCATTGCTCCCTTTTAATACATGAAATAAGTTTTTTTTTAAAATATTTTTAATTTTGTTTTCACAGTTTGCAGATATGAATTCCTCAAGAAACATATTTATAGTTGGGTTTTCTATTTTTGCCGGGCTTACAATTCCCAACTGGGTTAATAAAAATACAGAACTGTTGCAAACAGGTAATTTTTTTTTTTTTTTCCCATTTTATTTTTATCTACATTTTTTTTTTAAAGTGATAATCTGTATCTACCGTATTTGCTCGATTATAAGACGAGGTTTTTTCCAGAGCAAATGCTCTGAAAAATACCCCTCGTCTTATAATCAGGGTCGTTTTATAATCAGACCTCTAATAGGTCTGATTATGAGACTAAGATCCAGATTCCCCGCAGCGATGCAGAGGACCTGGATCCTCCTGTGTTAACCCCCCCCCAACTTACCGGTGCTTCTGAGTCCCCGGTGCTTAGTCCGGGCTGCGTGTAGAGCTCTACACGCTTCCCGGACTAAGCACTGGGGACCCAGATGCAGGGGACCTGGATCCTCCTGTGTTAACCCCCGACCCAACTTACCGGTGCATCTGAGTCCCCGGTGCTTAGTCCGGGCTGCGTGTAGAGCTCTACGCGATATAGTCGCGTAGAGCTCTACACGATACAATCGCGTAGAGCTCTACACGCTGCCCGGACTAAGCACTGGGGACTCAGAAGCACCGGTAAGTTGGAGGGGGGGGGCATAACACAGGAGGATGCAGGGGACCTGCATCCTCCTGTGTTATTCCCCCTCCAACTTACCGGTGCTTCTGAGTCCCCGGTGCTTAGTCCGGGCAGCGTGTAGAGCTCTACGCGATTCGCGTGGAGCTCTACATGCTGCCCGGACTAAGCACCTGGGGCTCAGATGCAGGGGACCTGGACCCTCCTGTGTTATGCGCCCCCCCCCCAACTCAGAAGCACCAGTAAGTTTGGAGGAGGGAGGGGGAGTGTTAAATGGGGGGTGTAAGGCATTTCTGGAGGCAGAGTGCTCTGTGAAATGCCTTTTAACCCCTTTAATGCCACTCTGCCTCCTGAAATGCCTTAAACCTCCCTATATGCCACTCTTCCCCATAATATGCCTTTTAACCCTCTAAGTGCCAGAGTGGCATATAGGGTTAAAAGGCATATCATGGGGCACAGTGGCATATAGGGTTAAAAGGCATATTATGGGGCACTGTGGCATTTAGAGGGTTAAAAGGCATATCATGGGGCACAGTGGCATATAGGGGATATAAGGCACTTCTGGGGCAGATGTGCATAACTGGGGGGCAGGTTGGAAAATAGAAGGAAATAAAACCAAAATATTTTTCTCAAGCATAGCTTTTATTAAAAAAAGTGTTTAAATGAATTAACATTTACTGGTAAAACTTTTTTCCTATAGGGTCGTCTTATATTCAGGCTTTTTCTTTTTTTCCTAAATTAATATTAAGATTTGGGGGGTCGTCTTATAATCAGGGTCGTCTTATAATTGAGCAAATACGGTATTTATCGCAGATATTTGCGTTTCATAAATGTTTATTTGGAAATATAAATAAAAATAATTTATTTAAAAAAAAATGGTAAAATCAATTATGAAAAGTTCAAACACTATATCCTAAAAGCAGGATTCTTTAGTTAAAGTCTTACCTCTTCAAGGGCACTTTTTTCTAACCGAATGTTTCCGCTCCACAGGAATTGTTCAGCTGGACCAAGTGATTTTGGTGCTTTTAACCACCGGCATGTTCGTTGGTGGATTCTTTGGTTTTTTTCTGGATAACACCATACCGGGTAAAAATAAATATTTTTATTATTATTTAATTAAAATGTTTTTTCTATTTTTCTGAATTTTTATTTCCCTTTGATGGAATCCTTATCATCATCTCTGTCCTGACTTTCTTGCTTGGCAGGTACCAAAGAAGAACGTGGAATAAACGCATGGAATAAAGTCAACGGTGAAGAGTCAGACGAATGCCCGGACGTCAGCGATGTTTACGACCTTCCTTTTGGAATCGGCACCAAGATTTGCTCGCCCCCCTGGCTCAGATACATCCCGTTCTGCCCGAAACCCGCGAAGCAAAACTTTGCCGTTGCCCAAGAAAACGGGCACTTAGAAAAATACGCAGAGACCCACCACTGAACATGTATGACTTATATCTATACCCCGTGGCACAAAAGGACCGCGTGAATACCGCTCTTGGGATTGTGTCCTTGGACAGCTCCGTAAAGTCTGGCGGCTGACTCGAAACCTTGGCATCTGGATCCAAAACACTGAAAATAATGTATTTTCCGCCGTCCTTCAAGTGAAGTTATTCCAGATTTGGTTTAAAAAAAAAAAAAAAAAATATTAAAAACCGAAAGCAACAATTTAAAAAAAAAAATCCTTCCGTTGGCAACAAGGTTCGATGAACTGTGGATTCTAAATTGGAATTCTTTCGACGCTCGGGTTCTAAGACCCGACCCGCGATATCCCAGAGAAACGTGGCTGTCGGAGCGTGAAGAGGATGGCTGGTCTTTCCATGTATATCTTTCTCACATTAAACTGTTTATTCCTCAACAATTACTAGAGATGTTTCATAAGCGAAGGTTTGCCCTCAATCGCCTGTTTTGGAATAAACTGTATCCAAAAGAGTTGCTTAGTTTTCCTTTTGTACCAAAAAATGCCGGTTTTCATATTTTTCTGTTCATTTAGACAATTAGTTGCGTCTTATTAGAGAACTGCAATTATTCATCAGGCCATATGATGGTAATGAAACTCCCCGTCCATATTCTCCATGAGTGAGATGTCCCGTTTATTTTTTTGCTTCGTGTTTAACTTTCAAAATTCCCAGAATTTTTGCAGCGGTGGGGGGGAGAATCTTTTAGTTTTTTGTTATAAGTTGTAGAAGAAAGTGTTTTTTTTTTTTTTTTTTTTTTAGATGGCTGACTTTGCCGCCATCGACTCTGTCCTGCGAGAAGGGCCGAGAGGGGCCTTTATCATACATAGTTCAGGCGGGGAGATTTCTTGAAAGTCGTCCCGCTGATTTACCTATACATAGTGCAGGGCCAGTTCTTGCAGGAGGGGCTTATATAGAATGAAGTCAAATAGTTTTAATGTTCCGGGCCAGGACTGGCCATCTGGTAAATGCCTGGCGGGGCCGCTCAATCTCTCCATATAACCACATTTTTCATTTCATTTAGAACATCCAAAAAAAAGGAAATAATAATAAACATAATTTTTTATAGAATTCCTTTACATGTTTTCAACATCATAAATATTTTTTAATCTGTACACGCTTTTTAAATACCGTAGTTTCACTATATTTAAAGTTGCTTTTTTTTTTTTTAATAAACTGCTTATTATATTCCCTCCTTTTCCTTTCTCTTTAAAACCAAATAACTTATCTGAACAGAGACCAACTTATTAAATACCCCATGACATTTCTGCACGTATGTGTGTGTGTATATATATATATATATATATATATATATATATATATATATATATATATATATATACAAAAACAAACAGTTTTATTCCGCAAGTGAACTATGTTGTTCCCAGAATAAATAAAATATTTTTTTGCTTAGTTGCAAATTATTTTTTTGGGGGGGCATTTTTCTTTTCTAGTGCTATATTAAAGGAATTATTACAAAGACATGTTATAAAGTAACAGCCAGGCTCGCTTTTCTTAAGGGCAAACCTGGGGCAAAGTTCTAAAAGTGGAACTATCGGCGGGAACGCTCTGACGGTCTCCACGGCGATTGCACCACTTAGAGCTCTGTACCAAACCCAACTGTTCTTTAACAATATTGCCCTTTACTTTCTTAACGTGGAAGACCCACTGGGTTTATGACATTCGTTTAGAAAACAGTATTTTTTGCTACAGGAAGAGGTTATCGCATTAACACTAAGGCAATTAAAAATTAACCCCTTATAGAACAATAAAACAAGTTATTTTCTCTGATTCAGTTCTTAAACAGAATAGTAGAGTCCCTCTCGGAATTAACTTAAAAACATTTGCAAAAAAAGGTTAGTTTTGCATAAAAAGGCTCATCGTATCTGCCGGTGGGCACAGTAATGGAGCCTCGCTGTCCCGCGCCGTCACAGACGAACGGGTACAGACTTTCTCGCCCAATTACACGTTCCGTTGTTAGCGCAAGGTCTTTGTTTTGCGATGACAAGACAGTTAAAGGGTTATTGATTTTCCCGCGCTTTGTTTTACCCAAACTTTTGGTAAAAGCTCACAAATCGTCTTCATCATCGAAGGTCTCTGTGCATCTCAGCAGCACAGTCTCGTAATCATACTGCAGGGCCTCCTCCTGTAAATAGAGAGATCTATCAGTAATTGTTTTTTTTTTATCACAAAAAGGTCAAAACCTGTTTTTGTTCTCATTTTGTCCCTTTATCTGCAGACCTGGAGCCGCCGTTGCTGTCAGTCATGTGATATTTTGGGGGACTTTCCCGGCTCAAACACCACACTGAGCTGATGCTTTATGGCGATGCTAATGAAGTCCGTTCCTCCACAGACTTTCATTAGTCAGAGAGTCCGACTGGGTGATTAAGACTGAGACATTCTATTGTTTCCTACAGGCAGTATGATAAGGAGTCGGGATGTTTGTCTAGCAGCTTGAACTAAGATAACCGAGCGAGAACTCATACAAATGGCTGATAAAAATCACTGGTGGGAGCTCCCCTTTTACTATGCAATATGAAAGGCGCTCCGCTTTTGTGCAAACCCTAGTCTTAGTGAATACACTTTCTAGACAATAAATACAGCACCATACGGCGATTCCACTCCCGCACCTTCCAGTTCCCATGAGTCTGTGGTGATGACTATACATTTGCCCCTATACATATGCTATACCTGCCCTTACTTTCTGCTCAGTGCAATACCGCCATCTGTCAGCGTTTCTGTGCATTGCAAGGAGGTCAGCAGAACTTTTTGGGACCAGACCCCTTATCAAAAATAGTCAAAGAAAAGGAAAAAACAAAAAAAAAAGGAAAAAAAAACCTTTGGAGTTTCTGTATTTATATTTAGAGTGTTTTCATCCATTTGCAACAAAACTCTATTTAAATAATAAGCTTTATAGATATTATGAAAGGATTGGGAATATTGTTACCTTCGCGTAAGAACAGAAACGAGACCGCAGGAAACCTGCGATTTGCCCGTAAAGCATGGAATCGACTTCTGGACTTTCCCAAGGAGCATTTTCATGCGCGGAGCTTCCCAAAAAACAATAATGGTAAACATGTTAAAGCTGGAATTTACCTACATCTCGATAACCGAGGGGCCTGGGAGGGCCGGGAGCACCTCTGGCATACAAGGTGGGCTCAGGTGTAATATAGTGGTGGTGGTGGGGGGCTCACTGACTCATGCAGGCATATAGGGCAATTTAAACTTTATTACATTGATTACTTTGTTACCTAGGGCTGGACGTATTCTGTACTGCGCCGCTATCCAGGAAGCTGGCGGCGATATCAAACGCATCTTCAAAAAGGATCTGATGTGAAAAGCGTAAAACGTTACATTATTATCTTATTAAATACCGTGTTATTTATATAGGAGCGTCGGCATTACATCTAAATCGATAACTGTATCTATGCCGGCGGGTGTTTGCACGCATTCATGTGTATCCCAGAATGCATTGCTCGCAATCCCAATATGCAATATGCATGCCCCCACTAAACCTATACCTTCATACTAAACATTGATCCACGCGTTTGGGCTGGAACAATATAACGATGATTGTAGCTGTCCTGCTAAAGGGCACGGAGTAAGAGCGGCACTTTTAACCATTAAAGCACCACCATAGTAGTAGAGCAGCACTTAGCAATCCATAACGGAGACGTAAGGATAGTGACACGTATGAAATTAGCGCTCACCTCCTCGGGGGTAGATGAAACAAAAGATCCACTGGCTTCCTGGCTCTCTGCCCCGCTGTCTCTTATACAGCCCTCCGCAGAGCCCAGCAACTTGGCGTGTGAAAGGGAGCACGCCATGTTGTCGGCTCGCTGCCGGCAGCGTTGGTACAGGTCTGCTCTGCCCTCCTGGGACAGGTCCTGCCAGAGGCACGAGATGGTTTTGGAAACCACAGGGTGGGTGACTTGCTCCGAAGCCACCACTCCGCTCTCTACCAGCATGTCCACCGTTTGTTTATAGAAGAGGAGATACCTGCGCGATAAATACGGAATTCTGGACATTCCCGACATAAAACATGTATGTGACCCGAAGGGCATCGCAGAAACAGGACTGGCTGTGACCTCATCAGAACGCTGGTCACAGAACTTCCATGACTGCAATTACCTCTCGAATTCCATCAGATCTGGCGACGAACATTCCAGAGACAGGGTCTCTTCGGGTTTCAGCTCCTCCTCATCGTTCCGGAGGTCCCCTTCGCACTCGTGTTGAAGGAACCAAACGGCGGACTCGCTCTCGGACCTCGCTTCGAGGCTTGATACGGTTCTGCAAACAATTCAACAACCAGAACTTGCTTTGGGAAGAGTAACACTCAGGGAAAGCCAACTACGCGGAGTTTGCCTGCGAGGGCTGGCTCTGTTAAACGCACATTTAACGCAGATTTATTCCTGGATTTCATTAAATGTCACTTTATTCTACATTTTATTTCTGGGATTAAGTATACGAGTCTTGTAATTGTTCATTGAAAATGTACTTTAAAGAAGCTACAAATTAATTACATTGTTGAAAATAGTACAATGTTCTTGTTACACGTTTCCAAAGGAAGATTTGGTAGAAAAAATAAATAAATAAATATATAATAATAATAAAAAAATATAGCAAATATATAATGAAGAAAAATAATATATATATATATTTATATATAAAAGGTTTAACCAGGAAGAATAAGTCATTTTCTTTTTGATTTACAAAAGAAACTTACAAAAATAATTATAAACAGATATATTATATATATTATATAATATATATATGTTATATATATTATATAACATATATATATATCATATATAATAATATATATTATATATATATTATTATATATGATATATATTATTATATTAGTTTATTACAATGGCATTTTGATGCTAATTACAATGAAGCAGACACTTTCAGGGATCTCAGACTTTCAGAGGATTTAAATATATGACTAAATATTTGATTAAATATAGGAGGTCTATTTCCTAACCGTGCAGGAACACGCTGATACCTGATGATGGAGTATAATTCTAATTCTATGATTCTAGTTCATCTTACCCGAGGTCACTGTAATAAAATTGCAGATATTCCTCTTTGACGTCCTCCAAACTGCAAGGTATTTTGTCTTCTGGGTGGAAATGCTCTGTTAAAAGCAAGATGAAGAGAGAAAAAAAAGGGACAAAAAGCAAAAAAAAGCGCATCATACACTGACAACCACAAACACTTGCTAACACCATATACTAACCCATACACACACGCGAACACCATACATTAACATATACATATACACTCTAACACCATAAAGTAACACACACACGCTAACATGCTCACAAACATTAACACCCTTTCTAACGGACATTCTAACCCCATTCACACACGTACACACACTCCAACACTACATGTTGCCATGCTAATGCCATACAGTAACACACACAACACGCTCACACGCGCTAACACAATCCATTGACACCCACCGACTTTTAAACATACAGATCAAGGGACATGGGCCATGGCAAGGTCAGCCATGTTCAGATGTTGACTTATTATTAAACGGTCTGGATTCGTTGCTCTCGTGGTCTCACCTCTCATCTTCAGCAGGCTCTCCAGCGTGTTTTCAAGCTCTTCTATATACTTTTTGGACTGATGAAGGACCTGGCGCTGGAGAAGATAGAATTATCAGATTGAAATTCATTCTAGACACTATAGTAGTAATTAATCAGTCCTTGTTCTCGTTTGCCTGTCCCATGTATGTTTAAATTCCCTCCTTGTATCAGCCTCTACCACTTCTGCTGGGAGGCTGTTCCAATTATCTACCACCCTCTCAGTAAAGTAAAACTTCCAATGAATACTTAAGCTCAGAATTGTCAGATTTTACCCAATAATTAACCCATCCCTGCTGTCAATCTAAATCTATAAACAATTGGTAAATATTGGGGATAATGGATTAATAAAGTCCACTTTCAGTAACCCTTTCTGGGTCGACTGGACTTCTCCGAAACATTGAAAGGGTTCGCAAGAGACCCGCTGGGGCTGACCTTGGTCGCCCTGGTATCGGGATGGAGGAAGACGGTTTCCCGCAGTTGTCGGATAACACGTGCCGCTGGGGAGAGTTTCTGGGAGCGCGTCGGGCGCTTCTGCGCAGGCGCCTTGTCGCGTTCCTGTTTTCTCCTCGCGGTTGTGCTGGTTCCTTCTCCAGCCGAGTCCATTCAAAAGTGAAAACGTGATGTTTGCATCTGGAAACAAACATAAGGGTTAATCTATAATACCAAAGGTGGGAGCTTTATTATAATCAAAAACCCAACTCCGGATATATTATTTTGGGGCCAACCAAAAAACTAGAGGAGCCGGCTATGATTTTTTAGGGGCCAGAAATAAACATAGCATCACAAATTAGAATAAGAGAGCACAGAAAGTTAGGAGCCGGCAGTTTAATCCAAAATTTTCTAGCTCTATAGTACATCAAATTAACTTAAAAAAGATATATTTTTAAGTTAAATATATAATAATAATATAATAAAATATAATTTTATTTGCTATAGAGATGACTATATATATATATATATAAAATACTAAAATATCTACCTACACACTAACCTACAGAATACATTGTTTAGATACTGTTATATATATTAATAAACTTATTAATTTACATATATATATATATATATACAAATTAATACATTTATTAATATTAATATAATATTCTTTAGTTAAATGCCACTAAAGTAGCAAAATATTAAAACCAAATTATGCTTTGTACTTTTTTTATACTCAAATGTAAAGAGTTTATTTCATTGGTGATAATAAATAAGCAGTATATATATATATATATATATGAAACCTAATAACTTATAATATATATATACACACAATAAAATATATTCCTTAGGTAGCAATATATATATATATATATATATATAAATATATATATATATATACACACAATAAAGTATATTTCTTAGATACCTGTATAGGTACCTAAGCAAAATATTGTATATATATATATATAAAAATATTCGTCTTATTTAAGTACTAGTTAAAAGTGACATACTATTAATGAGCTAAATTGCAGAAAAGTTGTAAAACATTACAATAAACTAATATTGCTTTTGTATTATTTATATTCATTATGGCAATAAAAGGTGCCGTATATATTTTATATATGTATATATAGGTAATATATTTATATATAACAGGCCTATTATGGAACGATGCGCGCCTATCTCCCAGCCGCCGGTTCAAACTCAGTTACCAGCTGGAATCTCCGGGCAAAGAGAAAACATCTCCAACCAATGAAAACGCGCACTGATCCCGCCAAACCAATCACAGCGCGGAGGGAAGAGAGAGGCTACAGCCAATCCGGAGAGTGAAATCTAGAAACAATGTAACACGTTCTAGAAGGCGCAGCAGAACGCGGAGAAAGGGCGGGAGAATGAGGAGGGCGGGGAAACCGAGGGGTTCGCGCCTTAACCCTTTGTGCACTGACAAATGACAATAATTTTAGAAAACCCCACCCTAGTTATACAGTAGCCTGCACTGAAATATATTATAAATAACATTAAAAGTAGTTAATATTATTGCAAGCAAATTTTTCAATCAACAGAAGTAGATGCAGCAAAGTTAATCTCAATTTGCCAATTTGCTGTTTTTGTTAAACTCTTTCTTCCATTTTTATTACCCTCTTCAGTTATTCTGTCACACAGAATGCCGGGTGACGTAGGAGGGATTTTAACTCTTGATGCACCCGGTACGTCACAGGTCCTGTAGAACAATTTTTTGGTGACGAACCTTGTAAGTCATCGGTAGTGAAGGGGTTAAATCATTAAATGTTTTATGGTTATTGAATTCTAATATAAATGCTATAAATTTCCATAATTTTAACATTTGGAGAAAGGGCTGAGGCCTGGCCTGATCTTTAGCGCAAAGCAGGGATCAGACTTTAAAGGCGTGGCCAGGGGCAGGGTTCTATCCAGATTTTTTTATATGACTTTATGCCCTATTGCGGGGTATTTGTGTAACTGAGTGGGCCGTTTAGAAGAATAATAATGGGGTTTATTTACAGTTTAATTTATAAAGCTGTTTCCTGCTGTTTCTATACACATTATCGGGGCTTTTAGGGCTGTAGAACTCCGTGATACCCTCATACCCAGCAAACATTCTGACCGCCTAGAAAAGAGGGGCATCAGAGGGGGGGAGAGGCGGCATCAGGGATGGAAGGAGAGGCACGCTTATTTCACAAACATACCTGGGCACGCTACGGGTTTGACTTGGAGTCTCTGGGCGAAGCTCTGCTTCCCGGGTCTCCAGGTCAGTTTCTTGTTTCTCCAGGCGGAGGAGCTGTATGTGACCACGCCCACATTCCACCTACTCCTTGACTACTTTCTGCTGCTCCCCGCCCAGTTCTCGCCCCCACAGCGACCAGCCCCTTTCCCGTATGTGTGGCTTGTGTCACCCTATATGAAGCCACTTGCCCAGAGGTGGCCAAGCTTGGGAAGTTCCAATTGTATATTCACTGGGCCAGTGAGACGGCTTTCATGTTGTTAGTATTGGTAGATTCCGTGTGGTTGTTATTGGAGTGCCAGTAAAATAGTAGGTAGATCGACCTATTGTGTGATCAGCCCCCCCAGTATGCTGCTCCTCAGTAGGCTGGTTACAGGATTGATCTCTGATCTTCCTAACCGATCCATTTACACATAGACTGCACTAAGCCATGGACCGCCAGGATATGATGTAATATCCCCTGCGCCCTGTAATAAAGATGGTAGCCACAGCATCAGTATCAGGTGGCGCTACCCTACGCCAGAAAGGTAAATACACCACGGCGCTAACTAATTCTCAGTAGTGAATTACATTCCAATACAATTCATTCTTCAATTGCATTCATTTAAAATCAAGGTATCCAATCAATCGATTAATTAATACACAAAATATGAATCGATGAAAGCAAGTGTCAAAAGAATAAAGCTCTCCTTGTTTTGAAAAAGTCCAAAAGAAATTGACCAAATTACATTTAATATAAGAAGAAAACAAAGTAATCTTTACGCATTTTATTATAAAAGGAATGTAAAAATGGACCAGGAAGCGTATCTGCCACTATTCTCATTCTTTACTGCTATAGTAGTATAAACAGCTACTCAGCCTCGTTTTGGAACTGACATGGCGGATGTGAAAGCCCTCTATCTCCGCCATGCTGCCGTACTGGAGTTTATGTATTGTCTGTTTGAATAGGGGACTTTCAAATCCCCTCGTGACCAGCGCTTCCTCTTCGTGTCATGTGACCCGAGCCGTCCGATTTGCACTGTGACAGGACCCTGGGCAGTTTACATGAGGTATTGTCTGTGTCTGATTTTGGGGTGAAGTGGGTGTTGAGGGGGGTTGTTGGGTGCTGCATACATATTAGGTATTTTATTTCCACATGTCCTGGAAGCAGCCTTCAGTCTGTCTACAAAGGGTCACCTACTGATTATATAACTATGCTTTCTCAGGGGTTTTGCCCCGATCTCAGGGTGAAGGGGCAGGTATTCAGGGTAACACAGTCTGGAGCTGACTCCTTCCTATTCCCACCCTGCTGTGGTCATATAATAAGACTCCCAGTTGGTGCTTTTTGCTTCCAGTATGTTATGGCTGATATCCCTGCTTGAGTTCAGGTGCCTCAATTAAGTGTGTTTCTTTGAAGGCCGGTGTTGGAGCCGTTTGGGTAACACATTTGGCGAATGGCTATGTAGAATCTTCACAATGGGCTATTGATTTCTCAAGATTTTCAGCGTCTGTTCGGTTAGAAAGTTCCCACGTATGGGAACTGGGTTTATTAAAAGTGAAAATATAAATTCTGTGTTTAATTGACAAGAAGTACATTTTTTAACACAATAATTTGCTCTTTTTAGAGACCGTATTTGCAGATTTTTAGAGGAATATTTGTTGGTGGAAATCAATATATAATAATTATTTTGTGTATCAGCTGTTCGGAGTAGAGCAGAATAATAAAACTTTATTATTCTGGGGACACCCGCGTAGATCCCCGTGATGACGTCGGCGGTGGAACGCACAGATGATCTAGTCAGAGAATACCTGACCTTCAGAGGGTTCACCAACACCCTGAAACATTTTGAGGCTGACGTCAAAGCAGACAGAGAGAAGGGTTTCCGGGTAAGTCTGTTTCGGAGTAACGTTACTTGGGCGACACGTCAGGCTGTCGCTTTCGCCCGGATCACCCCTGTACGCCTTCATAGTTTTTTATTTATTTTTTGCATGCATGTGAGATGTGCATTGCATTTCTGACCTGTCAATCACATCCAGATATGCATTTACCTTTCCGCCTAGGGCAGCGCTTTCTCCGCTGGGCAGCTTCTCCCCTGCGTTAAAAAGTGTGCCGTGTCTTTAAGACATACTGCTGGGCTATGACATCATATCCCGGCGCTCCATGTCTTAAAGGCCTGCAGAGCCCTAACCCCCCCCCAGGGTACTGGAGTGTCCCTTTAATTACCCCGAAGCACTGCAACTCGCAGATACATTAAAGGTTCCTTGACCCTCTGTCCCTTGATGTCAATCGAGATGGGCTTTTGTCTCATTATTTGCCTAAAACCCCTTTTTTTTTTTTTTTTTTGGTCTGTATTAATACGCTATAAATGGTTACTGGCAGGTGGATAGGATCGTGGAGCAGCTTCTGCAGTATATCCAGTGCTATGATCTTAACGGGATGCTGGATTACTGGGCGTACTTGGAGCGTCGCCTTTTCAGCCGTCTGGAGGACGTATACCGGCCAACCATCCACAAGCTGAAGACCAGCCTCTTCCGGTATTACCTGGTCTATACGGTGCAGGTGGGTGACTGTACAAGCGGACATCTTTTTTTTTGGGCTCGACATTTGTATACCCGAAAAGTTAAAATATCAACAGAGAATATTCGTCTTGTAGTATGCCGAAAACCCTGCACTGGGTTGTTTTGGGGGACTGTTCCATGTATAGTGAATGTTTCCTTAAGTTGACTTCCTGATTTGAATCCCTACCAAAAATTTTCTTTTTTGCCATTTTCTGTTGCCCCTTGGATATTGGGGCATTTCTCGTAGAATGTGTAATTCTGACGGTATACGCGGTGTTCTCCCTTCCAAACAGACAAGCCGGACAGACAAGGCGCATGAGTTCTTCCAGAAACAGGCCGCTGAGTTACAGAACCAAGCGGAGTGGAAGGAGTGGTTCGCTCTGCCCTTCATCCCGACTCCTGAAGGAAACCCGACCTTTGCCACGTATTTCTCCCGGCAATGGGCAGATACCTTCATCGTATCGCTGCACAACTTCCTCAGCGTCCTCTTCCAGTGCATGCATACCCTTTACGCCTGGCTCCATCCGGAGATAATATAACGGGAAGAGCATATCTTTAGACGGCTTAAAACTGCCAAGGCAGAAAGTTAAAAGCGGCAAAGTTATGTGCAAATTAGAAAACATAAATACACATTTTTCAAAAGCTGTAAAAATTGTATATATGTTGAATAAAATACAAAGTTTTGGGGTCACTTAACTGTTTCCATGGGAAACAGACAGTTCTGAATGCAACATAATTGCAGAAGGGTTTCTAACCATCACTTGGATCAGAGAACACAACGTGCCGTTGGAACACAGGAGTGATGGGAGTGATAAAGGGCCGTTGGAACACAGGAGTGATGGGAGTGATAAAGGGCCGTTGGAACACAGGAGTGATGGGAGTGATAAAGGGCCGTTGGAACACAGGAGTGATGGGAGTGATAAAGGGCCGTTGGAACACAGGAGTGATGGGAGTGATAAAGGACCTCTGTACGCCTATGAAGGAGATTCCATTAAAAATTAGCCATTTACAGCTGCAATAGTCATTTACAGCATTAACCCCGTCTGTGCTGGATTTCTGATCCATTTCATGTTTTGTCAGTAGACCGAATTTAAACAAACCAAGGACATTACTAAGGGACCCCAAACGCTAGTGCATGTGAAATGTGAAGGCAATTATTGGAGACATATTTGTGATTTTATTATAATTTGTAATTTTATTTTCAGCTAAAATCCTTTATGCTATGAGCAATAAGCGTCGACAAACTCTTTGATTTGTGGGTTTGAGTTCCAGTTATCAGCCCTTTTTTATTATGCATGACTGTTTTTATGAATTCTATTTAAATGTAGTTCCAACCTGTCCTACTTTCCTTAACGACACTTTTCACCCGTCCCGACAATTTTGAGCTTTGAAGCAGAATGTCAGAGGATCCTTCAAGTGCAGGAAGAGAACGAGGTATTGAGACAGAAGGTTAGTGGAATGTTAGTTTTCTTTGATCACTTTTGGGGCAGTTTGGCCACGTTTCCACGCCTAACTTCTGTGTCCCTCAGCTCTTTGCTTTACAAGCGGAGACCCACCGGATGCGGAAGGAGGTCGAAGATGGTCCTTCGGCCCACCACAGGCTGCCCCACTATGTTTCCAACATGGATCGCCTTGGGGATTCAGAACTGTAAGTTAACCAACTTTATAAAAGCCACCTGAGGGGGCATGTGAGCTAAATATAGAAGGGGCAGAAAAATACCTTTTTTGTAGCATATTTATGTCTACACTATTTGTCTCGAAGCATATAAATTTATCTCATGCTGAGCCGGTGGATTAAATCCTCGGTCATCTCAGGGCACAACAAAAGAATAACCGTTTCCCGTAGGCGCGTAGTTAGTGCTGGAAGCTCCCTCTTCTGTTATGTTCTATTTTACTCGACTCTGCCTTTTGCTGGGTTGGCAAAGTGTCGGGGTTTTTATCACCAAGACAGGAGGAGTGAGACAAAGTTATTCTCTTGGCCAAGGATACAGCCCACTTGTTGTTGTGCGCCAACTAGAAAAGGGCAGTATTTTTTTTATTTATTTACCGTTTTCAGTGATTTAAAAAAAAAAAAACCCACTATAAAATCCTAAGAGTCCCTTTCAGATCACATAAAAAAAGTGCACAGCTCTAGGTTAGTACGTGTGTGTATATATGATGCCGCGATAGCACGTGATATCCTCGATTTCCTTTTCGTCTTAGAGACATGGTGTCCAGTCAGAGGAGTTCCAGCCTGGCCGTGCAGTCTCAGAAAACCTCTGGGTTCCTCTCCTCCTTACTTCCGCAGAGCAAGAAACCTACCCCCCGGCCACCTCCCCAGACCTCCGTCTCATCCCCGACGCAGACTGCCACCGTCTTGCCGATGAAGAAAGAGCCTATGAACAGTCAGGTAATGTCAGCGTGTAAATGTGGATGGATATGGTGGTGGAGAATACTTACTTACCAACCAATGTTCTGATCGTGGAAAGGCTTTTGGGGAGAAAAGGTTTGCCTGCATTCAGAAAAGAAATGCATTTTAGGTTATAGCGGAATATTTTTCATCATTTGCGTCATTGGCCTGTAAACTAATAGGTGATTAATTGATATTATGTAGTAATGGGGGGGATTTATTTGCTTTTTCTCCTCCATAGATACAGAAAGCAAAAGAAGTTGTGAATGTGACCAAGGAAGCCAAAAGTTCTCAGAATGTTCTCGCTGCCGTTGGGACCCCTGAGGCAAACCTTGCGCGACAGCGACGCTTACAGGAGAGGAAGGAGCTATTGTCTAAGACGTCATCACAGGTGGGCAATTCGTATTCACTATACTCGTGTGTGGATCCCTAGATTTGAAATGAAGTCTTAGATAATGGGTCTGATGTTCCTTGTCCGTTTTTGCTCAATGAAATCAGAGTATTGAAAAGAAGAGCGAGGCCGGATATGCAGAATCCGACGCCGGACGTCCTGAAATACACTGTGACCATGTAGAGGGAGTCACTCGCACTCCAAGCGGAGGAGAGAAACCAGAACAGCCATTCATCGTTCTGAGCCAAGAAGAGTATGGAGAACATCATTCCTCTATAATGCACTGCAGGTACTTAATTTTGGCTTGTGGGACAGCACTCGCCTCCAAGTGGGCTGCTTGTGGCCTTCCAAAGTTAATTAACCAGACACAGCAATAGAAAATCTCCGTCATTCCGTGATTAAGGAATCTATCTTTAAGGTCAAAACACTATATTTTACAGAAATATTTCAGAGCCCCAAACTGCTGATTTTTTGTTTGTCGTTGTCTCGTTGACTGCTTCCCCCGGGGTTCAATGTTTTTTTGATGTAGTGTGTCTTCTCTCTGCCAGGGTGGACTGCTCAGGACGTCGGGTGGCGAGTCTGGACGTTGATGGAGTCATTAAGGTGTGGTCCATTGATGGCATCATGCAGACCAAAGCGTCTTCCATTTCCAAGTCGGCTCTTCTTTCCCTGGAATGGGCAACAAAGAGAGACAGGCTGGTGAGTGCCGCAGTTTTTAGTACAGCAAAGCCAAGATCCCTTTCAAATATCGGCCACAGGGTAGACAGTCTGCCTATTGAAATGACGGTGATACTAATCTGACCTTCAGATTGTTACATAGGCCAAATAGGCCATTGTTACTTGATCCAAAAAGCACCCGAGATGCTATTTATCTTATGCAATCAGGTCGGATCATTGTACCCCAAGATAAAATTGGGATCCCTATGGGCTTTTCTCCAATCCACTCAGCGTTTTTTTTGAGGTTACCTGGCTTATATATTTTTCAGTTGACCACTAAAACATCTTCCCCCTGCTCCAAGGTGATATATTGGGTTTCCATTCTCTGTCCCGTCATAGAATTGGTCCACGTAGAGGATTATGCCTCTTGTAGACTGGTGTATTTCATCCTAACGTTGTCATTCTATGTTGGAATGGAACCAGCTCCTGTTGGGAAGTGAAGTTGGCACAGTAAGGCTGTACGACACGGAAGCCAAGAAGAACTTATGTGAGATTGGGATAGCTGACGACATGCCCAGGTAAAGGCTGTGTTTCTTATGTTCCTTGCACGTCTTTAGTCTGATGAAGTCCGTCTACAGTTCCTCGATCATATAAACCTAAAGTGTTTTTGGGAACTTTGGACAAACAGAAATGATATTTTTTTAATTCCCTACCCAGCAGTGATAGTGAATATTTTTTTCCTGTAGGATCCTGTCTCTGGCGTGCAATCCAAGCGGGACGTCCTTTGTCTGCTCTGCTGCAGCTCCCAGCTCTCCTAGTCATTTAGATCCAGCAATTCCAAGCTTTGGGGAAAATGGAGGAAATCAGGTCCCTGGAAAATTACTGCTGTGGGACACAAAAACAATGAAGCAGCAGGTAAAACTCTATTCATTCGTAACTTCCATACAAAGCTGTCCATTCATGGAAATATCCGACCCTGGGTAGCTCAACTTACGTATCACAAGTGGGCCACCCCAACAGCCCATGTGATTCTTTTCTTCTCTTCCTATTTTAACATCTTTTAATGAATGTAATAGGCTGACTTCAGCTGTTTGCACAGTTTATGATATTTTGAGTTCCTTTGAACGCTGTGTAGCATGAATTTTAGGAACCGAATAGAAAGATTAAGTGGTTCATGCCATCCGCCATTTTGTTTTTGTTTTTTTCCATTTCAGCTCCAGTATTTTTTGGAACCAGTTCCAATAGCGATAAACTGCACTTCCTTCAATCACAACGGAAACCTATTGGTGACTGGGGCTGCTGACGGCTTCATTCGTCTT
Source organism: Spea hammondii (assembly GCA_029215755.1). NCBI lineage: Eukaryota > Metazoa > Chordata > Amphibia > Anura > Pelobatidae > Spea > Spea hammondii. The sequence goes on from JARDYJ010000004.1 coordinate 3,365,025, forward strand.
TTTGGTAAGAATTGCCTATTTCCACGCCGTCCAAAAACCCTGGTGTATACAAACAGAGCTTACATTCCAGCTCAACCACATTTAAGATCCATTCAGCTCCTTGCGTTGAATTACAATGGAAATTGTAGCAAAACCTAAGTCGGCGTCAATAAATCGCAGCCACTTCTTTGGGAATGTCTAGCTCCGTGCCAATTTAAACAACTAGAAGAGTTTTTACTCAAACAATATTTGTCCGGTTAGTTCATTGGAGGTACCTCTGCATTTCAGTAGACAACTTGGACTTCAAAGAGACCTGTTACTCTGTTGAGGGGAGATCTTGTGGTTCTGACCCATAGCCTGGTTAAATCTATACAATGTGGCGCGGAATGTTATATTTCCAACGTATGTCTGACTTTTAAACTTTCTCTCTTCCCTAGACATGCAGCAGCACCAGTGCGCAATGTCCTGGAAAGCCCATAAAGGTGAAGTCTACTCGGTGGACTTCAGCTACGACGAGAATGCCGTGTACAGTATTGGAGAGGATGGGAAGGTAAGTCTCGAGAGACAGTGTTGCTGGTGAGCAAACCTTCCTTCCTCGCAGGGCTAATTTTTGGTAATCCAAGCCTACATGCTAATATTTTTTTCCCTCAGTTTATTCAGTGGAACATCCATAAAAGTGGACAGAAAGTGTCTGAGTACTCCCTGCCACCGGACGCCACTGGCCCCTTCATGCTGTCTGGATACAGTGGATACAAACAAGTCCAGTTCCCTCGCGGAAGACTCTTTGCATTTGATTCAGAGGGAAACTACATGCTGACATGTTCAAGTACTGGAGGTGTCATATATAAGGTATTAGCGTTCTCTTCTTGTCTTCTCTTCCAGCAGCCCCTTCCATGCACCCAACACTATCTGGCAACCCCACCTCCCACGTGCACAACACTATACTTTGGGCTTCCTATAGCATATGCTATACGGTCTTTTAGGTTATATATACATATATATATGACCTATTATTTATATGATCAGTTTCCTTCAAAATAATTTAATACCCAATTAGTGACACTGAATATTCTTGTTTTGCAGCTGAACAGCGATGGAAGCTCCATGGAAAGCTGCCTGTCCCTGGGAGGACATCGGGCCCCTGTAGTTACAGTAGACTGGAGCACTGCAGTTGAGTGCGGAACTTGTGTGACGGCCTCAATGGATGGAAAAATCAGACTGACCACCCTCTTGGCACAGAAGTCCTAATGCTGCCACGTCATCTGAATACAGAAGTCCTCATGCTGCCATTGAAAACTTGTATTACTTGAGAGTTTGTATGTAGCAGTCAACTTAGTCAATAACCCCTGAAAATAACTTTTTCATGTAACATCTTCAAAAAACTTTTTTACAAATGGCGGCCCTTTAACATACATAATAACCATATTGGTTATTTAAGTCCTGGAGATTAATTTGAAATAGTCCAGTCCCGTGCCGACTATACATTCCAGATCAGTGTTATCATGTAGTATGCAGAATTACTTTTATAACGTTTTTTTTCCCTATTCAGTTTTTAAATTTAATGTGTTTTTTTTTTGTTTTCATTATTTCATCATGCAACATATACATCCATTTAACCCTCAGAACCCCCTTCCCTTATGTTTACTTGTTTCTAAAAATGTGCATTAACGAGAACATCTGTTTTTAGTCAAATTTTCTTTTTGAATTAAAAAAAAAATAAATAAAAAAAAGTGTTAGACTTTAAACAGATACAAATGATGCATATAGTTTTTCATCTCCAATTTCATCTGTGCGTTTATAAAAAATATTTGGGCTTATCTGAAATTAGCGATTCAAATTCTAAAATATGCCATTTTAGTCCGTATCCAAAAGGTGATGTCATTGTTTAAAGTCATTTTTTTATTTTATTTACTTTATATGTAACGATAACCATATATATGAAAGTGCTAGATATACTTTGGGACAAAATATGAGTAATTTGGGGATAAAAATGTATTTTTTCCCCTTAATGTTTGTTTTTTCAAAACATAGTTTAAACCCAGAGAAATAGGTATATTTTTATTGTACTTTTTTTTTTTTTTCTTTTGTTCAACCAGGGAGAAAGTGATGTATTCTGTATATTTTGGGATTAATATCTGTTAATTTTTAAAGTCCCCCGTTAACACTCTATGCTCCACGCCGGATGCTGTATTAAAGTTTCCACGTCGATGCTCCACTCGCTTTGTCGGAATCTGTGTGTCGGATGCTTTTGATAAAGTTGGACATACAAAATATGTTTTGGGGGTAATTTGGGTTTTATAAGCATTATCGGGGCTTTTAGGTCTGTAGAACCCTGTGATGCCTCCGTACCCAGCAAACATTCCAACCTCCTGGGGAAAAAAAGGGGCATCAGAGGGGATTGGGGGGGTGTCACTGGGGTGGGAGGACTGGAGAACGGGGTTAGGAAAAAAAAAAAAAAAAAAAAAAGGGGCTTCAGGCGTTGCAAAGATGTGAACCGTCTATGAGGAAAAAAGGACATAACGGGAGAGTAGAGGGGCAGCAGGAGAGGACTTTAATTAATATTTCTTAAAATGTCAAAAAAGCCACAAAACACAATCTGGGAGTAAAACTGAATCATTTTATTGCTTTATGTGCTTTTTCAGGGGACTTCATTATCACTTTTCATAGGAACACAGCCCAGACCCTCCCCACACCCAGCCATAACCGTCACTATCTGCCACAAACAGGGCTTCTGCATTCACAGTTCAAGTAGAACGGGAACTACAGAACTACATTTCCCAGCAGCACCCGCGATCAGCGCCGCGTTATGTTGTCGCAAGTGCTGCTGGGATATGTAGTCAAACGGCCAAGGCGGAAGTCTGGTGTGCTGCTGCTGTGAGGTAATTCAAAAGTGCGCGTTCATTTGTTATATACGGGCTCTGCGCCTCGTCCCAGAGCTCGGTGCGAGGTTCCCTCATATCTCTAGAGAGAGGAACCCGCTCTAATGCCCTCTTTAACCCCTTGGTTACAAAATCTGAGATTACATGTCCTATTGGCAGTCATTTATCATCATCATATGTGCAGAATTTGCATACAGGGGTGACAGTGGGCTATATAAACAGCGGCCTTTGGTGGAAAGGTTGCTGCGTGGTCTCCTCAGTATATTGTTAAGGGAGGGATATATCTAACCTAATCTACAGAAAGTAAATAAAATGAAATAATGGGCCCCTGCAAGCTTAACGTGCCCGTTTGTTACAGTTGATGGTGGCTGGGATTGATGGGAAATATATACTGGTCCGGACGGCCCATTAAGATGACGGCTGCTATAGTTACGGCCAGTGCTGGTTTGACCCGGAGCAGAATTTAATATACAGCGCTGCGGAATATGATGGCGCTATATAAAACAATAAATAATAATATCACCGTCAGAGTATTCCGACAAGCTGCCCCATGCATGCGCAAAGTTTATGAGTCTGGGGCATTAGATGGGCCTATTGCCCTGCTTCTTTCTTAATATAATAATTCACGAGAACAATAAATAAATCGGATCAATTTATTTTTAAATTTTTCCATAATGTGTTGAATGATAACAGCAGCCTTTGCTCTGGGGGTTAATCTTAAATTAGGGATAAGGTTGTGTGCCGTCTTCTGCGGCCTCGCAGGGGTGCGTCGCGGCTGCGCTTGGGGCTTTAACGGTACAGATGTTTGTTTTGGCTTTTTATTTTTCACCAGCTGTTGCGTCATCAGTCAGAAGAGAAATGGAGGATGAAGAATCCAGAGTGAAAAAGAGGGTGCTTCCGCAGTGGATGACGGACGCCAAAAGCGATTCAAACAGAGCGAGGGATTTAAAGAGGAAGAAAGTGATGTAAGGAACCGAGACCCTTGATAGTAACACACCGGGGTCTCTGTCAGCAGATAAGTTAATTATGAGAATTACGTAGCTATGGGGCTCCGTGTCTGCAGTATGTAGTCTCAGGATCCTTATATGGTCGCGTCTTTGTCAAACCTTTATGTTTTTTTGGTATTTATCTCATTAGATCACCCAGGAAACAGCCCGTGTACTGTATGAATGAAATGGAGCTGGTCGCGTGTGCTTTGGAGATAATAAATCAGGTAAACACCAGTCATTATTTATACCAAAGCGACAGTGTGTATCATACAGTGATATCATCCCATGGTGTATGTTGGGGTACAAAGATCTCGGAGGCGTCTGTGATTTAAAAAATATATATTTTTGTTTTTGGGCAAATCTCCAATTTTTAAAAACAACTTTCTTAAATTTACGCATCCTGTTTCATCCATGTAAATGCATACAATAACCACCCACTCTACAAAAATAGGGAATAAATATAGGGACTATATAAATAATAAATAAATAATTATATAAATAATATGTTTACATGAGATTTAAGAGATTTAATAGCAAATGCCTGTACTCTAGGCCCTTGTTCCTTTTTCCCGATGTAGTAGCTTAGCAGGTATACGCATTTGGCTTCTTCCATTTCTGCATATAGAGAACTGGAGATCTTGCTGGTGATGGGATGGGGGTGTAAGGAAAGACTAAAAACTGTAATTTTTGAACCAGGAACTATTGGGAAATGTAGCCATACCTGGAAATTGCTTGGAATTCGACCGCATGCTAATGAAGTTTTTATTTCAGGGTAAAAGGTTTGTGGATACGGAAGAGGTGGGTTTAGATGAGCAGAATGACGATCCGCCAGCCGGTACACCCGCGGGCACCAGTAGCACCCACATTCCCCCACCAACCAACAAAGAAAACCCCCCATCACCCATCAAAGGCTTTAAAAAACTGAAGGCAGGAGCCTGTTCCGATGATGATGATGACGACCCTTTAAAATTTGTCCGAGAGATTTTTTTCAGCTGATATTAAGCGATTACTGAAGTTGAAGACGTATGGACGCTTATCATTTTTAAAGACCACTCAGATTTTTATTTGCACAGTTGTTTCTTTGTGTGATGACAAAAAACAACCAGAAAAGGTCATGAACGATGTCAGCAATATAAAAATCAGTTTCAAAATAAATAACTATTTTTATAGCAACATGGGTTTAATACAGAGTGTATTAGTACATGAGTTAAAAAAAAACATTTATCAAAATTCTGTTAACCTTTCTTTTTCTTAGTTTCATTCAATTGCTCCAGTTAAATAAATGCCATTTTATAGCATTTTCTAGAGTCAATTCTGAAATAAATTTTTTCTAAATTTTGATTAAGAACATGACTCCGGCCTGAAAGTGTAATTTCACAATGTAAAGATTCTCTTCAGATAGTAAAGGGTCATATGCAATGTCAGTTTTGGGAACTGTCGGCAAGGAACGGAGGCCATTGTTCTTTGCGGAAAAGGAGTTTGGCAGGCAGTTTGAAAGGTGATATTTGGTTTAAATGTAAATCACAGAAGCGGAGATCTGGCATTATTTAATTAACGTTCTGTTGCGTAGTTATCACTCCCCCCACCTTACAAAGGCTGCCTGGTCCAAACCACAACTATCAGCAACTTATCAATAGGGGAGCGATAACCTCAGGAGGAAGAATGATGCAGATCCCGAGAAACGGACTTTAAGACGGCTGCTCCTATGGTATACACATAAGTCGTGTTTCTAATACACATACAGTAATCGTTTCATCCTATAAACACTATTACATGGGTACATCACTTATACAGTAACGATAAATGAACAGGCGTGTTTTACACGACTCGCACACGCGATTCTACACGCTGCCACAGAGTGTCGTATGAGAAGCAGCTGGTATCGCCAGTCAGAAATCATTCACCTCCATCCTGGTGTCTTTGCTTAGATTTCCAAGTTCTTCATTTTCAAACTAGCGTAATGTCTCATGATTAAACAGAGCACGCAAAGGCCAGCGATGGCCAACAGCAACGCCAAGAAACCGTGGCTCAGTTCAGAAAGCTCCAGAAACCTGCCCATCATGATGAGCTTCATGATCAGACCCAAGAAGAGACCGGTGAGGCCTAAAGTGTGGCACACAAACGCAAACATCCACAGGGTAGAGTCATGAAAATACTGAGCAAGCCCTAAAACCAGGAATCCTGCGAAAGAAGTAACCAGGGAAGAGTACGTCAAGACAAGAGCAACCAGGAGTCCTTCTGAGGCTGGAAAACCCACCGCGTGGAGGTCCTTAAGTTGGGTGATACAGTAACATCCAGCGCTGGTTTCATTGTTAAAGCAGTAATTATAAAACCCAATCTTCTTACAACCAGAAGTGATGATGTCACCAGCTTGGACAATCAGAGAGTAAACTATCAATGAGCAGGAGATTCCGCTGAGAAGAATCGTCGTCATATTTTTCACCAGTCTGTGACCATCACAGAACTTTCGTGATCCAAACATTTTTAACGTTTTACCCTATTCTGGAGAGGGGGAAAAAAAAAAGATCATTTTTTTTCCTATAAAGTCCAAGCTGAAGTGCTCACCTTGGAGTATCGGTACCCACTAATTATCCACTCATTAATATCCAGTATCCACGGCAACACTTATTCTGCAGACACGATTTTGGATAAACCTTGGATAACTTTAATTTCAAAGGGTTCTTGGATGAAATATATCCCCTATTTGAGAATTTAATATTTAGGGAGCACTTGTAAAATCCATTGGGCAATAAGTGGGCACCTGCCTCTTCTGTAGGCACCCAACAAAGCTTAAATTTAACATAAAAAGGTAGAAAGTTCTAGTTAAGAAACTATTCATTTCTGTTCCACTCCCTATCATACGCATACAAAATGTGTCCTATTATCCAAACTCCCTGTGTCATCCTGAGGAGCACTTTGAAGGGTCTTGGAGACCCAAATGTTCCAAATTCCGCCATTTTATCAAAGGCATACTGGAACTTTTTAAATTGGAACTAACTGGGAACATTGAAATTAGGACATGTTAATGTATCAGGGCTGGGAGTTCCCATTGCTCCAAACATATTAAGATAAACCTATATATTAAACGCATGTGAACCACCGGTCTGCAACCAAGGGTAACCTAGAACAGGGTTCCTCAACCCCAATATCCACCCAATAAGTACCCCTCTTGCATTTCTTTCCAAGACAATTCCATTAAATTTTGGCATTTAATAATTTTTGACACTCCCCAAGATGCATCAGAAGTAGTTCGATGGATTTATTTGGGGAACATTAGCGGTCAGATCCAAGTCGGACCCAGATAAATCATGAAGGTCAAAGACTGTGGAAAAGGGACATATACCGGTACATGTCATTTCTTTTTAGAGACGATAGAAACATAAACTATGGTGTACGGGACATCAGAAATCTGGCAACATACCCAGAGATCCTGCGATGAGAGTCCGAAATATCACCACCAAACCAAACCTACATCAGCTTTACCGGGACTAGTGATCGCGGAGACGGTTGGTGATGTTGACCCGGCAGCTTCCCAGACTGAAATAAACATAAACAGGTTTAGAATTTCACTTTCACTTTTCATGACAACCAGCTGACTGCGGAAAGATTTCCCAGAACCAACAATAAGACGTAACTTTCAACCTTCACAGCTGTGATCCGCTCATCACACCTCCATAAATCCCGAAACTTCAGGGGCAAATCTGCCAGCCTTATTTTATGCTTCGTTAAAAGCTAGGACAAAGGTCTTAGTCTAAAAATAGGATCAGGTTATTATTACGTGTAATGTTTTTTCTGAACCGAGAGGGTGGTAAATACGTTGATCAGCCTTCCAGCAGAGGTGAGATAATTTAACCCTGCAGAAAGTGTCAACGGGAAAAAAAACAACGGGGTTTTCAGGGAGAAATTGCTGAATTTGCAAGTTAAGAGTTTAACTGAGTGATCGGGAACTCGCGCTTCCTGCTCCCTGCCTTCCTCCGCTTGAAATAACATTGCTGGTTTAATGTTTAACGGTCATGGGATTTAAAGGGAAATTCTGATTACAGAAAAACATTCTATTATATAGTTATTATGATGTTATTTTTACGCAAAATGTTCCTCTTTCCTGTCTTTCTACCCCTGATGCCCCTCTTTCCTCCCCTGATGCCCCTCTTTTCTAGGAGGTCAGAATGTTTGCTGGGTATGAGGGGATCGCAGGGTTCTACAGCCCTAAAAGCCCCGATAATGTGTATAGAAACAGCAGGAAACGGCTTTATAAATTAAACGGGGTAAATTATTCTTCTTCTAAATGCCCCCTCAGTTACACAAATACCCCGCAATAGGTAAATGAGTGTTTTAAGCTATAAACCGTGTTTACTAACAGAATAATCTCCTTGTAAATCATATTTATCTGCTTGTTTTAATGTCTATCTTCTTACGTTTTTGCATAATCACCACTTGAAAGAATTAAACTGAGCGTATTAAATGCACAGAGAATGAGGGTCACTTACATTACAAGAGATGATCAGAACTTTCAGCCCATCTGCAAAACACTGTCTTTGGTTGAGGTCACATGACACTGTCACCTGACACAGGGACCCATAAGCCTCGCTGCTATAGTTTGTTATTCTTTGCTTGTTTGTGAAACCGGGATCTCGTGTTTCCGGGGCGAGGTACAAACTTCATAATTTGCAGGAAAAAACCTGTTTTACACAACTCGACACATTAACTTTACCTTACAGGCTGATCTGGAGTTTGTACCTGTCAAGGCTGTCAAGGATTTCGTTTTTTAAACTATTTGGCACCCAATCAAGCAGCCGGGTTTCTTAGGTTTACGGACTTGCTGATCTATCTTGTTTTGACGCCTCGGCTGCCATCATTGTTTTTTCGACATCAGGTATTTCTGATGTCGAGTTCAAACCTAGGTAACTGGTGCGTGGTAGGCAGCACAATACCGGTGGCAGCTCGGTACCCAGCGGTACAGCCTGGAGCCAATTCCATCATACTCAACTCTGATGTAATGATATCTGCGCATCTCAGCTGACGTTTATCTGAAAATTCTGCTTGACTACAGGTGACTTTGTTCAGAATATATTGAACTATTACAAGGACCATTTTGTTGCCCCCTTTAGTGAGCCACCACAAAAGAATCTTTGTGGTGGATCCTTAAAGGGTTACTATTTGAAAAGTCTAAGCTCATTTCAAAAGTTCCCAGGAAGATGTATCTACCTATCTCAGTTTTACCCAGAGTTGACCGCTTTGTATGGACCTTTGAGCATGGAATGTTTGCTGAGGTTCATGCATGAGACGCAATGGTTACACCAAATTAGTTGTGTCAATTGGGAGATATGTCCTGCAAGGCTTGTTTGGTCACCATGTGTGGAAACCATGCAGGAGGTTCTCAGATAAACATATGTCCTCCTGGCCAGAACTATCTAAAGATGTCAAACGCCTCAAGCAGCACAGGATAGAAACATCTCAAGACAGGACCTCTGAGATCTACAGCTGCTTGGAGGTGACTCTGCATCTTACTTTATGAATGATGCTCCACTAAAAGGTATAACCAATGACTTTGAGCTATACATCCACACAGGAGTCCAAAATGCTTATAGTTTATTGTCTTTCAACCATACAATGCCCATTGTTCTACCGTACATTCTATATTCCTAACTGTAACTAAATCCATATGATTTTGTCCTGATGAGGTTGTGGGTGATTCCTACCGGTGCAGCCCAATACTTGATCCAAAGTGTCCGGTGTTGCTGTGGCAGCAGTTGCAAGTCCTCTACTTCATGGTGGGCACTCTAGATGGAACACCCGCGATGTGTGGCATTCTTGGTAGTGGTGACGCTCTAGAATCAAGTCCAATCAGAACGTCTTTGAAAGTGCTTGTTACCACCTGGGGTCTGACACATTCTTTTAGCGCCTTATTCCGTGTAATGTATGGTGATATCCCATCACCCAGGTTCCTGTTGTACTCGTTGTTATCACGGTATCGTCCAATTTTTTGGACTTGCGCGGCAGTGGGTGGTGGAAAAGGCCCTGCAGCACCAGGCTTGGTCACCATTTGGGGTAAGGCATTTTGAAATGACCTGCAATGGAGTAAAAGGGAATAAACTTAAATATCAACTTGCTACAGACATGCAACTAAATAAAATTCATAATTAATAAAAAATAGTTATGAAGTCTTATTACTATAGCAAAAAATGGATCTGTCCAATAAGCAGAGAGATGCCATTGGTTGATTTTGGGCTAAGCCTTTTCTGTGCGAGCTTCAGACTGGTTTGAACCTTTTTTAATTGGACTGAAGTCCCAGATCTTTTATGAACTCCGCATTCCCCTCTGAATAAAAATTTGTTTTTGTAATTTTATAAATTTTTGGTCCACTGTCCATATAAAAAAAAACGGAAGTGAATAAAAGACCACAATTTTTTTTTTTTTAACTAATAAAACACTCATCCTCCAACAATAAATAAGGGTAATATAAGAGAATAAATAAGAGATAATAATAATAAAAGGGGTTCTTTTCCATCCTGCTTTGTAACTGCATGTATTTGTTCTCAGGGTTAAAAAACCGAATCGAGGATGTGAAATGCAATCAATATACCTTGGACATTTAGTTTGTCTTTGTGGAAAATATGAAAACTGATTTTTTCCTAAACGAAACAAAAAACAACATGATTACGTCTATGCAAAGCGATGATGATATTGGTATCGGCAGTTCTCCATGCAAAATGCCCAAATCATGTACCATGCGTGTAGAAAGAGAGGCAGAGACTGGGCATTCCATGGGTGGATTTTTACATGATGCCCATGCGTTTACGATCCTCTCAATATTGGTTGGTATAAAACAGTCCAACAGCCTTGTTTAGGTAAATTCAACCCATGCCCTTGGCACACTACGCAAATATGCTTCCCATGACCATGACCATGACCAACGCGTGTTGTGGCTCCGAGACGGAACCAAGTTCCCAGCAGCGGAATAATGAAGTCAGTTAAATGACTTGGTTTCATATGAGGTTCGACTCGGTCCAGAATTTGAGAATAGCAAGTGCTGTACCCACCTGGATCACGTGCGGACGGACCGTCTTCTGCGGACCGGTACTCACGGCATGCATTGGAGTCGCAGTGGCCAACTTGGACGTCACAATAGCCACAATGCTGAAAGACGCCGATAACAGGGAGTCTCTGGAACAAGAAACTTTTGAATAAAGGTTCAGGTATGTCCCACTTGAAGCCTGATGGAAGAAAGCCCCCTTTTTAAAGGATGTTTTTGCGAATGATATGCTGGACTTATCACAAAACTCTTTAAGGTCAAAATGTTAAACAAGGAGAACACGTTCCTGACCGGCACTCAATGTTTAGGGACCCATCACCAAAAGCTCCACACCCTGCATCTACTCACCGTTTGCAGACACGTCCCCTTTCTTATTTGCGCGATCCGGTGGTTCCTGGCAAAAACAGCATTTACATTTCATAATGAAGGCCACGTTTTAGGTCAGAGATGGAGCTCTAAGATGGAGCATATTAGAGCTCCCTCTGCCTTTACAAAATTTTAAAAGTCCTACCCCAGGATATAATACCTAAAGAGGACCAAAAGCAACATGAATGCCCCTAGCGCCCAATATGGGTGATATTAGGCTGGAATGGTACCCAGAAGAAAAGGCTGATGACACTACTTTAAATATAATGTGATTGCAATCCAAACGATCCTTGGTTTCGTTTCTGTACCATGGTTTGCTTCTCTACTCTAAGACACCGTCCTACTTTCTGGGTAGGTGAAGCCGGGTTGTTGCCCCATCCCTTATCAATGCCCCACCACCAGGACTTTGCTGACCTCCTGCTCAGGGAGACCTCAGCCACCCCTCCGCCAATTATATCTACTGGGTTTGTGAAGAAAATAATGAAGCATTTCAAGATATTACCCTTCCGATAAAAGTGACTTCACTCACCTTGGTCGTAATGACATCTCCTTTGGAGTTGAACACCAGGTGGACCACGGAGACCTGTGCAAACAGATATTAATTCTGTCAATAAATAAGGCTTGAGGCTACTACAGTGAAGGAGTTTAAACACGCATCGGACAGGCATATGATGAGACCAAAAACTGATTAACGTCTTTAATCAATTAATCAATCAGTTAGTCAATTAAGCCTTTATGGCAGGAAAAGTTAGCAGACAAGATCGGCCGATCTATACGAAACCTGATTGGATACAAAGTCTCTGCACGCTTATTTCCCATTGGCTGTGTGTTCGTAGACTATAAGTCCCATAATTTCTCACTGATGATGAGATGCAGTTTGTGGGTAACCCCCCCCCCCTGGACACCATAGATGTTTCCAGAATTGCAAACACATCCTGGATCAAAATCTGTTAAACAGCGTTTTTTCTGTTCAAATACAAACAGCTATGTTTAACCCCTTAATGACAAAAATGCATTGTTTTCAATGAGTTTAGGGACCGCCCATTGTCCTTAAGGGGTTAAAAGTACAAAATCACCTAATGGGATGATCACCCCATCAATGGGAATTATGAAGCATCGTTCCCTGCGGGTATCACGACATCATAAATGCAGACCGGTTGCGCAATTTCTGCATTAAATTCCACGTTAAATCAACGATACGTTTATGGAATGAAACGGTAACATCACGCGGATGTAATACGGTAATAGTTTGGGGGAAAAAAGAAGCTTAGATCCCAAGTCAATTTTTCAGCTACGGAATTTCAAGAATTGGAGCAAAATGACGGTATGTTTTTGATGTATTTCTGCTTATACGATTATTGGGTCCCAAATCACTAGCTTCAAAGGCGACACTTTTTTCAAAGGCTTCCATTAGCCATCAGAGAGAGACTCCGCAATAACCATTAAAATCCGAGAAAAGCCGGACCATAAACTCTCTGTGGGTTTACGTCAAAGGATGTAAATGGTTTACTTTAAAGCAGACAGAATTACCGGATGATTAAAGCGAAGACACGAAATGGTTATTTCCACATTTACTGTCGATTTTTCTAATCTTTGCCGCGTCTGCCACGGATCGCGAATAAAACGCTCGCGGATCAGAGATGACTCTGGTTTATAACATTAAAACATTTGCTATGAAAAAAAGGGCCCCCAAACTTTGCGTGGATTCTTTGCATCGTGTCTGAGAACTTTCTAAATGAGCGGACCGTGAGAGTCTGGAAATATTAACCCTTTATTAGCCCATCGTGAAGATTTTAAGTAGCTCCAGTAGCGGCCCTAGCGAAAGCCTTGACGCGTCATTATTTAAAGATACACTTAATTGAGTCACCTGCATTCAAGCAGGGATATCAACCATAACATACTGGGAGCCAAAGCACCAACTGGGAGTCTTATATATGATCACAGCGGGGGGGATAGGAAGGAGTCCGATGCAGGCTGCACGGCCAATAATTGGTAACTTTATTACTACTGAAGCACGAGAGGATTTTCTTTAGTTTTCTTTTATCCGGTGGGTTGTTGGGCGTATAATCTGTCAATCACCGAACTGAGAAAATAGCCAGGGGGAAGGTGAGAAGAAAATCACTGTTTCTCCTACCCTTAGGGTACAACATGCAATATTTTTTAGTTGCCTCTGGCTATTGAAAGGGCTAAAGATTCACCGGTTGCGTGCCTCGTCTCATTCGGCTGTCAGGAGCTTCAATCTCAGAATGTTGTGAAGTTTGTCACATTGTTACGAGTGACATATAGAAATGTAACAATTAATGGCCACGTTGAGGGTCCTGATGACCCTACGGAGCTCCACTCGCGTGATCTGCGCACGTAGAACCAGCAGGTAAAATAATCATCCACTAAAGTAGAAAAATAGAATCTTCTAGAAGATCGGCCCCATTCGGCCCCCGTCTAGTCACCCGTTTCTCCTGCTGTAAAGACCCAAACCTTAATCAGTCGTTGGTCTCGTCTTAGATTCAGGAGCCGTATGCCCTACCCCATGCATGTTTAATACCCTCACTGTATTATTATTTTTTGCAGTTGCTTTTTACAATAATTGGTAAATAATAAAGTATAATTGTGAGATTAGTCTATAAAAGCAAGCAGCTTCGTAAGAAATATAAATTCAGTTTGCCTTGATGCTTAGCCAGCTGGGGCCAACGGACTGTCCACCTCCCGCTCAAGTCCCGGAGGGTATGGAACCTGCTGTGTGTCCTTATCCGTTTAACACTCAACTGGCGAATAAAGCAAACAAAGACACCCCGATATTTCTACAAAACACATGAAAACCAATTTGGACAGTACCTTTTTCCTGCTGGGATCTTGGTGGGACTGACCGCCCTGAAGTTTAGGAAAAGTGCTCCTGGCCATTTGGGACATCTTCTGTGTGGTGTCTGTCTTCTCCGGCGTTCCCGCTGGCTTCTAGAAACAGGAGTCAACTGTTTTAATTATAAGGAGAAACATAGATTTTACGTATCCCTTTGCTGAACTCTTCATACTTTTGGGGCTTAACAGCGAATATCAACTCACCGACATCACTGGACATTATGAAGGACCAAACCCCCAGGGAGCTTCTCCTGGGAGAAGGACTAAGCTGGCCCTGTACCATGTACTGCATAGTTAAACCTAGGATTTCTGAGATTGTCGTTTAAATTTCAGTATAATAATATAATTCATAATTAATATTATTTATATTGTTTGTATTATTGTATATCTTTTGGTGGAAATTGGAGGAATGAAAAGTTCTGATCAAACATGAGGCGAAAAAAATATTACAATGTTATATATCATCGTTAGGATCTTCCAGCGGGAACACCGGCTGCACTTTAAATATGAATCTATGGTCATCATGCATAACAATTTTGAAACAGGTGGCACTTTTTACTTACCGTCAGTTTAACCTCCTTTTTGTCCGACTATTATATGAGAAAGAGGACCGCTTAAAGTTACACGGGGCTGATAATGTAGACATGATGACAATTGATAAAGGAAATATGAACTATATGAAAGGCAATCCACAAAAAGAAAACCAAAAGCCATTAGGCAAGACTGAACTGTAGTAAACCCATAACAGAGGAATTAAGGCGGGGCTTGTGAGAGACAAAATGGCGGCATTAATGTTTTTATTTTACATCGAAGTTATATTAAAAAAAAATGTAGCCTTTTCATATAGATTAATCAAACCTTATAAGTATACCTATAGATCCTGCATAAAATGCTCCACTTAATGGATATGGCATCAAGTTAAATATTGGTTCAGATTATATATATATATAAATATATATATATATATTACTAAATTAAAGGGCAGAAACAAACAGAAAATGGGACACTGGTTCAACTAATTCATCAGAATTTGTGAAATGGGGATTTGAAAATGAAGGATCCCTGTGGCCCATAAAATATTCTGAATGAATATAGCTGAACCTTTCCCGTAATGTTCAGATATAATAGATGACACGTACAATATTATGTAATATTTGAAACATCACCATGTTGTGAACGGCCAACGACCGCTTGCGCACGTAAAGAAATCATTCACAATGATGAGTCCGTTCTCCCAGTAGCAGAGGGCAGCAAATTAGTTTAGGGACCCCAGCATCATTGAAAGTATTCCCATTCTAATATCCAGGGAAGAAAATGTCTCGTGTCGCAGTGAAATCTGAAGAAGGCTTGGTTATTTATGTTGGTTACTTATGTTGGAGGCACCTCCTGGACAAGGTAAGTGAATAAACCCATTGGGTCCGGAATGTTGGGTATGGAAGCATACCTTGGCAAATACCCAACGCACTTAAGAGAGTGTTCTAATTAAGTAACTTTATCAAAATTTCTCAAAAGGCCACGTGGTCTTGGTTCAAATATTACAGAAGAATCGGTAGAACGCAAAGAACACATCACAAGGAGAAACCTTCCTTATTAAACGTTATTTTATTGGAGTCAGAAATCGTCCACTTCGGCCACGTTAGGGATTCGCAGGTCCTTCTCTGTTGCGTCATTATCTCTGTCTTTGATATCGATGAAAAAAATTACGTTTCAAGTGTCCACTCCATAAAAATCAAAGCATTAGTTTGCAATCCCATACATTTACCTATTAGCTGAATTTGTGATGAAAATTGGCAGCGGTCCTTGCATATCCCCCATGCATATCTGTCAACCAAACACTCTTCTGATATACATTTTATATTGATTCTAATTATCTATTTTTTTTAAAAAAACAAGGAAGAATGAAATATATAGAAGCCATATGTCTGCCTCCTGGGTCTCATAAGTTGGTATTACTCTTGGACCCAAGTAAGCACAGAGGTCCTCATCTGAACTCCCGTACACTAATGGTGGACCTCAAGAGACCTCCAGAAGGGTAAAATCACATACCAAAAAGTTTGAGAACAACTCAACAGCCTATCTTAAGAGTCTGCACTCCCTCAGGAGTGTCCTTTAGCTTTTTGGTATGGGATTTTCTCTACCTCAAGGTGAGTCTAGATGTGGACCTCCTTGCTCACTTGAATCTAGAAAAATACCAACTGCACCCTACTGATGAGGTCCCAATTGGTGGAAGACACAAATCTGAGATTGTTGGTTGCCTTGTGTCTCACATTTTGGTTCTGGACTGCCCGTACGAGATTTGTCCTCCGTAATGGCACAAGAGATCTAAACCTTAAGACGCCTCCGAGTGGTGATGCTATTACGCAGCTGTCTGTTCTCAAAGTTCTTGTTGTGTGATTTTGAGGGTCTCTTGAGGTCCACACATGGACTTCCTTGTGCTTAAAGGGGATACCAACTACACCCTGCTGACAAAGACTACGCAGGTCAAGGAATCTAGGATAGTTAGTTCTCTCATACAGAGTAAGTTTGAGTGACATCTAAGTTGTGGACAAGTGAGTTAGAACCTGAGACGCTCCTTTGCAGGGACTCGCTGAAGGACAGACATTTTTGATCTACAATCGGATCACCAAATAAACCCCACTATTAAATTTGTTCCTGTATAACCGGCAAAGACAATCTATTCAGTAACTCTGCCGCAGATGGGAACAATGTGAAATATCAATCAATCAGCAGATAATTGATCCTTACAGTGACTGCGCTCAATCCTCCATCCACAGTCATAAAGAGTTTCCTCCTCGCCGTGGTTTCATCTTCGTCCTGGTTAACAAGCATAACAAGTAATAAAATGATTGCATCGATGCAGCAAATGGTCCGTCTACATTATGGAAAAAAAGGACTTCCAAAACTTTCAATGTAACAATTAGACAAAGCGTCCAATATCTGAATCCTCCTGCAGTTGTCCTTCCAAAACCACTTACTAATAGCTTCTCGCGGTCATATATATATATATATATATATATATATATATATTTACATTAAAATACCAAACCGTGGCAAATACACTACAATTTCATTACAATCAACTTTTTTTAGTTCCTGAAATGGTTACAGGTCTCCAAATGTTTCCAAAAGTACCTGGAGATAGAAGCTGTTTGAGGTTTTGAGTGCTTTGTTGGGGGTAACATTTCTTACCTTTAAACATTGCTTTGCGTCCTTAGAGGCATTTCTTTCTTTTATTGATTTCAGTACTTTCTTCTTGGGCATCACCTATCAATGCAGAGATTCCACCGTGAAACTAGTTTTATGTGGAACATAAATGTACAGAACCCTGCTTTAAAAATATACACTTTTAAGATACATGCTAATATTTGTATCAATTAAATAATGAGGATGAGTATGGAACACCAATGGCTAGTGACCCATCCGACATTTGCCCAGTGATTGATCACCTCTGATAGGTCTACAGGCCAGTGATAAGATCCATGACAATCAGAGTAATAGTGAAGTTATAGAGAAAGCAAAACATCAACAGGCATTACTAGGGCAGATAGACCACAGAACATAACCATGTCTTAGCAAGACTATAATTCCGGACAGGAATGGTGCTTAGCCAAAGCCAACAGCCAAAAATCCAATGTCCTTTCTATTTAGCCATCATTATATTGTTCAGTTCTAACAGCTTCCAGCACTCTACTGAGCAGCTGACATTCTAAAGAGGAATCTTAAATCTGGTCAATGGGCTTACCTTATCAGCAAGGCCCATCAGGTGGGCAGGAGGTCCATCAGAATCGGAGCTATCTGAGCCATCAGTGCTGCAAAAGAAAAGAGGAACGTTAAAGGTAAATGGCCTGCTAAGTGAAGAATGAATAATGGACACTGAGATAGGTCAATAGAGAGTAGCTATGGAACCACAACTCCCATTATGTACCTTTAAATTGGTAATCTTGTATCTGTTACACCAACCCTACCCTGCTAGCCATCATGTCTGTTGGCAAACACTAAGGTTCTCCAAGACAAGCAACAATTCCCACCATGCTTCGCCAGCATCAAACCGGAAGAGCTCCATAGGACATGTAGTTGGCCGATATCTGAATAGCTACCTTGGCCCTGGCACAGACCGGAGACCGGCCTATAAGGCTCTATAAGGCTGTTCTACTATGGCGTCCACCTTACCTCTCATCTTGATCAGACAGAACATCTATAAAGGAATTTAAGGGCGAGCTGCTGCTGTGCCGGCGTTTCCTCTGCTTCAGCATTTCCTCCAGTTCCTTAAGCAAAATAAGCAAAAATAAGCAATATCATCTTAAATCGTTTACATAGAGTTTTGCTATAGGGAAGGACGACAGAAAAAATCGGGTTCTGGTCAGGGCTTAAAAATCAGCAGAGTGTAAACCATTCCACCTACTATGCAGCTTTTGTTTTATTGATTTTTCAGTTTTTCACATATTTTAAATTTGTATTTTTGGGCTCTCATCTAAGCCAGCTTCGATTACATCCTCTTTGCGTCAGAAATAAAATACGTTACAAAGATGTAAAAATGGGGGTGACGGGAACACTTTCAATGCGATAATAATAATTAACATAATGGTACAGTATATTATTTATTATATATTAAAATATATATATATATATTAAAAACTAGATTAAAAATCTATGGATTATTACGCAAATCAGATTTATAAGGACTGCCGAACACCTACCGTCCTTTTCTTTGGATCACAATAATCCAACAGAGTGGTACAGAAATGATGTCCCACGGACTCCAGGTCCCGGGTGCTGAAATGGGTCCCGCGTCGTTTCCCTTCAATCACAAACAAAAAATTGCAAGAAGTGAAAATGTATTTCCCGAACATGGCCAGGCTTAAGTCCAGTGTCAGGCTTAGTATCCGATTTCCCGAGATGCTAGGAGTGAACCGGCTACGATGTCTACTCCTTTTAGACATTTTGATCTAGTGAGTACCGCTTGTGTCCGGGTAAATTAGCCCGCCCGGAGGGACCCCAGGTCTGGCTAAATAAAGACCTAAATATTCTCTTGTACTGCCCCCCTATACTAGAAAAACCCCAAAGCCTGGGTTATGTTTGCGGTGCAAATGCTAGACGTGCCCCCTATCTCCTCAAAGAAGGAGCAAAAGCCATTCTTGGTGACATCTGGTTACTTACTCTTCACCTGCTTCCCCCAGATCCCCCCAAAACAGAGCTCAGTGCAAGTGTTTATTATTAACATCCCATATGGGAAAAAAATGAGCCGTCATGAAGTGACGATTAAACCATGAGTTGTCCTACTCACCCAGCGTGGAGCCGCAGAACGTGGACTCCAGAGTGTAGCTGTTCTTCACACCCATTCTCCACACCACCACGCGCCCGGTGCCCTCCTTGCTCTTCTGCACTTTGAACTTGCAGTCTGAGAAAGAAAACTAAATACTTTGCCGGTAAGGATACGCCAACCAACTTATTTGAACAAGAAGGATATCAAGCAATGTGCATATTAGAACCTCCAAGAACATGTATCCAACTCCAAAATACCAACAAAGAAATAAGTTGGTATTTTTATCAATGAAATAGTAGAATTGAAGATTCTCTTCCGTCTACAGCAGATAACATCCTAAATGGTGCCAGCGGGGTAAGAACTTGCATGTTTCAGCAATACACCAAGACACCATGGTCATGGGTGCCAACATCCTTGTAAGAACCCTTAACTAACCCTGGAGAGGGGTAATATATCAATTAAAATGTAAAAGGTAAGCAATCAGCATGTTGGGAACACTCTCATAGCTGCCATCTGTCTCGATCAGACATGTGATATTGGCTTGGTTGAGTCTCCCCTGCGCACACGATGCTGTCTTACCTTTTCAGGGCAGTTCTTGGCGAGCATGAGCGGGAAAATCCGCTCGGCCAAGTTGCCCCCTGCAGACTGGCCGCGTTTGGCCGAGCAGCCGTACATAAAGGCGTTCTGCTTCCTGCTGTGCCCGTGAAGATCGCAGTACAAGAGGACCTCTCGCTCCTCCATCACGCTGTCGGGCAGAAGATGAATTTATCAGCAAGCGCCGAATTTATCTAATACAATAAATGTCATCATTTCCCTTACTACGGCATTAAACGGTCCCCCCTAACAAGACGTCACCAAGCTGTGAGCCTGGCAGATCTGTATCAAAGGATCTAATAGAAATATTACTTTTTAATAATTTAATAATATTTTTTCGGACCCCCGACTAATAAATCTAAGAGGTCTATGCGGTAGAATAGGAGAGAATCCATTGAAATCATGATGTTGCTATAACTCTGCTGGCCTGAAGAGGGCGCTATGGGACAGCGCAACTCACAGGGCATATCTGCTGGGTTGTTTTTTTTTATGCAGAAGAAACAATTTTTCTTAAACATTATCAAGTGAAATAATCTTTGCTGTGATAAGTGCCGGGCTCCCATCAAACTGAGTGACAGCAGAAGACAAACTATTAAAGGTAATCAAGGCTACGCAGAGAGATTTAAACCGTTCAAGTGGAAGGGACATCAGCCCGCGCTGACTTTGTTTTCTGCGGCTATTATTATAATGATTATTATCTTCTTCTTTTTTTTATTTATAATGCGCTGCCAACTTGCCTTCTATTTTGTGATTTCTGCGGCAAAACCAAATAAAATATGTAGCGTATAAAATTTTGGATCCGGCAGACGGCACAAAGTGCTGATTTGCTGCATTCATCTTGGATGAAAATAATAATAATAATAAAACAAAAAAAAACGGGAAGATGTGTCTGAGAATTCTTATTTAAACCTTTCGAATGTCTGAGATATCGTGTTTATTCACAAGTTGCTGGTTATGCGTAGAAAATGTGGGGGGTTCCCCTAAGGACCTGTTTAAATCCCCAGGTTCCCACGCAGGTCACCCCATTTTGGAGATGGCTCTGTTGGCCAGGCTGAGGTTGCCCGCTAACCAACAGTTAGTATGTCTAAGAGACCGAGTTTAACACGTGGAGAACCCCAATCGCAACATTTATATCTGCCAATGAGCCATAGGTTCCTCGGACAATGTGAGGTCAAGAGATTAGTTGTACCTGGGGAGAACTGATGGGTTTTTCGCTTGTTCAGTGGTTACATTTTATCGTTTTATAGGCAACATCTATTTCACGCACCCTGTGGCCATATAAATACCCTACGGCTGCAATGTTTAAAAGTAAATTAAAGCTATAACATCTCTATTATATTTAATAATTTGCCTGCGTAGATACCTCTGTAATGTAGATCCAAGCCTTCCAAGGACAGATTGTCAGAAAACTGGTTAAGAGTTAATTTTAGCTAAAAAAAAAAAGGTTTTTGGTAAAATCCCCACCACTCTCCATGTGTCTCTAATGGCGGATCAAACCCGAAATATGATAAGATTCAGAGCCAGCTGTTTATGAAATGCACAAAATTCTTACCGCTGGATCATGTAGCGGGTAAACCATATCGAAGGAAAGATGTCCTTCAGCTTGCACTTGTAGTTCCGGTTCAGGTCTCGGCCGGCGAGAGAGCAGCGGTGGTTCCCCACAATCACTCCGTCAGGGTTCAGCATGGGTACAACCTTAAAGACGAAGGCGTCTCGCAGGCGGCAGGCATCTTTATGGGGACTCAGAATAAAATCCAAGAACCCTTTCATTACCCATGAGCTGTTGGTCTCCCCTGGATGAACTCTGGCCGTTACGATCACAGCCTTCTTCTTCTTCTTTTCTATGGTAGTTGCGTTGGGGTTTGTGATGGTCAGCACGTACACCATGTTACCAGCCAAGGATTGGCAGAGAAGTCGGATTTTACAGCACTTGGACTTTTTGGGGTCCATGACTATCCCCGCCAAGTAGTCCTGAAGGTTGGAATAGGTGTACGGGTAGCTGTACGCGAAATAGCACGTGTCCATACTGTGCGGAAGCTTGAAGGTCCATGAGAGAGAATAGCAGGGATTCCCGTACTGACTCAGGTTGTTCTTGTAGTATTTGATCTCTTCGCCCACTCTGTGCCACCCAACGCGGTGGGTTTTGGCCTCTATCTCGGAGTACACGAGGGGCCGCATGCCTTGGTTGTAGAGGCTGTTGGGCTTCCTGAAGTTGACAATGGTGAAGCGGTACGGCACGTTGGCCCGCGTGTTCCTCACACGGAAGTAAAACCACTGGGTGTGACGCTCGGTGTACAGGTCGGTGCGAAGAGTTAGCTGGTAGTCATGTTCACCGCTGAAAAATGGAGGCCAAGGTGGGATGAGTTTGGAGCTTCACACAATCCAACATTTTACTTTCATTTACTGGGGGCAAATATCAATAAAATGGCCAAATCAGCTTAATACCTGCGGCCAGTCTGTCCCTTACCACTAAAATAACAACTTTACCCATGTAGGCGAAGAGTGTTTCTTACGGATACATTAATCGGGGATGGGAGCGATTGAATTGCTCAATGAAGGAAGTCAATTAGATCAGATGGTTCTATAGGAACATACAGAGAAGCTTTATTTATGTCCGCAGGGGAGTTACATTACCGTGTTTTTCGAAGTAAATTCCTCTTAACTCAACTCTTGTCAACAAACTATCAATTTTTCTTCCAATTTGTAATGTGCAACTCGAGCAGGCGGTAAACATAGTGCGGATATCGCGAAACCCATACCCTCATCCAGACGCATATAAGGGCTGTCAAAAGCCGCGGTGGAGAGTTTGATATATCCCATTATTATGCACAGCTACTAAGTGAATTTATAGCAATTTATTCTATAAAGAGCATGCTGCAGCTCGACCGAGTGAGGGGGGGAAAAAAAGCTATCCTGCCGAGAGAATAAAAATGCTAATACGGGTAATAGATTTCCGAAATGGACCTGACTGGTTTGGATACGCGTGTGTCGAATTAAGTGCTGTCAGCGTGTGAAGTTTGGCGTTCGTGATGGACGGAGGACTTGCTGTAAAAGTTTACTTTGCCACCTTAGGGTACCTGGTCCCTTTTCCCAGGCATACCCACTGCAGAAAAAAAAGTTACAGAGGGGCTTATTCACTAAATACAGAGCTGACAGGAGAGTTTGCGGGGGCAGAGAAAAAAAAAACATAAAACATAACTGTTACTATGTGTTCTTTACACTAAATAAGCCTAGATTTTGTGTTTGAAATAAGCAATATATACCTACGAGACCCAACCCTGTGTGTATACCATGATAATTCCATGTATAATTACCCCCACCATACCTGGGTGACTTATCTCACCTATTGCTAAATTCGTAATTGCTGTTGATTGGTTTAGAAAGCCATTGAAAGGACGAAGGAGGAGAAAGCAGAGAACAATGGAAGACATACCAGGAACGTAATCAGAAAACGTTCCTAGAGGACGAATGACGTACCTGGTACGTCTTTGTTAGGAAATGCTGTTCTACTGCTGGTTATGCAAAAAATGGATCAGATTTAAACGGGGAAGTGATGGAACTTACATCTGGACCACCTTCTGGAGATTTCCACTCTCAAAACGTGCCTCAAAAGCCAAAGTGTCCCCGAGTTCTCTGCAGCTCTCGGGGATGACGTCCCTAAGGGGGCGATTCCCACCCGCTTTGGAATACATGTAGCAGGGCTCCTTGTTTCCTAAAAGACAAAGGACAACGTGATTTAGATACACAGACACAAACGTTTATTCCCAATTATTATTTATTGTTTCATATAGCGCCAGCATATGCTGTAGCGCTGTAGACAAGGGGTTAAATTGGTTGCCGAAAAACAAAATATCCAATCCCAACACCCTCGGGGCTCAGCGTGGCACCTTTTTGTGTATTTTTTTTTGTTCTTGAAATGATCTCAGAACATCGCAGACAATATTAGAAATTATGAGCGCAGCTTTCGGAAAGCAGTGAGAAAATTCACAATGGCTGACATTTTCGACGAGCGTTTTATAGAGCAATTATTTTCCAAAAATATATAAAATTATGTGATCGGCCTAAAAATAGAACGGGAAATGGCAAAAAAAAAACCAACAAATGAGTGACAATGGAACGCTACGTTCTTTATTCGTGGCATGATTCTTGCAATAATAAGCCACCATGGAGAATTTAATCAGTTTATGTACCAAACGATACCATTATATCTCTAGGGAGTGATCCGTTTCTTCTACTCCTCATTTGCATATAATAAGACAAAATAACAAAGCCTTTAGAAACTAAGTTTTTTTTTTTAAGATAGGGTTTTTTTTCAGTTTGAAATAAAAGGGACATCATATGGACTTTAACGCTCAGCGGTCCCTTTAAATTTCCATGTGGTCCTTCTTGGGATCATAGGTTCCAGATCTTGCAAGAACACATCTCCTGCTGCCCGTGCCCATGTGATATGCTCTAGAACTGTCTCGGAAAGGGATCTAGGTGGGTCTAATAAGACCCTAGCCCCAGCTGTGCGCATGCGCAGAAAGCTCTCCCATTGATTTCGATTGGCTGCGCAATTTTTGCTTACTTCTCGGGTTATGTTGCTTTCTCTCTGCCACATGTAACCTACCTTCATTTGCGAGATAGACCATCTTGCCAGCCGTGGGCTCCACACACGGTGGTTCTTGCTCTAGCCCCGTGGCTTTGTACATTGGCTCTGGAGTGGGTGGGCTCCAGTCTAATAAAATAAATAAAAAAAACCCAAAAAACAAATAAACAATCAACAATACAGGAACACAGAGAAGAACAAATATTTACATTAAACACTTTTCCTGGAATGATTATGTGGGGGAGGGGGGTGGTCTCTGGAGCCCCTCTCTAAGATCTCTAGATTTTCTCTATTTTGCCCCTAGCAAAGCCTTTTTTATGGTACTTTCCTGTTAAGCCCCCCAAAAAAGAATAGAACTTCCCATGAATTCAATAAAGAACTTTCTGGAAAGCTAGAAATCTCGTGTAGCAAGAACCTCCAAGGCCCTTCAAAGTGAGCCTCCTAAAGTGCAATCTACAAACAAAAAAGCAGTTCCATAATAATCATTTTCTTTTGAAAATTCCGAGGCGATGTCCTTTTTTTTCTTTCACGTTTCGCTTTGTGATCTGAATCCCTCGACTCGTTTTGAATTCCATGGCCGTCCTCCGAAAACACGACGTCTACCGGAAGGTCACAGATCTGCAGCTCCTCACGACATGTCCCCCGAGCACCAAACCCTCTACTTTTATAGATCACCGCTTATAATACTAAGAAAGGAAAAGAGCTTTCATCTGGAATCTCGCTGAAACCTTTCATCAAATTAAAAGTTTGTGTCGTTGTTTTGGTCGAAGGAAACAGAGTAGCTTGTAGGTCGAAGCGTATTTTACTAGACAAACAAAAAGCGCCTTTGAAGATAACGGATGGTTTTTAAAACACCGTAAATTACTTGGTTTTAAGTAAATGTGGGGAAAAAAGTTCACTATGGAGGCTGTGGCAGAGGGCTCCTTAATGTATGTTGGCCGGTTACAGAGGAGACCTCCAATCCCTCCAACCAACCCAGTGGTGGACCAGGAGATCTGACCGTCCAAAACCCCCCCGTCTCAGGTGTAGACTGGGATACCCTGCTGCCGACAGGCGTATCTTTATTGCTTTTGGTTTGTCTGTTCATTAAAAAGGACTTACCAATATGTTGAACTTTCTCCTTCAGCACCTCGCATTCGTAGGGCCACCTTGGCAGCTGGTGGAAGCTGTTTGATGATACCCCATAGAGGTCTCGAGGTTCCTTTAGCCGGGCCACCTGCTTCCCAGACTGGGTATCAAACACAATCTGGGTGGTCTTTTTGGAATATGGGCTATAGAGGTATTTTCCTGGGAGAAAACAAACACGTGAAGGTTAGAACCCGGCCGTCGTCTTCTTCATAACCTCTTCCCAGTAAGAAGGTCCTCAGTATACTATGGTGCCCTATGATAACCATCCATGGGTATCTATACCCCGTATCCTGATATAACCTACAGTCTAATAACCGAGTTATCCAGCGGCCTCGTACCAGGTTTTTAACAATCCAGATCTACATTACTGTATGCAGTGCTGGGGGTTATATTACTGTATACAGTGCTGGGGGGGGTTATATTACTGTATACAGTGCTGGGGGGGTTATATTACTGTATACAGCGCTGGGGGGGTATTTTACTGTATATACAGTGCTGGAGGGTTATATTACTGTATACAGTGCTGGGGGTTATTACTGTATACAGCGCTGGGGGGTTATATTACTGTATACAGTGCTGGGGGTTATTACTGTATACAGCGCTGGGGGGTTATATTACTGTATACAGTGCTGGGGGGTTATTACTGTATACAGCGCTGGGGTTTTTACTGTATACAGGGCTGGGGGTTATTACTGTATACAGGGCTGGGGGTTATTTTTTTCATGGGAGTTCCCCTTTAAACGGCGCTGTAATCCGCACGCTCGATATGTTTGTGTCTTGACACAGGGGACGCTCGCACGGCGTTGTCGCCAGGTTTACAATATCCTCTGAGCCGCTGCTGTTATCATGAATTAGAGATACCGCCTTCGTTCTGCCGTGTGGTTGTAATTAAGAGAAATCAATTATTCAGAAGGTCTAGAAGCGCATCTGAAATCCCTCGATGTTTTTATACATTAGGTGAGATCGGGTGAAATAAGGAACACAAGACGAGTAAAGAATGATCCCTTTTGCTGGATAAAAGATGCGAAGAATGACGTGCCAGATGCGTTGGGCAGCACTCTAAGCCCTTTTCTAAGCTTGGCCCTCACATAGGTGCCGGGGTTCTGTCATCACATGTCGCCACGCATATCAAGCTGTCAGCCACAGTGACATCAGCAGGCGGCCGCTAGCCTTAAAGTATCTTTATTATTTATTAATTTGTATACCGCCATCCTATTCCTCAGCGCTGTACAATGGAAGGCACAAGTAGGACATCACATAACAATTTGGACTTACGGATACAAGCGGAAAGCCCCTGTGCAAAGAGCTCTAGATTGTAAGCAGGGCCCTCCTCACCTGTTGTTTCTGTAAGTCAGATTGTTAATCCACTTGTTATGTCCTGTCTACCCATTGTACAGCGCTAATGAATAGGACTCGGCTATATAAATCAATAAATAATAACTCAAGAGGTGAAAGTGTCAATGTTTGAGGTGGACCAGCTGCACAAGCGTGTCTCAATGTACACATTGATTAAATAAATACTTCCTTGACCTATGTAAAGAATGACAGCAGAAGTGTATGAATGAGAGGTCAGAGTTAAAACGTTAAGTGCCCTAACTAGTTAAGCCAGTCGCTGTTTGGACCCTAGATCCCTGTGCCCCTTTTTCCTCCTATACCCCTCTTTCCTCCCCTCGATGCCCCTTTTTCCTCCTCCGATGCCTCTCTTTCATCCACCGATGCCCCTCTTTCCTCCCTCGATGCCCCTCTTTCCTCCACCGATGCCCCTCTTTCCTCCCCGATGCCCCTCTTTTCTAGGAGGTCAGAATGTTTGCTGGGTATGAGGGTATCGCAGGGTTCTACAGCCCTAAAAGCCCCGATAATGTGTATAGAAACAGCAGGAAACGGCTTTATAAATGAAACGGCTTAAATTAAAAATAACACGATGCGTTGGTCGGTTCACTTTGTGAGTCAAATTAATATTTAACAATCCAGGCATGCGCTGCGCTAGGAGATCAAACTCCCAATATAAGTGGCATGCCGAGCCTGCAATTAGATAGGAACTCCAGATAAGAGGCTGAAATTAGCTGTTCTGTTATGTCTTTCTGTTTTAGTAACCAAAGACTGCTAGGTTTCTCGTGCAACGCAAACACTTGTATGTGATGTAGAAAGTATAATCCGTTATTCTCACACGGGGTATTTAATTACCAAATAAAAGAAAAAAAAACTAAACACAGGAATCTTAAGTCAATCAGACATTGGAAGGATAATTTGTGGCAGACCATTAGGGTTAGGTATGTTTGTTCACGTCCTTGGTGTTCACACAAGCGTTGACTAATTCACAAGAGGAATTTAAAGGGGAACCAACGTTTTAAAAAATAAATATTAACAGGTGTAGTTTTTGCCCCATAATATAATATTTTCAGCTGCATATTAGCCATTAGAGTTCTTCTCACTCTGTTATCTCAGCCCAATCTAGACAAACACCCCGACTCCTTATCATACTGCCTGTGGGAAACAATAGAATGGCTCAGTCTTAATCACACAGATGGACTCTCTGACTAATGAAAGTCTATGCAGGAATGGACTTCATTATGATTCCCAAAAAGCATCGGCTCAGTGTGGTGTTTGAACAGGGAAAGTCGCCCAAAAAAATCCCGACTGACAGCAATGGCGGCTCCAGGTCTGCGGATAAAGGGAGTTTATTCTTGTGTACGGTGCCGGGTGTTATTACTGCTCGCTGATCTGACTATAAAGGAGTTAAAACCATAATGACCAAGAGAAGGGATTCTCTTAATTAACAAGGCACAGAAACCTGGGCTTTTTAATTAAGAGAATTTTCATTTTATTTTTTTTAATTTGGAAAGTTTTTAATTGGATCTGTTTTACATTCACTCTGATATCCCAAGGATTTAGAGAAGAAATGAGGAAGCAGCCACACATAAGGATCCAAATGGCTCTTGGGGATTATCATCTCGGGTTAATGTTTAAATATTTGGATTGCTGCCCCCTGCAGGATGACGGATGTTTCTTTGTATGAAATATAATGTTACCCTCCCGCATTTACCCCACTCCTCTGTATTTTATTTTACCCCCTCTAAAGCCTTTGTTCGGTAATACCCCCCCCTTTTACTTTTCTATTCTACAGATATTTACCCAACTCTTTCCTCTCTGCTCCTCCTCCTCCTCAACCTTTATTCCTCCACACCTCCCCAACCATGAGACCTCTTGGAATTGGTTTACTTTTCCATTCGAAAGATTTACCCAACACCTCTCTCTTTCACTCCTCTCCAGCCTTTACCCTTTTTATCTTTCTTCACTTTGCCAGCTTGTATCCATCTTTCCTCCCCTTGTCTCTCTTTCATCATCCTTTTACTCCCCTCCTGCATTTCCCACTCTCCCCCTTTATCTCCTTTCACCCCCTCCCCGTCCAAGCCTTCAGACCTTTCTTTATCTTCCTTACTTTAACATTCCAGATATAATGTCTACTCTTGTCTCCTTTCTTCTTTATTCCTTCTCCCCAGCATTCGCCACTCTCCTCCTTCCCAGGCCTTCAGTCCTTTCGTCATCCTCTTCCTAATTCCTCTTACTTTTGCCCCTCTCCTCCCTTTCTTGTTCCGTGTCTCCATTGAATAGCACCACGCCATCGATATTTGCCCAGTTTCTCGTACTTCTGTTCCTTATCTCCTTTTATTCTCGGTTAATTGTTTTCTTGGCTAACAGGTGTCTCAACCGCACCGCGCGGCTCTAGAAGATGTAAAGCTACTTTCATTTATTGAAGTCCGCTCTCGTATATCCAAAGACAGAGTTACTCTTGAGCATTGTCAGCTGTCTCGGCCTTCTTCCTCCCCTCTAAATCTTGCGTCCGGGTCGACGGTTCTGCTACGGAACGCGGCTGTGTTATATTTTTACCTAATTGATAGTCCATGTGGATATAGCGTTATCACTGTCAGGCTATTGAAATGCAACACCGACGCTCAGCCGCAATAAATCACTCTCCCCTTTTTACGGGGAGGAAAATGAGCACTACATTACAAGCCGGGAAAGACCATTAATCACTCGATCCTAAACAATAAATAAACGAAGTATATCCATCAATCTCCCGGTCTGTCTCTCCAGCTCCGAGCTCACACAGGCGCACGCATGCAGGTTTCAAATTAATGCAATGCGATTGCGTTTAACGGCGACGGTGGGTTGAGTCGGGTACTCTGGTTATCTGGTGGACAGCTCCGAATCAGAAACTAATGGCTCAACAGTTCTTATTGACTCCCTTTTGTCAATTCTCCAAGTCTCCCCCCTTTATTAAGTGACTTTGGCCATTCAAGGTCCGCCGAACTGGTCCTCAGTCTCGAACCTGAATATGTCGAATAGTACGGTTGGGCTGCAGTTAGTGAACATGGCCCATAATACTTACCTTGCACTGATAACTGGATCGGTATTCTTGGAATTAGGTCACCCTCGGCACTCTAGCTGCAGCGGACTACAACTCCCATGATGCTATGTCACCCGGAAATCTTGGAAATGGCTCCATAGCCACCTCTGTTGATGGTTACTTAATGGTCATCCAATGGCAATGGACGGGGAGATCCTGGTGTGCGAGTGCAAGTGCTTTGGTCAAGTCACAGATACTAATAATATTAAATTCATCACTGAAACAGAACCGACACAGCATGAAGCTATATTTGTGATGTGATTAATGGGACTTTAGGATGCCGCACAATGCCACCTTCTGCCTTGGTGGGGGCAAAACATTGGGAAAACTTGCTTTCTGTAGGGAAGGTCTAGTAGCGGGGTGATGTTTGTGGGAGTAGCGGCCGTGGCAGCAGGGGTAGAAGCGCGGATAGCAATAAGTCCGTGAATGCTTTCTGCGTCAAAGAGGTCAAAACTGCGACAAGAGTCCATATTAACGTAACTGATGCGGTTTCCATATAAGATCGGATAGCTCCACTGCTCAACCCGACTGAAGGCTACGAAACATAGTATCTATACGTACGCTATATGATTCACTATATATAACTATATAGACACATGGCTTATGAATCTAAGACGAGACCAACAACGGATTAAGGTTTGAGTCTTTACAGCAGGAGAAACGGGCAGACTAGACGGGGGCCGAATGGGGCCGATCTGCCGGCAGGTTTGAATTACAATCTTACGGTATATTTCAATCACCTGCGTTATGATGCAGTAACTTCTCATAAGACAGGTTTAAGACAGCAGAACCGGCAGGAGAAAGCACCAAGTCGTATCCCTGGTGGGGTCCCAAAAAGATTCATGGTGCGCTGAGAAGCCCCTTGCACAGCCTGAAATATAGTTTTATGCCCTGATATTGTGCAGCGATGTAACATGGCCAGGCGCCAAAAACACTATTATTTATTGACATCACAAAATAATGTTGGGCGAGACGGTGGAGACTCAAATCCAAGTCCTCGGAGTTCAGGCGGACTTTTCCTGGACTTAATTTCTTTTTTTTTCTTTCTTATTTAGGATATATTTAAGCCTCTAGGCGACCGCGGACTTGTAAAATACCTGCAGTCTTGCCGGTAATATTCAGAAATCCAATTAGAGCGCCTGCAGTCTGTAGAGCTGAAACTATTCCATCACCGGGAAAAAAAAATAAAAGCCATTGTAACAAAAACGGGGGTTTTTATACCACTTTACAGTTGCCATGGTGCGGGGACCTCGCTCGGCTGGTGCGCAACGTTTAAAAAAAACTCGATAATAAAAGCCTGAAAGCGAAGGTCTAGCTGTAGAATCTTTTCCTTATCGTTTATTAAGCTCTCGTGAAAGCGTGGATGGTTAGACACAAACATGTACTTCTTCTCGCAGACCTTTTTCATGGGGTTATGCGCTCGAAAGCCACGGGAAGACCTTGAGCAATGAAACAGATCCAACGTTCCTGTTCAAGAACCGAGCGGGCTTGCGCGGCTTCTCACCTTTTCTTTTACGTATCATTTATTTAGAGAGATGAGACGGTAGTATTATGTTTTACGTCGGAGTGTTGTAGGCTGCTCCAGGGACGAAAGAAAGGAAAAACAAATGTGCGCAATACGAAAATCTTTGTTCATTTGTTCCATCGCCGCGGCCGCCATTTTAACTACACTAAGAGGAGGTGAATCTCGCCATTTTTCCTGCACGAAGAGGAGGGACATTGAGTCTTCGTTTGTCCAATCAGCTCGCTCCTCTCACATCACGCTGAGGGTTTGTCCAATGCCGGTGCTGCATCTTTCAGTAATGGAGAGAGCCTATATAGGAGCAGAGCAGGCCGGGGATCCGTTCATTTCACTGCGACTGCTTTATGTGACGTGGCGGTGCTGCGTCTGAGTGAGATTCTTCCGTGTGAGACTCGGCGAGCCTCAGCCTGTCATTTCTTACAGTGTCTCTCCAAAGTTTTGATTTAATTAAGATCATTAATTAATTCAAATAAGCTCGTTTAACCAGTCCACTACTATCCTTAACCCTATAACTCTAAGCTACTTTGAAACCAACTTTCTTCCATCCATTGGTATCAAGTTCCCTATTGGACTTCTTCTACGCGTTTATTTCTTGTTTCCATGGCAACCGGAGGGACATATGGAATTTCCAAAAACGACGATGTCGGACGAATTTCGTCCAAATCGCACACGGGGACGGATGAACTTTGTTGAATACAAAGAACATTCCCCCCCCCCCCGAAAACTAACACGAACTTTCTGCCCAATTCTAGTTTATATATTAGTTGCATTTGAGGGTTCCTAATTAGGAGGAACGGTCCCTTCTTGGGATCCAAGGGGTTCTACAGCCCTAAAAGTCCCAGTAATGTGTATAGAAGCAGCAATAAATGGCTTTAAAAAATTAAATGGTTTAAATTAAAAATAAAGAAGAGTTAAAAATGAACTTTAAAGGACCAATTCGGTGGAATTTCCGCGCCAAGAAGGAATGAGTTGGCTTTCACGATGCCTAAGAGATACGAGTCTTCCCAACGCATCGAAATGCATTCAACATTAAGCCCTGCGCAATTTAGGAAAATTGTTACGATATGCCATAAAATTAAGGGTTTTGTCACTTTTTTGGGCCGGTTCTTTCATTTTGGTTGTCAGCTCTAGTGATAAACATTCATAAAGTTACCTGGACAAATTCTGTACTGATGTTCATCTTCAAATCCATAAAGGTCTTTGTCCTGTAGAAGAACAAAAAGTTTAAATAATGTAAGGGAAAATATTCACATTATTTTTATTAATAAATTAATAGAAAAAAAAAATCAAAAAAAAAATCAATAGAAATCTGTATTATTTGTCAGTTTTGCTAATCCGTACAAAAATATAGCAACCTTATTACGTGGTTTAAACGTCTTTAAATGGACACTCGGGCCATCATGCACACTTTAATGTATATGATAGCTGAGAGGTCCCCCTTCTGCAGAATCCCCCCATATGTATTTTACCCCAGCGAGACCCTCGTGCACAAGTGCTGAAAGGGTTTATTCCTGATGCTGATTGGCTGCTCAGAATGTAGGACCATGCATGGGGTGGGAAGCTGCAGCTTCTGCGTAAAATATGTATATTTTTAAACTTTGAACGATGCACTATTGTAAGCGTTGGTTGTTTAGGGGTCTCCCTGGGGCATTAGAGGGTCCCTTTAAGCTACCGGCTAGCTTTCGCACCTCTAAAGAAACCTGATGTTGCGGTGAGCTGGGGTATGACATCATAATCCAAAGCCTAACATCAATAGGCTTAACAATGAATAGTTATATTGCTTTTAAGTTGTTGATGCGGATGGAGGGAATCTGATAACGCTTCTGGTAACGCATTACATCCAGGGGGGGCATCTGCTCCCCGATCCCGATGTTAGATGGAAAATGGAATACTTTACATGGAATTCTCTCGTGTTTGTAAACTGATACATTGTGTTTGTTGTACAACAACTGCAAACATGACAGCCCGGACACACGAGCACACACACGCGCACTCGCATTCACGCTTTAGTGGCGCTGGCAAAGGTTTTATACAGTTCCGTCAAGGCTCGTGACCCGCAATCAATCCGTGCCGCCTTCAAACGGTGGAACGAAAGCCAAGAACAAAACGTTTGGCGTCAGAGAGAAGCAGCTCGGCTCACCTAGTCTGCTTACCTGGGGGGGGGGCACGCTGCCCCGGTAATTAAACTTAGGACTGTTAGCAGCTATGTAGAGAGAACACAACATCAAAGGACCCCTAAATTTACATGATATCCGTCTTGCAAGGACATGGGGGGGGATCCTGCAGACCCCCCAATATGTATGTGCCCCTTACTCCTTCTCAGACGCTGACACTTGCTGGCTGCTTCAAGGGACGAGACTTCCGAAACTATGGAGGGAGTAGGAAGCTGCAGCTTCTCCTAAAGTAAGTGTATATATATATATATTTGTGTACGGAGTCTGGGACATTAGTGTGATGAATGAGAAAAGTGACCCTGACTCAACGCATAGCACCTGAGGGTGAGCGGTAGGGGGTTAAGTAGTACCCCAGACTCTGCCCACAAAATACGGCCATTGCCATAGCCTCTAACATATATATATATATATTTTTTGAATTTGAACAATGCATTTAGAAGTGCTTACACCGTACTTTCATATGCCCTGTTTGTTTACGGCCCCCTTGGACAGCTCAGCTCAGCTACCGGTGGAACGTCTGCGACGTTAAGAAATGGTTCTTCAGCTTCACACTGAATCTGTCTGCCACGGATCGCGCTTCCCTAAAACCGCGAGCGTCACGCAGTCTCCGGGGCCTCGGGCAACCCTCGCATTACCCAAAGTGAGATTAACACCTTCACGGCCCGGTAATAATTACAGGGGAAGCGGCGTGACTCGGTAAACACGCCAAACAAACAAACTTTCCCATAACGAGGTCGTTTACGGCTTCTACCCCCCCCCCCCGAGAAAAAGGACCGCATTAAATATTTCTAGCTGGGTGGGGAGAGCTGTGGGACAAAGAGAAAGAAGAGGAGCAGGATGACAACAAAAACAAACAAAAAACAAAATGTTGGGCTGGTGGGATAACAATTGGCTGAGAGTCATGGGTGTTGGTAGCTTCACAAGCACTTGCATTTAAATTCTGTGGCATTCACATGTGATTTGTCTAATTAGCTACACTTACGGGGATGATGTCATAGATCTCCAATGACAGAATATCTCACTATAATATATATATATTATATATCAGCCAATCAGAAAAGAGCTTTTCCTCCAGATGTTTTTTTAAGCACCGTTATGTCATTTATTGTTAATTATTATACGTTATTTGTTGGAGGTGACGTCCGATCCCCAAAGTCTCTTCGCGTTTCATTGGATGTCAGAAAAAAATAACTCTAAATCATTTAAACTGCGAAGAATAAATAAATAATACGTTAAATAAGAGTGATAAGCAGCAGACAGGGGATGGTTTTCACTGCTGGATCTGTGCTGTCCGTACCGGGGAGCCGCTCCGCGTCTCCACGCCACACGTGGCTACTCAAACCCGCTCCCCCTGAAGAAGGAGAGCTGCGGCTGGGAGGTCTCATGTGACAGTCCCCCGCGCGGCTACCCGGACTGTCTCAGGGCATCTATGAGAAGTCAGAGGAAAGTCTCTACGTACCGTATCGCTGCTGCCGTCACACATGGCGTACTTTCCATAAGCAGAGATCTAAAAGCAGAAAGGGTTAATTAGCGCTGTCAAAGAAAATTAACCGATTCCAACCATTTACCATCTCAGGGGTTTTACCCCGATCTCAGGGTCTCGGGGGGTGAATGGGCAGATTCTCAGGGGTTTTACCCCAGTCTCAGGGTCTCGGGGGGTGAATGGGCAGATTCTCAGGGGTTTTACCCCGGTCTTAGGGACTGGGGGCAGATTCTGCTGGAGCCGACTCCTTCATACTCTCCTCTGTTTTAATGACATCTGAGCATCCTGATTGGTGCTTTTCTCCCTGCCGTACCACAGCTGTAATCCCTGCTTGAATACAGGTGAATTCATTCCAGAAATCAGTACCTCCTGACAAGCTGCATGTTTTATTTGGTTGACGATTAAGGAGCCGGTCCAAGAGGATATTTATAATGGACAACTGAAGGGTTAAGATGATCTCTGTACGCGGCTCCATTGTCTGTAGATTGTTTTGTAAATATTTTGGTTTTTAGTACTTCGTATATTTTTATTCAAATTCTATTTTGTTTCCTCCGTAGAATCTCATTTCCGGCTTTATTCACTAAACGGTGTATCGTGGGCTTCACTGCATTAACTACAAATCATGAAACAGGAATCCTGCCAGAAGCTGCTCCTGTATCTCATAACATCTCCCTGGCCAGCAAATTGGCCCCTAATCTGTCACCCGGCCCTCGGGGGTCATACTTTCCTTCCATGTCCATCCCTTATGATTCTCCTTATTGGCAGCTCCTTAAACCAGTTCTGTCTCCATTGCAGATCCCTCTCTCTATCTCTCTGCTCACTCTGGACACTCTGACTCTCTCCTTACCACTCACTGACCCTCTCCTGACCCCTCACTCTGACCCTCTCCTTACCCCTCACTCTGACCCTCTCCTTACCCCTCACTCTGACCCTCTCCTTACCCCTCACTGACTCTCTCCTTACCCCTCACTCTGACCCTCTCCTTACCCCTCACTGACCCTCTCCTCACCCCTCACTCTGACTCTCTCCTTACCCCTCACTGACTCTCTCCTTACCCCTCACTCTGACCCTCTCCTTACCCCTCACTTTGACGCTCTCCTTACCCATCACTCTGACTCTCTCCTTACCCCCTACTATGACCCCCTCCTTACTCACTCTGACTTTCTCCTTACCCCTCCTCCTCCCTCCGAGCGCTTCTGCTTACATCACTCTGCCCCCTATACTCCCTCCTTACCCCCACTCTTACCCACCCCTTCCTTACCACTACTTCTGCCTCCTATCCCATCTTCGTAACCCTTACTTTGCCCCAATGCCCTTCTCCTTTACCCTCACACTCCCCCCCTATACCCACCCATTTATCTCATCCAGTATCCCTCTACTTACCCCTCACTCGGCTTTTCCCATCACTCTCTCCGTGGCAGGCTCCCTCTCCTCCTTTGTCTCCAGGGTTAAGTACCCGGCGCAGGACTCACCTGGGACACCGCACGATGTCCCGAGGACCCGCCTCCTTCCCCTCCCTCGGACACGCCCTCTTCCCCTGCCTCCGGGGCTCTTAGCCAGCTCTGTGTACCGGAATACCGGTGACCATGGCTACAGCGTAACCATGGCAATCACACAAACTCTGCGTTTCAACAACCCCCCCGGTGCGACTCTCTAATTGGCTCGAACTCGTAACACCGCCCACTTTTAGTTAAAGCGCCCAGCACGTGGGATTTAAAGCTCCAGCGCCCTGCGTGTGTTTAATATCTGCCCCAGATGAGTGTTACAGGAGAGCAAATGGCCAATAAAGTGATTTCTGGCCCATGAAATTGGGAAAATGGCTAGTAAAAGCGAATCAGAGGCTTCTGGATCTTTCAAGGAATTCTGTGTGTCTGATTATATATATATTCATGTGTCAAAGTTGCAGTTTTTAGTAGTTTTCTAAAGCATTTTGGTCAAAAAAAATGTCAACAGTTTAGAGTGGCAGCTCTTGGGGAGAGAAGAGAGAGAGGAGATGGGAGAGAAACATCTAAATACTTTAAGTACAGGAGAGAGTTTTATTTTAAAGGAGGAGAAATGTTACAACAAGACATTTATAACTAGAGTTTTAGAACCTTAGATGGAATTGGAGGAAGTTTTACTTTACGGAGAGGGTGGTAGATAAGTAGAACAGCCTCCCAGCAGAAGTGGTAGAAGGTAATACAGCGAGGGTATTAAATATGCATGGGATAGACATACGGCTCCTGAATCTTAGGGTTTGAGTCTTTACAGCAGATAAGATGGGGTCGATCTGTCTTCACGTTCCACAACATTCATTGCATCAGTATGTTAAGATACTCAAAAAAAAATGACATGGACCCAGTGGGATTCACAGAAAATTAGCACACACAGGCTGGCACTCATTTCATGTGTTTCTATGGAAACATGATTTTAACACAGGACAGCAAACAGCTTTTGTAGCCAAGCAGGCAACATCTGGTAATCCAGGCTGCAATTTTGGACTACAACTCTCATCACGCTCAGCCGTCACAGCGCACGTGAGCTCCATTGGACTACAGGGGGACCCTGCCTCTCCACTCTGATATAGTTGGGTGTCTACGTGGCTAAGGATGATGAGAGTTGTAGTCTTACAGCAGCATCGCTATTGTTTATTGTTTGGACACACACATGTAATAAACTAAAATATTATAATGTTACATTGTTACATGTTACCAGAACAGGACACATTGTACGGCGCTGCGGAATATGAATGCGTTATATAAAGCAATAAATAATAATAATTATAGCAACATAAGCAGTGGCGTATTCTGGCTTAGCCTGACTAGGCATAGATGGCAGGTTCAAGGGGGCAGCAGCCCCTCTGCCGCATGACAGGGGCGATCAGGCTCCCCGCAGCGCCACTACTCAGTGGTCCGGATAAAAGGGGGCTCGCTGATCCCCCCAACTGCCCCATTAACGCTACCGACGACCGTTCCTCCAAAGTGTCCATTGGGATATAACCTCATATCCTGACAGCCAGTAGTAAGGACAGCTGTGCGGAGGGGGTGGCAGAGGGCCCTGGGTTAGACCTAGGGGCCCTAACAGCTGCATAATCTGGCTATATGGTAGGTAGCGCCTCCTTTGCACCAGAAGTCCATCTCACAACACCCAACTTTTTTTTTTTTAAGTCTAATTAAGCAGAAATGGTTAATCACAAAAATAAATATTTACTGTCACTGCTCTCCTGCCTTGCGTTGCAAAAAGATGTTAAATCGGTACGGCAAAGAATGGGTTAACTCTGTAGGGTGAGAATTCAGTCGCCATGGTAGACGATCAATAATTTATTCATGAAGATGGAGCCTCTCGTTAGACGATAAATCCCCGATTTATGACGACTCCATACACTCTCCCGAGATTAATCCCTTTCATCCCGGCGATCTATACTGAAACGCGTGGACAAAATAAATAAATAAATAAATAAGAGGCATATTCCTTCCAGCAGCGGAGGTAAATAAATAAATAACGGAATTAAACAAAATCAATCAGAAGCAAAGCTTAATTTCTAATTAATTCCTTATTACAAATTCAGTCCGCTTGACCAGCTTGGAGGATACGGCCACCAGATGATTATTTTTTTTTGCAAGAAATCAGGGGATATAGTTACGAGGGTCTTCAGATTTAAGAAAATATATTTTATGTATAAATTATGTACGTGTATATAAGTCGCCATGATATACATCTTAGTATTATACAGGAAATGAAATATTAAATAAGCTCATTTACTCATTTTAAGTAAATGTATAAAAAAAAATTCAGATTATATGATAAATATTGGCCATCTTCTGGGTTCTGCTTGTAAAAACTCCCAGTGGTGTATGATGTCATGCTGTGCTCCAATTAAATTATGTCATACTCTGCCCATGGATTTACCGCGTTACCCTCTGCGGTATCTGCAATATCTGGGTATCCTCCCCTGATGCCCCTCTTTCTCCCCCTGTTACCCTCTTTTCTCCTCTGATACCCCACTTTCTTCACCTGTAACCCTCTTTCCTCTCCTGATGCCCCTCTTTCTTCCCCTGTGACTCTCTTTCCTCCCATGATGCCCCTCTTTCTTCCCCTGTGACTCTCTTACCTCCCCTGATTCTCCTCTTTCCTCCCCTGATGCCCCTCTTTCCTCCCTCGATACCCCCCTTTCTTCCCCCATAACCCTCATTCCTCCCCTGATGCTCCTCTTTCTTCACATGTAACCCTCTTTCCTCCCCTGATGCCCCTCTTTATTCCCCTGATGCCCTTCTTTTCTAGGAGGTCAGAATGTTTGCTGGGTATGAGGGGATCACAGGGTTCTACAGCCCTAAAAGCCCTGATAATGTGTATAGAAATACATATATATTTATTTCCCTTGGTGACAATAACATATAGTGTTGCATATAACATATATATATATATATATATATATATATATAACATATAATTTCAATAAATACAAGCACTCCTAATAGTAGCAATAATAATAATAATAATAATTGGACCTTTATGCTATTGATGTGTATTTACATCTTCTTCACATCTCACTCCCCCGTCCTCCTGGACTATTACCCTCCGTCTCTCTCTCTGCTATGTAATATTTCATCTGCTTTCTTCAAAACCTCCGCTCTGCATCCCGCCCTGACCTTGGTGCGACCATCAGCTTCTGATCGTGTATTCATTGTATTCAGTTGTGTTTGTCGACTGGTATTCCTTATCCATTAGAGCGCAATTTTAAAGGGATAGTAACATTTCAGAATAATTTCCCCTGACATTTAAAGGGACAGTTTAATGTCCCTGGCACCCTCCCCACCGAAGAAGAATGTATATTAAAGTACTCTGTTAGTAA
Source organism: Spea hammondii (assembly GCA_029215755.1). NCBI lineage: Eukaryota > Metazoa > Chordata > Amphibia > Anura > Pelobatidae > Spea > Spea hammondii. The sequence goes on from JARDYJ010000004.1 coordinate 3,405,115, forward strand.
TCCTAACACGTGAGGCAGAAGCTGCAGCCTTGCTGCTGAAGTTGCCCTCCTCCGCCATAGTCCGTCCATTCTGTCAACTGATTGGCTGCTCCAAGCAGTGGCAGGAAAGTGCGCCCTGTTGGAATAAATGGGGGTTCTTTCAACAGGGGTTAAACCCCTGCCCTGTAAGCTGGAGATCTCTGAGGGGAGGGGCAAATGCATATGCGCGGAGTCTGGACCTCATTCATGTGCAAAAGCCACAACACAAATATTTAAAGGGACCCTATGCATTAACGTTCACATGAAGGCTGGCACCATTTACATGGATGACCATTTTTCTGTTAATATAAAAATGAGCCAAAAACGGAATATCTGAGATTTGGCTCTCGTACTTCTCCCATGATCTAAACCACCCTTTATGCAGGCAATCGTCGGCTGAAGGTCCTGGGAGTTATAATTCAGCACCAGCTGCAATCTACTGTATGTTTAGAATGTAAATATTTAACATTTTAACTCAAAATCCAGCGTTTGGGGAGTTTTTTTTGTTTTAGAAGCTAGTTTGTCCCAGCATTTTCTGCCCCTTTAAATTACATTTAATATTATTGGAAAAGAAGTAAATATAATAATAAAATAAATAAAGAAATCATTTTCTGAACTCTGTTGGACACAGTATGTAAATCTGGGGGTGACGGGATCTCATTATAAGGGTCCTGGACTTACAAATAAAATATTTGTGTCGCTACGGAGATCGATGAATTCAATGCATGATATATTAGGGGTTAATGGCTTCTTTATTAAACAGAAAGCAATCCATATGTAACAGCATCACAATCACAGCTGGATGTAAGGGTTATTTATCACTGAAAAAGGCTGTGTTTGTAGCGTTTAAACTTCACCGTAGACCTTTTATAATTTATAGAATTTATTTATTTTTTATATTAAAGGGGCTGTTCCACCTACTATGATGATTTTAACACTTTTGCAACCAAACGCAGCATCATCAACATCATTGCTAGGCTCCAAAAAGTTCCCAGAACTAATGAAAAGGTTCTTTTGTCATTTTTTTTTTTTGCTGGAAAACTTAATTGTCCCGTGACCCTTAATTGTCCCGTGACATCAACCTGTATAACCGATCTACCTATCTCGCTGAGCATTTTGGGCACTCACAGAGCTGCTTCTTCTGCCCAGAACTCTAAACACGTTAGGTGGGTTTCATTAACCCTGTCTTTGCCTGTAGAGAAAATCATCAGTCTTAATACAAGAGGATTTGTGGATTGGGGTCCGGAAAGTCATGCAATCATTGGCCATAACGGTCGTTTCACTAATTCTCTTTATGCAGTGGTTGGCCGTATAATCTGTCAATCACCGTATTGAGAAACTTGCCAGGGGAAAGGTTAGAAGACAATGAGCGTTTCTCTAACAATATGTTTCAGTTGCCACTGGCTACTGAACTAAAGATTCACCAAAGATTCCTCCATTTAGAGAGAGTCAATGAGAGTGTTAGAGAGAGAGAGAGTGAGAGAGATTGTTAGAGTGAGTGTTAAAGTGTTAGAGAGAGAGTGTGTTAGAGAGAGTGTTAGAGAGAGAAAGGGAGCAACAAAAGCAAAACATTTTTCCCAATAGGGTCATCTTATATTCCAGACTTTTCTTTTTTCTTGCATTAAGATCCAAAGTTTGGGGGGGGGGTCGTCTTATAATCGAACAGATGTAATCTGTATTTATACATTCCTTACCACCATAGGACATTAAGAAAAGCATTTATCAGGATGGTGGGAGTGCCGCTTTAACCGCCGGGACACGTCAACAACCATCACCGGCGACAAGAACAGAAAGATCCGTTTCATCCTCTCGCCAGATCGAGCCGCGTGCGATAAAACTCAACGCGTAGCCGAGGCCATCACTCAGGACGATGGAGGCGAGACGAGCGTTTATAATACACGCTGGCCACGAACGCTCGCGCTCTCCTGATTTACGTGCGGCCCAGGGGGGCCACATTATTCCAGAGGCTGAATGAGATGAATGATAATATAAAAAGGCCAGTTATGTTTACAAGCAATACATTAACGAGTGACGGATGGGCCGCAGATGCCGAGGAACAAGCCGTCCGCGATGGGGATTTGCCATTAACCGCCTCATAAGACCAATAATGCAGAACGGTCGCGAGCTGTCGGACTCCTCCTCCTCCGCGAGTTATTTTGCGCATGAATGAAGGACACAAATGAAGTCTATCGTAAGCGGCAAAACAAGATGTGTCGCCATAGCTGAGGTTGCCGTTGCCATCTCGGGTATAATATGCCCTCCTGTATTGTTATTTTATACTCGTATGATATTTAAAGGGATGCACCGGCAATACCTCCCAACTGTCCCCCTTTGCACATGACAGTCCTGATTCTGCCACTCTAGCCCACTGTCCTGCCGAGATCTGCCTCTTTGCCCCTTTCTCTACCCAGATATTTGCTGTGTTCGGACCCCATCTCCTGGCACGTGATCTAAGGTGGCAGGTCCAGGGGGTGCGGCAATCCTAGCCAGGGGGCAGATATCCCTCTTGGATGATCAGGACCCCCGTGTCCCGCTGCTGGTTACAAGGGGGGATCTTTGATCTCCCCAGCTGGCCCATTCACACTTTTTTTTCCAGACTGCACTAGAAGGGTCTATGTTCCTTTAAGACACACGGCGCCAGGATATGATGTCATACTCCAGTGCTGTGTGTCTTAAAGACACGGCGTCTTTTAAGGGCTGAATGGGGGCAGTGAGAAAGGTAAGTACAACACTGACACCTACTGCCATCCAGTCCCGGCACTGACTCGTCGACCGGTCCGGCGGGGGGGCTCTTACAAGAAATTGGATCAGAGGGTCACCCCAAAACCGCCCATGATCCCCACTGTAATGCGGCAGCTCAGTGGGACAGTGCCCCGAAAATCAGAAGAGTCGGAACGTTTGCTCTTATGTGTTACGAACCGGTGAAAAATGTTATTTGACTTTCGGATAATAAACTTCATATCAACGGAATATAAACCTTCATCTTCGGTCCTGGCAGCTGCCATACTGTTATATATATGGTTCTCGTGACAGTACGCAGCTATGATTTCGTTCCACTGGCAAATATTTTCATACTGTATGATTTTATGTAGCTGCGATCTTGCCAAACTAACCTCCAGGGTGCAAATGAAGAAGCGAGAGGGCTGTTAGCTCACGGCATTGCTGTCAATGTACTCTATTTAGAGTTCATTAATGTGCCACACAGGATGTTCGTCTATAAAATAAAGGAACGAGGACGAGTGGATGTTTGCCCTTGGAAAGCTGGCTTGAAATTAGGTATAAATGGTCATTTCCCAGACTCCGTGCTTCTTCTTTTTTAATGTAACACTTTTTTAATCTCTCATATGTTGCAGTAGCTGGTAGTAAACCTGTGTCGGCTGGGGGGGGTTGGTCTCCAATATTTAGCATAAAAGAAAAGTCCCGTAAAAAAATATATACATGGCTGATCCATTAGCAACAAATCTGTTCTTCTATATCATGAAAAAGCTTCTCTCCTGGTGGGAGTTTTATCCTCTGAACAGATTATGAAATACTGATTAGACAGCAGCTCATTGCCACAGCAGAAGCTCATTACAGCCAATATGGTAACGGTGGCACATTTATATTTGCCGACATTTGATGTCTGTTTACCCCAGGGACGTATGGAATATCCGGGCTATAATGACAATCTCATGTATACCTCTAGGTGGCGCCGGTGTTTGCCACATCCAACTGTGTTCCTGTGTTATGACATCACCGAGTCTGTTTAGCGTTAGAAAGACTTTTAGGGTGAGAGGCATTAGAAGTGCAAGAAACACACCCTTTTGGATTATCGAGATGCAGACTGAATGCATGTATGGAAGGATTTCAGAGCTTGCTGCGCATGTTCAAGCTTCTCGTGAACCCCTTCGCTTGATTCCATATAAGAAACGGTAAGAAACAGCTGTGCAGCTTTTTTTTTTAAAGGGAAATCCATAAATTATCCGTGAAAAAAAGGACAGAGCAGATGGCAGGTTATCCATTGTGAAGCCGTAACCATAATTCTCAATTAATCTTCTCCATGACACACAGAATGGAAATAATTGCAAAGAGTCCGCAAGCTCCTGAACGTTAGCTGCCCGGGATATCTCCGCATACGGTCTGTATCATTCCTATCACTAACCCCAGCCATGCTGCTCAACATTGCTGTCCAGAGGTATACCTCCCAAGTACCCTGGGTTTCACAGGACAGTCCAGATTTTCAGGCACTGCCCGTTCTCGCTACCCTAATGTCTGCCTAAGTTGATTTTTAATTCTCCTCTGATCGGCCCAGAGAGCTTTAAAATCAGCGGCTCTTTGGTGGCTCTTCGGGGGAGGTGGAAGAGCGGCCACGCCCACAGGATGCCTAATAAGAGTAAAAAGTCTAACCTTAGCGCAGCTTATCGCCACAGCAGAAGCTCATTACAGTCAATGTGGTACGGCCTGTGTCATTTTTTATGTTTGCTAACATTTGTTTTGATGTCTGTTTAACCCTGTGTTAAATATATTATATATATATATATATATATATATATATATATATATATATATATAGCGTTTATACCCTTATTTTTTGGTTAAATTAATATGCATTTATATATATATATATATATATATTAAACAGGTATATTTTTTCTTTCTGCACAGGTTTCTTTCAGCTTTTTAAGGTGCATTTTATTCCCTTTTGTGAAGCCCCATTGGACATCATTAAATTGTCCACCGCAGACCCCAGTAAATGTCCACCACGAGTAACGTCGGTGCCCGCCCCTGATGCGGGTAAAGTGTCCTGTAGGCGAAAGGCTCGGTTTAAATAACCGTTTCTGGCAGTGAAGGAGTTAAGCTAATAATTCCATTGAAGGGAACAGATGGGAGCCAAAAGACGGTTTTATAAACCCGACGTTAAGAGGAAACGTACCTTTAAAAGTGATCCTGGCAGCCTGTGTGTGCGCCGGGGGGGCCCTTATTGTGTGCAATCAGCCCTGCGATAGGCAATTTAAGGCATGTGAGGTGTAATTATATTGTAAACTTTACGTTACACACACAGGGCAGGGAGAGGTGAAGAGGTAAGATTCCGGCTCTTCAACGCGATAAGCCAACTATAGAAGGTGCGAGTCGGAAAACTTAACCCCTTCTGCGCCAGAGGGCTGTCCGTACTCATCACGGGCTCCCGTAGACGGCCGTAGCGTTTTTTACCTTTAAAGAGGTAATTAATTCATTGGCAGAAGTCTCCGCCGAAACAAATGGTCGTTTTTAGGAGGCCTTTTCATTTCTTGCAGGTTTATGATCCTTGAAGCATTAGTTTCTGTAATTCGCCAAAAGACGGAATTTTCCGAAAAAGTGCCATTTAATCCCAGCACCGGGAGGACAGGATTGTGTTTCTCAGCTTGGTTGACTCAGATCTCCATTGTTAAAATGCAGAGGGGACACCACATGGACAGAGTGGAAGTTGTATCCGCAAAACACACAGTTTTAGGAATCATGCATGAAAAGCAGTCCCGCTACACAGAATTTTTGTCGGGACTTTCTGGGCTGTTGGCAGCTATGTTTTCACAGTGTATAGAAACATAGAATCTGGCCCAACTAATGACAAATATTCTTCAAGTTGCTTTGGTCTTCAAGCTACATTTCAAGTACGGCAACAGAAGGTGAGTTTGATGAAGCTATCACTCCGGGTCATGGGTCTCTAACTCTGTCCATAAAGGCTGAAGACCTGACTATGTTTTAGAAAGTAATAGCATATACAGTATACATACTCATAAGAAGTATCTTTTCTAAACCTAGGGCCACCATGCTCATGGTCTTTGCAAAGGAAGTAGACCTCTAGCCTACAACCGTAAATCTGCCTAATCATCCCATGTCATCTTTTCATCCACGTTGCGCGTTCTTCTAACACTCGATCCTAACCTAAAAGCTTGACCTCTCATGGGCGAGACGATCTCAGGCAAAAGGATCCTCCAACCAGTATCATTCCAGCTGTTCCATTGATGGATAAAAAGCCTCCATCAACCTTGGCCTCCAATGCATCAACCAGGTCAAGGTCTCATCCTGATCAGAAGGTAGGTGCCTCCTGCTTCCAGGTGGTCCTTGTGGTGGACCTCTACAAAAATTGTGTTCCACCATGGCTTTCCATGTGAACATTCTAGGTGAGCACCATGTTCTCAAGGCCGGTTAATGTCTCCTCACAGATGACTAGATAGCCACCATTCCCCCGAGTCCACTAGGTACACCACATACTCAGACCATAGAGGTCTAACTTCTCTGACCTCTCTGTACCATTCCACCTCCCAACATTTTGTTGCTTCCCAAAAATTGATAATTGAATACAATTTGATCATTTTAAATTCTTCTTCATTGGTGAAGCCCTTTTCATTTTATTTTCTTGGGATTAACTTTTTGCACTCTCAATTTTTTTGGATTCAAAGAAATTTTGAAATTTCTTGTGAAACGCGGTTCCAAAGTTCTCCTACGGCCAATCTAAAAACAGAATGTATTTACAGATTTATAGCCCATTGTCAAAGGTCTCTGTTTATCTAAGAAACGTCTAACTCTTTAAATATATTTCTAATCCTTTATCTATATTAAGAATTATTGCTCCCCTATTCGATTACCTGCGTCACTGTCGCTATCCAGTTGCGGTCTTATATCAACAGAGCCGGACTGAGAGTGCTATAAATTTAATAGCAGACTACAGCTAAGATAGTCAGGGTATGAGTATCTCAAATTAGAAATTAACTAATTAGTTATTGGCGATAATATGGCTTGTAAATTTTTAAAGAAACAGGGACATCATCATGTTCTGGTTCATTAGTAACTTCATAACCTACCTATAACGATATAGACGCAGAGACAGCAGATAAGAACCATTTCTGCCCTTTGTTCTTGCTGTAGAGGCTCAAAACCTAGACGATACTTGGTCTGGACTTAGGGACATTTAAAGGGACTTAACCCAACCCCTTTTCCCACAAGACCATACAACACTGTATGCAAATTAGCTACTACTATTGAGAATAATTTGCATATGGGACCACATGGTGATGCCCCAAAGGGTTCAGAAGCACCATGTCTCCTCTACATCCACAGGAACTCTACGGTTCTCCTCCGGGTCATGGAATCAGGGTCTTTACACACCCCACTCCCCAACCATTTCTCCTTTAAATGGGGGTGTTTCCCGTGATGGGAACGCCCACTGACTTAATCCCAGTGGGCAGTCCCGGCTGTGTCCCGCAAGGGCAGACTCAAGGTAGGCAGAGCCACAAGTTTCCAGATATGCTCCTCTGTCATTGGCTGGCTTCATCTGATAGCTGTATTCCTGTTGGTCTCTTCCTTTAGCCTATAGGAAGCTGGGCCAAACAGCTAGTGGGGGCTTCATTAGCCAACACCGTGAAGAATGTCGGTGGTTTAAAAAACAAAGATGGAGGCTTCTCAACGAGATGGAACGAGTAGAGTTAGAGTAGAGTTATATTCTTGATAGGATACTTAGAAAACGAAGGAGCCTTTCTAACGACTACCTACTGAAGCTTTTCCAATTAGTAGCTTGTGTTAGACTGCATCAGGCTGAAGGTTTATCTGAAAGGGTAATAAATTCACAGATTGAGAGATAAAAAAAAAAACACCGCGGGGGTAAAAAGGCAGAGAGGTGAAAAGTTTACTCGCTAAAGGAAAACCCGGAGCAATGATTAGCTCAGAGATGGCGTGAGAGCGGGACGGAGCCAGCAAAATGTACCCTGACGGAAAATATATTTTCATAACAGCTCATTAAGGTGATAACCTCATTAGCCCGTTTACATCAGGAACGAAATGTTTGCCATAAATCCTTAGGCAAAGTTATAAAGAGAGTTACATAAAGTTACCACTAATTGCCCACAGATAAAAGGGACGTCTATTATTCATTTTAGACGCAGAGGTTCGAAGGAAAGGGATTTTTATTATTTGTAGTTAATACCGGGCGGCGGGTCGATATGGTGCACGGTTTAGTAGATATGAAACCTTCGGTTGACAAGAGGCAGCAACACCAACGTTCTTTCTAATACCGATGTAAGGGAATGTGTCTCTGTCCACCTCGCATGAAGGCATCACGATGTGTCCACCTTACAAGGTGGTATCTGCCTATTCTCTGTTCTCCTTCTATACCAGGCATAAGTAGCCCTAGGAGGTACAGATGACTCCAGGTCTACGTTTGCAGGCAGGAATCCATTATTACTACCAAAAAAGAGAGGTCCAAGGCTTTATTTACAGTAGGGTCCCACCAGGTTGATGACCCATCTCATCTAGAGACAACCTGGCAGGAGTTTTAGTTGAAGGAGATCGGTGTCTTTCCCTGTAACCCACCCATAGAGGCATACGGCTTCTCAGTATGGATCGGACCGTAGAATCTTTACGGACATTTTTAGGACAGCCAACCCTCCTAGCAAATTTAAGGCTGATGGTGGGCATGGCTTAGTGCGGACATTAGTGAGCCAGAGAGGAAGCCAAACTTATGTAATGCCCAATGGCTCCAGAATCGAGCAACTTGGAACATTTTTTGTTTTGGAAAATCACCGTTTAGATAGTAGGGACCAGTGGTCAGGCCCAGACTGGCCATCTGGCGCTCTGAGCAGATGCCCATTGGACCCGTGGCCGGCAGGGCAATAAACGTACATCTCCAGCATTGAGTCTTGTAGCATGTGTCTGCCGGCTGGATACGCGAGGCTACATATAAGGCTGGTATCCAGCTGGGTGCCGCGATGACATCATTTGTTGGCCGCTGGCCTTAAAGTGCCAGCACCACCCAGTCGTTGCCATTCCAGGCTCTCTCTGTGGCTGCTCACCGAGGGAACTTCACAATCCTTGTAAAACACAATAAATTTAGTTATGGTATCGTCACCATATTTCTTATCAGCGCTTACCCAACTTTTTTTTTTATACCGGCCCTTCCAATGCCTTCATTCCTCCTGAATGGCAGCCCCCCGGTTGAGAATACAAAGCATCTGTTCTCAGCCATGCCGGCGGAAGTCTGCCAGCTGCTTGAGCCGCAACGGATTGAACAATTAAATTGTATCAAACCGGAGAAAAAAAAAGACGGTTCGGCAGCGCGCTTCAGACGACAATAAACACAGCTTGCGCACAGAGACAACTCGCCGTCTGTCTGGCCAAATACAAACGCCGGGTGCCATTATCTCGTTCTGTGTTCCATTATAGAACAGCAGGGCTTTGTTTCAGGTGTAATCTCCTTGCTGTTCAATGTTGCAGTTTGGATCTTTTTATAACAGGGGTGCAAACCCAAATTATGGACCCTCGCTGTTCCCCCCGTGTCCTGACATGCCATTGTATTGAAATAACATCGAGACAGTACGATCTGGGAACGAAACAGCCGTCTTAACTTCGTATTTATGTCAGGATTTACATGATTATTCCTCCCCGTTGAGTCATTTATAATCTTTAGTGAAAGCTGCTTGGTTTAAGCAGGGAGGGAAGATATATAAGATTAGGATAGGATTGTGATTGTTATGCTAGTTTTGCCACAAATCTCGTCTCTTGTAAAGCACATATCACACGCTTCCTCATGTTCTCACTCACACTTAGTCACGCTTTCTCACACTCTGACTCAATGTCTCCCTCCTACCACTTCCGTATGCCTGTCTGCTTTCACACAGCTGCTCTTCTTCTCTTACCACTTCTGTCTTCTTCCTTCTTTCTTCGTCTTTTTCTTCTCCCAGGTATCAGCTCCAGGTCTCATGGAGTGCTTTCTCAAAAGGGCTGGGCCTCCGCGCCCTGATTGGAGGAACTCAGGAGAGGCTGTCCATGTGGCGCATGCTGTGGCTCCTCCCTTTTACGGAAGTACTCCAGGAGCCCTGGTCAACGGGGCTGAAACCTGGCAGAAGCGGACGAAGAAAGAAAACAGAAGAAGAAGACCTCTGTATGCCCATGTGGCACCCCCCCGATGAGTGGCACCCTGGGCAGACCACCCCCCTCCCAAGTACGCCACTGGTGGGGGCGGAACTGTGATGGTCTCCATTTGCTAGGGGACATAAACTTAATTTAAAGGGGACAATGGCCTCTTGAATGCATTCACTTGCATATGAAGGCTGGTGTGTCCGTTTAATAAATTATTAGTTATTGATTATATAGCGCCATCATATTCCGCAGCGCTGTACATAAACAAACAATTCGTCTTTTTGCCTAAGTTAAGAACAATTAAGATACATGGCACATGTTGCTAAATGTAACTTCAATTCACCGGTCAATAAAATTAACGTCTGATAACCGCGGTGCGTTATCTCTTACTCTACGACTCTGCAATGGAATGAAAGAGGGCAAAATCAATTGTTTACAATCATTTCCAAAGATCCCCGCCCCCCCTCTTGTTTATGGTAATAAAATGTAATATAAGGAAGAATTTATAGCCCTGGGTGATAAAGTGGATATGAGCTGTAAAGTAATTTAGAGAGGTTCAGATAGAGGTGAAAGAAGTGTACAAGTTCATGTTACACCAGGAGCTGGAGGTCGATAGAAAGTCTCCATGTGCCAAGCCGGTGCTAAAACGCATTGGGCGGAGGCAGGCCCGGACTGGGACAAAAAATAGGCCCGGGCATTTAAGCCTGAGCAGCCCATATTTATTTATTTATTTATTGTTAAAGCCCACCCTTCATGTACCATCTTTGCATTTAATCATTCACACAAATCATTAACACATTCATTAATGCAGTCTCACAAATCATTCAAGCAATTCATCCACACATGAATTCATTAATTGTCATACGCATTCACACAATTCATCCACACATTTATTCATTCATTCTCATACGCATTCACACTACCCCCTCTCATCATCTTATCTGCCCCTTCTCACTATGTTCCCCCTTTTCACTATGTAACCCCCTTCCCCACTTCTCAATATGTACCGCCTCTATCTATCCCCTCTCCCCCTTTCTCACTACCTAACCCCCCTCTGCCCCTTCTCACTGCAGCCCCTTCCCTCACCCTATTTACCTTGTTGCCAGAGCAAGCAGCAACTGCGACCGCGCCTGTGGCAGGGCAGGACTGACTTAGGGGCTGATGGAGCTGCAGCTCCAGGCTCCTACCTTAAAATAGGCCCAGTCAGGACCGGACTGACTGGGCCTATATGGCCGCATTAAGGCAGAGCCCCTTAAGCCCGCTGCAACTGCAACCGGGTCCGCCACTCTAAGGCAGAGCCGGCCTTAGGTGTTCTGGCGCCCTGTGCGGACTACTCCTCTGGTGCCCCCCCATCCCAAAAAAAGAAAGGAATAAAAACTTGTAACAAAACTCCCCTTTCTCACTATCTATCCCCCTGTATCACTATCTACCACCTCTGCCTCTTCTCACTGTTATCATTATATACTGAGGCAGACATTGACGGTGGTACAGCATAATACTTATCACTATATACTGAGGCAGAAATTGACGGTGGTACAGCATAACACCTACCACTATATACTGAGGCAGACAATGACGGTGGTACAGCATAACACCTACCACTATATACTGAGGCAGAAATTGACGGTGGTACAGCATAACACCTACCACTATATACTGAGGCAGACAATGACGGTGGTACAGCATAACACCTATCACTATATACTGAGGCACACATTGACAGTGGTACAGCGTAATCCCTATCACTATACATTGAGCCAGACATTGACAATAGTGCAGCATAACCCCAATCACTATATACTACGCCAAACATTGTTGTGGTGTAGGCCTACCACTTCATTGTCTGGCTTAGTAGTAGGGATGCACCGAAACTAATTCTGGACTGAAACCGAAAATGCAGCATTTACCTGTCCGAAACCGAATATGACCTCCCCACACCATAAAAAAAACCCTTTTATTTAAAGTAAGTAACACACCAAAATAGGACAAAACAATTAAAAAAACAATATTATATGTATATATATATGATTGTTAACAGCAATCACATTCCTATCATGCCCAGGCATACCCAGATTCCAGGATGTACTCGCAGACTTGGCATGATAGGAGTATGATTGCCCTATCTACCCCTTCTCACTCCCTTCCGCCCCATCTACCCCTTCTCACTCCCTTCTCCCCTATCTACCCCCTTTCCCCCTATCTACCCCCTTTCCCCCGTCTCACGCCCTTCTCCCTGTCTACCCCCTCCTAACTATCTACCCTCTCCCTCTTTGAAGTTCACTTACCTTTCAGGAGTCCTGCTGTGAGGGTGCAAGGCCTCTGCCTCCCAGCTCTGCCACTGTATGGAACAGTATAGAGTGATGGGAGTTATGATGTACTTTTAGAGCATAATTAGATCATGAAAAAGACATTGGAAATGGTACAGCATAACACCGATCACTCTCACACACTTACCAATCCAACCATATATACCAATCCACACATATATACCAATCCACACACATATACCAATCCACACACATATACCAATCCACACGTATATACCAATCCACACGTATACCAATCCACACGTATATACCAATCCACACGTATATACCAATCCACACGTATATACCAATCCACACGTATATACCAATCCACACGTATATACCAATCCACACACATATACCAATCCACACACATATACCAATCCACACGTATATACCAATCCACACGTATATACCAATCCACACATATATACCAATCCACACGTATATACCAATCCACACGTATATACCAATCCACACGTATATACCAATCCACACACATATACCAATCCACACGTATATACCAATCCACACGTATATACCAATCCACACGTATATACCAATCCACACGTATATACCAATCCACACGTATATACCAATCCACACGTATATACCAATCCACACACATATACCAATCCACACACATATACCAATCCACACGTATATACCAATCCACACGTATATACCAATCCACACGTATATACCAATCCACACGTATATACCAATCCACACGTATATACCAATCCACACGTATATACCAATCCACACATATATACCAATCCACACATATATACCAATCCACACATACACCAATCCACACATATATACCAATCCACACATATATACCAATCCACACATATATACCAATCCACACATATATACCAATCCACACATATATACCAATCCACACATATATACTAATCCACTCTCACTGAATATTTTCCTACCTTTCCTCTTTTCTCCTTACAGCTCCTTTTCCTCCTCTTCGCTCCTCTTCTTCAGTTCTTCTGTCTTCTCTGTCTTCTTCCGGTTCAGAGGGCACGGACAGCGGTGGGCGCGGCTTCAGTGTCGTGCGCCGGGATCTAACAACAAACCCCGGCGCACAGCAGCTGTTGCCGCGCAGATCACAAGGGAGCGGTATCGGAGGTCTTTAGCAGACCTCCGGCTCCCTTGAGTGATTTTAAGCCGGGTTGAACCCGGCTTAAAATCACTCAAGGGAACCGGAGGTCTGTTAAAGACCTCCGATACCGCTCCCTTGCGAGCCTGCTCCTCCAGCGGCGGACATTACTGTCCGTCTCTGGAGGGGTGCCGGGTGCCGCAGGTTGGCACCCCCTGATGAGCGGCACCCGGTGCGGACCGCCCCCTAGAGTGTGACGCCCTGTGCGGTCGCACACCCCAAAGGCCGGTCCTGCTCTAAGGGGCCGGGAAGCCCCCACCAGGGCCGGCCTTAGGGGTTTGCGGCCGCACAGGGTTTAAATTAAAACATCGGGGTTTTTTTTCAACTTTATTTAACATCCTCCATGTTAAATAAAGTTTTTTTTAACTTTATTTAACATGGAGGATGTTAAATAAAGTTGAAAAAAACCCCCGATGTTTTAATTTAAACCCTGTGCGGCCGCAGACCCGTAAGGCCGGCCTTGGTGGGGACTTCCCGGCCCCTTAGAGTGGCGGACCCGGTCGCAGTTGCGGCGGGCTTAAGGGGCAGGTGCCCCTTATGCCCTGCGTTAATGCGGCCGTAGGTAGGGTAGGGGCCTGGAGCTGCAGCTCCATCAGCCCCTAAGTCAATGCGGCCCTGCCGTGGCCCGGCCCACCGGGCAAACGCCTGGTGTGCCCGATGGCCAGTCCGGGCCTGGGCGGAGGAGTCGTTTTCCAGAAGACCTCAGGTTCAGACGTGGTCTCCATCCTGGATTTTGAGGGTCACGTGGATGAATGACAGGGCATTATTCAGGAGCTTCACTCAGAAGATAGCAATAAGAGGCTGATAAGCAATAAGGGTATGGAGACCACCAGCCAGTCTACTGAGACAAGACTAGACCTACGGTGTTGGTGTTGGACTCGCTAATGGTTGCAACCAAATGGGTCTTGTAATGGTCCTTATGGAACCCATGACCCGTCAGGAAGTAAAGACATTGTGAATGAGGTCACCTGTATTTAAGCAGGGATGTTATATGTTGAAGACAAGAGAATCGGAGATTAGTTTTCTGGGTCAAACCATGTTCCAAGTAGAACCGTTTTTCCTACCTTTTTGCAGCCGCGCACGCTGATCGTAGATTAGTAATTCTGTTGTTATTCTTGTATCGCGCTGTTCACAGGACATTTTGAGCACAATGTGTACTATGTCTATGGAACGCAATCTGCTTTTTTGGCACCAAAGTCACCGAGAGATAACTTGGGAATAATCTTTGAAAACCTTTCCACCTCGATACGCAGGTGACAGCGGGCGGAGACGTTAAAAGAATATAAATACGAAAGGGGCGAATGCAAAATAAGACCAAACAAAGAGATATGAACACAACTCGACGAAAAACAGGTGGCAATTTAATAGCCTTCCCTGTGGACATACTTGGGAATTGTATGACTTTGGCTATCCCGGAGCACCCCCTTGTGGGATGCGGGCAGGAAGTCCCTCTGACATCAGTGGGTGGTCCCGTTGATGTCGTAGGCCGCCCTGCTGACATCACAGGTGTTCCAGCTGAGGTCAGTGGGGGGACTCGCTAATGTCGCGGGACATGACGCTATTTAGGGGGAAATATGTGGGGAGTAGAGCATGTCATAACGCAGCTATGGCGACCCAGAGTTTTCCAGATGTGACTTGGAGACCCAGAGAAGCACCATTTCTCCCGGAGTCTCTGGGCAAAACCCGGAGAGTTCCTAGGTATGCCTATGGTGTCCCCCCACTTGGGGCTATCTCACAATTTAGCTTACTTTTTCCATTACAGAAGAACAACTTCCATTGTCTGATCCTGCCCACAAGGGTAGCCAAGAACTGAAATGCAAGGCAAACATCTTCTGCACCAGGGAACCAACAATCCTAGACAAACATTTGGGCCACCATGGACATTACCAGTGGGGTATGGTTGGTATTTAGGTAAAAGTGAGCAAGAGGGTCCATGTCTGGTCTCTCCTTTACACCAAAGATTCACCAAAGGGAAAGTAGTTCTCATATCTCTTGGTATGCATTTTCTCCCTTTAATGATCTCTTGGTGTTCACCTCAAGTGTAAAGTTGAGTCCAGCTGGGCCTTCCAGCTCACTTGTACTTAGAGGGATACCAACTATGTCCCATTAATGAGGTCTCACAATGTGTCTGTGATTGTTGCCTCCTTCATGCAGAGGAAAGACGGTTTATGTTTTGGTTCTAGATTATCTCTGGGGGTAAGATCGGACGCTGTTGATGGAGGTTTTTCTCTATAATGGCATAAGTGAGCTAAAACATGAGCAGGGTCACATTAAGTGCTGTCCGTACTTGGTTGAGGACTGTAAGTAAAGTGATGGTTGTTAAATTATAATCAAATCCAGACCACAGACTCATGTCAACGCAGATCCATAACGCTTTGGTAATGGATGGAGCAGGAGGCGTGACTTACGGATCCAAAATGGATGCCTACACATCAGGATTTCAAAAAAAATATTTAAAATAACTGTTTTTATTGATTATAAAAGAGAGCGCTGATATGACCCCATACGTAAATATCCACGGCTCTCAAACTATTTATCTATGATGGGGTGCCTTTAGTATTCCTCAGTCTGAATTTATCTTATCTCCTCGAAACAAGTTAATTTACGGCAGATTACACGTTGCATTAAATAACAAAGGCTACATACAGGACAAGGTTTCCAATATCGCACATTCTACTTTGCACTTGCTTGTAATCTCAGGGAAAACAGCGAGAGTGTTTCTACGGGTCATGAATGGAACATAAGATGTGCTTTAGGTTAATAATTTAAATAAACCGAATATTTTTTTTTTACATTTCCATTGATATTCATGTGCAGGATAAAAAAAAAAGCCAAATTCAGAAAAGACACGGGAGAGGATTATGATAATTCTTTTTTTTAAAGAATGGAATGAATAAATTGGCACAAATTAGAGTTTTTAAGGGATTTTGATGTCCGCGGGGAAGCGCAGTTGGGTTTTAGTTTTTTTTTTTATTTTTTATTTTAAGAATTTAAGTCTTTTTTTCCTCTTTTTAAAAGGAGGCGCTAAGACACAAGGGTACCATTAATAAGATCTGCGTAACAAAATTCCTATATATATTGTACATTCAAGGTTATTTGCATATGTGAACACACAGGAATGACACAAAATAGCAAAAAACAACCAAAAACAATAAATAGCATCTTTCTTATGTAGATCATGTTAAAATGTTGACTGATCAACATTTAATATTTAAATTAATTTAAAATAATTGACTTTTAAGCCAGTCCCGTTTTATACTCCAGCAGCCTGATACGTGACTGGTTTCACATTGACCGGTTTATGGCGACTCAGAAAAATACGGCCCTCTACGCGGGAGATAAGGCAGGTGTAGCTGCCAGGGCTGGTTGTAAATGGCTTTGAATTTGTTGGGTTTCTAATTACCGCGAGATGATTTTATGGCGTCCTAAAGATAGCAGGGACCATTCCTGCCCTTGCTGTTCACACAGCAGCAGAGGTCGAGGAGCGGTCGAGGGCTCAGGTAGGTGATAAGACGAGGGCATTGGGTCATAGGACCTGTCTCATGACACATCCAATAACCCAGAGTCTTAGAATATCTTGTATGTTCATAAAACATATTAAGAAATACAGCCCTATGTAAAAGCCATGGCTTCCCCCGACATCACAGCGTGGATGGCAACCGGATAACCACCTTTCCTTTTCTACAATCAAAGGAAATTATTATATTTGTTTTTTTGTTTTTTTTTATTTATTCTTATTATTTTTTTTAATTATTATATTTGATTTTTTTATTTATTATTATTATTATTAATTTTTTTTTTTAAATTATTATATTTAAATTTTATATTTTAAATTTAAGAAATGATCCAGCAGTAGAAACCAACGTGTTTCGCTATTCAAGCAAAATGGACAAAAATGTGCTGATTCCTTAAAGCAGATCTCTAATTTTTTAAAAAAAAGCTATATATACTAAATAAAAACTTATATATATAATGCTATTTACACATTAAAATATCTATGTATTGGGAATCCAACTTATGCCTATAGAAAGTAGCAGCCATCCTAAATGTACGATTATCCCTGCCCGTTAAGTAATCTTATGGTCTAGTCTTGGATTCAGGAGCCGTATGCCTACCCCATGCATGTTTAATACCCTCACTGTATTACCCTCTACCACCTCTGCTGGGAGGCTGTTCCACTTATCTACCACCCTCTCAGTTTATGTATTTAAATGTTTCCATCCAATCCCTTTTCTCTCGCTTCTCTCCTCCAAGCCGCATATAACCTAAAGGTACCAAACAAACAACATTTTTTGTGACAATATAAAATAAAACAAATAAAAAAACATTTTTATTCCATCTGAATGCACAATATCACGCTAACATTTCCAATAAACAGAGTTCCTTCTCCCTTTTCTCTCTCTCGGTTTCCTCTAAAAACCTGTCAGTCTCCGCGTCTTTGATAAATTACAATGGTTTAATTAAAAAGATAGCAACCAGGGGAACCCGATATTTATTTGTCTGGAAGCTTTTATCCCGTCTTGTTTCATTGCCGAAGATTATCCTGTTGTAAGAGACTAATTTAATTTCATCCCGAAACGCCGTCTGACAGCCGCGACACAAAAGAGCTCTCTCTCGCTCGACTCTCGCTCGCTTTATCTGCGATGAGGACCCGACGTGGGATGAGTTGATTGAATGCTTGTTTGGAAGCGCGGAGCGGCGATTTAACTAAGGAGGTCATCGGCTGCTCCGAGGATCCATCACACATCAGGTCCTTCTGAAGATCTCCACTGTTGGCCGGCCGCGGAGACGGCCAGTGGGCCCCTGTGCCGTGCAGTGCGTTGGGTAATGAGCCCAGGTCGGTCGTTTCGGAGTCTTCTCGCCTCAACGACGGAAATCTATTAATGATACAAATCGCCTTTCCAGAGTCTCGACAAACAAGGTCCAAACTTCAAAGATCTGTTGGACCAAACGCAGCCGAGAAAGATGTGCCAAGACCCTGAAAACCTCCACATCCTGGACCCCCGACTAACAATTAATTTGTTGCAGTTCCTTTGTTTCGACAACGGGCATATATACATGTATCTACTACTCTTTCATTTCAATGCTCTAGATGGGTTTTCCGGGTTGGACATTCTAATTGGCCAAAGAAGGACATTTTTGTTTGAGGAATGAGGCTTTCTCAAGTCTTTTTATGCGACTTTGTGACATTTAAGTAGTTTATTTACACAACGTAATGTATAAAGCCGTCCCCTGATGTTTCTATACACATTATCGGGGCTTTTAAGGCTGTAGAACCCTGCGATACCCTCATACCCAGCAAACATTCTGACCTCCTAGAAAAGAGGGGGCATCAGGGATTTTGATCTCAAAGAGGGACTGGCCCTCCTGAATAGTGACACTTAGAGAGTATCAGAAAGCTGATTTGCAGTAATGTTTCAAAAGCAATTTTTTCGTGATGAGTGATGACCCTCGTTACATTGCATACATTCAACCCTAATTGCAATATATACGTTACGTGCGGCTTCACATGATGAGAACGGGTGACGGTTGGCCTAATGCCCCCCAGAAGCCCTGTCGGCGTCTCCTGCATTATTCATCGCACCGGCTGACATTTATAAAGTAGAGGTAACGTAGAGGCTGATTTCAGATGTAATCTTGTTAATTAGGAGACGAAGCGTCTGAAGCCGACACATTACAGCGAAGCGTTCCAAGCGGTTACGCCAACGAGGCTATTTATAAAATTAATATTTTTCACCTTTCTCCCGTAACAGGTGTGCGTTTGTGTATCGCAGACCCCCGGCAGGAAAGCGTTACCGCCGCCGTCGCCGTGTTCATATAAATTGACCTTCGACATGTTGGGAGAATCATCAATGGTTTGTGATCCGCGTACCAAGAAGGGAAAAGAGAGAAGATAATAGATATATTATAAATAATAATAATAATAAAAAATAGATACAGCTAAAATTTAAATTCTATAAATTGGAAAAGGGCTCAGAAGACAGAAATTTCACATTTTGGCTGCAGTACAGCGGATGAGATTTTTTTTTTTTTCCATTTCAATGGGTTTTATCAGCGAAATAAAAAGGCATAATAAATTGTAATATACAATACACTTCTTTAATACACATAATAAAGTAAAACGTATTAATTTTACAATATTTCAGGTAGAAAGGGTTAAATAAACACATCATTCTAGAATGGGATACTTTCAGGTAGCAGCAAAGTTTGTTAGACTTCATGTTATAATGAGAGGCAATGAGATTAATGACATTCAGGCTCGGACTGACCGTCTGGTAGACCAGAAGAAGGCCCGGTGGGACAGTGGCCAACAGCGCCAAACACTCCCTGGCTGCACGTAGCGCAAGAACGCAGCACGAGGGCGTCCGGTGGCCTTAAAGTGCCGGTGGCCGCCTCGACTTCACCATTCCGGCCTGGATTACCATTAAACAAATTAATACGGCGACCGTGTCATGGCCAAGCCCGTCGATGAGGCGTTACCTCCTGCCTCTTCGGTTAAAAGGACAATACTATATTATTTTCAAGGATCCGTGAAGCTACCACGGTTCAATATCTACCAACAAGCTCAATACATTATCTCTAGTCCTGTCCAACACCCTTTGGCCACCGAAATGACAAGTAGAAGAGCCAAGATGAGGACATAGTCTGGCAAACGGGATCCTGACGACGCGAAGACTTTGTGACTTTGCCATCCAATGTCCTCTCCCCGATCCTCAAGTTCTAATTTTTCCACCTAAAAGTCGAAGCAATTTACGGAGCCGACAACTCGATTACTCTTCCCGTGAAAACGAGTCAAATGGACTTTCTGGAACATCTGCTTTTACTTTCCTTATTTTCTGCCATACACATAAATAAGCGATGAGATATTTTCTTGAATTGTTCTTAAGTCCTCAGCTGATGCCGCCGACGGTTTCCTTGCGATTTTTTAAACAACAGACGAATGACTCTTTGTGACAACCAAAGTATTCTCATCCTCTTGGGGGGGAAACGATTAAACGCTCGCTGTAATTTTCGGAAATATTTCTTCTGCTGATCGAGTGAAGCTCCCATCTGTTGTGCAATTAAGATTCATCTGTGAACAAACCGTGCCGAACGAAGCGTAGGCAATACCGTATCTTTATCCCCCATGGGCAGGAACATCCATTAGCGATTGGCTTCATTTTTTTTTTATGTCGGGGTGGCCAGGACACTGTTATAGTCAAGTCTCCGAGGAAGGTGGTAAGAAGATAACTGTGGGGGAAACAGCGGCGGAGGCGGGAGTCTGATTATCCCAAGGTCTGGTACCACCATGGAAGAAAGGTGACTTTGAAAGGTTGAGTAATATCTCGATGTTGGGTCAATGTTCGGAGCCTGTTATTGAAAGATAAAAACATGATCATCGTAGAGTAATTGGACAACTTGATGGAATATAACATTTTGGTGGGTTTGCTAGACCGAGTGAAATGCTAACCATATTTTATTTATTAATATTTATATATATATTCCTTCATTTGATCTCTACAATGCCAAGGAGATTGCTCACTCAATGAGTTCCAAGACAACTCTTGGTCAGTTGGTCTGGAGAGTCCATGATTCCAATTCTTTCCACCAAGACTTTGGTCAGATTTGATCATGTTCTCCCAATGGAGAGACTTTCCTATCATTTTCTTGACTGCCATCTTGCCTCAATTGCCTTGAGGTTCTAAGAAGGATTTCCTTAAGAAAAATTCCTGGCACCAGTGGCGTATTTGCCTTTGGTGCTGCCCTAGGCCTAACCCAGACCTGCTAAAGGACGTGAGGAAGGAAACCACGGAGGGCTGTGATCACATTATCCTCAAGGGCCAGCTGGAGGAAATGTGTCGCAGCACTCAATAACTCGGCCAACGTTATTATTTTAAACAGTTTTGCTCCATTGTGGTGCTTTTCGCCTCCTTTTGGACTGTAACGATCTTTGTCTGTTGCACAAAAATTAATCTTGGAAACTATCCACACATTCCAACACTCCGACCTTTGGTATGTGTTCTACAATCTGCAATAGTCCAGACATTCTATGACTGTTCCAGTCAACATGCTTCATGGTACTCCATGGTTGGAACTCCATGGTTGGTACTCCATGGTTGGTACTCCATGGTTGGTACTCCATGGTTGGCCTTGACATGGTTGGCTGCTTGAAGCTCGTTGGACGTTTATGCCAACCAACTTGGGCCAAGTCAATCTACATCTTCAGCGTCTTACCGTAGAGTCCGGTTTCGGAGCAGGAATCATGTCTACGGCTGTCAGGTGCTGAAGGCCTCCAAAATTACAGAGTTTTTCATATTTCCTCCATTTTGCTCGACGGTTTTGGAACCAAATCTTATTTTGTTGCAGGGAACAAAGAAAAAAAATGTTTAGAAACATCTTAAATTCCAATAATTTCCAATAACAGAATGTCGCCAAGAGTCTTCATGTACAGTTTTTTCTATTTCTTATAAATATTACACTAGAGATATGAATAATGTTTTTATGGAGTTTTTTTGTATCCCTGCCCCATTGGGCATGCTCCACCCATTTTGCTCATGCCCATCCCATTTTCTCTCCATGCCTCACCCATTTTTATAGGCTTGCCTAAGGGTGATCAGGAACATCAAGAGTATCGATCTGTTTAATCGGAAGCACCAATTTTTTTTTAGATGTAATGTAAGGACGTTTTTACTTTACTGAGAGGGTGTTAGATAAGTGGAACAGCCTCCCAGCAGAAGTGGTAGAGGTTAATACAGTGAGGGTATTTAAACACGCATGCGGGTAGGCATACGGCTCCTGAATCTAAGACGAGACCTGATTCTGACGACAGCTCTGAAATTCATAAAGTAACTATTTTCACACATTTTGAAGACTTTATATATAATGTATCAATAAAAGCATTTAACTTGTTCTTAAAACATTAATGCGCCAACGTCACTAAACACGTAAGACGTGTCCAAAAAGCAGAAGTGAAATTGATTTACTGCTAGAGACAGATTTTAGACATATGGGATCGCAGCGCCAGTTAGAATATTATTTGTGAATATATTGAGGGTAATATATATATTTTATTTTATAAAACGTCCTTTTTTGTTTGGATATTGCATAAATGAAACAAGTTCTAGGCTATTACATGACGTACGACCTACATAAATACATTTATTTCCCCCCGTTTAGGAAATATAATTTTAAGATATGGGCTCGGATATGATGGTAATACCTTTTATTCCAAACAGGGCAATTATACATGAAATTCTTACAAATCCACCTTAAAATATATATGAAGTATAGACCGAGCTTCCAAGGAAATAATCCCATAATGCCAGACAGCGTTACTAAATAACGTTCTGTTACAAAATCTTCTGCCAGGATATAATCCAAAATGTGCTTCTCTAAACCATATTCAGTTAGGGCGGTAGATAAGTGGAACAGCTTCCCAGCAGAGGTGGTAGACGCTAATAAAGTGATTGAATTAAAACATGCATGGGATAGGCATATGGCTCCTGAATCTAAAATAAATATAACAAATATTTAAAATAAAAATGTAAACACCCTATACACAGACTGTGCCAGCAGAGCGTATATATATCACCTATGGACCACCTAGAACGCAGCTTGCAGACCTCTATTTTTTTTTTTTAAACTCAAATTCCGTTTATTGATGGTACAATAAATGCATGACATTGTCCACAGACAGGGAAAATAAACAATAGAGATACAGACTCTAACAGGTATACAGAAATACAAGTAATGCTTGCATATGGTGAAATATACATCAAGCAGGCATGTCAAAAACCGGCGCATACAAGAGGCACAAGATAGATGCCCCCTAAATTAAAAGAGTGGCACAAAAAGGGCATACAATTCAAAAGGAGTACCAGGCTTCTCCCACCGAAGCCCATACGACGTCTGTGGAACATTGCAGACAAAAAGAATAGCAAAAGGTACCATCCTAAGAGAAAATAACCACAGAATCTAAAACATAAAACAAAAAAACAAAACAAAACAAAAACATAAACAAAGAGACGTATACCGCCAACCCACCAGTTAATGAGTCATAATCAGGACTACAGAAAGTGGAAAAAAAAAAAAAAAACAACAACAAAAAAAAAAAAACCACAAAAAAAACAAAACAGTATTGTGTAAGTGTAAGACTAAGTCCTATGGAGATAGGCCCAAAATTCTAGGGAATTCAGGAGAAGAAGTAAAATTCTTCCACCAAAACCACCGGCGCTCATATTGGGGGGCTTTGCCTCTAGAAGACCAAATTAATTCTTCCATATAGGAAACCCGCTGCATCCTCGTAATCCACGCCTGGATTGGAGGGGTGCACTGTTGTCTCCAGAAGCACGGAATGACCGCCTTAGCGGCACTTAAAACGTGAAACGTCACAGAGTGTTTATACTGAGCGAGGGAGAGGTCAGTGTGATGCAATAAAGCAGCTTCCGGGACCAGTACGTAATTCGGATCTCCAATCTCCCTAACAACCCGTTCAATAATGGCCCAATAGGGCACCACGAGAGGACACTCCCACCAAATATGGAGGAACGTACCAGGACCCGCCAGACACCTCCAACAAAGGTCAGGGACCTGAGGCAAGAAGCGGTGCAGGTCATGCGGGACCCGGTACCACCTAACTAGGAGCTTATAAGAGGCCTCCTGTATCCTACTTGCCACTGCCCCTTTATGAATCAAAAGAACAACTTTGTCCCAGTCCTCCGCGGAGGAGAGGCCAGGTAGGTCCGTCTCCCACAGAGCCATAAAATAAGGTTTAGTCGCTACACGCGGTGCCAGTAGCATAGCATATAAGATTGACATCAAGTGGGCCGGTTCCCGTCCGGATGCGCACAGTGACTCAAAGTCCGTTAAAGGTCTACGGTAATTAATGTCCCGAGGGAGGGAGGTGGCGAAATGAACGAGCTGTGCATATAAAAAGGAGTCGTGAGCCAATGGAGGGGACAAGCGGAGCAACTGCTGCAGAGGTGCAACACCGGCCGCTGTAACAAGGTGGTGTAAACGCAGGACACCAGAGGGCAAAGGGGAGAGCCGTGATATCCTACGGAGTACGCATCCCGGTTGAAACGCAGGATTGCCAGACAAAGGGAACAGAGGGGAGGGGGAGGTCGTTAGTGCCTTCAGAGACATATATTTTTTAAGTATTGTAACCGTAGGGGAGATAGTGGTATGCCTGAGAGAAGCAGCGCGCTTATGTAAGTCTGGTAACCAGGGGTACGCATAAATAGGGTAAGGTGTCACAGCATTCTCAATATCTACCCACTGCTTGGGGGCAAGAATCGACCACTCCACCACCCTGCGGAGATGAGCCGCATGGTAGTAAAGCTCCAAGTCTGGAACCCCCAGACCCCCATTCAATTTGGGGCGGGTAAGGTGATGAAAGCCTAATCGGGAGGAGCCCGAGGCCCAAATATATTTAATAAAAGTCCTTTGGCACTTCCGAAAGTAAGAGCGTGGAAGAAAGATAGGGAGGGTGTGAAAAAGGTATAAAAATCTAGGCAAGACATTCATTTTTATAACCGACACCCTCCCAAACCAGGACACATGAGGGTACGCCCATTTACAGAGGTCCGCAGATACCTGATGAAGCAGGGGAAGGAAGTTTAAGTCAAATAATAAGGAGAGGTCACTCGGGATCTTTAAACCTAAATATTTAATGAATGTCTCGCACCACTTAAAGGGAAAACGAGTACGTAGGGCCAATTTAGCTGGGTCAGACAAATTAACACCTAAGATTTCTGATTTGTCCAAATTAATCTTATAATTAGAGAACTTCCGAAAAGTGTCCAATTCTGCAAGAACGTGAGGTAAGGAGCTCTGGGGGTCAGACAGAAGACACAACATGTCGTCTGCGAATAAAGAGAGCTTATGCTCCTTGTTAGCGATATTTATCCCCTTAACTTCAGGGTTATCCCTAAGAGCGTTGGCCAGAGGTTCCATACCCAAGATGAAGAGAAGTGGGGACAAGGGGCATCCCTGTCTGGTGCCATTTGACAGAGTGACCGGCTGGGACAGGAAACCATTCACCGAAATCCTGGCAGTTGGATTATGGTATAGTGATTCTATCCAACCTCTGAACGTCGGGCCCAGTCCTATTTGGCGTAGTACCGCAAAGAGGAAAGGCCAGGCCACCCTGTCAAAGGCCTTCTCAGCGTCCGTAGAAACTAGGGCCATGGACACATGAGACTTATGTGCATGAGACAACACATCCAGCACCCGTATCGTGTTATCCCGTGCCTCCCGACCCGGGACAAAGCCCACCTGATCTAAGTGGACAAGAGATGGGACATAAGGCTTGAGGCGAGTGGCCAAAATCTTGGCCAGCAATTTAACATCGGTGTTAAGAAGCGATATAGGGCGATAATTACCACATTGGTCACCATCCTTACCGGGTTTCGGAATCACAGCTATATGAGCCGTATTAGTATGTGGGTCCAAATGGTCCCCTTTAACGAGGCCATTAAATAACGTAACCAAGTGTGGTCCTAAGATATGAAGGAATTTCACAAAGTATGGCTTTGTGAGCCCATCCGGGCCAGGACACTTCCCATTAGGTAAAGAGAGAATAGTCTCCCGTACCTCGTCCAACGTAATAGGCGACTCCAACAGAGCAGAGTCCGCCCCCTTCAAACGCGTGCCCAAATGCTTATCCAGGTATGACTGCAAGTCAAGGCGAGATGACAGAGAGGATCCCGAGTCAGGAGGCAGGTTATACAGAGTGCTATAGTACCGGTGGAAGCAAGCCGCTATCTTAGGAGTAGAAAAGTGAACGTTACCTTCCCGATCCCGTATCTTGGGGACAAAGGCGGCCGCCCGTTTGGCACGCAAGGCCCTAGCCAAGAGCTTACCAGCCTTGTCACCAAATTCGTAAAAGCAGCTACGGGTCAACAGAAACTGTCTCTTAGCTCGAGCATTAGTAAGGGCAGCTAATCTGTCCCGCAGGACAGAGAGTTGTGTTAAAACATGGGGGGCCAGGGTAAGTTTATGTGACCTTTCCCAGTCTGCTATTTGTGCCGTCAGGAGCAGAATCTCACCCAAGGCCAACTTCTTAAGGTTAGCACCCATTTTAATCAGGTGCCCCCTGATCACCGCCTTATGAGCTTCCCAAACCGTGGAAAAGGGAACATGAGGCGAGATGTTGTCTGCAAAATATTGTGTGAGTTCTTTACCCAGAATCTGAACGTTAGCGGGTGTGGACAAGAGGGAGTCATTAAGCCTCCAGGCCCAAGCCCTAGGAGGGAGATTGGCAAGGGACAACGTAACATGAACAGGGGAATGGTCACTAAGTATCGAGGTTCCTATGCTAGAAGTAGAGAGCATTGGTAAATGAAAATGGGAAAGAAAAATTGAGTCGATTCTAGTGTATCTAGTGTGCATGGGAGAAAAATAAGTAAAATCCTTAGTAGTCGGGTGTTGCGTTCTCCAAGCGTCAGCTAATTGTAAATTATGAAGTTGGCGCTTAACTTTAGCGATACGGGAATAAGGAATGTGCGACGTACCAGAAGAACTATCAACCCTAGGGTCCAAAATCATATTAAAATCACCCCCCAGCACCGTAATCCCTTCCTGAAAATCAGCCAACTTATTCAAGGCAGAAATAAGGAAACTAGTCTGATTGCGGTTGGGCGCATAAACACAGGCCAACGTAAATTTGTATGTAGCAATATTCCCTTTAATAAAAACACATCTTCCCTCTTCATCCCTCCAGGTGTCCAAGTGTTGAAACGGAAGAGATTTATGTAATAGAATTGCAACACCTTTCGTTTTGGAGGCAGGTGAGCTAGAGAGAAAGACATTGGTATAGTATTTAGAGAAGAATCTCGGTTCAGAACCCGCTTTAAAGTGCGTTTCCTGTAGGAAAGCAATCTTAGTCTTCGTAGTATACAAGAAATGGAACAGTTTAGAGCGTTGTTCCGGCTTATTGAGCCCTTTGACATTTAAAGTAGTAAGTAGACTTGGGCACCAGGGGGCTCTTCGTGTTCGTCTTCGTGCTCGTCTTCGGGGAAAAAAAAATCTTCGTATTCCGCGAATATTCGCCCGTTCCTGTCTTCTCTTCGGGCGAATATTCGCGGACATTCTTCGTGCTCGTTTAATCTTCGTTTTCCTCCTGGTTGCCTAGCAGGGGTTAATACGGGGTTAATAACACATCACAGCAGCAGCAGCTGCCGTGAAGGTACGTGTGTGCAGCTCTATTGGTCGTTTCGGCAGGGGGCTGGTCTGGCATCAACGAGTGAATTGCAGAACTGCAGAATGCACTTCATTCGTTGATGGCAGGCGAGCCCCCTGCCGAAACGACCAATAGAGTTGCACACACATACCGAGGTGTACTGTCCATAGATGTTTAATAAAAGAATAGGGAATATTTTACATTTTTAAATTGATTTTGGACCACTTTACATGCCTAACATTTGCTACCTATTTACAATGGCATACTTTGCAACAACCCAACTTACTTATTGGACAGGACTGGAAAATAGCAGGACTGTCCACCAAAATCTTGGGTGTGTTGGCAGGTATGCTGATGGAAAAATGTTGGACAAGAACTAAAAAATAGCTTAGGGTTAATGTACGGTTATGTTTAAGATTAGTAGCAGTGCACTGGTTTGGTTAAAGATGGATTATGTCTAAATAATAATAATTTAATTTTAATGTTTTTTTAAAAAAAAAAATAGGGGTTTATTTAAATGTATTTTAAAGTTAGATTTATTATTTAGTACTTGATTATATTTATTAAATGTTTATAGTAGCGTTACCTACCGAGCTATAACTACCTATGTGTATTTGCATTTTGCATACCTAGTTTAGCTAAATTAGATGGGACAGGACTGGAAAAAAGCAGGACTGTCCCTGAAAAAGTTGGGTCTGTTGGCAGGTATGTGGATGGAAAAATGTTATAGGGTGAAGTGTGAGTTATAGTGTTAATGTAATGCTATTAGTGAGTGAAGGCCAGGGCAAATAACAAGGAAAAGGTCCTTGTGTTTTGTGCATTGTAAGTGTGTGTGTATGTGTGTTATGTGTGATGTCACTGTGTGTTATATGTGTTATATGTGTTATTGTGTGTGTTATGTTTGGTTGGTTGTGTATCAGAAGGAAAATAATGAAATGGAAAAGGAAATGGGAAAGGCAAATGAGTGGGCAATTGGCGACCCGCTCACCTGTTTCACCCCAGGGCAAAGCACCCAAACACTGTCAGTCTTAGACGTTTGGCAGCAGACTTCCAGAGCTCAGACACAAGGCCCTAGCGTAAGCTGGCCACTCCGGCGGAGGTAGCAGGCGTTGCCACACCGCAAACAGAGGCAGCCAGGGGGGAGAAACTGCCCTTACCATTAGGGACATTTTGGGCATGACTCTAGCCAGGAAGCGAACTGGCAGAGAAGAGATGCTGGCACCACCACCAGCAGCAGCATTGAAAAGGCGAATGAGTGGGCAATTGGCGACCCACTCACCTGTTTCACCCCAGGGCAAAGCACCCAAACACTGTCAGTCTTAGACGTTTGGCAGCAGACTTCCAGAGCTCAGACACAAGGCCCTAGCGTAAGCTGGCCACTCCGGCGGAGGTAGCAGGCGTTGCCACACCGCAGACAGAGGCAGCCAGGGGGGAGAAACTGCCCTTACAATTAGGGACATTTTGGGCATGACTCTAGCCAGGAAGCGAACTGGCAGAGAAGAGATGCTGGCACCACCACCACCACCACCACCACCAGCAGCATTGAAAAATTGGAAAGGCGAATGAGAGGGCAATTGGCGACCCGCTCACCTGTTTCACCCCAGGGCAAAGCACCCAAACACTGTCAGTCTTAGACGTTTGGCAGCAGACTTCCAGAGCTCAGACACAAGGCCCTAGCGTAAGCTGGCCACTCCGGCGGAGGTAGCAGGCGTTGCCACACCGCAGACAGAGGCAGCCAGGGGGGAGAAACTGCCCTTACAATTAGGGACATTTGAGGCATGACACTAGCCAGGAAGCGAACTGGCAGAGAAGAGATGCTGGCACCACCACCAGCAGCAGCATTGAAAAGGCGAATGAGTGGGCAATTGGCGACCCACTCACCTGTTTCACCCCAGGGCAAAGCACCCAAACACTGTCAGTCTTAGACGTTTGGCAGCAGACTTCCAGAGCTCAGACACAAGGCCCTAGCGTAAGCTGGCCACTCCGGCGGAGGTAGCAGGCGTTGCCACACCGCAAACAGAGGCAGCCAGGGGGGAGAAACTGCCCTTACCATTAGGGACATTTTGGGCATGACTCTAGCCAGGAAGCGAACTGGCAGAGAAGAGATGCTGGCACCACCACCAGCAGCAGCATTGAAAAGGCGAATGAGTGGGCAATTGGCGACCCACTCACCTGTTTCACCCCAGGGCAAAGCACCCAAACACTGTCAGTCTTAGACGTTTGGCAGCAGACTTCCAGAGCTCAGACACAAGGCCCTAGCGTAAGCTGGCCACTCCGGCGGAGGTAGCAGGCGTTGCCACACCGCAGACAGAGGCAGCCAGGGGGGAGAAACTGCCCTTACAATTAGGGACATTTTGGGCATGACTCTAGCCAGGAAGCGAACTGGCAGAGAAGAGATGCTGGCACCACCACCACCAGCAGCATTGAAAAATTGGAAAGGCGAATGAGAGGGCAATTGGCGACCCGCTCACCTGTTTCACCCCAGGGCAAAGCACCCAAACACTGTCAGTCTTAGACGTTTGGCAGCAGACTTCCAGAGCTCAGACACAAGGCCCTAGCGTAAGCTGGCCACTCCGGCGGAGGTAGCAGGTGTTGCCACACCGCAGACAGAGGCAGCCAGGGAGGAGAAACTGCCCTTACAATTAGGGACATTTTGGGCATGACTCTAGCCAGGAAGCGAACTGGCAGAGAAGAGATGCTGGCACCACCACCACCACCACCACCACCACCACCACCAGCAGCATTGAAAAATTGGAAAGGCGAATGAGAGGGCAATTGGCGACCCGCTCACCTGTTTCACCCCAGGGCAAAGCACCCAAACACTGTCAGTCTTAGACGTTTGGCAGCAGACTTCCAGAGCTCAGACACAAGGCCCTAGCGTAAGCTGGCCACTCCGGCGGAGGTAGCAGGCGTTGCCACACCGCAAACAGACGCAGCCAGAGGGGAGAAACTGCCCTTACCACTAGGGACATTTTGGGCATGACTCTAGCCAGGAAGCGAACTGGCAGAGAAGAGATGCTGGCACCACCACCACCACCAGCAGCAGCATTGAAAAATGGGAAAGGCGAATGAGTGGGCAATTGGCGACCCACTCACCTGTTTCACCCCAGGGCAAAGCACCCAAACACTGTCAGTCTTAGACGTTTGGCAGCAGACTTCCAGAGCTCAGACACAAGGCCCTAGCGTAAGCTGGCCACTCCGGCGGAGGTAGCAGGCGTTGCCACACCGCAGACAGAGGCAGCCAGGGGGGAGAAACTGCCCTTACCATTAGGGACATTTGATTCATGACACTAGCCAGGAAGCGAACTGGCATCGAAGAGACACTGGCACCACCACCAGCAGCAGCAGCAGCAGAATTGGGAAAGGCGAATGAGTGGGCAATTGGCGACCCACTCACCTGTTTCACCCCAGAGCAAAGCATCCAAACACTGTCAGTCCTTGGCGTTTGGGAGCGGACTTCCAGAGCTCAGACACAAGGCCCTAGCGTAAGCTGGCTACATTGGCGGAGGTAGCAGGCGTTGCCACACCGCAGCAAGTGCAACCAGGGGGGAGAAACTGCCCTTACCATAAGGGACATTTGAGGCATGACACTAGCCAGGAAGCGAACTGGCAGAGAAGAGACACTGGCACCACCACCAGCAGCAGCAGCATTGGAAAAGGCGAATGAGTGGGCAATTGACGACCCGCTCACCTGTTTCACCCCAGGGCAAAGCATCCAAGCACTGTCAGTCCTTGGCGTTTGGGAGCAGACCTACAGAACTCAGACACAAGGCCCTAGCATAAGCTAGCTACACCGGCGGAGGTAGCAGGCGTTGCCACACCGCAGCAAGTGCAACCAGGGGGGAGAAACTACCCTTTCCATTAGGGACATCTGAGGCATGATTTCAGCCAGGAAGCGAACTGGCAAAAGATACTGGCACCACCACCAGCAGCAGCGTTGGAAACGGAAAAAGGTGAATGAGTGGGCAATTGACGACCCACTCACCTGTTTCACCCCAGGGCAAAGCATCCAAAGACTGTCAGTCCTAGGCGTTTGGGAGCGGACTTACAGAGCTCAGACACTAGGCCCTAGCGTAAATTGGCTACACCAGCGGAGGTAGCAGGCATTGCCACACCGCAGCAAGTGCAACCAGGGGGAGAAACTACCTTAAACATTAGAGAGAAAAAATTTAACTTTCCAAGCTAAGAGCTGGGTAACCCAATTTGGGCAGATTGAATGTAAGAAAGGCAATCTGCTCCATCAGATGAGGTGCCATGCGTGAGCGCTGTGGACTCAGTATGTTTCCAGTCATAGAAAACACGCGCTCACTTTGAACAGTGGTTGGCGGACATGATAGAAGCTGCTGCGCAACCCATGAGAGTGCAGGCCACACACTCTTCTTTTCATCCCAGTAGCTAAGAGGATCAACATTAGGAGCAGAAGGAACTTCACAGAGGTAAAGTTTGACCATTTCAGCAGCACTACTCTCCTTTCTGCTGCTAGCTCTGTCAGATGGTCCAACTATACTGCCAAGTGCCTCTTCCCAAAACGCAGCTTCTCCACTCAGCTGTGTTGTGCTGCTTGTGGCACTGCTGCTGATGCTGCTGCTAGGGGTAGCAGACCACATCATCTCTTCCTCCTCCTGCACCTCACCCTCCTCGGACAGCATTCCCATTTTACGCTGCCAGTCACGCACCTTGTTGACCAATTGCTCCCGGTAGCTACTGAGAACATTGAATTTCAAAGCTAGCTTTCCCTTAATTCTTGGATCACAAAGGCACGCTAGCATCATTTCGGGACTCTCTTCCATTCGCTTGCGAAGGTGTACTTTTAGCAGATCCTTCAGCTTCCTGACTATGGCTGCTACGTCAGGATGTAGAGTGCCACCTTGAACAGCCTCACGGTTTCCAAGGAACACATCCATCTTGCTGCCTAGATGGGAGAACACTGGGATTACCTGGGCCAGACTGGCAGTGTTTGAGCTTAAATTTTCTGTGGCATCCCTGAATGGTTTAAGGACTGCCACTAGCTGGGCGATCACTGTCCAATCCTCCCTATTCAATGGAGAGGTAATCCCAATATTGTGCTCTGAGGCAAGATTATGGATTGCCCTCTGCTGCTCCAAAATCCTCTCTAGCATGTCTAACGTGGAGTTCCACCGTGTACTGACATCCTGACGTAGGCAGTGTACGGGAAGACCTGACCTCTCTTGCTCTTCCCTCAAAAGTTGGCTAGCCTTAACACTATGGTGAAAGTGCCCAGCGATCTTTCTGCAGCGGGACAGAACTACTGCTGCCACATTAGTTCCTTCTGACATTGCTGCCTTCACTACAAGATGGATGATGTGGGCTGCACAGCGCACACCAACAATATGACCATCTCGCAGCGCTTTCACCATATTGGCACCTCCGTCAGTTACCACAAAACCAACTTCAACATTGGTGCCCGCCTCTGCTCCCACCCAAAGGCTAAACATTTTCCTAATCGCATGCAGAATATTTTGGGAAGTGTGCTTTTCATCCATCACTTCTGCATGGAGAAGGAATGATCGGTAGCCTGCTGCAGCAACTTCCTTAGACACACCGGGCTGCCACCAGTGTGCTGTCAAAGAAAGAAAGGCATGCTGGGCGCTAGGTGCACTCCACAAATCTGTAGTGAAATGAACACACTGACCAGCAGCCTTGGAAAGCTCCTCTTTCACTGCTGCAACACAGGACCGATACAGCGAGGGGACAATGTTCCTGCTGAAAGTGGAACGTGACGGAACTGTGTATTGTGGAGCCACAGCCGCCATCAATTGTTTGAAAGGCTCCCCTTCAATCATGGAGAAGGATGCCCCTCCAACAGCAATGAACTGACCAATAAGTCGCGTTACTTTATTGGCCTGCTGTTTGGGCATCGTTCTCTTGGAGTGGAATGCCCCAAATTCTTCCAGGGTGGGCTGGGCATGCAGTGCTCCAACCTGCCTTGGTCTCTGGCTGCCAGCACTAGTTGCTGCTGCTGCTGCTGCTGCTGCTATTGGCTCAGAAGAAGAAGCTGTTGGGGTTTTTCCACGGCCACCAGCTATGCTGCCTGCACTAAGTTTTACCTCTGCATCTTTCCCCAATAGCACAGCGTTGTGTTGAGTGCTGAGGTGATGCTTCATGCTAGCACTGGTAAAATGGCCAGACACTTTCCCTCTGCTTATTAGCTTCCCACAATGTTTGCACTTTCCATAGCGCCCTTCTTCAACATTTTCAAAGTGCTCCCAAATTGGGGCGCGCATAGCCTTGGAGTGTGCCTTGGGTGCTGCTCTTACTGCTCGGGGTGGATGAACAGAGGCAGAACTAGTGGTGGTGGGACTGGTGGTAACAGTACTGGCCATAGTGGGACTGCTAATTGCTTTAGATTTGCTAGGTTTTGCTGCTGCTGCTGGTGGTGGTGATGGTGATGATCGTAGCGGAGAAGGTGGAGGCTCAGGGGAAAATTGTGCACTAGTCATTTGGACACTGCTCCCTGAGGAATCTGATTCCTGACCACTCATCTCCTCTACTTCCTCTGGCTCATAGTCTAGCTCTTCATTAGCCAGATCGAATGGAATTCCTGCTAGGCTGGAGCTAAGACTGATATCGTCGTGAGACTCGTGACTAGTAGTAGTGCGAGCAGGAAGAATAGACTCTGCACTTGGCCTCTCAGTCTCAGGCTCCTCTGCTACCTCGCTAGGTGGAGTTCCACTATGTGTAGCCCTCTCTCTAACTGTCTTTACAAAAATTTTGTAAGGACTTGGTGGCTTGCTAGAGGTACTAGGAGGACATGGCGTGGCGGTACCAGTGGGAACAGTAGGCGCAGCACTAGTGGTGGTAGAGGCGGGGGTGGTGGTGGTGGTGGTTTTCCCTACAAAGGAATGAGATCGCTTTGGTTTGGGACCCCTCTGAGTCTTGCTGCTAATTTGGCTCTGCTTGGTACCTTGCATGCTGCTGGTGGATGGGGAAGATGCTGCTTGGGGCAAAAGGCACTTCTTTTTAGTCACTGGGCTGGTACTACTTGTGCTACCCTTTAACTTTGAACGTGCTTCTGGTGCTTTAGGCTTTCCGTAAAAAACCATAGAGCTTGTGGGCCTAGCCGCACTACTACTGCCTGCTTTTGGTGCCTTTCCTTTACTTGATGATCCTTCAAGCAATGCTTCCCCAAATGATAAGCGAGAGCTTGGCCTACTTGGCCGACTAGACTGACGCAAAGGCTGCATCTTAGAGCTGGTGGTGGTGCTGGTGGTGGTGGTGGTGGTGGTAGATGGAGCTTGTCCCTCCTTAGTCCCAAAAGGAGGATCCATTTCAAATTTTGTGTTGTGTGTGTAGTGTAGTGTAGTGTAGTGTAGTGTAGTGTTTAAAAAACTATAAAAAAAAAAATAAAAAAATAAAAATAAAAAAAAGGAAAAACGAATTAAAGACAAAAAAATTAGAGGAAGTTCTCTTCAGTGCTACTGCTTAAAAAGTAAAACTATGCACTACTGCACTGTGCTGTGTGCAATCTGCCAAAATCCTAAAGTTATTGAAATTATTAACTCAAGATTAACTATTTAATAACTAGCAGTATTTTATTTTTAATTTGAATTTACACGGGCCTAAGAGCTTAGCCTACCACTATGCTAGCCTAAAGCTATATTTCCTTACTATAAGTCTACCTCTAGGCAGACGCTCTCAAACCCACTAAGCTAAAGTGAGGTTAAATCAGATTCAGTATATGATTTATTAATTAATATTAAGTTATATAATATTAATAGATTAGAACTAATTTACTTATATATTATGTATTATAGATAGAAGAATATAGATTATGAATTAGAATTTAGAATTAGAATTACTTATATTATAGATTATGAATTAGAATATTATTATTTATAATATATTATAGATTAAGATTAAAGAAGATTAGAATTATTTTAGTACTACAGCTAGTAGCTTGAAGCTTTGCTTAGTACAGCTCGTCACAGTCAATTTTTCTTGAAAAGAATTAGAAATAAAATAAAATGTCACAGCAAAACGGTTATCTTCACTGCTTGCTGCACTCACTAGCCCAACAAGTTCACTTCACTGATGGACTGAGGTGAGCAAAACACTAAGGGTACTTTTAATAAAATTGAAATAAAATGTAAAATAAATGAGAAAATCTTTGCAAAACAGTTAACGTCACTGCTTGCTGATCAAAAAAAAACACAGCACTTATGCGGCTGCACTCACTAGCCCAACAAGTTCACTTCACTGATGGACTGAGGTGAGCAAAACAAATGAAATAAAATGAAAGATTAATTAAGAAAAATTGACTTGGTCTCTTGCTGTTGCTAAAACAAAGCACAAACTATAGAGCTGCAGCACCAGTACTAATAAGATTAGCTGAACTATACGCTAGTAGTAATTAATTAATATTATTACTTTTATTTATAGCTAATTTAATTAACTATTAAGATAAGAAAGAATTAGAGAATTATTGATATTACTGATTTTAGATTAGACACTAGTAGATGTTCTGAATGTCTACAGTACACTCTACACTAGTATACTATTACTAACTATAACTGACAAATATATATATAATTTTATAATGAATTCAATTATTAATTATATTAATTAATATTACTGATTTTAAATTAGACACTAGTAGATGAATGTCTACAGTACACTCTACACTAGTATACTATAGTATATATATATATATGACTGACAAATATATATATATATATATATAATATTATAATGAACTATTAAATTATAGATTCTATTAAATTGTAATTTATAAATTCTATTTAATTTATTTAAGCAGGACAGGCAATAGGCACTAGTGCCAGCCCAGGGCAAGGGCACCCCAGTGCCACTGAGGCACTGGGTGCACTGTCAACTCAACAGCACTTACACTAAAGTTGATGACAAATTAATTTTAAAAAAATTAAATTAATCAAATTATTATTATTAAATATATTAATTAAGTAGCACTGAAGTGAGGATGAAGTACACAGTGAGAAATGGCAGGCTAAGGCTTACCAGTCTCACACAGAACAGAACAATCTCTCTCTGTAACGCTCGGATGCAGCACAGCAGTGTTGCCAAAGCAGTCACAGCGAAAAATGAATGGATCTCTCAGGCAAGCTCTGGTCTTATAAAGGCGCCTTCAGAATTCAAAAAACAGCAGCACAGGCATTGGACGAGACCCTTAGCGTTACGTCACAAGAGTGAGCTGATTGGACAGACGAGGATCAGCTCACTCCTGTTTGAAATTTTGGCGGTTGCGCGGCAAAAACGAAGACGATCACGAAGAATCTTCGATTCTTCGTGATTGTGAGTCTTCGTCTTCGCCTACGGTTTGCCGGCACTGTATTCTGTTCTACGTTCCTTCGGAACGAACAAAAAACCGGCCTCTTCGTGCTCGTTTTCATGTTCGCCCGAAGACGAATGCACAAGTCTAGTAGTAAGTTTAAGTGTGGTTGAGTGCATGAAGAACACCTGGAGAGATCAAGGAGTCGGCGGCGAGGCGGTACACGTCCGAAAAACAAAAGAAAAAAAAAATAGGAAACAATACAAACAATTGAAAACTCGAGAACACCCGAGGAACCAGCCGAAGCTAGCCCTAGGGAGGCCGGCTCGGAGGGCAATTTCGCATACTCATGCAAAGAGAGCAAGACCTATGCGCAGTATGCATAATAGGGAAACCACGAGAACCAACACGGGTCCGAGACCCACTGCTTGAGCAGATATGTAACAGTCTGGGATGAGGTGCATCCCAGAGAGTACGGAAATAAAAAAGACATCATAGCAACACAAGAAAAAACAAAGCAAATAGCACAAATCGGTACAAAAATATCCAAATACATACAGAATAGGGGCTAGCCCCACAATCACTTATAGCACTGTGTGGATGGATAAGAATTGCCGGAAACAAAACAAAAAACAAAAAAAACAAAAACAAAAACAAAAACAAAAACAAAAAAACCTAAAAAGGGAATGAAAAACCTCAGGAGACCCAATCCAGGAGGAAGGGGTCAGCCTTCCCACCAAACACACCAACGCAACACAGTGTAAATGCGAAAAAAGGCCAAAAATCAGTGTGTGATGCAGGTGAAACAAACCAATGAGACCTTTGATGCCACAGGTAAGTAATGTATAACTCGCGAATGTATGGGAGATCCGAAGGTGTATACCAGCTGAATACGTGTGTCACATGTCTGGGGCGCAAAAACGTAAAAATTTTTAGCATCGTAACATAACACTGCGACAAATAGCAATCAGGAGAAAAAAATAAAAAATAAAAACAAAAAACAAAAAAAAACAAAAGGAAAATGTCCTGGAACCTGCGACACATAAGTTGCGAGAAGAGAGCGGAGCCTACACTGCAGCACCGAACATCATCAGGCATGGCGGCGAGAAGATAGGAGAAATAGTGTGACACCTCCCTGGCAACTCAAATCCTCTGGCGGCAGAGACGGCCGGTGAGGAAGGGCCAGGAGCCATGCCCAGGATCCAATAAAGCAAAAGAAAAAAGGAGATACATAAACATAAAAATAAAAAATTAAAAAATAAATAAAAAATAAAAAAGGTCCATCCAATAGTCAAAAAGGCAGTTCCGAACATCAGTGACTGTAGGATAAGCATCGAAACGTAGAATAGAGTCACCACCACCATTGTAGCCTTCAAGGAGCCGGCGGAACAGGGTTCCTAGGACGCCTTTTGCGCTGCGGTCTAGACAACCAAGCCAAATCCGGGTTCGACAATTTAGGCGGCAGAGTGCAGGAATATTCCCAGTCAGGGATCAAGATGTTAGGCAGTCCCAAAGCATCAAGTACCGCAGGAACATCAGTAACATGGCGGATGATGTGACGATCCGAGCCTTGCCGTATGATAAGGGAGAAGGGAAACCCCCATTGGTAAGGAATCATAGCCTCCCTCAGCGCAGTAGTAACCGGGCGCAATACCCTTCTGTATTGCAAAGTGACAGGGGACAGGTCAGGAAAAAGCTGTATCGAATGGCCTTCCCATTCCAAGGCACTAACCTTCCGGTAAGCCGCCAAAATGGCCTCCTTCACGGTGTAGTCCTGGACACAACACACAACATCGCGTGGAGGCTGAGGTTCGGAGAGACGAGGCCGTAACGCGCGGTGAGCCCGGTCAAATTTAAGCTCTGCATCCGCTGGTCGAGATAGCAATTTATTAAATATGGAGCGAACAGTGTTCGCCAACTCCATTGGAGGAACAGATTCGGGAAGGCCTCGGACCCTCAAATTGGAGCGTCTTCCACGATTGTCCAGGTCTTCCACTTTCTGTAACAGGCTGGATATAGTGTTAGCTTGGAGCTTAAGCTGATCCGATAGAGCATCAATTGTAGATCGGGTACTAATATTATCGTGTTCCAACGAAGCAACGCGCTCACCGATCTGATGCAAGTCACGTTTTATCTCCAACAGGTCGGCCCGGAGAGGGGCATGCGTCTCAGTAATGATCGCGACCAGGTCCGCTTTCGTCGGCAAGTCGTGTAGAGAGGCTTGCAAAGACGAGCCTACCTGAGATCTTGAACGCAGGCTCGAGGCAGATGGCCCCTCATCCAACGCGTCCTCCGACAGCGCACTTCGCGGGCTTTCTGGTGGTGAGGGCCGCAACATGGAGTCGCGGGAGTCCGTGTCATGAACGCTGTGAAAAAACGCTTTCACTGAGGTAGGTGCGGACTTCTCCTTTACCTGAGAGGCTTTCGGGGTGGTAGACGGTCTGGTATGTTTGCCCATCTTGAAGTTTAGTACCGATCCGCACGAGTATAAAAGCAGTGGGTCATCGGAGCTCGAGTGCAGACCTCTATTAACCCTCCGTAGGCATCACATCCGTTAGATCTGGTTATTTTTCCCACGCTAAGCTGAAACTTTCAAAATCTTATTTTAAGCAGACCCCAGGGAGCTGCTTTTCATATTTATGTCCCGCTTAACATTTATTGTAAAATAATAAAAAAACCCTCCCTTTTATTTTGTTTATCTAATTTTATTTCTCTATATTTGCAGGAAATGTAGGATTCTGTTCTTTTCCCGTTGTGTGGTTTGCTGTAATAATGTGGCTGGAAATATAACGCATTACACGGCTCATAAAGTGTTATATTCATGCGGGAACGTGGCAGGGGGGTAAGCAAAGCATTTTATGCCACTTTTTCTGATTTGCTTTTCAGAATATATTCTAAACAGCTAAACAGACAAAACCCACTAGTCCTTACCATACTGCCTGTGATAAACAATAGAATGGCTCGGTCTCAATCACTCAGAGGGACTCTTTGACTAATGAAAGTCTATGGAGGAACGGACTTCATTAGCATTGCCACAAAGCATCAGCTCAGTGTGGTGATTGGCCGGGTCCCAGCCAAGTTGCGGCACCAGGATTTTAAAAGTCTGTACGAGCAAC
This sequence comes from Spea hammondii, assembly GCA_029215755.1. Lineage (NCBI taxonomy): Eukaryota > Metazoa > Chordata > Amphibia > Anura > Pelobatidae > Spea > Spea hammondii. The sequence goes on from JARDYJ010000004.1 coordinate 3,445,028, forward strand.
TCTATTGGTCGTCAGCAGGGGGCTCGTCTGCCATCAACCAGAGGTAGCCCCTGCCGGCGACCAATAGAGTTGCTCGTATGGACATTTAAAATCCTAGCGCCAAAGCTGCTGGTTAGTGCATCCCGCGTTTACCCCGTATTAACCCCTTCTACAAAAAAACGCAAAAAACTAAGAAAAAAAAATGAACACGAAGAATGTACACAGGAACGGGCGAATATTTGTGGACTCTCCATAAATAATAAAAAAATTTTTCCCAAAAGAACAAAGATTATGGTTTCCTCAAAAACAATGTCCCGGCAGTAAACTGATCCATATTACCCCAATCCTGGTCGTCCACGTTCATGTTATTTTTTTTTTTTTTTTGCTAAACGCCAGCCTTTTCTTCCTACATTTTCTTCCATGAATAATCATTCAGCCGACAGCGAGAAATGTCTTCAACACCCGGCAATTTCATCCTTTTTTTTTGTTGTTGTTTAGTTTGGTTCTCAGCTGCATAAAGAATGAGCCGCTTATCGTGACACAGATCATTAACCCCGCAGGATTATCGTATCTCGGAGAGGAACCAGGGATGGGGTGACGGCAAATTCTCCACATTTATCATTAACCCACACAAAAAACCTGGTCCGGGTATAACACACAACAATACATCCCCCGATGTCACCCAGGACCCCCATATTTTACGCCTTTTGGATGGGGTAGGTTTATCATGGAGCCGCTACTCCTCGTGGTCAAGATTGGAAGCATGAGCATCTGGTCCTATATATATACATATACTGTATATGCAGGCCCGGACTGGCCATCGGGCACACCGGCCATTTGCCCGGTGGGCCGGGCGGCCCAAGGCCGGATTGACGTAGGGGCTGATGGAGCTACAGCTCTAGGCCCCTACCTCAAAATAGGCCCAGTCAGGACGGGACTCTACGGCCGCATTAACGCAGGGCATAAGGGGCACCTGCCCCTTAAGCCGACAGCAACTGCGACCGGGTCCACCACTCTAGGAGGCCGGGCAGCACCAACCAGGGCCGGCCTTACGGACGCACAGGGCTTAAATTAAAACATTGGGGTTTTTTTAACTTTATTTAACATGGAGGATGTTAAATAAAGTAAAAAAAACACAACAAAAAAAACCCCTAAGGCCGGCCCTGGTTGGGGCTTCCCGGCCTCCTAGAGTGGCGGACCCGGTCGCAGTTGCTGCTTACTCCGGCAACAAGGTAAGTAGGGTAAGGGAGGGGGGTGCAGTGAGAAGGGGGAGAGGGGTTATATAGTGAGAGGGGGTACATATTGAAAAATGGGGAAGGGGGGTACATAGTGATAAGGGGGAACATAGTTAGAAGGGGCAGATAAGAAGGGGATGGGGAGAGGGGGTAGTGTGAATGCGTACGAGAATGAATGAATAAATGTGTGGATGAATTGTGTGACTGCGTATGAGAATTAATGAATTCATGTGTGGATGAATTGCTTGACTGATTTGTGAGACTGCATTAATGAATATGTGTTAATGATTTGTGTGAATGAGTGAGTAAGTGTTTGTGTCTATCATGAATGTTTCAGTGATTTGGGGAAATGCAAAGATGGTACATGAAGGGTGGGCTTTAACAATAAATAAATAAATAAAAATGGGCTGCTCAGTCTTAAATGCCCGGGCCTATTTTTTGTCCCAGTCCGGGCCTGTGTATATGTATATGGGGCTTGGCCCATTGGGGCAACATGTGCCCTCTACCACCGACACCAGTGCCACCCCTCCAGTTAGGCATCCTAGACAGCTGTCTGTTGATGATGATGGCACTAGAACCCCTAGGACTGGCCTTGCTTGGCCATCATAGTATAACCGGAATACCAACGTTTATGATCAGACTGAGACTCTCCGCTTGCTGTTACTTTGTGGACGAAATGTTTCGGAACGTACCTGTACCCGTGTTTCCGGGAGTTTGATTTTGGCCGCCAGCTGGTCTCGGGTCTGGACATCGGGGTAATGCGTCACCTGAAATATCCTCTCCAACTCGTTCAGCTGGTGGGCGGTGAAAGTCGTCCTAATTCTTCTTTTGCTTTTTCGGTCACCTGCAAAAAGTTGTTAAATGCAAACAAACGATAAGGTTTCTTCAGACAGAGAACGATAATCAGTCTCAGAATCGTTACTCTTAACCCATCTTAACCCAACTGTAATGTTATTCTTCACCTTCACTGTCCGCTATTGTGATTGCATACCTCCCAACAGTCTTGGTTCCTGCAAGACAGTCCAGATTTTTTAGGGGGCTGTCCCACTGCTCTAGGCAGTGATCTATACAGGTCTAGGGCAGCAGGTCTACAGGATTCCCCTTCTACAAAACCGCGGGGCCGATCGCCCTCTTGGGTAGTGGAGTCCATAAGCTCATTGGAGACGATCCTCTGATCAGACGCAGGTGAAAAATGGAGTGGAGGTCCACATCTCCAACATGGCCTCCTCGTGACTCTATCTTCACGAGGTGGCTATTCGGGTGAAGCAGGTAGGATTTGCCTCTTGCCTGCCGACTTCCTGATTTGGACACCAAAAATGTTGGAGGGTATGCAATAGCGCCATGGATTCCGCTGGCCCCTACGAATACATTTCTAAAAATGGCATTTTCACATTTCCAGGGAAAAATGAGAGGACACAGGTCATTATTTATTTAAAATAAAAAAAATAAAAAAATGAATAAATAATAATAATAATAATAATAATAATCAAAATAAATCAAAATAAAAAAATAATAAATAATAAAAATAATATTAATAATAATAATAAATAAAAATAAGTAAAAAATAAAACATTGAAAATAATAATAATAAATAAAAAAATAAAACATTATTTATAATTATAATAAGTATTATTATTATAATTATTATTATTATTATTATTATTTTTAATTATATTTAAACATTGTAAGAATTCAGACTACCGCCATAAAATGTTTCCTTAACTCTCTGTAAGATAGATACTCTCTCTCCTAAGAATTGAGGGTTATGGTATGGCATGCTTGACGACCATAAAGCTTTTTCTTGCTCACGTAGTGAAAATGAACCGAAGCCTTTCACATAATAATATACTTGGTGCGCTCCTTGAAATAAAAGCCGTACAAATTACTCTTTTTTACTCTCCAAAAATGCATTGATTGGTTTGGGAACTACTGGAGTGATAAATTTAAAAGGCAGAAGAACGCGGTGAGATTCTGCTCGCTGAGTGACTGAGCTGTCCACGGGAAAAATACCTCTCGATGTGAAAATGTCCAATGATGCCGATAATTGGAAGCAGAAGAAAAACTCCTCTTCTCGGCGCTATATAGAAGATTTACCATTAAGAGAATTCCAAAACTGATTCTTCAATGTATCGAACAGCTTTATTAATGAATTGATATTTATTTTTATTTTGTATTGTTTTTTTGCGATTTTAGATCAATCAGTATATACTACAAAAAAAATGCTGCCTATTTTTGTGGTTGATACAGGGACGGATCTCCGGGGGATTCAGTTAACTACCCATTATTTGCAAGATGATGAAAAAGTCTTAATGGGAAAATTAGTTGTTTTTTCTTTTAGCGCCCGGCTAAATCGCTTTGTTTCGTGCGCGCTAAAGAAACGTGATTTGCGGGCGTATACGAAGAAATAAACATTTCTTGGTGTAGGTAGAGGCGTTAAGCCAGTGTAAAGGGAGCGCTGGGTTTCGTACGTTTATTAATGTAGCAAAATTTAATATAAATATATATTATGTGTATGCGCCATTATCAAATAAGCCAAGTTGCTACAATGTTGCCTTCGGGTAAAAGTATTGTAAAAATGTCATTATTGACATAAATGAGTTGCTGTTAAAGGGACATTCTAGCCATCGTATGGACTTAAAGGGGACAGTTTAATGTCACTGACACCCCCACTATAGAAGAATGAATATTACAGAACTTTGTGAGTAACTCGTACCCTCGGTGAGCACTCTAATATGCATTCTTCCAAAGGAAAAAACTAAAAGCACTTATATGACACAGAAGCTGCAGCCCTGCTGCTGCTGTTGCCCTCCTCCATAGTCTCCATAGCAGCCAATCAGCGGCGGGAAAGCACTCCCGTTGAAATCAAGGGGAGCTGCTTACACGCATATTTATCAATATTAATATATTATATTATTTATTATTTACTAATATTTGTATTAATATATTATTTAGAATTAATAGTTATATTAATATTATATATATATATATATTATTATTCATTATGAAAATAAAGCATCGTTTGTAGATTGTAAACAGAGCCAAATTGTTATGCGACGCACTACTTGTCATTTCCTGTTTGTACAACGCTGCAGAATATGATGGCGCTATATAAAATAAAAAAAATAATAATAATGTATTTTAAATATATTTAAATCAATAAATAATTATGGTATAAAGGCTACATGACTAATCAACTGAATCACCTCTGCGGACTCCCTCCTGAAAACTCTTAATAATATGAAGAAGTCTCCCCCGGATAATTAAATGTATCGCGGTGTAAACGAAGATGAATAGGTGGGAAATCTACTGACTTGGAGCGCCGTCCTGCACGGGGTCGCCAGCTTCATCCTCAGTCTCGAGTCTGTCCTCGGTTCCTTTCTCATTGAGATAAGACACGGATCTCATCGTGAAGTCACTCGAGGTCCCACCGGGTGAACCTGGACTGGCTGTGGATGGAGGAGTTTGTTCTGGAGTATAACAGACAATGGAACCTAGAACGAAAAAAACAATAACAATATGATAACAAAATTATTTTTATTGAAAGAATGATAATATTATCAAAATATGTTTGTTTGTTTTCAGTAAAAAGGCCCCTTTTAAGCATTAATATAGGCTGTGCTATTCCCTCGTGAGCAAAGTCACTGAAACCCGGCCACGAAGCTGAACGTTCCAACTTTACTCTGTGGTATGAAGGGCCGAGCTCAGTGAGTTTCTCCTGCCGGAAAGGGCCGAGTTGGCTCTTTCAGCTAATGGTGGTACGTCGCAGGACCTGATCTGCCGAACCAGACCTCCCAACTTTTCCCTGATTTACCAGGGGGTCCCGAATCCCGCTGTCCTGCCAAGCTCTACCTCTATCTCGAAAAGCAGGACAGTCGGGAGGTATGTAGTATAAGTATATGTGTGGCGGGCACCATGTTCATTCACTTTTCAGTAGAAATATTCATCTTTCATTTTTTAGTGAATAGACTCAAAAATGAGTTGAGTTGAAACATTTTATCTCATCAATTTAACTACAGAGAAGGACCAACCGCGGCGGGGTTTCATCCCTGCACCCTGGATAGTTCAATTGGTGAGGAGCGCACTGATTGAACTAACTTGAGCAGATCGGAATAGTTCTGCAGAATCCGTACGTTGCGGATGGATTAAAGACGCAGTCCCAATCAACCAAATTTTTTGCCGCACTCATAATTTAATTGTCATGTGACATAAAAGCAAGCCCTGATTGGATGTTGAGACAGAAACTGGAAAAAAAATCTTTAAAAATAGTTTGTTTTATGCGATTAAAGAAAATAAAACTAGACAGAAGCACTGAGGTTTATTTGATTCACACAGTGATTAATGTTTTATAAAAGGGGAACAGCACCTGTTATATCTTTGCATATAAAAACATTTATAGCGTCTATAACCACGCACAGCTTTACTTTTTTAATGCAGTTTATTATGTTTTTTATTTTTTACTTCCTGTACCAACCATTTAAAAACACGTGTGACTACCAGATGGCTTTACAGATTGAACGAGAGCTATATATATATATATTATATATATATAAATATTTATTTATATATATAATATATATTTATTTTTATATATAATATATATATTATTACAACCAAAATGTACAGATGGGCTGTGAGAAATTCCAAGTTAATAAGCAGAAAAAAAAACTACCAGCCAGCTGTTGCTCTCTGATTTCATTAATAAATTATATCTTAAATTTCAATGTCTGGGAACTTTTGGCAAGAAAACAAAACTATTCATAAGTAATAACTACTATACTGAAACAACGGGGATTAAAACTGTGCATCAACCCTACTACAAAGAATAACTTTAATCAGTCCCCATGCGTGTTTAAAGTCCCTTACTGTATTTACCTCTCCTATCTGCCGGAAGGCTGTTCCACTTAACTACTACCCTCTCAGTAGAGTAAAGCTTCCTTCCATTCCATCTAAGCTTCTGACACTTTAGTTTTCGATTATGGCTTCTCGTAACATTTCTCCTCCTCTGAAATAGGCGTGTGGCCTCCTGACCATTTTTATAATAATAATAATAATAATAATGATACTAATAATAATAATAATAATAATACTATAATACTACTACTAATAATAATAATACTAATACTAATAAATAATTCCCCATAATTTGGTTTGCAGCATTTTCTTTCCATCGTTTACCACCTACTTACCCATAAGCTTAACAGGCGACTTGATTGCCAATTCCTTGGCCTCATGGAATCCCAAATTCAACGTTTCTTTAGATTTATTTTGGTTTGCTGGTTTTTTCAGTATTTCTTCTATTGAATAAGATAAAGCTGGCTTGGAGTAGGTCCGACGCTCCAAGGTTGAGTTGATCTCCATGGCTTGGGATGAAATGGAAGGGGAAGATCCTTCCTGTTGTCCTGTTGAATCGGTCGAAATGTCACAAAGTATCAGAAGGGAATGTAACTTCCCAAAACCAACGGACGATGCGCAATCTCTAGAATAAAAGTCCGGTTGAAGTTTTTAATGGAGTTTTCTGATCACAAAATGGAATTACGTCTTAGAGAGGAACATAAGTCCAGAACGTGAGTTCAGAGACGCAGACAGACACACACCAGCCATGTTTCTTATTCACCTGCAGCTTTAACCAAAGATTTGCAAAAATTGTGGATATGACCCCATTTCTGATAAATTTCTGGTCAACTTCCGGCTGATTTAATGTCTCTGCTTTTTTTTTTTTTCTCTTTCAACACCAGGTTCTACAATAAGAAATACAAATGACTTCCTCCGATCTTTATAACCGTCTTCCTTAATCTTTCACCATATAACCTTTTATATTTTCGTACAACGCTTCTGCCGACCCGTCAGTCACGCTTACCTCTCTATCTCTCCTCTTTCTTTCCAGTACAGTATTTTCCCGGCATTTTATTTTTATGTTCTTCTTTGTTCTTCACCTTCCCTTTTTCCTTGTTTCCTTATTTTCCTTATTATTAAATCTCTAGTCCCTTATTATTATTATTATTATTATTATAATTTGAATGGACTGCACCACGACCACCTCTCTTTCTCCGTTACCGGTAACCCTCCGTCCCACTCCCCTTCCTTCCTCCGTCTACCTTCCTTGTTATCTTTATGTTGGAATTATATTGACAAACCCTGCCTTGTTTGCTCATGGCCATCCTCCATGTTGATATCCATTTCTACAACCACTTAGAGATTATTGTATAACCAGGACACAAATTAACCCCTTCATTAGCTTAGTATATTGTTATACATATTACTGATAGGACCAGGTCGGCTTAAACAAGAGAAAGTGATTTATCCCCCTGATTCTCCACAATCTCCCCAAAAAAGATGTCAGAAAGGGACAGATACAGGGACCTGAGCGGGATTCTTTAAATCCGAGGTTATCCTAATAGAAACTAATTAATTGCGCTTGTTAATTAGGCGTCTCGATAAGACTTAGAACGAAAGATAAAACCTTGCAGATTTTTTATTCTATTTTATTGTTGTTATTTTTTTTTTTATTGTAGTAATTTAATTTCCTGGCGGATTTTGGAAGATCAAGGCAAGGCTGAGATAAAGAGTCAGCCCTTGATGCTGTGATCCGTTGCCTTCGCAAAGGCTCATGGGAAATGGGATTAGCCTATGTTTTGGTTGGAAACGTTTGGCCACATGCTGGTCCCGGATTAAAGGAGATCATAAAACATTCCATGAAATGTACCGTTGTTTCAGCTCCTTCAGTCAATAAATCCATTTTTTTACGCCAGTGTGCGTATGTGCGTGTGCGCGCGCGTGTAAGAGGTATTCTCTGCTGCAGCTTCTCCATAAGGTAATGGCTTTGATGGCTTTGAGCGTGTCACTCACAATACTTCCCGTGTCGCTGGTTTAACGATGGCATAACATAATAAAACGAGTCATAACACTGTTACACCTCTTCCTTATTACAAAGTTAAGTAAATGTGTCATGGAAATAACGCACGGCTGGTAATGAAGCAGGATTCGGATGTCGTACTTCTCTCCCCGTTGCATATACCAATTAATTTTTACTCTGTATGGATCAGGCCGTGCATGCGCAATAATAAAAGATAAGACAATAGTTAGGGAAGGTCTAGTAAGAGGCGCAGCTTCTCCAGGGCTGCCGTAGTTTATAAAAACCATACAAGAAAAAGTTCGAGACGAAGTCTGATGACAGACAGCTGTTTAATAGCCGGTTCTATGGTGCGTCCCTGGTCCGGAGCATCTCAAGCTGTCATTATAGAGGAAAAATCTTCATTGAGATATGAGGGTGACCCTACCGCCATGGCTACCTAGAATCAAAGTGCAAAGTAATTTTTACCTGCACAAGGGGACCAACTTTCCAAGATGTCTAGTCTAGTTGGTTCGTCTCTATGGATAAGAATACAAGGATGGCTGCATGTGGATACATTCTAACTCTTTTGTGCCATTACAGAAGAAAAACCTCCATCAACATCTCAGTTGCCTACAAGAATAGTCCAGATCTGAAATACAAGGCAAACTTCTTTTGCCCAAGGAAACCAATAACCCCAGAGCCTCTTCAGTAGGGTCTGGTTGATATGACTCTGGCCACACGAGAGCAAGGAGGTCTACATCTGGACTCGCCTCTCCCCATGGCCACCTAGAATCCCAAAGTGGTCACCCGAGAGAGAGTGGGTGCGGAGGTCCGTGCTCCAACTGCACAGACCTCCATTGATGTTACAGTTCCTTGAGCCTGGGATCAGAGGATCTCCCCGAGTAACCCATTAACCCTCCAGCCCACAGGGGGGCAACTCTGCGGGACAGCAGGACATTACTTGAAAAATCTTGAAAATAAAAAAACCCATAAAAAATAGTTGGTCTATATACCTTTTCCCGCTAAGCCTTGACTTTCAAGAATGTCAGTGAAGTCCAATGGGAGCTGCAGTCCTTTTAATACCAGAAATTACCAGCCGTTTACAATTTAGATGTCGATAATATCAGAACATCCACATACTACGAGGCTGGCATGATGGAGAGATGAGGGCTTTCCCCCTAGGCCTTATTGTGAGGCATATATCCAATCACCTCAATGCTCCTTTGCCTAATTCCTCGATGCTTATACTCGTAGCAGATATCTGCCACCTCAGCTATCTCGTTTCTCGTGCTCATTTCCAATTAACTCTCCTCTCCATAGCTCATTTGCTGCTCACTCTGAGAATAATTAAGAAAGGAATTTTTAATAACGATGTAGAAGCTAATTCATTTATTTAGGGTTACCCTCCCCCACGTGGGGTTTCCGACCTGTAGTACGGCCTCAGACCACCGGGGGGAGCTGTGCACACAGGCACATTTTTCCTTGGTTCGACTTGGTTTTTAAAAATCCTTCCCATATTTTAGGTTCAACCAAGCAGCCCCTTCTGCTGCTTTAACCCCTTCTCTACCACAGGCCTGCAACTGTCTGCTTTACGTAATTAGTCCTTCGAGCCACGAAAGCGATACCTCCTATCACTTAAATTGGCCCTCCAGCCATCATACGCACTTTAATACATTTGGCAGCGGATGGGTCCATTTAAACTCACATGGTGTCCCCATTGCAAATGGATTCCACAGAACCTACCCCACTCAGGCATTTGCCCCTTCCACTTACCCCAGCACCCCTTTGCTATCGTCACCACCAGTCAACTTCAGCGCTTGCTCGGGCATTGGGGTCACCCAAAGGGGGTCTAAAATGCTTCCCCCTACAAAGCTGAACGTTTTCAGACTACATAAAACACTTTAGACCTACAAAGAAAAGTTGACACCATGGTAATCATGGTAAAAACAATTATTAACCCCTTAATGACAAAGCCCGTACATGTTCAATGCTCAAAATGCGTTGTTTTCAGTGGGTTTAGGGCCCGCCCATTGTCCTTAAGGGGTTAAAAGCCAAGCTTTTTCTTTTTATTCCCTGAAAACACATGAACAAAAAACATGGATATTTTTTGCGGGTACCTCCTTCCTGGTCCTTTAAAGCATTTCTATCCTCAATAATTTGCTTATAATTACCCAAGGCTATTGTTATTACACATCATAGTTCTTCCGAGTCTCATATCACATAAGAATCCGACGCGTTTCTCTTTATTTGACGATTTAGTAAACTCATTTACCATTTGCGTGCAACAGTAAAAGATATTTTTATTAAATCTGCTCGCTACCTTCCCAGTTGGAAGACAGCAAGAAACATCAATATATCCCCAAAATTATCATCTTTTTTTTTTTTTTCAGAAGAATTTAATCTCCATAAATAAAAAAATACTTTTCACGGGTCTTTTTTTTTTTTTTTTAGTAAAAAGAACTAGAGGCTTCTGTATTCCATGTCGTATGTTTTCCACTTATGGGGGGTTAATGGATTTAGAACTTTTAATTAACACGTTGGTGCATCCAGATTTCGAACTACGAAGTGCGCGCGGGAAATTTTCTATTAAGATCTTCACTCTGATAAGCGTGGGAACCTTCCATATGTCCTTAATTCTGGGAGAAAAAGATCTTCTAAAATCAAGAATTAAGAATAGATTTAAAATAAGAATTATATTCGGTATATAGTGTCATGAGGCTCTGTTATAAATTCTAATTTTATTTATTTATTTTTACTGGGTTTTTTTAATTATTGATTGTACTCTGGACTGTATTGGCTGTCTTAAAAAAAATCCAGACTAAAAAAAATATATGTGTTGACTTTATTAATTTTCTCTCTTTTTTTTTTTTTTTTTTTTTTTTTTTTTTTTTTTTTTTTTACTTATAAGGCTTTTGTCTTGCTATATTTTTTCTTGATTTTTTTTACTATACACGGCTTTTTACAGGGTAGGGGTGATTCTCTTAAATGTATGAAATGATTCATGCGCAGAAGATTTGAGTGATGCTCCTGGTAGTAAATACATTACCAGATTAAATCAGGGTTTCTTGTGAATATTTTTTTTCAGTGGGTTTATTCTTTATCTCCCATTCCCAACATCCAATATTAACTGTATCAAGTTCAACCATTGTTATGCCAGTTGGTGCTATTGACAAGCTAGATCGCCAACTACATCACCAAGCACAGAGGTCATCAAGATGGCTGTAGAAGAGCTCAAGCCAAGTTGGGTCAGACCTCGATCCGAATTACCAAGTCCATGTAAGAACCAAGCTGACTCTTGCTTTAGACTCTCAGGTTTGGACACCCATGGGGACCAAATTTCAGGAGGAAGAAGCACTTTAATCTTTGTTCCCTTTGTTCCTTCTTTGTTCCTTCCAAGCTGGATGGCGCCAGACCTTGGACCTTGGTCTCGTTTGGCCACTAATTCTTACCTAGGTCTATAAAAACCAAGGTCCAAACATGGTTGGCCTGGCTTAATACTCTGCCTATTCACGGGTGGATTCATAACTGCAGTTAGAACCCAACGGTTATCTCTAAAATTAAGAAAAAAACTTCTTACATGAAGGTAATTTCTCTTGTAGTCTTCTCGGCAATAAATTGAAACGGAGACGGTATTGGAAGGGTAGCCAGATTAACCCACTTAGAATATCACGGTGGAAGAAATTTAGGCTACTGGGAAATTTCAATGCTAATTAATTTTTTAATGAAAGTACGTTATCTATCAGAAGCAATCAGGCACAGAAGCACAGAATCCGACAACCTTTTCTAGAAATGTAATACTAAATTAAACCGGGCTTGACACTCCATAATTGAAAACCTACACATTTTAGTTTTTGTTTTTTTTATGAGAAAGTATAGGTTCTATCAAATTAGATCAGTTTTTGGGGTTCTCCAGAAGGCACCATGATAGTTCAATACCTGTTTAATCAGGGCTGGTCATGGACCCCCGGAGAAGAAGCTACCCACCTCCTAGAGGGGCATGGGGGGGGCAGGGATTTGGGGCCCGAATTGGGGCTGGCCAACCTAAACAGGGACACTTGGACTACAGCAACACACACCGCAGCATTCTCAACTCCTAAAAAAGAGAGTCTGGGTAAGAAAGAGATATAAAAAGATCTAAGGAGATCGCTGGGTATTCAGCTTTATTCTGAGGTCATGATGATGATGCAATTATGTTAGAAGATGCCATTTGTGATGTAAAAACAAAAGAAGGATGTGAGGACACCATGGCTAGCATAGGAAAGAGTGTTAGGAAAGTAAGCAAAGGAGTTATTAGTAATTAGGACCCCAGGGGAAATGTACATTTTCCTACCAGAGTCAAAGTGATTTGTAACTTAATTGAAAAGACAGAAACCGACGGGTGTTTTCCAGCACGTTATTACATTTTATAGCGTTTAATGACCCACAAGACATATTAAGGAAAAGAGGGATTAATAGACGACCGGTGACCCGCAATACCATCGCCTTAGCAGTTAAATCAATGTCTCGAAATGGAGATGTTTACCTTGTAAAGGACGACTTCCAAGGTTTGGTTAATTAAATGTTCTGAAGGTTCTTCAATAGAATATTAAGCCGTGTAATGTACAGAGTGCCTTTGAACCGCCTTAACGATGAGATTTTAGAGATGTTAGAATAAGGATTGTCTAATTACGAGACTATTCATCAGAAGCGGCAATACGGCATGTGGTTTAATGTTTTTTCACATGGTAGACGTCTTTTGTACTCAAGTAGTACGACACTGGGCTTGAGTGAAGAATCACGCGTTCTGCAGACTACAAGTGTTCTATTTACTAAGCGTGTTTTGTCTAGAGACTTCCCTTCGTCATGTACCTTCTAATGGAAGGAGCCGTGCTGATCAAAGAAGGGCTGGTAAGAAGATGATGAAACATCTAGCACTTGGCTCTTCTCATTTTGTAATTTAGAGCCAATCTTACTCAGGCCAACTAGAGCCAACTGGACTAAGCGTCAGTGGTAGGCAGTGTGGGTTGGAGCAAGATGGCAGATGACCCATCCATGTACCGAAACCCATACCAAAGTCTGGTGTATCTCCATCTTATCTCAGGGCTCCAACATGAAGGGCCCCTGAGGCAACCCAATTGTCCATCTATTAATCCACATCTGCATTTCTACCATTCTCTTTTTTCATTGTTTTTGAGAATGGATGACAGCTTTTCTCACGCCGTCGTCTTCTGTAGCTCGGATTTCCTTGACTTTCGGAAGGTCGAACAGATGCCGCGTGTTATTTATCTTAGGTAATGTGATTTTTCAAGATCCCACAGCAGGTGATGTCTCTGTGGGCACTGGCTGGATGAGAGAGAATAGGTATCATTAATAATCAGTCCGCTTTTCTTTTCCCCCGCTGCCCAGATCAAAACAAATATTAGTTTAAAAAGTCTTTCCCATTCTTGTGTTCTGCATCCTTCTCTCTAAAAAGAAAAAAGCCCAACAATTTAAATGGATCTGCCATACAAATGTTTTCGAGACTGGATCCTTGAATGGAAATTAATTAATGACCTGAATTAATAAGACATGTATTCATGTAATGATTAAAATTTTGTTGATTATTTAAAATTCTAATGACTTTTTTTAGCTAAAGAAATTAAACATTTCCTAATATGCAACCCATGTAACAGAGCCACATCGTCACATTACATTCACGCACACACACCACACTCAGCTACACACTGCACTCAAAAAGTTTACTTACCTGTGCTGGCTAATAAGGATGTGGCTACAAAGTATCCAATCTGCACACTTACACTCACACTTGTCATTCCATTGTTCCCTCAACATTTCAGACCCACAGTTCTGGGAGCAATCGGTGGAGGAGTCATGTGTATTATTAATGAGGAAGCACTAAATTCAGTTAATTAGACCTAAGATCCAAGATGTGTTTAGAGCCTGGGGAGAGCATAGGACCTTAGGGACTGACATGAAAACAATTGGGTTAAAAGGGATCAGAACCTAGACCTACCCTAAGACAGCCCCAGAGGCAGATCCAGTAGCAGTGCTGTCAACATCAACTGTGTGTTGTATCAGATCTTTTTTGGGGTTCCAACACAAATGACTCAGGATGACCACTTCTCACACATATGGATTTGTCACCAATTATTTGTATCTTTTTTGGTTTCTCCATTAACATGACTTTTTCTTTCTGTTCTTCATTCTGCTCCTAAATGTCTCCTTCTCCTCCCATCTCCTTACTCTCTTCCTATTTCTCTGCTCTCCCCTGATACCACGTGTATCTATTTTAAGCCCGGCCGCAGAATTGTGCCATCAATAATCCCTGTCTCGCTCGCTCTCTCTCTGAATGTGAAGCTGATTCTCGCTCCGCGTAGCGTAGACACGGGTTGCCTGTCTGATTAAAGTGTTTCCAAGCGCTGATGATTACGTGGGAAATTAGTACTAAATATGTAAGTGGGTTATGCAGCCTCTGTAAAACATGTTATATTTAAACTATAAAGCCAGGGATTACGTCGAGCTGGTCGGTTTGCGTTGTTCAAGCCGAGCCAGGTCAGTGCGTGCAAAATAAGTGAAGTCCTCAAAAACCTTCCTTACAAACCAAATTCTTTTTAGTTTAACCTGCTTGGTTCCAACTTACCTTCTCAATACTCAAAACGATGAATAAACACTGGGAGAGAACTAGATAAACGATTGCGGTTGGGTGTCAAAGTTTGCCTGGGGGGTGGGGGGGTAGTTGATTAGTCCAAAGATGGCCCCATGGCAAGCATGGGGCAGGGCAGTGGTGGGAGCATGGGGTAAAGGCGGGCAGGGGAACCCTAGCTTTAGATCTGTACTGGGTTCCAAGATTCGTGATGGCAGCCCTGACAGTGAATGCTGGGAGAATCCTTCTGAATGTGGTGGACACTGAAAGCTCAGAACATCTCGCACACAAAGGGCCATCCCAGTATATCAGCTGTTACTGGAAACGATGACTACAAATAACTACTTATTAGAATAAAAAATTAGAAATATTAATGTATCATTCTTTAATAGAATCTTAACATCGGCATGGAACCCAAAATCTTTGGATACTGGCGTTCTTCTGCCTAATTAGAATGTTGACTTTTGAAATGTAACAATACTTGTTGTATATTCTGCACTCAGTCTCTATGCCAATTGGAAAATAAGAAAATACGATAAAATTAACAGTATGGTTTTTTTTTTGCATTTTACAAAAGCTTGTAATTCTATGGCTTCACAATAAAAAAAATTAGAAACGGTTAAAACGTAGTGCCTTTTTTTAATATGAGAATAGTTGAAAAGGAAGGCAATATCAAATTCTGCACAGCCTTACAGTTCCATTAAGCTAGAAAAAGTAATGTCATATGGGCCGGTTTATTTTTTTTGAAATGGAAAATAGTTTCACTAAGTCCTCGGGGCAGAACTTGGCAGGAACTGCAAAGACTTCATCTTTCTTAGATCCTATAATGGTTCAATACTTCCAAAAATTATTTCAAGAAAAAAAAACAAAAAAACCAACAAAACCAGCAGAGGAAAATTAGCCCTGCCTTGTAAATCTTCCATTTTTTATTTTTTTTTAATAAAATTGAATTTTTAACCCTTTTTAAACAGGTAGGTTTCAAAAAAAATAAGGCATTAAGTATTAAAATTGAAATAAATATTAATAAAAATAACTACATTCATTAATTAAATGCAGACTTTTCCTGCTTCGAAGGAGAAACACACTGGTACGTTCAAAAGGAATTTCTAAATAAATTCTAATTAAAATGTTCCTTTTATTTATGGAGCCATTTAAAATGCATCCTTGGCTAAAAATGCTAAAATAATAAGCAGTATCTTAACTTCAGAATTCTTTATAAAGATCAACTGTTAGGGGAACTCATTTAAATCGCTCGTAAAACACCAAATCCAACCAGAAGAGGGATCTATTATGTGTAATAAGCGTTTATTTGGTTAAAATGTTACCTTCGAGCTGATCTGAGGGAGGGACTGAGCTAAATCTAGATGCTTAGGAGGTGAAAATGTCTTCGGATTTTGTTCGCTATACCTGGGAAAATCCAGGCTTCAGCTACCTGGGTCATTTTTGGCCACCCACCTGCTTTGGCCAAGAGCCACCTCGTGGTGCTCGGCTACAGATCGACATTAGGCGGCCATGTGGAGTCGATTGGTGTAATTGTGTTGGAGATATTATTATTTGACAAAATGTGGATTACCCAGCATACAAAATAAGTTTCTTTTCCCGAATTCTCTTCTTTTCTCACCCCACTCCAAGGCTCCCTGAACCATTTAAAGGGACAACTTAATGTCCCCGATACCCCCACTACCACGATAGACGAGTGCGTACCAAATAGTAACGTAGTCTGTGAGTAACCTTCTTAGGGTACTTCACTATGCGTTATTCAAACCCCCCCCCAATAAAGCACTAACCTAAGCTAGAAGATGCAGCCCTGCGGCAGCAGCAGCTCTCCTCCTCCATTCTGCAGAATCCCCCCCACCCAATCACAAGATGGACAGCATGAAAATATTTTATACGACCGCAGAGCTACCATATGCATATGATGGCTGGAGTGTCCCTTTAATACAACTTAATCCAACAATTAAAGCTACATATAGCGTGTGGTTCTTGCTTTTTAATCACTTTAATTGTTTTATTTTTGGGGGGTTATTATCCTGTTTTATGGCTAATGTATTACACACCACGGTTCTTACTCGGCACTTAGATGTAAACTATAAAGTCGGCAGGATGTATTTCCCACTTAAGAATACAATTAAGCCAACCTTTCTTAGACGAGAAGCAACATTTGTAGAATCGTTACCTTAAGTGCTTCAGTAAAAAAAAAAAAGCTCCATTACTACGGCGGTATGACAAGAAATGCTGCTTTTGTACTCAATAATTGTGTGAGCCTTACATTTCACATAAGTAAGATTTTCTTAATCTTTTTCTTTAGTTTAAAAACTTTACAAGTCCTTAAAAAAAAAACTAAAAAAACCCTAAAATAATAATAAAAAAATAAATAATAATAAAAAAATAAAAAATAATAAAAAAATAATAATAATAAAAAAAATATATATATTCCTGTCCTCAATTTAACAGCCAGTTTGAAATTTAAAGTGACATATTTCTCTGTATCTGTCTAAAAAGCCAGGACAGCGATCTCATGGGGTATACTCTGGAATTCACCCAAGGGAATTATCTTTTTCATTTTGTCATTTTTTCTTATAATTGTTTCAAGTATGGCTGGGAGCAAGTGCCAGGAAGGAACACGGGAGCGGAAGGTCTTCTAGCATGTGAGAATAAAAAGAGTTTGGGGGGAAGAACAGCGTGTTCTGTATGTCAAGGCGCCATCGTGCAGTGCTGCTCCCTTATCCCCCCTCCGGCTGTGTGGCAAGATCCAAAGACCACGGTCCGATTTTATTTATTGGAAAAAAAACCTGAAAAAAATAAAATGAAGAAGATCTGAACACTTCTCGTTATACGCTATTAGTCCAATGGCCATCCAGTGGCATTGATACCATGGGCAAAACCCCGGGAAGAAGGCACAGGCAAGTTGAGTGTATGAGCATGGCATAGACCACCGGCCAGCAGCCACATGGACATTATTTAGTGGCCACTCGCCTTAAAGTGCCAAGGCCACTTTTCTTCCCCAGTCCGCCACCGAGGATCGGTAGAACTTTCCATCCTAAGAAACAATTACAGGAAAGACCTTGTTCCTGCGTTGCCTCTGATGTATACATCATATACACCCTTCAATCCTTCAATGATCCCATGGTAACCTCTACTCATCCAGGTAGATTGTTTTATTTTACCAGCTCTACTCATCTTGATAAATGAAGACACAGATATCTCACATTTTTGTTTCCGTAGACAGCATTATTTTTCCACCGTCGTCAAAAGCGGCCATCAAGCTTCTGTCCATCAGCTCCGGCCCGTTTTCTGCTATGGCAACCCTTACTCGCCCAAGTGGAACATGCTTCAGGTGGCAATCGGGGCAGCGAGAAGAAGACGTTAGCAGAGAAAATAAATACTGCCAGAGAGAAGCTCCGGGGACCGGCCACGCTTGGCTTAATATACGGCTTGGCTGCAAGACTCGCTGTAAGCCGTACTTCAAACAATTACTGGGAAATGACAACATGAAAAAGACCATTTCATCTGAGCGATCATCGCAAATCCCACCCGACAAACACCCGATTACGTCCACTCGACAATACATTGGAAACGAGATTTCCATTTGCTATTTTTCTTTTCTTTTTTTAAGTTCTGGATCTTAGACCTCCCAGCACTTCAAAAATCAAGTCTATATATCAGAGTTTGGCGTCTAAAGCGTTGCTGTGGTTGAGGCCCGAATATTCCTCATTAAAGGAGAAGAAACTATCTCATTTAGGAGCTACCCTAGCCCTGCACCTACAGGCCCTCCATGGACGCCATCATTACTTCTCATCGGAGGAATATGATGTCATATCCTGATGTTCGTCTCGGAAGGACCCTCGGTACGATGCCGCAATCCTCCATAGTGTGAATGAGCTCCCTTGTAACAGCCCATTGAGCAACAACAGTCTGAGGGGGTGAAGTCAAAAATGACTTTTTAAAATATTTTATTTTTACTTTTTTTTTTTTACTTAAAAAGTACTTAACTATAAATGTAACTTTATTAGCGTGAATTAAAAGTGTATTTTCTTGCCAAATAAGAGGCTTCTGTTTTCATATGTTTGCACAGTTTATATGATTATTAATGGAATTAGCGTGGTATATAAATATATATATATTATTATATAAATAATAATTCAGGCTAAAATTGGTTGCCATCAGGTAGCTCTGCTCCCAGTTCACAGCATATGTAAAAAACAAAACAAAAAAAAATAAAAAAAAATAAAAAAAAAAATACCGGTTTTGTGGCCTGTGCATTTTATTTTCACCATTCCCCTAATTTTTTTTGTATTTATTTATTTATTTATTTTTGGGAGTTGAGACTTTGTTATGCATTGATGTTTAAATGTTGTGTTACTTTCACGGGATTATCGCTGAGCCTCCTAGAAGCGGAAAACTTGGCGTGAGAAAATACGCAGCCAGCCACGCTTTTTAAATTTATTGAAACCGTCCAGTTTGGTTTAATTGCGTCCTCTGCCTCCGTGCAGATAATAGAAGCGCTGTTTGTAAGATCACTTTATGCTGTTCGAGGCTTACATTTTTGGAGGATTTCACATTGGATCCAATTAATTGGCAAACCAAATTAATTAAAACCGATGAACTTCTATTCATCTATTATTCAAATCCCGTCACTGCGGGGAAAATGAAATATTTTTAAGCTGTGTATTTGTTAGAATTTACTATTTGTTTGATTAGAAGAACATCGGATTAACTCATTTCCAAATGGTAGCCCTGGAATAGCTCCTGTCCCATTACATAAAGGGTTAACGACAGCAAATTGCATTACAGTTAATATATAAAATATTTAAAATAAATACATTTTTTTTGCACTCAGCTGGGAAAATAAACCAAGTCCTGGGATGCAAAAAAATAGTAAAATCAATGAAATAAATAATGTTAATTTATTCAGTATGGACTTATTAGTTTTACTAAAGTCAATCACTGTTTTATTTTTTTGGGGGGGGAATTTTAATTTTTCATTCTATAAAATGTTATGTAGTTTAGATGAAAAGAAACAATCTGCATCTAAAAATTTCAGGAAAAAAAACCTAAATACCTGCTCCAATTAGAATGGCGAAAGAAAATGTACTTTTCTGCATTTTTTTTGGTGTTCTTTGGTTAAGCAATCATACGTATGATATCATGTACACTGCAGCTATGATGTCATACCTCGGGCAGCGCTGGAACGGTTTTGGAAATGGGCGGCTGAGAAGTGGAAGACAAGAAACATCATGTCGCTCTAAATAGGCAGACTAGATGTCATAAAACCCAACATATCAGGTGCCCAAACAGATCAATTTTGTTGGGGGTTGTGGTTGGATTTAGGGATCGTATAAGGGGCAGGTGGGGCCGGAGATAAATCCAGGGCAGGACTGATTTACTCGACTAGAGAGTGTCGTGAGCTGTCCAAGTAGGAGCTTCAGCGCAGACCTCCATTGATCATACGACTCCCTTGGTCATCAGGAAGATCATCAACCAGTCCATGGTTCCCGCTGAAGCAAGACATGGGGGCACCTTGGTGGGACAGTCATATAAGATGGAAATAAATATGGCGGGTATCAGAGATTTACCCTGCGATGAAAAGTGCCCCATAATTAATTTTATTCCATGGCTCCCAACTTCCTGGCCGCTAGTTGTAAAACCTCACGTTCTCCAGCGATGATTTCTTGCGATGAAAGTCTTCTTCTGCAATCCAATGGGGCGACGAATCGATATTCGATACTTTATGCTTTAAAGCATCGATATTCCTTCAAAATACCTTTGGCTTCCCTGGAAGAACGCATAGCTATTTTTACAATGTCCCCCAAAATTTTATAGAAAAAAACCAAACAGCTTGCAATCTAGAAGTTACACACTGCTTTCCAATACTGCCTGCCTGCAGCAATTTGGTCGCCGACAGTGGCTCACTTCTCTGACAGGATTTTCACCAAGATCGATAGAGGGGATCTTCACTAAATCTCCTTTTACTGCCGGGAACTGACAGAAGATGGAAGAAAATATATATTTTTTTGAAGGATCTTTAAGAAAAAAAAGGTGATTTCAATTCTGTATTATATATTTATTATTTATATATAAAATTGTGTTCCAGAACGGTACAAAAGGTAGCAATAAACATTCCAATGGTTTCCACGGTTACATTCGCCAACCCGAACTTTGACGCAGAACCGACCGTTATACAAAACCCCCTTATATTTCACAAAATTAACCTCTCGGGAGGTCGGCTGACCACCTTGATGGCTGTCGGTTTATTTGAAATCATTTTATGATAATATAATATTATTATGTTATATTTCGCTACGTTGTGCTCGTAAAAAAATAGATCCGCGCAGGTTTTAAGAT
The DNA here is from genome assembly GCA_029215755.1 of Spea hammondii. Taxonomy (NCBI): domain Eukaryota; kingdom Metazoa; phylum Chordata; class Amphibia; order Anura; family Pelobatidae; genus Spea; species Spea hammondii. The sequence goes on from JARDYJ010000004.1 coordinate 3,466,041, forward strand.
AATTAAGACCCACTTATGGAAGTAGGTAGGTAATTAAACCCTACTTATTATTTTTTTTCCCCTGTAATTTCATTTAAACGCACATTTTTATTTTGATAAATAACCCCATTAGTTTTCAGTGCCAAAGACGCGGCGGGTTTAAGAATCCCTCTTTAGTACTTTTTTTTTAACACCCTTGATTGCTCACCGGCCGATAATCTTCATTATGTTCTGCATATTCTGTTCACTGAAGTATTTATAAACAGATGCTAATTAAACATTATGTATCATTAAAGGCTTTTATAACCCCGTTCCCCGCATAAAAGCAGCATTGTGTAATAGAGCCCGGCGTTCCGTTTCGTATACGTAACTGGATCCATTAAATGCTTTTTTTTTTTTTTTAATATCGTTGTAATCTAGTATCCATTTCCCAAGGTTATAAATCTTCTACCTGCCCACACGCCGCTACTTAATAAATCTCTCCGTAACCCAGAGCCGTATTTCACCAATAATTACTGTTTTGAGCAAACCCGGGGGCAACGATCCCCTTAATGGCGGGATACAAACGGTTCTGATAAACCATAACTTTGGCAAGAGGTAATGATATACTGAATGAAGTCACCTGTGTTCAAGCAGGGATTTCTGCTGCGATGCAACGGCGAAGAAAGGCATCAATGCTCAGATATCATGAAATCAGAGTAGAAAATTAAGTCAAATTAGGAAATTCTTGCTTACCATACCCTTTTGTTACAGAATATGTATCCAATAATCGCAACAATGGTTGGGACAGAGAAAACGGACATGACTGTCTTGAGAAATATGGGTCCCTTGGCAGCTATGCTCTATTTAAAGTCTGTATATATATATATATATATATATATATATATATATTTTCTTGTCAGGGGCTCATGAGTCAGATTTTTGCCACCCATGCTAAGAAATAATAGAAATTCACAGTGAAACCAAATACGTGTTTTACGGAGGAAGAAGCCCGCAGCTAATCTTTGATTTTTCTTCTAACCGAGACAAAATGACTCTAAACAAACAAAACACAGAAAAAGCCAGAGGAGGAAAAACAACAACAACAACAAAAAAAACATGATACATTACTTTCATTTCCAAATGAGAAGCAACACGAACAGAATATATATATAAATATATAAATATATACGTGTAACCCTTTCCTGACCCAGACCCAGATTCTGGATTCTCATAAAAACGCTCGGCCAGATCAATGGTGATCGGATAATAGCGATAATATTAATCAATACATTAGATTTATCAGATTTTCAAATTGTTGCGTATTAAGATTATTTTAATATTTTTTTTACTGGAGGGAGAGGAGAGAAGAGAGTGGCGATTGGATAGAAACGTTTAAATACTTTTATCATAACAGTAATAATAATAATAATAATAATAATAATTATACAGGAAAGATTATTTCAAATAAGAAGAAACGCTAATAACAAGAAGCCGTAATCTAAAACAAGAGGGTCAGAGGCTTAGATGGGATGTCAGAAGGTTTCAGTTTGTAGAGTAGGTGTGTTACTTTATTGAGATGGTAGTAGATAAGTGTAACAGCCTCCCAGCAGAGGTGGTAGAGGGTAATACAGCTGGATTAAACACGCATGGGATAGCCATACGGCTCCTGAATCTAAGACGAGACCAACGACTGATTAAGATTTGAGTCTTTACAGCAGGAGAAACGGGCAGACTAGACGGGGGCCGAATGGGGCCGACCTGCCGCCAGAGTCTATATTTCTACTTTCGCCTTCTATTTCCCATGCTAATATTTCCAGCTCCAATCTTTGCAGTTTAATCTGGTATTATTTGCTGGAGATACGTGTCTGTAAAGCTCCGTGGCTAGAAGGTAGATGCTACTGCTGATAATTTTATGCTCCTAATACCCGCTAAAGACATTTTTAAACAATATATTGTTTTTTTGTGTTTTTTTTATTTTTGTTACATTTGTAACAATTATGCTTTTTTTCCCCTTTTGTTTTTCGGCGACAGGGGACAGTAATCGCCCCGGCTGTCATTTAAATGGACAGGGAGCCATTTGTTTGTATATATAAAACGACGAACAAAGCAAAGCTCTACCCTCTGGCACTTAAAGGCTTAATGAGGACGCCCAAAGTTGTCGGCTTCGGAATTCTGTTTATAAAAGCACTTTGAGCTCCCGTCGGAGAAATAAACTCGTTATTGTTTAGTTATTGGAGTTGGCCTGTCCACTCCGCTTGAAATCAGGTTCAATTACGACGAGTCTTTTCCCGGAGCTCGGGCCGTTAGAGAAACCCTCTATGTAGCGATTTAAAGCGCCGTAATTATTAGCTTTATAGATAAAGAGAATTTTGCTGATGCTCTAAGTATCCAAAGCGGAGTCTCCTGAGTCATATTTATTATTAGAAGCTATTATTTGTTTGCGCGTATGAAATAACGCGCCTGGCTTTAACTGCTCACACGCAGCCACTCAAGCGGATGAAACCTTTAAAGATTGTTACCTTTTAATAATCCTTTTCAATTTTCGTTAAAACTTAAATGGGCAGAAAAACGATAGTCTTTACATATCAATAAGTACCCAAAATGATGTATACATTTGTTAGTTGGACACCATGGTGTCTACTCAAAAGCTTGAGTTAGGTCGAGATGATCGTTGAGTTGATCATGGCCACTCAACTGAGTTGACGGAAACTGAGGAATTTGTTGACCAACTCAAGTCATCGTGAGTCAAGCTGGCAGCTGAGTTGAGTGGGAATGAGCAACTCAACTCAACCACCATCTTGATATAATGCAAACTGTTGAGTAGACCCTATGGTGTCCAACTTGCTAATATATACATCATTTTGGCTCGGGTTGAAAAAAGACCTCAAGTTTACTCCTCAGCCCCATCAAGAAACTCACTAGCGCTACTGAACTCAACAACAGACTTGACCTCAGGTCTCACCACAATCTCGACTAACCAACAGAGTCACTTGATAGACTTGAGACACTGACTCCCACAATCAACTCTACTCAACAGCAATTTGACCCAACGGGAGATTGAAGCCAAACTCAATGGTAGCTCAACCCAACTGGACCGACAGATTGCACGCATCCAACTCAACAACACTTGACCCAACCCAACAACATTGGGATTTTTTTGGTTAAGCCAGTCCAGTGTCCTCTCAGCAGATTACTCAATCTTTGGAATTGATCTACTCAAACCTCAGTGGGATCCTCTCTACTTCTGGTCACACCTTTGGTTATGGTAACGCCGGCAGTGTATACCGCGATGTGCTCCTGAGCTGAAATGGCCTCCATAGGTACAGATAAAAGATAAAATAAGAAGATAAAAGAAAAAGGTGAATTTCCTAAAGAAACTTATGTTAGTTCGCCACTTGGCTAACAAAAACTATAGGTCATTCTGAGAACTTTTATACTTTTTATATCAATTTATACATTAAATTCTAAATGTAGATTCAGCCATCTAACCAAACGCCTACATCGGTAACTAAAGCGTAATTATAATAGCAACATTCTAAATGGAATCAGAAATCCAAGTCATCGAATATTATGAGTTTATCTCATACTAAAAACAAATGGCGACTGTTATAGAAATACTTAATAAAAATAGGAAAGAAAAAAAGTCTTAAATTGGTTTGAAGTGGTCCTTTTACCCCAGCTGTTAAGAGGCTAGGTTCCTTTTGGCCCCACCTGATAGGAGGTCTAGAAGCGAAGATTAAATTTTATTACACCAGTCTGTGAGTTCACGGCGCGGTGGAAGTTATAATTAAACCCTTCTTGAAAACATATTCTCCCATCTAGACACAAAACCTCTGCTCCGTCAGACACCCGCCTTTCATTAAATGCGCGGCACATCAAGGCTGACAAGCGATATGAACGGCGGAGAAATGCAAACAGCAAGAATGAGAGTCGGGGATCTTTGATATCCAATTTAATAAGCGGTGCGTCAAATTCTGTCAAGGAATTGAAGGCCAATGTGTTTTACATCCCCCCCCCCTACATAACATGTTTATTGAATTTTGCAGAAGATAATTATACAGTCTGGGCCTGCCCACCGTGTATCAGCCGTTTGTATGAGGTTCTCACTCTGTTACCCGATCCCCGATCTACTAAACCCCCCGACTGCTTATCATACTGCCCGTGAATAGAATGGCTCAGTCTTAATCACCCAGCTGGACTCTCTGACTAATGAAAGTCTATGGAGGAACGGACTTCATTAGCATTGCCATAAAGCATCAGCTCAGTGTGGTGCTTAAGCAGGAAAAGTCACCCAAAATATCACATGACTGACAGCAATGGCCGCCTCCAGGTCTGCAGATAAAGGCAGTTTATTGGAACAAAATTAGATAAAACCAGGTTTTTGTCACCGACCGACATTACTGTATACAGCACTGGGGGTTGGATCCTCCCCTGTGTTCCTCTTTCCTCCCCTGATGCCCCTCTTTTCTAGGAGGTCAGAATGTTTGCTAGGTATGAGGGGATCGCAGGGTTCTACAGCCCTAAAAGCCCCGATAATGTGTATAGAAACAGCAGAATATGGCTTTATAAATTAAATACGTAAATAAACCCCATTATTCTTCTTCTAAATGCCCCACTCAGTTACACAAATACCCCGCAATAGGGCACAAACTCACATAAAAAAAGGGGCAAATCCCCGCCCCTAACCACACCCCCTAAAGCAAAAGTGGCCTTCTTTGGGCATTTAAAATGTTTTCGGCACTATAGATACTTTAATGCTGTACTATTCTCTTAGTAACGTACAGCTCTAGGTTGCCTTCATTGCGCTGCTGTTATTGGGGCAAATAATTATAATTTCCAAAAACTTCAAAAAAGTTTCAGACTTCTAAAGCATTTCTTATCTTTTTCCTCCAAAGTCAAATCTAAAACGTTCCGCCGTGTAAAACGATTTCAGATTTCTTTCTTTGAGCCAGGAAAGGGCTTGCATTGATCCAGGGGGTTTTATGATAAAAAAATGAGTTTATATTCGGAGGTTTATTTTGCATTATAAGTAGGATATAAGGTTTCCGAATTCCGTATCCAATCTTTTTTTTGTTGCCTGGGCGGCAGATTACGATAATTCCAGATCAGGCCGGGGGATTCATTGAACGCAGAAAAGGCAGAAAAAGTAAAGCTTCGGAAAACTTTGATAGTTTTCTTATATAACCTCGACTACCAAGGTCACAGAAGAATGTACAGAATCGACTTTAATAAAGTGAAATGTTTTTTTCTGTATTTTTTTTTTTTTTACAAAATAAAGAATTATTCGGGGGGAAAAACTTTAAAGCGGAATCGTCGTTTTTATTTTATTATTTTCTATTAATCATTTATTCTTATTATTTTATTATTAATAATTTCATCATGAGAATTACATTCAGATTGGATAGTTTGGTTTTTAAATCGCTTTGGAGGGATTTGAAAATTTAGGGACCGTGAAACCCTCCGCATTACAGAGGCTGCTTGAACCAATCAGCAACTTCACTGGAGAGAGATAAGTTAAAGTTTTAGGGGGGAAAACAAAATGACAAATTTATAAAAAAAATAATAATAATAATTAAAAAAAAAAGAATTTAACTGATTTGTTTCTTTGCCTGCTCTGGCACTCAAAGAGTTAAGTCCGCTAACCGACGAGTGATAAAGCCGTCTAAAAAAAAAAGGTATGACATAATGTTTTGAAGATGACAAACATGCTGATTCAGTCTCCTTCCCGATACAGAAGGAAAACAAACTATTAAATATTTACAGCCGCATCAATTATGGAGCATTTCGGATTAAATCGGCGCATTACCCGGGCCGAGAGCCGTCCCGAAATCATGGCGTTGGCAGCAAATGTTGGGAAGGGGTGGTGACATCATACATTTATAAATAAATAATCGGCTAAATAAAGTGTCAGCTCTTTGTAGCAGGAATGAATTCCCATAAAAAGGACTGCTTTGGCACAATAAAATGTAGAGCTGAAGAGAAAAAAGGGTTGTGTATTTGTTGGCTTTTAATGTCACCTAGCGGTGTGTGATGTCACCTGGAGCATGTAGTGATGTCATGCTTTTGCCTTTTGACTATGGTATGACATCACTACATATATCTCTTTAGTATCTGCACCATATCCTCCCCCCAGATTTCGGGTGTTCAAATCAGGACATCTTTATTTGGGGTTGGGAGGTGATGAGCAGCTGAGAAGGGCAGGGCTAGCCCAGGAAGTAGGTGGGAATGGTGCAGGAAGTGGGCAGGGTCAGAGGAGTGGCAACCCACTTTAAAGAGCCAGCCCGCTACTGCGTCGCTAGGTGGTCACATGGGAGCTACAATGGGGGTCTTTCTGCGACAGCTCCCTCCTGGAGCGGCCTATGGTCTCCGCTAGGGACAGGGAACCAGCTACACAGTGCCTGAAAATTGGGACTGTCCTGCAAAAACTGGGACCGTTGGAAGGTATGCATGCACTGTGAATATATATTTGGAACTGTCGGCGGCTACTGATTCACGCTCCTTAGTTGACGAGGGCCATTTTGGTCCAAAGAAGGCTCTACCCAAAAAGAGACCTTAGCTGTTCGCATGTATCGTGTTTTATAGAAAACTTCATGTTATCTGCTTATTGTAACTGAATTCACAGAAAACAAACCCAAAACCTTTTTCGGATGCTCTCTCTTTATAAAACACAAGGAGGAGGCAGGGCGGAGGATCCGGGTTCTGCTCTCCGGTAACAAGGACTTCTCGAATTGGAAAGCTTTTTATACCGTCTAATTAGAGATTTTCTGATGAATTCAGAGAGGCCCCAGCCTCTGCATTAAGAGGAATCTATGCCGAGGTGAGCTGATTAATGGCGCTAGCCCACGGTGTGCTTAGGGTTGCCTGATTAATTAGCTGCAGCGATCGTGCGGAACGCGGTGAAGGACGGGGAGAAATTCTGCTTTTTATCCGAATATTATACAGATACCCTTTTTATTAAATGAATTTCTCTCATAAGGGGTTGTCATAGCGCTCTAAAATGTAGAGTTGCAGAAGCTTTTTAAGGCCTCTCTTCTTCATCTTTAACATCCAAAGCAGGGGCTTTTATAAAATTTTGGTAAATTCCATATTTGTTAATTCATACAAAGTCCTAAAAACGAGTCCAGAACCCAACGAATCGGACAAAAACGAAGCAAAAAGTCTGAATTTGTGAGTCTGCATTCACAGACAGTCTCTCACGCTCTCATTCTCGTTTACTCTCTCTCACGCTCTCTAAATGTTTCCCGACCTCCTTTGCCAATCACTTCCCCTTCCGCATCTTCTTCATCTTCTATCTTCTCTTCTGTCTTCAATCTGCTATCTTCTTTCTTCGCCCGCATCTCCGCAGGTGGAAATGCGAGGACGTCCTCTCCCCGATCATCCAATAGGGGGAGAAGATTCTGGCTGAGCAGCATGGGAGTTGTAGACCGCAGCAGTTCCAGAGCGGAGGTTGTCTAAACCTCAAGCATGAAACCCATACATACAATCAAAAAACGCCCTTATGTTTTTCCTCTCCTATAGATTATGATTTTTTTTTGCTATTTTATATAACGAGCTGACGGACCCCTATTTACGCAGAGACCGAGCTTATTATGAGCGCGAGAGGCAGTTCATTGGCGCTCGGTGAGTCTAATGGACGTGAAATACATTCAGCGGGATATGATAAAGAAAAGCAGCATCATTCCCGAAGCATGTTCATCCTTCTGGGACGTCACGGCGAGGCTTATCGGCCTCCAGATCAGCAAACGAGTTTTAAATACTCAATGTCGCGGAAGAAGCGAGGGGTTAACAATACTACACCCGTTACATTTTATTTCCGTTTCACTGGACAGAATGAAAATATAAATTGCTCCGTATAGAGACGGATCGGTGTGCTTGAGAACTCACCCGGAATCGCCCGGAGACTCCGGAGGAATCTCCACTTCTCCAGGTCTTCAGGGAGTCGCTGTAATGGTGTTGGGACACGCCCACTCCCCGCCCACTTCCCCTCCTACCGCTCCCGCAACATCAACAAGACTTCCCCAAGCATTAATGGTTGGGGAGAGAATATGCATATTAATGGAGAGACTTGGTTTCCCATGATGCACTGTTTTGGAGGGGCAAATTACGCTATGGCGTAATCGTAGGCCAAGCGCCGTAGCCCATGGTCCATCCATGTTTAACCATTCGCCACCCCTTTCCGTTACCGGCCCCCCAATGCCTTTCTTTCGCGCCATCTAAAATTCTCATCTAATATGTGTGGCTAGCAACACCAGGGTGCAGTTCCAGCTCTGACCAGCGGGGGCACCACTAATTCCACTAAGAAGTTCCAAGCAAATAATCCTATTGCGAGATTAAAAAAAAAAGCAAATCTCTCTGGATACCCCGCTCCCCGACACCGGAGTAAATGTAGTTATTTTTCCTTTACATGATGGGAATTCACATTATTTTATATAATTCTTTTTGATAGTTCATATATTGAAAAATACGAGGGGGGGGATACTGTTTCAACATCATGGCAAATATTACTATCCCGCAAACCAATATACATAGAATTTAATCTGATCAGGGAATATGTTACCTTCCATTCATCTGTATTTAATATGATGCTGGGAACCCCTAAATCACATCAAAGCAGAAAAAAATATATTTACAAAGTGGTTTAAATAAAAAAAAAAATTCAATATGAGCTTTGTTGAATGTACAGGGAATACTGAATTTTATAAAAATAAATTATTTTTATTATTTTTTTAAATACAAATGATACAAAGTATATCTTTAGCAAAAAATACAGATCCATACCGTATCTTTGCAGGGTACGTTTGGAATTTTGTTAGCAGTATTTTAGATTTTTCTTTATTTTAAAGCTATAGCTAATTTCATGAAAAAAATTATATACCGCTTGTATATATTTTTTAAAAATTGTATAAAAATTTCCTAATTTAATATAATTTCACTAGATAAAAAAAAAAGTAAGAAAAAACAGCGAGAACTGACATTCCTTTTCTTGACGTTCTAGCAGAATAAGGTTTAAATAAAATTAACTTTAAAAAAAAAAAATGAATTCATAAAATTAACCATTTATTTGCCATAAATGGTTAATTTTATGAATTCATTTTTTTTTTTTTAAAGTTAATTTTATTTAAACAAACCCCAAACAAAATTGTGCCATTACACTTTAAAATGACTTTGGCTAATCAAGCCCCAAATTTATTGGCTGACCATTCTATTTGCCGTAATAACGCAGTTGGTAATGTCTAACATACAAGCTGCTTTCTGAAAGTCTTTAGGTTTGATACATATAATCAAAATGTTACTCTTGCTAATGCAGTCCGTATCCGATGTCCCCGGCTGAACGCTGAGCTCCGCATTTCTCCAATTTCTTTCTGCTAGATTGATGGCCGTTGGATCCAATCCACGTAATATATCCTCGGGGCCGTGCCTCGTCTCCTATACTTATCCCTTTCCTCTGGCACAAGATTCAAAGTGGATTCTGTTGCCACGTAAAGATTCTATGTAGCGAGTTGCCAAATGTGTTACCCAAATGGCTCGAATACCGGTCATCATGGAAACCTTGACTTATTATTTAAAGACACACTTAATCGAGTCACCTGTATTCAAGCAGGGATATCAACCATAACATATTGGGAGCAAAAGCACCAACTGGGGATCTTATATATGATCACAGCGGGGGAGGAGAATAGGAAGGAGTCAGACTGTGTGAACCCCAGAATCTGTCCCGTCACCCTGCGACTGGGGCAAAAACCCCTGAGACTCCGGGGTCAAATCATGAGAGTTCCCAGGTATGTTGCTGTAACATTTGTGTTTCTACCCATTACTCGACGCTATGATTAATGAGCGCGGATGGTTAAAAGATTTGGCCATTACGGCAAAACCAGACACCGAAAATCGAGTCTTTTATGAGAGGGGGTTAAATCTCGTCTGAAATAGAGTACAAATTATTTGTATTATTAACCTTTTTTTCCCGAAATCCGTTTTTTTCCCCCTCCCCTGCACTGGATAGCTATTGTACAAACAATACGCCGAGCTGATATAACTAACCTTTACATTGCAAAATATTAGCCCTTGTTCAATTATGGATGAAACCGCATACTGTCAAGCTGCGGCGGAGAGATTTTATGTGGGTTGTTTTAATTATATTCTTGTGTCAAAAATCCCAGCCCGGGAATGAAATTGCTCTTAAGAGACCATCTGTGATATTGCATCTCCGCCGTGTTACTATGAAAGCAGCTTAATCATCAAGCCCACTCCTTGTCTCTCTCCGCATCTGATCCTTTCCTCCGTACGCAAAGAATCTTCTTGCCAACAAAAACCCGCAGCATCGCCCCCCCCCCCCCAAAAATCAAAGATTTTAATTATAAAACAAAGTTTCACATTCCCAGAATCCTCCGCTTCCTTGGATGTCCCCGCTGGTGTATATTTTATTTTGTTTTATTTTTGTTTTGGAGGTTACGGGTTTTTTTTTGGTTTTTGTTTTTATATGTTAGAAAAATTACCAAAATAAAACCTCAGGGAGCAGACATGTTTCTATTATAAACAAGGTTACTTTACAGTTAATATTTCTTATATAAATGTGTCATATCATTAAAATTTGTTTATTATCTTTTAATTTTTTTTAGCGATATTCAAAAAATATATTTTATTAAATTTAATTAAGTATATATATTTTAATATCTCTGTAAGGGTCTACTACTACACAATAAACTATATAAATGGAATAGGAAGTTTGAAGAGATTACTCCAAATTGGGCGGGGCTGGCACGGGTGTGGCCTCTCTTAAGCCCCCTAAATCTAGGCTTTAGGGGCATTACCATACCTGGGAACATTCTGGAGGGTCTACTCATGTCAGTGGGCTTTCCCACTGCTACAAGTGGTGGGGGTCCTCTGACATCAGTGGGTGGGGCCTCTGACCTAGCCCCCAAATGCTTAAAAATGGTAGGAGGGGAAGTGGGCGGGGAGTGGGGCGTGCCTCAACACCTCTCCAGCTACATGGAGATTCTCTGTAGTGACCCAGGGAGGACTCTCCGGGGTGAAACCTGTAGAGTTTCAAAATGTGCGCATCACTAATTATCCTCTGATATCCGAGCATCCTTATCAGTGTCTCTCTCTCACTGCTGGAACCCCTGCTTGAATACAGGTGATTTCCTTCAGAATATCTTGACATCCTGCAAGAATCTAAGTGATGGGCTTTAAAAGGGTAATAAATCTCAAGATCATAATGGAAGACAATACAGATTTATTCTGAAACGTGCCAAGGCCACCTAGTTATCCGGTCCGGCCCTGATGAAATCCCCCCCCTATATCTGCAGGGGTGGGCGGTGGATACCCGTTGGCCTATTTTCAAGAATCGTATATTATGTGTCAGAGCTTCTCAAATTTAATTCACTTCACTTGATGAGCATCAAATAAACGGGCACGGTGCATTCTACGCTCAAAGGAAGTGTTAATGAGATTTGAACGCGTGAAATGTACGAGTTTCAATGCTGTTACATAATGTCTAACTATTTCCCATTAAACATTTCAAACGTCTTGTCTAAACCTGCGCAGAGTGAAGAAATATGAAAAAGAATCAAAAGATAACACAATATAGAACATGTATAATGATTCATTATACTTTTTGTAACAAATACCCAAGTTATTTGATGTAGATTTACCTTTTTTTTTTTTAGTTACTTTTTTTGTGCATTCAGATTTGTGCAAATTTATAGAATTTGGGCAAAATCAACGGTTGGTACAACATCATGAAACGAGGCCAGACCCATATGAAGCGGACGAAAGCGAGGCAAAAAGCTCAGAGTCTGACTCACTCTCTTTTATCTTCTTCTGCATCTCTGTGGATGTAACCTGGCACAAACCTCTGCCATAATGGAGGATCGGGGGAGAGGACGTCACCAAAAGTGCTGTCATTGCAGTTGAGAGGTGGATCGATTTAGAAGATAAAAGAGAGAGGATAAAAGATAGAAGATGAAAGATAGAAGATGAAAGAGAGAAGATGAAGAACAAGAAGATGTGGAAGCAGAAGTGGAGGCAGAAGTGGTCAGCAGAAGAGGTAAGGAACCATTTAGAGAGCGTGAACGAGAATGAGAGCGTGAGAGAGCCAGTGAGAGTGTGAAGAAGATGCAGAAGAGGAAGTGGTCGGCAGAGTTAGGGAAACATTTAGAGAGCGTGAGAGAGTGAAAGCGTGAGGCTGCGAGTGTGGGGGCCGAGCAACTCATTTTGCCCTAAGTGAACCGGCAGGAAACGCAATTCATTGCCTGAAAAAAATGGGCCAAAAACAAACCGAAAAATAAAGTAGTGCCAATCATGCTGTGACGTGGCGGAGGGACTGGCGCCCCATTGGTCGGCAAAAAATACACCACTGGATCTTGCTGTATTTTTCATTTTTCGTAACAAGTTCTTGGCAGTCAAGAAAAGTTTAATGTCCCCAACAGCCCCACTTAAGAAGAATTCATATTAAATTAAAATCACTTAACCTTAGGGAGAAGCTGTAGCTCCCATCCTACTCTGTGCCCCCCATTAATGTTATTTACATCATTGTCATATGGGGGGGGGATTCTGACAAAGCTCTCCATATATTTAAAGGGACCACCCAGCTATCGTATACATTAAAGTGCGCATTATGGCTTTTTCACATATACGTCCACTATACTTCTACGGATCAGTGATTCCCTTACGGCGTATAATAAAAAAATATTCTTTAGAACTGCTTTTTTTTTTTAAAGTTACTTTTTTAATGCTCTATTGATTAATAATCGTGGAGACTTTCCCACTTTAAATGTGACTTGAATCAGCAGAATAAAAACCCTGCAATCCGAACTGATTATAAACTCAATTATTACAATTTTTATGACTGTCCGTCAGCAATTTTTCTCCGTCTCTGAAATCTCTTAAAGGGAAGAAATAGGGGAGGTGGGGGGAGTGAAACTGCATAAAACAACATTCTAATTCCTTATTCCTATTTTAGAATGATTTTAATAACAATGTATCGAAAAAAATACAATCAAACGGAAAGGAAAACGAAACTTTGTTGCCAGATCATTGGCTTCCGCGGCAATAATTCTGTAGCGCTGGGGTGTTTTTTTATTTTTTTTTATACAGCATATGTCACGATTGACCTACTAATACGGAATGGCAGGCATAAAACCAACCTTTAATTGTTTTTTTACACCGTCTCACCCCACACACTCTCTTTAACCCCTTAAGGACAATGGGCTGTCCCTAAACCCATTGAAAACAATGCATTTTGAGCCCGTACATGTACGGGCTTTGTCATTAAGGGGTTAATTGCCTTACGAAATCAATTGGACAGGCTGGTGATACGAAACTTCCAGCCGGGAGAGAAAAAAAAAATGGCAATTTGAAGAAGATGGAAACTGTTGCTTTGTCGGCCGCCTCTGGCCGCTCGAGCTTCGCTATAATAAATAGATAGATCATGCGATGGAAGCCATTAGGTGGAAACGCCGTCTCCTCCGTGCCATAGCTCACGTCTTCAGAAGCTGTCCCTGGGCCCTTGTTGTCTTCAAAGCTCAGTGTTTAACCCCTTAAGGACAATGGGCGGTCCCTAAACCCATCGAAAACAATGCATTTTGAGCCTGTACATGTACGGGCTTTGTCATTAAGGGGTTAAATATTTGACGATTCCTGAGGAATGGTTGGCTGGGGGGTACCCGGCGGAGCGCGTTAGCGTGTCTTTTCAAAAGCAGACTCAAACACATATTGCCTGCAATGGGGACGAGCGGGTGACAAGCAACTTTATTTCCGACTACGCGGGTAAGTCCAAAAAATGCATATAGAAATAGGGTTGTGGAGAAAGATGCCTGATTCTAAACAAACAAAACATAAGAATAATTTCATTGTCGTGCCGATTAAAAATCACAAATATTGCGCTGGTTCGTATTTTAAACTGTTGTGTTGTAATATCAGTTATTTGTATGAGTTCTCCCTCTGTTATCTGAGCCCCCAATCTACTAGACAACCCCCCCCCGTCTCCTTATCATACTGCCTGTGGGAAGCAATAGAATGGCTCGGTCTAAATCACCCAGTCGGACTCTCTGACTAATGAAAGTTTATGGAGGAAGGGACTTCATTATCATTGCCATAAAGCATCAGCTCAGTGTGGTGTTTGAGCACAGGACAACCAAGACTTTTGGGTTCCATTCCAAGCTCCTAGAGGAGCAAAGAGGGACAGCGCTCCTAAATAGAGACACTTTGGGAGGTATGCAAAAAAATATTAAAACCCCTATGATCTTTGACAAATCCTTTGACTGGCTAAGTATAGAGAGAGTTGCAGAAAGCGCTTTACTTATATGGTGATAGATGAGTGGAACAGCCTCCCAGCAGAAGTGGTAGAGGCTAATACATTAAGGGCATTTAAATACACATGGGATCGGCATACGGCTCCTGAATCTAAGGCGAGACCAACGACCGATTAAGGTTTGAGTCTTTGCTGCTGGAAAAATCGGCAGACTAGACGGGGCCGAACGTGTCTGATTTGCCGGCAGATTCTATGTTTCTGTTCAGAATGTTTTCTTTTCGTTCCATAAATTTTGAATTCCGAGGAGCTGTAAAAACTTCTTTCTAACAGAGTTACTTCTCAAAGCACAAAGCTACCGGGAGATTTCGGCGATGAAAGTTTTTGATCAAAAACCCAACGACCAATTTGTAACTCTTTGCAGCCGACGTGGGAAGAAACATTTTTTCGAATTTTTTGGGGGGTCTAAAAATGACTTTGTGGGTAATTCGTTCTGACAGGTCTTATTTTACGGAGAGGTGCTGAGGTCTTGGGGGAGAAGGAAGTAAATGTTTTGCTGGATATACTAATCCAAATGTCCAAACTCTGCTTTATTCTGATCTTCTCCGGGTAGAGCCTAGTCAGCGGCTCGCAAACCATCCCCCATGGACGGCGAGATGAGAGATTGCACGGTACGTCTCATTAACTCACTCTGAGCGGCCACGTCTTTATTATACTGTACTGAACTGGCCTTTAAATTTAAGAAGCCGCATCGACATTCTAATAAAGTAAAAATAATCACGCGTGTAAAGCCGCTACATCCTATTCATCTCACTACCTGGTGCTCCGACTCCTTCGATCCCCGCCGTGTGAAGGTCATAGGACCACCTTGGCCGAGATTGAAAATGTTTGTATCTACACGGAAGCGAAGCCCAGCAAACTCATTAACGAGTTTTATTAGCCCAAGACCCAACTTTGTAAGCTGTAGATTATCTTGTGTGTTATGGGGGGGTCTACAGCACTGGTTGATGAAGACGAAAGTCGATAGATGACTTTTTTTCCTTTTCGGTGGAATGAAAGTTTTTGTTCCTTCGAGAAGTATGGAAGAAGCACTTGTCTTCTCATCTGGCCACCTTTATTCTCATAATGAATTGATTTATATTATTTAGAAGCAGCCCAAAACATCAAGACATCAGCAGGATCACATCAAAGGACAGTAACGGGATGAGGTGGACCTCTTTGGACTTCTACTCAAGTATACACCAGGAATGGAATGTTGAGCGCTACTAAAAGCTATAGTGCCAACATGTCCTTTAGGGTCATTAGACATGCGCTGTTTCTTCCGTGAGATTCTGCCAATGCTCAGACTTCATTCTCTAGAATTCACCTAAGTGTCCTTGAGTAGGTGACAGCCTGTGGGAACCACCACTTGCCCTGGAGAGACACTAAAGTTTCCTATGGTTCTTTCCTCGTCGACCTTGCCCATAATGTATTAAATGTGTTCTGTGGTGCATTTTTTATGGATAAACATCTGGTAATACAATGAGTTTACTCCTAAACCATGGGCTACTGGTGTGTCCTGAGGACCTGGGTGAGAAACAGTACCCTAAGATATGTTCTCAAGAGTAGAGCTACGTGTTTTCGGGACATTGTTATTTTTTAGTTTAGTCTATTGTTTTTCAGAAATTCATCAGGTGTCAACATTTATGAAAGGCAGTCCCTTTTCCTCCTCTTTTCTAGGAGGTCAGAATGTTTGCTTGGTATGAGGGTATCGCAGGGTTCTACAGCCCTAAAAGCCCCGATAATGTGCATAGAAACAGCAGGAAATGGCTTAATATATTAATAAAACATGTTATTCCTTACTTGGTTACATAAATAGACAGGTTAAAACCCAGTCCCAGCCTCCAAAACAAAGAGGTCTCTCTAAGACCATATGAAACATTAAGATATTTGCATACCTGGAGTCTCCGGGTCAGATTCCTCTTTCTCTGGTTAGAGGAGATCAAGCGGCAGATCGGGTTGAGCATGGGATGCCCAGGGTCGACCGAAAACATTGTGCTGTCTGGGTCCAAGGATGAAATGATGCCCCTCCCCTCACCAAAACCAAGCCCACATCCATTATATTATATCATGATTAATAAATTCACTCTCCCACTCTCTCACACTCTCATTCACCCTCACACACTCATTCACACGCTCTCTCTCAGAGTCTCCCTACTTTCTCCGCTGCTCTCTTCTGTGTCTCTGTCTTCTTTCCTGCAGCTTTCCCTTCTTCTTGCTCTTCTATCTTCTTTTTTCATTCCTTGGGAAGGGAAATTGCCGCCCCTGTCAATGTGCCGTCTGGGTCCCATGGACCTATCGGGACCTGTGTAAGGGCCGGCTCTTGGCCGCCCATGGCCAGTGGCCCACCGGGCTAATGATAGGTTTGAGCCCAAAGAAATTTAAAGGCAACTTAAACGTCTCTCACATCCCGTAGGCCATCATGCAGTTTAATGAACAATCACCTATTCAGGTATTCAGGTTTATTTTGCCGTAGAAAAATCTGCCCTCGAACAAAAAATAAAAAAAAATAGCTTTTCAAGGCTACGGCGGCTGACATTTCTGTAACAGGCGTCATGAATGTTTATAAATCATTTATTCTTTGCCTTCAAAAGCTTTACTGTACACAGAAATCCACCAGCAGGAATATTTTATTCAGCGGCTCCGTGGAAATTCCGATAATCCAATGATTGAGTAAATCGGGAGAAATACCCGCAAAACAATATTTTTCCATCAGGGTTTCTCGGTGATAGGAAGTCGCCGGAGCATTGAGAGAAGACAGGGTAGTTACTGCAAATGGGACCCCCCCCCCTGGGACCCCCCCCGGAGACTCTACGAACTCAAAATCATTGGAGTGGCTGCCTTTTTTATTTACGGCTTTGATTTTTGTGTTCCCCCCCCCCCCCTTTTTGTCCTTATTTTGTTGTCCTTTAGTCTGGTTAATTGCAACTCACCTGATGCTCAGACAGCCAACAGTAGCAGACTGCTTTTCTCTAGAACTCTTGTTATGGTCGGCTAGCCAACAGTCGGACTCTGGTACTCTGCAGTGGAGTACAACTCTCATGAGGGTCAGCCAGCCAGCCAACAATGTAACAGCCCTCTTACTATGACTCCCATGGCGCATAGCCAAC
Source organism: Spea hammondii (assembly GCA_029215755.1). NCBI lineage: Eukaryota > Metazoa > Chordata > Amphibia > Anura > Pelobatidae > Spea > Spea hammondii. The sequence goes on from JARDYJ010000004.1 coordinate 3,483,399, forward strand.
CGAAAAGCAGATGTTGGTTTATGTATATTTTAACATCACTGGAGGAAAACTTAATACATACAGTATGTCTTTACAACTGCCTCTTTATATCTGCAGGGGATGTCGTTGTTACATCTCTTGTTAAGTAAAAAATCCCTGCTTGCATACAGGTGACTGAATTATAATTAATTTCTCTGCCACATGCCTTTGCCCTGCCTCTCCTTGTGGACCCCCAAACTCTTTAAGCCGCCGGTTAATAACAGTTTGGGCTAACGACATGAGAGACGTGATACTGTAACAAGGCTGCAGAATGATGCGAAATGCGCACAACACGCACAGCACGGATTCCCTGAAAACGATATTTAGCAGCCACTTTATCTCTATAAAAGATACGTTTATCTCAAAAAATAGGTTCTAGACTTATAACCAGAAAATGAGGTCAACCTCCAACGGACAGAAAGAAACCAAACCGTCCAATAATACCGACTCGGGACAATCCGAAGCAGGAAATGCGTTGGCTGGCAAACCCAAAAGACCATCGTATTCTTACATACCAGCTTGATGTGATGTCACCACCCCATCTCATAATGTGGGAGGCGCATTGTATGATGTCACCACGTGGTCATATCATTGTCACCCCATCTAAGTATCGGCATACAGAACAATCGGGTAATATTCCATTCCCAAATCAGAACATTCCAACCAAATCGTGGATTATTCTGATTTATGGATTTATTTATAATTTATTTATTATTTATTATATGATTTATTATTGAACAAAATTAGCTAATGTTTTTTTAGTCGCAAAAATCCTCCAAATATCCCCCTGAACAGCATCGATGGGTTAAGTGGCAAATTCTCAACACCTGCCTTAGGTAGAACATTTCAACACCCGATTGATAAATTCCACCGGGGCCCATGGGGGAGGAATCTCATCCGATGTCAGACGAACACATCGATCAGAAAGATAAGATTATTTACAGCTATAATTACCTGGAAGAAACGGCAGAAGCCGGAGGCTGCGAGGAACGCCGGGGAGAAAAAAAATAAATAAAAAAAAAGGTACTTTGAAAGTTTTTTACTCTGCAATTTGCTCATTCAACAGAAAACGAGAGAGCTCAGCGATCGAAGCAGGTAATTAGGGGTAGATTCATCTATAACGTCAAGCGAAAGTCATACTTAAGTGGATCTGTCACTTAATAGCACCCTGCGTTAATCAATAGAGCGGGAAAAAAAAAGTCTATATATATTGGGCTCATTTTCTTTAAAAAAGGGACAGTTCTGTCCATTTTTGTTTCATGGAGCAAAACTTTTATGTCACAAAGTTGCAGAGATGTGTTTTACCCCAGCTGCCCTCACCGAGGTCGGCATCTTCACCGCATTAAAAGGGGCTTGTGCCTTTAAGACATAATGACGTATGATGTCATAAGCCAGCACTCGATGACTTAAGGCACGCAGTGCCTTCCGAATACAGTTCTTTACCTTGGATGACCCGTCTCTCTGTGACAGCTGGGAGGGAGGCATCGATTGGCTGTCATAATGATCAGATGACTCCTATTGGTCAGGAGCGACCTGATCCTCATCAGCGCACTGAGTGGCTCTGCAGCAGTTTTTGGAATTCTTTAATCCTGCGCCCCCCAGCCCCCCCAAAAAAGAATTCTTTAGCCGGGTAACATTTAGAGCCACTCATGTTTTCTAAGAGGTTTCTTAAATTAAACCCTGACATCCTAAACAATGATTGGCTGAAATACTTTGTTGCCGTAACAGCAGGAAAAGGATGACTTATAATTATTCAAATAAATGGAGCTTTAAACAGTTTCCTGGTAACCTTTTTTTGTCTAAACTGTTCTTTAAACACATAGATTCTGGCGAAGGAGTCATTGCGCATGGTGATTTATAGAACTAAAGTCAGACGCTCCATAAATCCCCGCCATATACGTATCTTTTTATCTTATTGGTTAGAATTGTTGTCATTCGTGTATTACAGCTTTTAATAAATCTTTTTTCCCGATAGAGAACGCCTGATAAATTCCTTGGTCGGAGGAGGGGGGGGCATTCGGCGGATGTCTGCACCCCCTAGTCCTGCGCGATCGCATCTGGGAAAGCAGCCAGGTGGAACGGCAGCCTGGATCCGATGTCAAAAACACAAAGATACATTTTTATGGTGGGAGACAGATTGTGCGCCGAGCATCATCACCCCTTTAGAGCGCCGTATTCTCTTGCCTTTTGAATGTACGCCCCTTTCGTAACGCGTTTGGTTAAAAGTAAAATGTTCAACCCTGGTTTGTGCCAGAGAGCGAGGAATGTTTGTGAAAGGCAAAGAACACCATGAAGTCATCGATCAGGTTAAAGAATCAACGAGCCCCTTTGTAACAGTGAAACGCGTCGGACCCTTCAGTACTTCAGACCGACAGAAAATCATTTAACTATTTCTCAGCCAGTTAAACTGTATGGAAAAAAAATAATAATATATACATATATCAAAATATATATACGGTATAAATATATATATATATATATATATATATATAATACATTCTGGGGTATAATACCACCAATGAACTACTTGTGTATAATACACACCCACTAGATTAGTTTACTCCTTGATGATCGATCAAACTGATCAATAATCAGTGCCAGAGTCATTAATCACGGATCACGTAACAATTTACTAAGTTAAAAGCGGTTAAAAATTGAATAAATGTAAATAAGGTATACATACAAAATCAGCTACTTTGTGAATCATGTTGCGTTCCAGAATACAGGTTCATTGGAAACCTTGATGAAGGAGCATCTGATTTTTCGGTAGATACAGTGAAGAGCTACCAGCAGAGGTGGTAGGGGGTAATAAAGTGAGTGACTTTAAACATGCATGGGGTAGACATCCGGCTCCTGAATCTAAGACGAGACCAACGACGGATTAAGGTTTGAGTCTTAACAGCAGGGGAAACGGGCGACTAGTCGGGGGCCGGATGGGGCCGATCTGCCGGCAGATTCTATTCTATTACATAACTGAAGGCTGGTATAAAAAGTTTCTTTTATAATGGATACAGATGTTTGCAGTTCTGTTTTATCGCCATTCCAAGAAGTAATGATCCTGCGATGAGGTATTCCGAACAAACATACATAATAATAATAAACGAGCTTATAATACAGTTTTTTGGCAATAATTTTAATTACAAAACTTGTAGCCAGAGCAATAATTTCTAATAGCTGCATTATATGAGAACAATCGCAAAGTCCCAACAAAGTCATAAAACTGTATGAAATTGTTTCAAAGCACTTAAGACTTAGAAATATCTGGTATTATTTTTTTAACATCTGAACATTTCACTTTTTTTTTTTTTTTTTTTTTTTTTACTTTTATTATAAAGTTTTTTTTTTATTACAGATTTTTCATTTCCAAACCGTGTGGAAGTAAAAGTCTATTTTATAATATTACACTATTGTGCTGTTTTTTTGCTCCACACACGCGCTACGAGGATCATATCATACAATCCAACATTAACCATAACCAAAGAGGGGCACTTTAGTATTAGGGGGTGTGGTTAGAGGTGTGTCAATGGGCGTGGCTTTAACCAGATTTTCTATGTGACTTTGTGTCCTATTGCTGGCTATTTGTGAGTCATTTAGAAGAAGAATAATGGGGTTTATTTACCCCGTTTAATTTATAAAGCCGTTTCCTGCTGTTTCTATACACATTATCGGGGCTTTTTAGGGTTGTAGAACCCTGCGATCCCCTCATACCCAGCAAACATTCTGACCTCCTAGAAAAGAGGGGCATAAGGGGAGGAAAGAGGGGCATCGGGAGGAAAGATGGAAATTGGAGTAAAGAGGGGCACAGGGGAGGAAAGAGGGGCATCAGGGGAGGAAAGATGGGATCAGGAGAGGAAAGCGGGATCAGGGGAGGAAACTGGGGCATCAGGGGAGGAAAGTGGGGATCAGGAGAAGAAAGGGGGATTAGGGTAGGAAAAACGTCACCAGGAGAGGAAAGATGGGATCAGGAAAGAGGGGCTCAAGGGAGGAATAAGGGGTGCAGGAGATGAAAGAGGGGCACAGGAGATGAAAGAGGGACTTTGGGGTCCGACATTATTTCCCTGCCCCCAGTCTTGGTTATGTCTCTGCTTTGGGTAAAATGTACAACTGAGCTTGCAATCTAAATACAAAAATGTATTCTTAATATAGATATACTACACAGGTTTTGAAGCGGCATCGTTAGGCATGTGGCATTGAAATAGTTAAGGTAAAAAAGGCCGAGGCAATTAAAGCTTTCAGTTATTCTGCCAAATAAATCCTATTAGTTTGGTTTTACGAGAGGATTAATGTTCCCTTCCCTTGAGGAGCGGGAAAAAAAAATAGATGGGACCCATCCAGTGATAGCTGCTGACGGGAAGTAGACGAGCCGTGGTTTCGGATAATTAGGTTACCTTGAAGCTTTTCCATATAGTTCTCTAACAGGACTCTGGTGGGACTCGGTACGAGACGCTGAATTATCTGATTCCGGCACAAGTTGTACATATCAAATTCTATTTATTTTCAGAATTATCCAAAGCTTAAAGAAATATTAATCTGATTTTCTCTGCTATCTTTCTTGCATGTTAACAAACAGTGTATCATTGTGCATGCACAAGTGGCTCTATGAGTCCCAGAACCAGGGGAGGGCTGGCATCTTCTGGTACAGGGGGCTGGTAAGGCCAAGTGGCCCCATTAGGCCATTGCCACCCCCTATGTGGTTTACATACACATACAGACGCTAACAAAAAAACATACACACTCATGCATAAACACACCCTTACACATACACACTCATGCTAACACACACTCATGCTAACACACACTCTTACACATACACACTCATGCTAACACACACAGCCTTACAAATACACACTCATGCTAATATATATATACACACACTCTTGCACATACACACTCTTACACATACACACTCATGCTAACACATACACATTCATGCTAACACACACTTACACATACACATCCATGCTAACACACACTTACACATTCATGCAAATACACTCCCTCTAAGACATACACATACATACATACACACCCATGCTAACACATATACATAATCACTCCCTTACCCTCTCTCACTCCTTCCCTGTAGGCGATGTATTAAAGTGATGGGTAATGCGAATAAAATGCTAACCTATTTAGCAGGAGGCATTAATAAGAATAACAATTCTGTGTTTATATCACAAAGACTTCTAACGTGATTGTTCTATTGATCTGTACATTTGCTAACAATTCTGCTCGGTTTACCTTTGGTTTCCAGTAATTCATGACTTAATTTGGATTCTTTAAATTCTCCTTTTCCCCTCAATTTGTGCCACTTTAATAAACTCCAGCAGATTTATGGCAAGGGAGCAGGTTCTGAGTTATGACCAAACAGAACCAGGTCCTGTAACGCGATATTTCATTGTTCTTATGCACAGCTGAGTTTTTCCTAAAGATCTACAGCTTAGAATTTTTTCCCGTTATCAGAAGTGCCTGCTAATCACTTCCCCGGGAGTAATTTACGGCTCGGATGCAAAGAAGTTTTTTAAACTTATTTCCAATTTTCTCCTTTTTTGTTTCATGTGCAAAAAAAGTGAAAGAATCAGATTTTCTGGCTAATAGGCTTTAGATTAAGGCCGATTTTACAGTTAAAGTGGAATATTTGTGTTGAGCATAACCCCCAGCGCTGTATACACTAATAACCCACACTAATTACTGTATACAGAAATATAACCCCCAGCGCTGTATACACTAATAACCCACACTAATTACTGTATACAGAAATATAACCCCCAGCGCTGTATACACTAATAACCCACACTAATTACTGTATACAGAAATATAACCCCCAGCGCTGTATACACTAATAACCCACACTAATTACTGTATACAGAAATATAACCCCCAGCGCTGTATACACTAATAACCCCCACTAATTCCTGTATACAGAAATATAACCCCCAGCGCTGTATACACTAATAACCCCCAGCGCTGTATACACTAATAACCCCCACTAATTCCTGTATATAGTAATATAACCCCCAGCGCTGTATACAATAACCCCAGCACTGTATACAGTAATAACCCCCATGCTGTATACACTAATAACCCCCAGCGCTGTATACAATAATAACCCCAGCACTGTATACAGTAATATAACCCCCAGCGCTGTATACAGTAATATAACCCCCAGCGCTGTATACAGTCATTGAGAAAAAATATTGTTTTGTTCCAATAAACCCTTTATCTGCAGACCTGGAGCCGCCGTTGCTGTCAGTCATGTGATATTTTGGGTGACTTTCCCGGCTCAAACACCACACTGAGCTGATGCTTTATGGCAATGCTAATGAAGTCCGTTCCTCCATAGACTTTCATTAGTCAGAGAGTCCGACTGGGTGATTAAGACTGAGCCATTCTATTGTTCTCCACAGGCAGTATGATAAGGAGTCGGGGGTTTAGTAGATTGGGGGATGAGATAACAGAGCGAGAATCATACAAATGGCTGATATGCAGCTGCCTGAAAACTTTCGATTCTACAAAAAAAGAACTTTAAAAAAAGACTCCAATGAATAAAGATGTGTACAACGGGATTCAAACTTAATCCAGCTTTATTGTTCCATATGGGTGGAAACATATGGCGAGGATGAAAGTCTCCAACCATGTGTGTCTAATGAGATGTAAAAAATCCTGCTGTACATATTTTTTCCTATCTTAATTCACGTTTATAATATCTAGTATTGGAGCTGGCGGATGAACGTGTGACCCAGTTTTGGCACTAATTTTCTGTAAGGAAGGTGCTTTTTCCTTGTTTTCTTGCTACTAATATATTTTTGAAGTTGTCTAGATAGGGTTACTTCAAAGCTTAGTAAATCAATGATGTTTTTCACAGACGGGAGATAGCACGACATCTCAAGATGACAGTCATCAGCCTTGTACGGTATCAAAGCCAACAAAATTCTCAAAAAAACACCAAAGAATTAACCCTCTATTAAGATGGTGGCTCACATTTGCCACTATCCAACTTGCCGGATGCCCCATGCAATGTTTTGTCATTTTGGAGCGTGGGGGTTGTTGTCAACGGTGCATGAAGCCCAAATTGGGCACCATGGGTCAAATTTGAGATCACCACCTATTCTTTTATCCCGCTTACAGGGCTGGATAAATCCTAGGAGTTTTGTACCCCAAATTCCTTAAATTTAACTCAACTGCCCTCAAATAATGAGCCCATCCATCCTTGAAGATCTCTAAAATCCATCCAAACCCCATATCCAAAATGATGAATTTAGGGTAAAAGTAGGAGTAGTTAATCACTAAAGGTGGTCAACGGAGTCACCAGAGACCTGGACATCTGGACCGGATAGATCTTAGATTCACCTTTTGCTGCTTATTATTTTGGGGGCCAAATCTTGAATAGGTGGCCATGGAGGTCCTACCAACGTCGAGCGGGTTCAGAGTTTATTAGGAGTAATGTACGTCGGGATAACCGACGCGACCTTCCGAAACAAAAAGCTGTAAGTTGGTATTATTCCGCGGAACAAAACACAGCGGTGCGATCCGAGACATTTGTTCCGGGCCGGAACAGATGATTGGAAAGAATAATCCTCTGTAGAAATAAGATGTGTACATCGGCCAAAGGAGAATTACAAATGTCATTGTTACAATGTAATTGAAACAGAAAAAAAAAACCATGGCTGTTGTTCATGTTCTAGCTCGTGTTGTAAATCTATATTTGTTATTTTCTTTTTTTTTTTTAGGAGCAAGCGCTTCTCCTGTCCTTTGATCTTTATACGCCGCGTCGGATGAAGGGAGCTCCGAGACGTAGCCAGTCCTTGCCTAGTGGTGGTGCGTCTTACATTACACGCACATAAGCAAGAAGAAATAATTCCATTAGGAGCGGCGCAGAAATCCGATAACCTCCCAGACGCGTTTTTTTTTTTAATGTCCGCGGGCTGACAACGAATATCTAGACGGATCCGGCAAATTCCATTTGTTTATTAACACTTTGTGGAATTCTACAAAACAATCAAATCTATCAACGTAGCCGCTCGCTACGGGCAAAATTCTCTAGCGTGAAATGCAAACGCACTTTGATGCATAACATTGCAATTTTATTCTCTTTTCTTTCTCGTAAAGTGATTTAAGAGCTGAGCTTGCTAGAGGTTGCCAAGGCTTGGCCCGGGGGTCTGGTGATTTTTGCCTCTTGGTGGTCTTGAGTGGGAGCAGGTATATCCATGCCAGAGTCAAAATAGATTTCTTTTCTGTAGACCCAAGTGAAAAATTTCGCCCATATCCCAAACGGGCAAAAAGTAGCACTTTCTTGTTTCTGCGATTGATTTTTCTACCATTCTTTGCTAAATCAGGAAAATCAACCTGCAGAAACTGTTGGTTTTCCCTCCCCAGTGGTCCACATGAGCTCAGAGCCTCAAGTTGTGATGTCATACAATTTTAGTCCTTAAAGCAAGAATAGATGGATACTTGACAATGGGGCTACGGAATTCTAGCTTCTTCTCCTAGAACACCAGGTAAATAAATACCCCCACCTGCTTCTTCCTGATTCGCCACTCTTTCCTTAGCTTTGAAACATATTTGTAATTTAGTATAAGAAAGGGGAAATGAGGTCACAAATCCAAATGTGCCCAAAACGGTCCACCCTACGCTTCCGCCAAGCCCGATTTTAGGGTACAAGTTCACACTTACCCATTGTATGTCGGTAACTCGCCCTAACCCTGTTACCCATCGTATTCCCTTTCCTCATCTCTCTCTTTAGATATATAGATGAAGATAAACGGGGAAACGGGGCCATGTTTTAGGAAGAACTTTAAAATAACTATGTATCGGAGGCATGAAGCGGGGAGGCGATGAACCAGCGTGAAGCTTCTGTGTGATTTAAAACAGTGAATTTACACGTCGTCTTTTTTTTTTTTTTGCCGAATCCGTCCCGCTCACCCACACAGATACATATTTATTCTTATCTGCGAGACTGTCAGATGAATTAAACATACTGGAAGAGAGTGCTATTTACAGCGAGAGGAAGAGAGACAAAATAGATCACCCAAAGACAATAAACTTTTCAACTCTTTTGTTGTTGTTCTAGGAAGCCGTACATCAAGAGCTTGACCCCCGACCCCCGAGGAGCACTGAATCATTTCCAGCTCCGTTACTCTGTAACGCTGTGCTTGAGTTACCTGTTTCTTTTTTTTTCTTTTTTGGAATATTTTTAAATATTTTGTGCAATTTATCGACCTTCCGGGGCAGGGTAGCAAAAAATCCAACAATATCCATTTAAAGATGAACTGTATATTAGGAGATTAGCCTCATATAAAAGGACCCTATATGCCGCGGGGTTACTCGGGGTTAAATAATTTATAACATTTTATGGTAGATTTATTATAAAAATTAAAAAAATTGGGGAAAAAAACACCCCTCGTCGGCATATAGTGGCCCTTAACAGAAAGGCAGCACCAGAAGGAGACGGTGCATGGTGATGGGGGCCCTACCCTCAGTCGTTTTCCTTTGTTTTCCATATTTTTAGAATTCCCAGAAATATAGAATTTGCCCCATTTGGCCCCATCTCATCACCATGCGTGTTTAAACTCCCTCACTGTTTCTTCAAAACAGTTACACTCGTCCAGCTCTGACCACTTTTATTTTTTGGATGTAAAAATGCCGCTTTTGTACAAAAATGCATGTTCCACAAAATTATCATCACAAAAATTCCAATAGAATTCCTAGTTTTATACATGCGAGGAGATCAGTTGGCCAGTTGGCTAGATCGGAGGTCTCCCTTGTGATAATGTTTCTTCCAGGGCCCAGACAGGCCATCTGGCACGCCGGCAAATGCCAACATGGCTCCATACTCAACAGATCCGTCATCTGACGGCTGGCAACCTCAAAATGCCGGCTCTCGCTGCCCCAAGTCCAGGCCTGGTCTTTGCCCAGAACGTCTCCTTAGGAGACATTGTTTCCGGGAATCAAATAGGGTTTTCGCATGTGTTGTGATGTCATCGAGCAGATATTTGTCATTTCTGCCCTGCTTTGACAGACCTTAGAGCTTCTGAAAGAGTAACTGCTAATGAGCCAAACTCTTCTCAAGGGATCCATCCAACGGTCAAGACCAAGGTCAGGGCAGGAGACTAAGAGGTTAAACACAGAGCGCGTGCCTTTCTTGTGTCTTAAGGATTTACCGTTTCTTTTATAAAAAGTGTTTTTTTTTCTTCTGTTGAATTTATGAGTGGAAAACACAACTGTTTGATCACTAAGTAGAAGGCTGATAAATGATGGTCCCCAGCCTCCAGCACGTTAGAGTTGACAAACAAGTCCATTTCTCGAGCAGATGAAAAGACTCTAGCTGTCGTCCTCGTGGGATTGGATTTTCATCATGTTGACTGTCTAATGCCGTGGCACGTATGCATGAAATATGGACACGGTCACTTTACGGGACGAGCGAAAACAAAACACGTTTTTGCACTAAAACTGCTAAAAAAGGAAATCCATTTTTGTTGTGAAAAACAGAACAATGGTTATCTTAACTCTAAAGGAACGTTCTAAAAGAAGCCTTTTTTTCTCCCAAATGTTATATTTTTAAAAATATTTTAATTGCTTCTTCAGGAAATATAAGCTCTCTTGCTTCTTAATGAACCAAAAGGTAAATTTTTTATATAAAACCTTAAATGCATCTTTCATGCATGCAGGAGACGCGGCATTTTTGATGCACTATTGATTTCTGAACATTCTACTCCAATTCTACTTAATAAGATAAAGTCGCGCTGGCTTAATTTTTTGTTTCTCAAATGCTTCATTAAAAAAAAAAAATTACTTGATTAAAAATATATATTTTTAAACAGAAACATAGAATTCGAAGGCAGATTATGCATTATTATATAATTGTTTTATATAGCGCCGTCATATTCCGCAGCGGTGTGCAATGGGTGATAAGAACCATTCTGTCTCGTTTTCTTGATACAAAGACTCAATAGATACAAAAATGAGCAGACTAGATTGGGCAATTTCACGCGATTTGCAACAAATTGTTAACATTAATATTATTTCGTGTTTTGTATAGTGCCATCGTATTCCATAGCGCCGTACAACGCATAGGATGCAATCTTTGATAAATTCATTGAAGGTTGTATCATTTCCCCCTCCGTCTTGTTCTTTCCTCCCCCGTTCGAAGGGCTCGGCTCTTTTTCTTTAAACTTCCAGTAATATCTTTTTATGCTGCATTAGGTTACCGACGGCACGGCGGAAATCACTTCTTTCTCGCACTCTATTATTTTCTCTTTCTCTCTTTCTGCCTCTAAATAATAATCACATTCTTTTTTTTGATGGCGGTGACATGAATTTGAAGCATAACATTCCATCCTCTATAGGAAGTCGTGGGGGTATATAATATATTATACATGGTTAATGCAGAACCGGCAAATTATTCCTTGGAAAATCAATTCCATGTTTGTAGTCTAGAACCTCGCGTGCTTAAGAAACGTAAGAAGCATTTAGAGGGGAGTCACTTGGAAACAAATGAAATGAAATTGAAATGAAATTAAAGTAATCTTGTTCATGGCAAAATATATTTTTTATTTAATTTTGTGTAACCCACAATATAAGAAATGGGCAAAACAGAGGTGATTTCTTTACTTTTTATGTGACTTTGTGCCCTATATTCGGAAGAATAATGAGTTTTATTTACCCCGTTTCATTTACAAAGCCGTTTCCTGCTGTTTCTATACACATTATCGGGGCTTTTAGGGCTGTAGAACCCTGCGATCCCCTCATACCCAGCAAACATTCCGAGCTCCTAGAAAAGAGGGGCATCAGGGGAGGGAAAATGGGCATCAGGCAGAGGAAAGAGGGTCATCAGGGGAGGAAAGAGAGGATCAAGGGGAGGAAAGAGGGGCATCAGAGGAGGAAAAGGGGAATCAGGGGAGGGGCATCAGAAAAGGAAGAGGGGCACAAGGAAGGAGAGAAGGGCATCAAAAAAGCGAGCGGGACCCCTAAGCCTACAAGGAGCTGAGTGACGCCCAAAGTCGGGGGGTCTTTCTTTAGAAAATCAGCCCTGGCCCGACCCCATTCCATATCATGATTTGCTTCTTCTCTTTAATGGCACCGTTTTTCTTGCACGCGTCTGACCTGGTATATAAATCCACGCGCGTTCTGACCGTGACATATCACCAATATGTCGTTAATATCCCTATTCTCCTTGTGCTCCTTCAGCACATTTCCAGCATCTGACTCTTTAGGAGATTAGATCTTCCGCGGCTTTGTCTCGGAAGTTTAATAGACTCCAAACTGTTCATAAAACAATTAAAAAAGACTCATTCCATTAAAGGACGGGCATCAAATAACTCCTCGTGATAACTTCTCGTGATGACGAGGCGGCGCCGGCACTTTAAGGCTGGCGGCCACCGAATGACGTAAGCGCGACTGACTGCTGGATATGGGAGGCAGCACATTAAGTTTCCATGCTCACCTAGCATGAGACGAGCAAATCCAGCAAAGGGCCGCGCGATACGCTCCTCGAGATCGAGTTTGTATAGAGTGATGTTGACAAGTGGCCCATGGGGCCAGATGGCCAACCCTTTGGTGCTTAGCAAACACATACATTAGCATTCAAGTCAATGGAAATTTTCCTTTGAATCGCGACGCCACCGGGGAACCTTTTTTTTTTTCTTATCCTGCCTCTCAACCTGGGTAGTTTTTTCTAAAGCAGACAAACTTTAAAGTATATAATTTTTTTCCCCCAAACGTGCTTGTTTAGGGCTAAGAAGGCATTTCTTCAGCAAAGCAAATTCCACTTTCATTAAAAAGGTCATTTCCAGCCTCGAGCTGCCTCCTTCGCGCTTTGCTTTTCACAAGTCGAACCTCTGTCCTGAAATGCATTCTCTCTTTTTCTTCCAGCGTGTGAACATTGCTATAATTTCTTGTGCTTTTTCTTCACGCATTTCAAAAATGAAATAAGTCATTATTTTTAAAGGAGGACTCCCAGCCTTGTTTTTTATTCCTAGGATCAGGTTAAACGTTTTCATAAATATTGGGCTTTTTTTTTTCTTTTTAAAAGGCAGCTGCATATTAGCCATTTGTATCTGTTATCTAAGCCCAATCTAATAGACAAAACACCCTGACTATAGAATGACTCGGTCTCAATCACCCAGTCGGACTCTCTGACCAATGAAAGTCTATGGAGGAAGGGACTTCATTAGCATTGCCATAAAGCCTCAGCTCAGTGTGGTGTTTGAGCCGGGAAAGTCACCCCAAATATCACATGACTGCCTGTAGAAAGGAAAACCGGCCCCAAGGGCTTTGGGTCTAGCCCATTGAATTGCCATGTATGGGTATCTCAATTGCCTAAAGACTGTAGCATCTCTTAGACCAATAAGGGGCAAAATCCATTTCTTGCGTCAATGTTATATTTTTGACTTCATGATGTTAAGAATTCTTCATTATTTTATTCTGTGTAGGAAACCTATTCAGTTCACAAAGCAATCCATTTTTAAAATCCCCACTTATTTAAAATTTAAAATCACATTTAAACATAAATTAATCAGAATAGAATAATATTTATAGCCTCCCTTAAAGTACTGCTTGGGGTACAGAAGTGACGCTGGCAGCATATACACAAAGAACAAGAAGTGAAAGATCCAACTTGCCCAAAATGACTTTAATCGTACGTTAAATAACAGAACGTCGGCTGTGACTGAAGTTGGAAAGCGATGTTTGGCAGAAGCCGCTCATAGTTAACAAAGCCACAATAGAAAGTCTAATGGAGATATCTTTAATAATTAAACGAATAAGGAAACCCTCGGGGCTTTGGGGTGACTGACCACCTCCGATGGTCAGAGGGTGGTTTACGAGGCTGATAAATGGTCCGGATTGGGAACTGTCAGGAGGGCGAGACGTGACCCACGCATTTTCAGAGGAGCCCGTGCAGACCTCATTACTCTTTCTGATGGCATCTTCAAGATAAGAGTTCCCCGAAATTCTGTCTCCAAGGGCGTCAGGGAGAAAGCTTTTCTTACAGCGTGTCCTCGAGCAACCTACAAACCTAGCATTAAATATTATTCACCTCTAGATTGTAAGCTCTTGCGATCACAGGAATCTTCACCTAATGTATGGGTTCATCCTAGTCTGTCAGTTCTAGTTTTGTCAGACCGTCTGAATGTGTTTATTGTAAGAAGCACTGCAAGAATTGTTCGTGCTATATAAGTAAATGCTAATAATAATAAAAATAATAATAATAATTATTATTATCGTTATTATTATGATTATTATTAAGGGTGTATCATGTTTTTTTCTTGGATCCTGAACCTTTAGTGCTAAAGTGGTTCAAAGGGTTAAAATGTACAGCGCTACAGTGTTTAATATTCCTTTAAAGCGACTAAGAAAAATCTTAATAATCCTTGGAATCTTAGGAAACTGTATATATTTGGTTGAATAATTTATTTATTTTTTAGATATTTCAGTTACGTCTTTGCATCGTCTCTTATAGAGGCCTCTTAGTGAGGGCTGTAAATCTGCGGAATGCGCTGCTGACTGCAGGGATCGCGGAGGCTTTTAAGAATGCGTCGGATTTGCTTTTTTGGGGGGCAAGGATGGATTTTTTTCTTCGTTCTGAGCAAATCGGCGGGGGCTTAAACTAAGTTTTTGTTTGCCTTCAATTCGATCTATGCAATGCTTATAAGATTTCATCAAAATGACCTTAATGGGACGGCCCCGCTATAGAAGAAGGCATATTAAAGTACTCTGTGAGTAGCCTTAACCCTCTAGTTAATATAGGGGTAGCTAAGGGCAGAAGCTGTAGCTCTTTAGCTGCAGCTTCCCCACTCTACGGACAATTCTTGCCACTGATTGGCTGTTTGAAGGCCGGGGACAGGGGTAAATGTAAAAGCGGAGGATTCTTCACGATGGGATATTAAAGGGTTAATATCAGGGTCCACTCGTTTAGAAAGGTTCCCAGGGTTGCATATCTCCCAACACAGGTATCCTGGTTGGGACGACCAGAATGGTAGAGCGTATGCTCAAAGGGTTCATCGCCGTAACATATTGTTGCCATGATCAGCCATATGGCCGTCGGTCTCACGGCATGGAACCGCCGTCCCGGCGGCCGAGGTATTAAGGCAGGAGGAAGGACAGTGAGTAATGGCTCATTCACGCCCCGATGCTCGCCCCGTGAGATGCGAGGGCTTCTGTTTTTCTAAACATGCACGCTCAGCAGCACTTTAAAATTATCGGGTTCCAGAGACGCTTCGCAATTTGTCTTGTCTTGGACTCGATACAACGAGATCGGCCGCCGACCGGCGTCTCCGCGCCACGCAAGGAAACTATAAAGACGAGGCGGCTGCTGATCTACCCGGTGATCCTTCACAAAGAACTATATCCCGGCACAAAAAATAATATCTGCCCCCAATCAATACACCGCCGTTAACCGTTTCAGCAACAAACCGTCCATTAATAATAAATAGTAGGCATCCCCTTAAAGAGACAGCGCTCCAAAATGAAGTATCACATTAAATGCACTTTTAGACAAACATCTCCCGGGCATATTTATTAAACTACTTCCTAAATATTTTTTTTTAACCCTCATTTTCAGGAATACCGGTTAGTTTAGCAATTAGCAAGCGCTTTCTAAAATACTCAAATCCCAATTAAAATCATTACGGAGCGTAAAAGAAATAAAGGGGATTTTTAATAGATTTATAATTAATGGAAAAAAAAAAAAATCACCCATTTTTTGTTTTATTGGTAAGTAAGAGGTGCCTTACTGGGAATCGAACTTCAGACCGACAACCAGCGCAGCCAATAGGATTTGGGATCCTCCTCTGGCTCCCCAGCATTCTAAATTAGAATTTCGACACACGGATCCATACATCAGATCCATACGCGGCACATTATAGGGAAATTGCCCGGTATTAATATGTCTCTCTTTATCTTGGTGGACCTGGAGCAAATTTTTGAGAGATTTATAAATGATTTCTCCATATTCATCAAATACAATCGATTCTTCGGAAAAGAAAATTAATATTTTCTGCTGATAGCGGCCAATTTAACATTCTCCGGCAGTGTAGGAGTTAAAGAGACGATGTTTTGACGGATGTTACTGAAAGCGAGATGTTTCAGAGGATAATTACAGGAGAGCGGCTGGTCTCAGGCTATGAGCTCCTACAGTGGCCGAGATGCTGCTTTAGGGAATCGGCGCATCGTAATTATCCTGTTTTTTTTTTTTTTTAAGACGGAGAGAGAAGGATTAGATAAATTCTCCAAAAACAGGTCAGGTTAATTCATACGTATACCCCCTACATCACCGAGATATTACTGAGCAAGGGGCATTTTTCTAGATTTTGCCCCATAATATATTTTTTTTCTGGCAGCTGCATTTTAGCTGTTTGTTATCTGAGCCCCAATCTACTAGATAAACACCCCGACTCCATATCATACTGCCTGTGATAGAATAGAATGGCTCGGTCTTAATGACTGGCTGGACTCTCTGACTAATTAAAGTCTATGGGGGAACGGACTTCGTTAGCTTCGACGTAAAGCATCAGCTCTGTGTGGTGTTTGAGCCGGGAAAGTCACCCAAAATATCACATGACTGACAGCTACGGCGCCTCCAGGTATGCAGTTTATTGGGACAAAATGAGAGAATAAAACTATTTTTTTTTTCACCAAAACGTTGACACCCACACTTTACTGAGAGGGTGGTAGATAGGTGGAACAGACTTCCAGCAGAGGTGGTAGAGGGTAATACAATGAGGGGATTTAAACATGCATGGGATAGACATACGGCTCCTGAATCTAAGACGAGACCAACGACTGATTAAGGTTTGAGTCTTTACAGCAGAAGAAACGGGCGACTAGACGGGGGCCGGATGGGGCCGATCTGCCGGCAGCTTCTCCTTCGTCTTCTCCTGTTTACTGACAAAATGCCTCATCTTTCCAACGTTAACTCTATCCATCCCTCATCATTATGTACAATGAGGGGAAAATGCGCAAGCTGGCAACCAAAAGCTTCCTCTCTGCCTCTTCCCATCTCCTCAGACATAATTCTCCCGCCGTTTCCTGCCACGAGCCGGATGCAGCAACACAAATCACCTCAGAGATATTTTGCTGCGGGACGCTTCATCATATTTGGAGTTTACATCCACGTCAGAACACATTTTATGCGCTTTTCTTGAGGTGTGTGCACACACACTCAAACACATACTCACATGCATACTATCTCTTTCACATACAGACACACACTCTCATACACTCACACACACACTCTCTCAAACACATCCTTACACACACACTTTAACACACACACTCTCTTACACACAGACACACTCACACTCATGCTTACATGCACACTCTCACACACGCACACTCTCACACACACACTCTCACACACACACACACTCTCATTCATGCACCCACTCACACACACACACTCTCCTACCCTCACACTCTCTCACACACACACTCTAACACACACACTCTCTCACACACACACTCACATACTCTCATATTCGTTTTATTTTTCTACAGATTCTAGAAAAAATATTTCGCCTCTTTTCCCCGTTTCTTGATCCTTAAATTATCAGCGAGGTGAAAGCTACAGCGAGGAGTCGGCGGATAATCAGCCCTCATTCTTTCTACAGCCTCGAAATGTACTCAGCGTCACGGAGCTCGGTCCGAAGCCCCTCCACAATCACCGGAGGAGGCATAAAAGCCGCGCGCCAATCACCGGTCTATCCGCCGTCATTCCACTCTGATTGCCGGAGGACACGCCGCCGTCTACTCCATCATGGACCCCGAAAGTGTAGCTGATTGCTTGTATTCTCAGGTGCTGAGTCCTGAACACGCTTATTTAACACGTATGTGCAGGAGTGATATGGATATAATACAGGTTAAAGAACTATAACTCGCCTTTATTTTATTAAAAAACATTCGTTGGTCTCGTCTTAGATTCAGGAGCCGTATGCCTATCCCATGCATGTTTAAACCCCCGCCTCACTGTATCACCCTCTACCACTTCTGCTGGGAGGCTGTTCCACCTGTCCACCACCTTAGAGTAAAATACTGAGATACTATTGCTCTTCTGATTAACGGCAAGAATACTTTTAGCAGCAGGAGCGCATCGCTATCTAAAGTGACCCATTCTTCATCATTGTGTGTTCCAAGCACAACGCACCAACGGTCTGCCTCCAGAAAAAGGAAAGGAGTCAGCGGCTACCAGTAGTATTTTGTGCCCCTGAATCTACACACCTGGCTTCGATTTTACTTTCTGGACGGTTTAGAACTCTCTCCGTTCATCATGAATATAAAACGATTGCCTTGGGTTAAACCCAACGCCGTTGGCGCCGCGCTCCCCTTTACTGCCGAGCAGCAGATGTTTATATAAATAATATAATATATTATCCCCTATTTGAGTCGCCGACTCTCTCTATGTACGAAGGCAGCGGCTTCTCATCAGGCATATATTTACTTATTATATTCAGAAAGCTATTACGCGGCCTAATGAGATTTCAGGGGCTGGGTGCCAATAGCGAGGAAAGTTCCCAGATTTTTTAAATTGTATCAAAATCTAAATTCGTCGGCTAATGAGGGGATGATTAATGAGTGGGCTGCAAGGCGGCCGTGATCAAGGTTACTTCCGAATGCATCGGCGGCACCGCGAGGGCAAGCAAACGATACCCGGAGATGATATTAAAGGGGCTCTTATTATTATTATTATTATTTATTGCTTTATATGGCGCCATCGTATTCCGCAGCGCCGAACAATGGTGTAAAATAGCAAGTAAATCTAAAAGCCCATATTCATTATTCATGAAGTCATGTGACCTTTGGGCTCATCCCCCAGTCAAGACATAGATCCATAGGGTAAGGACATAATTATCTAGATCAGCAGCTGCTCTCACTAACACCACCCTCAGGCATTTCCATAGCTGCCAAGTGCCATCTTTTCCGTGGGGCAGTCCTCGATTTGTGGGCACTGTCCCGAGTGACTGCCCTGCTTTGGCAGGCAGTGGGGGACATGGGCATGTTGTCGATCTGTACCTCAGCTCCCATGTGGCCCCCTCATGTTCCTTCTCCTCTCCCACCATTACAATGGCTGCCTGAGCCAATGAACAACAACCAGGAACTTCATGGAGAGAGATAACGTAATGGGAACGAAGAATGAACAGGAAGTTAAAATGACTGCTTCCTCTGGGCCTGACAATATATGTGGTTTATTTTCTGCTGAATTACCAATATGTTAACAGCTTTTTATACGAGCCGGGGTAGCTCTCATCTTTGATTTGTAAATCGGCGTCATATTTAATGGTATTCCTAGAAGATCCTTCCTAAATTTATGGAGTCTGCCGAGAAGCACCGACTAAGCTTCCTTTAATTACCATCTTCTAACCTCGCTCATCAATATCCCCTCCTGTCCTCGCTGCTATTACATAATGATGGTAACTGTTATCTCAAATGTATTGCACGGCAGGATAATATGCAGCGAAAAACTACGGACCAACGGCCAAAAAAAATTCAAACTCAACCCGTAAGGTCAATCAATCAATTTTCCCGTTATCCCATCATAACTCTATATCATTTTGTTTAAAATCACAATAAACAATTCAAAATTCATTTCCAATTTATGCCGGTTTATTGTGAATTAAAGAAATTTAAAGTTTTGTTAAATTCCTTAATTCGTACGAATGTCTGAAAACGATCAGGGAGCTCAAACGAAGCAAACGAAGAAGAAAACCTCTGAATCTTTTTTCGTTTGAAACTCGTGTTTTTTCCTGATTTTCTCTCCGTCTCTGTCAGTCCCTCTCACTCTGTCCCCATCTTCCCCGAGAGCGACTTCCATGTCTCCCCAATGCCTGAGTCTGTGTGTGTGTGAGAGACTGCCTGAGTCTGTGTGTGTGTGTGTGAGACTGCCTGAGTCTGTGTGTGTGTGAGACTGCCTGAGTCTGTGTGTGTGAGACTGCCTGAGTCTGTGTGTGTGTGAGAGACTGCCTGAGTCTGTGTGTGTGTGTGTGTGTGTGTGAGACTGCCTGAGTCTGTGTGTGTGTGAGAGACTGCCTGAGTCTGTGTATGTGTGTGACTGCCTGAGTCTGTGTGTGTGTGTGAGAGACTGCCTGAGTCTGTGTGTGAGACTGCCTAACTCTGTGTGTGAGAGACTGCCCGAGTCTGTGTGTGTGTGTGTGTGTGTGAGACTGGCTGAGTCTGTGTGTGTGTGAGAGACTGCCTGAGTCTGTGTGTGTGTGTGACTGCCTGAGTCTGTGTGTGTGTGAGAGACTGCCTGAGTCTGTGTGTGAGACTGCCTAACTCTGTGTGTATGAGACTGCCTGAGTCTGTGTGTGTGTGAGAGACTGCCTGAGTCTGTGTGTGTGTGAGAGACTGCCCGAGTCTGTGTGTGTGTGTGTGTGTGTGTGTGAGACTGCCTGAGTCTGTGTGTGTGTGAGAGACTGCCTGAGTCTGTGTGTGTGTGTGTGTGTGTGTGTGAGACTGCCTGAGTCTGTGTGTGTGTGACAGACTGCCTGAGTCTGTGTGTGTGAGACTGCCTGAGTCTGTGTGTGTGTGAGAGACTTCCTGAGTCTGTGTGTGTGTGTGTGTATGTGTGAGACTGCCTGAGTCTGTGTGTGTGTGTGTGTGTGAGACTGCCTGAGTCTGTGTGTGTGTGTGTGTGTGTGTGTGAGACTGCCTGAGTCTGTGTGTGTGTTTTAACGAAACATTTGAATGTTGGAATGTTGAATCATATCCCGTCAGAGAATGATGGCCATGGAGGTAAGTGGGCGTGGAGGTGGACTGGAAATAGGCGTGGACTAGGCAAAGGTGAGTGGGGAGTGGGCATGTCTAAGCGCTGCTCTCCTTCTCGGATAAAAAAGAAATTGGCCTGGAGACCCAGGGAAGCCCGGCTTCACCCGGAGTCAAACCCAGATATATTAATTAGCGATACACTTGGTGAATTCTAATGGTTAATTATGATTATTATTAGGGTTAATTAGTGATTAGTGACTATAATTCCCAGGCAGGACTCTCTTTTTTTCCCCCGTGGTAGGAATCTTGGTATCTATGTCTGCTTCCCCTGCTGAGCTAAACGTCCCTCGTCTGTTTCATCCGGCACTTTTATAAAAACCACATTCAGCGGCTGAGGATTTCTGCGAGTCCACTCAGGCAGGTGTGAAAAACTGAAGACTCTCACCGTGATTAAGTGAAAAAAAACCCACTCGGAGCAGGAGAGCAATTTCCAGTGAATGAATGTCAAACTCGGTGTCAAACTCGGGAAGGATCAGTGCCGCGCATGCTTTAACCACTTGTGTGCACAAAGGAGCTCTTCTTCCCCAGAGTCATTAGTTCACCAGTGGGAGATTTTTCACAGCTGCAATGGAGGGCCAGTCACATAGAAACCAGCAGATCGGCCCCATTTGGCCCCATCTAGTCAGCCTGTTTTTTTCTGCTGTAAAATAATCCCCCCAGCTCTTTATACAGTAATATAACCCCCAGCGCTGTATACAGTAATAACCCCCAGCGCTGTATACAGTAATATAACCTCCAGCGCTGTATACAGTAATATAACCCCCAGCACTGTATACAGTAATATAACCCCCCAGCGCTGTATACAGTAATATAACCCCCCAGCGCTGTATACAGTAATATAACCCCCAGCGCTGTATACAGTAATATAACCCCCCAGTGCTGTATACAGTAATAACCCCCAGCGCTGTTAGCAATCACACTCCTATCATGCCAAGTCAGCCAGTACATGCTGAAACCTAGCTAGCTGCCCCCCTTGTGTATTGATGCTGCCAGCAGTATGGGGTCTGCACATCACTTAAAGCCACCCTGTACCAGCATGTACTGGCTGACTTGGCATGATAGGAGTGTGATTGCTAACAGCAACCACAGTCCCATCATGCCTAGGTTCCAGCATTTACTGGTTGGATGTGTAAGTGCTGGAACCTAGGCATGATGGGACTGTGATTGCTGTTAGCAATCACACTCCTATCATGCCAAGTCAGCCAGTACATGCTGAAACCTAGCTAGCTGCCCCCCTTGTGTATTGATGCTGCCAGCAATATGGGGTCTGCACATCACTTAAAGCCACCCTGTACCAGCATGTACTGGTTGCCTGGGTATGATAGGAGTGTGATTGCTGTTAGCAATCACACTCCTATCATGCCAAGTCATATTGCTATTTTTTTGGTCCAATTGTGGTGTGTTGCTTTTATAAAAAATGTGAGGTTTTATTATTATTTTTAAAGGTGGGGGGTTATTTTTGGTGTTGGCTAAGTGAACCGTGAATGTTTTGGTCCAGAATTTTCATTTTGGTGCATCCCTAGAATAAATAGGGGAACTATTTCATTTTTATAGTCACAAAACTTTCTAGGCCCAGAAAACATTGAGAGGAAAAGTAAAGGTTTTGTGTCATTTACTTTATTTTAATCTGCATATTTTATTAAAGGCCATATTTTCTCACAGTGAAAAATAAGTGCGGCCCGCGCACGTATACAATTCTGATTAAGTGGCCCACTGCAGAAAAAACTTGGACACCCCTGGGGTAGACAGTGAGAAGGGGGGGTAGGGAGAGGGTAGCTAGTGAGAAGGGGGGTAGGGAGAGGGTAGCTAGTGAGAAGAGGGGTAGGGAGAGTGTAGCTAGTGTGAAGAGGGCGGTAGGGAGAGGGTAGCTAGTGAGAAGGGGGCGATAGGGAGAGGGTAGCTAGTGAGAAGGGAGGGTAGGGAGAGGGTAGATAGTGTGAGAAGGGAGGGTAGGGAGAGGGTAGATAGTAAGAAAGTGTGAGAGGGGGGAGAGGGGGTAGATAGTGTGAGAAGGTGGAGAGGGGGTAGATAGTGTGAGAGATGGGGAGAAAGTGGGGATCTGATGGGGGAAAATGCTGTCCCCCCCAGATTTTTAGGGGTTCCTATGCCCATGTTAGCAGCATTTAGGCGGTGTGCACCTAAGACATACACGGTTACATTTTTACACGGACCCGAATTTGGCGGAACTGGACCCCCCCCCAAAAAAAAAACGGGACTGTCCCTGCAAATTCAGGACTGTTGACATTTATGCCAATGGGATACAACTTCTATTGCAGTCTAGTAACAGTGGATGGGGGCAGAGACTATACCCCGACAGCTTGTTATTTCCATGTTGCCATAGCAGCGCAAAAAAATCCTTACCATTTTCGTTTAATCATTATGTGGAAAATATAAAAGACGGATCTGCTTAAAGTTCTCTCCTTAACGAGTAATAATGCGACGGTGTTTACTCTCCACGGCTTGTTTTGGTGGAATATTGTGACAGCAGCAGACATTTCCCGCTAACGTGTTTACTTCCCACGCGTTATCCGCCTCTCCTTGTTACCTCTCGTAATCCTCGCCATGCAGAGCGACGGAGAAAAGACGAGTCTGCGGATTTAATGGCCTCTCGTTCGGATTTTTTCTCTCGTTGCCTTGAGTTTCAATAAAAGATTTACGGAAATGAACCCGGCAGAAATAGATCTAATGCCTCTATCCATTCATGCACTGCATATCCTATACATTATACTATAGCTTACATTAACAACCCCCAGCACTGTATACAGTAATAACCCCTCAGCGCTGTATACAGTAATATACCCCGAACACTGTATACAGTAATATTACCCCCGCCGCTGTATACAGTGATAACCCCCAGTGCTGTATACAGTAATATAACCCCCAGTGCTGTATACAGTAATATAACCCCCCAGCACTGTATACAGTAATATAACCCCCAGTGCTGTATACAGTAATATAACCCCCCAGCGCTGTATACAGTAATATAACCCCCAGTGCTGTATACAGTAATAACCCCCAGCGCTGTATACAGTAATATAACCCCCCAGCACTGTATACAGTAATATAACCCCCAGTGCTGTATACAGTAATATAACCCCCCAGCACTGTATACAGTAATATAACCCCCAGCGCTGTATACAGTAATATAACCCCCCAGTGCTGTATACAGTAATATAACCCCCAGCGCTGTATACAGTAATATAACCCCCAGCGCTGTATACAGTAATATAACCCCAGCGCTGTATACAGTAATATAACCCCCCAGCGCTGTATACAGTAATATAATCCCCAGCGCTGTATACAGTAATATAACCCACAGTGCTGTATACAGTAATATAACCCCCAGCACTGTATACAGTAATATAACCCCCAGCACTGTATACAGTAATATAACCCCAGCGCTGTATACAGTAATAACCCCCAGCGCTGTATACAGTAATAACACCCAGTGATGTATACAGTAATGTAGGTGGGCATTGGCCAAAACTTGGTGTTATCTCATTTAGTTCCCTTTATCTGCAGACTTGGAGCCGCCGTTGCTGTCAGTCATGTGACATTTTGGGTGACTTTCCCGACTCAAACACCACACCGGGCTGATGCTTTATGGCAATGCTAATGAAGTCCGTTCCTCCATAGACTTTCATTAGCCAGAGAGTCTGACTGTGTGATTAAGACTGAGGCATTCTATTGTTCCCCACAGGCAGTATGATAAGAAGTCAAGGGTTTGTCTAGCAGATCGGGGATCAGATAATAGAGCGAGAATCATACAAACGGCTGATATGCAGCTGGCTGAAAACATTATATTATGGGGCAAAAACTTTAAGTCTCTAAAAAGACAGAAGTCTCCAGGTAGGCCCATGTGGTCACTCATGTTTTGGGCACCCACCTGATCAGCAAAACGGATGTAGAAGTTTTAAATAATCCAACTTCAGCTTCCGTTGCCCTGCAGTCGGCATTTCCCTGCGGGGCGATATGTGTTTTAATGATATGTGCATTTAGAAGATAAATACATTTGGGCTTCGCTGTTCAAGCGCACCGGTTCAGTGTTACTAGATGACGATCACTCCACGTCCCCAGCAGCCGTTCCAGTAATAGAGACTGGTAGCTGCCTCTAATCAGCAGCCCACTGGCTACCCCCCGGGGGGCTTGGTGATTGTTCATCTTAAACGTTGTAGATTGTAGACCTGCTCACATTTCAATCCAGCGACGCGTTCTAACGGCGATGGAGTTGGCGATGATATGTGATCTGGCTTAGTACTCCATCCATTCTGTAATTTTACGTTTTCTTTACATTTGGGGCTTTTGAACGTTTAATTATTGGTGGAATCGGTCTTATTGGGGTTGCCATGCCGTTCTGCAACCCCTTATAGCCATACCTGGCCCTCCTGTAAGCTGTCCAACGTATTTCCGGTGTTAGTATGAGTAACGGGTCTATATGTCTTATATGGATCTTCTCCTTGACTGAGAGAGGTGAGCTCGGGACAGCTGGGCTTGGTCAACATAATAACATAACATAACTATACCTCCCAAATGTCCAATTTTGTTCATGGGACAGTCCTGCTGTCCCTTGTAGTCAAACACAGGTATCCTGATTGGACACCTGAAATGTTGGGGGGGGTATGAAAAAATAGTATATATTTAATCAACTGAACCCGTTACTGCAGGGTGGGCCGGAGGGGGTGAATTATTTTAACACACAAGTGTAGAAAAGACTTGATGTTTCCACACCACGGATGATTGACAGGTAGTATTTGCTCAGGGGGCAGTTGGGGTACCTGGGGTGTGAGCCGTGGAATAAGCGCATCTGTTTTTGCAACAGGAGGAGGTCTATTCACAGAGAGCGTGGGTGATAAAAGCCTAAGAACAGGAGACCATCACACGGAACAGGACAGCAATTACCCGCGCCTTTAATTATTCCTTTTAATTAAATCTCCGTCTTTGGACCCAGCGCGGGGCATCAGAGCGTTGGAGAAAACCATGGACACGCTACTCGTTACAGATATCTTCTTGCCTCAGCTTCTAGAACACGTTAACCCCTTGGGTGGTGTCTTCAGACTCTGCTCTTGGCCATGTCTACAATGACGTTCTTGGAACACTGAAAATCCATATGTTCCAAGTGTCCCTGTTTAGTTTGGCTAGTCCCTCTTCAGGACCCAAATCCGTATGTCCCTCTTTTCCAGGAGATCTGAATACTTACCAGAGTGTAGTCGTTGTTAGTTGGCCAGCTTCCGACTTAACCCAAAACCCATACCCAACACGTAAATAATATACGGTTCCTGTGGGAACGGTCATCTTAAGTTCTTATTCACAGGATCTGCTTGATTATTTCTCCCCAAAACTGTTATCTCTCACCTATAGTTGCTGATTGGTTCAGGCAACTTTTGTAAGCGTGAGGGAGGAGAAGGGTGAGAACTTCACGACAGGAAATAATGCTGACCCTGCCACAGGCTGCCGCTGGTCTCCGCTTCAATGACTGTCAAAGGTCAGAAGCTGTGATTGGGCCTTTAAAACCATCATTCCGCAGGTTACAGAATCTCTATCCTGTAACAATCCTGTTCTCGATACATTCTGCTTTTTTTATTACTGTTGGCTTGGTGGGATCCGAGCAATAAATGGGCTGTCAGCTTTTGTTAGGGCGACCTGTGATCAGGGCCGCTGACGGCACGGCGGGATGTCTGTGGCTGCCCCGGCGTGCGTCTGGTGGGGAGAGTGGAGCGATTCAGAAGAGCCGGCTAAGCTTGTTTGGCAGAAGACTTCAAAGATGCATCCAAGCACAAGGGAATTATAGATACTTATGCAAATTAGCGCACATGCACAAGTGCGATTACCTGCCTGCGTGTTTACACAGTCTATCCTTTCCATGAAGCTAATGGAGCAGGTAATGCACATTACCTTTTATACTGTTTGGAAACTAACCCTTTCAGTGCAGAAAAACATTGTATATCTCTAGTGTTCCTCTTTGGTTTGGTCGGTCCCTATCTCCTCCCTTGATGCTTCTCTTTCCTCCCCTGATGCCCCTCTTTTCTAAGAGCTCGGAATGTTTGCTGGGTATGAGGGTGTCGCAGGGTTCTACAGCCCTAAAAGCCCCGATAATGTGTATAGAAACAGCAGGAACTGGCTCTAAATGCCTCACTGACACATAAACAGGACAAAAGGTCTTGTGAAAGTTCCATCCCCATCCATACCTCTAACCACGAAACATAAAACAAAAACGCCTGTCGTTGGAAAGTGAAACCAGACTTGTGGCCGCTTAGGGTGGTCAATAAGCTCATCAGAGCCAAGGACCTCATGGAGCAGATTCCAAGGCTCCCTGATGCCACAGCAGAGAGGGTTTGGACTAACGCGGCATCAAGCAGGTTGACCAAGGACCTGGTATGGATGGCCATCAAGGGAGGCCTCCTCCTACGGACATTCAGATACAGGTGATGTCCACGGTGCATCGTTGAGGAGGAGACTTCCCTACATTTGTTCAGAATCCAGGAAAATGAACTCGAATACCCCGAGGAGAAGGAAGTTCCTCCTCTATCACTCTGTTCTGTATGGACTTTTTCCAGGAGCTCACACAGAGGGTGCCATTGAAGAAGCCCGGCACCTAATGCGTTGTGTTAGGGACACTTTGTGGTTTTCTAGGAACCGCCTAATCCTGATCACTGTCCTCGACCGTGACAGTGTCAAGGAGAAAGACTAACCTCCACACCACCTCTCATCTGATCCTCCTCAGGCTTCTTCTATGGCACCCTCCATGTGACTTCCTGGAATGAGTACATACAAAACCAAGTGGCAGGAGAGGACCTTTTCGCCCCCGCAGAGTCTTTTGAGTTCGTTCTCCAGGGTTCTCAACAAAGCCTGTGCAAAAGGACACTGTTAGTTGAGAAGCTGAAACCCGACTTACAACAAGTTTTAGCCAACGTATTTGGGTTGGGAAAAATTTACAAGTACTGGCTTAACCAGCTGCCGACTTAACTTGAAACCCATTTGTAGGCAACAAGTGCTGTTAGGTATCATCAAGACCAAAAATGCTCAAATACCATTTTATTTCAAACCTTTGCAAACAGCCGAACAGATGCAAATTTAAGGAAAAAAAAGAGAAAAGATATCCATGCTAGAAATGGCTTCAACAGAAAAAAAAAAAATAACAAACCCTGATGATGTGAAACGTTCATAAAAAAATGTAAAGACACGCATATTTATTCACCATAAAAGGCGCATGATATCTTAAAACTGACGCTGTCCCTTTAAGAGGATAGAATTTGAAGAACGTTAGTTATTAGAGTTTCCCGAGTTCGTACAATGCAAATATTTCCTGGAGGACCTGTTTAGTAATTATTGATGACTATTTTATTGCTTGGGAACCTTGAGACCCCCCAATCAATGCTCGCATTTCATTGGCATATTGACCACCACTTAATATTGTATAAGATGTCCCAATACGCCAAGGAGGGGGTATTTCCGAACGCCGATAATCCTGGGCTACTTGTGTTTGCGCAACATTATTAACTAATAAAGAAAGACGCCTTTTGTCAATAGCCGCTCCACGTCGGCTGAAAGGCCACCGCCAACTTTCTACATGTTCTACATGTTACATTAAACAGAAAGTTATTAATAGGGTTAAAGCGATCGTTTTCCAATTTTAATGGAATTTACTACGCATTGGCTTTGGAAAGGATTTGTTTCTTGGTGCTTACTTTAATACCTCCCAAGTGTCCCAGTTTTTGAGGGACTGATTTTTGGGCACAGACCCGCATAGCTGTTGCATCATAAGCATACCTGGGAACTTGTGGGCCCTGGCTACCATTGCGGGATGCGGCCACTGAAGCTGAGATGGCTGCTCCCAGGGTGTCCAAATAAAGTGTGTTTCGTATGCATATATGTTGCCTATTTTAGCTTATAAAGAGAATTTGAAGGGCTTATTTGGTGTTAGGAACCATTAAAGGTAGGTTTAGAAACCACAGGGCCCCAGTGAGAAAATTGCCCTACAACTTCACCAAGCAACATGTCCCACAGTGCCACCTTTGCCCCCTAACAACGTGTGAGTACCCTTTTTGCTCCCAAACAGCTTGTGAGTGCCACCTTTGCCCAAGCAGCTTACCAGTGCCCCCAAACAGCCTGCCGGTGCCCTCTTTGTTCCAGCTTGTCAGTGCCCCAAACAGTTTTTGTGCCATCTTAACCCCCCCCCCGGTTCCAAACTCTTTA
Organism: Spea hammondii; assembly: GCA_029215755.1. NCBI lineage: Eukaryota > Metazoa > Chordata > Amphibia > Anura > Pelobatidae > Spea > Spea hammondii. The sequence continues at coordinate 3,512,367 of JARDYJ010000004.1, forward strand.
AAAAAGGGCCCTTCCGACCTGGACAGTCGCAGTCTTCCTGAACAATTTTCAGACCTGATAACTATTGTACTGGTTCTTCTGTTTGTAGCCATTTCATGAACACAAAACATCCTTTTTTTATAACGAAGGCACTTAAGAAACGTGGATCTATCTCCGCCAACGTGCGGAGAGTTGTGAGCCATGCTATAGCAGGGAGGGAGACGATGATAATTTGGCAGATGGGGTTTCCAGATTGTCAACAAGTCCCATGAATAATTCAAGGAATCCCTTCTCTCCGATATCTCTGAAACTCAGATTATCCGATATGAGATCGCCAGCTCGGTTGGCGCGAGGTCATCTCTTGGCTCTTCTCCCATTCTGTTTTTATAGGCGTCCTAGATTTTTTAAAATACTGATTGGGTCCGGCTTAGTTTTTGGGGTATGCGGAAAGGGTCTGGGGGTGAGTCGGAAAAAAATGTATAGTAAAGTTAATTAACATAGATAAACATAGATACTTTTCATTGAAAAAGAGCAGTTTAATTTATGAAAAAATGATTGTAACGCGATTAATGTTTTAATTTTATAGACACCCAACCATCAGAAATCAGGGCAGAAAGCTGTATAAAGGAGCTAAGTGCCTCCCATGTTAACAATATTCATTTGCTAATGTTCTCTGTGTTTGCCTGATTTGGCATTATTATTAAACAAAATGTTTTTTCCCCCTAAACTGAATATTCTTATTTCTTGATAAAGGAGAAGTCCCATGGAATGTTTTTTTCTCCATGAGCATAACCCCCAGCGCTGTATACAGTAACAGAGCTAAAGCTTTATGGCAATGCTGATGAAGTCCATTCATCTATAGACTTTCATTAGTCAGCGAGTCCTAATGGATGATTAAGTCTGAGCCATTCTATTGTTCCCCACAGGCAGTATGATAAGGAGTCGGGGTGTTTGTCTAATAGATTGAGCTCAGATAATACATTATATAATTTGATTATTATATATAATATTATATTATGCAAAAACTAGAATTGTTGGGAAAAAAGCACAATACATTTGAAAACATATTTCTATCTGATTCTAGTAATGAAATTTTTAATATATTTTATTTACCCCGTTTAATTTATAAAGCCGTTTCCTGCTGTTTCTATACACATTATCGGGGCTTTTAGGGCTGTAGAACCCTGCGATCCCCTCATACCCAGCAAACATTCTGAGCTCCTAGAAAAGAGGAGCATCAGGGGAGGAAAGAGGGGCATCGAGAGGAAAGAGGAGCATCAGGGGAAGAAAGAAGGCTTCAAGGGATGAAAGAGAGGCATCAGGGGAGGAAAAAGGGGCATTAGGGGAGGAGAGATGGGGACAGGGGAGGAAAGAGGGGCATTAGGGAAGAAAAGAGGGGCATCAGGGGAGGAGAGATGGGAACAGGGGAGGAAATAGGGGGACAGAGTGACTGCTCCTCCTAAATAGGGACACCTGGGATGTGTACAATTATCCGCTCTGCAGCTCCTTTCTTGTTGATAGCATATACTCTGCCTTAATACCGCAATAAATAATGGAGAACCTTCAAGCAATCAAAATGACTACCATCTGTGTATGAAGTACGTAAATGATAATAGATAATGGAAGCGAGCAGATCTATCCGCGTCCTCCTATTACCTCCCCATCACTTATGAGACTAATAAAAGGATGATATTTATCGAGGAGCAGATCTGAGTTATTGTCTCTGCAATATTTCCTCCCCACAGCTGCCAGTGAGGACTGTGCTGTCCTTTAATTCACTCTGTTACACATCAATAACATTATATTGTCTCATAATATTGCCCGGGTGCGAGAAGTATTTGTGATTCAAACACACATAGCTCCTGAAACTGGTGGAAAATACAGGAAAAACAGTGAAAATACACATAAAAGTCCTTTTTATTTATTCAGTGAAAGAAGGCTTTGAGATGGGGCCATAACTTCCCAGGGGCCACAAGGTAAGGGGGACACTCAAGCTCAAGGCACCTATTTCTCCTGCTGTAAAGACTCAAACCTTAATCAGTCGTTGGTCTCGTCTTAGATTCAGGAGCCGTATGTCTATCCCATGCATGTTTAATACCCTCACTGTATTACCCTCTACCACTTCTGCTGGGAAGCCGTTCCATTTATCTACCATCAGTAAAAAAAAATCTTTCATCGATCCTAGCTTTTAAAGACCTTGGTTTAACTTTCTTGTTTTCTGAGTCTTTTGCAGGCACCTACATGTCTCTATACCAAGCTCCATTCAACAATCATTCATGTTGGTTCCCACTTCATACAGACAGATAAAATGACCATGGTGGCCATGATCTGAGATAAGTCGAGGTGGGCAGTCTATACTCACCAGATATATATAGGTGCCTTTAATAACAAAAAAAATCCTTCAAAACATCAATTCTTCTCAGAACCAGAGAATCGGGATTTTATAAACCCTGTAGTCAACACACTTCTGTTTGACTTAGATTAACGTCGAAGGGTCACCAAAGCCTTAACTATATGTATACAATAAATTGTTTATTATGGAGAGTATTTTAATGGGGTTTTTTGTATATTTTAGAACTTGTCTACTATTAAGATGTTTAATTCAACATGAAAGAAAGCATTGAGTCGCTGGAATAGGTCCCAGGAGAATCTGAAAGTTCTCAAAGCTCTGTAAGTGGATTCATCAGAGAAGGTGTCCTCAAACACGAAGATGGTCTATAATAGGGAAAGAGTTTTCTATCGTAATAATAGAGTTTATGTACTGCCGGTACCATGGATTATGCAGACACAGCGACAAGTGCTGGGAATTCCATTTGATTATAACATAGGAATAGCATTTTTTTTTATTTTACTACCCTTTGAAGCTTAAATTGCTGTTCTTCCCTTTAAAAGATTATTCATGACCGGATGCAGGGTGGTAAAATAAACCTGGAGGTGAAATGCTTTTACTGTAACAAATATAGTTTTACAATAAAAAAAAATAGAAACAACGTTCCATTTGGAAACTCAAGGTCTTAATGGTCAGCAGGACCCAGCAGTCTTTAATTAAGAATGGCACAGAACAGATTGGAAACATTCTATCCGATTCCAGCCCGGTGAGCCTTTTAGAAAGCAACTCAGAAGAACTAGATGTTCCGATGGTCAACTAGATGTTCAGAAGGTCAACTAGATGTTCAGAAGGTCTACTAGATGTTCAGAAGGTCAATGGTGAGATAGTGAAGGTCCTGGTCAGCTTGTGAAGCAGAGAAAGGATCGAGTCGCCTCAATATGCCAGACTGCAAAGCAAGCTGAACCTGGAGTAACATCAATGAATACAATTAGAACATTTGGAACCTTGGCTTCATGAGGACCAAGTCATGGAATGGTGAGGAGCCTCCATGGGCTTAAGAGTCAATTAACTCAAGAGTTTTTCTGGATGGAAAGAAATTCTCCATTGTTTTATAACACTTTTTTTCTATAGGGCAATAACATCCTTAGAACCCATTATACGCATGCCCCAGAACCTGTAGTATTCAGGTAATCAGAGATGGCCAGAACAGTCATGATGTTGGTGCACAAGCAGAGTCATGATAAGAAGGAAGTCTGAAGATTTCTTCATCAGTATCAGATACCAGAGTATCCTATCTCAAGGTGACAAAGGATTTTGTTTGGCAGGAACAGAAGATATATCGATGACGTACAGATGAACCAGAACCCTCCCTGAGCAGATGGGCACGTGAGGTCCCCAAACTCGCCTCCATTGGCACTTGCTGGGTGGAAACACCTCTGTAGCTTCCTTAAAACGCCACTGGCTGCCAGTGTTTTAATTGACACAGATGTGATTATATAGGGATGTTAGCAGGATCTCAGGCTTCGCTGAGCCTTTTCCGTCATGTGTTTCTGCTGCTGGCGTCGTGAACGGTTCATGAGGCTGAGATCAATACGCGCAGGGACTGCAGATCAAATAATAATTACATTTTCCTAACTATATCTTAACACAGTGAGTACCATTTCACAGCGGACCCTAAGATAATGATGGACTCTGCCGCAGCTTCCGATTATTACTTGCCCCCAGCGGTGTCCCTTAAACCCCTAGAGGCATCATGTACTTCAAAATTGTTTTTATATTTTTGCCCTATTATAGAAATCTGTAATATTATTTTTTTTTGCACACCAAATGAATATACTAAGGTATGAAATATTACAGATTATCGTAAAACCTATTAAAATTAAAATAAATTTAAATAATTAATATTATGTTTTATTTCTATAGCGCCAACATTTCCCACAGCGCTTCCTGCAGTCCCTGCATTCAAAACTAGAACCGACAGACCAAGACGAACCATTCGGTAAAGAGGTCCCTGCTCGCAAGAGCTTACAATCTAGTGAATGTCCGAAAAAAACGATAAATTATATTTACGAGCAAAATGTGCGGAAATCCCTTTAAAAAATAACGTTGTTACTAATGCCCAAAGTGCCCGCAGGATACATTTCCCCAGATTGTGTATTATTTAACCCAATAAGCTGTTAAACAAACGCTCTTTGTAAACGCGGCTTTCCTACGGCGAAAGGGAGGAGCGGGAATGGCTATACTTGAAACACACCTCTTATTATAGGCACGGGGCTCTTTCACCCCCGATACAAACATCGAGGATATTGTTAAAATAAAATTTGCAATTTACAGCCCCTTGCTCGTGTTTCTAAAGGCGAATGGTGGGTTAGTCTGGGCGGAAATAAAAAAAAGGTTTTGTATAGGAGACATTCTTAATTATTCAAATGGATCTCCCGCTGCGCGGTGCCACGGAAGGATATACTAATTCTCAATTTATTGCTCGGTGAAAAGCGAGATTCTAGCTGTTAGCAATGCGGGGAATTCGCCCTCCGCAGGGTTCTTTTTTCTCGGATCTGAATCATTTTGAGACAGCTTGTTAAGGTTGAGCAGAAAATACATGGATTGTGAGTCCATTAATCTGTCAGGCATATGCAACTGGCTCTTTTTTTTTTTTCCCACCCCCAAATTGCTAGTAATTAGGACATTTCTGCATCAGCAAAATATTACCCTTTCTGACCGCCTCCGTCTATTAAGGACGCGTGTAGCTCAAAGTCGAGATTTCATTTTTTTTTTTTTATTCCTGGGTGAAAATGATCTGAAATTTTAAGTTGCTTCGGATGAGAACAAAAAGTGGGCTTTCATTTTTATTATTTTTTTAAATATTTTTTTATTCTCTTTGCTGAAAGATTTTGATCCCTAAAATTCATTTTATTTTATATGCAGGCAAGTTTGTGCGTCAAAGCAAGAAAATTGTACAGGTACAGATGGTAACATATTTGCCTTCTACGCTCTCCTAGGCCTAACCCAGGACAGCACCGCCAGCCTCACTCTCCTTCCTGCGAAGCGCCGGGATATGATGTCATATCCTGAGATATGATGTCATATCCTGCCGCCTAACCTGTTAGGGACAAGCAACACCGGGCGGGAAACACTTTTGTAGGCAAGCTTTTGTTATAGCTTCATCATATAGTTATATATCAATCCTTCCGGTGTGTTGTATCTTTAAAACCGCGCATCTTCTCCGGCAGCTGATGCCTCCGGCGTGGACTTCAGCTCCATGCATCATTTAGGGTCATAAAAAGAGATTTATGTACAAAAAGCGGATTCACAGGAAGACAATGAAAATCCAGGTGCGTTGGGTTGTATCATATCTCAGAACCATAATAGAGCTGGGTAATTTAGTTACAGGTGTAACAGGCGGATATCGTCGCGCATGGAGAGAGAGAGAGGAGACACCTGCCACGTCCAATACAGAGAATTGGGGGTGATGTGTGGCGGAGGAGTGGGGAAATTGCATTGTATGGAAATAATGGCTTGCGATATTTGGTCTGCGCATGATGAGGCCTCCGATCTGTGACTCTAATGAGTGGATAATGAACAGAACTGGAAATCAAGGCATATTAGTAACCCTTCAATGTCCAGAAGGCTGGCAAAATGGGTGTTAAAGAACCTGTAATCATATATTGGGATGTTACCCACTTGGTTGGTCTATATGGAAGAATTTCGCTCACTGCTTTTTATTGCAATTCCACATATGGACGAGGCTTTTCAGACGGTGGTTGATCCATTACTAGATCCTTTCTAGATCTGACGATGCCGGGGTGTTGACTCGAGTCCAACATCTGGGCCGGTCCTGCTCTTCAGAGTCAGAACCAAGCCCTCCACACATGTAATCTCTACCATGTGGCTGGCGGTTACATTGTAGCCAAATGTTCTCTTGGATTCTCTCCATTATATTGAACTCAGAGGTCACCCTGTCATTGAGGTCTTTTCTGGAATGACATATTTGCCCTGTTAATGCTTCTGTAGGATTATTATTGAGCACAATTGACCAGTTAGGTAGCGGCCTCACCTATAGACATGCAAGTGGTTTTCAGACTTAAGGTTTGTTACCTTGACTGTTGCACACATTGTATATAACGTTCTTACGTTACCCGGAGGTCATGCTATGGGTGATGATTGACACCAATCCTTGGTTCACACAACAGTCCTCTACGTTCTCCATGTCTTGTAACAGAGAAACATAGGAACATAGAATTCGATGTCCGATAAGACCCATTCGGCCCCCGTCTCTTTGCCGTTTCTCCTGCTGTAAAGACTCAAACCTTAATCAGTCGTTGGTCTCGTCTTAGATTCAGGAGCCGTATGTCTATCCCATGCATGTTTAATACCCTCACTGTATTACCCTCTACCGCTTCTGCTGGGAGGAGAAGACCTACTAGATGGTGTTTCCAAAATAACTGCCATTTATCCGAAGAATGGGATGATTAATGGAGCAATCATATTCATTTTTAGGTGCTTCCAAGAAAAAAACTTTTTTTTGCGTTACTAGAAATAAAGAATGATGGGTCGTATACAAGCATAAAGAAGCTCCTTTGGTGGTCCTCCTCTAGAAAAAGTATTCGGCAAGTTTTAAAATAATTACATTAAAGCCTCTGCCTCCCTGGAGCGGCTATGGATCTTTCTGCCATGTCCGATGGAGTGGACAGGCCGGCGGAAGTCTTTCTTATCCATATAGACAGACCCTGGATGCTCCTTATCCGTAGATTAAAGCTAATTCCCATTATTAGTTTTCTGCAAGCTAATGCTGCCCGCCTAACCAAATCATACCGAGCAAAAAAAAAAATACTCCGGCACTCAGAATCAAATGAAAAAATAATAAGGTTTATGAAATCAATCCATAACATTCATCGAGAATATCCAGCGCATTAAAACAATCAGCCACATTAAATCAATCCATAATGTACATACATCGATTCAATTCATTTCCTTTCTTTGCTTTATTCACTTGGGAGGGCAATTTGTTTCCTTGTGTGTTTTCATTTTTGGTTTGTTCGAGTTTTTGTTTTTTTTCCTGCTTTGATTGATTTGTTTTTTCTTTTTTTTTTTGTTCTTTTTTGTTTTTGATTTTTTTTTTTTTTAAATGGTAGACAAATACAAATACAATTGTTTGTGATTAGGGATATCTTGTTAGGATAATGTGGATTTATTCTGGCCCTTAGATGAACCTCATGCTTTTTGTGGCCACTTGTTTTTGGAGTATTGGTTGGGATGAGAAATTTAAAAGAATAACCCCGTTTCATTTATAAAGCCGTTTCTTGATGTTTCTATACACATTATCGGGGTTTTTAGGGCTGTAGAACCCTGCGATCCCCTCATACCCAGCAAACATTCTGACCTCCTAGACAAGAGAGGCATCAGGGGAGGAAAAAGGAGAATCAGGGAGGAAAGAGGGGCATCAGATAAAGAAAGAGGGGTACAGAGGAGGAAAGAGGGGCACAGGAATTTGGGGCAAAAAGAAGGACTGGGCATACTAACTAGGGTCACCTGAGGGGTTATAATACATATATGTTGCACATAATAAATGTTACTGAGCTGGTAACCTTTGAAATTCTGGCAGATACAAAAACGAACAGACAAAAAACCCAACACACTGATTCCTCATCACACAAAAAAAAATCCAAAAAGATCTATGTAACCAGGCTTCTAAATACTCGTTTTATTTCTTTTAATTTCTAGGCTAATGCTGCTATCTCAATGCAGAAAACCTTATGTCTAAACTAACGTACCCCAACTAACCAGCAGGACTCGGCGAGGAACAAAAAAAAAGCTCATGGCGCATGATTTAGTCTAGAAACCTTGCGTTTTCCCCATTTTTTTTTTATCATAACTCCCATGAGAACATGAGAACTTCTTCCTTGGCATTTTCCAGGTGAACTGATATATTAGCCTTTTATTTTCAGTCGCCCTTTTCCAATATTTATACGGGTCAACTGACATGTGACATTCATTTAAAAAATAAAATACCAGCACGGAAAGGTCATTTAACTCAAGAATAAACCTGAAAACATTTACTCAACCGGTAACCTGTGCACCGGCCACTAACTGAGCTTTAAACAGACTCTGCTCCCTGCCCGAGGCCATCGATCCTCTGATATGAAAGGTGGATCCTCACCTTAATCTTCCCTCCGACGTTTAAATATTAAGCTGAGGGTGCAAATAGGGTATGGATAGGATCTGAGGGTTGAGTATGTGGTTGAGAAAGGTGGGTGTCATTGGCCAGGGAGTAACGGAGTTTAGATAAAAGTCTCCCCAAAAACTTGGGTTGAAATAATTGTATACTTTAAGCTCAACGGGATTGAGCAAATCCCTCTGTCTCTAACTGGCTAGACAGAGTTCTAAATTAGAACATTGACATGCGCTGAGAGGTCTACTTTGGACACAAAGTCAACACACAGTATATGACCAGTGACCTCACAATATTTATTTACAACAGGCTTTGGGGTCTATTCACTAAGGATGAGAAATAACCCTGAGCTGAAGTTCAAAAGAATTGTCAAGATTTGAGCAATTTTATCCTAAAGGCCAACTTGGATTTTGTTGCCCTGATGGAAGGGCTTCTCCAGAGCTGGTTGACCTCGTAGGAGCTCCAACCCAAACTGTGGGTTTAGGTGATGACCTGTACGTCCTAAAAGCACGTCGAACAATCTTAGATTTGTCTACCAGTTAGACCAGAGTGGTAGTTCCATTTTCATGTGACGGGTGCAGTTTAAACCAATTATCAATCCATCGACACATGAAACAAGGAGTGTTCTTGAGAATTAAATTTAAGATTGTGGTTCGGCGAACGCGTTGCGCCGATGTAGAGATCCGAGCCGATTAGTGTGGGAGTGTGTTCTTTATGTATCGCTCGGTTCTTTGTGATTTTTGTGTAGGAAGCTCTCAGGAATCTGCGACTGAGCCAGGAGCAGAAAAGAATGCATGCTCCATCAACAAGAAAGAAACATTCTGATTACGTTCCTTCCTGATCCTCCCACCCGTAGCACTCTCTATGATTTAAAGATAAGTATTGTATCTAGAAGTATCATTGTAGCGATGGTCCATCTCCAAGGGCCAAGAACTTGTCTGGAATGGTCTCCTCAGGCTAGGTTGCTGCATCTCCTCTGGCCTGTTGGGTCTCCAGGACGGTAGACTTTATCTCGCTGGATGAACGATTTCCCGGGCTTACCTGCATCTCACAGATTGTATCCTCGGGATTTGTGTCCTTTTGTGTAGCAGATACTTTGTTTCTTTTTTTATGCACTTCATATACTCATCCTTTTAGAAGCCGCGAGATCTTTTATGTATGGGGAGGGTAGATGTGCCTTCAAAAAACTCATGTAGATCCCATCTACCCATCTTGGTAATAATTTACAAGAACATCCACGAATGCCACACTTAACTTGTCCCATCCCTAGAAAGGATCATCATCCTTCAGGAACTACCCAACCATGTATAGTTTCTAACCAACAATTAAACTAGAATAGGATTTGACGTGTCGTCATGCTCAGGCTATCATATTATATTCCCCATATATTATTATTTATTGATTTATATAGTGCCAACATACTCTGCCGCGCTGTACAGTGAGTAAACAGGACAAGTAGAGCAGCACCTAACAATTTGGTCTTACAGAAAAAAGTACAAAGGGTTTGGATATAGCCCCGGACTGGCCGTTTGGCACACTGGGCCAATGCCCGGTGGGCCACTGACCAACAGTTCCACACGCTCCTCTTTTAAAGTGCCATGGCCACCTCATCATGACCAGTCTGGCCATACTGCGAGGTGGTCGTAGAGAGTAACTTCTGTTGGTTTTAATGGGATCTAAGTGAATTCCCCTCTTCCGAGGTTGAGTTGGGGCTAACGTAGCACCAGAATATAAAGCCGAGGGGCCGAGTGCCTCTGCAGCAGGTTTCACAGACGAACGCTCTGCGGAGGGCAAAGACGCTGCGGGGATAGAATATATTCCTATGAAATGATCGGTTACATAAATACTTTACTTTGCTTCTTTAAATGCGTCAAATGTGATCGTTACTGCCACAATCTGTAAATCTCACGCGACGGAAATAACATTTCAGCATGGGGAGTCTCGAAAGAACTACGGTTATTGGCTCGGATCTGGCGAGTCCTGACGATGGTATCTTGGCTTTATTTCTTCTAAAATGATGGAAACTCTCCCCTGTATTGTAAGCGGAGAACAAAAAGGAAATTAATATAAGAGCCGTTAGAAGTCCTGTGTTTACCCAGCGAGCTGAACGCAGATCCCCTTGTAAAGTCGCTGCCACAGAGCCGGATCTATTAATCAGTTTAAATCCCACTGCAATACGGCCTTTAAATTCGGACAGGTTCTCTGCTGATTAGATTATTGGCATCCGGAAAGTAAAAACATAGGTTTTAATGCATTTTTAAATGATCAAAATATACCCAGCCATATAATTCCGAATTCTACGTGGCTCTCCAATTAAAAGTTGATTCCCAAATTAGATCACATTATTATTTATGAACCTAAATTGTCCGGAGCTGTGCAACATATTAGCATTTAATAAATAAAGAATAATAATATTTTTTTTTTTATTAAGCACTAACATAATTAAATATGGGGTGGCTAACACAAAAATACATGAAAAAATGTTTACAGATGCAACCATGCCCATGAGCTTGCAATCTAGTCTTATTGTAATTTCCTGGAGAATGGTGGGCTTATGGGGGCTCTGCATAGGTGTTTACATTCTATAAGGAATTGACACGATATATGGACTGTGTTTCTCACCGCTCTCGATTCGCTCATTATGTACGTTATTCTCCCTACCCCCCCCCATTAAAAAAAGCTTTGTGTCTAATGATACTTTTATTATTAATCCTGGATAAATCTGGTCCATTTGATAATTGCACATTTTAAAGTTGGCACTAGGGGGAGACATTGTCCAACCATCATCATCATCATCACTCAAGCCCCCCCCCCCCCCCAAGGACTGGTATTGAAGGTTCATTTTTTCAATTTGAAATTTTGGCATCGTCTTCTGATCAATCCCACGGACCAAGACGGAGAAAACCCTGATCGCATCGATCCTCGCTACCTTCCCGGAGGAAGCCGAGAGGCCGCTAGCCTTCGGACCTACTAGGGCTATAAACGATAGAAGAAACATTAATATCTCAGAGCTTCTCGATCCAAGGAGAAATCCGATCTCCTTTTGGAGTCAAGAAGAATTTTTTTCCCTAAGATGCAAAATTCTAAAAAAAAAAAAATAGCAAAATTCTAAAAATAATTAATTGAGGGATTTTTGTTCGCCTTCTTTTGGATCAGAAGCAGGAAGGCTGAGCCCAAATACCCGTCTCAAAACGAGGTCTATATCCCTCAGCTTAGAGGCATGAAAGATATCTGTATATGCTAAGCTTCTTAAAAATATGATGTTTTTTTTACTAGAAATGCATCAAAATCAGGGCTGGGTGGGCGATGAAGCGGCCCTTTAAGGCCAGCGGCCACCAACTCTGTACTTGTGGCCATTGTTACACTTGTATTACTTTGTGAGGCTGTAAATAATATACGGCAGACGAGCCGCTGGGCCCGGGGAACCATTCGGGACAGAACATAAAGCCTTTAAAAGGGGGAGCTATAATTGGAACACGGAAAGGATCCAGACATGGTGTAATTCATGGACAAAATATACATGGGGGGAAAAAAACTGTTGGCACGCCTGGACTCGCCATCTGGCTCGCCAGGCACATCCCCAGAGGGCCACCAGCTTCCCACACCCAATACCCCCCCCACGTCAACATAAAAATGTAACGTCCTGCCTGACGGCCGCCGGCCTTAAAGTGACGGGGCCGCTTTGTTATCCCCAGTCTGGCCCTGGCTTCTTGTAGTAGCCCAGAATGCTCAAATGAGTGCAGACCAGGGGGCAATCCCCCCCCCCCGATCACCAGATGACTGATTGCATAAAATTCTACGTTTTTGCTTTTTTTCTCGTTTCCTTGTGATATTTTGAGAGTTCTCGGCTGTCAGCGCCGCGCGTCCTCGCGATGAACGCTCGACTAAGCCGTTGTTTTTTCAGGACGTTCGTGTCAGCGGGAAGCAGCTTCATTCTTCCACTTTCCGCTCCGATGAACGTCACCCACCATCCCGTGAGGGGACGAAACCCGCCGCCTGGATGGAGCCGGTCGATCGGAGGACCGCGATCCGCTCCTGGAATATACAATTTTAACTGAATCGGTGTGAAAAAAAAACCCCGAGCCGTCAAGCGCACTGAGCAGGAAGACGTCTCGCCATCCCAGCTGCTTCTTAAGTGCAGTTTTTAGGGGCTTTTAAGGAAGCCAGATTAATTTTTTTTTATCGCTATAGGATGAGATTAACTCTTTCCGAACCCGGAGCCGAGGAGGAATTTATTCCGCATCACGGCGTCGTATCTCGGTACAAAGTATCTCAGATATGCCGATGGCTGCGCCGCCGTAACGATAATTAACCGCGTGAACCCCAATTTGGAACGTTCCCGCATAGAATGTTAATGACTTGTTTATTTATTGCCTCTGATCATTATTTAGGATTTTAACCATTGCATGCCTGGGAGATGTGAAAGCCGTTTCTCACGGCTGGTCTGATCCGGGCCGGACTGGGGAGGGATAAAGTGGCTCTTGGCACTTTAAGGCCAGCGGGCTGCCAAACGAGAAGAGCGCCGGAGGACACATAATGCAGGACGGTAAATATGAGCCTCGGTCACCGGTGGTGGCCGCCAATGGCCCGATCCTTATATGCCCCCCGAAATCCTGCATAGGGTCCACCCTAGGATTGACCAGGGAAGGGCAGGTTACTGATAATCCACGTCAATACATTTAACATTGGGATTGGATATAAGACCCATGCAAGGAGCACAGAAAGGATCCAGCCAGTGTGTACATGAAGGATTATTTGGGCATCACTCCAGAGAGTGGAGATATCTGGAATCCAAAATTTTGGCACCAAATCCGGGCTGTTTTTTAACAGTCAAGTCTAATTAACTACTGAGTGTCTTTATGGGATACCCTGACAAGGGTCTCAAAGTCGAAATCCATCCTAAAGTTGGTTCCTGCTACAGATTCGTGCCTGGTTCTCATCATGCATCACGTCAGCAAAAACCCTAAACCTACGCGATGCGGAGTGAAACCCCCAGGACTCCAGGGACCCCGTGTTGGTGCAGCACATCTACCCCGATCCCCATGTTACAATTAACCTCGTCAAAGTAAAAATGGGGGGTGGGGGGCATTGCACCAGCAGGATGGACCACGCAGTGGGACATCATCTTTAAGAGGCATTAACCCTTTGGGCACACCGCCCGAACCTTCAGTGGTCCGTCCCCAGGTGATGGGAGTGAAGAGAGCGCAGCCTGATGGTCAAATAAAATGACAGAGGAAGGGATGGGAGACAGTCTATTACAAGCAGTCTAACAGCGAGAGACAAACAGGCTTCCATCAGGCTGTCACTAACCCCCGGCAGCCAGGAGAGGGGTGACCGGCAGAGACTGCGAGGAGCGAGACAGGCAGACAGTGTGCGGATGCACGCAGAACAATCCCAGCCGTCAGATGGCGGGGCGGGCAGCCCCTCTGCAGCTGCACTCCGAGACAGGGGGGCAAAGCCAGGAGCGGGAGGGTACATCGGGGAGGGGGGGGGTATGAATGAGGGAGGAATAGATACATAACGGGGAACCCAAAATCTACAAAGAGCAGAATTATAAGTAGAAATACAGAGGGGCAGACTTCATTTTTTTTTTAAAAAAATAGATATTATTGAAATTACAATTTTATCTGAAAATGGGGACAGTCGCGTATTGAAGGATGGAGTGGTGGATGCATGGCAGAGCTCTCCCGCAGATGTGTTACGCGCGGATTGGAGGATTCCTCCTGCAATGATTATTCTTTACGGATTGATTGCGTGATTTTCTATGTAAGGACGGAGTGAAGAGGTCACAGAGACGGAATGAACCTGGAAAGACAGAAATGGTTTAGGCTGGAAAAGAGGAAAGGCAGTAGGTAGACGGGGAGGAGTGTGGGGGGTAACAAGAGAGAAGAAAGGGTGGAAAGAGGTGGTGTATGTAAGGCAGAAATAATAAGTGAAAAACAAAAGAGAGAGAGAGAGAGCATAAAGATACAGCCATGGGAGATAGAGAGAGATAGAAAAAGAGCGATAGAGAGAGGGGGGAGAGAGAGAAAGAGAGGAGGGGGGAGAGAGAGAGAGAGGTAATTGGGAGAGGGAAAGGGGAAAGAAAAGAAAGAGAGAGAGAAAGAGAGAGAAATAAAGAGAGGGTGGATTGGGGAATATAGTGTAGAGAGAATATATAAATATAAATAATGGGGGAGTGAGAGTGGGAAAGAAAAGTGAGGGGTAAATAAAGGGGGAAAGAAGAAATAGATAAAGAAAAAAAGAAAGAACGAAAGAAAGAAAGAAATAGAGAGAGAGAGAGAGAGGGAGAGAGAAATAAAGAAAAAAAATAGAGAGAGAAGGAGAAAGAAAAAAGAGAGGGAGAGGGAGAGGGAGAGAGAGGGGGTCTGATAAAGGAGAGAACAGAGAGGATCTGATGATGAAGGAGGAGAGGAGGAGAGGCAGGAATGTAGATTTTTCTAAGGAAGAATGAAGAAAAGAGAAGGATGGATGGGAGGGAGAGACAGATTGGAGGAAGGTTGGATGGATAAAGGAAAGGAATGGAAAGAAGGATAGAGAAATAAAGGAGGAATAGAGAGATGCGGGAGGGAGGGAAGGGGGTGTAAGGAGGAATAAGCAAGGGGTAAATGGGGAGAGGGGAGGGATTGGGGGATAGGAGGGAGGGACTCACAGACAGGGGGCGGGACACATGGAGAGGAGGAGGGCTGTGTAGCGGGGAGGGGGAGGGAAGTCAGAAAGATGCAGTGAGAGGGCAGCAGAGCTGAGAGAGCTCAGGAGCTGACAGGAATCTTCCCAGAGCCCGCGCAGCTGTGTGACTGAACCGGGCAGACTCTACCCTGGACCCCGGTCTCCTCCAATCCCGCCAGCGCCTCCTGTGCCACCGCAGGGCTCCCTGCACCACCTCCACCCGGCTCTCTGCCTCCCTCCGGCCGGCCACGGGCTGGGCTGTCCGACTCTCCTTGGTGCTGAAAGCCGGGGCCGCCCCGGGGAGGAGGGATCCGAGCTGCCGGCCCTGAGAGGCTGAACAAGCCGGGGGTTGGGGGTCTGCAGCAAGCGGGCAGAGCTGAGGGGGAACCCGGGGAGCCTGCAGGAGACACCGAGGCTGTGTGTGTGACACAGGCCACAGCTACACATCCCCCCAGATCTATAGGTGGAGACCCCCTAATCCCAGACGGCCCTTCGCCATACCAGCCAGCATACTCCAACTGGGAAGTCAGCTGACCCCCGTGAGACCCCCCCAGAGGCAAAAAAGACCCTCAAAGACAAGCCTGCTGTCTAAAAGCATCTGATACTCAGGAGACCACCTTAAGAAGACCCTCAGCTTTCTGAACGTTGAACGAAACCGAGAGTCACAGGACCCCCCAAAATCTTCTCGGACACCACCTCTTCTTCATCGACATTCCTCATCGCCCCAACATACCCCAAGATTAAATAGGATCTCACCAAAGACCTTTGCCGGATAATATCTCCATGAGACCCCCATTTAACTCTATGCCCTCAAACCCCAGAGATACCCCAAACCACACACCTCTGATCAGAAGATCCCCCAGAGTCACCTAGGTGTCCATTGACCTCTTCTTGATACCCAGAGGGTCTCCGTTGCTGATCCCCCGATATTACTGTCACCACGTATCCGCAGACTCCCCCAAAAACAAGACAACCGTATCAGCATCAATACCCAACCGTGCATCAGCGACTGTCCTCTACAACTCTTGATACCTCTTCTGACTCCATTGACTGTATCCTAAGACATAGGTTTCCATCTCCAAGCCCAAGGGGGTCTTTACCTGTTTCTTTAGGACGGACGGGGGTCTTCGGTCGCTTGCCTGCCGGAACTTACCAGGATGACGGCGACTCCTTCTCTTGATACATCCTAACACGGGTGAGGGGGACAACCCGATAGGACAAAGCGACCCTCGCCAGTTCCTCGGTGAAAGGTAAGAAGCTTTACAGGAGAACCGGAGGTAGAGAACGTTTTAGTTAAGGAATCTGACCATCGTGGTGCATTTCGTTATATATATACCCCAAATTTTACAGTTAACCCTTGAGTATTTTTGCTTTTGACGCACGCCAAGGTTAATAATCCCCTGCGTGTGCCAGTTGTCCCGCGTGGCCTTCGCTAGGACGCAGTTAAGTAGACATTCGAGATTCGTCAATCGGTTACGATTCTCCAAATGACAGGTGAGACCTGTGCCTCCGGTACTTGGTTCGGATGACCCCTTGACGCGCCTCGGCTTGAGGTCCACCTGGTTGGTTCCCACCAGACCAAGGTTCAGCTGTAGGGTTTTTTTGGTCCTACCATATTTTTATTTTTTTTTGCAGATGCCAACAGTTTTTAAATAAAAAAAAAAAAAATCAAGAAAATATAGAAACTATATTATTAACCCATCGTTGGGCACACATTTTCTTCCAGATGTTTCATACTTTGTGATATCTCCTAAACCCTCAAGGGTAACCACGAACGTCTTCAGTCAAAAGGGTTTCTGTGTGTCTTTTATTGTATCCCTTTTTTTCTTTACAAAAGAAAATTATTAAATATATAGCCTGGACCGGAGCCGTTACCAACAGGTGGCTCGCTGCCGGATTGACGGATAGTCCCGATGTTTTAGAATGCGGTGTCCAATCGTCCGAAGCTTTAGGGTTCTCGTGGGTTTGGTGGCATCTGTTCTTCGTGGTTGTAAAGTCGTCGGTTTTTGTGCTCGTGGTGGCAGAACCCTTTGGATGAATGATGTGGCTTTTTATATCTTGGGGTACCCGAGTCTGATGCTCTCATTGGCCGTCGGCTGGTATACCCCCAGATAACGTATAGCTTGGATGTGTAACATCTTGAACCTTCTGAATGATCAAGGATCCCTCTTTAGGAGTTAGTTTTTAGTTTCCGTAATATTCCATCTACGTATCTCACAGCGCTTTGTAGATCTATACGAGGTGTGTGTGATATTAGTGTGTCTGCACGTCTTCCAGATGTGTATAATGTGCTAATCACACACACACACCTGCTTTAAAGACACAACGTATAATGTAAAGAGCCGCACGCGCCAGGCAAACAATTACTCTACCCGACACAGCAACGTACATTGTTATGAGTCAATGTGTTAAGACAATGGGTGGA
The DNA here is from genome assembly GCA_029215755.1 of Spea hammondii. Classification (NCBI taxonomy): domain Eukaryota; kingdom Metazoa; phylum Chordata; class Amphibia; order Anura; family Pelobatidae; genus Spea; species Spea hammondii. The sequence goes on from JARDYJ010000004.1 coordinate 3,529,938, forward strand.
AAATGGGGGATTTTGGAACTCAGAGGTCCAGGGGACTAGTGTTATAGTGTGTATGTGTATACTATGGTTCAAAGGTTTTGGGGTCAGTTAGAAATGTCCTTGTTTTTTAAAGAAAAGCGGATTTTGTCCATTAAAATAACATGAAATGTATCAGAAATCCAGCGCAGGTGGGGTTAATGTTGTAAATGACTATTGTAGCTGGAAGCGGCTGATTTTTAATGGAATCTCTTCATATCACTCCCATCACTCCTGTGTTCCAATGGCCCTTTATCACTCCCATAACTCCTGGGTTCCAATGGCCCTCTATCACTCCCATCACTCCTGGGTTCCAATGGCCCTTTATCACTCCCATCACTCCTGTGTTCCAATGACCATTTATCACTCCCATCACTCCTGTGTTCCAACGGCCCTTTATCACTCCCATCACTCCTGTGTTCCAACGGCCCTTTATCACTCCCATCACTCCTGGGTTCCAATGGCTCGTTGTGTTCGCTGATCAAAGGTTACATTTAAAAGGCTAATTGATGGTTATAAAATTCTTTTGCAATTATGTTACGGCCAGAAATTTTCTTGTATTCCATGAAAACAGCTGAGTGACCCCATACTTTTGAGCTACAATATGTATATATATATATATATATATATATATATGTGTGTGTGTGTGTATAAAGACAATGATTGCGTGAGGATATATCAGGGAAGGACAGATGCTACGACCCGATAACTTGTATCCGGAAATATTATTCTGCATGGTAAAATGCGATTATAGAATCTCGGTGGATGTACGTCAGCGATATATCTACGGAACAAGCTTTTTTGGATCAATCGGACCTAAAACCCATTATTTCGAGCCCCTGATTTTCATGAATTTGCTGCTGATTGAGAAAAGCAAGAGAATGGCGTCATTGCCAGAGAATCAAGTCACTTCAGAATAAGCGATCGCGTTTCTACGCTGCGGGGACGGTGTTTGGGTTCATTCATTTTAATAAAGCGGTAAATATGTTTTCTTTTGGGCCGCGTTTTAACCGTTTGTTGACTGTACTCTCCCATGGGACGTATTAAAGGGACCGTATAGATATATTTGGGATTGTGGCAATATTAGGGTCATCCTTTTCCGCGTATGATTAAATATTTGGATGCTTGGCACATGCTTGGCCCATGTAGACAGCCCCATGATGTGGCCTGACACTTTTCAAGATTATTTTTTAACCCTTTCCTGGTCTCGTCTTAGATTCAGGTGCCGTATGTCTATCCCATGCATGTTTAAATCCCCTCACTGTATTACCCTCTACCACTTCTGCTGGAAGGCTGTTCAACTCATCTACCTTTATATTAGTAAAGTAAAGCTTATATTACATTTTAATGGCTAACTTTGTATGCAATGCGGAGCCACAGACATCATAACGGGTGTCCTGCCAACAAGCTACCGGCCGCAGCACTATCCCGTCTATCGTTCCCTATGCTTTCCGCGGCAGAATCTTATCGCTTCAATCAGCTCATTAAGGTGCATTAGTAACGCGTAGGTTAACTCTTTCCGTGCCAGCACAGAATACAGTGGCTTCAGCATAAAAGTCCCCTTACTATTCCCGGCTGTTCCAGAATCTGGCTGAGAGTCATGGGAAGTACAGTAGAGAAGCTTCTCTAAGCAGTCATTTGATGTAGGATGCCGTGTTTTTTAAAGAATAAAAAAGCAATAAAAAATGCATAATTAACCCATCATATTTTTCTCGCTTCAAAGTGCGCTCAGAATTTCCCCCTTTTATCCGTTTGCCGGTGGAAATCGCCGTCGCGCACGCACATTCATTCTCACCAACAATTCAGCTCTTGACGTCTCAGACTGAAACATTTCGTCGGGTCGGTGGAAGAGATTCCTTTCTGGTAAAGACATAATACAAAGACTGCATTTTTCCCCCTAAACCGGCTGATTCTTTGTGTCTCAGAGGAATCTCTGCGTTCCTCCTCGCCGGGTTACGTTAAACATTACAGGAAAAATGAAATGAGCTTGAAAACTTTGCTATGGAAAAGGCTGCTGAGCCGCGCCAACCGTAGGCTTTACAGATTATATCATCTGATCTTACTGATAACCCCAACTTCCCTATTTACAGCGCAAGTCCCATGGAAAAAATATTTTTCTCCTAGAGCATAACCCCCAGCGCTGTATACAGTAATATAACCCCCCAGCGCTGTATACAGTAATAACCCCCAGCGCTGTATACAGTAATATAACCCCCGGCGCTGTATACAGTAATATAACCCCCCAGCGCTGTATACAGTAATATAACCCCCAGCGCTGTATACAGTAATATAACCCCCCAGCGCTGTATACAGTAATATAACCCCCAGCGCTGTATACAGTAATATAACCCCCAGCGCTTTATACAGTAATATAACCCCCAGCGCTGTATACAGTCATATAACCCCCCAGCGCTGTATACAGTAATATAACCCCCAGCGCTGTATACAGTAATATAACCCCCAGTGCTGTATACAGTAATATAACCCCCCAGCGCTGTATACAGTAATATAACCCCCCAGCGCTGTATACAGTAATATAACCCCCCAGCACTGTATACAGTAATATAACCCCCAGCGCTGTATACAGTAATATAACCCCCAGCGCTGTATACAGTTATATAACCCCCAGCACTGTATACAGTAATATAACCCCCAGCGCTGTATACAGTTATATAACCCCCAGCACTGTATACAGTAATATAACCCCCCAGCACTGTATACAGTAATATAACCCCAGCCCTGTATACAGTTATATAACCCCCAGCGCTGTATACAGTAATATAACCCCTAGCACTGTATACAGTAATATAACCCCAGCGCTGTATACAGTAATATAACCCCCAGCGCTGTATACAGTAATATAACCCCCAGCGCTGTATACAGTAATATAACCCCCAGCGCTGTATACAGTTATATAACCCCCAGCACTGTATACAGTAATATAACCCCCCAGCACTGTATACAGTAATATAACCCCCAGCACTGTATACAGTAATATAACCCCCAGCACTGTATACAGTAATATAACCCCCCAGCACTGTATACAGTAATATAACCCCCCAGCGCTGTATACAGTAATATAACCCCCCCAGCGCTGTATACAGTAATATAACCCCCAGCACTGTATACAGTAATATAACCCACAGCACTGTATACAGTAATATAACCCCCCAGCACTGTATACAGTAATAACCCCCCAACACTGTATACAGTAATATAACCCCCAGCGCTTGTACAGGAATAACCCCCCCATTAGTCAGAAAGTGTTCCTGGGTGATTAAGGCTGAGCCTTGCTATTCTTTCTATTCTATTTTTGCCCCGCAGGCAGTATGATAAGGAGTCGAGGTGTTTAGTAGATCGGGGATCAGATAACAGAGCGAGAATCATACAAATGGCTGATATGCAGCTGCCTGAAAACTTTATATTATGGGGAAAAAAATACAACAGTTTATTTATTGTTAACTGATGGAAGTAGTAAAAAAAATTCCACTGCATCTGGGGCTGGACTTCTAGGGCCATAGGCAAAATATGGTTGTGATGAATAATATTCCGTATTAGAGGTTTCATATTTAAAAACTAGGATCGACCCTAAGGGGTATAATGCAAAAAATGAAAAACTCTCAAATTTATATAAATCTATTTTATTTTTTTATAAAAGAAGGGCATTTTTAGCTCTTTGCAATCTAATTGTCGTTCTCCATCAGAGATCCCATCATGTCCAAATTCCCAATCATGTCTCGTTTCTTTAATCACGTTTGATCATCAGATTTATTGTGAGTTTAATCATTTTTTTTTCCCTTTCTTTCTTCTTCTTGATTAATCTTCACCATCCATTTAAACTCATTTTCGGAATAACCTTCTTTTTCCGGCTGCGTCCGCAGTCCGGGTGGTGTTTCAATCCATTTTATGCTGGAATTGATTAGCTGTTGGATAAAATTGCTCCTGTTGAAATATGTGTTGCAAATTGGTAGGATAATCAGCCTGAATCATGGCTTTTTTTTTTTTTTAAATAAGCCATCAAGTCCGGATGATTTTCTGCCGGGAAGACACCCACAAACACAAGCTTTGCCATAAACTACTGAATCTATATGTGATGTTTCTCCGGCTTATTCCCAGCTTGGCTGAGAGTAGTCAGTGGGCTAGAATGTTCGTCAGTCCAATTAAATGGATCCTCATTATTTGTATCATGGGGAGTTCTCCTTCATAAAGCATTATTAATTTTACTCCCTGGTTATAATAAAATGTGGGTCGTTGGGCTTAAAACTCTGAAGTTCTATTTGGAATCCTCTGTACAATAAAACATGAGCTATCAGAGATAAATTAAACGAAGCCTTAGGAATTATCGAGGTTGCCCCATTCATGCAACTTGTCCATTCAGGCTTTGGCCGATTAGGTCTATTATGAGCAAGCGTTAGTGTTTTGAACGTATGTAACTAGACTCAGTTTCCTTCCCCCAATCCGATTCCTCATCTCAAGGTGAGTGTCACCCACACCTCAACCTAGTGGGTGGCTATAGCACCGCTTCCTATAGATTCCAGACTCATTCAATTTGTTGGGTTGTCCTCCACACCGGTGGAAAGGTAGCAGCTGTCCATGACCCAAGATCTTCACATAGGTCTTCCTTGGGAGCCTGTGTTGGTCCGTTAGAAAGATGGTGATGGATGGGAGAAAAGGGAACCCAGAGGGAGAGTATTTTGGGAGTCTGTGGTGGGACACCCAATGAGATGCATTACCCGGGCCCTATTTCTGGAGAGCCCTTGGAACAGAGTCAGACTGTTATGTGGATGGAGTTTGTCCCTTTGGCACACGCAAGCTAGAACTTCTCCCGAGCTGGGAACGCACCGTAGGACAGGCCATGAAGCGGGTGTCCGTTCTTGGTGAGCATCTCAAATGTATTTTGTATGTTAAAATGATTCAAAACGCGTTTTTGCAATGATTAAATATATATAATTATTGATTATTATTATTACGGGACAATGATAAGTCTGATGCATTTAGTCAGTTAACCCCCTCTTCACAGAGCGTGTGTCCGTATTATTGGATATTGTGAACTCGGCACAATATCCAGATTATCGGAAACATTCGCTCGTTGGTGGGAGTCCGGAATAAAAGGAGCCATTCAAGCCTTTTGAGTCATGTGACTAACTCCTACAGACCAGTTATCGTCGACTGTCAGCAATTCATGCGTCTGAGTGTCCGAATTACACGAGCTGGGTTACGGGGTAATGCAATCACAAGGGCCGGCTCCGGTGTATCCAGTATATTAACGATGAGATTTATCGACTCGGCGGCTGAACTTGGTGAAGCTTCGCGTAACCCCAGCGGCGCTGGGCGCTTCCTTCCTCACTGATCCTTCATGCTCCTTCCCATGCCTTTCATGTTGATCTTGGCAGCGTCCAAAGAACTTGGTTCAGCCGTCGAATTTTTTTAGCTACCGAGTCGGCTAAAATAAGGATCATCATTGATAAGTTGGACGATTATTTTTTTTCGATTAATTGGATAAAAAAAATATGCAGTTTTTTTCGTTTCTTTAACATTATTTAATGAGGGGCAGGGAAGTTAATGATGGGAACTGGGGACCAGATCAGACCGAAGGGTGCGGGGGGGAGAGATAGAGACTGGGGTCCCGATCAGACTAAAGGGTGGGAGGAGGGAAGTTTAAAGGGGACCTCTAACAACTTTGAGCATCACTGAATTCATTTAATAAAACTGTATATATAGGTCATGCTTTGCGTGTAATAAAAGGTTCAGCTCGTGGAAGATGGCGGAATGTGGTAGAACTGTCTTGTCCTGAAGTTCTCTTCCTTCTCCCCTCCCACCCTTGTAAAGGCTGTCTGAACCAATCAACAACAATCAGCGACTTAATATGGGAGATAACTCAACGGGGAGGAATAATGATGCAGATACGGAGAACAAGTAGATAAAATGACTGCTCCTGCCGGACCTAACAATACACTGTACGCCGTTCACGTTCTATTTTCCCATCAGATCAAAGAGCCTATTGTATCTATTAGAACCATTTTTATAATCAGTGATTTTTAGGTTTATAAACCATCATTATATAAGACAAAGCATTTGCTGCAGGTGCGGAGAGCCCGAAATTTGGGTCTTTTTTAGTGTTTTTAATGCGCAGGGGGTGAGGCTGATTGCCGACGGGGAAGTTCCCCGTCATCTAATGGATAATTAAGTATTTTTCTTAGAACCGTCCTATGTCCGCAAGAAGTATGATTACGCCGCGGCAATCAAACACAAGCATGTAATGGCAACCCCCCGCGGCCAGCGTGTGCCATTTACGTTCAATTGGCTTTAATTGCTGGAGTCTAATGTGTTGAGATAACGAGTTTGCGTCCGTTATTATGTCACGAAGTGCACATGCTTTCCTATTACCGCTGCTAATTTAATTGACAGGTATAGGAGAGATGAATTCAGTTCAAATGTGGGGTGTCTGGAAAGCTGCTAATCCATATTATAGAAAGAACTAAACGACGTGCGGCCCTCCACGCCACGGTCCGTTTAGATACCCCAGTTGGTGTCAGAGGGGGTAAAATGGTGGTATAGTCTACTTAAAAATAAGATAAGGAGGAAAAATCTTGCAAACTGGATTTAGAGAGATGTTTATCCAGCTCTTTTCGAGGGGGGACAATTAAATATCACTAAAGAATATTAACCCATTATTCCAACTAATAATGCACGCGATTAATTATAGAAATAAGGAACCAGACTAGGGTGACCGCATTCCTCCTCCGTTGAAGGCAGATGTATGCCGAAGGGCAAATATTAAAAACACTATGTCACGATTGCGGATACGGGGTCATAACGGAGTCTCTCTGCAGGGGGCAATTGCTCGTTCAGGTCCTTGTGTGCGATTGGTAGATTCAAGCGCACCTGATCGCAGGTCTGCTGCAGCCTTTGGTCTCCATCTACAGGCAAGAAAACAATAGCAGCCTGCATACACCACGAGCGACCAATCAGAGCTCAGCAAAACAATGGTCCAACCAGGTAGTCGGGAGCAGCCCTAGTATATAAAGGCCCCTGCTTACTAGATTAGTCTAGGACCCCTGAACCTGCCTGGTTTACGTGAGCACCTAGAGGAACCTTTTGAATAAAGAAAGTTTATGGGGAAAGAGACTTCATTAGCATAAGCAGGACTTCATTAGCATTGCCATAAAGCATCATCTCAGTGTGGCGATTGAGCCGGGAAAGCCACATGACTTACAACGATGGCCGCCTCCAGGTCTGCAGATAAAGTTTACTGGGATTAGAATGAAATAAAGTTTATTACTCAAAGAAAAATATTCATTTATTCATGAGATTTTAAGTGCCTAAACCTTTTAACTAAACATCTCCAGAACAATTTGCTGACTGACAAGCAAAAGGAACAAAAAAACTAAACGAAATTCTTATTTACGTTGGGGGAAAAATAGTCGAATCTAGATTAAATATTACGTAAGATTTCTCAGAGCGCCTATACATATACCCTTTGGGGCCGTAATTAGAAAATTACAGTAAAGATGGAACGTTTTAAATCATGATATGCACCAGATAGTATTCTAATGGTTCCCCGAGGTTACAGAATTCGAGACACAAGTCACGGGTCTATAACGTGAAAAAAATCTATTTATTTAACTAGTTGCTTTAAAACGACTAAATTAAGATTCATTTACGAGCAAAAGAAAATTAAAAGCCATAAAACAGATATTTTGCCATTCGCAGTAAAACGGAAGAAGTTAACTAGATATTAACGAGACAATATGGCTGTTCAGAAGCATCGGATTTTAATTTTTTCCATTAGGCTTTTTTATTTTTTATTTTTTATTGCCGCACGGTCAGTGATTTCCGTTTTTAAACCATGGAAACCGTGATACGTCGTTATAAATAGTTTCACGCGCAGATTTCAAGGACGCTTTCGCAGAACAGGTTTTTTTTTTTAAAAGATACATTTTATATTATTTGTATATTATATATATTATACATATTTACGCAAAGCTACTGCTCAAATATTTGGGGTCACTTAGAATTTCCTTGTTTTTGAAAGAAAAGCAAATTTTGTCTATTAAAAAAACATGAAATGGATCAGAAATCCAGCGCAGACGGGGTTAATGTTGGAAATGACTATTGTAGCTGGAAACGGCAGATTTTTAATGGAATCTCTTCTTAGGCCCTTTATCACTCCCATCACTCCTGTGTTCCAGTGGCTCTTTATCACTCCCATCACTCCTGTCTTCCAATGGCCCTTTATCACTCCCATTACTCCTGTGTTCCAATGGCCCTTTATCACTCCCATCACGCCTGTGTTCCAGTGGCCCTTTATCACTCCCATCACTCCTGTGTTCCAATGGCCCTTTATCACTCCCATCACTCCTGTGTTCCAATGGCTCTTTATCACTCCCATCACTCCTGTGTTCCAATGGCCCTTTATCACTCCCATCACTCCTGTGTTCCAATGGCCCTTAATCACTCCCATTACTCCTGTGTTCCAGTGGCCCTTTATCACTCCCATCACTCCTGTGTTCCAGTGGCTCTTTATCGCTCCCATCACTCCTGTGTTCCAATGGCCCTTTATCACTCCCATTACTCCTGTGTTCCAGTGGCTCTTTATCACTCCCATCACTCCTGTGTTCCAGTGGCTCTTTATCACTCCCATCACTCCTGTGTTCCAATGGCCCTTTATCACTCCCATACTCCTGTGTTCCAGTGGCTCTTTATCACTCCCATCACTCCTGTGTTCCAATGGCTCTTTATCACTCCCATCACTCCTGTGTTCCAATGGCTCTTTATCACTCCCATCACTCCTGTGTTCCAGTGGCCCTTTATCACTCCTGTGTTCCAATGGCTCTTTATCACTCCCATCACTCCTGTGTTCCAATGGCTCTTTATCACTCCCATCACTCCTGTGTTCCAATGCCCCATTGTGTTCGCTGATCCAAGTTTAAGTTTAAAAGGCTGATTGTTAGTAATCTGCACTTCGCTGCATACATTATGATACTAATATCCGGATTCCTATGCTGTACAAATATCTGGATGTTATTGCCCGAGGTATTTAAATCTACCCACCCCAGGGGGGGCAATATCCATTTCCCTACATCTATTAACTCTTCGTTAAGAATCTCAGCGCCGGTAACAGACAGCGCATCTCTGCAGGTCCCTGACAAGCTAGCGGGCCTAGGCTACGCCGTTAGTTTCACGATCCATTAAAGCACCGATACTGCGTATTTATAATGGGTTTTCACCAAAGTCACCTGCTGAAAAGTAATTTCATAGGACTTTAAATGCAGTCATCAGAAGACAGAGGTCTAAAAATGTTTCAGTTTCCTGCGAGAAAGCCCGCTGTTTAATGTCATTATCTACTGTAATAAGACTATGCGATGCAGGCGTGCTTCTCCAGACTATATAGACAATATCGCGCTCCTCGCCCCGTCTCATCCGATTTCCTCCTCGGTATCCCGCGTGCCTCTCGAACACGACTGCCGTACATCTCAACGCTCCCTACACAGTCCCGATGGCGGAACTGCATCTATCGGCAATGACAGCCTTCGCCCATTGAAAATACCGCAAGCCAAATGATAATAATCCAATGTATCGTTTAACGAGACACTCCGGCCATCATAGAAAAAGAAAAAATGGAGCGCTATCACTTTAAATTTAAATAAAAAATATGCACGCTTATATGCAGTCGAATGGAGTATATATAAGGTGCTTTTGTTCTGAGTTCAGAGGAGATTTCATTGTTCTGAAATTTTAATGAAAGCAACCAATCAGCGATGAGAATAATTGGACCACCGAGGAGTTGGGCAGCTGCAGCTTCTCCTTAAGGAAAGCATTATTTTTCTTTTTTTTAAAAAACTTTTCACAACGTATATGAACCTAAATATGTATTGATTATATAGAACCTGGTTTTATCTCATTTTGCTCCAATAAACTCCCTTTATCTGCAGACCTGGAGCCGCCGTTGCTGTCAGTCATGTTTAAGGTGACTTTCCCAGCTCAAACACCACAGTGAGCTGATGCTTTATGGCAATGCTAATGAAGTCCGTTCCTCCATAGACTTTCATTAGTCAGAGAGTCCGGCTGGGTGATTAAGACTGAGCCATTCCATGGTTCCCCACAGGCAGTATGATGAAGAGTCAGGAGGGTTTGTCTACAGAGCGAGAATCATACAAATGGCTGATATGCAGCTGCCTGAAAACATTATATTATGGGTCAAAAACTACAACTGGTTTAAAAAAGATAACAGGGCCATATTTTTGAAAACTTCTTCTTAATCTGATACTAGGAATAAAACAAATTTGTGGGAGCTTCCCTTGAAGTCCTTGCCATGGTTATTGTCAGAAGAGGATTCGCTGCTTTGATCATTTTGACATAAAACATTGCGTCCTCGCTTGAAGGTGACATTCCCTTCGTTTGCCGACATTCAGTAGTTATAAGAGACTCTGTCTGCCGAATTATACAATCTGATTTTTTTAAACACATACAAAGATACGAATTTTATTACATTGAACTCTTTAATGTTCCAGATTCTCTTATCTGTTCCTGTTCCTGTTTTTTGATAATATCACAAATTTATATATTTTTTCGCTTTACTAACTTAAAGGGACAGCTTAGTGTAGGAAGGCATTGGCAGAGAGTGTGAGAGAGAGAGTGAATGAGAGGGTGTGAGAGAGCGTGAATGAGAGAGTGTGAGTCAAAATGTGAGAGCAACGACAGCAAAAACAGTGATTCTGATTTTTTTTTCCCCCAATAGGGTCATCTTTTTCTTTAATTAAGATCCAAAGTTTGGGAATTGCATCTTCTAATCAAGTAAATACAGTATATTAAAGTACTCTGTGAATAACCCTAACCTTCTGTACTTTAATTATTATTGCTCAAAGAAATAAAGTACTAAACTGAGGTAGAAGCTGCAGCACCTGCCCTCCTCCGACCTCTGACAATTCTTTCCACTGATTGGCTGTTACTGTTAGCCGCATTGGGGTGAATTATGAGTTTGATCTTTTAATCTGTCTGCTGCCCATGTGTGTTAATTACCAAACTAATCATCTGTTGGATAATCAATGCCCTAATTTGATATGTAATGTATTGACAGCCGTGGAATAATTATCCGATGACGATGGACCCTCCCCGGTTTGTCCACTAAGTCAAGAAAACAATATATTGTTGTTCCGACAATAAGGATCATTAACGACATTCATTGTTAATTGGGATCCCTTGAGAGATGTGTATATTCTTGTATGGATTTAAAGATGATCTGTCATAATTACTAATTAACAACCCGCACTTGTTACATTGTGCCGGCGGCTTCTGAAGCTTTAACCGGCTTTCTTTTGAAAACACTTGTGACTTTTCACATCGTGCGAGACTCTCAGCGAGGACAGTGTGCCTCCTTGTGAATTTGGAGCTCAGAAGGTCTCATTAGTCCCTCGCCCGGAGCATCTATTGAGCCAGTGCTGGAGCTGACTGGCGGTGAGTTTATAGTAGCTGGGGGATGGGCAAAAGGGGTAAATGCATAGGGTAGGACTCTGCAGAATACCCCCCCATGCATTTCCTAGGGGGACAACACAAACATTTAAAGATACACTCAACGAGCCATGGCTACCGTAGAACCATACCTGGGAATGCTCAGTGTTTGAACCTAAGTCTCGGATTTTTTGCCCCAAATCTCAGGGCGAAGGGGCAGATTCTCAGGTTGCTCGTTTTGGAGCTGAATCCTTCCTGCTACCCGGCTGGGATCATATAAGACTCCCAGTTGGTGATTTTGTTCCCAGTATGCTGTGGTTGACATCCCTGGTGGAATTCAGGCGACTCGATTAAGTGTATCTTTAAATAATGACGAGTCAAGGTTTCCATGAGGGCCGGTATTAGAGCCAGTTGGGTGACACATTTGGTGAGTCGCTACATAGAACCTTCATGATGGACTATCAGAGGGTTAATATTTCAAAAGTTTCAGTCAGCTCGTTTAGAAAGTTCCCAGGTATGCCTAGAACCAAGGGGCCAAATTTCTGTACACTGAAAACGGCCACATCAGGGCCAGGACCCCTGAATTTTATTTTTTTTTGCGGTGTGGGAGACCCTTTCAGGTTCCCTCCTCCTCCTCTTGAAGACTTTGGAAGGAGATGAAGAAGATCTGGACCCTCTGGCAGGACCTCAGGCTGGGCAAAGAAGGAAGGGGGGTCTCCCGAAGATGAAGATTTGGGAGCCTGGTCTCCATTGTGGCTCCTTTGGCACCGATCCCATTTATTTTTCACTTTACCTTGAAGCACCGACCCTCGAGCTTCAATAAAATAATAGAACAAGTGAGCTTCTAGCCGGAGCCTTCTGTGATTGTGCGTATCTGTTTCACAGGATTGTTACGACATAATTGAGTATGGTTGCCCTTTAAACAGCTTTTAGCGCCCCTAACGCAGCGCGGCACGCGGTTCATCGTACGTGTCACCAGCTAAATGTAGGTTAAGTATCCGGTAAATGTAGGTGACGGAGACGTTTTAACGTTAATTCATCAAGTAAAAAAGTAACGTCTCCATAGAAACCGAATTCCCATCCCAAGTCATCATTTCTCAATGAGAAAAAAAAATAAAAAAAAAAATAAGTAGGTTAAAAATATTCATGTTTCATACAACCCAAATCGCGCTTCTTAATTCCGGGAAGGCCTCGCCATTATCGGATAAGGTTCCAGGAAAAGGCGATGTAAGTTGAATCAATAAAGACAATTAGATCAATATATCGAGCCTATCTTTTTTATTTTCCCTTCCACTTAGGTAATTGACTCAGGGATTTTTATAACTGCGGAGGTCGACTTGTCGTTTTTTTTTTTTGTTTTTTTTTATTATTAATAAATAATACATTTTAATAAAATATCCAAATTCAGCAAAGTCGGTTCCAGACATATCTTGAGACGCCGTACAGAATAATTATATAAAAAGGCCATATTTCATTTTTAATTAGCCAAGACAGGTAGGACTGTTACATTCAGCGTTATGTCTGCTGTATTGCTTTTCATTAAATTCTTTCAATTAAATGTAAATTAATTTACTGATCAAGCTGGGCTATTACCTGTTTTGACTGCTGTTGTTATCACTGGGTTTTTAATTTGGCTTCTAAGCTTGCAGGTTGAAAAGTCTTTATTTTTGGGGATGATTTAGGAAGATATGGTTAACGGTTTTATTAACGCAAGAATGATCACGAACGTTCTGATCCAGAAAAGATTGTATGTTGATATGGTTGCGTAGCGCTACTAGTGTAATAGCGGAGCACCTAGCGGAAATAGAAGACCAGATTCAGGTGATACGTATGGGTGATCCACTCCTCATGGCTAACAACAGTCCTAGATTTGCTGTGGCAGTCCTTACAACTAGACTATGGTCCTGAGTGTCTGCTGCCCCAAGCACCGTCCTTTTTTTAATGAAATCATGGTGTGATACAGGGTACCTGCTCCATGTTCTCACACACTTTCCAATGTAAGTGACGCCAACTTATGCCTAGTTTGCCTTTTAACTTCACCCGCTGTCCACCTCTGCCTTCTGATTGGGTTGCGTTTGCCTACATCCTACCCAGATGGGGAGAGGAAGATACCTGGGAGGGCGGATACAAATATGGTAGACGTTTGGCCCTTTTAAGGCCTCAAAGCCCTGTGCTCCTCTTTCCTCCATCAATGTCCCTGTTTCCTCCTCTACTACCCTTCTTTCCTCCCCTGATGGCCATTTGAAACGCTGCGAGGAGCACCTTGATCCGCAGATACTTATTGATACCGTCCAAGCAGAGACCCCCCAGAGCTGAGACCCCTGTGGCCGGGTACAGGCAGAGACCCCCCCCTCCCAGCCAGGATCAGGGTATGGAGACGTAGGGGGAATGCAGCGCGGATCATCCTCGTCCGTGTGACACGGCGAGCCTCTGCAGCACTTCCCTTACGTCCCCAGCGCCGAGGACGCCAGGCAGAGCCATTCAGCCGCACTGATCTGATGTGACGGCGACTGAGTCATGTTCTGCGAACAGCGTGAGCTTCAGCCTCCTCTGCGGGGTTCCTGCCTGTTTTTCTTCTCCAATTTAGCTATGCACATGCATGGGTTGTGGATGCCAGAACTAGATACATTATTACAGAAGCAGCCGTGGCTGTCTTACCATAAAGCATCGTCTTCTTGATATATCCGGATATGATAAAATACCATATTTGCTGGATTAAAAGACAACCCCCCCACCCCAAATTTTGGATCTTATTGAAAAAATAATCCCTGTGGGGGGGGGGGGGGGTAAAACAGACTACCTCTGACACTCACTTATTATACACATTTTTGTAGAGTAGTGTGGGACTAGGGGTAGTAACATGGGGGGGGGGTAATTTAATCCATATTGTATAACAACATGTCCCATGATGCCCAGTCAACCTTAAGGCAGTTTGGACTGCTGGGATTGTCCAAACTTTTTATTTTTACGTGTCCCGCGTGGATATGGTGTTTAGATAACAGCCTATTCATAGTTCTGCTCTCCAGCGTATCGTCTGCCGTCGTGAAGTGACACAATCCGGTCATCGTACCGCTCACTATATTGTTATTATGAGTGTTTGTTCAGTTTCACCTCTGCTGTCACCTTCGATTATACCGGATACATTAAACGAACCTCCAGCAGATCCCGTCTCCTGCCGCTTCTCTTATGTAACGTCAAAGCGAATTCCGCGTTCTCCTATATTTTTGGCAACATTTCTTTCTCTTTGTTTGTGATTGTTTTTTTTTTAAATCTGTTTTGCATCCTTTGAAGTTGCTTCATCGACCTTGAAGAACCCATTTTCATGAACCACTAATAATTTTACTTTAAAAGGACGATTAGGAAAATGAAGCCATTCTACCTTCTCTCCTGCGGGTTGACGCGTTCGTGGAACGTTGGAAACACCGTTCTTGGTTCTGCTGAACGTCCAAACCCAATCCCAAGTAATTTTTTTTTTAACCAACTAACAATTTATAATTTTGCCGGGAATACCCAATTGTCATGTGACACTAAAGCAGACGCTGATAAGTTGTGGCTGTAGAAACTGAAAAAGCTTAAAAGACCAACCCAGGACCCCCATAAAGCATGGTTCAGTTGGTGAGATGAACATCCAAGAGGAGAAGCTCCATGACTTAGCCCAGCATGATGTAAAGTGAAGTCTATAAGTTGAAACTGCAACTCACCTGCCATCTCCCTTCTTCAGTGAATGAACCCCAGTAAGAACCGGCTGTAAGATGGTTTGCTCCTTGTTGATAGTACATTTAATGTCTTTGTCTCTTGAACCAATAATGGTCGTGTCTGAGTCATGTGACCGTCGTCCCAGAACAGCCTGTGTTTGCTGGTTTAACCCCTTAATGACAAAGCCCGTACATGTACGGGCTCAAAATGCATTGTTTTCGATGGCTTTATGGACCGCCCATTGTCCTTAAGGGGTTAAGTGAACAATTATGATATGAGTGAATTTCTCTGATTTCAATTAAAATCACCGAGCCCCAACACTGCCGCGTGAAATAATATGCCTCCGCGCGTAGAACACCGAATACGGAGACTCAGAGCGTGCAGTTAAATGAATTTCTATTTATTTTCTCTCAATATCTTAACATTCTCACGTACCGAGACTCTGCGCGTGCAGTTTGATGAAAATCACAGCCTGCGCGGTGCCGGCAGTGATCTCAAAGTACATTATGGGGTCGAGTTAATGCAAGAACGGACTTCATTAGCATTGCCATAAAGCATCAGCTCAGTGTGGTGTTTGAGCCGGGAAAGTCACCCAAAATATCACATGACTGACAGCAACGGCGGCTCCAGATCTGCAGGTAAAGGGAGTTTATTGGGACAAAATGCGATAAAACCAGGTTTTTGTCACCGACCGACATTACTGTATACAGCGCTGGGGGGTTACTACTGTATACAGCTCTGGGGGGGGGGTTATATTACTGTATACAGCACTGGGGTTACCAGACCAGAACCTCCCGCAGATGGCGGATCCGTTCTGTCCAAACTCCATCACTTTTTATTTTTACGTGTCCCGTGTGGATATGGTGTTTAGATAACAGCCTATTCAGAGTTCTGCTCTCCAGCGTATCGTCTGCCGTCGTGAAGTGACACAATCCGGTCATCGTACCGGTACCGCTCACTATATTGTTAGTATGAGTGTTTGTTCAGTTTCACCTCTGCTGTCACCTTCGATTATACCGGATACATTAAACGAACCTCCAGCAGATCCCGTCTCCTGCCGCTTCTCTTATTTATACATCACTTAAGGCTCAAAGAAAAATATTTCTACCCCTTTATTCTGCCCCCCCCCCCCAGGGGGCACAGCCTTCGTGTTATTTTAGAATGTTAAACTAATATATGTGGCAACATTAACCGGTTGGACTGCTCAGCTCTGCGTTTTCCACTTCGTTATTTTGTTTGTCTAACGGTTGCAGTTTAATTAGTTTAACAAAATAATGAAGAAGAAGAACAAAAAAAAAATGAATAATTACCAGTTAACACTGAAATGAAATAGACTAGAAAAAGCTGCTCCGGTTACAGAGAGCCGACCTTCGGAATGAAATTAGATCACATCTACCATATAAAATGCACCAAAGCGTGCTTTCCGAACATGCCGGCCCGAACAGCCCCCAAGGGGGCAAACTTTTAAAAGAGCCACAAGACTATTTAAAGGGGCCGTGCATGTGATGGCTGGAGTGTCCCTTTAAATTTACGAGGTTACTTTGCCTGCAGAGAGTCCTGCTTTAGAACAGATCTCTCTGATTTTATCCGCATTATTTTATCCCCCCCCCAGGGGAAGTGAAGAATGATGACAATTTTCAATCTAGCGACGCTTTACAAAATCCTAACGAATGCCGCCTTACGCCTTTCCCTGACGCCGAGCGGCAAAGTGAACGCGTTCGGTGGCTTCGCCGGTGATTGGCTGGCTGCCTGAAGCAAAAAATAAATCCGCGGGAGTTTTCTTAGTAATTAGATATCGGAGATTGGCTGCCATGTGGCCGTTGGCAGTGATTTTTTTTGCTCGGTAAGTCTGGGCGACGTTTAACCCTTCCGATACCAGGGACGGCAAGGAACAGACACGCTTTGTCTTAATTTTGTCAGTCTGCTGGCGCCGAAGAAGTTAAAGTGACACTCGAATGTCCAAACAATCAATACATATAAAAGCACCTTAGGGAGAAGCTGCAGCTTCCGCCCCAATCTGTGTTTCGAGGATTCTCACCATTGATTGGCTGGTTGAAAGAGCCAGTAAGTAGCAGGAAAACACCCCCTTTGAAACCAATAGGAGCGCTTCCCACGATGAGCACGGCGGTCTCATAAGATTGTCGCCCCGGAGTATTCGGCGAAGCTGACCGGTGGTGAGAATATGATGTCCGAAAATAGCTGGAGTTGGACATATGGGGGGATCTTTGGAATGTGTTTCGAACAAAAAAGGGGGAAGTCCATTGCTGCCATCGTTACCCAAAAAACTCTGCATGCGCAGACATCAGAGGAGAGAAGTGACGATGGTGATTCGAGCCGTAAACACAAGATTCTCCCATCACATTTAAATTATCAGGAATGAAAGAAAATGCAAAAAATGACATTTTCTGACTCTGCCTGGGTAACTTGAAATGGAAAAGTGGTTTTTAATGTAAAATGGTGTTTTACATCATCCAGTTCGTTTCAGCATCAGCCTGTTATTTGTGCGGAAAACGCAGATAATTATGAATTAACCCTGCGTGTTGCAGCGAGACGGATGAGATCCTGATGTAGACAACCAGGAGCTCTTTAAACAAGCAGCCTCTGAAACGCTTTAAATATTAACCTTTTAATACCCCAAGTGTCTCGCTACTGGTGTCAGTATGTTTAAAAAAAAAAAAAAAAAAGATTTGAGCTCCTTTCCATACCTCCCAACAGTCCCCCTTTTTAATGAAACAGTCCTTATTTTCAGGAGCTGTATACATCGAGGGGGTGCCTGAAAATTCTTTTATTCTGCATCATTCTTTAAGCATCGATAAGTAATTAGGAATCAAGCAAAACAATGAAATGAATTGAAAGCGTTACCATGCTGGCAGATAATAATCAAATTAAGGGAGGTTAACACAGCTTTGAGACAGTTGAATTTATATTGATTAACCCACAAGGATCAATGAGTGCATCTTTATAAGCATCTGGGTCTTAAGGGTGGAAAAACCTCCAATGACCGGATACCTTGCGTGGCCCTTAACCAGACTCTGGGGCTTCGTGTATTTAATAAACTCATGTAAAAGCCCCTACAGATCAAAAAAAGCAACATATACATATTAAAAACCCACCTTACCTGTATACGAGGGGAGCAGCAATCTTAACCCTTCTGTTCCTCTCAATTACGTTATCTCTTCCCTCTTGTGAAGTTGCTGCTTATTGCTGATTGGTTCAGGACAGGAAATTGATTAAATAGTCCCTTATTTTACCTCTTAGGACCGATCTCAGCTGATCCTTTTTGGAATTCTAACTAGTTGGATCCATGGTAACCGCATCCACCATCATCCCTTCCCTGGCGACATGCCCTTGTTTAATAATTGATAAGTAATAAGTAAAATAAAAAAAAATAAGCAAGTAATAAATTATTAGTAAGTGGTGCTGATCCTTGATTTGCATTTCAGGTTGGATAATAGATTACAATAATAATTTCAACTTTTTGGTTTATTGAATTAAATATAATTAAAAAATATATTAATGTTTATTGATATATATATTAAATAATTTTATTATTATAGAGATTTTGATAGAATTCTATGGCATCTCTAGGAAGATTCTAAGACCTTTCTCCAACAGGACTGGTTTTCAAGATGTCCTCATAGTCACAAGGGTAAATGACTCTATTTTTGGGGTTCCTATGAGAATACCCTAAAAATTCGGAGCCGTTATGGAGGCTCGTGGGAAAAGTTGGCCACGGTACCGATCCAAACATAAGTGGTCCCTTCAGAAAATACCGGCTATAGGAGGCTGTCACTAAATGCCGCGACAGCCGATAAAATACAGTTAACTTTCGGAAAAATGCCCGTTTTTCATCATTTTAAACAACGCGGTTACATATCACAGCGAAAACCGAAATTCTGAGGATCTGGTATCAAAAGATGCGGAGTAGAAGTTGCCCGACGTGATGTTTTACCAACGAGGTTTCCTGTAAAGTTTTGCTCCCCCATCCGCGTTCCGGAGGCTCCTCTGTGACTTCGACGATCACCGCCATCCAATTAACTAAGCTTCACGGAAAGATAAGAAAAAAAATTCCTCCCGTGACAATCAAAGCTGCTTTGTTTCATGTCGTCCCGTGTCTCCGCCAGATTAGTCTCTAAACCTGTCGGGCTTTTCACAAGTCACACGAAACCACGCGTAATTGTTTATGTAGGACGATGCAGAGCAGTTTGTGAAAGCCCGGGTTCTCCCGCATCATTCGGGACTAGACTGACAGTAAATTAGCGAGATCCGGGGTGCGGCTCACTTGGCCCGAGATGCGTCGCGCATGCCTGGATACAGTATGAGAGGGAAGACAGTTATGGATGCCAGCGGAATTCTGGAACATAGAAACATAGAATATGACAACCGATCAGAATTGTACTCGATTGAAGAATTATTTGGGGAAGGATTTGAGCGTTTAGCGGCGCTAGAAATTACGTTTCTAATTTTGGATGGAGTACCAGTTAGGGTCGAGTTGGCCGTCAGGTCATCGTTGTCGACCTTCAGTATTTGGCCTGGGAAATTGATGTTTTTTAAACCACATAACCCCCAAAAACAGAAATGCCTCAAAATAGCAAAAATAGTACGTTCTGAACGCATTTATATAGAAGTTTAAAGTATTGACGTGATGTAAATTTGAATAAACTCTTAATTCCTGGTTCACATTCCTTATGTGTTAGAAGTTTCGTACGATCCCGCTTCTGAGGACACTGTCTACTAACCCACAAGCTGTGGTGAAACTACAATTCCCATCATCCTTGGCTAGGGCTATAGACCCCAGAGGAATGCAGATTAATAGATCTAGCTGGTAAGAGGCAAAAAAAGGGGGTTGAAATATCAGTAAATTAGTGGATTTGAAAAGAATCATCCAAAACATTCTCCATGGATTAGTAAATTCTAACCGAGGCGTTTCAGCGGAACATAAGATGACAAATAGCCTGCCTCCTGATCATTTTTGGGATTTGCCAACAGTATGTTACGAAGAGCGGGCTAGCAAATTGAGAAATGGATTTATAAATAAATTGTTCGGCTTCCAGTTGTCATGGAAACCATCAGCCTCGGGTCAGCGTTGGTCACTATGTGTAACTGACGGTTTTCTTCCAATTCCCAAAGAAGTCCTTTGTGTGAGATACAGAGGGAATTGGTCCCTCGGGATTAAACGGGTTAAATCAGCGGGTACCTTCGCCATCAAAAACTAGATAGGATCTGTAGGCCATGGGTTCTGGAGTTCTAAGCAAGGAATAAAATAACTTTTTTTTGGTGATCATATACACACATGCATCACTGTTGTGAAACCTCCATTTGTTTACCAATTACCAGTCCAAACCAGTCAAAATTCCAGTTTAATTCCACTTCCATGTATATGATAGCTTAAAGTTCCATTGGAGCTTAAACGATGTCCTCGTTACAATTGAGTGGGGGGGATTCTGGAGAGGTTGAACTTACTGGGCATGCATAGAGGACAGTGTAACGTTTCAGGCCCTTTTAGGACCTTAGAGGTCTCTTTTTCAGATGACCTCAGATCTGAAGAAGAAACATCAGAGGTCCCAAAAGTTTCTTCTAAGTTGGCCCAATAAAAGTATGACATAAAAAGACACTTATTCTGATAAATGTATAGCTCTCCGCAAAGGGTCAGAGGAGGATACTTTTATTTTAGGGGGTGTGGTTAGAGGTGTGGCTTTACCCAGACTTTTTATTCGTGTGGGGCATTTAGAAGAACAATGGGTTTTATTTACCCCGTCTAATTTATAAAGCCGTTTCCAGATTTTTCTATACACATTGTTGGGGCTTTTAGGGCTGTAGAACCCTGCGATCCCCTCATACCCAGCAAACATTCTGACCTCCTAGAAGAGAGGGTCATCAGGGGAGGAAAAGTGTCACTTGGTGAGGCCATATTTGATCTTAAAAAGGAGAACAAGGTAATCAGACGTTAGATATTTTTATTATCGTCGTTATTGTCATTGCCAGGATTAGCTTGATGTTCTCCTCGAATGCTCAAATTGCTTACCAGCTATTTAATTACTAAGCAATACAAACAAATATGACCTATATAAATTCAAACACTGCGGCTAAGAATACTTCACCTAGTCATGCGAAAATCGAAATGTCACAGTATGAATGCTAGCGTTGCCTTCAAGAGTTCCTGGAAATAGCTGCTACGTTTCATCGCGTTCTCACTCAAGGAATGCTGCAGATTCATAAATGGATGCTTAGCTTCGGTTACCAGCAGAGGACAACAGACGACAACATTGACCCAAGAATGGAGCATGACCGGACCCAAAAGAGATGTGATTTGACCAGAATTGGGCATGGTTGGGATGGGGCCAATGGGCCACCAACCGACCTTACCCAAAGAGCCATCTCATGACCCTCAGCATCATAGTGTCGGGTGATGGCCATGGTGGAGCACAGACCCACGTTGATATTACAGCTCCCTGGGCCCGTTAGGGGAGGTCGGAGGATCTCCCCAACCAGCCCATGATCCCCCCTGCCTACAACCTGGGGGAAGCTGGACCGTGCCAGAAAATCAAGACTGTCCTCTGAAAACTACGACACTTAGTAGGTATGCTAGTTCTTTGAGTAACTGTGTTACCATAAATAAACACGACATTAATCTGTAAGGCACGGAACCATTACATAAATGTTCTCCTGCCACGTTTCACACGTCTGATCTCAACCTGTCGTGGAAACTCAGTCGGCAAATATCTGTAAAAAACATCAGATTTTTCTTAGTTTTTTTTTCTAAATCGTTGACGTGATAGATCGGTGGCCTCCATGCTCTGTTGAATTATATCACATTTATTTGTGGTTCTCTGAAGCCAAGACCTCTTTGTGTTAGCAGCGTTTACGATACATATTAACTCTTCCTCCCGATTTATTCGCTGGTTAAAACAATAAAAAAAAAAAACAATAGCAAGAAGGTCACATGAACGGTGGCAGATACTTTTTAACTTTT
This sequence comes from Spea hammondii, assembly GCA_029215755.1. Taxonomy (NCBI): domain Eukaryota; kingdom Metazoa; phylum Chordata; class Amphibia; order Anura; family Pelobatidae; genus Spea; species Spea hammondii. The sequence continues at coordinate 3,552,073 of JARDYJ010000004.1, forward strand.
GGAGAAGATCAACGGATACTTTCCCGGCTCAAACACCACACTGAGCTGATGCTTCATGGCTAATGAAGTCCGTTCCTCTATAGACTTTAATTAGTCAGAGTCCGACTGGGTGATTAAGGCCGAGTCATTCTATTGTTCCCCGCAGGCAGTATGATAAGGAGTCTGGGTGTTTGTTTAGTAGACTGGGGCTCCGATAACAGAACGAGAACTCATACAAACAGCTGATTTACACCCAGAAACCTTTTTTAATTAATAAAAAACCCAATACCTCACTATATGGGAGGATCTTTATGGTTTGTATAAAGTTTAGCTTATGTATTCTGCCTTTTAAGATTTGTGTATATATATATACATATATATATACATTTCCATTGTAACGTTATTAGATATACAGGCTTTCAGTCTGGCAGTTGAATTATCACGCCGTTTAGATGAGAAAAGGACATATTTTCAACGAAACACGGAAGCAGAAATATCCCACGCGGCAGCTTTCTAAACCCTCACGTTGGGAGAATATTTAGTCTGCAGTCATGACGGGGAATCACACTGCGCCGAGAGATAAGGAAGCAGAATTTGTTATTTTTTTTGGTCTCTTGGCAGCCAAAGTAAATTAGCAGGCAGTCGTTTAGGAGATAAAGGAGGAGCAGACTGGGACTCGGTCACTGGTCAGAACGGCTGGCGGGAGATGGATGCAGATAGCTGGGGAAGAAGGACACCTTTGGGGATGGGATGTTAAACACGAATCAGCGCTCCAAACGCCAATTAGTTTGGCGCATCAACAACTTACGTAGCGGCGGATACTTAGCTGACATTCACAAGGACCCGTTAGCTTGGAATGGATCCATTTAATGGAGACGGTTTTCCCAGAACAGAATTTGCAGCGGTAGCGGTAATAATCTCGGGGGTTTGTGTCATAAAACCAGCAGGTGATCCGTCAGGCTTACGGTTTGGGACAAAACTTTACACCCCGCTTCGTCTGCTGTGAAAACCACATTTCTGATCCCAAGTTGTTTTGGTTTTTTTTAACTACAATGCAAAGTAAAATTTCCTGTTCATTGGAGAATGTTTATGGTGTTACTGTGATGCACTTCGCAAGTAGATACAGAACGTACTTCTAAATCCTTAATGAATAATGACAAACCCGCTTCAATTAATAAAAGTCTATGGAATGGACTTCATTAGCATTGCCGTAAAGCATCAGCTCAGTGTGGTGTTTGAGCCGGGAAAGTCACCCAAAATGTCACATGACTGCCAGCAACGGCGCCTCCAAGTCTGCAGATAAAGGGAACTAAATGAGATAACACCAAGTTTTGGCCAATGCCCACCTACATTACTGTATACATCACTGGGTGTTATTACTGTATACAGCGCTGGGGGTTATAGTACTGTATACAGCACTGGGTGTTATTACTGTATACAGCGCTGGGGGTTATATTACTGTATACAGCGCTGGGGGTTATATTACTGTATACAGCACTGGGGGTTATAACTGTATACTGCGCTGGGGTTATATTACTGTATACAGCGCTGGGGGGTTATAGTACTGTATACAGCACTGGGTGTTATTACTGTATACAGTGCTGGGGGGTTATATTACTGTATACAGCGCTGGGGGGTTATATTACTGTATACAGCACTGGGGGGTTATATTACTGTATACAGCACTGGGTGTTATTACTGTATACAGCGCTGGGGGTTATATTACTGTATACAGTGCTGGGGGTTAGATTACTGTATACAGCGCTGGGGGTTATATTACTGTATACAGCACTGGGGGGTTATATTACTGTATACAGCACTGGGGGTTATTACTGTATACTGCGCTGGGGGTTATTACTGTATACAGTGCTGGGGGATTATATTACTGTATACAGCACTGGGGGTTATTACTGTATACAGTGCTGGGGGATTATATTACTGTATACAGCACTGGGGGTTATTACTGTATACAGCGCTGGGGGTTATTACCTAGAGTATTGTGTAAAGTCCAGGTGACCATCTCAAGAAGAATTGAGATATTCTGGTGAGAGGTCAAAGAAAGGCTACTAATAAGGTCCATGGTTTACAGTCGACTCGATGGACCGAAAGGCTCTATCACCGGTGCTGGAAGGGAACATAGAACTATCTGATAAAGCGATACAAGGGCTGAGAGAGAAAATTGAATTAAAGAGGGCATCTTTTGAGATAATTGGTCCCCAGGCATTTTCTTTAGAGGAAGATAAGTGGTTGATGTTCTAATAATTGTGATATGACAGATTGTCGAAAGAATCAAGGCTGTTTAAGGATCTCCATTACGTCTGGATGCCGTGGGCCGCGCAGGACAACTCTTCGCGTTTAGATATTATCTGGGGTGCTTCGCGTTATTGGATACAATGTGATTCCTGAAAACGTTTGTTTTCTATCTGAACGTGCAGCGCGGGGAAGATTTTTGGTGTTTTAATGTAGAATTCTCCATTGAACGGTCCTCCTGGGAGAACTACACGCGTGTTATAGGAGGCTTGCGGTGGCTCGCGATCACATGTATCCCGTATGCCGGAGAGTAAGGTGCATTTCTGCTGCTGTCAGTCGGAGGCAAGCGATTCACTAGCTTTAGCACGGAGTAATTTATGGTGTCAGTGTTGCGAGACAGGTACCTGTTAATCAAGGCAGATTTCTTGATACACGGACGTCGAGCTGTCTCGAACACTGATCCCATAAATAACGGAAGAGGTCTGTGCGTCTACTACACGCTGGAAAGAAGTACAACCGATGAGCACGACAGCGGGCGCCGATTTAACACGAGGCCGTCTAAGACAGCAATATATTTTTCTGTGACAGGCATATATCCCCATCTGTAGGAGAGAAAATCCCAATGTGGTATCCAAATTCCTGATGCCCCTCTTCCATCCCCTGTTCCCCCACTATCCTCATGTGTTCCCATCTCTCCTCCCCTGATGCCCCTCTTTCTTCCCCTGATGCCCCTCTTTCTTCCCCGGATGCCCCTCTTTCCTCCCCTGATGCCCCTCTTTCCTCCCCTGATGCCCCTCTTTCGTCCCCTGATGACCCTCTTTTCTACCCTGTTCCTCCTCTTTCCTCCTCTGTTCCCATCTCTCCTCCTCTAATGTCCATCTTTCTTCATCTGATGACCCTCTTTCTCCCCCTGATGCCCCTCTTTTCTACAGCCCTAAAAACCCTGATAATGTGTACCGAAACAGCAGGGAATGGCTTTATAGATCAAACAGGGTAAATAAAATGCCTAAATGGCTATAATTATGTCCACAAAGTCATGTAAAAAAAGCCCTCCCCAGCCACACCTCTAACCACGCCTCGTAGGACACCTGATATGTCAGCGGGGCTCTATAAGTAAAGAATGCGTTAAATGAATGCGTCTGACCTTCATGGGGACATCCAGGGGCTCAGAGCCAGTGGGGATTAAGGACGCCGCAGGCTTAGTCTGATAGGAGCTGAAGCTCCAGCCCCACGGTAATGAAGCCCCCAGATGCAAATCCTAGCCAGGCAATCGCTAGCCATACAGTATTATTATACCTTTCTTTCTCGTGAGGCCAGTAAACGTATAGGGATTATATGCAATAAAGTTATTATAAGAGAAAATGGATGAGAGCCTGGCCTTTAAGAAGTTTGCCCGGGACGCGCGCCGCATTCTCCTTAAACCGATGTGACTGCCGTAAACTTGGGATCAGTCATTGGAGTCGCAGCTGTCAGCATCTGTTGCGAATGACAGCGTCTTTCCTGCTCATTAAAGCCCCCGGAGCCGTGACACGGCTTGTGTTGTCTGCGCAATTATCCTTTGAATTTATTTACATTCGGATACGCGCAGCCGCGGAGGTGTAAGGGAGGTGAGAATGGAAGATGTGATCAGGGAAAGCCGGTGCTGCAGAGAGTTTATTTCTATCTTTTTTTTTACCATCCCCGCGGTGTGTGCGGAGCAGCCAGGCAGATACATATTCCCAACTCATTACCACTCGGCAGATCGTATGATAACCCGCGATACGGGCTCTATTAATAGCAGGCTCATGCTGTTTAAAGGGACACAAACAAGGAGGGATTTCACCGTGTGCAGCCATGTAACCGAAATAGAGCCTCGGATTTGTTTTGTTAGCCCTCTTTTAGTCGCAGCTCGGCGTCAAGAACGGATCCGGATCCCGGAGTAGGTAGGACAATCCATCACAAGGCTTTCCTTCATGTATAGGGTGGCCAGAAGCACCCTTAATCTATCCCTTAAGAGAGAAATTGGCTGAGAACCGGCGGCCGGACCCCCGTACCCAGCAAACATTCTAGTAAAGAGGGGGATTTAGGGCACAAAGAGGGACTGGCCAAACTAAACAAGGGTACTTGGGAGGTATGGCTTATAGTGTCTCTTTCTTCTTTCCTTCACGTATAGGGTGGCCAAAAATCCCCTAAATCTATTTAATTAAGAGAGAGATTGGCTGAGAACCAGCGGCCGGACCCCCATACCCAGCCATAATTCTAGTAAAGAGGGACTGACCAGACTAAATAAGGGCACTTGGGAGGTATGGCTTATAGTGTCTCTTTCTTCTTTCTGCCAGTCTCTGGCCTCCGCCTTGGCATCGCCTGCTCGGAAAGATGCCCCGCGCGCCCCGTGTAACAGTCGCTCCGTGTCGGGGCGCAGAGCAAAAGTGTCACTTCTCAGCCGCTGCTATCTTCCAGTTTAGCCGCCGGCAGCCGAGTGAATTCTCAGATTGCGAGCGCTTTCATCTCCCGCCTGCCGCCGTCGTGTGCGAGCGTTTTATTGGCAGTGACAGGCGAAGTGAGCGTGCGCTCCGGGAGAGGGGGGGGTTATAAATAATCGGGGTGACCTCTCTTTTCAAGGCATGTTAATAAACTCAGCAAATTGGGATCTTATCTGGTGCGTGGACTGATTAGGTGTGACAGGCAGCTTAAAAGCGCTCTCAAATCAGGACAAATCGGGGGGAATTTGGCAATGTGTGATCAGGACAAATATGATATTCCCCGACTTGACAGCTAATGGTGTTTGCAGTAACTGTTACGTCTCGGGCACATAATTACGCGCCCAGTGAAGCCTCCGAACGCCGAGGCTCCGGGTGCCGCTCGATCTGCCGTCTCATTCCCGCAGACGCCGCGTTACGACGATGTGATTACCAGGATAAACAAACGCTTGCGTCGGTGACAAGGCCTGCAATTTACTGGTAAGAATATGGTTCACCGGACCCAGCTGTCCTTGCAAAGGCGCTGGAGAATTAGCCGTGGGTCTAGAAAAAAAAAATAAAAAGATCGCCAGCTCTTGGGGGCAGGGTGTAGACTTGGCGTCTTGGATTTATATTCTGGATTTGATGGCTGGCTCTCCTACGGGAGGCTTCATGATGTTTAACATCCTTAGAAGGCTAGCAGTAGCCCCAGAATGACCCTAGGCAACTGTCCGGTGCCCCTGATCTATGTGAAGACCCTCCGTTTGACTTCTGCTTCTTTGTAGAAGAGACCCTTGTGTGCAACAGTTTGCAGATCTTCTCTGGCGTCTCAGACATTGCTTCATTTGGATTAAAACCTATTTTTTATTTACTAGTTTAGTATATTTTGTTGCACTGTTACTATAATGTGTCATTTGCTTTTCATAGCCCTACCCCATGCCATGTTCTGGGGTATATGTGGGGTAATATCTGCTGTACATACCCCCAATTGTCCCTGGTTAGTTGAGCTCGTGTGTCCCTCTGATGCCCCTCTTTTCTAGGAGGTCAGAATGTTTGCGGGGTATGAGGGGATCGCAGGGTTCTACAGCCCTAAAAGCCCCAATAATGTGTATAGAAACAGCAGGAAACAGCTTTATCAATTAGACGGGTAAATAAACCTCATTATTTTTCTAAATGCCCCACTCAGTTACACAAATACCCCGCAATAGGGCACAAAGTCACATAAAAAGTCTGGGTAAAGCCCCGCCCACAGCCAAACCTCTAACCACACCCCCTAAAGCATTACTATTGTGCATTCAAACCAACTGGCAGGCTCACTAAACAAGATACTGTTACAGTTGAGACATATACCCCGTTATCAGGACTGTCCCAGAAGACATTTGACTGTTGGCAGCCGTGTCCTTTTTTTTTTCTTCTTCTTTTTTTTTTTTCTAGAGAAGATAAATTAACCCAGCCATGTAAAAAAGTGACTAGGGATCAATTTCCGGCAACCAAATCAATCAAAAAGTTTCCGAAATGTCACAAATTCCATTAATGAATTTGGTCAACAATCCGTTTGCTTCAAAGTATTCAGTCATCTCTTTGTCGGATTTTCCGGGAATCGGATTTCCGAGTCCTGTGGGAAGATCAGACCCAATCAGCGCACGCATTAAAGATACATTTTAGAGCAAAATGCAGGGTTTTTTTTCCCCTTATATCCGGCAAGAGATGGATAAATCTCTCCAAAGCTGCAATTAGATTTGGCGCATATTATCCATCATATTGAAATGATCTCGCGGCTTCGAGTGTTTGCTCCTAATGCTAATCTGTGTACGGAGCGGCGCGCCCCACTCTAGTTTAGTTTAGAAATTACTAAAAAGCAATGGTATTCTGCCGCTAAAATATTCAGATTTTTGTGTTTTTATTCTGTTTCTGATTTTCTTTTGTTTCTTTTAAGTAGTCAGTAGCTTTATTCATGCTGGGGGGGCTCCATGAGACTGTCCTTAATATAATTAAGGACAGTCTCATGGAGCCCCCCCCCAACGAGAATACATATTTAAGTACTTTAATATGCATTATTTTATTTTTTAAATATTTTATTATTTCTTGTACATACGAGTAAATAGACAAAACAAAAGGAAAAGAAAATCCTGTTGGGTAGATGAAGCTTGTGGCCCTCCCCATTTCTACCTCTAGCTATACCCCAAGACCTGAAATGTTGGGGTATGCTACCTACCCCACAAAAGTAAGATCCAGCCTACCTTTTATTATTAGTATGAAAATATCTTCTTGGATTTGCCCAGCCCGTGTCTCCTTTTCACGTAGTGGTGGTAAAGTATCTCCCATAGACCTGATTTTTGTGGGACAATGGTGCGGGTTTGCGGTCTGCTTTGTTATTCAAGAAGCGTAACTCCCGATCACGTGTGGCACGAGCCAAGCTGACCTCTTGTTCTCTCTGACTGTAGGATTTTGACATGCCGGCGGAGAAAGAGATGGCGCTTCCGGTCTAGGGAGAGCATTGACCTTTGGATTACGTTCTCACCTTTGAGACAATGCTGGGATTCTGCAGGGGGAAAAGGAAATTCCTGGCAGCCTCACTCACCCTCCTATTCGTTCCAGCCGTTACCTGGATTTACCTGTTCACTGGAAACTTTGACGGTAAGCATGATCATTTCACATCAGTCTTGGGTTCTGGAATTTTCTTGGTCCATAACGCTGTTTAGCTTTCCGCCAAAATCAAAAAGGGTACCTAAAACTCTACAGCCATTGTTAGAGATCAGCCATTGTTAGATGTTCTGAGCCCCAATCCACTACACAAACACCCTGACTCCTTATCATACTGCCTGTGGCAAACAATAGAATGGCTCGGTCCTAATCACCCAGCCGGACACTCTGACTAATGAAAGTCTATGGAGGAACGGACTTCATTAGCATTGCCATAAAGCATCAGCTCAGTGTGGTGTTTGGGGGTTCAAAAAAGGCGAAACACACACAACATAACATATTAAAACCCAATAGGAAGATTTTCATTAGATTAGAAAAGAATGCTATTTCAACTACTAGGTTGTCCTATGTAGGCCCTTTAAACTCCATATGTAAATGATGTCATTTTCATAAAAAAAATTATTACTTAGTTAATATCTATTAGTAATATTCTCACCAATATCGCCGTTATTTATACCCAACATTTTATTTGGCGTTTTAGAACGCGGCCGCTGTTTTATATAATGTGCATCTTGTTTTTGAAGCCTTTGTGTTGGGAAGCGTCAGGTCTCTGCGTCTCCTTTTGATCCTTTTATCTGGCACCTTTCAATTCTCTCGGAACGTTTCATCTTCCGTACGTTCCGCGGAATCGATACGAGCTTTTCTATTTCGCTGTCCGGTCCAAGAAGTGGATCCAAGGGCTTTGCGAGAGAATGGAAAACATCTAAGGGCTTTTAGGTGCAACAAGATCTGTTTGGGAATACGAGATGAAATCATAAAGATAAGTGGGTCTGAAGTCTTGTAGACAAAAGGTGGGCTACAATGTATCAAACACCTAGCTCTTTTCTAATAACCGAGAGGCCATGTCTGGAATTTACACTTTAAAGGGACCCTCCAGCCATCGTATGCACTTTAGTGCATGAGATAGCCGAGTGGTCCTTTAATTCTCCATGTGGTCCCCATTGCAAGTCCATGGGGGTACAATCCGCGGAGGAGGCATCTCTCCTAGAGGTAAGTCATTGATTGTTTTCTTATGGGTTTTATAAATATTCAAGTTCTTGCAAATTGTTCGGGAGGCTGGAACGCCCCTTTAAACGCCAGCTCCTCGAGGTTTGGGGCACATCGGCCATTTATTTAGGGGGTGTCTTAACAGACATAATTTTGACCTTCTTGGAGGTCCATGTAGAGGATCTGGACAGCGGATTGGAATCTATTCATACAAATGGATGTTTTCTATTGTTCAGGAGGCAGTTGAACCCCGCCATATCTCAATGATCATAGATTTAAGTCTTTACAAGGTCTATCATTAAGTCGAGGCCGATTCCAGCGGACGCCTGCCGGGTAATAATTATACGTGCAAACGCCATATAGCAATTTGGATTATGTTACTTTGTCGACACGGTAATGTTTATTTTTCCACTATTACAAAGCAGAAGCACATGGGACGGAAACAGTCAGAAGGGGAGAAATATGCTAATTATATCTTTGTCGTAATGTCACCGTGTCAATCTTTAATGCGCCGCGTCCCCTTTGACTGGCGCTTGGCACCGGGTCCTTCTCGCCACGGTCCCTGCCGGCGTCCCGCTGCCGGCGCGAGAGCGGTTACTGGAACGTTCAATTAAGACCCTATTGATAAGTAACATATAATAGGCATAAGTGACATAAATTAAATTTTAAAAAAAAAAGCCTTCCTTTGAAAACGACAATTTAAATCTGGAAGAATTTTAGAAAATTATACGGATTGGGTAAGATGGAAATGCTTTATTTTAATATACAACACTCCGAGGAGTTAAATCTTTAATACGGATATTGTTTCATAGAGTATAGCTGGGTAATATGGAAGAAAATGTTACTTGTAAAGCTTGGGGCACGGGTTTGGCTACCTTGTATATCTGATGAGCACCATTCAGCCGTCGATGCCGTCAGCTGTCTGGAGAGCATTTTGATCGCCGGTGCCTTGATGCCCTCCCTGCGCCGACAGCGTTCTCCGGAGACTTTGTAATCCGTGGCACCCCGTGGACGTCTTGTAGGCGAGAGCTGCTTAGAGGGATAGCTCGCCGATAGAATCCTTCCCACCGTGTTCTGGTAATAAAGTCCCGGCGAGATGTGGGGGGGGGGGCATTATCCTTGGTCACAGAACATAAGCTCCTGGCCTTTTCTTCTCTGGAAGGGTGAGATGAGATCTTTTGGGACACCATGTTTAACACGGGATTAGCCCGAGACTCGTTTATCTCTGATAAACACCCCGTCGCTCAGCAGGTGAGTTTAACGCCAGCTCAGTAACACATGGCGGTGTATTTAAGCCTACATTCTGCCCCCTTTCGGTTTTGAGGGCATCGGGTTCTCTGTCTCGTTTCAGTGTAAGGGGGTCTTCTAACCTCCCGTCTCCTTAGAAAGGTTTTGTTTGCCTTCGGAAAAAGGCTTGATTGGGAAAATTCTGCTTTACCCATACCTGTGAGCTAACAGGGTAGTCAACCTGGTGCGGACAGGGACTCCGGGTTAACCTCAGGTGTGTTTACGTGTACGGTCACAGACGCTGCGGCAGTCCCTTGGAACGCAGCGCGGGGAAGGAGTCAGGTGTTATTGCCGGCAGGCTTCGAAGAAGACTCATTTTGATGGAAACTCATGGAAATGATACGTCTTCACGCCAACTCCAGCTCATCCTCACCACGTTTAACTTATCCTCGTACTAATGATCCGAAAAAGCTGTCAAATGCCAGAGTCGGGGGTCAGACACTAACCAGGGGCATTGTGGGAATTGTAGTTCATCGACTCTTGTCAGGCTATGGATCGTAGGGATTGTAGTCCGCGTGATGCGACGTCCCTCGGAGGAAAGAACTTCATTTCTCTTACAAAAAAAAAGCCCTCTCTCGTTCCTTGACAAGTTGATAAATGGTCGGCGTCACTTGAGCAGCATAAGTAATACAAAAATAGTTTATATTAAACTCTGCGACGCAATAACCCGGATTACAGTAAAAGCGAAACACCCCACGGGCGATGCGCGCTCCTGTTTACAATGCTTCTTAATAGGCTCCATCAATTTCGGCTTTATTACCCCGTTCTGTTAGTGAATAGTAAATAAACTCTGTTTTACTGTACATGCGCGGGCTTCTGGAGAGTTAGTTATACCATCAGAACCGTGGCTCGGATTCACTAATACAAACAACGGCTCCGAAAAGTGTTCTTCAAATCGGAAATGTAATATTTTGGCAGCGGGTTGGCGGTTGGTGAATAATTCGGCCATTTATAAAGAGAGCTCACGGTGCCATTCTAGAACGGAACGGTTCCACGGAGCCACGGAACACAGCCGCGCATGGAAACCCCTGGTCGGAGCTGGACAGAAGTGTCACGAAGCTTCCATATAAATAGCAGAGATTAAGCGGTCTCAGCTCGTCAGGGAGGAGATATTAATCTTCATCAGGACGGATGAAAAGTTTAATTTTCCGCTCATCTCTCCGGCTAATCCGCCGTAGCTGTCGGCAGGAGGCCGTTTAATCTCTCGCCGCAGACTCCCCGCCAACCGGGCCGCTCTGTCCTTTCTGAGCCGCCGTCAGAAACATGGCCGTCGCTGGGGGCTTAAATGACGCTGGTCAGGGCAGGGACACGCGGCGACCGAGCAGCTGACAATCACCCCCCCCTTTATTGTTTTCAGATCTCACCTAGAGTATTGGGGACAGAGGCTGAAATGGAATGGAAGGAAGTTTTACTTTACTGAGAGGGTTGTAGATAAGTGGAACAGCCTCCCAGCAGAGGTGGTAGAGGGTAATACAGTGAGGGTATTAAAGATAGGATAGACATACGGCTCCTGAATCTAAGACGAGACCAACGACTGATTAAGGTCTGAATCTTTACAGCAGAAGAAATGGGCGACCAGACGGGGGCCGAATAGATCTAATTAACATTCAAATTCTATATTACTATTTATAGCTTAATTTTTGTGATTTTGGTAAATTGTGTTATTGCTCCTGAAATTAACACTTTTTGTAAATCTAGAAACATCATCCCTAGTATTGCTAAATACCCCAGACCGTCTCTAGGAATCAAATCAAACCTTGTCTCATTAATAATTTTTTTGCCAGGCATGCTTAATTGTCATGTGACACAAAAGCAAGCACTGATAGGTTGTTGCCATGGTACCTGAACAAGCTTGTTAAACATTTTTGCGTGGGTTTTATGAAAATATTACAATGACAGACCTGCTATTTTTTTTGAATGTATGGATCGTAAGGAGAGCTGCCGAATTTTTTTGCGCTTTATAAATAATAAAAAATAAATAATAATAACAACAATAATAATAATCATAACAATAATAATAACGATAATAATCATAACAATAATAATAACGATAATAATAATAATAATCATAACAATAATAATAATCATGACAATAATAATAATAATAATCATTTGCTTAACATACTAGAGAGATCACAGAATGTGGATCAGTGGAACAGCACCTCGAGTAGCCTCTCTAACGCATAATTGGCTGACGTTGTAGTAAAAGATTTTTGTGTTACACATTTGTGCAGAAGTACATCAGTTGCCATGGTGATAAGCAGTGGTTAAATAATAATAATTAATAGAGGGGCACAGGCTCAAGGCGAGATAGGACGGTCTTTTAGCGGAGGATGTTGTGGCGCTTATTTAGGCAGCCGTTAAGAAAGACGCACCGAGCTGGGGCAGCGGGTCTGCCGTCTTCATGCCCCAGGATATGGCGAATCACGGGGATGGGCTCCTCCGGGGGGGCTTCTCCTGGGGGCTCCTGGACGCCAACGGGGTTTCTTGGGGATAGATTTTGACAGGCAGGAAGAAATAGATCAACTACTGGCATATTCTACAACTCTCATCATTCTCAGACAGCCCACCATCAAGCATGATGGGATCTGCCGTCTGTAAACCGCAGGAGCTTAGGACCTCTACTTGCTGCGTTTGGCCAAACAGGACTCTTTGTTTCAGGGGGTGTGGTTTGGGGTGTGATGGGGCGGGGCTTCACCCAGGCTTTTTATGAATTATCTCCATCCATCATAAAATCTCCATTTACATCATTAAGTAAGAAAAATGCAATTTTCTGCTGTTTTTATGCACATTATCGGGGCTTTTAGGGCTGTAGAACCCTGCGATCCCCTCATACCCAGCAAACATTCAGACCTCCCAGAAAAGAGGGGCATGATGGGAATTGTAGTCTAAAATTAGGAGCCCAGCTTCAGAATCACCAATTCTAGAGTGAAAACATGTAACAAGCTACTTAACGCACTGGGCTTTCATGCACTTGCCTTCCCCGCGAATGTTCGCCCTGCATTCAGCTTGTTATATTTAGCAGTATTTTTCTCCTTCATCTCCCAACATAAATATTTTATCGTGTGTTAAAAATTCTCCGCTGCTTAAGCCCCTTTGTAGCGAGTCTGTAATCTCCCGCGTCGTATCCAGGGACGGATTTAGGCGTCCGTATAAACCCATTTCACTCAACATTTGTCATTTTACAGCGAAGTGTCTATCGAGACGGAAATTACTACGCCGGGGCGAAGGGCTGAATGGTACGCAGGTGTTCTTGTATTGTGTTCAGGCATTTTGAGTGCGTACTCCAAAAAAGAAAAGGCAAGAATCGAGGGTGCATCGCCTGCCAAATTCTTGTTCCATACAGCCCTGGGTGAATGGCGCAGTCAAGCCGATAAAACAGGAATTTTTAGCTCTTTATATATTGTTTGCCGCGTATTCTGATAATATGCAGTCAGATATAAATGGCGGTCTTTGGAATACCATGATATTTACCTTTGGGGTCGCCCTATTCCCCACCTGGAGCAGCGCCCCCAGTCGTCTCTCCCGTTTGTGGATGGCTTCCAGGTCCAATAATGGAGCTGCAAATCTTTATGAAATGGGATATGATGTCATATGTGCCTTAAAGGCATAACGCGCCTTTTAATGAAGCCTATGGAAGCTGTACTGAGACGTCACAGCCTACATAGCATAGCTGGTTGAGAAGCTCTCTTTTGTTACCGGCCAATTGTGCGGTGGGACACCGGAATGGGAGTTGATTACCAGTGAGGACGACCTGCCCCCCAGTTTTATACTAGGGGATGCTCCTACCTGCCACCCTAGGGCTAGGCCTGCTAGGCGTCACTGTTCCTAGTCCACTCAAACATCAAGGATATTCACAAACAGAGAGATCGCCTGTCGGACTCGGTCGATCCAGTGGAGTCAACAGTTGAGTTGGACGTTGAGTTGGTCATCTAGTGGTGCAGTCATTTATGGTGGAGCCAAAACTCCATATCTAAAAACTCTAAATCTGCTCTGGTGTTCATTTTTACTTTTGGCCTTCTGTGTTGCAAGTCTACAATCCAGAAAGCAGAAACAGTGTAGTAGAGCCTTCAGAACGACCCTAGGGTTGGGTTGCCCATGGCGTTGGAGGGGTTTTCATCTACGACAGCCATGTTTTTCTCTTCGGCTGAACCTCCAGGTCACCAGGACAAGAGTCTACCATGAACTGGCAACGTGGGAGGTTTTGGAAAAGGAAAACGGGTGACCAGTGGCCAAATATCATTGTACATGATGCAGAACCATTGGGTATTACTTGAGCCAAGGGGTCTAGGCGAGACTCGAAGTCAAAGGCAAGCGGGAGTCATAACACATATAGGAGGTCTACAAGACCTCCAGACCAAGGCAATAAGTAGACTTCATCCGTGAAGTCATGGTGAGGTCGTACAACAAGCGCGAACCCAGAGTAACACTCAAGTGGACTCCATGAATGGGTACCAAGGAATCCTTTGAAACAGCCCGATTGATAGAATGCTAAGAATAGAATAGACCAATCAGGGGTGACAGTCGTCAGGTAAGGACAATCACTCTAGAAGGGAAAATCGTATCGCACTCTCTAAGAGAGTTTTAAATACGCTTCGTACAATTCATGGCCGTGCCCTTTCGGCCGCTACGTAGGCGCCTTGATGTCTAATTTGCATGCGCGTGCGATTTGATTATATATACATATTGTTCAGACGCCACTTAGAAAACATTTCCTTTTTGTAGGAGAAAATTGTGTTTTTTTGAGTTTCCCAGCGAAAGCATTTGCTTCACGAGCGCTTTACTATACAGAGTCCGTTCAGTCCCGTTTAATTGGCCTCTTATCGAATTTTGAAAGCCCTTGTGCCTGATTGGCTATTGTTAGCGTCGTCTTTGGCATTGGAAAGGCTCCCGCGTAGCAGGTTGGTTGCCCACCCACTCACACACTCAACCGTAGCCGGGGCATGGGCATGTGTGGGGGGGGGCTGGGCTCATTCCCGAAGCAAATAAATGTATTTTTCTAAATTAGAGGATATTTCTGTAAATTACGAATTAAAGCTTTTTACCGTTTTCGGTTCCAGATTTGGAAATGGAAAAGAAAAAGTATTTACTTTTATGGGGGATACAGATGGAAGAAGGGGCGTAAGCAAAGTACAAATTACCGTGTGTGCTTCTGAGCATCTTTTATTGCCTAAAAGCAATCGAGTGCAAGCCTTGTGGTCACCACTTCCATAGGTGGTGCATTTCTATGAGTTGCCCCTGTGGGGGGGGGGCTACATAACCAGGGGCAAATAACTAAACTGGGCGATCAGGCTCCCCCCACAGGAACATAGAATTTGCTGGCAGACAAGAACCACCCAGCCCATCTAGTCTGCCCATTATTTATGACGTTAAACCTTAATCAGTCGTTGGTGTCGTCTTAGATTCAGGAGCCGTATGCCTATCCCATGCATGTTTAATACCCTCACTGTATTACCCTCTACCACGTCTGCTGGGAAGCTGTCCACATATCTACCACCCTCTCAATAAAATAAAGGGCCACTTAGGTCTGTGCATGGCATGCATGTTCTTAAGCCGGCCCTATCCTGGTGCTCAGCAGAAGAGATGGTAGCTGCTGGTCTGGGTCAAGCTCCTAGTCAACCCACATCTCCTTCATCGTGTCCCTAAGCAGAAGACGTCCGAGGCCCTGGACAGCTGTAGCCCCATCACTAACCTTAAACTGGTTTGAGGTGTCTGACTAGATCCGTCCCATACGGAGATTCCAACCATTTGGCTCCTTGATCCGCCAAGGCTGAGGAATACGGCTGGAAGTCAACCCAATGGAATCGGAACTTTGGTTATCGTTTTCCTGGAAACAAAGCTTATTTTAGTTTCTGACGGAACAAACAGAATCCTCCCCAAAAAACACAAATCCCGTCACATGACTGATTGTGAGGACGGATAATCCGATCTGCCGCTATTCTATTTTGATCCGTGTCGATTTAGCCCATAAATTGGGCTCCTTTTCTTGGTCCTAAGACAGTGGCTCATTAACATTTATATTGCTTTGTGACGGTTTCCTTTCGTTATCGTGGCGCAGAAAAGCCACGCTGAGTCTTCTGAAAGGGCTGCTGCTAATTTAGAGAATGAATCTTCTCTCGTCGAACAAAGAGGAGAGTCCCCCCGGCGCAGGAGAACGCCGCGGAAAAGTGACAAAGGAGGGCCGAGTACTTCAAATATATTATATTTAGAAAAATATGTTTGTTGAAAATCACATCACTCATTTGGATGCGGTTCTAGTGATTGATGATAGAGACTTAAATCCCAAATTTACTCAATCATTTACTAAAAAATATGAAACCAGTAAATTCCCAAATTCACTGAAAAATTACCTGAATATTTTTTTTTAAATACAATGATCTGAATAAGTCCTGAATATGATACAGTAGGTAACAACCGGAACGTATCTAAGTGCTCTTGTGTCACGTGGTGCAGTGCTGGTGTTCATGGCAAACATGTAAATAACCCCCAGCGCTTTATACAGTAATATAACCCCCAGCGCTATACACAGTAATATAACCCCCAGTGCTGTATACAGTAATACCCCCCAGCACTGTATACAGTAATATAACCCCCAGCGCTGTATACAGTAATATAACCCCCAGCGCTGTACACAGTAATATAACCCCCAGTGCTGTATACAGTAATACCCCCCAGCGCTGTATACAGTAATATAACCCCCAGCACTGTATACAGTAATATAACCCCCAGCACTGTATACAGTAATATAACCCCCAGCACTGTATACAGTAATATAACCCCCAGTGCTGTATACAGTAATAGAACCCCCAGCACTGTATACAGTAATAGAACCCCCAGCACTGTATACAGTAATATAACCCCCAGCACTGTATACAGTAATATAACCCCCAGCACTGTATACAGTAATATAACCCCCAGCACTGTATACAGTATAACCCCCCAGCAGTGTTGAAAAAAAATGTTTTTCTCTAATTTTGTTCCAATAAATTCTATGCAGACTATGAGCCGCCGTTGCTGTCAGTCATTTTATATTTTGGGTGACTTTCCCGGCTCAAACACCACACTGAGCTGATGCTTTATGGCGATGCCGAGTCATTCTATTGTTTCCCACTGGCAGTATGATAAGGAGTTGGGGGGATTTGTCTAGTATGTATGTATGTATGTATGTCTCTTAGTCTGCGTGTCTCTTTTTATGTGTCGGTATTTTTATGCCGGGACAAACCCAGAATTTGAGTGGACTGGACACCCCCTCAAAAAAAACAAAACAGGACTATCCTGGCAAATTCAGAACTGTTGGCAACTATGGACTCCATCCAGCTGCTATGTAACTTGCCCACGTATATCCCTGTAGTTTGTTGCATAATGTATCTGAGAGTGATTGACAGGCGGGGTTGCAAGGAGCGTATATATTACAGGCACCTATACATACGCCTGTTTATAATCACTGACAGTCAAACGCATGAATATACAGAAAATCTTCATTCAAATCAAAACATCTGTCGGGATTTAAATCAACATCATCTGTATCCATTTGAATAAATGTGTATTCATTTCATTATACAAAATACGGCTTTGTGTTTAATTATTTGTGCGTAGAGAGGGAAAGCCCCCAGCGGCTCGTTTAAAGGGGCAACGCCAGAGACGGCGATATATGCACCACGTTTTGTAACCCCGCCCCTGAGAGGGGGCACTTTTTTCGTGGGGGTGTGGTTAGAGGTGTGGCTGTGGGCGGCGCTGTACCCAGCTTGTTCTCGTGACTGTGAAGTGGGGCATTTAGAAGAATAATGAGTTTTATTTACCCCATTTAATTTATAAAGCCGTTTCCTGCTGTTTCTATGCACATTATCGGGGCTTTTAGGGCTGTAGAACCCTGCGATCCCCTCATACCCAGCAAACATTCTGACCTCCTAGAAAAGAGGGGCATCAGGGGAGGAAAGAGGGGCATCAGGGATACCAGTACCAGAGAGCGGCTGTTCCTCTTAAACCTGGCCAGATTTTACTGGTGTTTCAGTCCTGACGTAATATACTTTATAACCCCCTCCCTTTCTTAGTATTGTAAGAAATTAAAGAGGGAAACATATGCAGAGACGGGGGCGCCGGGCATAACGGGGTCACAAGCCGTGCCACAGACCGAGGCTGCCTCTCACTGAGCCCGCAAGAAATGTAGCGCCCCCCCCTTTGATAATTGGAGTAATTTACCTGACATTGATTCCATTTCTCCAGGTAATCTGTTTTATACATTCAGACCTGCGTTTAATTTATAGATTGACGTTAATATATTGTGACTGCTTTCATCTTTATTTATTGCTTATGTGAAGAACACATCATATAACATACTGTTATTATATACGTGGATGACTGAACAAGACACCTTATTCTAAAGAGATGTTGTAGTTGATGAGCACATTATATATAAATATATATATATATACAATATATATATATATATGTATACAGTATATATATATCTGCAGTATAGGTATGTATATTTAGTATATATATTTCTGCAGTATAGGTATGTATATTTAGTATATATATATCTGCAGTATAGGTATGCATATTTAGTATATATATATATATCTGCAGTATAGGTATGTATATTTAGTATATATATATATCTGCAGTATAGGTATGTATATTAAGTATATATTTCTGCAGTATAGGTATGTATATTTAGTATATATATATATCTGCAGTATAGGTATGTATATTAAGTATATATTTCTGCAGTATAGGTATGTATATATATATATTTATATTTAAAGGCAAAGTAAATTTACCGCTAAATAATTAAAATATTTATTTTAATGTAATTATTTTAATTATTGGTTGTTACATATAGCATTAGATTTGTGTTTGTAGCAGCCGTATTATCTCTGCCGCAGAGCCGCGCATGTGGTTTGTATGAGAAGAGAGAGATCAGACCCTTCAGGGAAACCAGTTCTCCGCGAGCTGCCGTTCGCAGAGCTCGTCCTCTGGGGCAGAGACAGCAGCGCCGGGGTCACGGATACACGCATGTCATATGTTCCTAATAAACCGCTTCTTGTGCAGTTCCAGCTAAGCACTTCATAATAGTCTGCCCTTCTCCGCTCCGCTTCCTCGGCTGGATGGCAGGAGCCGGGGCGCCGAGCTCCACCTCATCTAACGACTTCTCTCTGTCTATTAGGGCGGCTGTCAGAGCTCCTCATGCATGCGCAGACTTCTGAAAGCCCAGATATTACTGTCTCTGCCACATTTCTGCTAATATAGCGGCGGGTGAATCACACGAGCGTCTGTCTGCCTGCCCATCCCGTGTTGTCACATAAGGTTACAATGTTACCAACGGATTATCTAGTGATCTGCAAGTTTTTGGTTCGTCGGACTTTATGGATGAGGCAACAATCTAAAAAATGTAGCGGTATAATAATAAGGTTCCGCGTTCCTGTACTGGGGTGTCAGTCCCTGGAACGTCCTCTTCAACAGAGATTTGGGGATTTGCGATCCTCTCATGGTAATTGGACAGGCAACTGTTACCTAGGAATATAGAATCTGCCGGCCCCATCCGGCCCCCGTCTAATCGCCCGTTTCTCCCGCTGTAAAGACTCAAACCTTAATCAGTCGTTGGTCTCGTCTTAGATTCAGGAGCCGTATGTCTATCCCATGCATGTATTGCCCCTGTTTCATGTAGGAATATGCCTTACTTTTTCTTCTCCTTTCAGCTGGTTAAAGGTTAACACACAGCTACCATTTTTACCACTAGCATCAGATTAAAAATGCGTAATGTACATTCAAGTAAAATGTGCTATTAGGTTTTTGCCCCATAATATAATATTTTCAGGCAGCTGCATATCAGCCATTTTTTTGAGTTCTCGCTCTGTTATCTGATTCCCAATTAAACAAACACCCCGACTGCTTATCATACTGCCTGTGGCAAACAATAGAATGATTCTGTCTTAATCACCCAGTAGGACTCTCTGACTAATGAAGGTCTATGGAGGAACGAACTTCATTAGCATCGCCATAAAGCATCAGCTCAGTGTGGTGATTGAGCTGGGAAAGTCACCCAAAATATCACATGTATACAGCGGTGGGGGTTTATTATTGTATACAGCGGTGGGGGTTTATTTTTGTATACAGCGGTGGGAGTTTATTATTGTATACAGCGGTGGGGGTTATTACTGTATATGGCGGTGGGGGTTTATTATTGTATACAGCGGTGGGGGTTATTACTGTATACGGCGGTGGGGGTTTATTATTGTATACAGCGGTGGGAGTTTATTATTGTATACAGCGGTGGGGTTTATTACTGTATACGGCGGTGGGGGTTTATTATTGTATACAGCGGTGGGGGTTATTACTGTATACAGCGGTGGGAGTTTATTATTGTATACAGCTATGGGAGTTTATTATTGTATACAGCGGTGGGGGTTATTACTGTATACGGCGGTGGGGGTTTATTATTGTATACAGCGGTGGGGGTTATTACTGTATACGGCGGTGGGGGTTTATTTTTGTATACAGCGGTGGGGGTTATTACTGTGTACAGCAGTGGGGGTTTATTATTGTATACAGCGGTGGGGGTTATTACTGTATACAGCAGTGGGGGTTTATTATTGTATACAGTGGTCGGGGTTTATGATCAGGAAGGATTTCCATGGGAATTCTCTATAAACAATGCACGGCCCCCACTAGATAGATGTTCAGTCAGACAGACCGCCGGACCTGGAGCCAGAGACCCCCTCCCCCCCCCCCCCCGAATACCTCTGTGGAATTGTAGGTTTCTTCCACGGAAATAGATCGAAGTTACTGATCTTACCGAAACCTTCAGCCGCTGAGTCCACTCTTAGCCACGACGTTTGCGCTTTGAATGAAAAAGGGCCGCTTTTTATTTGCTTTTATTTTGTAAATAACTGTAATTATTTTCCCCCCTGCCAATTCCCTGCAATAAAAGCTGACAAGAAAAACAAAATGATGCGTTCATTAAAATGATGACATCAGCTCTCACTTAGCAGTTCGCTTGCGCCTTTAGTTCCAGGGATTGATAAATACAGTAGCGTTTGCAGCGTGTATAATATGCACTTGGGCGCCCGTAATTTGGTCCATTTTGGGGCATCCGCAAAACATTTCACCACTTTTTCTGATGTAGGATAACCACTCGTTGGATGCGGGAACCGAGGTCTCCCCAACCCTCTCCGGTGGGTTATGCCGACAATTGGGGGCACCAGAGGGCACTCGCCCCCCCCCAGTGTCTCGCTGCTCAGCAGGCTGTTTTTGGGGGTAGATCTTTGATCGCCCCGACTGGCTCCACACAGCCTCCATAGACTGCATGCGCAGCTTCAAGACCCACAGTGCCAGGTTATGATGTCATAACGTGGCGCTCCGTGTGTTTAAGGCACAGCGCACTTTTTAATGCAGTGCCGTTGACGACTGCGGAGGGGGCAGCCGAGGGTAAAGGTAAGGACATCACTGCCAGGAGGGGGCAGGTTATCCCCAAATCCTCCAGATGGGGTGTGCCGGGCACTGGTGGAAGGGGCAGGTCCTGGTAGAGAATGGGCAGCAATGAACTGGAGTGGGTGGAGTTAAATAGCACTCCATGCCCATCAATTAAAAGGCCACACCCACAGCCCTAATGGGTACGGGTAACGCAATTTGTTTAAGTGCCCTCCGTGACCCCCACTTCCATGAACCCCCCCTATGCACTGTGTACATTTAAAGGGACCACTCAGCTATTATACCCTTTTAAAAGGCATATAATGACCTAAGGGTCCCTTTAATTGTCTCCAGCGTTCCCAAACAAGAGAAGACACATCTTAAGAGCTTTTCTTATCAGACAATAATGTTATCGTTAATTGCACTCTTCCCTTCCCTTATTATACATATTATAATAGACATACTTTAAATAATTACTAGCACGCACGTGGATCGCTGGCGGTGTGGCGGAGAGTCCCGGACAATCAGAAGCCGTCTATTTACTGCATTGTTTCTTACGCCAGAGACGCGCTTCTCCCAAATGCAAATCACCAGCATTAAAATTTTAACTTAATTACCGACTAAAATTTCGCTTGAAGCGCAGCTGCAGCTAATCAGCTTCCCTTCGGAATAACAGAAGAAATAATCTCTTTTCACGTGTTATCTAGTAAGGATCTCGGAATCGCGGTCTATGGGCGGACTGGTACATACCCCACTCTCCAGTGTCCCCTGTAGCCCCATCAATGAAGAATGCGTATTAAGGTAATTTTTAAATATCGTAAATCTTTACTTTTTAAGTATCCTTCTTCTACAGACCTAGAGGCCGCCGTTGCTGTCAGTCATGTGATATTTTGGGTGACTTTCCCGGCTCAAACACCACACTGAGCTGATGCTTTACGGGAATGCTAATGAAGTCCGTTCCTCCATAGACTTTTATTACACTCCAACTGGTTGATTAACACCAAGCCATTCTATTGTTTATCCTAATCGGTAGGATAACAGGTCAGTGTGTTTGTCTAGTAGATTGGGGATCAGATAACAGAGCAAGAACAAATGGCTGATATGCAACATTATATTATGTTAAAATTTGGTTTATTTTGTGATGTCCACTATAATTCTGTAGAGATCCTTTGCCACAGTGACCCTCTGTCCTCTTTATTGGTGCATTTCAGTTCTGTGAAGGGAATTGAAATTCTCCGCTGCGTCCATCCTCATATATCACGCTATTACATGTAATCTTTGTATGGCACGTTAAACTCATCAGGCTTTTTGAGGGGATACGATCTCCCTTGCTAAGAATTCTTATCTTGCTTCTGCTTGTATTGCTTGGAAGAAAAGGATAGGAGAAAAAAAAACGAGATAAAAGAATTCAGGAGAGAGAAAAAGAAATACATGTTATTTTTGGCATCGCCTGCTGCTAGGTAAACACTGCAGGCTCGAGGAGAGGGACGAGGCAGAGAATGGAAATCTATAAATAAAGGTGTATTGCGGGCAGAGGTGTGCGGAGGACTTGCGTGTCACCGTGACTGCTTCTGTCTCCCATCATTTGTCCCTTGGAGTTGTCTTGTAGAAGAAGAACAGATAAATGGAACCGGAATGAGTGATATCAGCAGAGCCAAGGGCTGAATATAAGCCTTTACGATAAAGCCTTAACCACCAAGGTAAAATATTTGTCCCGGTAGGTGTTGAGATGGACTCCTGTCCCGGGCAACGTGTGGAACTCAAATGAGGTCCTAATCCGATCGACTGGTCTTGTGTTTACACATTAACCATGGCCCAGGGTGTAAAGGAATTAATACTTCCATTTTCCCTTCGAAAAACACATATTTTCCCCCGAACCTCAGAGTCTATAGAGAATGGAGTCAAACTGCTAAGCCTTAACACCCCCCCTCTCTTTGGAACCTGGTGAACCGTGCTTCTCTAGAACGAGGTACTGGCAAAATCCTCCGGATGGGGTGGACTACAGTTTCCGGAGGTTGGATGATCATTACACATGATCTGGTTTACTGTGACATGTCCATGCGCAACCCTGGTTGAGCAAGAAGGAGCAGAGCATGACTAATGGGGTCTAGTCATCGAAGGAAGAGTTGTGTATTCACCCTCCTCACCTCAATATTCATTCTGAAGGACCAACATTCTCTAGCAAGGCAGAGGTGGCCTTGTATAACTGATATTTAAACGGGCTATACTATACATTATACAGGGCGAACCATACTCTTCCTGAAGCAGAAGCTCACTGGGGTTGGCCATTCATAATGTATACCAAAGTCAAGAAATTTAAAGTCAACTCTTCCTTTAGTGGGTGAGCCCACTGCCCAATTGGCTTAAGGATCATATAACCAACGTTGTCTATCTGGGCCACCACCGATCAATGATGGAGAACCTGAAGTTAAAGGCTGTGGATAAGATCAGGGTCACCACGAATGACCACAAAGCCACCATTTCCTCACCTACTATGAGAGTTACTCTGTCATCTGCTCCATGATACACTTTCTAAACCCCACAATAATTAATGTTAACATTTTGTGTTACTTTTGACACCCGATGAAGGTGATTGATCCATGAAACCCAGCATTATGTCTACACGGTAACACCACATACGGTTTGATTACCAACCCACACGGCATACGGCCCTACCTCCCATTTAAATCTTACCCCCTGCCTGGATTCTGACAGCTCCCTCTGGCCGGGATAGGAGGCAATTGCTTCTTTCATTGTCACCGGAGTCTATTCATCACATCCCCGCAGCTGTACAGCTGGTACAGAAAGCTGATTTATCTATGGAGAGGAATCCTGTTGAGACGTTTCAGGCCAGCTTAAGATTCTCTAAACAATCCACATCACACTTTCAGGTTTGTAGGTCAGTAAGGGTTCATTGCAAAAAGGTTCCCGGACGGAAAAAAAAGCTTATCTGTGAAGTGAAAGCCGCCTTGTGCAATACCATAAGATTGATTCCATGAACTTGGGGGGTTTTGCTCCTTTATTATACCTGTTATTATGTTGACAAAGTGATACATTTGCAAGATCTTGTCTCGGACTCAAGACGCTTCTAGTAATGGGTTGAAAATGGAAAATACTTTTTGAAGGAGACTTTCCCGATGAGATTTGGGGGTAATATTTAGTTGGTGTTTAAATAACATAAAACCTGTCACACAATGCAGAACAACATCTCCTTCGTAGACATCACTAGAAGTAGCTGGTGGCTGCACCTTGGACCAGATCCTCCAAAAACTGAACCGGAGTTAAGCCAAAAGCATAGACAGCACACCCTGCCCCTCTATGTGGCTGATACATGAATATTCTTCCAGCAATAATAAATAATTAATGAGCGTAAGGCTATCCAGAATCTAAGAAAAGACCGACGAACGAAACCAGACAGGTTAGTTGGTCCAAATGGCCCGTAACTGCTCTTAACGGGACAGCCCAGCGTCCTACACAACCCCATCTGAAGGAGAATCTTCAGCTCTAGCTCCACCTCCACAGTCTGAAGGAGCCAATCATTGGCACAAAAGCACATGGAGAGTCTTGGTAGACCAATTGGAACTGTTATATGAGCCAACACTGGATCTGGCTGGTGTTGAGTATATTGCCGATGCACAGTGCCAAGCACTGCATGTGTTCAAGCCAAGGGGCAGGGGGTCGGGGAAATAGTGCAAATGCCTACGGGACGGGGTATTCTGCAGAAACCCTCTTTTGGGGGAGAAAATGGTGATTTAAAGGGGACAGGGAGGTATCGCGCATTAAGGAGCACGCGGTCCCTTTAAACCCTACGCTTTTATTCCTATACAAAGCTATCGAGCTGTTTTCCTCTGCAGCTTTCCGCAGGTCTCTGGCAGACAGCTGATATAAATAATATAAATATATATATAAATATAGGATAAATCCCAATGTTTCTCCGAGTGGTAACGCCGTCCACGCCTCACACCCGACGTGATGGATTTGCGCTGACGTTGTTTGGGCTGGAAACACGTTCGTTACAATAATGCGTTCAAACGGTTCCCTCTTTGGCTAATTGTCTCTGTAACTGTTTCTGAAGATCGAGATCTGTATTGGCAAAGCGTTGCTTGAAATGGATGCCCGCATTGATTAACAGATTTCTGCGATCAATACCTGCCTTGGCAAACAGATGCTTAAAAAATGATAGACGTATCGATCATCCGAGGCATGCCTCGCAGAACGGAGATCGAAGAGGAGGCAGATCGGCGCTGACATGACAAACGCCGCTAGGCACTAAAGGAGGTGAAAGGACGGCTGCTACGGAAAACTCTTAACCTTATGTTTTTACTTTATTGTGAGGGTGGTGGCTAACTGGGACAACCTCCCAGCAGAGGTGGTGGAGGGTAATACAGCGAGGGGATTTAAACATACATGGGATAGACATACGACTCCTGAATCTCAGAGAGTCTTTACAGCAGGAGAAGCGGGCAGACTAGACGGGGGCTGAATCTGCGTTTATGTTCAGATATATAGATGATGTATCTTTAGGCTCCTGAAGGCGCCATTATCTGTCTTGGAATGTAGGACGAAGATATTCAAAATACAGAAAGCTAAGGGAAATCTGCGCAGAAAACACAGTTAAATGGTACATTTTATTATTATTATTTATTGATTGATATATGTCGCCGTCCTATACAGCAGTGCCGCCTATAGCTTTACCTTCTTCGGGACTAATTTACACCTCTACATAAATCAGCTCATAAAAAATTTATGAAGAATTTGTCATCATCTGCTTTTGCGAAGAAGGTGAACAAAAGAATTAAAGAAAAAAAACATTTTTTAATGTATTCCTTTATTATAAAACCTTTTTTGATCTCTAACCACAGTGAGGATTGTAATTGCTTATTTAAAAATCATTAAAATAATAGATTTTGTTTCCTTTAAAGCCAGTTGTCGTTGAACAAAAAAATGAAACTTTTAAAAGGGTCGCGTTGTTCACCTTAATTTTGTGTTTTTTGTTGAATATAAACAAGGGGGCGGAAGAAGCCAAAGAAAAAATGCATTTTATTCTTCGCAAATAATACAGCAAATTGTTATTGATTGCAGAACAATCAGGAAGACTTTAAAACTCAGAAATGCATCTCTATATCCTACAGATGCCATAACTTATTATATATTCAACTAATTAAGAAACCCCAGGAGGCAGCGACCCACAGGAGAGAAAAGTGTGTTTGGTGGAGATGTAATTGGTTTGTATTGATATAAAAGTCAGGAAAAATACTTTTTTTCTGAATTCTATTAAATATATAATAATAATAATAATAATAATATTTACTCCTCAATATACTTACCGGGCTCCTAAAATATGTAAACATTCTTCATTGACCATGATATCGCCACCCAGTGGACAGGCTGTGAACTACATTAAGTGATAAAATAAACTGTATGGATTAACATAAATATATCTGTTATTGTTATTATTAAAATGATTTATTTATATAGCGCCAGCAACTTCCGCATAGCTTCTTACAGTCCATACGTAGAAAGGATCGGAGAAAACTAGAACTGACAGACAAAGGAAAACTGATACATTAGGTAAAGAGGGCCCGTCCCACAAGCTTACAATCTATAGGATATATACCGGTATATTCTCTAATGTTGATTTTTGAAATGACGGAAGCACATGAACCCATTTGGAATCGGAATTTCTCCTTCTCAACAGTTAATTAATTTGGGACTCTTAAGCTTCATGCTTCTCGGAGACTGTAAGGAACATGTTTTATAAGAACATTCATGTTAGAATGAGCTTAAACAGGATCATAAGATTAGTCTTGATTATATTACCAAGCAAGGCAGAGTGCGTTGGAACTCATCAACTCATCATAGTCTTAGATGTAATGTAAGGAAGTTTCACTTTACTGAGAGGGTGGTAGATAAATGGAACAGCCTCCCTGCGGTGGTGGTAGAGTCTACCGCAGTTAGAGAATTCAAACATGTAAGGGGTAGATATACGGCTCCTGAATCTAAGACGAGACCAACGACTGATTAAGGTTTGAGTCTTTAAAGCAGGAAATCTGAATACCAAGTCTCAGGTGGGTTTCATACTCGAAATGCCGCGATTCAGCAAGTCCCAGCGTTCATACCTTGACCTTGCGAGGCTGTAAATGCTCATTTCCATTCCTTTCATTCCTCTGTCTAAAACACAATAAGCTTTAAGACCTTCCCGAGTTTACACGCACTGATCCTCGCTCCCAGGAGGTCCCGAAAGCCTCTCTCTCTTTGCCTTTGATAAATCACGTCGTCCCCCCCCCCCCCCCCCCCCCCGGCTCAGAAGATGAGGGCATCTTGAATTTCTAGGCGAATGTCTCTTCCATCTCTGTCAAAGTTTAAATGTTCCACCGTTTGGAGAAAGGGCTTGATTCACCCACCTGCTGTATGGGGTTCTGTGCATTGGAATCGGGTACCACTTAGATTTTACTTTAAGCCTGAAAAACAAGCGAACATAAAGTTAGCATATGGCAGACATTCCCGTTCCCGCCCCATGTACAAGCTGTCGGCAAAATTTATTGAGTTAGGCTTTTGCTCTCCCATTAGCCATATGGCTTGAACCGGTATAGACTCAAAAATAAATCCCACCGCCATTGCAGCATCAGATAGCTATACGCCTTTCACACGGTGGAACCATTATACAGACTTCCGATCACAATTCCCCCACGTTATTAAAAATGAAAAAATGTATACAGCTCTAGCATATTAAGTAATAGTACTTGGTTTCCCTCTAAATGTTCTTAAATAAACATATATTGTTGCTGAAACGAGGAGGAACCTGATAAAGTGAGGGGCTCGCAGGAATTTTTCGCCAGTTTTATATTTGTTTTTTTTCCTATACTTTATTTCTTCTCGATGTGTACAGTAGGAAGAGCTGAATGAATCTGGTATGATATTGTGGTCTGGCTCAATGTAGGCATGCTTGGCCATGACTGGTGAACAAAATAAAACAGTGACAAATCGTGACGAGAGTGAAGAGTGTGAAGGGAGTGAAGAGTGTGAAGGGAGTGAAGAGTGTGAAGGGAGTGAAGAGTGTGAAGGGAGTGAAGAGTGTGAAGAGAGTAAAGAGTGTGAAGGGAGTGAAGAGAGTAAAGAGTGTGAAGGGAGTGAAGGGTGTGAAGAGAGTAAAGGGAGTGAAGGGTGTGAAGAGAGTGAAGAGTGTGAAGGGAGTGAATTCTGGGTTCTTTATGCATTAGAAGCATGTTCGGTGGTTCGTTCGGTAGCTCTTGGCGGTGGCATCAGACTGGTATAGTCTCAGGTTTCAGAATACTCCTATTTGCCCCAGTGACACATTTTGGTGGATCATTGGGGGTAAAATCCAGCTGCCAGTACAAGCAGTTCCTAGCAGTAGTGCTAAATAGTCAGCATTGTTTTTATCCAGGAAAAAAAAAAGGAACCGGTTCAGGACACGATTGCGCATCTGCGGAGGTGTCTTGGGATTTGTTAAACGACCTTACCCACAATGCCTCCTGGCGCTAAACGCGTGGAAACCGAGGCAGATCCCGGCGTTAAATGAGCAACTCTGGCCCCTGCCCTTAATTAGCAGATCAATTAAGCAGCAAACCACCAAATTAAAAGAGCAGAGTCTTTTCAGAGTCACGGCTTTAATTACCAATCCACCAGTGTCTTTAATTAACCGCGCTGGCGAGAGATCCGGAAATATTCCGCAGAGACTTTAAGGAGACTGAAGCTCCTTCACTCGCTACCTAGAAAAAAAGAACTTGCTATCAGAAATTTATCGTCTTTTTTTTTATATAGCAGTTTTTTTTTTTAAAGCGCTAGGTTAGAATAAGTTCAGCATAAAAAAAAAAAAAAGAAGTAGGTATGGCGGAGATGGTTGTGATATATGCGTGACGTAAAGCATTCATCAGGTTTTAGCAGCCAGGTGCCGGTATATGCATACAGAGAGTCGCATTTTATGATCTCGCTACAATATATCTCGCATTAATGGAATGTGCTTCAGATTTTGGGAAGTTTGCAGCGCGCCTGCCATCAATCGCAAAGACAGCGCTGAAAAACGCCAGGGAAGCCGTGTGTTAAAATGGCGGAGGGAGTAGTTGGATTGTGAGAATGGAGGAGGAGGTTTAAGGGTATGTTACCCCAGGCATGGGCAAGAACTTCTGTGGTTATTACACTGCTGGGGGTTATATTACTGTATACAGCGCTGGGGGGTTATATTACTGTATACAGTGCTGGGGGGTTATATTACTGTATACAGCGCTGGGGTTATATTACTGTATACAGCGCTGGGGGTTATATTACTGTATACAGCGCTGGGGGGGTTATATTACTGTATACAGCGCTGGGGGGTTATATTACTGTATACAGCGCTGGAGGGTTATATTACTGTATACAGCGCTGGGGGGTTATATTACTGTATACAGCGCTGGAGGGTTATATTACTGTATACAGCGCTGGAGGGTTATATTACTGTATACAGCGCTGGAGGGTTATATTACTGTATACAGCGCTGGGGGGTTATATTACTGTATACAGCGCTGGGGGGTTATATTACTGTATACAGTGCGGGGGGGTTATATTACTGTATACAGTGCTGGGGGTTATATTATTGTATACAGCGCTGGGGGTTATATTACTGTATACAGCGCTGGGGGGGTTATATTACTGTATACAGCGCTGGGGGGGTTATATTACTGTATACAGCGCTGGGGGTTATTACTGTATACAGCGCTGGGGGTTATGCTCAAGGAGATTAAGGCAATGTCTGGGTTCCAATATTCCCACAAGGGGGCCACACCTGCGATATTTAAATAAAGCACAAAAAAAATTACCTAAATAAAAGTACTTTTTCTTTTTAAGAGCCGATATTCCTGTTTTTCGCGAGATACGTGTCGCCCCCCTCCCCCGCTTCTGCTCCATAAACATGCAGTTTGTTTAATTCTCTTTCCGTTTCTAATTACTGCGCTGTAGGAGGATCTCCAAATCTACATAAGTCAATTCTATTTTGTTTAATTTGCATGCAATTAAAACAGCAGATTAAATGCCATTTGGCAAAATATCACATCCAGCACGAGAAAAGGAGACGGCGTAACCCGATTAACCCTTTCATCATTGAAGGTGTGATTGACCCGGGCATGGATTTGCTTAACATTCCAGCACCAGAGGTTCTGTTCTATCTACTCCAGAAAAAGGCAAACCCCGAATTGTAGCGATTTCCAATTGTACCTCAAAATGGGAGGAATTCCTTCTTGACTCCGAAATAGCCTCTGATTTCTCATGAGATCATCAAGCTATAGCTAATCCCGTCCTTATAAATAGTTATATCCCGTTATCCCTCATATTATATATTATATACTCTCCGGGCCGTATAACTAATCCCGTCCTTATAACCCGTTATATCCCTGTATATTCCTCATATTATATATTATATACTCTCCGGCCATATAACTAATCGCATCCTTATAACCCGTTATATCCCTGTATATTCCTCATATTATATATTATATACTCTCCGGCCATGTAACTAATCGCATCCTTATAACCCGTTATATCCCTGTATATTCCTCATATTATATATTATATACTCTCCGGCCGTATAACTAATCCCGTCCTTATAACCCGTTATATCCCTGTATATTCCTCATATTATATATTATATACTCTCCGGCCGTATAACTAATCCCGTCCTTATAACCCGTTATATCCTGTATATTCCTCATATTATATATTATATACTCTCCGGCCGTATAACTAATCCCCTCCTCATAACCTGTTATATCCCTGTATATTCCTCATATTATATATTATATACTCTCCGGCCGTATAACTAATCCCGTCCTTATAACCCGTTATATCCATATAGATCAAATGAGAAACATGGATTAACAGAAATGGCTATAATTTTTTTTACATAAATACCCTAACAAGATATTCAATTTTAATAAACAAATGTGTGTGTAATTGTGTAGTGTTGGAGTGGCTTTGTGGGTATGTATGTGTAAGTGTATACTGTTGCGGTGGCTATGTGTGTATGAATGTGTAATTGTATAGTGTTGCAGTGGCAATGTGTTTATGTATGGTTAAGTGTATGGTGTTAGAGTGGCTATGTGTGTATGTATGTGTAAGGGGATAGTGTTGGAGTGGCTGTGTGTGTATGAATGTGTAATTGTATAGTGTTGCAGTGGCAATGTGTTTATGTATGGTTAAGTGTATGGTGTTAGAGTGGCTATGTGTGTATGTATGTGTAAGTGGATAGTGTTGGAGTGGCTGTGTGTGTATGAATGTGTAATTGTATAGTGTTGCAGTGGCAATGTGTTTATGTATGGTTAAGTGTATGGTGTTAGAGTGGCTATGTGTGTATGTATGTGTAAGTGGATAGTGTTGGAGTGGCTGTGTGTGTATGTATGTGTAAGTGGATAGTGTTGGAGTGGCTGTGTGTGTATGTATGTGTAAGTGGATAGTGTTGGAGTGGCTGTGTGTGTATGTATGTGTAAGTGTATAGTGTTGGAGTGGCTGTGTGTTTATGTATGTGTAAGTGGATAGTGTTGGAGTGGCTGTGTGTGGATGTATGTGTAAGTGTACTGTGTAAGTTTGGGAAGTTGCTGCGGGCCGGATAAAAACTTGTGGCGGGGTGTAATTTAAAGACTAGAGCGTTGTGTTTTGGAGCTGGGGCGTAAGGCAAAATGGGGATGAGTTTAGTGTTAACTCCACTCACTCATGTATGCTACTCCCAATTTAAACCTTTTACACCCATATTTGCTTATGGCCCATCCTTTTCCCACCTATGCCCAGACTACAGATCCTGCCCACTGGTGCCCTAAAAGGGTCTCCCAAGTGTGGCTTCACCGCCAAACCAAGTATTGCCCTAAAAAAGTAAAATTAACTTTTACACTTCTAAAAAAGAAAATATACTTACATATTTCTACCTCTCCGTGTCGTACTATGAGGAAACTCTTGTTACCCCCCAACAATTTCATTACTTGCCGGACATGCTTTTTGGATACAGTTGGCTCCTGTAGGGTCAGAGACTGGTGTAGTTAATACCATGGATGAGGCGGCAGGTGAAAGTGGGCACGGGCAAGTAAATGGGGGGTTTTAGACTATAGTCTTAAGGAACCTACTCAGCAAACCTTTATAGTAAGTGGGGCTTGGCTTCCATGTACTGAGGATCATCTCTCTCTCTCTCTGTTTGCAGATGGGAAGTCCATCTCCCTGTCTCCGCTGGACTCTCAGTCCCACAGTCCACGTTACTCAGCCTCAAACCAGCGAGAAAGCCTGGAGCTGCGCATGCGAGAAGTGGAGGAGGAAAACCGAGTCCTGCGCAAGCAGCTCAGCCTGGTACAGAATCGGGGGCCATCACATCGCCAAGGCAACCGCTCCAAAACCTACTCCATGGAGGAAGGCACGGGCGACAGCGAGAGCTTGCGGGCCGGGATCGTGGCTGGGAACAGCTCGGAGTGCGGCCAGCAGCCGGCCGTGGAGAAATGCGAGGTACAGACCTAATAGTTTTAATCCTTTTTCCCTCCATCACCATAGAGAAACCATAGAGATGACCGGTCAGCCTCGATAAAGCATCGTGCCACTCTATGATGAACCCTCCAGATTTTAAAATGAATTCAAGCGGCAAAAACACATTGATATGATCACGTTGTCCGATTCCCCACAGAATCTTGTGTTCAGTAGCAGGAGAATAAAATGTATCCCTATTTAAATGGAAAATATTTTTTTTTTCTTTCTGAAATATTAACAAAATTCCAATTTGGATAATTTTATAGCATCCAGGGCCTCTGATATACAACGTAAAGGTGACATTAAATGGAATAACCCGGTGGTAATATTTACAATGATATTGTTGTTATAAGTCGAAAGTCCATGTTTTGTCCATTTTAGACTTAAGAGCGGACTATTTTGGGGACAGAAACCTCAATCTGAGCACCGTCCTCATTTGATTATTTACGCTGGGTCTCCGAGCCACCATGGATAAACTTGGGGGAGCGCCGTTGTGACACGCCCCATTCTCCGCCTACTTTCCCCTCCAACCATGGTGTTTTACCGCATGTGGGACCGCCCACCAACATCAGCAGGACCGCCTACCTGCATCGCTTAAAGGTCAGGGTAGCTAGAGCCGGGATGTATTTCACTTCTATGAGGATCGCAAAAAAAAAAGGACTTCAACAGAATTTAAATTGTGTTTTTATGATGGTACCCAAAAAAATGAATATTCACATCCCTTCATAACAAGTGGGGAGGAATAAAGCTTAAGGTTCCAGAGGAATGAGAGAGAAGACTTCACGGGCACTGCCGCTAAATAACTGTATAAATTACCATGATTAAGGCCAAAATCTTGCAGCCATTAATATCGTCCGCTTTTATCCGCCTTAAATTAACACTAATAAGAGTTATCCATCAATATATATTTTTTTGTTTACAAGATTAGAAGCGGACAGAAGTTTTAATCCCCGCAATTAGGGCAGTTCCGTTCCAGGACTCGCGGAGTTAATGGCGTGCCGTGTTTAGACAGAAGCGGCTCTCCGGAGGACTCGGAGCTCACATCAAATGGGCCGTGTAGCTTAGACAGACAGCGAGAGTCGGGCAGGTCTCGCGGGACGGAGAAAACTGGAGAGAAATCCGCTTCAGAATATTCATGTTTTTGTTAGGAAAAGTTTTCTCATTAATACTAAATAACAATTCAAAAGAATTTCATCTGAATAAGAGACCTCTGAGGTCCAGAAAGGTTATGTAACGGTATCAGCTTCGACTCCATGTGCTTTTAAAAGGATGTTTTTTGAAGCTGGGGCATTTAAAAGCCAATCTCTGTGTGATTCCAGCCAATCAGAGTTCTTGGTTTCTTTTTGGGATCAGAATCAAGACGTTTTATGCCCTTTGGTTATTGCCCTGCGTTCTCAGTTGCCTCTGGGATTTTTTTGCCCACGTGCATTGGACCCCTGGAACAGAGGGGGATTTCGCACAGTGATGGCAGCAAGTCCCCAATGTACAACTCAAGTGACGTTGCCAAGAAATCCAGAAAACCTGAAGTCAGGAACCTCCGGATTGGCTACAAAAATAAAATGGGCCAATCAGGAAGGACTATAGTGGGTCTTATTGATCCTTTGCAAGCGACGACCTGCAAAGGTGAAAGCTGACCTCAAGTACAGTGACCAAGGAGAAGATGTTAGAGGTAGGAGCTTTGGCCCCTGACTCGAGGACCAATGGGAAGCAAGACACTGATACTAATCTTTTTTAGTTTTTTTTTTTTTATCTCCAATCCTTCATCGATTTCACCCAATATTTTATAAAAGCCATGTGGCAAGCTAATCCGCGTGCTATGACACGGCGACCCTCGTTGACCAAGGCATGTGAAGAACGTCTCGTCCGTAGAAGGCGCCGAAGGGTTTCATCATACCTGAGCTGGTTACTCATCTCAAACCCATCCAGAAAACCGGATACATTACGGACCTCCTTGGCATCCATCCTGGATCTGAAGCCTCGCATCACACGCCTAATTCCTTTCTGACTGCAAGGTTAGTGTACAAATCTGTAGGTAGGGATTAACTTCCAATTAATTCTTATAATTAATTCTAAATTGGACGTTCTGGCAATCCATGTGTGTGTCTGCGCGAGAGGAATTATCCCTCTCGCAAACATCAGGCGGTCTCTCTGCCTCTCATCCTGTAGCTTTTTCTTCTTTTTTTTTTTCTCTAGGATCGGTGCTTTTGAAGTTGGCGTCCTTTGTAAATACAAATTGTTGCTTAATTTATTCCTGTGTTTGCCCAACACAAAGGCCAGGCTTTTTCCTTTATGATTTTTTTTTCTCGCCCTTTGATTTATAATAGAGGTTAAATAACATAACAGATATTTAGAACCAATCTTGCTATTTTTTTATGCGTTACATATTGTTCTTTTTTTATTATCTCGTGGCCAATACGCTAAAGATTTTATCTCGGGAACTATAAACGGTGTTGGCTTTATAGTTTAAATCTGTGTCAAACATCTGGATGAAAACAACAGCAACGGGTAGGAATATGGGGACACCAAACACACAAACAGTTGAGTAGGTCCCTGGGAGCCACCGGGGGCTGAGCCCGAGACCCTGGCAAATTCAATGTGCTGTGAGCTATAAGAACCGCCAAGACTAACGGAGAACCTGTTACAAAGTTTCCTGCTTCTCTTCCTCCCTGGAGCCTGAGGTTACCTACCTCCAGAAGCTCCAGGACCAAAACTCAGTTGAAGTCCAAGAGGAACCGGTCACCGGAAGCTCGGGGTTGCCGGGAACTCAATGAGTTATCTCCCGAGTCCACTCTGTAGTGGATAGAACGCCGTGGATAGCCAGACCTACTCCTTATCTTTATCTGATTATATGCAAATTGCTTTCCAGAAGACCATTAACTCCCCGCGGAGTTCATTTTTCTAAGTGTCTCCATTTAAATTGGAGACCGGGTCACACTTTTCAAATGAAAAGTAAAGTGGCAACTTTCCTCATCACCTTCTCTTCAAGCCGTTAATTGCAGCAGAACCTTGCGTGATCTTCGGAATGCTTCTTCGGAGGCGTCGGTTCCGTATACTTTACACGTACCGCGTATCCCCCTTTAGAACGTCCCTCCGTGTCAAAGAATTACATCTGCACAATTTGTTCTGCTGTATTAGCAGCCAAACTGTGACATCCAAAAGAGTTTAGTGCTCTGGATCAAAGGCAAGGTGATCGTTGGACGCGATCAACTCCGGAGAACCTGAGTTTTCCATTAATCGGAACGGAATTCTTGTAAAGTGATGATAAAAGCTGGGATGACAACGCTTCTGCTGCTTCTTAATGCGGGCCTGGCTGTCACCTAAAGACAATGTCTTACATGAAAGGACCCGGATGATAAGACATTGAATTTCCCAGTTGGAATTTCAAAATTATTTTATCTCTTTTGCCTTGACAAGGATCGCCATTCAAGTCTCCAACTATACGGCTCTTGAGAGTGGACATGCCAAGTCTGAGTGGAAAATCTCTTTATGAAGACACACCGGAAGCCATGCATCAATAACGATTCCGGT
Organism: Spea hammondii; assembly: GCA_029215755.1. NCBI lineage: Eukaryota > Metazoa > Chordata > Amphibia > Anura > Pelobatidae > Spea > Spea hammondii. The sequence goes on from JARDYJ010000004.1 coordinate 3,588,147, forward strand.
TCAAAGATGGAGCAAGTGGCCTTATCATCATTCCAACGTACAAAATCTTTGCCCCAACGTCATGTGGTCTCCAATGGGTGTTATGTACAAAGACCTATCATGGCGCATCTCCCTCATACTTCATATGGAAGAGGTGCAGAACCATGTGCGATTCCTCCAACCCTCAGGAACAACGGTCTCCCCAATGACAATAAACTCAAACCTTGAAGCACTGGAGGTTTCTCAGATGCTCCAGGAGCCATTCGGTGGTCTCTGCCCCGATTTAAGTTCTCCGTAGGTTCGAAAGCTTAGTTGAGGGATGCAGACGCAATCTCGGCATCTCTCCTGACGTCTGCTGCTTAGAGATTCTTGTATTTCGAAAAGTCTTTATGGTTCAATGAGATGTTTTCGTCCTGCCGGTGTTTGTTAAATTATAAAGTACGTAATCGATAAAGTAGCGAGCCGTTAATAAACTCGCGGTCTCCAAGCTCCCCAAACGCAAATCTCTGCTCGTTGCGTTAGCTGCGACGCCAGCTTGAATCGCTTGGGCGTCACTTGGCGTCTCTCGTGCTGAAATCTCGCTCTAGGATTACTGATATGGTTAACCGAAGCTGTGAAATCCCAGCCATCCTCCTGAAGTCATGTGCTCTGCGGCCGAGCAGGTGCATGTAGTAAAAACCCAGGAGCTACGCCTCAAGGGATAACGCGTCAAACTCGCTCCCTGAAATCTGCGTTCCTGCCATGGCCATGTCTTCAGGATTGGAGTTTGATGCCCCTGGAGGGCTTAGTGCTCGAAACCTCAGGAGAAATTATTTCAAAGACATACAATGCCACCTAATGTCAAGCAGGTAAACATGTTGCCGTTAGCGGCTACAATGGGACTTCTGCTGATAGTGTCCTTTCTGACGGGGTTTTTATCATGACTAGATCTGGTAGGGGGTATCTAACGCTATCCTTTCTTAAGATATTCAATATATTGTGTTACTGAACATGAAGCTCAATATTACCCCGAGGACCGAATGTCCCTGCTGTTTTCAAAGACTGAAACTGACCAGCGACGTAGGGAAACAAGTCACTCGATCTCTTTAAAAGGACTTCACCATCATAAGGTCCTGTATCTCAGCCGCATGATGCTGCAGATGATATAGGGTCTTAACCACCATCGGGTACCATTGGCGGAGGGAACAGCCTGTACACATGACCCTCATGGCCATAGTGTATAGTTAAGTATATATAAATATGTGTGTATATATATATATATATAATATATCCTATAACCAGCTAGTTTCCCCTTTACGCTTGTATCTTCATCTTCAACCTATTCGGTAGTTTAACAAATTGATACAGATTTAGCGCCCTGTGACAATGTAGCTTCCACGGCGTCGCTGGAACGGAGGTTAATGTTAAAACATCACACAGTTTAAAAGGAACGAAGAGACGGATTGTAAATAAATAAGCAGCTCTGCCGGCGAGAGGGATTCTCATGGGAGTCAAGCAAACGGGGAACCCAGCCGTCCGCTTCTTGGTTCAGTTCTCATTGATAGCTGTGTACATGTGTACCTGGCCCCCTCACAGCCTTTGAAGCGTAGCCCCGTTTAGGAGGGCATCACCAGTTGATCCATTAACATCTGTTTCAAACACACTGGATCCCGTCAGAGTAGGATACATCCTCCAGCTGCAGAGCTACTGCGACTTTCCCTCGTCGTTCCTAAATCTCCAGGCTAAAAAGTAACAGAATTAAAAGAGAGAAGAAAAAAAAATATATATATACATAATAAACATACCTTCATATAATAAAAATACTATAAATTTCCTCTTTTTAAAAAAATCACTTTTAATAAAATATAAATAGGAACATTCTAATTACCAAAAAAAAACCTATTAAAAATTAGATGAATAATCGCACAAATAAAAAAATAAGCCAATCTGCTAGGTTAGGCAGCTGGCTAATTGTCGGTTTCATTGTACGTATAATCCCAGTATTGTTAGAAAAATTGCTATCTGGTTACATTGGTAGACATTTTTATTGTTTGGGGGATTTTTTTTATTATTTTTTTGTGTGCTTTTGGTAATTATAGTTTATTTATTTGTATTCAATAACTGTTTTATAGAACTTAATAGAAGTAATTAAACTGTCTTAACTTCAAACCGCTCAACAGCAACATGTTCCTTCAGAAAGAAAGGTTGAGTTGGATCAAGTGCCATTGAGTTGCTCGTCAAGACTTGCCGTTGAGTCAGAGATCGAGTGTCTCATTATTCTATAAGTTAGGTTGGGGTTGAGTTGAACGTCGAGTTGGGCAGCTCTATCAAGTTGATTGCTGTTATGGGTCAACTTATCCCCTACATCAGTCACGTTGACCTTGCCGAGCTGCAGTTTCCATGAACGTACGAGTTCCTTGGCTTGTCATCGCAACAAGATGTCAGTCGAGTCAACTTGACCCGAGGCAGCGTGAACTGTGGTCGAGTCGGCAGTCAGGATAGTTTTGGAGATCGGACAAGTTCTTCATTTTCAGCTCGAGTAACTCAACCGTCCACTGGGTCCAACTGGAGCCCCCACGAGAGCCGACGTCAACTAAATGACGCGCCCGCTCCTCCGAGTCCTCCTCTGCATGAACGGCTGAGCTGACCGCGTCTGGTGTGTAGGTTAATCACAACTCGCTGTATAGCGAATAAATGCCACGGGCATGAAATCCATTACACCTTCTCTGTTGGGACTCTCAAACCACCGGTCTGTATAGCCGTCCAATCGTCGCTAATATCGGAAGAATGACCGGATATCTACAGATTTTTGGTGTTTATTTCAATACTGCAACATTTCTTTCATTTAACATTTTTTTGTTTAATCTACCCCATTCACTTAAAGTCATAGCGTGGACTCCATTTACCAAAATATACAAATTTTCACTTTTTTTTTTTTTTTTTTTTTTTTTTAACGGCTCTTATCAAAAATCAAAACAAATATGTTTTTTGGGTTTTTTTAATGAAAACATAACACATCCTCAAACGACATATTTAATAATTAGCAGTTAGAGAAAGTCGGATCAGAGGAGGAAGCGGTTAACGCTTTCCGTGCCAGAAAAAAAAAAAACGGCAACAGATTGCAAAGTAAAAACAAGTAGCCAGAATTGTGAGTCATGTGATTGGTATAAATATTGCTTTTACGGCCGTTTGATGTTTTTTGGAAGGAAACGCTTATATGTAGGAGTTATCTGACAGCTTCATAAAGAGTTTTTATTTTTGTGTCGGACTCGTGCGGTTAACCCATCGAGTGCAGTAAGTTTTGCGAGACTCGGTAGGTACTTTTGGGCTGGTGTTGTGGCAGATGAGACCCTAGTGTGCGCACCTGTGCTCTATGGCACACGGACCCTTGTGCCGAGTCTAGGTACCATGCAGCTGCCTTGTAGTAATTTAGCCAGATAGCTGATGGGTATTACACCATGGAAACCATTCTAGGCTCGCCTCTCTTGTTCCGGAAGCCCGAGGCTAGTTTCCACTCACTCGAATGCTTACGAAGCTTCTGGATGCGGCCTATGGCCAGCACCGAGAGTGTGAGCCGAGCTTTCATCCAGACGAGACAGCATTGTAATTGTAAAGAACAAAAAAAAAACCTCAGGGGGCATCAAATGTAAAATTAATTTTATTTTTATAACACATGATTTAGTGAATAGCGGCCCTGCAGCTGCGGTAAGACTGCAAAAAAGAAAATAATTACTCTCGGTCAGCTGATGCACATTATTTTTGCATTGTGTAGAGGAAAAAGCAGATGACTTCCTTTGACGAATGATGTCATAACACATCAAATAGCCAAACAAGGATACTTGTATTAGGGGGTGTGGTCAGGGTAGGGGCTTTACCCAGACTTTTTATGTGACTTTGTGCCCTATTGCGGGGTATTTGTGTCACTGAGTGAGGCACTTAAAAGAAGAATAATTTTATTTATTCCGTTTAATTTAAAAAGCTGTTTCTTGCTGTTTCTATACACATTATCGGGGCTTTTAGGGTTGTAGAACTCTGTGATCCCCTCATACCCAGCAAATATTCTGACCTCCTAGAAAAGAGGGACATCAGGGGAGGAAAGAAGGGCATCAGGCGATTGGAGAGACTGCTGTGAGTTGTTGGCACATTAAACCCATGGATATTATTTGAATGCTGAACATACAACAGTCTGTGTTTTGTCATTTCATATTAATGCTGAGTATGAGTGGGAGAGGGATTTGCCCCGATGTGTGGATCTACTATGGATCTTAAAGATATTCTCAGCGGTATAAGCCTAACACAGAAACAGAATCTGCCGGCAGATCGGCCCCATCCGGCCCCCGTCTAGTCGTCCGTTTCTCCTGCTGTAAAGACTCAAACCTTAATCAGTCGTCGGTCTCGTCTTAGATTCAGGAGCCGTATGTCTATCCCATGCCTCACTGTATTACCCTCTACCACTTCTGCACTTTCCTTGAAACCTAGAATGCTAAAGGCTACATTAATGATACGACCTTTAATGAGTATTTGCCACATTTTGTTTCATTGTTTCTCTTTATAAAGTATTCTTTTTTTTTTTATTGCAAAGACTTGGTGTCTCCCTCCAGGTTATAAAATACCCTCTAAATAGGTGAATAAATATTTTTGCTGCTCGGGTGCTGATTAGTCAACGGCTGACATGACACGGTGTGATTCCCAAAAAGCACTCCGTGCCAAATCGGGTGCCGCGATGGAGCAGAGAACACCCGTTAGAGATCAAAGAGCCACAATCTGTTTATTGGCGATTTATGTAAGTGAGCTTTTATCAGTTTGACATTTAGACTTGAATTTGCATAGCAATTAAACATATGTTAATTATCAACTAGTCATATTCAGACGCTTGGAAGTGCCATTTAAATTTGCAACATGGCTGTTAGTTACCTCTCGAGCGCTGTAGGTCACGCGAGGGTTAAATCCTACCTGCCCCAACTCACCCCCCCCCCCTCCCGGCACCCCTGTTATCTAGCACATTGCGGCTGTGAGATCCACGGGAACCCAAGGCGCCGCCGTTCTGTTTCCACCACCCTCAGCAGTCGCCTTTTATTTTCTGCAATAATCGTTATGTAAATGGAGTGATTTGCTATTTCTTCCTTGTTTGCTTTATGGGAAACTAAACGCTTCCCCTTCTCCAAGAGAATGCAATTCTGGTGTAATAATGGCTTAGAAGCGTTACGATATTATACTTCAATTAAAATAGTTTGAACAAAACTGTCTCAAGTGGGCCCCAGTAGCAGCTGCATAACGCCTACTCCGTTCCACAATTACACGGGTAAAGAATGGCTTTCCGCGGGCCGGAGATGAGCCAAGTAAGCACTGGATATGAGCTTTTCACCGTTAAAGTGCATTTTAAAAGTCTCATGTTAAAAATCCCACGCGGTCCGCCGCTTAATGATGTAAGAACGGCCAACGGCTGGATATCCGCGATGTCACGTTATGCATATCCAGCCGGCGGCTGCTTAATGATGTAAGAGCGACCAACGGCCGGATATCCGTGATGTCACGTTACGCATATCCAGCCGGCGGCTGCTTAATGATGTAAGAGCGGCAGACGGCCGGATATCCGTGATGTCACGTTACGCATATCCAGCTGGCGGCTGCTTAATGATGTAAGAGCGGCCAACGGCCGGATATCCGTGATGTCACGTTATGCATATCCAGCTGGCGGCTGCTTAATGATGTAAGAGCGGCCAACGGCCGGATATCCGCGATGTCACGTTACGCATATCCAGCCGGCGGCTGCTTAATGATGTAAGAGCGGCAGACGGCCGGATATCCGCGATGTCACGTTACGCATATCCAGCCGGCGGCTGCTTAATGATGTAAGAGCGGCAGACGGCCGGATATCCGTAATGTCACGTTACACATATCCAGCCGGCGGCTGCTTAATGATGTAAGAGCGGCAGACGGCCGGATATCCGTAATGTCACGTTACACATATCCAGCCGGCGGCTGCTTAATGATGTAAGAGCAACAGACGACCGGATACCCGCGATGTCACGTTATGCATATCCAGTCGGTGGATATTTTAGGAATGTGCATACGCGGGAACATGGCAGAGTTGACGCGGAGTCTTCTGGTGAAGAACTGCCAATCAGTTGCTTCATCCTCGATGCAAGAAAGTGACGTATAACCACGCCCCTTCCTTATCTAGGTTCCGCCCACCTCGTTCCCGTCCTATTTAGGGCTAACTGGGGCTAGTTCCACCCATGTCTTCCTAGCCCCGCCCTGAATATAGCCACGCCCATCGAAAAGGGTCAGCTGCAGGTAGCCAACCCTGGAAAGTTCTCATGTCTAGTGATGTCTCCTAACATTGGTTAATATAGGAGCGATTCCTCTTTAAATAAAGAGCATCTTCAATTAGCAACTTAGGCTTCCAGACTAACTATAACTTTAATATTATAACTTAATGAAAAGCCTGGGGCATCCATTGTGTTCCATGTCTTTGTCTTCTCCGAGTTTAGAACATCGTGGCTTCCCCTCCCTTCATCAGATAATTCACCCGCCAGTTCTGCTTGTTAAAACTGAGATGCATGAAATCGGGTATCTCCCTGAATCAATCGTTCTTTCAACATACTCAACAAAACACAGAGCGGGAATTCGAGCCCGGGGCAAAAAAAGTCCTTCCGCCTTGAATATTTCTCACTAATAATCCTCATTAGATTAACAATTTTCTACAAAAAGAATCGACGTTAGAGAAAAATCAAGGCTTTATGTTAAAACTTTTTTTGAGCAGACCTGTGACTTTCAGAAGTCGATGCCAGATATTTACTAACAATTTGGGGGGGAAAAAATAACTGATCTCAATCCACGTAATTTCAAGATGGCGACCAATCTCCGCAGGATACCATGGCCGTTTTCCCTGTTTGGTTTAGGTAGTACATCTCAGCCTTAATCAGCTTTGTATTTAAGTAATATCTGTAGGCCCTTGGGTTGGTTCTTGGGCTATAGGCTTCCATCAACGAAAACTTGAACAGTGACCTCTAGCCATGGACTACATCTTCCATGATTCTTAAAGAACCAAAGGTCTTCGGATGCGGTAGGGTATATATGCAGACCTCACGATCTGCTTGCAAGTTGGTTGTAGATTGGGTTATGCAACAATGGTATGACCCACTCTCATTGGTATTACCTACTCTCAATGGTATGACCCACTCTCATTGGTATCACCTACTCTCAATGGTATGACCCACTCTGACCATAGCATTTGGCGGGACAACCGGTACAAAGCCCAGAATGCCCAAGGCTGGCTAATCATCATGGGAGAATGTGGTCCTGGCTGCCTTGGTGCTGTCTCTACGCGGCCGGAAACCTATAGCTTTGCATACATTGGTTTCTAAAGGAGTCGGCTTTTCATGGCAGACCGAATGAGCGTCGTAGGCGTTCGAAGTTCTGCTCTTAGTAGAACGGTTAAGACCGTGTGCCGTGGACCAGCGGACATGTGCAAAGAATATGCCTGCAAGCCCAAGCTTCCAAACCCAATTATACCTCCCAGATTAGATCTGAGTTTCCCAGAAGCAGACGGTTTTTGTCATGCTGATGTTGTGATCCTTCAGGCAATTCCTGGCAAAAACAGCTCTTTTTTTGTGCATTTCCATGCCTGATTAGCTGCAGCTGTGCCTCCAGAGACATCTCAGAGCATCACTTAGCAGAACAGAATCCTCTCGCTGCACGCTCGGTAGCCTCGGTAAGCATTTTCCCTCGGCTCACCCTGGATTTAGGGCTCGGCCGAGGGCCGGCTAGGGTCAAAGTCTCTTTGCAAGACATATTTTGATTAAACACCGCCTTTCGGCACGGCTCTTTCGGTTTATTCCACCAAACTTCTTTCCCGGAGAATGGAGAAGATGAGCTCAGGCCTGATTCCTAAAAGCTGCTGCTCGGAGAATTTGAGTGTAATGAGGTTCCTGGTTTTATCACAGAGATCGGGTTTGTATGGGAATCGCGGGGTTTAATAAACAGATTTATCACACATAAGCGCCATTTAAATCGGGGGGTGCAGACCATCCATTCCGTTATCTTCCTGGTTGCGAATGTCTGGGATTTTAATGGGAATGTCTCTGAAACTTTATTCCGACTTTACACCTCGATTGGCCCCGTCCTTCTAAGTCATGGTCTTGAAGCCCCTCTCAGACCTCAGTGACTCCATTTTTCCCGTCAGTTTCCTTAGAGTTGATTTGTTTACCTCCCAGCAGTTACGATTTTTGTAGGGCCGTCATGATTTTAAGGCTCTGTCCCGCTGTCTCGTGTAGTAGCCCCACTTTCCTGCTTCATTGGGCAGTGGGGATCATGGGCTGTTTGGGGAGATGATCAGGATGGAGGGGTAGATTGTGGTGAATGGGCAGATTATCTGGTCGAAAAACTAGATTATCAGGGTGAAGGGGCAGATTAAGGTGAATGGACCGACTCTGGTCATAGGAGTAGATAATCACTGTATCAGGGACAAAGTATCAGGAGGATGGGGCAGATTAGTCTGAATAGACTCTCTGGTCGAAGGAGTAGTTTATCAGGGTGAATGGGGAGATTATCGAGATAAAGGGGCAGTTTATTAGGGTCAATGAGCAGACCCTGAGGGTGAAGGGCAGATTATCACAGTGATGGCTTCTTGGGCCGGTTCTCGGGGCAATGGGCAGATCGACAGAATGAGCAGGCCGGCTGTAGCTGCTCATATAGTTACCCCATAGAGACTTCCTATATGCCCCCTACAGGTTCATATATGGTGGTTTTATGAATGAGTCGCACAGGACCCTCCACCGCCCCCCGCTCACGTGTATTTAAAACGGGTCTAAATCTCATTTATTATGACTGTGGCCGGCGTGGGCCGCCAGACGTGAAGTCGTCACCTTTTATTGTTCAGACTCGGCGGTTTTATGTTGCTGTAATGCGGATCCGTATATCAGAATCCAGCCCGCGTGCTAAAAACATTAGAGCTCAGAAAGGCTTGCGGAGGTTAATCGCCTCTGAGTCGGCCCGTGAACATTTTCATGCTCCAACTAGCCTTATTTTAACTGTGAAATATTATTTTAAAGTATCCTTTTTTTTTTTTGCGCATGTCTCTGAGTCTTTCAATGCAGTCATTACGTGTGAAGCTTGAGGATGGGCCGAGCTTGAAATATAATATAGATAGAGCGGATAATGTTATATGTGTGCATGCGCGCTAACAGTACCACTCCATAACTCTTACTAGATTTCACACATGCGTCTCCGTTATACCGATAAAACCATCGTTTTGCTCCATAATATAATGCACTGGGGGTTATATTACTGTATACAGCGATGGGGGTTATATTACTGTATACAGCGCTGGGGGTTATTACTGTATACAGCGCTGGGGGGTTATATTACTGTATACAGCGCTGGGGTTATTACTGTATACAGTGCTGGGGGGTTATATTACTGTATACAGTGCTGGGGGGTTATATTACTGTATACAGCGCTGGGGGTTATATTACTGTATACAGCGCTGGGGGTTATTACTGTATACAGCGCTGGGGGTTATTACTGTATACAGCGCTGGGGGTTATATTACTGTATACAGCGCTGGGGGGTTATATTACTGTATACAGCGCTGGGGGGTTATATTACTGTATACAGTGCTGGGGTTATATTACTGTATACAGCGCTGGGGGTTATATTACTGTATACAGCGCTGGGGTGTTATATTATTGTATACAGCGCTGGGGGGTTATATTACTGTATAAAGCGCTGGGGTTTATTACTAAAAAAATAACATAGGTTCTTCTTGTATAGGAACAATTAGCTGTTTTCGGCGTTCTGGGACAGCGGAGTTAAAGCGAAACATTTGTGTCGTTTGCCCGGCCAAAATGTATCAATCCAGAAGGCTCTGAGATGAACTCGGTTGCGTTTCCTTGCGGCCGCTGGCGGCACTCACCGGCCAGAGCTGTCTCAATACATTATTTTTCATTTCTATAAACAAAGATGAAGCATTTAAAACATTAGCAGGAATTATAACTCGCAATGCGCGAAAATGCAATATTGCTGGAATTATAAATTATAGCCGCGCAGGAATTGGCAAAGTAATCCAAATGCATCTTAAACGATATCATTTATAACGATTAAAGGCAGAATGAATCAACAATTCCGCTTGGTCATGAAACAAATCCCCATTTTGTTAAAAGTAAGGCAGACATTTTTGGGAAATATTTATATTTTATACAAAATAAGCTTTTTTTTGTTTATCCTTTGAAAAAATTTGGCGCAGGGAATCAGCTGCTCTCTGATGCCAGAAAACATTATATTATGGGGCATAATATATATAACTGGTTAAAAAAAAGAAAACAGAACAATATTTATGAAAAATTTATTTTTGTCCGATACGAGTAATAAAATATCCGGTGGGTGTATAATTCTTTAGAGAGGAAATCTTCTATGAGGGCCCCGCGCGTGAGCTTACATTCTAAAAACATAAGCTGCATTTTATTAAATTCACCCCATCTTTGCCCTTTTTTTAAATTAAAAGGCCAAGGTCGGAGTTCATACAACCCCCCCCTGACAAGACGCCATTCCCATCCTCTAATATCTCCTTCCATTTCCGAGGCTTGACCTTTGCCCTCTACGGGAAAACGCGGTCGCCGCATACAATGTATAGATAAATCCCCCCCCCCCCCCGGCTAGCTATCCACCTGCCCGGCTCGATGCACAATCATTTATTATTCATATCGCCTCTTAGAATGAGATAAAAAACACCGAACTCGCACGTTTAGAGAAATCTAACACTTGTCAGGATAATGTTTTATTCCCGATTCCACGGATGGTACAAATTTACACTTAAAAAGGCCAATTCCCCCGGAATGTAAATTTTTCATAAGAGAAACATGTCCGTTTGTTGCAACGTACAATAATCTCCATATTAATCCTCATGCATGGCGATGATACCCAATCCTACGAGGGTTAAAAGTTCCTCTGCCTATTATAGCCCTGTATGCCTTTTATTGCATGTAATTATAGCGCCTGTGTTATCGCATACGCAGCGTTATGGAATTTCCCGGCCGATATATATAAAATCATAAAATAAATGTATGCACAAAAAATATACATTTTTAATATCTGTTCTAGCAAATCCCCTGAACGTGGCCAAAACTAATCGTTTTTGTAGGATAATGATGTCATACTTTATATTGTTACTATATTAGAATAGATTTATGTAAATGACACGTTTTTATCTTTCTTTCTTTTAGACAATCCACGTGGCCATTGTGTGCGCCGGTTATAACGCCAGCCGGGACGTTGTTACGCTGGTGAAGTCCGTCTTGTTTCACAGGTAAAAATTTGCATTTCATTTTTTTTGTAACACATGGGCCCATTAAGCCCCCCCCCCCATGTTGGGGTAATACCCTAGATCTGGCCACACAGGTAAGTCTGTCCGGCCATAGGGGTACTTGGGATAGCTTGTAAGAAACTATTCATAGTTATATATACAGCGCTTAAAACTATAACTCCCATGATGCTCTACGAGGATCCTGAAAGAAAAGGGGTTGCGTCTTTAGCTGTCAAGGGAATTGTAGTTGCCACAACAACCAATCATCAGACAGTTACGGTTACTTGACTGGATTCTTTTGTGCTCCCTTTCTGTCCATCTGATTGCTTCTGGAGCTTAGACTGGAAATGGTGCCATGGAGGTATTTACGGAAGGTTCGACGTGGTTGTTACGGATCTACCTGGCCCAAGAGTTGCTTTGGAAGAGTCACAGAAAGGAAACGGGGGTCTCTGGAGGGAGTATGAGACAAACACAATTCTGAAGGGAAGGAGGCTGAGGGGGCTGGGTGACCCACAGGCCGAAGGGGGAGCCGAGGGCGACGAATCTGGGATGGTAGCTGACAGCCGAAGTCCAGGAGATTAGCCGAGGTCTGAAGCACTGTGAGGGACCCATGCCTCTCGTGTGACGCAGCTAGAAGTCATAGGATCCGAGCTGTAGCTCCTCACTGTGCTGTGCGCACAGAAATGATGTCACTTCCTGGCGCGCAGTGTGAGAGAGGAAGCTACAGGCCACAGCATGTAAGTACTTGCCCACTTTCCGGCAGGCACTGTCTGTAAGGGGGCATCAAAGACTGGCTAGAAAGGACAAATACCCGAGGCAACCTGTGCATGTGGTACGTACCTCACGGAAGGGGAGAGGAAGAGGGGCTCTTTTTGTCTAAGTGGGTGCCAAGTACCTTAATGTGGCCTTTAGGGACCGGATCCTCGTTTAATGTCACTGAGCACATTTCTAGGTCAGGCCAAGTTTCGGTAATAAAGATATGACGCGCGTCGGAAGCTTTTTGGATCGTTCTCGTGCATTTGTGAGACAAAGCCTCCTAATAAATACATTAAAGGCTCAGAAGACCTAATCATGACACCGCCGAGTCCTCCTCTGTCTAAAAGCCGCTGGAGAGAATTGTTCAGAACACAAAGCCAAGCCTTTTTTTTTTTGGTGATGAAAACTTTGCTGACACCTCAATAGAAACCTCTTATCCAGGGAAATGAGAACAAGGAGAGCGGCTTCTGGCCCGAGTTACAACATTTTCCGCGGAAATCCAGCAGGGTTTGAGATGCTTGCAGTAATGGATGCATTATTTAACCCACTGAGTGCCGGGGAGAGGGGCAGAGACCATTAAATAATAATTAAAAAAAAAATTATATACAAAATATATATATATATAGTATTTTTTTCAAAAATGTGCTTGTTTAAAGATGAACAGCATACCTAAGATATATTATCATTTAGATCATAAAAACTGTGGGTTTTTGTCTGTTTTTAAGATATTTAATCATTTTAGAGTGCGGTAGATAAGTGGACCAGCCTCCCAGGTAATTTAAACATGCATGGGATCGGCATGCGGCTCCTGAATCTCAGACGAGGTTTGAGTCTTTACAGCAGGAGAAACGGGCGACTAGACGGGGGCCGGATGGGGCCGATCTATTGCCAAAGACATATTTCACCACTCCTTCTATTCATGTGTTTATCCATGGCTGGGGTCAATAAGGTCCTAGCAATGCACGGAGCTTTAATGCCGGCTCAGACGTAAGACCCGAACCCTTGGCTCCCCGCGTCGGCACACGATGATTAGATGATGTGCGTATTAGATGCTCCGCGAGTGTCTGTTTCCTCTAGAATATACACATTGCTACTCTTGTTACCGTTCCTATAACACAATTATGTAAATAGCTGATTAAGTACATAATTGCATTAAGGAACTCGACAAACTGATAGCTACCAGCAGCAACAATGTCACGTCTCTCCCCCGGTGCCCAGATCTTTGCTCCACGCGGGTCGTTACGTTGTTAACGGCCAGCGCCGCTAATTCCCGGGAGACGGAATTAGATTTTAATGGATATCATTTGAATAGCAAATGAACGGATTCGTTCTCCGGCGGACGCCAAAGGGTGTCAGCCATCCATCAGGCGGGGAGACAGAAAAGGAAGTCCAAGTTCTTCTTTCATCCAAGAGATGGCTGCTCCTCGGAGCGCGACTAACGGCAGTCTCTGTGGTCACATCAGTAGATAAGGGGTGGAAGTCATCGGAAAAATGCCGGATAATTGTATTTTGGAAAGCCGGTAGGTGGGATAAATACTGACTGCAGGACTTATTGAGATGCGAAAGAGCTCATCTGCTTGCCGTAGGTACCGGGCACTGTGCGCTAAGTACAGAAGCAGAAGAGCAGAAAACCCCCGTAAAGTTTTGCGGGGGTCCCTGTTTCCTCGCTGTAAATCCGGTGGTTCCTACAGTGGATGTCGCCTTTCACAGCCAGACTTTGGGCACGTCTTTCTTTCTTAACGAATCCTCATTTGGTCTGGTACCCATTATAATAGACCCCCCCCCTGCTTGAAATGTGATATGAAATGAATACAGTGATTTGATGAGCTTATAAGCATTGCCCATTATTATTTCACCCCATCCCTTTGTTGACCTCGAGTGTTACATGGAACGCGTCTTTAGTTTTTGTACAGATTGTGACAAGATGCTGTCTTTTTATGCGCAGGAGGAATCCGCTTCACTTCCACCTCATCGCAGACACGATCGCCAAGCAAATCTTGGCCACTCTGTTCCAGACGTGGATGGTCCCCGCCGTGCGAGTGGATTTCTACGACGCCGACGAGCTGAAGGTAACGATGACGAACGGCGTTAAGCGCTTAAAAGTCGCCTCCAAAACCCCAGCTTAGATGTAACCAATCAAGGTGTTTAATATTTAGACGGTGCTTGACTCAGCAAGGTTTTATTTGCTAAGAAAAATCTTATGAGCCGAAGGGATAGTCATTAGAGTAGAACAGTAGAGATAGCTGGATTAGCCCACCTCTTCGCGGGCAGAGGACCGTGGCGTGGCTCAATATCTTCTATCCCAGCACTTGGTCTTTTTTTCTGCATCCAGGAGTCATTTTGGCCTGTGCCCCATCACGGGCCAGAGTCTTCCTTGCTATGGCTAGTTGAGCACCTCTACACTAAAGCGAACTCAGCACCAGTTGACTTGGCCATCAGGGTCACGGCCGGCTCGGACACGGCCGAGACTCACTACGACCAACCGTCGGGTTCCTCCAACCTCACTAGGAATTTGCCGGTTCCGGTTTGCTGAAGAAGTCTGGGCAATTTCAGCTGGAGACCAGCAGGGTCTAATCCCACCAGTTCTTCTCATGACCTTCAGCAAGTCGACCATGCCTGGCCGATCTCCCTACACCAGACTGTGGGCCGCTAAGTAAGACAGTGTGGGGCTAGTAACCTAGTCCCAGGTGAACTGTTTTAATTTGTTAGCTAAATCCAAGCTTTAAATGGAAAAATGGCAGACCAAGAGCTGACACTTTTTATTATCACCCTATAACCCACCTACGTCTTCAGGGCTTCAATTGGGGGGGGGGCAAAACAATGCAGCGGAAAGAACATTTCATTTTTCGTTATATTTTCTATTTTTATGAAATCCGGAGATCACAAGACTCCGTACGCTGTTCTTTTTTTACTGTTATTCGTATGATTAGCCCAGAAATTCAGCGTTCCGGCGGCTGTAGGGGAAGACTCTCAGCAATTACGAGGATCATTATCACGGAAGACCAAATGAAAAGAAATCAGATCCAGGTTTGGCCTGAAAGAAGGAATAATGAGGAGGCTTCAATCCGAAAGATTCAAATGATTCACTTAGCGGCGGTGTTCGGCGGCAAAGCAGATAGAGATAATTTTCTGGAACCTGTGATATTAAATTAATGAAGACCTTCTGATAAATATTAAAGGAGCGGGTCCTCGAGACACCCACGCGTTTTACAGGATAACACCGGCATGTTGTGCAGAGATACACGGGGTAATTTGCTTGATTGGATGGACCATTAAGACTTTTACGGAGCTTTCTAGTGGAACACGGGGGGGGGGGGGCTGCGCACATTTCCCAAAACGTAGGTGTTTTTTATGAAAAAAATAGGAACTTTTATTTGCTTCTTTTTTCAATATCTGATCCTTTGGATAGCCATAAGCGCCCCCCCCCAAAAGAAAGTATTTCTCGATTCCTTAACCTAATTCATTATCTTTTAATGTAACACGCCCTCCGCGTTCATGGTCTGATTTTTATTGCCACTGATTGGCTGCTTCAAGCAGCCAATAGGTGGCAGGAAAGAGTTCCTATTGAACTCAATGGGAGCGCTTTCTGCACATAAACACAGGGCAGAAAAAAAGAGCTGGGGGTTGGCGGGGGGGGCAAATGCACATGGGGGCATTCTGGAGAATCTTTAAAAGAAAATTAAAGGGACTGGGCCACTACCATATGTATTAAAGGGCCGGAGTGTCCCTTTAAAACCCAGCAGTACATGATTGACACCATTAAAGGTCTCTAAGCCGATGCCTTCAAATAGTTCCCGTCGCATCTTTTCATCGCTTCGAGAGAACAACGATCACAGATTATTACCCGGACCTTGATATATATATTGGGTCGATGCTCTATGGCTTTCGTTAACCCTTCATATTCTAGTAAACAATACTAATCCATCAGGTAAGAGGGGTTTAATTCGGGTAAGAAAGCCATCAGCCGGGGCACAGGACGCCTGTCGGACGCGTATTGAGTTTGTAACCAGGGATTATCTCCACGGCCGGCGTTTAAAGACCGGGGATTACCGCGCGTGGATCTTGTGAAACCCGATTATACGTGCGCGCAGCACGGGGGCAAAGAATCCACGGGAATGCGGCGGCTTTCAAACCACCCTTCTGTCTCCAGGGGTGGCTATTGTGAACGGCGCTCGTCGCATAAACGGTTTACCTGAACGCTCTCGGTCCCTCGGCTTATTAGACTCATTTACATAAACAAATTAGGCTGTATTGTTCTTGTGCAACATTGAATTTATCCTAATTAGGCGAGGGACACGCGGTGCCCCAAATTATTAACAGAGTGCTGGGCACTCTGACGCTCGTTAAGTCAGAGCCGGCTGCCGTTCCTAAGTAGGTTAAACGAAGCCAGCGATGCCAGCCTGCGTCCTGACGGAATGTTCCTAATGGATTATATCTGTTCCCGGAACCAGCCCCGGTATAATGGATTTGTAAACGTCTCGCCGTTCACCTGATCAGCTTTGGCAAAATGCTTAAAGAGACGTCGCTTTGGTTTTTCCATCACTGGCCCGGCCTATGACTGGTCGGTGATGGTTCCAATTTATAATACCGGTCAATGGATGGGGCTGTTGTTCCTCAGTGGCCTTACAATGGAAAAATATTTACCCCAGTTGTGGGCCAATTTTTGCCCCATATTATTATGTTTTATGGCAGCTGCATATCAGCCATTTGTATGATTCTCGCTCTGTTATCTAAGCCCTGATCTACTAAACAACCCCCCCGACTCCTTATCATACTGCCCGTGGGGAAGAATAGAATGGCTCTGTCTTAATCACCCAGTCTTTTAGAACACACCAAAAGAATCCAATAGGAATACTCCTATACATTATTAAAATCTGTGGCTTGGTGTTAGAGCGCTCAGAACCTCTGATGTCCTGTTTGGCGCATGCTCACAGTATCCAGGGATGATCATAACAATCTCCTATACAAACCCCCCCAAACACGCCGTCCGGTCTGGCTCCATGCTTCCCGTCTCCTCTTGCAATTAAAGCTCCTGGAACACACGGCTCTATCCGCGGACTGATCAAGGTAATATATTATCCTCCAGCTGGGGTTGTGTTGGAAGGTGGAAGCCAGGCTGCAGCCAACATAAATTTGGATGTACATTCAGCATATAAATGCCAGCAGCCCCGGCAGCTCCTGCCCCCCCAGGACTTTCTGCATCTAGAATAAGCTCAGGCTACTAGTATGTTTGAGAAGAAGGTACTATATCATTAAAGGACCGAAGAGGGGCACTTTTATCGTAGGGGTGTGGTTAGAGGCGTGGCTGGGGTGGGGCTTTATTAAGACTGTTTATGTGCTTTTTCTGCCCTCTTTTTGTGTAACCAAATGGGGCATTTTGAAGAGGAATTGACAATGTTTAATTTTTAAATACATATTACTGAGATGAGGTCCCCGTTATGTGACGGAGGGACTGAGCCCCCACCCCCAGGCCAGAATACCCTGCTGTCCCCCACCTCGTGCATGTTGAGCGTACAGGTTGGGGTTACTCTTGCGATACGGCCCATCTGGAGCGCCTGTGGCGAGTTGATCTCTCGTGTGATTTATTTCCGGCAGTCGGAGGTGTCGTGGATTCCGAATAAACACTACTCCGGTATTTACGGACTCATGAAGCTCGTCCTGACCAAGACGCTTCCCACCAGCCTGGAACGGGTCATTGTCCTGGACACCGACATCACGTTTGCCACCGACATTGCCGAGCTGTGGGCCGTGTTCCACAAGTTCAAAGGTAAGACACGCTCTGCGTGGTTTTCCTGTCTTATTTCAACCTGGAATTCCGACGTCTGCAAAATCTCTTCCTCTGTGAATCTTAAAGCGAACCCATTGTTTAAAAAACATATGTTTTATAACCTCCTTTTTGGTAGAAAGACGTCATTATAATGTCTGTTCTTTAAAAACATATCGCTCTGGAATCATAAACTAGGTTATTAAAACTTAACAGAGCTAAAGATCTACTTTGATACATCGTGATTGTTCTAGCTTATTAGCCAACAGGCAGCATTTGTGATACTGGGATGTTGGTAGATATGTGGAACATCCTCCCAGCGGAAGTGGTAGAGGGTAATACAGTGAGGGGATTAAACATGCATGGGATAGACATACGGCTCCTGAATCTAAGCAGGAGAAACGGGCGACTAGACGGGGGCCGAATGGGGCTGATTCTATGCGCATCTTCTGCCTGAGCATCATGGGAGTTGCCAGTCCCAAGTAGCAGGTAGTAATTCTTGTTGGCTACCGGTGCTCCTGCATAAATCCAGCGTAAGGTATCTGCTTATCAGCGGGTTTTGCTCCCGGCGTTTTGTTTTAGCGGAGGGTGACTGCTGTAATGATGCGACCTGTCTATAAAAACACTCCAGCCATATGTTATAATAAAAATACCAGACAGCGAAGATTTATGGTGCGCAGGAAGAGCGGCTCAACCCACCTGGTTTCCATAGCAATGAAGATAAAATCACATTTTCGCTTTTTGTTTTGCCAACATCGTTTTTACCACACGGCGAGAAAAGCTGGGAAGAAGAAAAAAAAAGGTTTGAGGATTCTGGGCATAAATTATGGAATAATTATAAAGTTTTCAGAATGAAGAGAAATGTTGGGGGGGGCAGCAGACAGCAGGGGAAGAGTCGGTATTTTGGCAGGTTTCGATCCAATGAGCGAGATTATTACCGTCTGATGATGTCATCAGAAAAGCCTGCGGCAGTAGATGCGAGAGAACATGATGTGATGGAACCACGTGGCTAGGAGGACTTTCTTTATTTAGCCTTTAGCGTAATTGTACGGTCTATGGATCACCGACGGCTAACGTTTGGCACTGAAGTAGCCGTGATACTATCACTCCCATATGCTCAGCCATATAGTCATGGAAATAATGGCAAGCAGTAGATGCTAAAGTCTCAACATTCGCCGACCAATAGATCAAAACCCTTACATTGCCATTTGTGGATAGACGACTGTCTTCGTCGCTTTCTTAATTCTCTTTGTCGCTTTCTTCATTGTCTTTGTTGCTTTCTTCATTATCTTTGTCGCTTTCTTAATTGTTTTCGTCGCTTTCTTCATTGTCTTTACCGCTTTCTTCATTGTCTTTGTCGTTTTCTTCGTTATCTTTGTCGCTTTCTTCATTGTCTTTGTTGCTTTCTTCATTGTCTTTGTTGCTTTCTTCATTATCTTTGTCGCTTTCTTAATTGTTTTCGTTGCTTTCTTCATTGTCTTTACCTCTTTCTTCATTGGTCGAGCTGTATGGGACACTATCCCTTTAAAGCTTAGCCAGACTTCAGACGAAAAGCACGTTGCGCAGGATCGTTGTTCTTCACGTGCAAGATTGTTTCATGCCTCTTGTAGCAAATCGTGTAAAGATAAAGGTCAACACCTCTCCTTATTAGTGTTATCAGCATCTCTCCGCTACCAGGGAAAGGGCAGACGTCGGCACATCCTAATAAGCCATGAAAACCCGCAATCGACCTAAATATCACATCCTTATACTAAAACTCCACTTCACTCCCGGAGCCCCCCCATACCACAAGCACTGTCTGCTTCGGTAGAAAAGCTTGCACTCTAGATGTCCGAAGCCTTGTGATGTTTCTTGTTATTCTGCGCATGGTGCCCACATTGGAAAACCTGCCAATCATGGTCTGTTGGACGACCAATGCCTGGGACAGCAGATGCATGTCAGGCTCTGTTTTGCATGGACTCCAATGCGTTTTAGCAGAAATTGGGGCAGAGTTTCTTTCGTTACTTCGTCCTCGTTTAACTCCTCCCCCAGCCACGTCTACTGAAACCAGGAAGTGTATGCAGGAAGTGTACTTCTTGCACATGCTCAGTAGCTCTCAATGAGGTCAATGCCTGCTGAACTTCTTCTGAAAACAATGGGAGTAGCAGCAGCCGATCACACGAGTGCTAAGAAAACATTAGTGTTCGCATAACATATATCCGGTTGGCTCCTCCTACTCCTTTTTAGCTGAGCTACTGAGCATGTGCAGGATTTGTACCTAAGAATGCTTCCTGCTTTCATGACAGGCAGCTGGGGGGCGGAGTTAATGGAGACAGAAGCCTCACTTTCTAACTCCAATAACTAAAGAATGCCTGCACCGATTTGCATGCCGTAAATTGCGATGGAGTCCATGCAAAACAGGCTTCAATATGCATTAAACAGGGAGTCCGCCTTTAAGACTCATCTTGCTTCCACTAGATGCTGTTTTTTTTTTTCCTTTGCCAGCCCAACTTTTATTGAACTAACACAAACTCCCGTGATTTTCTTTAGCAGGTAGCTGCTTATAGAAAGGTACGTTGTAATTTCCTGACGGCCGGCCGCGCTGGCTCATTAATTTACTAATCATTAAGTAAAGTTTATTTTTTATTCTGTCTCTTGCATTTGCATTAATTAAAGCATCCGACATTTAACAAAAAAGTGGTTGATAGTAATAAAGAAAAAAAATCACATTTTCAAAAGGGCATTCGTTTTTAAGGCGGATAGAGTTGTTTGAACAAGAACAATTACGGTCGCGAGCACAAAAGCGGAATGTGACGATTTGGTGCTAAAATCAACTAAAGGAAGCGGAAGGCAGAGCAGCCATTGCCTGGATGGTATTTACCATATTTTATGGAATTCAATGCAGAATTACAACGGAGAATTTAACTAAAATAAAAAATAACCATTTAATTAAAGATAAGAAAATTATAACCTAGCCACGCCCCCACGAATCATGTACCCGCCGTTGGTCGTTTAAAGCATTTGGATGTAAATAAAATAAATAATAAATAATTAGAAGAATTCTTTCTTATTTTTTTAACCATACTTGGATTTACCATCTCGGCTTAGAAGCGCTCCCATGTATCCCGATCATTATTTTTCCTTTAGAAGAGATTCTGATGAGATATTTTCCAGGCTAAGCCCAGTTTTCCACGAGCCGTAGATATCGGTAATGTGCCACGGCGGCGTCAGCGCGTGCGATGGAACGCGATGATGCGGATTCCAATAGATCCGTATAATTTTCGGAGTGAATCGGAGCGCGCGGCACCTGTTCACACGCCTGTCAAGAGCTCAGACGGCGCTAACAACACGTTCTGCCATCATAAATATCACAAAAGGTCAGCCGTGTTTGGGCGCTGGTTCATTGATTGTCCCTGAAGGATGATGTGGCGGCTGCCGGCTTTCTGCCGTAATTATGTGCGGGGCTTGTAGGGTGCGAGGCGCGAACACGATGACAGGACATACCTCTGGCGGGGGTAGCCGTACCCCGTCACTGGCTCCCGGGGGCCGAGGCGTTAACACAAATTATACTTTAATATCTTCTTGTTACAATTACGGTCTTTGCATTGAAACAATTGTCTCTCATACCTCCAAAGTGTCCCTGTTTATGACCAGTCCCTCTTTGTGCCCCAATTCCTGATGCCCCTCTTTTCTAGGAGCTCAGAATGTTTGCTGGGTATGAGGGTATGTTTGCTGTGGGGTTATATTACTGTATACAGCGATGGGGGTTATATTACTGTATACAGCGCTGGGGGTTATATTACTGTATACAGTGCTCGGGGTTATATTACTGTATACAGTGCTGGGGGTTATATTACTGTATACAGCGCTGGGGGTTATATTACTGTATACAGCGCTGGGGGTTATATTACTGTATACAGCACTGGGGGGTTATATTACTGTATACAGCGCTGGGGGTTATATTACTGTATACAGCGCTGGGGGTTATATTACCGTATACAGCACTGGGGGGTTATATTACTGTATACAGCGCTGGGGGTTATATTACTGTATACAGCGCTGGGGGGTTATATTACTGTATACAGTGCTGGGGGTTATATTACTGTATACAGCGCTGGGGGTTATATTACTGTATACAGTGCTGGGGGTTATATTACTGTATACAGCACTGGGGGTTATATTACTGTATACAGCACTGGGGGTTATATTACTGTATACAGTGCTGGGGGTTATATTACTGTATACAGTGTTGGGGGTTATATTAGTGTATACAGTGTCGGGGGTTATATTAGTGTATACAGTGTCGGGGGTTATATTAGTGTATACAGTGTCGGGGTATATTACTGTATCCGTTGGATACAGTGGTTAGGATGCGTCCTGCTATGAAGCCGATGCCAGTCCTTTGCCTTTTGTCTCCCTCTCTCCAGAATCAATTTACACATCGACTCGACGTCCCTTTTTTTCCTTGCTGTTTGCCAATTTCTTTCTTTTCTTCTTTGCTCTTTGCGAACCTTTACACCCCTGCACCCCGTGCCCGTGTCCTTCATAGCCGGTCCCCCGACCGCGTCCGTCCCCGCTCAGCTTCCCCCCCCCGCAATCTCTGAACAGGTGCTGCGGACAGAATTAAAAATCAGCCGGGGTTCTCCCAGCAGACTGATGCCAGCGGATTTATAATTCCTTTTTTTCCCTGCTAGATGTATTTTCTTCTTATTTAGAGCTTCTGTGATGAGTTTCTTCTCTCCTGCCAGATATCAGACCGCAGCTTCAGGAATAAAATCTAAAGGAATTGGCCTTTCTTAAAGATAACAAGACTTTGTTCCTCTGAGTCGTCCGAAAAAAATCAGTGATGAGTTTTGTCCTCTCTGGTAGGCTAAACAAATGAACATTAACCGATAGAAACATTTAAATACTAAAGGCATTCAACAAAGTACAGGAGGGGGGTTCATTTCAAAAGAGGAGAAACGTTAGAACAAGAGGCCAGAATCTTAAATTAGGAGGTCAGAGGCTGAGATGGAATCAAAGGAGGTTTTTACTTTACTGAGATAGTGGTAGATAAGTGGAACAGCCTCCCAGCAGAAGTGGTAGCGGGTAATACAGTGAGGGTATTCAACATGCATGGGACAGACATACGGCTCCTGAATCTAAGACGAGACCAACGACTGATTAAGGTTTGAGTCTTTATAGCAGGAGAAACGGGCGACTAGACGGGGGCCGGGTGGGGCCGATCTGCCGGCAGGTTTTATGTTTCTAGGATCTGTCATTTTATTATTTCTTCTGCAAGGTTTTAATCGCTTGTTCGGCTTCTGTGGCAACAACCTATCGTTGCCTGTTATTCAATCACATGACAATTAATTGTTCCCGGCCACAAACCTCAATAAGGCAAACATTATTGGGTTTGGGTATCCAACAGTGTTACAATGTATAGTTTCTATCAGGGTAAGTGGCTTTTTTGGGGTAAAAACACCAGAAATCTCCAGCCTTTTGTAAACTGCTCTTTCTGCCGGAGGGGATTCACACAAATGCTAGAAATATGAAGAATTTCTTAGGGTGAGAAAGCAAGATTTTACAGCAACCCCCCCCCATGTATTTACAAAAGGGACACAATTTAAAGGGACCACTCAGCTGTGCTATGCATTAAAGTCCATATGATGGCTGGAGTAAAGATACTAATGCGATTGTGTGGAATGTTGTAACGGCTCGGTATTGCGTTAAGTAGATCAGGCCCATTGAGTCATTGTGATGGAGGAGCTCCCGAGAGCAGCTCATCTGTTCCTCTCTCTGCTCTGTGTACATATTGATCAATGCCCTGACATTCAAAGGACCGTTAAAGGTTCGGGGGAGAAAGCTGCACGGCTCCCTGCAAACAGAGATCGCCGGGGTCAAGCTGTCCTTGTTATAGGACCTCCAGGACCCCGGCCCCGGAGCGAGGAGATGACAGCTGATGTGATGGGTGATGAGCGTGTGCCGGGACACGCCATTTACACGCTGTGACATTTCACAAAGTAACGCTGATCGGAGTAGACGCACGCGCTGGTACGGGGCAACGGCTCTGCCAAGGACGGCTCGCTGCGCTTCGGGGACCTCAGAACAGAAGGGTAGTCCTCCTGGCGAAACGCGTCTCGTATGTCCCAGGCCAGGCATTGCTTCCAAGCCGGACTCTAGAATTCAAACAAACTGTGGAACACCCCCTTCCCTGATCACTCGGATCATCCTTTATTCTGTGGTCCTCCATCAACACAACTCCCCACCATTCCTCATCATCACCCCTACGTTTCTCCTTCCAACTTTTATTTCAACAATTTCCGCTACACAGGTGGACTTTACAGCATACATCCCAGGTCAGGTGGACACAGAGGGACACTTGTTGTTTAGGGGGTAAGGGCAGGGCTTTATCAGGACTTTTTATGTGGCTTTGTGACCTATTGGCAGCTATTTATGTAACTGAGTGGGGCGTTTAGAACCAAAATAATGGGTTTTATTTACAACGTTTAATTTACGAAGCTGTTTCCTGCTGTTTCTATACACATTATTGGGGCTGTAGAACCCTGCGATCCCCTCATACCCAGCAAACAGTCTGAGCGCCTAGAAAAGAGGGGCATCGGGGGAGGAGAGAGGGGCATCAGGGGAGGAGAAAGAGACATGCGTATTTGAGGCAGAAAGGGGAACTGGCCAAATGAATCGGGGTCACTTGGGAGGTGTACCTATAGGAAGGTTACGTTCAGATGATTTTTTCTTCATTATAACATCCTGTCCAATCTCGTTAAACTAGCCTCGCGTGTTTTACGGCAGGACGTCCTACTGAAATCCCTTAACCTGGCAGCATTTTGTAGAATTATCTTTTGTCAAACACTTTGCTCCTCTGATAAATCTAAGAGAATGTTCTCAGGAGCACCGTGGAAAGCAGACCACATGAGGCCGGCGTGTTATGGATAACAGCGCGTTCGCAGATCACCCCCCACCCCCCCGTCTCGGCTCACGCGTCAGCGCCATGATTAACAGACTGTCCAGAGTTGCAGTTAAGTAGGAAGTGTCTGCGCAGGATGCTGCTGTTCTGCAAGACCGGGCTATTATTCCTGACATAATTATGACTTTGCAAGTACTGTAAGGAGAGAGAGGGGGGAGAGCAGATTAAATACTGCAGAGGAGAATCGTAATGCTGAGCTTAAACTGGCCGGCCGACAGGGCTTCATGACCTCGCAGAGAGCGCAGGAACCATTCGGAACCGGAAACAATGTAGCCATGTTGGCATTGGGGTTAGAACGTTGAAGAGCCTACAACTGCTGCTGTTGTAATGTTTATACCCCCCCCGCTGTCCTCGCCATAGTGAGAAGTCGATGGGTGTCATTGGTGGGGGGAATGTGTTGCTGGACCCGCTGCACCACTGCCTAGGGGTGCATTACTCGGAGACATGGGATTGCTGCTTGTCACGTGGAACGCGTTTCCATGGAGGAGGAGGTGACATTAAAAGGACACTTCTGGTGAAACACGCTCAGCATACACAACATGTCGCTCAAGTACAATGAAGTATAGCTGCCAACTGTCCTTCTGCGGAGCACAGACCTCTCCTTCCCTCTTCTCTAGGCGCTCAGAATGTTTGCTGGGTATGAGGGTATCGCAGGGTTCTACAGCCCTAAAAGCCCCGATAATGTGTATAGAAACATCAGAAGAACGGCTTATACGCTATGCAGATACCTGATATTTCAAAATATGGCATAAAAGGATTTAGTAAAGCTCGCTCTCGCTGTCTCTCGCTCTCTCACTCTCTCGCTTGCTCTCCCCTCCCAAATGTCCCAGGTTCCATGGCCTGACCGTGGAGATCCTCTGACTTCACTTCACTTTTATTTGCCGTTCATTCATCTTTCCCCTAGAGCACCAACAAGCGGGCAAAGTACAAGTCACGCCGAGCCGGCCGTCTGCCGGGGGCCACGAGGCGCTCTAAAAAATTAAATACCACCGGCTAAAAAAATAAACAGGAACCCGCGGCTTTTACAAAACATTTTTTGGATGAGCTCGGCGAATAAACGGTTAAACAATCATATCAATCGCTATAAAGAAACGTTTTTCCGGAGACAGATCGTAGGGCTGTTGATTTTCCCCGAGCCCAGGAAGGTGACTGCTTACGTAGGAGGTTTTTTTTTTTAGCGGGTGGAGTTGCTGTGGCAACAGAAGTGAGGATTTTTTTTTTGGTTGCCATAGCAAACAGCTAAATTAACCCCAACATAGCTGACAGCGGAGTTACTTGAAAAAGCTTAGTAAGATCAACAGTTCCCGTTTTTTTCCGATCTCTTTAATTTCTTTATTTTGTTGTTTATATTGTTTTTAGAAACATTTTTTTTGTTTGTTTTTACCAAAGTTGTTATCTTGTGCTGCGGAATTAACCAGAATCTTCTGTTACTGATGTTGCCGAGAACGTATTATGGAGTTTGTTATGAGATTTAGGATTTTGAGACTTCAAGGAATTTAAAAGTAAAAAAGAAAATTAAAAAAATTGGAATGTTAAGTGGTAAATGAGGGCCAATCACCATGGCAACCAGTGGAAAGTTCCTGCCTATTGCGCTGCGTTTTTGACTCTGAAAAACAATTCTCCAGATTGAGACACCTGTGTTGGGGGTGTGGCAGGAGGTGTGGGTGGGGCTTGTGCCGTAAGTGGGCGGGTCCGGGTCCCGCCATATGGGGAGAGCCACTTTGCGGTGCTCGGTTTTTAGCGTAGCACAAAGTGCGGGATCTGCATTGGAGATCTGCACGGACCCCCATTGATCTTAGAGCCCCCTGGGCCAGTCCCATGATCCCTACAGCCTGCAAAAGTGGGGCAGTGGGAAGCTTCCCGGCACAGTTGGGAGGTATGCAACCTGAACAGTTGTATTTTCCATGTGACAACTAGGAGCCAATCAATAGGATAGAAGTGAGAAGGTGGTGGATATATGGCAGAGCCTTCCAGCAGAAGTGGTAGGGGCTAGTACAATGCTTGTATTTAAACATGCATGGGATAGACATACGGCTTCTAAATCTAAGACGAGGCCAACGACTGATTAAGGTTTGAGTCTTTACAGCAGGAGAAACGGACGACTAGACGGGGGCCGGATGGGGACGATCTATCCACAGATACAGTGTTTTTATGTCCACACGGTGGTCTTTTTCACACAGAAAGTTTGTATTTGACCTTGTAAAAGCGCGCAGACTGGTCTCCGTCACCTTGACGCTCCCTCCCTCCATCGCTGGTGTATTAGAGAAGATTGACCGTAGCTTCTCTGCATCGAGTCCCCTCATTAATCTTACTAACAGCCTGCATTAGGGACAGATCTGGCTTCTCCCATTAAACAATCCTTCCTCCTTCATTAGCGATGCCACATTTCAATTCCGCTCTCACAGCCACTTCTTATGGACTTTCTAATCTCTCGTCACAGATGTGACCAGTCTGCCGAGGGTTAATTGTCTTTAATATCTGGTTGGTTGGCTTTAAGAGTAGTGAAACCCACCGGGATGGAACGCGCGGCCCCCTTGGAAGTAGCTCGGACGTGTTATAATACCGATGCAAAGATTTTATTCCAGTGACTCCTTCATGGTGGCAGCCAAAAAAAATGGTCATTATGGAAACCATGAATGGTCAGAAGGCAAAGATATTCTGAATGAAGCCACCTGTATTCAAGCAGGGATTTCAGCTGTGATATAACAGAGAAAAAAGCACCAATCAGGATGCTTGGATGTCATTTAATCAGAGTAAAATACTAAGGGTCCGCTTATTTTAAGAGACACCTTTTGATGCTCAGCTTCAAAATCTGCGATGGAGGTCTCAGCTGCCCCATCCCGGGCAAGTCAAGGGAGATCAGAGGACCGGCCCATGATCTTCATGAAGCCACACGGCGGGCGAGCTTGGCGGGACACGGCTGAAAAATGAGAAGAGTCCCATGAAAAACAAGATAGTTGGGCGGTATGAAGATGCAGGTTTTCCATCAACACCCTAATAGATTGTCAGCTCACAAGACCAGGGCTTCCTTCTGTACCAGTATGTCTTAATGTGTGTTTTTTGCTATTGTCAAATCCTTTATTATTAATCTAAACGAATATTATTAATTTCGGAACTCTCCCCTATTGTAATAACGCGACGGAATCTTTAAGAGTTCTAAAAAAGAATAAAATATAAATGGAGAATTGCGAACCTTTACCAAAAAAAAAAAAAGAGCAAACTTGCAGTAAAACTTTGATAAATTATGCTTCCCTCCCTAACGATAATATACGAGGATTCTTTTGTAAAGATAAATCTTGTTAAAAAAAAAAAAATGAATAAAAAAAAGTTTTTAAAAGTGATTATCCCCTGCTTCGCGTCTTCAGACCTTTGGGAAATTTCTTCCTCTTTGTTAATGATGTTTTTGTGTCGCTGAGGCAGCTTAAATATTCCGGTGACGAAGATGAATGACCGGCCAGGTACCAAGCAGCCCGTTTTTTTTATATCTTAAACTATTTTTAGATTTTCTGCTTTTTCGGACGTCCAATCTTTTCATTGCGATGCCGCTGTGTATATCGGATAAAAGTTCCTTGTCTCCCGGTAACCGCTTGGGAAATACATTTTTGCCCTTTTTTGGTTTTTGGTTTTTTTACATTTTTTTGTTAATGCTCACATTAGTCTCTCACAAGAGTGCGATAAAATTAATTAAAAATAAAAACAGAAAAACCTCCAGTATGTTAGACTTCACTTTTCTCAAACCTTATATTTTACACTAAATTATTAATAATAATAAAAAGAATAATACCATTTATTGATTTATATAGCGCCATCATATTCCACAGCGTTGTACAATAGGTAAACAGTAAATAAGTAGCGCATCAAATAACAGTTTGTATTTACAGAAAAAACAGTCGGGAGGGCCTTGCTCAATGAGCTTACAATCAAAAAAATCCACCAGACTGGATTTACAGGTAAAAATATCTTCATATTAGAATCCCGTCCTATGGAAAGCGCTCTTAATTGATTCTCAATGTCAAATATGTCTTCCCATAAGTCGGACAATAATACTTTAAATTACCGAACTAAAAAGAAAAGAGTTATATTTTACATGACGTTTATTTATAGGGCACCAGCAGACTCCGTAGCGCTGTTACTATAGGGGGCAGTGGAAATATTTAACAGTATTAGGACGTATTGGTACAGGAGGAGAAGAGGACCTTGCTTTGTCTTCGGGATGTCAGTGGGCGGGTCTACTGATGTTAGTGGGCGGTTCTGCTAACCCCAGTGGGCGGTCCTGCTGATGTTACATAAGAAAAGCAGAAAAATTGATAGTGGTAGGAGGGGAAGTGGGCGGAGAGTGGGGCGGGGAATAGGGTGGGCCTCAATGCCGCTCCAGGCGAAACGCGGAGGGTACCCAGGTATACCTATGAGCTTACAATGTATCGAGCAGAATAAATCACTGTCAATGGACAAAATGTTTACACCAAAATGTATGAATGCTTATACATTTTTATGTTTTGACCTAAATACGTATTTCCGTAGAGGGCATTGGCGGTGACCTTCCATTGTCATTGCCGCTGTCCGTTTTAATAACCTTTCCCAAATCCCACCAACACGATTGGCCTTATTCTGATTAACCACAGCGCCTCTCTCTCTCGCAAGCTTCAGACGGGAAAGCATTTCGCTAATTATCTGACTGCTGAATGAACAGAATTTCTCCTTTCCCGTTTTATGTGCGTCTCCCGGGGATTGAAAAGAACACGATTTTCGCAAGGTCGTATCCAGCCCATTAACGAGTCCTTATGAAGTCCCGGCTACCACCAGGTTCCTTGTGTTTAATTCGGCACATATAAAAGGAGAAAACGGGGTAATCCCTAATCATCGCTGAGACCCCCGGTAATGAACTGTACGCATCCAGCCTTTGCCATGGGAGGCTTTAATAAATAAACGCCTGACAGAGATGGATCTGAGCCTTCGCTGAGGTCCTTAACCCTCGTTCCTTTTTACTTTCGCAACACGCCAATTACCTCCCATGAGAACGATTCACTCGTATATATGTATGTATATATATATATATATATATATATATGACCCAAGATGCGGCTCATCCTACAAGCTTACACCACTACAGATTTAACCATGGGAAAAAAACAGGCTTTTTTGCTTTTTCTGACGCCTTTAAAACCAACTATAGAATGCGTATGAAAGTACTTGCCTTAAGGAGAAGCTGCTGTTCCGCACCGACTCCGTGATCCGACAATTCTTGCCATTAGAAGCAGCCATGGAGGTCTCATTGGACATCTCTCCCCCATAACTTTCTTCCCATGGCTGAAAATATCTCACATACAAGGAAATGTGTTCAGCCAAATGACCAAACCCCCCCCCCCCCACCAGCGTCAAGAACAAAAATGAATGTGTACATAGATATCACTAAACGTCTTTTTTAGCTTAGCTCCACGGTTTGGACTTTTCTCCGTGACGCTGAAATTCTGTGCCAGATCTAAGTACCTCTTTTTTTAAGAGCCAATATATTACAAAGACTCACTGAAATAAAGTAAAATAGGGAAAATCGGGATAATTGTGCCAGGCAGGGCTCTCGTACACAGCCAGGCTTAAGTGCCATTGGCACGTAACTCGCCAGCCCGGTGTCCCATTCTGGCCCGAATCCATGGAGTGGACACGAAGTCCGTACCGTAATAACATTTCTCATGGAAATTCTATATATTTGATAGCGGAGCAAAAGTAATTGAGATTTATGCAACGGGATGGGGTGAAATCTCCAGCTGGGAAAAAGTTTCTGCCTAAAAAGCCTATATAAAACCCATCAAAGGCTTAATCAGTTTGATGCAGACGCTGGAAAAAGAAGCTATTGAATAATTGTCAGGCTTCCCGGTGTACGTACGCGTTCCGAGCAGCCTGCCTGATGCATTTGCTTTCTGTGTGATCTCCTAAATAAAGATTATCAATGCTAGATTTGGCTCTAAGGTACGGGTTATTGATGAGCTGCCCTCTCTGCGGCTTTCTTGCTTTATGTTAGAGTTATAATAGTTTAGAACCGTGCGCCGGAATCCGACGCCGGTTTCTGAGCTCTGTGGCCTCTAGGACATACACAATGCACCGTAATATTAGCATTGAGGGTTTCAGTGGCTAATACAACCTGTTCAGATGGTTTATGGTTTTACAATAATTGCTGTTCATACCCCAGAAACCAGCCTCTGGGACATGCTTATGAACTAATATGGCGCTGCCTAAATAAATAACCCCCTCGACTTTTCCAGTGCCCGAGTCGGTGGGGTGTAGCATCTGTTGACCACCCCAAATATCTTTAATGGCTTTTAAAGCACAAACTAATTTCAAATATAATTTATGGTTTAGACTGGAGAAAAGGAACAGGTCCCTATGGGGTGTCCACAGGAGGGCACAAGAGGGGTCACTCTGGAAAGATCCTGAAACTATAACGGTATTATATATAACGAAATTCTGGAACAAAAAAAAATTGTGGACAGTTCCATGACTACCATACTGATACATGGCTATGCCTGAAGCTTCTGAAACAGGAGAATGCAGAGGTAGGGTGGTCCACAGCCCTCGCAGAGGTGTAGAAAGCCTGCTTCTTCCAATTCAGTGTGTGAAAAAGAAGCGCTTTGAAGATAAGGTCTGCCAATTTAGCATTTATTATTTTATGTTCACACAAAGCAATCCAGCTGAGACCCGCAGCTCCTCCAGGGGAAAACACTTTAAAGCACAGCTTGAACCAACCAGTGTATTTGCATCACCTACGGGGTTTAACCTATGCCCGCTTGTACTGCGTTAAATATATTACGTAAGAGAAGTTCAGTACAAAGCGGACAGGAGAATACAGATTATGTTGTTGGGCTGGCCAGAATGCCTCTATTTTAATTTGAGAAGTGTAATACTTTGGCTTTTACGGCTGATGTGATGAGATGGCAGGAGTCATTGAGTAGGGAGTGAAAGGATGAGATGGGAGGAGTCATTGAGTGAGGAGAGAAAGAATGAGATGGGAGGAGTTATTGAATGAGGAGAGAGAGAATGAGATGGGAGGAGTTATTGAATGTGGAGAGAGAGAATGAGATGGGAGAAGTCATTGAGTGAGGAGAGAGATGATGAGATGGGGAGTCATTGAGTGAGGAGAGAAAGGATGAGATGGGAGGAGTCATTGAGTGAGGAGAGAAAGGATGAGATGGGAGGAGTCATAGAGTGAGGAGAGAAAGGAT
The DNA here is from genome assembly GCA_029215755.1 of Spea hammondii. Taxonomy (NCBI): domain Eukaryota; kingdom Metazoa; phylum Chordata; class Amphibia; order Anura; family Pelobatidae; genus Spea; species Spea hammondii. The sequence continues at coordinate 3,620,087 of JARDYJ010000004.1, forward strand.
GAGATGGAAGGAAACATTGAGTGAGGAGAGAAAGGATGAGATGGGAGGAGTCATTGAGTGAGGAGAGAAAGGATGAGATGGAAGGAAACATTGAGTGAGGAGAGAAAGGATGAGATGAGAGGAGTCATTGAGTGAGGAGAGAAAGGATGAGATGGAAGGAAACATTGAGTGAGGAGAGAAAGGATGAGATGGGAGGAGTCATTGAGTGAGGAGAGAAAGGATGAGATGGGAGGAGTCATTGAGTGAGGAGAGAAAGGATGAGATGGGAGGAGTCATTGAGTGAGGAGAGAAAGGATGAGATGGGAGGAGTCATTGAGTGAGGAGAGAAAGGATGAGATGGGAGGAGTCATAGAGTGAGGAGAGAAAGGATGAGATGGAAGGAAACATTGAGTGAGGAGAGAAAGGATGAGATGGGAGGAGTCATTGAGTGAGGAGAGAAAGGATGAGATGGAAGGAAACATTGAGTGAGGAGAGAAAGGATGAGATGAGAGGAGTCATTGAGTGAGGAGAGAAAGGATGAGATGGAAGGAAACATTGAGTGAGGAGAGAAAGGATGAGATGGGAGGAGTCATTGAGTGAGGAGAGAAAGGATGAGATGGGAGGAGTCATTGAGTGAGGAGAGAAAGGATGAGATGGGAGGAGTCATTGAGTGAGGAGAGAAAGGATGAGATGGGAGGAGTCATTGAGTGAGGAGAGAAAGGATGAGATGTCCTCAAAGTTCTGCCTTCACAGCAGTTATACTAATAGGCAGAACATTCCCACCACGTGTCTCTGTTTACTCTGGGGATTGTCTGGTCTGGGCTTCCTGCAGTTTCTAGCACAATATTTGGAGCTTTTAGGGCTGTAGACCCCTGCGATACCCTCATACCCAGCAAACATTCTGACCTCCTAGAAAAGAGTAGAATCAGAGAATGAAAGTTACCCCAGTGCTGACCGTGCTTCGTGGGGCATCACATGTTTCCACTTGGAAGCCCACTGGAAAGTCACTTGAGTAGAATCATTACGCTGTTAAAGGGTAATTACGGCACTGGAGCCTCAGTAAACAAACCTTGAAAAAAAAAAACAACCTCAAATATACGGTGGATTTGTTTTTTAAATTATATTTTTGTTCCTGAAACATTGGTTTAGATTCCGGCGAATACTGAATTTCCCTTGAGACCCAACGGAAGAAGTAAAGGCTCGGTAGACGATCCAAGTACAAACTAAGACTTTTTGTTCTTTGTGATCTAACCTTATCTTATTTTTTTTTTAAAGTTGTACCTTAGAGCGCTTCTAACGCTCCAGCCTGGCACTTTTTTAAAGAAGAAAAAAATGTCATAATTAAGTTGCTTTGTGGCTGCAGCGCCTGCGGGAGATTTAATAGCTCTGAATACTTGGCCACAGTTGGTGCAAGGAGAGAGAGGCATTAAAAGGTTGGCCTTTGTCTTTTCCCGTAGGCATCACCCAGCCGGGCAACCGGTTCTGGGAATTTGGGCAGCTTGGCCTTTGTGCTTTCGGAGTTTTTGATTAAACAACATATATCATACACATAAACTTTGGTTTTAAAGGTTCATAAAACATGCGCTGCTTCTGGTTTACAGTTTAATGTCCTATAATAGCAGAATGCGTATAAAAGTATAACCCTAACTCTCTGTGAGTAATTTAATGTGCATTCTTCAAAAACAAAAAACCTCCATCGTCTGACTATTCGTGCCACTGGCCGCTGACGCAAACTCTCCCCCCGTTACATTTAGTGGGGGGTAAGTATATCTCATACATGACCGTGTAGGACAGGATACAGGCACCCCAGGGTTACCCATAGTCATAGGGCATCACACGCTACTTGTTTCTACTTGGTTGTCACAGAGGAGACCTCTACAAGCCAGTGACCATCTGGTCAGCAGAATACAGTTTTGGTTGTCAACTCTGCCCCAAGACAATCGACTAACGTCTCCGAATGCTCACCGAATGCATTGCCGATCATCAGCTGGGACTTAACAATATTTAGGTTGGTCAGCCAGTGGGGGATCAAACCAACTCCTCCAATGGGGGCTGTGAGCCGAGACAGCTAAAATACCCCAAACCATTGGGTATTTTGGCCCTCACTTTGGCATCCAGTGGGTGAAAACATTGTTGCCCGCTTGAACTTTTAAAGTAGTAGTTAGTGCCACAAGGCACTGGCACCCATCTGGGCATTTTAGTGTTAGGGGACCATACTCCCAGGTTGCATTTATAGACTGACACTTCCAAGAGTGACTTTCGGGACCTTTACAAGTCGCTATTATACAGCCCTCAAACGGTCCACCCTGCGCATGGACAACCACATGGTAACCGGGCTTCAACTCTTCGTCCTCCTGGCTCGCCTGTCCTGCTAAATGCCACGTGGAACGAGGATCTTTCCCTCTGACAGTAAAATCAATGGATGAAATATTGTGAAACCAAAAATGCTCGGTGGTGAATTGATTGCCGTACTGGGAAAAGTGGACGCGCCGGGCTCCGTGGCTCAGAGGCATCACTAAAACCAAGCGCCTGAAACATTTATTCATAACATTCATATAGGAATGAGGTTGACAAATAGCTGAGGCTCACACATCACGTCTGTGCCCCTACAGTTACCCCAACTGTTGCAATGAAAGAAACGTTTTGAAATTACTTATTTTTTTTTACCCCATTAAAAGAATTTTCCGGCATCGAAGGGAGTAGCAGCTCTTTGGACTTGAGACAAAATTTAAATAATAAAGGAAATATCAGTGCGGTTTCTGGATGCTTAATTGTAAAGACATTTAAAGGTCATGGGGAAGATTCCAAAAAATATTTATTTAAAGGTGACAGTGGCATTTACAAAATGTTACCGCATCTTCCGGTACTGTTACAGTAATCTAACACGGGACCCCCATTCCCAACGGACTCTATAAAAGATACTTCCCCAGGCGCCTGCCGTGGAACGCACACAAACGGCCCAAAATTCTCAGAAAACAGAGATTTGGGTCCATCCATCCCAAATCACGTCAACTGTGTGTCCCCTGTCTGCCCATTGTACAGCGCTACGGAATTCGATGGCACCATATAAAACAATAACTGATAATAATAAGTGCAGTTGACCCTTGGTCTGAAGAACCCTCACCTATTGTATTTGGGATGGAGAGGAACGGGCATATAGATACGGTATAATCTCCACCTTCACCTGCTCCGTTAAGTGGTCTCACTATGGATTATTTATTAAATGATTTATTCATTATTTATTAAGGTTATCTGGATGTGGAAAATGGCATTTGAAACCATTTTGGGACGTAGCGATCAATCAGCGGGTTCTGGCAGGTTTAGGAACGTTCCACCTCCACAGATACCTTAGGAGTTGCTACAGTAAAAATGTATCAAGTAAAACAATCTCTCTATATGGTGTTATAAGTTACATTACAAGTCAAACTTAAGCAACATAAAGAAACAAAAAGTATATAAGTCGCCCTTTGGGTATAATCAAGAGAAACCGGGAACAAATTCTGGCGTCAATCAAATGTTTTTATTACAATGGGAAGAGTTCTCCGTAGTAGAGTAGAGTGGGTTGGAAATAGACTTCAGTCAATTAAGTTCAGCCGTTCACACCTACTGACCCAAAAGAAGGCGAAAAAAACCCTACTTGTGGCAATTCCCAATTATACCACAACAGGGAAAAAATTCCTTCTTGACTTCAGATTACTCCTTGCATCTACTCGCTAATACTACTGTCCTTCTTCATGGGTGGTCATTGAGAAGAGGAGGTTCATTCTTCCTCATTGAGATCTTCGTCTTCCTCACGGATCTGTTGCGGCCTCTCTGTTGGAGAGAAATAAAATGGAAATTGGTTAATACTTTGTGTTTATGATGTTCCCACGTTTCCCGTCTTCTACAAGTCTCTCCAAACTAGAAGCGTCCAAAGCAAGCAATAACCGGAAAGAGCCAAAGCCTAGCGGCCACGAGGCCAGAGGGTGGATGAGTAGTTGAGGCAGGAGCAGGCGGTGGTGGTCTCTCACCAACCCCAGCGTTTACAGGTGGGCTAACATTTCAACTTTAAAAGAACGGATGGCGTTGACCACAATGGTGGAAATTCACCTTGACCAAGAAGTCTATTAAACTATGGCGCTACCCAACTTCCCTTGATTTGATCAAAAGGAAGAGCGCCAGTCAACCTCACCCAACTCAGACGCGAGCGGACGGGTTATTACAGACATTCGGCTCTTACTCCGACCCCCCCACTATGTAGACTTCTTCTGACCTTTGATGAATCCGGCCCCATAACATCAATAATAAAAAAACGGCAATTTACAGCATAAAAAATAAACGGAATGCGTGGATTCCAGCCATTTACCTGCGCCCTTCCTCCATGCGGATTATCTCCAGGGGCTCCTCGGTGTCAAAACTGGTGAACTTCTGTGTAAAATAAGGAATAACGGCGAGATGTGTAGATTCATTCATAACCCAATCAAATAAAATGCACATATACCCCAGAATATTAGGGACCCCCCATTCCCGATATATAAAACACAATCCCAATTACCTTCGTCAGGAGATACAGGAGTCCGCAGAGCACCAGAGTCCCAGCAAACAATGAAATCGTTTCAATGGTGACTCTCGCCACGAGGCCGAGTTTATGCTAGAAAACCAGATAAAAACATTATGATGAAAATCCCAACACTTGGCATTTTTAAAGATTTCTATCTAGATTTTGGGAAATGTTGGGCAAAATAAAGTGATTTCCCTTAAAAGGATCGTTAAAGAGCTTTCTCTTTTGAATAGCATACAATAGTATACAATTTATACTAATTTTTAATCATTTGTATGGATCGGGCGCTCACTTTAATTACAATCTGATAAACTAGGAGGAAGTGAATCTAACTTTTAAACCAAATTGCTACTTTTTCTAATTATCCTCCCAAAATCTTTGGCATGCCCCCCCCTCCCACATCTCTAACCCCAACCAAAAGCCTCTCCCGTTGGTTATTTGTACTGGGTGGGGGTAGTTATGGACACTCACCCTCCGTTTATGATGGTCAGTTTTCGGAGGTCCGACGTGTTCGCTCTCCTTCTCCGCGCAGGTCCGGGGTGAGGTGTCCGGATCGATGCGCAGGGTGCTGGTAAAGCGACTTCTGTGCTCTCTGATGGAATACTGGAACGCCTTATCTTCGAACGGATTACCGTTGGGTCCTAGAGGAGATAAACAGATAACATCAGCATATTTACAGAGTTCCACCCCTCCGGGAAGGTTTTTGTTGTAGGGGCAGCGATGGGAATCCCCCCCCCCCACCCCATGCCTGTGGCACAGACACTCACCGCAGTCCATGGCGTCCTCGTAACAGGCGCTGAGACAGTGGATCTCCACGGATCCACTAAGTTTTCCATAGTCCATCTCAGCCAAGCACAGGCAACACGTGACGGGAAGAGGCAACACGCTACAAAGAGAGAAGAAAACACAGAATCTATAGAACGTCCTAACAATGGATCTTTACCCCATTAATAATAATAATAATAATCTTTACTGGAACCAAAAACAGATCCGGCATCTTACGCCCATCATACGGCTGACACGTTTCCTCGAACCCAAGTCAGAAAGTCCTGAAATACGCGGTTTATCCTGAGACTTTACGATGAGAGCCATGCGCGGCAGCACCCGAGAAAATGAGCAATGAGGACGGAACACATGACCCGATCACCGCATATTTAATATTTACTTACGCTTTTTCCAAATGAGGTGGAATCGTCATCAGTTTTTCAACAGCCGTGGGAGGAATGTTGGAGGCGCCGACATCCCTGCGGAGAAACACAGAGAGCATTAAGCGGATATTTCCCCAATCCCTTTACAGCTCCATACAGTAAATAAACCGATGTAGCTGTGATTAGATGGAAACTGTGACGGGGGGGGCAGTTTGGGAATATCCGGCGAGGAGTTGTAGTGAACTCAGCCTTTTAAGCATTTCAAACCTGACGTATGTGGCTGAGCGTGATATCTGTGTGTACGACGGCTGGCAGTAATACGTGTAGCTGAGAGTGATGTGTGTGGTAGAGAGATCTGAGTGCTGTGTGCGGTACTTACAGCTGTTCCAGTCCTTTCATGTGGAAGAGAGATGGATCTTTAAACTCTTGCAGCGGATTTTGGGCTAAACTCCTAAAAATAAGCAAAAAAAACCCATTACCTCCTGCGTGTCACCATGATACCACTGATACCCGGTTAAAGGGTATCAGTGGTTAAAACCCTTTAATAAATCGGTTTAGCCCACGCGTGTTACTTACACGTATGTCAAATACTGGAGTCCGTGCGATGTCCTGAACGTCCCGTTCTGGATCTTGGTGATGGTATTTCCAGACAGATCCCTGTATAAAGCAGAAGGGTTTACAAATAAATCGCAATCACCGGAGGGGAGACCTCGCAGAAATCAACAAAACAAATGCTAACGGCCTAAAACTTTAAGAATTAAACATTTTTGGGGCATTAAATCCACAGAGTGGGAGACACTTTATGAAAAACACATGAGAGACTCCGCAGGAACATGCAGTCTGCCCGGCCTGTGATGGAACAATTAGCAGAATTCTAAAATTTTAGAACAACATTTAGTAATAGAAATTTTTAAAGCCGATCAAAAAAAAAAAAAACACTTACAGATGGAGCAGAAACGAGACCGGCTCCAGCGCCCGCGGCTCAATCGCGTTGATGATATTACAGGACAGATCCCTGCGAAAGGAAAAGGAGCAGCAATAATGGCGTCAAAAAGAGAAGATTAACGCAAAACATTCTGAAACGGGAGAGAAGAGGATTTTTCCGAAGATTATAACAGGAATTGTTACAGAATAATATTATTTTATCCGATAATAGATGGGAATCAGCAATATCCCTCTTCCTACCCAAATGTTTCTGTTTTCAGAATGGTTCAAACTTACAGGAATTTCAGTAACGGAAGTCCTTGGAACGCGTCCGCGTCGATCCGCTCCAAGTCGTTGTTCCTCAATATCCTTAAAAAGACAAAGAGGGGGAATTAATATCCTCGTCAATATAACGAGATTCAATCACATTAGTAAATAGTCATTTTATGGAATATAATAATATATATAATAAATATTCTATACAGAAATCCCATAAATGACTCACAGGGTCTCGGTCCAGGTGTATGAGACCCAGTCGCTCTTCCCAATGGTGGAGATCCGGTTGTTTCTGAAGTCACTAAAAGGAAAAAATAAAAGAGTCACTTTTTCTGCGGAATCAGAAGGATTCTCTTTGCGGCCGATAACGTGACCCCCCCCCCGGGCCCTTCTACCAGCGCCCCCCAAACGTGTCCGTCTCTCCCCCGCGTCCCCCTACTTACAGGATGTTAAAGGTGTAATGTGGAGGCTTGACGACAGGGATCTTTGTCAGGTGAAGAGATGGGCTTCCCACACAGGCCAAAACCTGGTCATAGCAGCGGCACTGCGGCCCACAGGCGGCTTCACCGGATGGGAGCGAAGCTGGGCCTATTGGGGCAACCGCAGACAAATCAACCACTCTGCTGCTTGATGTAAAGAATAGCAGCAGAGCGATAAAGGAACATGCGCGAGGCATGTTGTCACAAAAAGATTTGGATCCAAATAGTAACCAGAGGTTATTCGCAATCCAATCGCCTACCCAGTACTGAGCAGAATGAGGGCTGAAGACATGGAACGCTTGATTTATGCAGCATCTGATGATGTCGCAATGAGAGCATTCTCGTTGTGACATCACAGTGCATGATGCCATGCCACAGAAAGATGCCGCCTGCCCAGCCTGCTATGTAACTATTACAACGTTAACAAAAATAATTCTAAAATGTAACTTTAGCATAGAAATGGTGATTATTATTTTTATTCATAATAACAAATAAAAAAAAATGATAAAATTTAAATGGATCTGCTCTCTTACTCTCTCAAACCCTCACCTTGGGAAATAGATGTAGCTGTTTTAGCCCAATATAAAATGTAGTCTTTTCTCAAAGTTGATACTTTTATTGGACCGACACAGATATTATATAAAGTAGCAGAGGCTTTCGGGACCTCGGAGGCCACTGTAGGGTTAACAGCGAAATGACAGTTATTATTATTATTGGTGACATCAAATATAAACGGATAACAGAAACCGTTATTGTAAATGATTCACGGTGAGTTTAATCCACGCAGCAGCGAATGCGGAGACCCCCCTTACAGATGCCCCCTCTGAGGTCTTATCTCCGTCTTCTTCTATGAGGTCACCCTGAGACTCTTGAAATTATAACCCTTTAATAGCACATTGTGAAACCTTTATATAGCGACTTCTTCAAATGTGTTTCCCAAATGACTCTGCTGACGGTCCCCATAGAAACCTCCTATTTAAAGATAGACTTAATTGAGTCACCTGCATTCAAGCAGGGATATCGATCACAACACACCAGTAGCTAAAGCACCAGCTGGGAGTCTTATATATGATCACGGCGGGGTAGAATAGGAAGGAGTCCTCTCCGGATTGTGTGACCCCAGAATCTGCCCCTTTACCCTGAGATTGGGGCAAATACCCTTAGACTCTCACGTAGGAGGATACGCCGACACCATAGGAAAAAGTCATCCCAAATACAATGGCTGAGAGTGAGCTGAAAGCCGAGCCAAACGCAGACAAACAGAATCACATTGACCGCGACAGGTAGGAGAGATGGAAATAACTCTCCCCAACTATTCTGGGAATTCGCTCCAATTAACATGCCAGAGAGGACGCCGGGCACCGTCTCTCCCTGTTAGTCTAATGCGTTCGGACAGACGCCGCACAGACAGTGTTTAAAGAAAACAAACTTGTTTACCGGGCCGAGAGTGACAGGGAGCGAACATAAGGGGCTTTCAGGTATAGATCGCCGTGCCCCTGGTGCATTGGTCTGGGCTCCACATTTACAAGGAGAGAAAGTTCAGCCCAACAAGAAATAAGAGGCAGAAAGGGCGTAAATGTTCATTTTGCTTTGGAGTGGGCAGACGTTTTATAAACACCTTAAGTCGATGTAAAATGATTACAATAGCAGGCCATGTATGATGGCACACGGCTTGTGTGCCTGTGGGAGCTCTCTCCTAGAGACTGGTGGAACGTAGCTGGCAGAGCTTCTTAGGAAACATCCATTACAGGGTGGAGCGGTTCTGGTAGGACTTCCGTAGTGGGGAGAATGTGGTTAGTGGAGACTGGGGAGGTCCCAGTAGACCACCCATGATGGTGAATGTTGTTAGTGGAGGCTGGAGAGGTTCTGGTAGACCATCCTTGGTGGAGGAGAAGTGGTAAGTGGAGGCTGGAGAGTCATCAGTGGTAGGAGGAGCTCGTTGAATTATGTTTTTAGATGTTTTTTTTCCCAGTAAATAACATTTGTTCTTTTCTTTTTTTTTTTTTTTTTTTTAGGACAACAGGTTCTTGGCCTGGTGGAGAATCAGAGTGACTGGTATCTCGGGAATCTATGGAAAAACCACCGGCCGTGGCCAGCTCTCGGGCGAGGATACAATACAGGTAAGAACTTTAGAAGTGTCGTCTAGACAGAGGCTAAGCGCTCTAATTGCTGGGAAGGACGTACATTGCCTTCGTCGCGTGGCTACTTGACGTGGACAAGAAGAACTCAACATCTTAATCTGGGTGATATTTTAATCCTCGTCGTAATGAAACATGTCATTTTTTATGAAGCGGGATGCCAGTTCAACGTCTGACAGAGACAAGAAAATTATTCTGGGACAAAGACATGGCAACGCAGTAAAATGGAATAAGCTCGATTCCTTTTCTGTTTGACAAGCCTGCCGTGCCTTGCCAGCCGAATTCAAAATTGGCATCTGTCACACAATTATTTTAGGCTCATGGGCTGCCTTGTTTTATCTCCGATGTTCATCAGCATCTGTCTCTTTGCGTTAATTAAAGAGACAACATGGTTCACGTTCATCCAGCGCTGTTGGTCCTACGAGAAGACGTGGATGGACCTTCAGAAGACTTATCCTGTAGGCTACAGCTTCTCTTTGTTAATCTCTGTTGTTGGGAGGTAACCATCTGGCACGAGTGTGGGTTGTAGCAGAGTTCCGTCAGATTGTTGTATAGGGGCAGAGACACCCGGCTGAATGTTTATCTGTGGGAGGATATGGAAACAGAAAAAGCAAGGGACAGAAGAACAAGGGTGGGAGAGGAGTGTTAGCAGGTGTTAATGCACGAGATGTCAGCTTGTGGAAGCGAGGAGAGCGCAGCTCCCGCTGTGAGTGCTGATTTGTAAAGGCTTCGAGAGGACCTGGTCAGGTATAGGAAAGGTGAACAAACAGCTCTGTCCTCAGTGTGCTATATAATGCTTTCCCATACCTGTTTGTATTAGTTACTTATTGGTGATCTCTTAGCATGATCTGGGTGAGCAACTTAGGAGAGCCGCAAGTGATTTGTCGCAGGGCTCATTGATTGTTACCGACTAGGCAAGCGATCCCCGTTAAATCGTTAAATCGGATAATAAAACCTCTTGTTTTTCCTCATCAATATTTGCTGTTTTATTGAGTTCTATGTGCAGCCAAAGGAACCGCAAACAGACTTTTGGAGGAGAGCATCTCCTCTCTTCATATAATTTTTGTCCCTTTTTTTTTTTAAACATATTTAGAATTATGGGGGAGATTAAGATAAAAAAAATATTTGAGGAATAAAAGCTTTATTATACCAAAATGTACCCTTTATACCATTATGACAAATATACTTTATGTCAAAGGATTATGTCAGGCGTGGACATGTGATCTAAAAAAGCATCTAGTGTTTTAAAACTTTGGTTTAAGGGGGTGTGGTTAGGGGTGTGTCTGGGGCGTTGTCTTATGTAGACAGCTTTTTTGTAATTAAGTCACATATTTTGAAGAGGAATAATGTATCTGATTGATGTGTTTACGTTACTGTCCATGACTCCGCCCATCTCATCCTTTCTCTCCCAACTCCATGACTCCGCCCATCTCATCCTTTCACTCCCAACTCGATGACCTCGCCCAACTCATTCTTTTTCTCCCTACTCTTTAATATTACCCATCTAACTGTTCTTCCCCTTATTTTACATATATATATATATATATATATTTATTTTTTTTACTCACCTCCTCTTACTCATTCTTCCCCCACACCCTGTCACCCATTCCTCCACCTTCCTGTATTACATGTTCCTCCACACCCACCTTATAGTCCTTTCTCACCCCATGAGTGCAGCCGGTAGGATTTAGTAAATAAGATGATTATGAGCCGTTGTCAGGCTGCCGCGTGCCTGTTAGAAGTCACTGTGCGATCTCTCCAAAGTCTAATAACCTGTTCTAGATATTCTGCAATGATCTCATTCATCTGGTTTCCCTGGAATCCAGAATCTGTTCATTCAGTATCTGCCTGATAAGCCTGCCGCGCAGCATTCAACACAGCTTAACCCATTCCACACCAGGCCAATTCACTACACCCGCCTGTGTGGTACCTGCCCCGGCCCATGGTCCCCTAGGGCTCTTAAGTACCAGATACTTTGTAAGTACCAGATACATGCAGCCAGTATGATCGAGGAGGGCCGTGTCTGGGCTCACCGAACCCCCAATAATCCCCAAAAGAAGAAAAATAGCGGTAAGAGGCCCCTTCGATTTCTTAAGGCCTCTCTTTGGCTTCAGAGTATTGGTGAGTCCAGACGTGGACCTCCTGGGCCTAGAGGAACGGCCGCCGCACCCCACTGATCATGCCCATGGGAGCAGGCAGGAGAGCTGAAGCTTCAGGCGTTCCTGAGCAGGGATGCATCATGGGGCAGGGTATTAGGCAGCTGCCCTCGGTTGCGCTGTTCTTTTACCCCTTTTGTACACAGACTCATTAACTCCATTTACTTATAATATAAATATATATGAGCGTTTTAAAGCGATTGAGTCCTACGGTCGTTCTCGGTGTGGTTGAAACCCTTGATATAAGCAGCATTCTCTCTCCCTTGTCCTCCCTCTGCCCTTACAAAGGCTGTCTGAACCAATCAGCCACTTAACAACAGGGAAGAGGTAACTCAACGGGGAGGAATAATCATGCAGATCCCAGGAACAGGATGTTAGAATGACTGCTCCCATAATATACGCTTAAGGATGGTTTCTAAAGTGTATCTATTCCTCGTTACGTCCGTGTTACATAGTATTACATAGACCGTAAAATGTCGAATTAGGGGGAACGTGACAGATCGGCTCTAAAGTTTAAGGGCGTAATAAAGAGAAATCCTTGTGCTGTCTGCGCGGCGGCGTCAGGCGGTAACACGCTCCCGGGGCATTGTGTTTAACGCTCAGCCTCCCCTCCGCGCCATCTGCTCCGTACCCACAGCGGGGACTCGCCGTCTGAGCGAATTCGGAGGCTCAATAATTCAGTTTTATTTCTGACCTCCAACGACAATAAACCATCTTACGCCCCACCCTGAGACTGCGGCGTCTGAACTGCAAGCCTGGTTGTCGAGGCCAGTGTTAGCATTTCTCACATATTGCCGCCCAAGTGCACCCGTTTAAGTCATCCAGTCCCTTTATTTGCCCCAAATCCCGGTGTCTTCCCTCTTCCGACCCTGATATTGAAACCAGTATCAGACTCAGAGAATGTATCCAATAATATGATATTAATGCACTTTATGAGTATTGTGCGTTCTGTGACAGGTTAGAACATAATCACTTACCTTAGGTAGAAGCTGCAGCTCCCCAGGTTCTCGTGGGCTGATGATTCCCACTACTCATTGGCTGCTGGAAGTAATTAATCAGTGGGAAGAAGTCCTCCTGTTGAAATCAGTGGGGGGGTACTTTGTGTATGGGGGGGTCTTATTAGCCCCCCTCCCCCCGAGACTTTCACTGAGCCAGCGCTGAAGCTGCAGAATCCCCGTGCATTTGCAAAGGGGGGGAGCGCATGTACATTTAGAGGGGCCTCTCAGCTATCATATGAGTTAAAGTACGTGTGATGAGTACATGTGGCCCTTTAAGGTCTCTCTAAGGTGCTGTCTGTGGATTACATTGTAACAGATCAGATAGGGCCACTGCATGGGGTTACCGGGGGGGGGGTATTAAATACAATGAAGGGTGCTGGTCCACTGGCCGACGTTAACGTCTCCTCTCTGTCCTTCACCAGGAGTGATCCTTCTGCTTCTGGATAAGCTTCGAAAGATGAAGTGGGAGCAGATGTGGCGTCTCACGGCCGAGCGCGAACTCATGAGCATGCTGTCCACCTCTCTGGCCGACCAGGTGAGCGACGAGGCCCTGGAGCTCTATCCGCTCGGAGCCCCGACGCCTTCCCGCCGTGTAAACGAATTTCACCCCCCGGCCGACTCCCCGCCAAAACGTGCAGAATGTGTCTTAAACCCAGGGAAGGGCGAGTGAATATTTCATGCGAACAAATGTAACGTTCCAAACTGTGCGCATTAAACTGGCCCTGGCCTGGCGTGCTGGCGGTGACACCTCGCACGCTCTGTCATTGGTACCCAAAATTCACCCGGGATAATTAGTATTTATTGGGATATTTCACAGAAAATATAATATTGTACTCAGAGACAATACATTCCGGGTGCCCAGAAGGGTCAAACTTTTTCCTGTGCCTTTTTTTCCATCAAAGGGGAACGATCCAGGCAGCTTTTACATTTTTCAGATCCCTCCCAGCCCCTTAGGTAAAGCTCAGAGACCCGAAGCGAACAGAAAGCATTACGATGACCCGTGTCTTCATAGCGCGGCCTCCCCGCAGAGCTGGCAGTGGAGCTTAGAAAAAAGAAAACCCTTTGAGGAAAATATTGCGAGGTTTTTGGTTTTTTTGGTGCCATGACACTTTGTTCAAAGGAGATCGAGAAAGAGTCGCAGAGGAGCCAATTTATGTCCCAGCAAGTAGAGCGGAAGAAAAACTTTCTAATCCACAGCCTTTTGGCTTCCGAGTCCTGGATCCCTTTGAGATTATTTGATGGTCGAACCTGTGGCCCCCTGATTAGCCGAGACAGTCGCTGTCTATCGCATGTCCCTAGGAGACGGCCGCCCCTGTCTTTGAATCATCCGGCTCTGTTATTGAAGGGAACAGGCTGGCTGTCCCTGTCATGTCTGTCTGTCTGTACTGTCGTGCCTTTGACAGCCGGCTTTGCGAGTCTCGGCGAGACATTCTTCCCAGAGTTATTTCTAAAAGAAATCTGTTTCACTCATTTGGTCTCCGGCTTTGGCAGCTTTAACCCCCAACTCTTTATACAGCACTAACCCCAGCCCTGAGTACAGTAATAACCCCCCCACCAGCGCCGTAAACAGTAACAAGCCTCCAGCAATGTATACCGCCATAACCCCCAGCGCTGAATACAATAATATCAGTCAAAAACCTGGTTTTAACTCATTTTGTCCCAATAAACCCCCTTTATCTGCAGACCTGGAGCCGCCGGTGCTGTCAGTCATGTGATATTTTGGGTGACTTTCCCGGCTCAAACACCGCACTGAGCTGATGCTTTATGGCAATGCTAATGAAGTCCTTTCCCCCATAGACTTTCATTAGTCAGAGTGTCCGGCTGGGTGATTAAGACTGAGCCATTCTATCCCACAGGCAGTATGTTAAGGAGTCAGTGTGTTTGAAACATTACGTTATGGGGCAAAAACTATTACAATTAAAATAACCTCAAAACATAAACCATAATAACATGTAACTTAAAATAATTTAAATATTATAATTAGTACCTAATAAATAAAAAGGCTGGATATCTTCAGTCTCCCTTTACATATCTATATATATATTATACAGTATATGGGCTGTGTGTGATCTCTGCAGTGCGGGAGGGATGTGTCGTGTGTTCGGTATGCAGAGGGTTAAGCTGTCTCTCTCTCCCCAGGATATCTTCAACGCTGTCATCAAGCAGAACCCTTTCCTGGTCCACCAGCTCCCCTGCTTCTGGAACGTCCAGCTGTCCGACCACACTCGCTCCGAGCAGTGCTACCGGGACGTCTCCGACCTTAAGGTGCCGCTTACACGGAAGCTCATTTTAATCAAACTCTGGAATTGTGGGGGAAATTGTTATTTTTTTTCCTGTTATCAGGGAGCGCGACGCAGGGAAGAACATCGTGTGTATTTTCATAAATTATCATGCAAAAAACCCAAATGTTTGTAATTAAGGTGAAGCTTTATGTTGAAACCTTTTAACCCATTCTCTGGGTCCCTGAGGAGGAATAATAGGCTGTGGCAAATAGCTTGAACTGCTTTGTTGCTGCTCACCAGAGAAAGATTCTTAAATTATTTGTGGGTTTTTTGTGTTAATTGCTATTTTTGCTGAAGATCATCAGGAGTCTCCGGATGACCTAGTAAAGTTGTAAAGTTCCAAAATCACCTGTCTTCCCTTAGATGCCCCTCTCTCCTCCCCTGATGTCCCTTTTTTCTCCCCTGATGCCCCTCTCTCCTCCCCTGATGTCCCTTTTTTCTCCCCTGATGCCCCTCTCTCCTCCCCTGATGTCCCTTTTTTCTCCCCTGATGCCCCTCTCTCCTCCCCTGATGTCCCAGGATAAGCCAGGATAGGTGGGAGGTATGTGGCTGTTGGCGCTGTTGACATGACGGGCTTATTTACTACAGACAGGAAACACGTGTCATTTGCTGTCCTTTTTAAGGGGTGGGGTTTGAATCAAGTAGGATAATCTACACCCACCAATCCCGTGCCTCCTTCCTGCTTATGTCCCACTTCCTTCCCAACCATGACCGCCCATGATATATTTATTTTTATATGTTGGCTGTATTGATGTCTGGGTGCCCCCGGTATATATATCCAATATAATTGTCCAAGCTTGGTGTATCTTCTAAGGCCCAATGAGTTGAATTTGCCCCTTGTGTAGGTACTTAGGCGTAGGTAGGATTCCTTTTGATGTGGATTGGTGGATCTTAACAGCGGAATTTACTTAGCGGAGTTGGTCCCAAACGTGTCCAGAAGCTCCCTGCTGCTCCATCAATGGTCCTCAAGGCACCAACAAGGTCCTTCAACATTCTACGGGGTCCACCTTGAATTATTTGTGTAGAGGAGGAGGTAATTACACGCAGAGTCCCGTTAGAATCGCGACATCAACCTCTACGCTGTTACAATGTTTCTTCCCGTTAGAACGTGGACTCCTTTCTAAGGATCAGAAGTCCGCCTCTCGACAGCCATCAGCCTGTCGGATCACATTCACTCGTGGCAGCTTTCCGTTCAAAAGCCAGCGAGGCGGGACGCGCGACTGAACGGTGATGACATTTAAAAGATGGCTGTCCCCGTCACCAGGGAGCGCAGAGATCCGCTTGGAATGTCTGAGGAGATAAAGTCTTCCTTAAAGAACATTCTAGAATGTGCCGGCAGATCGGCCGCATTCGGCCCCCGTCTAGTCTGCCCGTTTCTCCTGCTGTAAAGACTCAAACCTTAATCAGTCGTTGGTCTCGTCTTAGATTCAGGAGCCGTATGTCTATCCCATGCATGTTTAATCCCCTCGCTGCATCACCCTCTACCACTTCTGCTGGGAGGCTGTTCCTGTTCATTAGATTCACGAGCCAAATGCCTATACCATGCATGCTGTCAGCTCATTGTCAGATGGGCGCAGCAGTCCGAGGATTAATAAAGAGTCAATTCACATCAACAAAAAGATAATTTAGTGGCCACGTCAACCGTACGCGGCTCTCCTTTCAAGCCGGCGGAAGCCTAATTTCTCTGCTAATTTCTGCCTAAAAGCGTACAAAAAAATAGCACATGGAACGAATCCAGTGAACGGGGGACACGCTTTCAAAAGCCACCCACACGGTGCACCATTTGCATGCATTAACGCGCTACGAGCTCGCTTCCCACCCACTCCCAGCATAGGACGTGAGCGGCAATGTGGGTCGGCTGTCGAGGCAATTGAAATGCAAGCTCTGCGGTCTACCAGGCCGTAGGGGATCCGGTTCAGAAATGCGTCGAACGTCGCCTTATCCAGCAAAACGACAGAAGTGAAATAAACATCAGATTTCATGGGGGGGGGGGGTGGACCGGATGGTAATTTCTGTGAAATTCTACGAGCCGAGAGGCAATTATTCCGTAGCGATCGTCTGAAACGTAAATAATTTGTTTTATGGGCAGCCTCGGCTTTTAAAGATAATGAATGTCGTCGTTACATCGATCGTGGTCCTCGCCCCTCGTTAGAAACACTTTGTATCCACAGCCTATGGTGCCCACCGGCACTCGCAAGGTCACTTATTACATCATACATACACATCATACATGCCATTTAACCATACGTCACCCATTAGAGCTTCAGCTGGCTGGTGGTCGGGCAGTATAGAATAAGCGCAAGCCAGAAGATTGAGTTCGAATGAACGTACCCCCTTTACGAACAGGTGACGGGGGCCAAACGCATCGGGGGTGGATTCTGCGGAACGCGTTGGCTAGGAGGAGAAAATGATAAACGAAAAGGGCCACACGGATATCAGCGTCCCTTTAAATAATCCGCCACGGAGCCTGATGCCAGGACCCCCCCCCCCCACACACCAAAGCCAAGGTGGGGTAATAGACCCCCTCGAGGAGATTAAGCTGACGGGATCTTTGACTTTTATTGATCTGTCAGTTTGAAGGTTGGGTTCCTCGAGGCATGAAGTTAATGTACATATAATGTATATGTTATATATATGCCCCTGTCTGGGACCCCTGGAATGGATCCGTAGCCCCCCACAGTCCCCGGGGCCACACATTAGAAGAATAGTCAGAACCTGGAACCTTCAGTCTTTATTTAAGTAGAACGCTGACCTTTCCCTAGGATTTTAAACCCGATTGTTTGCTTCCTATTGAGAAGGACTTTTATTTTTTGTGTTTTTTATCTATTTATCGGCTTCCACTCGAATCGTTCTCCGCGGAGACGTTACGGAGATGACGGCGGCCGGGCGCACTCGTCGCGCTCGGCTTTCTCTGGGCCATTGTCGCATCTGTCCGTCTCGCTGCCGTTCCTTTTGTTCGTGACAATAAGCAAGAAGAAGAAGAAGACGAGGTCCGTTATTTCATCGACGATGAAGAGAGGCATTGAGTGCCGCGCGTCTTGGGGAAATACTCCCATTATTCTCAATTATGTGCTTCGATGCCTCCGTCGCCCGAGTGGTATTCCTTAGGCTCCCCCGCCTTAGGTTGGTTATTATGCCACCGTTTGTAATAATGATGTCATCGTTTCCTGCTTGAGTGACAATTCCCATTGAGACGGGTTCAACGGGGCCATAGGGCGAGGATTTCGACGTTCTGCCGCCGGACGGCCATCAATTTTCCATTCTTTTATGGCGTTTCTAAGCAAATCTGTCGCTCGTTCCTGTAAGGAAGTTTTACCACGTAGGGCGGTCGATACGTGGTAGAGCCTCCAAGCAGAAGCGGTAGAGGCCGACGCAGAGAGGGAATTTCCGACAGGCTGTCCATTAATGTTTATTTTCACGGCTGTGCGATTTCCGCTAACAGATTCATCAACAAGAAGGAAAAAAAAAGGAAAAAAAACTCGTTGGGATTTCTCAGTTTTCATGTTTTCGGCTTCTTTGCGAGGAAACCACATGTCGGATTGAGTTGTTTCCAACACACGCAGAATACTCGTTTTCTGCTCACCGCGTCCGGCCACAAACAAGGACATCGTTGGTCTCGTCTTAGATTCAGGAGCCGTATGCCTATCCCATGCATGTTTAAATCCCCTCACTGTACTACCACCTCTGCTGGGAGGCTATCCCATTTATCTTAGTAAAGTTAAACTTTACATTCAAGCCTCATATTAATTTAAAACTGCTCTTCGTGGGGTAGCGTATCTCACACGGAGATCCCGGGACATACACCCAGCCCAGTCTCTCCCATACCATGACGTGAATCCCTATCCATTCACGGCCGAATGTTGCGCAATAATATGATTATTCCACCCAATCGGAAAATAACGCTATCATCTGGGTAGTAAATTCTATTTGTATCGATATATTATTTTAATTACAGTTTAATGGGGGGGGCATTTCATCTTAAGGAGCTTAAAAAGTTCTTAAATTTAGTTTTTTAACCCCCCCCCAAAAAAAACTAATAAAAATCTCTTGCCTGCGGATCCGGTCACCAGGGAACAAATGATCTTAAGCATTTTAGAACATAGAACACGATGTTAGACAAATTGGATCCTGATAGTTAATTATATCGTCTTCAAAACAAGTCTTTTTGGGGTTTTTTTTTTTATTTTTCTCCCGGAAATAAAGGCAAAAATACTATTTTTTTTGTTAGGAATCTCCGCTAACAACGGCGATAAACCAGCAGGTATAAACAGGAATATTACTTCTAATTAGAGAAAAGAAGGTTCTGATGTGATAAAGAGAATTCTATTTCGTTCTCTAATTGTACCGTTTATGCTTTTTTTCAGAGCGGTTCCACACGATAGCAGCTTGTGCTAATTAGTAATCACCATAATTACCCCGGAGACGTAGGAAAAATAGACTTAAGGCCTCCTTAAGTAAAATGGGATTCAGGATACTGAGATTTGTAGTTAATTCCCAAACGCAAGAGCCATAAAGAGGCGGACCCCCGGTCTAAAGGGTATTTTGGTGGTGAAATGGTTAAACGCCTTCAATTTCCTCGGTCAGAGACCCCAAATCTGGGCGATTTCAGTCCTGACGCGAGTGGCTGACAGCTCTCTATAACAGTGACTTATAGATAAATGAGGGAGACTTGAAGGTTAGTTGAATTTTATGAGATTCTGCGGCTATTGCTTTAAATAGATGGGTTCTTCTGCCACCTACTGGCTGGGACGGGAATAACAGCCTCGGGATTCTCCATCATTTTTGGCGATAATGCTTATTTTTTTATAATATATACCGTATAATATATATAAACAAATTTTATGGAAGAAGTTCCAAAATTTGATCTATACATATATTTGATAGTAAGATAGTAAGTAGATTGGAGGATCTTTCTGTGAAGGAAAATCCCTGCAGGCGTTCCTTTCATTGTTTCCCATTGCAGGTGGAAATGGCATCCTCAGGTCTCTATTTATAGAAAAATAGAACCGATCGGCCCCCATTCGGCCCCCATCTCCTGCTGTAAAGACTCAAACCTTAATCAGTCGTTGGTCTCATCTTAGATTCAGGAGCCGTATGTCTATCCCATGCATGTCTAATACCCTCACTGTATTACCCTCTACCACTTCTGCTGGGAGGCTATTCCTGTCCCTTCAGTGGGAAGGCTTCTAATCCTGGGGCTGGAACCTTTCCCAGGTGCTTCGCCGCGCGTGCTGCTATAATCGATCGTAACACGCGCAGCTCTGTGCCGCTCTCCGCGCCAAGAGACCGTCTCATCCTATTACGCTCAGTGCAGAGGGCCTATGAGTGCAGAGGGCCCCACGTTCTCTGTCTGCTCATCCAAACCATCCGATCCTGGGGGAATATAACCTGTAATACAGAACGAAAGGGTTAATAAGCCAAGATCTGCTATTTATAATGACATTATGTGGGTGGGTTTTAGCCTCCCCGGGGGGTCTTAACTCTCTTGATTTTGAAGCCCTGCTGTTCCCAGACACTATGCCAGCTCCGTGTATCACCCCCCCCCCAAAAAAAAATGCCCTACAGGCCCTCTACCATTATTCCAGGGTCCTCGCTGTTCTAATTGGGAAACCATCAACTCATGGAAAGGGGAACGATGGTGAGTTTTATGATCGGATCTGGAATCTCAGGATCATTGCTTGCTACATGTGATGTTGAGATGTCCCTCTTGCCCCCATTGAAGCGACCCCGTAGCCGTCTTCCCCATGGTACTGGCCGGAGGGCAAGGCTTTTAATGTTTACACCCTACTAAATGTTTACATGTCAATGGAGCTCCGGCTGGGTCTCTTTCGTAGGACACTTTTGGCCCTCGATGATCCACAACGTCGGTGAGAAGATATGTTTCAAATCTCCAAGACGTCTCGTCCTCGTCCTCTTTTGGTCATTTGTTGGTCTTAATAACACAACCCAGGGGTCTTTGTCTTCTCCCCCCCCCCCCAGGTCATACACTGGAACTCCCCCAAGAAGTTGCGTGTGAAGAACAAGCACGTGGAGTTCTTCCGCAATCTCTACTTAACCTTCTTGGAATACGACGGGAACCTCCTGAGGAGGGAGCTCTTTGGCTGCCCCAGTGAAGCGGACATCAACAGCGAAAACGTAAGTGTCAAAAATGCACCAAATTCAGGTGAAATCCTACCATTTTTTTTTTCTGGGTGGCAATTAAGTAACACTCTGAACGTACCGCGATGCTCTGCAGGCTTGGCCAGAGTCGGGCCGAATGCCGGTGGAACCCCCCACCCATAAAATATATCTATCTATATATATATATATATATATATATATATATATATATATATATATATAGTTCTACTGTCCTCATCGGTAAACGACAGGGCACTAGGGGGTTAAAAGTGAAAATGCAGTAGAGAACGTGTTATCGCTTACAGAAGATTGCAGAGCGGTTTCTCCTGATAACTCGCTTGCCAAATCCTTCACCGTAAGACCGATAAAAATGCGTTTAAAGGGGAACCGCGAGATAAAACCATAATTGGATCCTCCGTCTTTCGCCAGTCTTATTATTTTCATTAAATGCTCGGTTTTTTCAGATTTTTAGTTCCCGGCCGGGGCATCTCATGCAAACTTTCCCTCGTTTCCCACGATCCCTCAGTCCCTGCACCATCCAATCAGGAAGCCGTAACCCGAAGCAACGCCGGCATTCTCCTTTAACCCCATCTTGTTCACCGTAGGAGGACAGCGTTAGGGAATGATAATTGATGGGACCGGACGCAAGGTCTCCGTGGCCCTGTCGATCCGTTGGCACGGAGCCGCTATCACGCTAACCCCTGACTCGTCGGAGCCCCGCTTCTCCCCGGCTGGATGTTAACATTTTATTAGAATGAGCCCGGAGCCAAGAATGTGCTCCGCCATCTGCTTCCCTCGGCCCCCCCGGCCCCAGAGCCTCAACAGCAACCAAACAATACATATTCATGGCGGAGTTCGTGTTCGACGGATGCTTCTAGCTGTCTGTCGGCCCCGGCCATAGCGAAGCTCGGCAGGCAACGTATTCCGAGCAAACGTCGCTTAAACTTCCTTGTTAGGGGGGGTTCTGCGGCGTACTGATTGTGTACGGGGGTACAGAGCCAGAGAAGGACCCCCAATAATTCAAGGTCTGTAGGACATCTCTACAACAGTTGGGTTCGGGACGTGGGGTTTGCAGGCAGGTAAGAGGAGCTCGGCATATACTGGAATTATTAACATAGTAATTAAGGAGGAAAAAAAGACGAGTCCATCAAGTCCAAAGGAAGGTTAAAAAAAACCCAATTAAGCTGTTTTTCGGATTTAGCCACTTTAGGGGGGATTCCTTCTTGATATTATACATGCGATATAAACGTTCATCTCCTTGTGCTTGTTTTGCAGCTTCAGAAGCAGCTCTCGGAGCTCGATGAAGACGACTTGTGCTATGAGTTTAGACGGGAGAGATTCACCGTCCACCGAACGCACCTGTACTTCCTACACTACGAGTACGAGCCGGCCCCTGACGACACCGACGTCACCCTGGTGGCCCAGCTCTCCATGGACAGGTACGGCAGAAGTTCTCCTTCCGACGCGACATTTCTCCTGGCAAAGCTTCGCTTGAAGCGCTTCTCGTTTGGAACGCCCGCCGGAGCCAGAGCTTCATCTGTGATTACCGAGTCTCCGTCTCGTCAGGCGCTCGCTGTCACCTGAACATCTGCGGCTGTCGGCACGGTTGTCATAACTCACCCGGTGCCACCGGTGCTTGTTCCGTCACGGCGGGTGATCTCACTTCTGATTACCCCTTTTCTTTTCAGGCTCCAGATGCTTGAAGCCATCTGCAAACACTGGGAAGGCCCCATCAGCCTGGCCCTCTATCTGTCCGACGCGGAGGCTCAGCAGTTCCTGCGCTACGCCCAGGGCTCGGAGGTCCTGCTGAACCGACGGAACGTGGGCTACCACATCGTGTACAAGGAGGGCCAGTTTTACCCGGTCAATCTGCTGAGGAACGTGGCAATGAAGCACGTCAGCACCCCATACATGTTCCTGTCCGATATAGACTTTCTGCCTATGTACGGCCTTTATGAGAGCCTCAGGTAAGACGCACAGGGGGGGACTTGGTCCACAAAATATCTTAAGAAAGCAGTAGTTGGGCTCCTGTGGTTAGCAGGACAGTCCCTCCATTTTTTTTTATAATAATGTCTGTTTATAAGACAATTACGAGCGAGTACAGGAATGAGACGTATTTCGTGACATGCCGCGCATGCGATGGTATCACCGTCACATGTATATCTTTACAGTTATTTAGTATAGAGCACAAATAATCCTTGTTGCCGATATATAAATGGAACGTGATAGTCGCTGAATTCTAAAATGCCTCTTAATACAATCACAGCTCTTGTGTTCACTCAAGTTACATGACATTGTTGCAGTGCGGTGTCTCACGTTGTATCCATTTGTATCACACAAAGCCCTGCCTGCTACACGTTATGCCGAACATGCTAATGCAGCCTTTTACTTAAAGGGGCAGTTTAACGTCTCCGGCAGCCTCATTAACAAAGAACGCATATTAGTATTAAGATAACAATTCTTTAAATATAAAAGTAAAAGAAACAAAGTCACTTGCATTAAGTAGAAGCTGCAGCTCTGGAGCCACAGCTACCAGGCTCGTCCATAGGTCTGAAGATTCTCACCCCTGCTTGGAGCAGACGATCGGTGACATTAAAGTGCCCCAATTCAAATAAACGGGACCACTTTCTGTGCATGTACACCGGGGTCTCAGTCCACCTCCGTCCATAGCGTTCTCAGAGCCAGCGTTAGGGCTGACCGGAGGTAAGTATATCATGTGTTCCGGGGAATAGACCTCTTACAAGGTGTAACGCATGGGGGGCAAATGTATATGGAAATTCTGCAGAATCCCCCCATGCATTTGCGAGGGGGGGGACGAGACAGAATTTAAAGGGCTGTCTCCGCTGTCACACGCGTTAAAGTTGCATGTAATGGCTGGAGAGTCCCTTTAAAGGCAGTTACTAATCATATATTATGAAACAGATCCTTTTGGTGCAGTTTAATGTCACCGGGTGTCAGAAAGGCTGGGGCGCCCTCTTGTGGATTCTTTTATGAACTGCAGCTGCTGTTATACCGTAATAGCGCTAATTTACAGAACATTGCTTTTGGTTTCTTAAAAGAGGGGACATAGATTAAAAAATAAACTATTAGAACATTTACCACACAGTGATAACAACTCATTTTGCACAAATTCATACGTGCCTCTTCAGGTATGTGAGATACAGCCAGCTGCGAAAATGATATTTTATTTTTATTTATTTTTTTCATGCTTATCAACCCCAGTAAAAGTCTGTCATACGAGTTTAACTGAGTAGTGTCTAAAGTATTAAATAGGAAAATATTATTAATAATATTAATAATATTCTGCAGCACTTAATATTTCCTGTATGTTTTTTCTAACATTTACAATAATATCCCAAATTTTAGTATAATAAAGATGTTTTTGTATATAATATATAGAGAGCATATAGTATATAGAGGGTATATAGAATATAGTTTTTGAATTATTTGCATTCAGAAAACCCTCTCTGGCACTCAAATGGTTTATATTTTGGAATGCAGCCCTACAGACCTTAAATACATTGTTACTAGAAATAAATGTATATGAATACAATGATACAATATATATATATATATATATACAGCGGTATGAAATTTGATGGCGCTATATAAAACAATAAATAATAATATATATACCGGAGTGTGTGTGTGTATGTATGTATATATATATATATATATCTTAATTAAAGGCGAGAAACTTGTTTAAAAAAAGGACATTGACAATTAACGTTTCTGTTTTACTTTGAATTTTTGGGTCTGCTTTTGTTTTCTCGCAGGAAGTCGGTGGTCCAGCTGGACCTCAAGAACACCAAAAAGGCTCTGATCATCCCAGCCTTTGAGACTCTGCGATACCGGCTGTCCTTCCCCAAGTCGAAAGCAGAACTCCTCTCCATGTTGGACATGGGGACCCTCTTCACCTTTAGGTAACGATTTAATAAAGACTATGTTAGAGAGAGAGAGTCTTCAGTCATGTCCCAAGACGTAACCCCCCAATAATTCCATAGTCTGATCCCACGTAATTAGCGTGACGCAGCGCTCAGGGGGGGGGGGTGCTGGCGACAGATCCGTGATGTTACCTTCTTAGACCTTGATGTACGGGCAAGCAGTCGGGATATTTCACCGCAAGACGCTGCTTTCAAAGGCTTCAAACATCAGAGATTCCCCAGACGCAAAAGGAAAGGCTCGGTCCATCAGACGTGAACACCTCTAATGACTGGGGGTATTTAAACACACACATACACGCAACACACACACACAAAACCACACATTCAAAAGTTTGGGGTAATATATATATATATATATATATATATGTATATATATTAAACAGATGGTAATATGTGTAGGTCTGTAACGAGTATATGATCTGGCAGGTACCACGTCTGGACTAAAGGACACGCGCCCACAAATTTTGCCAAGTGGCGCACGGCGACGACCCCCTATCGAGTGGAGTGGGAGGCAGATTTCGAGCCGTATGTGGTGGTGAGAAGAGACTGTCCCGAGTACGATCGCAGGTTCGTGGGATTCGGCTGGAACAAAGTAGCTCATATCATGGAGCTGGACGCACAGGTAACCATCGCCGTCCGAGATGTCTGCCTTATTTTTTTAGCAGCCGGACAGGGATATTCCATAGCATAGCTTTGACCAGTTTGGCTCGGACTGGTAATGTGTGCTACTGAGTGAATCACAGAACGGGGGCAAGCAGAGACGAGCCGTCCGAGAAGTATGGATCAAATTAAATACAGAAGAAGGTTAGAATTGTTAACAGGTCTCTAAACCTGGGGTCTAAAAGCAGGGAACTCTCAGAACGATGTGTGCCAGTGCGGGGCCGGACGAGTCTGTAGCATTTAGGAGCCGGAAGTCAGGAAGGATGTATCTATAGCTTTAAAGGTTAAGGATCTATAGGTACTGGCCACCTGGGATTTGCCCCGTCGTACCCCAATAAGTTCCCTTTAGGAGGCAGGTCAAGCTGCTTAGTGGATTTTTATACTCACGACGCAGAGCGTAGACGATGTCTTCGGCCAACGCGTCGGCTGCTCCTGTAACTCAAATTACTTTTAGTTTGTTTCTCTAGGATTCAGGGAGAAAGATCAATTCCATTCCTGAATGGTTCTTTATTGACTATTTTCAGTTATCTGAATCATATTGAGAATCAAAGCTGAAAAAAGCCTTTTTTAATTTAGAAAAAAAAAACATCTTGTTTCATGATACACACTACTGTTCAAATGTTTGGGGTCGCTCGGCTGTTTTCATTAAAAACAAGGAAAATTCTGTCTAACATAATTGCAAAAGGGATTTCTAGCGTTCAGTTAGCCTTTTAAATTTAAGCTTAAGTGATGGGAGTGGTAAAGGGCCATTGGAACACAGGAGTGATGGGAGTGATAAAGGGCCATTGGAACACAGGAGTGATGGGAGTGCTAAAGGGCCATTGGAACACAGGAGTGATGGGAGTGATAAAGGGCCACTGGAACACAGGAGTGATGGGAGTGATAAAGGGCCATTGGAACACAGTAGTGATGGGAGTGATAAAGGGCTAAAAGATATATCAGCAACATCTTCTGTAACTGCAAAACCACCAATCCTTTTATTTATAATAAGACTCCATCGCGGTATAACAGTGACGTCGAATATTTTACCTCTGTGTCTTGATTTCTCTCGCCCGTCTTCCTGTAGGAATACGAGTTCACCGTGCTGCCGAACGCCTACATGATCCACATGCCGCACGCGCCGAGCTTCGACATCACCAAGTTCCGATCCAACAAGCAGTATCGGATCTGCCTGAAGACGCTGAAGGAGGAGTTTCAACAAGACATGTCCCGGCGTTACGGCTTCAAAGCACTCAAATACCTCACCGCCGAGAACAACAGCTAATGAAACCGGGGGAAGAAGGGGGTACGCCGGACGCGACGTGGGCTCCGCTCAACATCACGGGGAAAAAACCTTGAGGTCAAGATGCAGATGGGCGGTCATCTTCTTAAGGTTTGATGAAGTTCTCTCCCTTCTCCCCCAGTACGGCGGCCGTCATAGATGTCAAGAAAGAAACGGGCGGAAGAAGTCCTTTTGCATCTTCTCCCTGCCCCAGTCGGTTACGTTGGCGGAGGTCCAGACATTGCTTGCCACGGCTTGGTTCCTGTAACCATGAGACATCCTCATCGGTAGAGAACTTCTCTCCTTTGCCGTTCCAACATCCACCAGGACATCCATCTGAGTTAGGATGTCTTTATTCCCTGTTATCTGACCGAGGAGACATCCGGAGAAGACCAGAAAGGTCGCCATGCCTTTAGGTGACTGGTCATGGCGAGAAACAAACCTTTGGCCAAAGCCTCCTATCTGCTTCGGGCCGAGACGCGCGGACATCGCCCGCGACACCATGCCGTGAACGGACAGGCGCAGTGTCCCCGGATCACCTGCAGGTGGCGCAATTTGGAAAGCGATTGTTCGGTTCCTTATGCTTCACGCAAAAATGTAAAAAAAAAGAGAAATAAACTGAATCTAGTTACTCACCTTGTCAACGATAACTAAAGGGCATTTCTTTCTATTTTTGTATTTTATTCATCCCTGTATAAAAGAGAACAAAACACAGATAATGCCCTGTTATCTTCCAACTGCTGTTGAAAAATGAACATGTAGGCAAAATGGGCCAATAGGGGCCCACCGGGCATGAAACCTACAGGACCGAGCTCATTAGGAGGGTATTATATCGATGGTTGCCCCGAAGAAGACGGCTTTTGGGGGTTTCACAGGCAGCAATCCCAATCTCCATCACACCATGAAGGCAACTTGCTCTGGAGGGATCCGGAGTAGTCATTTTGCTTGTTTAACCCAAAAGTTCTTAATGTAGGATGTTTCCGATCATGCAAAGTTACAACGTGATACCAAGGCCATCCTTTAATATCAAGCAGGTACAGTAAATGCCTCTTTTTATTGGCCCCGGATAAACAAGAGCCTTGTGCAAGGATGAAAGCGATTGCTAGCTCTTTGGAACAGGCGATGAGATGTCAAGACAGTTGGCGAGGTTGTTTTCCTAAAGTCTTGTCCGATAAAAATTTGGGGGTAGATTGTGGCAAGTATCGCACATTTTAATGCTCTATTTTTGTTGCCTGTTGAGAAATGTGTCCCCCCCCCCAAAAAAAACCCAAAAGTATTTGGAATTTAAAAAAAGGGGAAAAAAATTACTTTGGTTAAAGGAATAAGAATTACGTCAGGAAACGTTATAATGAAGGGATTTTCCACAATTTTTTACCATTCAGTATTAATCGTCATGTTTACAAAGATTAAAACAAAAGTCTAATGCACTAGTCCGGCCTCCAGGCTGTTTGTTAACCAATGGAAAGAAACCGCGAGAATAAGACGCAGCTCTCTTCTCGGCCAGTAGTTGGCGACAGTGGACCCCCACATCCTTAACGGCAATTAGCATTATACCGCGTGTATGCCTTTTATATTTATCAATGCCTAGTTCTCTCAACAACAAAAAAATCACAAATTATCTTATTTTTACCGTCTGGTCAAATCAGGGCCTAAACAGGGTTACAGTTGCAAAAAAAAAAAAAGATGCCCAGATCAACGGGGAAAAGTGTTTACATTTTATAAGCTCCATCCTCTCTATGATATCACAATGTAGCACCATATGCAAATATCTAATTATCATATTTGCATATGGAGATCCAGGATATTGAGCCAGCCATGTTTTGGGCAATAAATTCCAATTTTAGGCCATAATCTTTCTTTTGCCAGGAGAATTCACCTTTCAAGTTGGCTTCAGAGAGAAGGTTGAACCTATTCTGTTACTTCTCTTCCAAGGGAGAAGCTGTTGGTCGGCAGCTTCTTTCTAGAGATCCGTGAAACGCGTAGTTCACACGTCCTTTTATTTTTTTTATGATAACTTTGAAAAATAATATGAAAGCCACAGACATCTCAGCATTTTTGACAAATTATTGCAAGGTTGAGAACTTTTACACTTTACAGAATACACAGAATTTTCTATTTTCACCCATTTTTTTTCACCTTTCATTAAAAAAAGTGAAATTTGGTCAAATTCCAAAGGTAGGAAATTCTATTTCTCAGTTTTTTTGATACGGTCCAATTACAGAAATGGGTATCGTTAGGTCACAAAGCCCTCTTGGTAAAGCCCACCATAGCCACTCCCCCTAACCACACCCCTTCAACAAAAGCGTCCTTTTTCAGCTAATTCAAATATTGGAGGTGTGGCGTAGCATTTAGTAAATATTTAGGTAATATTCAGCCAACATTTTTTTGTTCAAGCTCAACATTTGTGTGACCCTCGTGTCATGTTGATTCAAAATGGGCTAATGAATTGATAATTGACAGTCGATAAATCACTTAATTAGATCACGTTTCGCCTCCACCGCATTCTAGGGACGATGAGAATTCACGGTTACTGAACGTTTTGACCTTCCTCGGTTGCACATAGAATAAAGTGAGCACCGAGATTAACCCATAAATGGCTTTGCTCGCTTGAATTGATTAAGAAATAATTAAATTTTTTCCTTTTAATTGGAAAACTTGATATAAAAGATGCATTTTTATAAATTAGTATTACATGGTAAGATATAGAAGCAATGCATTAAGCTCTGCCCACACACATCCATTTTTTTACCATGCCCCTCCCAGTCCCCGCCTACAGGGTATTTAAATATATAAATATATATATATCAGCCCCATCGCCTACCACTGTTCTGAGAAGAGAGATGCTGGTTTTTATGCCGAGTATGTGGATTGTAAATACAAACATTTGTTAATTTTCAGTTGTGCAATAAAAATGTGAAATAATCCTTGAATTTGTGTTTTTTCTGTTTTTTTGTGTATTTGGAGTTTATGTGTGCTTTTGGTGTGAAAAATACCAATGGTTGAAGTTGCAGATAAATACACATTCATCATGATCTGCAAGTCAGAGAATAGATGCTGGATGCCTCAAACTGGAGCCTTTGTAGGCATTTTATTTTCTCCCATCGTTTTTTAATCACTAAAATCAGATTAGAAATACATTTGTAGGAGTTTTCACTCTGTTATCTGATCCCCAATCTAGTAGACAAACACCCCGACTCCTTATCATACTGCCTGTGGGGAACAATAGAATGGCTCACTCTCAATCACACAGTCGGACTCTCTGACTAATGAAAGTCTATGGAATAACGGACTTCATAAGCATCGCCATAAAGCATCAGCTCAGTGTGGTGTCAGAGCCGGGAAAGTCACCCAAAATATCACATGACTGACAGCAACGGCGGCTCCAGGTCTGCAGATAAAGGGAGTTTATTGGGACAAAACGAGAGAAAACCAGGTGTTTGTCACTGACCGACATTACTCTATATATAAAAAATACATTTCCATTAGACATTCTCTAAAAAGACAACCCCAGGGACCTCTGGCCCTGGATAATGTGTAGTTAAAGTGATGTTTTATTGAATGTAATCTAAATATATCCAATAGATAATGCTTTTCCCAATAATTGATTTATTTTATAACTCCCACTGCTGCAGGGGGCAGCACTATTGGTGGTGGCCAGAAACATTTAGAAATTAAAATGTGTTGTTGGAAAACACGGTTGATATCAACCTTAACTCACCAACCTTCCTATGCATTAGGAATGGTCGGTCGGCACAAAAGGGCTGCATATGAGGCTGCTTGGAAAACTGTCGGGCAATTCCATCAGAAACACCCTCAGCAACCTCATCAAATACCCCAAACGATGGCAAGTTATTTCCTTGCCTGTAATTCACAAAATTACCACTGGAGGGGGGCACACTTCACATAACATTTCTAAAATTCTAATGCTTTCAAATCCTTTAACAATAATTTACTGGATGAGCATATTGAGAGTGGCAGTCCACAGCCAGCCGACAGACAATGGTTTCCTACATAAAAAAAACTAACGCTGGATTTCTATAATATTTCATAAACAGTTTCATAATTATGAAAACAATAAACTCAGATATACAGAACGGGGCTATTAAAGATAGGCCGGGCAGAACAGAGGAAGAGAACGCGGCGGTAATATGAAATCAAAACTATGATGTGTAATTACGGGAAAATAATTGTAGTTTTTGCTTTACATTCAGCCTTTCGCACCAAGTGTGCCTAATTGCATGAAGACAATTATATCAACAATTAGAAATGTAATTATGCTAACATAATTATATAGCTAGTCTGGCTTTTTTTTTTTATAAATACACAGAATTTTCAGATTTCCGTCAGAATCCTGCAGCTATTTATTGAAGATTGAAATGACTCTCGGATATCTCTCAATGTGTCTCTGGAGTCTGTGGGTTCTTTTCAAACTGTTACTAAGTATAATAGAATGTTGTGACAATAAAAACCCGCTCCTAGTGGGCGTGTCTGGGTCAGGAGGCAGGGCAGTCTGCATTCTGTCCACCAACCAAATTGAGGCTTGGTTGCTGTCACTGACTCAGGAAGGTGAATGGAGAATATTCTAAATGATTTAGAGACTTTTTTAAGCCCTTTAAATAAATTTTCCACTTAATAAGCTTTTTAAAATAATAATAATATATGGCTGTAACTAATAGCTGTTTAGGGACGAACCAAAAGAAACAAGATAATTTGTTAAAGATACCTTAATTGGCTAAATGAATCACATTAGACAGCGCTCTTTCAAGACTACCGAGGCTTCTTCTTCAGAAATATTATACCAGCGAGTTAGCTTTCAGCTCCATGCCTGAAGATGAGACCTAAGTAGCCCAAAAGCTTACAATCGAATGCAATTCAGTTATCCAATACATTTTCTTGCAACTGATGAAAGCAGATGTCTTCACAGATCACTGTAACCATTTTGGGGTACAAAATACCCTGCTTGGGGTATATCTTATAACAATGTATACAATGTTTCCATATAAGATGCACAACTTGTGGAGCTGATTACAACGTTGCAGGTTCTTCGGAAACCAGCGAGAAATCTTTACCAGAAGGGAAATGAAAATGAAGCGCACCTGAAGTACCCCATTTCCTTATTTATAGGAATGAAAACATCTGCGTGAAATAATTGCTTCACACAAACACTTAATTACAATTAACCGTCTGATCAAATCAACATCAACGACGTCACCGAAGGAACGTTTCAGCCAACGCAGGCTCTGCACGAGGAAACAAGAAAACTATTCTTTTTAAATAAAGTATTTCTTATCTAAAAGATCCAAATCTTTCATTTCACTTTCCAAATGATAGTAGAATTTTTACCAAGACACAGGTCCCGGCTCAGTACAGGGTAGAGCTATACATGCGCAGATACATATATAAATATATATAAATATAAATATAATGCTGATTGAGAGTAATTTGCGACACAAAAATGCCATTCAAAGAAAAATTCGGGAGTCTGTCTCAAACAATACTTTTATTTGGATAATGAAAAAAAAAACCCATAGCAGCCAGAAGGCTCATTTTTTTAAGGAAACAGAATATTCCATTGTGGGACGTAAGGGCCGGATTACGATAGAAGTCTGGAACACATATTCCCTCAAGATTGTAAACTTGCGAGCCGAGTCTCTCCACCTAATGTATCGGTTTGTCTTAGTCTGTCAATTCTCATCTTGTCATACCCCTTGAATTTATGTATTGTATTAAGCGCTGCATAAACTGTTGGCGCTATATAAATAAAAGATAATAATAATAACAACATAGGGCTAGTGATAGTACCCATTGTACTGCGCTACAGAATTTGATGGCGCTATAAAAAACAATAAATAATAATAATATACTGTTTACAGTTTGTGTGAAGCTCTACTGTGTCGCCACTAGATGGCAGTGGTGCTGCAGATAGACCAATAGAGAAATTAATAGTAGAGATTATTTGGAGAGAATCTACAGAAGATATTTACTAACAGCCTCCACAGGGAGAGAGTCCGACCCCATCTGGGCTGGAATACGTTCTACGACAGTTACTTACTTATAACTAAAAAAGATAGAATCCAACCTATTTATTCTGTCTCATTTCCTTTACATTAAGATTCAAACCCCAATCAGTCCTCGGTCTATACTCAGTACCCTGGTGGCTAAATGTGGCATTGCAACAACAACAAAAAAGCGAATGAAAAATAGTAAAATCTTCAGATAGTAACCCAAAATGTTTAAAGTATACCAGCCCAGGGAAAATACCCCCCCCCCAATCAACGGGGATAAAATTTGATGATGTTTTGATCCACCGGTTATAAAGATTCTAGAATTCCTGGTTATATTTTCCCAAAGTGCACGCCTCAAAAAAAAAAAAAAAAACCGTCCCTTTAAATCAGCTCGAGCCACGGTGACCGGCGTCGCGAGGGACGTCACTTAGTAAATACTGATGGATATAAAAGGAAATGAAAAGAGAATAGAAGATATTGATCGTTCGCACGACGCGGTAACCGTAACACCAGGAAATGAAATCATTACGGCCAGTGTTCGGAGAAAGCTTTCGAGGCAGGGAGGAGATATAAAAAGAGATGCTCTGTTTAATTACCCCGGCAGAGCGGAGACTAAATTTTTTTTTTTTAACATTTTGTTTTTTTTAAATATATATATATAGAATAATGTTTTTAGTTTTTAAACATTATGGAGGAAAAATATGAAAAAAATAATCATTATATAGAGTATACATTGACTCCTGGAATGGATTGAGGCATGGAATGGGTTAAAATAAGCTCTGGCTAGGTGTTGAGTAACTCTTTGAGTCGATTTGGGATGTGAGCCATACTTTCAGGGGTCATCTGCTAGATTGTAAGCTTGCGGACCCTCTTTGCCTAATACATCGCTACGGAAACAGTGCCTGTAGGGTCAGAAATCGGCTGTATTTGCCCCTAAACTCTTAAAGGGATGCTCCATCCATTACTTGCACTTTAATGCATATGATAGCTGCGTGGTCTCTTTCAATATTTGTGCCCCCCCCCCGTGCTCATTTGCCCCTTTTTATTACCCCCCACATTAACTCTATGAGTTGAGCGAAGTTCGGAAATCAAGGTGGGTTTTTTTTTGTTTTTTTTTAAAGGAAAAAAACCTCCAATTCACACATTTTCTGATTATCACCTAAATCAGGTGCCGAAGGAGCGAATAACGGGATTTGGGTTACGAAGGAGGCGACGCGTTATTTATAGAAATAACGAGAACTCGGCTCCGGCGCTGATGGTTTCCA
Organism: Spea hammondii; assembly: GCA_029215755.1. Lineage (NCBI taxonomy): Eukaryota > Metazoa > Chordata > Amphibia > Anura > Pelobatidae > Spea > Spea hammondii. The sequence continues at coordinate 3,654,262 of JARDYJ010000004.1, forward strand.
CCAGATTTTCTGATTTTCGGCTTTTTGTCCTCGTTATTTGCCTCCGGGATTTATTTCTCGTTCTGCTCCTTACTTTCCCCGTCTGCAAAAACAAACAATCGTCCCTCGCCCAGCGCATTTTGGGGAAGGCAAACGACTGACAGGTGAAGCTGAAGGGAAGTGAATAGGAAAGACTCGTTCAGAATCATACCCATACCTGCCAAGTATCCCGCTTATTCCTGTGCGGCAGGAACACAGAATTTTATGTATGGAGAGAAACGTAGAATTTCCCACCAGATTGGCCCCGTTTGGTCACCTCTAGTCCTGGTGCAAACACTCAAACCTTAATCAGTCTTTAGTCTTGCCTATATTAGCCTCTACCGCCTCTGCTGGGAGGCTGTTCCACTTATCTTCCTTACATTACATCCCCTGCAAACTCCCAGTTTCTGAAGCTGATTGGTAAAGGCTGTCTTCATTCATTTCACTAACCACACGGTACAGATTATAGTGATAACGCGCACATTACCAGCCCGGGGTGTGTGAGTTGGTGAGACGGCACCGCAGATCATTGCGGAAAGGGCCACATCCCACCACGAACGGCCCGTATTCACTAAGAGCGGCTTAAAAAGCTGCAGCTGATGCTGCTGGGGCTGCAGAGAGTAGGAGGGGGGGCAGCGGGGCTGATAAATGGCACCCAATTTGTTCTCCTGTCAATCGGGATTAATGGATGAAACCGGTCAGATCCTGTTTATCCCAATCCATGTCCTGGTTAATAGTGAACGAGATGCCACCCGGCCCCCGTCTAGTCTGCCCGTTTCTCCTGCTATAAAGACTTAAACTTTAATCAGTCGTTGGTCTCGTCTTAGATTCAGGAGCCGTATGTCTATCCCATGCATGTTTAATACCCTCACTGTATTACCCTCTACCACTTCTGCTGGGAGGCCGTTCCACTTATCTGCCATCTTCTCAGTCAAGTAAAACTTTCTTACATTCCATCTCAGCCTCTGGCCCTCTGGTTTCTGACCTCCTGTTTAAGGCATTCTGATTATCTCACTCGGTGGAACTCCTTGCAAGCATTTGTCAAAGTATATATATTAATTTGACATTTTAATCATTACGATTTAGGATTGAGTAGTTCAAGCCTCTGCAACTCCCCCAATCCTCAGCCAGCACACGGGTAACAGGGGGCAACAAGTTTGCTCTACCGTGATGTAAACCAGGCACCGGTCCGCAGGGTCACAGAGGTTCCTTTGCCACCAAGGATGGAACATTTTGTGGCATTCCCTGCATTTTTGTGGGTCCCCCCCGGTGACAGCACCGCTTGGCAGTTAAAGGGTTAACCTTCACTCTCCTCGCTATAATCCATTACAATCTGTTCTTCTTCTCGCCGACAGAGAAAGGGTTAAACCAACAAGTTCCTTCACGTTAGTGATCCGCCTACAGCCTTCTCCGGCATTTAACCGGTTAATCCAAGAAGCCCACTTTGGGAAAATTTGGACCAGATTTTTATTGTTGCCATGGTAACCCCCTCCCTCGGTTCCCCGTCTGTCTTGCGATTCCTATAAATGATGCACGAGCAAGCTGGGTATGTTTGAAGGCATTTAGGTTGCGCAGGCTGCCAGCAGCGTGTGGCACGGATTAACTCCTTCCTGACCATCCCACGTCAGCTTAACCCTTTCTGGGCACAATCACGCTTTGTTTCTTTCCCAATGATAACACACCTCCATTAACCCTGTGTATGCAAGATGGTGACACAATACACTAGCCACATCCCTCCGATACCCAAATAGATAACGCTTTAGCTCTTGGCTGCACAGAGGTTAAAGACCAGAAGTCATATATTGGTTGGCTGTCCATGATGGGAGTTGCAGTCTACAGTCAACACTAAGTTATTATCCTTGCGCTGACGACTCCATAACACAATCCATACACACCGCAAACAAAGCGACAAAGAGAAAACACAATACAAAAGACGCAGATCCGTGTGTTTTGCACCTGCTTGTCATATTAACACTTAACCTTCCAGGAAAGGCAAAAAAACCCCCAAAAAACATGTGCCTTATAGCTCGAATAATAATAATAATAAAAAATTCTAAAAATACTAATACTAATTATAATAAATAATAATAAAAATACTACTACTAATAACAATGATAATAATAATTCTAAAAATACTAAGTATAATAATAATAAATTCTAAAAATACTAATATTAAGTAAAATAATACATTAATTCTAAATATAATAGTAATAATAATAATAAATATAACAATAATAAAAATAAATATAATAATAGTAATAATAATAATAAATATAATAATAATAATAATGCCCCAGCTATTCATTCATAACTCGGAGATGCTTCTTCACACGTGTCGAGGAGCGCGTTGTATTTTTTCTGCTCCGTTTAGGTGACATTTGATCCGTCAGACCCACCAGTTGTTTCACTAAATAATGCATCCTGCGCTGATGGTGACCGAGCATCACGGAGGGCGGGTCTGTTGCCTAACAGCAGCCAATGGGGTTGTAGAGAGGAGCTGGGAGAGGCTGATGCTGCTGCCTCCCCGAGCTGCGATGCGGGGAAGAGAGCAGACGGTGGGTGCAGGGAGCTCGCAGACGCCGTCTGATGTTACAGGAAGCGAAATAAGGTAAGACGCCGGCGCGCTGCATGCAAACAGGCTGCGTCCAGGGTGCACCTAATGCCCAGGTACCCAGTGCATGCGCTGCGACGGGGGGCTCAGCATCTAACGCATGCATCACTGCACCGGGAAGCTGTCGGCGCGAGATGCTACAGCACGCCGGCACATTCTGCGGTAGGAAACAGAAGCTGGCTGCGGGTTTTAGCTTCTTATTTGATAATTGTATGTATTAAAGCGCTGGCGTGGGGGGGGAATCCCATGAGAACTTTAAGTAACCGATCCCTGGGTCCTGCCGGTTTATCCTATAAAGCCAGAGGTTCCCGTAACGTTGGAACTTTCATTTTTATATATATATAATTCGTAACCCATGGCGTAATTCTCAATTTTTTTAATCAAATCTAATATTTTTGTCTGATTTAAGTATTTTTTTTTTTTTAATTACGCTAATAACGCACCCGACCCAACCAATGATGAAACAGGTGACGGTAATATCATAACAAGCCTGGCGTGTGTGTGTGTGTGGGGGGAGTGTGGTCATGCAGGGCTATGGCACTCAAAGGGTTAATCCCGTGATCGCCAGACCAGTAAGCAATAAGAGGTCAACGCAGCCTGTTGCGCGGACACTAAACGGTTACGTATGTATGCGATCTCATCAGAGACATCCTCTGTGATCCTGGAGCAACGCTAACCTTCCAGCGTTCATCCAACGAGACCGCGATGAGACAATTAATCTCGTGACGGAATGTCGTAAAAAACCTGTTGTGTTTGTGGCCCTCGGGGGCTTGATTGGACGTGCGCGGTTCATATATAATTAGAATTAGACAATCATAGCTCTTCTTGAGAGATAGCCGGGGGGGGGGGCAGGTGGCTTCCGCTAGCGGACGAATGCAATTGGGATGAACTCCTGAGAATTCATCCTCTGACACTTCAGTTGCAACACAATGAGCTTCTGTTGTGGAAATTGCGATACCTGTTCTTTAGCGACGAAACACACGAGCCTGATGCTGACTCATCGCCACTTACCGCGTCGTACAAATACCAGATCAGTTTGTTTATATTACATCAGAGGGGGTAATAAGAACGGCTTAGTGGATACGACGGTATAGAGTGGTTTATCCAAAATGTGATTGAATTCTGCAGAGACGTTTCTTTTTTTGCAGTGATTTCAAAACGAAATAATATTCTAAAAATAGAGTTTTTTTGTTTGTTGTTAGAAAAAGTTATTTAGTTTATATCATTTTTCAATGATTAAACTGCTTGTCTCGCAATAACATTTTTTACTTTACGCCTCGGTAGCCAACTTTCCAATGACAAATCTCCAGCCTGGTACCTAAAGGGTTAACCGCCGGAGGCCATGGCTAATAACATACCTCTCGCTAATCACACCCACCACCCCCGCTCTTTTTTTTTTTTCTTCACCCCGTTGCTTTAACGCTGACAGTGATGCCACCAATAAGCCGGCATCTCGCTGACGGGGCGGGATGTGAGCATCTGGCGGAGAGGTGTCGCTGGAAGCCGACAGCCTGTAATCAGATGCTACGAGGGCCAAGTACCGATCACAGGGGGCTCCCGGAGGACGGGTGGGGAGGGCACGGATTCCCAAGACCTTAGAGGGAGGCTAAGGAGGAGAGGGTTCTGCGTATAGTCGATGTTGTGGATAACCTTCCTTGAGCACAGGTGACCTAAAGAACATGAAGAACGAGGGGCATAGACCAGCAATGGCCTGGATATCATTGAGGGGTTCATAAAAATGTCCAACTATCGTCCTCGTTTAAGGATGGAACAGATCAGAGATGTCCGGGTCATTTATATTAGGGTTTAATTTTGAATGATCCGGAACACTTATTGGAAGCTGTAGGGACCGGTGATCTAGATTATCCTTAGAACGTGATCTTCTTGGTTCCACGTGATCAGGAACCACCTGATTCATTGATTCCAAAATAAATTATTGGTGGGTGTCATCCTTTTAAACACCGGTAACCAGTGTTAGGTGAGACGCCAGAATTCTAGACATTACAAGTCAAAAACAAAACCGGATCTCCTCTCAAGCCCCCTCTCTGCGTGATGCACCCCTCATCACATTCCGTACGTCTCCCACCTCTTTACCTAGAAGGGGGTGAAAAAAATTGCCACCAAAGATTAAACACCTGCAAAGGATCTCATTTTGAAGTCCTATTTATAAACCCACCCCCTCCTTCCTTTTATCACGGGTTCATGAATGAACAAAATGAACAAAGCGCTCCTCGGGGCGTGTAGCGAATGAATGAGACCAGAAGGTAAGTGTGAGTAAAGTGGTGCCTGCGCGCCAAAGGGGTAACATTTTGTGTCTATCTAGATCAAGTTGAGGGTCTCATGCAGGGTCAAAACCCAACTGACTCAGAATAAACTTCGATCTTGCAATATTGTTTCTGCGGATAAATCATCTTCTAAGCCTCTCCCGCCAACCAAATTGGAGATCTCTCTCCCCTTGGCAAAAAATACAATAAAATAAACCAATGAGAGGCCATAGCAGGAAACAGAAAAAAAAAATAGAAAACATTTATTTTTAACCTTCAGTCCTGCTAATCGAAAATATAAAATTTATTAGCATACTGCAGAGCTACCCATAATCCAATATTCCACTAATTACGACTAAGAATAGCATAAAACGGATTATATCTGCCGGATAAGGTAATGGAGAACATTTATTTATTCTTCGTGTTTCTCTAAAGTCCATTACGATATTAAAATGAATTGATTGGCGGATAAATACAAATATATACAAAGGTCACAGAATCTGTAAAGATCAGTGGAAATCATATTATCTCAATTTTTTTTAAAGGTTTTTTTAAAATATTATTTCTATAATCGCTGTGATTTTTTTTTTCACCTGTTATATTTAACACATTCTATAAAAAGATCGCATGACGCTAATCACGCCAATCACGCTACTCTACCGAGACACGGACGCACAATCACAAACGAAACGTACTTAAAAAAATAATAAGCAGTTTATCTATTTTTTTTATTAATTTAAAAAAATGTTGTTGGTAAATTCCAAATTTTAAGTGGAATAATAATAATAATAATTGTCACCCACATAGTTTAAAATCATTAACTTAATTAATTAAAACCTCCTATAGCTTTCAGGTTTTTTTTTCTTTCTCTGTTTTTTTATTGTTATTATGGAGATTTATCCAAATATTTAAATTTATATTTTATGTCAGTTCCATGGCATAATTAACTTATTTAACTTAATTAGCTGTCATGAACTAACCCGTATACTTCCAGTACTGATCAGCATCCAGCAAGGGGAGGAATAATCATGCAGCTCCTGAAAACAGGAAGTTAAGATAGCCGCTCCCAGGTGTACCTACCTGAGGACCTCCTTTGTTTTACTCGGAGGTTCCGGAAGTCAGGCCGGATCAGTGTATATGCGTGAGAACAGGAAGTGAAGGTGTCCGCTTACAGGAAGTGAAGGTGTCTGTCTGCTTATAGGAAGTGAAGGTGTCTGTCTGGTTACAGGCAGTAAAGGTGACTGCTTGCAGGAAGTGAAGATGTCCGCTTGCAGGAAGTGAAGGTGTCCGCTTGCAGGAAGTTAAGATGACTGCGTACATGAGGTAAAGGTGACTGCTTGCAGGAAGTTAAGATGACTGCTTACAGGAAGTAAAGGTAACTGAGTACAGGAAGTAAAGGTGACTGCTTACAGGAAGTAAAGGTGACTGCCTCTTTGGGTTGGGCTAACCATTAGCAAATGTACAGGTGAAATTATACCGGTCTCTGATACTGTGCTCTGTTCTGAGGGTAAACACATGCCAGCAATTCACTGGTTGCCGCAGAGCAATGCATTCTGGGATCATACTTAGCACATTGTCCCTGAGTCTCTGAGGTTTTACCCTTCTCTTGGGGTGAGTGGGAAGATTCTCCGGGTCACACCGTCTGGAGCCGAGTCCTTCACGTTCTCCTCTAATCTAATGATATCTGAGCATCCCACCCGGGGCCTTCCTCACTGCTATACCCCAGCTGGAATCCCTGCTTAAAAACAGGTGACTTCATTCCGAATATCTTTACGATAATCCGATACAATCTATAAAAGTACTCATTTTTTTAAATGTAGTATAACCTGGAAACCCGTTTTCAAGCGGCGGGGGGTCGTCTGATGATGTTATGTGAACCCCCCCCCGCACTCCCTATTGTTTCAAAGAAACTTTATCACATCCAGCGCTTAATGTCACGAAGCTCTAATTTCCCGCAGACAATGATCCCTAATCGCAGTGTTCGGCACGACAATAGCGCGCGCTTCCCCTGTGCATAATTAACGCGGCAGCTCCTCCTGTCATCCGGTGACATTTTGCAGCCTGTGACCTTTGGCTTCACGCTCACCACGATGTAAGCAGATTACTGACTCATTAGACTTGGTAAAGGGATCTTAATTCTTCTTCTCCGTCTCCCGCTGCAGGATAAAATCTTACAGGCATTGTACCCTCGGTAATCCCAGGCTATTATCCAACCTTCCTCCGCCAACCCGCGGAAACATCTACGGCCGTCTTATTATAAGGCTCTTGAACAGGAGACCTCCGAGGTCCTTAGAGCTTGACATATTTTGCTTTATTTTGGCCCAGAAACAGGTACCACCTTTGAATTAAGACTTGGTTTTGTTTCTCTTTCTTGTGCAGAACGGTCATGATTGACAAGTTAACATTAAACTCGTTTGTTTAAAAGGGTTTCTAACTAGGAGAGGTCAACTGCCTACCCGGGCCTGTCCAAAAATCTTCTAAATGGGCCGGTCCAACTTGCTATTTTACATGACCCCGTAGTAATAGCCACTCAGCTCTACCTGACCCCGGCCCTCTGATCCCCTAATTTTACACGAAAGCACTAAAAACACCTTTTTGCTGACCTCTTGGACCAAGTTGATCGGAGGTCGTGAATTCTTGTACTGTTTAAGGGGCAGATTTCTGGACAGCTACAGAGGAGATCGTAATTGGGCCAGGATGTCTCCAGAACAGTTCTCCAGGTCACAGGAGAGGTCCACTAAAGGACATTAAAGAATGAGGCGTTCAGGGGAGAGGGCAGTTTAATGGAAGAGGGCGCAGTCTGACGGCGCGTTTTGCCGAGTAGCTTCAGGCTTCAGCAGAGAGCACAGAATGAGTCAGAACGTGACGGGGATTTCATCCGGAGATTATAGGAAGGAGGACACATTGAAGGGTTATGAAACGGAGAAGGGAATTGGTGGGGGCGAGAGGTATTTAACGGCAGGGAGGCAGATCATACACCCCACTGCATCTATCTGTTGGCTTTCAGAGGTCTCGGTTTCTCAGAGATTTCTTGTTACGTAAGACAGACTTATTCCTGGCAGGGAGTCGGGGTCTGTTCACAAATTCTTTTTCTGCTGTCGTTCTATAAGAGCCAAGATAAATACGGTTAGATTGTTCTGTCGCTTTGGTGGGACTCCAGGTTTTCCAGAGGATTAGAGGCTTAGGTGTATTGTAAGGAAGTTTAACTTTGCTGACAGGGTGGTGGATAAATGGAAAAGCACCCCAGCAGAAGTGGTAGAGGGTAATACAGCGAGGAAATTTCAACATGCGTGGCATAGTTATATGGCTCCTGAATCTAAGACGAGACCAAAGGTCTCAAGGCTTGAGTCTTTACAGCTGGAAAAACGAGCGACTAGACGGGGGCTGAATGGGGCCGACCTGTCGGCAGGTTCTATGTTTCTAGCCAACGGAGGACAAAACTGGTGGCAGGGGTGGAGCTGTAGCCACATGTTGTGTCTCTGTGGTCTGGAGACATTATATCCCCCAAACTCATGTCCCTCCAACATAGTCTTTTATGCATTTTTATTAGTGTAGAAGTGCCCCTGGGATGCCCAGAATGGGAACAGGAATCTCCCTGGTGATGATGTCATATGATGACATAATATCCTAAGATGATAAGTGGAGAAGCACCAAATACTCCGTGTTGAGGGTTCCTCCTCTCTCCTTGTATTCCCCGGTGCATTGTTATAATATGGAGCAAGTTTTACACTAAAGCAATCCAGTGATGTTGGCAAGGGCCGGCTGGCCGGGTGGGGGGTGAGCGATTACCCACCCGCACCCCACTCAAAAATCTCAGCCCAATTTCACCTATCACTCCTGCAGAGATGGGGCTTAGTGGGGGAGCGAGTTTGTGTGTTATGATGGGGGGGGAAAGGGTTTGGGAGCCACTTGGTGGGAGCCGGCCCCCAGCTAGGTATCAGAATAAACACCTTTGCATGCCTGGTCATAAAGAATTACATTAAAGCCGATGTCGGGCTATTCCGCGGAGAGATCCAAAGCCCCCTTTCAGAATCGGGCTTTATCTGCAACGTTGTATCAGGATTCAATTTTCTTCTACAGACAAAACGCGTATCGCCAGCAACGGGAGAAAAGCAATAAAAAGCCTTAAAGATCGTCGTAAACAGCGGTATTTTGTCTTAAACCTCAGGGGGTGAAAAAAAAATCAAATTGAATCATTTTCAGGCAACAGAAAGTGGTTTTTCGATGCATTGACAGGTTAATTTTTATCCTGTTCCTGCAATTGATTAGATGACCGGCTACTACAAGCCTGGCCTTTGTTTCTCAATAAAAGGAATTAAGGAGACCGCCGGACCCCCTCCCTCTGCAGACAGGAGACTAATAGCTATTTTGTCCATAGGGCATTGCAGCGAGTATTAGTTCGGAGCTGGAGATGCGACCTGCCAGGCATCTGGGCTCCGGCGGATACCCTTCTGATCTCGGTGTGCTTTAAAAAAAATGTCTGGACTTGGATAATGTCCTTCGGCTCTCGCGCCATTAACATTCCGGTCGCAGAAGCCAACGTTCCTCCAAAGCAAATTTCTTGAGTATCCTTTAATAGGCTAATCTTGTTTTGGGCAAGACAGGGCAGTAGCGTCTGTGGGGCAAGAGGGGCAGCTGCACAAGGTGAGGGACATGCTTGAGTGGGCCGGTGCCCCCCCCACCCTTATGTCCCACTTCTGCTTCGCGAAGCTAATGTCAAGACAACATGGAGCAAGAGCTCCAGTCCTGCGCCATGCCTCGCTCCTACCCCCTGTGCGGTCGCTGGGTGCTGGAGACAGGCAGCAGCCCCGTGGGTGATATTCCACTGACCCCATCCATTTTGCTTTTAGTTGTTCTTGCCCCCACTCGGTGTTCCCAAAAGGTGTCCCTCTTCCCTGTCTTCCTAACTTTTCTTTTACTCTCTCTATCTCCTGGTTACTGTATTGCCCCCTCTCTGCCGTTCTACTTATTCTATTACCCCCCTCTTTCTCTCTCTGGTTACCACATTGCCCCTTCTATGCTTTTCTACCTAGTCTATTACCCTCTTTCTCTCTGGTTCCAGTATTGCCCCCTTCTCTGCCTTTCTAATTATTTTATTACCCCTTCTCGTTCTGTATTGCCCGCACTGGTTATTGTATTGCCCCTATTCCATTTACACGCAGGTATTAAGATTTCTCAGACTTTGTTTATTCTTATTTTTTCTATAATTCCTCTTTTTCATGAAATCGTGTCAACATACATTCTCTTTGATGATTTCCCCCGGCCCTCGGAATCCGTTGATGTCCCTGTACAGACTACTACCCCTCTTTTGATTTATCCGCCAACTCCGGCGCTTCGTGCCAGGATTTCAGGGCCGTTTTAATCCCGGTTTCAGAACTCGAAAAGAAAAAACGGATTTCTCTTGATTCCTAAGAAGGATTAATAATAAAGACCCTGAAACGGTGCTCGGTATCAGAACGTCCTCGCGGACTTTCCAGATGTCTCTGAGGGCCAACAATCCGATTTCCTTTGAATGCGCTTTATACGATTATACCTGCGCTACTTTGGAACGTCAGCCAACTGAAATCATTCCATATGTGTGTATATATATTTATATATCTCTATATAATACATCTAAAGGAGTACATGGGCGCCGGCGGCTTTCACCAATCAGCGAATGTATTACAAGAAAGACTTCTGTCCCATAAACTCATCTTAAAAGTTGCTCCTCCACCTCCTTTTTTAGCACTTTTATAACTGAATGCAGCATAAAACATCGTTCCTGGTACTTCTGCGTCAGAATATGACATCATATCTTATCACTCTGGGTAGACATGAACTATGGAGGCTTTTCTGGTTCAGCGCGAGCTTCCGTAGCGTTAGTTGGTTGGCCGGAGGGATCAGGGATCTGCGTTTAAGCGGCCCATTGAGCGGTGGTGATACAGGGAGCCTGATAACCCAAGAGGGTGATTGGCTTCCCGGCAGAGGAACTGCTGCCCCCCCCCCCCCGGACCTGCCGGCCTAGGGGTGACTAGGCGACATCCCTTGGAACTCTCCAGTTTTTGCCTGGAGGCTCTGGGTAAAAGTGTCGCTTCTATGGGTCTCCAGACGACAGCGGAGAATCTCGGGGTTGCTTAAGCGCCAACAACCCACTCCCCACCCACTGCTGTCGGTAGACCCGCCCACGCGCTACCAAAGAGAGAATGTTCTCATGGATGCTAGGCAGCTGTCGCACTTTAAGGCCAGCCACATACATGATGTGTGTAAGCGGGTTTAAAATTCCGGGGTTTTTCGACCGGGGAGCGTTACATTTCTTGCGGAGATTCTTCAGTTGTTGGACGAGGTTTTTCTTGTGTCCTCTGAAAACAGGAAAGGTCAGGCGTCCCCCGGGTATTTTTTTTTTTTTAATTCTTGGCTCATTTCAAAGTAAACCACTTAGTTAGCTAACACCGAACGCCATCAGGGTATTGGTCGGAACACTTAGACTGCCAAAGCCTGGCTCATCAACATAAATCATTATATTGGATTTGTGGCTTTTTTTATTTTTTTTTTTTTGGTCAGGGAACAGCTGGCGGCATTCCAAGAGTTAAAAAAAAATTCCTATTTTAATTTTTAGAAATGATGTGCTTGGCGTATTCACAAAAAAAAAACTGGGCATAAACGTATAAAGCAGCGTCCTTATCATGAGAACCATCATGGTTCTCCTCTGTTGGGTTTCCATAAGGTATACCTGCTAACTAACCTGGATTTTCAACAGTATTTAAAGCGGAACGGTCAAATCCATAGCCTCCAGTATAACTTTTTCTTCTTTACAAGACGAGCTTCTTTAGCTCACGATATGGTGATGTCTGCATTTCTCCCATCCCCAGTTACCCCTGCCGGTGGGCGGATGGACTTTAATTTTCCAAACTAGATTAACAGACATGGCTTTGCGGTGCCGGGATCATGATCCGAGCACTTGCCAGCTTGTGGGTCATGCTAACGGGTTTAAAACATAATGTATTGTACCATAAAATAAATGAGACGGACAACCAACTGGATTTTGAAAAGGCCACAGCTTTATTTATTGTAAAATCACTGTGACACATAAAACTTTATTTGAATTTTAAAACGTACACAACTTTGTAACATTGTAACCTCCATGACTTAGGGTCCCTCCACCCCTACTACCACACTTCACCCCATGGAGGTTACTACCACACCCCTTAAGGATAAACCGACATCCTTTCCAGACAGCTCCACCTCCGCCGGGAGCTGCCACCAACTTTTGCCGTGCACCCCAACCACGAGCCGTAAACCGCACCAGCACGTGGCATAAGCACAACGGCCCCCTCATTCCCTTGGGACCGTGCCCGTGGGAAACGCCCACAAAACGTGACAAATAAACACGGTTCCCATACCTCGGATGAGAAACCACCCAATTATAACCAGGTACCACGAATAAGTATCCTAAAAACAGCCAACCGGAACCTCAGTTCCCCGCCAATGAAGTCAAGCTGCCCCACGTGCCCCCACCACAAGGACACAAACCAGAAACAACACACCAACAGTAGGGCGGGCGGGAGGGAAAAACTTCTTCACTGCTTCCAAAATTTTAAAAAGTGGAAGGCCACGACCCCTGGCCTTCCTTAAATAGCCAAGTGGCCACACGCCCACTTGATCTGCCTAGGGCCAATCTGAGGTCAAGCCTGACCCTTACAATAATCAAGGCCGGATCATGGGGCCCCTCCTGCTATTTTGTGGTGTCTCCGGGGCCTACTTTAACGGCATTTCTAGAATGGTGTGTGGTTCAACATGTCTTATGTCTTCTGCCATAAATCACACGGCCGGGGGGGGGGGGGGGGGGGGTGTAATTGGACTGAAACATCTAATTAGAGCTGCCTAGAACCCCCCTGGAGGCTGCCCCCGGGGCGCGTTGCCTCCTATCTATAATTGTAGACTGTTAAACTCTTCTCAGGGAGATATCATAACAGACACGCAAAACATTTAGGAGCCGGTGATATTTGGAACGAGGGAAACGAGGGACCGAGAACGGGGAAAGTGACCCGGAGACCCGAACTAGGAGAGCCTCGCCCGGAGACTCCGGGTCAAACCCGGAGCGTTACCAGCTAACGTGAGAAACGGCTGGAGACGTCGCTTTTATTTGATGCCTGGAGGTGGAGTCTTTTAATGCAACTTTAGAATTTATTGCAGGGTATTTGTGTAACTGAGTTGGGCATATAAAAGAAGAATAATGGGGGTTTTTTTTACCCCGTTTAAGCCGTTTCCTGCTGTTTCTATACACATTATCGGGGCTTTTAGGGCTGTAGAACCCTGCGATCCCCTCATACCCAGCAAGCATTCTGACCTCCTAGAAAAGAGGGGCATCAGGGGAGGAGAGAGGGGCATCAGGGAGTTGCTGCGCAGAATGTTTTTCTGTTAGGATCCCTTGATTTCTTCTTTTCTTTGGTGGATTATTGAATTCGGCCCCGACCTAGTTGAGCTGAACAGAGGAAAGAAGGACTCGCGTGGGTTGTGCGAAGCATGAGTCAGCCGGGGGGATCATTGGCTTAGCCTATCGGTGTGCTGGCGCTGATAACCCTTTCAGTTCTACCATCTAACCATCTCAACCACACAAAAGCAGCTAGAGATGTTTAAACTCTCTGCCTCTGTACCATAGCTGCCACCAGCCCCAATTTAACCAGGACAGTCCCAACTTTATTTGAATAGTGCTACATTTTCATGCTTTATGGACAATAAGGGACAGCAATATCAGATATCAGAGGGGTCGTAAACATGTATACAATATATATATAATTATACAAAAAAATATCACAAAAGGATACTTTCTTTTTTAAAATAAAGAAGAAATTGTCTTTCTTGCGTTTCTGGATAATTAGACGCACCGAGATGTTATTTCTTTTATGACCGCGTAAGAGATGAGATTGAATGAAACGGTTCATGAACCAGCGATGAGCATCAAGGTTACTAACGAAGAGATGGGGGCGGAAAAAATGATTGGATTTTTCTGTTTGACGAGTGGAACGTTTCCTGCGGGATCCCTGGAATCTTCACGATTAACCTCATGCGGGTGCAAAACCAGAGGGACTCGCATCAGCATCTAGGATCTGCCCCAAGTCTCAGGGCTTTAACCCCAATCTCAGGGGGGTCACACAGTCTGGAGAGGACTCCTCCATATTCTTCCTGCTCTGTCACAGCTGAAATCCCTGCTTGAAAACAGGTGACTTTAATCAGAATACCTTCACCCCCTGAAAAAGGACTGTTACTGGAGCCATTTAACAAACCACTAGCCATGGCTTCTTGGGTTTTGCCAAGCCCCGGTAAAGGCAACAGACATCTTTAAAGACGGCTGAGCCGTAGTTGGGGACTATCGCTGTAAATCCAGGACATCTGGCAGGTGTGATTGTGCGCTTAATATTTTTACTTCCAGGAATGAGAGGGTTAAGTCCCCCTATCGTCCCCGTGCCTTCCCATCTAGAATCCTATCTATTAACCGCTGCCCTTTTCCTGCAATGTCCAGAGCGAGTCAATTACCTCCGTATTGATTTGTTCTTCCTGACAACATGTATCTACATGAACGGACAGCCGCCATTCCCTCGCCTCCGCCAGCGCCAATTGTATCTGCCGCTTCATTCCCGCTTGGGGAATTCTGTGCTGTGAGCACAGGGGAGGATGATAGACCTGCCAGCGTATGGGGCTGTGTTCACTAAACGGTGCTAGAGCCCCCTTAACGTCCTCTCTTCCAACTCTAAGACGGACAATAAAAGTCACGCTATTAAAACTATAGCTTTTTAGCTGCTGTCCCACCTATCCAGCTGAATCTTGTAAACAAACATTTTTTTTCAGCACGGCTGAATGCCCAACCCATCCCAGAAATAATGCTTTAATCGAGTAAAATTTTACCCTGGTTAGATATAGATTTTTTTTTTTGGTAGCAACATAAGGAAAATATTGATATAGTGCAAAGGACATGCTGGCAACCTGGGGAACATACGAACCCCGAATCCCTTTTCTTCTTGAGCTATAAAACGTGTTTTGCTTGCAATTCCACATACAGCCACCAGGTTGTCTAAAAATAATGATGGCTTTAGGCAGCATTTACACAGTGACCAGATTCTTTCTGTGCTCCTTTTGTATGTGCTCTCCAAGCCTGGACTGGCTATCTGTCACACCGGGCAAATGGCCGGAGGGCTGCTAGCTGACAGTGGTCCCATGCTTACTCAATCTGGAGCAGATCAGGGGCTTCGGCAACTGAGCCCCTTTAGAATGAAAACTTTTGTTTTTCGGTGTTTCATTTGATTATGTTTTTTCTGAGTAGTTTTATTTTACATCTTTTTTTTGGGGGGGGTGAGAACATAATGTTTCAACTTTCGTTATTAGAAATACACCCCTAGCGTTTGGCTGAACGTCGTATTAAGGGGGAGGCTGACATGAGTTGACGGGGAGCCCAGGCAGCCACGCCATGTCACAAAACCAGCGCTCTGCCAGCCAGCCAGCCAGCCCAGGGATTATTAACACCTTCTGAATATTGATATTCCTCTTTCTGTTGTAATTTATATACAGAATGTGTGTCTGCGAGGGGTTAATGATATACCACTGATACAGTTCACTTTATAACCATTCCATTTATTTATTAAACATCCATGGGGCAGACATACGGCTCCTGAATCTAAGACGAGACCAACGACTGATTAAGGTTTGAATCCTTACAGCGGGAAAACAAGAAGACTAAGTGGGGCCGGATGGGGCCGATTCCATTAATCTGGATTTTTTAGACTTCCTGACCTGCCACCCAGTCCCCAGCTTCCCTGATATACAAACCAAAAGAAAGTGATGAAAACCAGTGTGAAAGAAGGTATATAGAGAAAAATGATCAATATACTTTCCTATGTGTCGCTGGACCGGATACCCAGCTGCAACCCGTAAAACAACACTCTCCGGGTGTAGGAATTAGAACAAAGATCAATAGGGGACGCTTGTGTATACCGAAAAGTGTAAGTGTGTTTCTACATTTGCGTACCGAGACAACCGTTTGATACCACACCATTGTGGTCCCTATTTGTCTTTCTGCTTCCTTATATATACCTGCTAAACGTCCACCCGGAGGATTTGATGGTTATGAAGCTTGATTACACATATACATTGTGAGTGCATAGCATCGACACACAGTGTCACCATCTGCGCACAATACTACACTATTATTGTTTCTTTCTGTTTTTATGGTTTGACCGCTATACACAAGCGCCCCCTATTGATCTTTGTTCTGATATACAAACCCCCTGCTCTCTCTGACGTTTTTATATATATATATATATATATATATATATCTTTTTAGCGAGACTTCCTTCTAGACTCTCTTCTCTTTGTGGCGGATTCCGTGGACGTCGTGTGGATATCTTTGTTTTCCTCTGCATTGTGTGTTGTGATTCCTGTTTGGAAGGCTTTTGGACTTAGTGTTCTTACGGATTTTAACATAACGAGAAATCCCATGGCATAAAGAGAGCGCACACAGTGAGTCATTGCATCAACAGAGTGGAAACAATGGAGCTTCAAAAGGAACAAAAGGGGTTCTGCACGTCTGTCAACCTTCTAGATACACGCATGTAATGTAACATACACTATATGGACAAAAGTATTGGGACGCCTGACTATTACACCAACAGGGACTTTGATGACATCACATTGTAAATACATAGACATTAATATGAAGTTATAAAGACTCTTAATCAGTATTGGGTCTCGTCTTAGATTCAGGAGCCGTATGTCTATCCTCTAAGGTTAGATTATGGCCTACAGAAGCATTGGGGGAGTCCTCAAGACCTTGGGACCCCCAACTCAGCAGGGACTGCCAAGGATAATGTTACCTCCCCCTTCTCCATGACTTATTTTAACCCTTCCCTTCGCCCAGGTGACTAATCACACTCCTTCATAACTTATTTTTCTAGACAGAACTAAAGACAAGCAGCAAAGGCCAAGGTACATCCTGATCTCCGAGACACTGGTTACCACGATCCACCACAGGCCCAGCCATGAATTTCCTTCGAAGACGTTTGTCTGACAGCAGCTTCGTGGCCAACCTTCCCAATGGGTACATGATGGACCTTCAGCGACCGGATAATTCCACCAGCTCCCCAGTGTCTCCGGCCTTGGAAAGAAAACAACCGCAGCCTTCGCCGGCCCCAGCCTCCACAACCACCTCCAGCACCAGCATCTTCAGCTCCATCACCAATGCTGTGAAGCAGACCACCCAAGCAGCTGCCGGCCTGGTGGAACCCACAGGTCCTCCGCCACCTCCAGTGGTACTAAAGCCCAAGATACTTCTGGTGATCGATGACTCCCACACCGACTGGTGAGAATTAGTTCTTTCCTCCTCCTAACCTTCATAACATCATTGTGAAGTAATCGCACATTTTAATGTGTGTGTGTGTGTGTGTGTATATATATATATATATATATATATATATATATATACACAAATGTATTTTATTTTAGAACAGTAAACATTAAGTTTGGGTCTCCTTTAGGGATTTTTAAGAAATAAATAGATTTAAAAGATTCCCATAAATTGATAGAAAAAAACAGCAATATTGCATTTATAAAACATATGATTTTATTTTTTTGTCTTAAAAAAAAACAAAAAACATAAATCAATAAATAAAATAATACATTTCATAAGTGTAACATTTTAATTGTAATTTATTTTTTTTCTAAGAAAATTGCCCAAGAAGCCAAGTGACATCACAGCACTTCCTTGTCTTACCACTAGATGTCAGTATTGAGTTGTGTGAGATTTCTATCTGTTTCAGACAGTTCTAAATAGATTCTCTGTATGTAACATTCCATACATTACATTTCATTTATTTATATAGCACCAGCATATACCTTAGCGCTGTTACAGTAGAGGCCAGTAAAAATATTTGAGACCCAATTTAAAATGACAATGCCCTGTGCAAAAGTCTCACTTTTTTTTTTTTTTAAGTGGGGAAATTTGGGGTTTCGTCCAGAAGGATTTATTTTATTCACCAATGCCACCTAAGCTTGTCTATGTTGAGCCAGACCAAAATATCATCGGCTTTATTTGGCTCTTTGCCATGCGGCAAATCTTGTAAATTAGTATTTAATGTATCTCTAATAAAAATATTGGCGTGATCATATCTCTTCATTTTATTAACCATAATATAAAAGTGGTTAAGGATGTCAGAAATGTAAATAGAGGTTTAATCAGCATGGCAAGCTGTCCAATCACCAAGAACATTCCATTAGTTACCATGGTGATAAGACCGCTTTTTTTCACACTTTTGTGTTTTTCCTTCTGCGTACCAAGTGCACACTCACATCTAACTGGTCTCGGCTTGCAGATAACTGGAAACCAGTAGGCCCAGGACATTCTTTGTCCGTGGGATGTGTATCCCAGGCAGTGAGACCCTCGCCGATGCCTCGTACCCTTTATGAACACACAATGCCACCGTACAGTGCTCGCAGCCAATACAGTGGGACGTAGCTGGGCGATACGTGTTGCATGTCTGCCTTTCCGCGGGTCAGAAATAATCCCTTTAAATTATGCAGGAGATGGCAATGTACATGTTCCACATACAAAGTAGGAGTTGCAATAAGAAAACAATTAGCCTGGGAATCGAATTTAATTTAAACACGGACGGATTTCTTATTTTTAGGATTTTTTTTTGTACTGCGCCGCTGCTGATGAGCCTTCACTCGCTAAAGAATATTCTACGAATAGAAGGAAACAATAAATTATTTATTTTTGTTGCCACCCTTACTATCTACGGTTTAAATTAGTCTGATTGCGTCATGCTTGCAAGAACTCTCCTGCAATTTATCATTTTATTGGCAGGGATTGCTACATTCACTTGACAAGGAAACAAAAACTGATCCCTGCCTCCCATTTCCTTCCATAACAGGGCTAAATATTTCAAAGGGAAAAAGGTGGACAAGGAGTACGAGATTCGGGTGGAGCAGGTAAGTGTCAGCGAGATCAGCACACGGCCGCATGAAACTGACGGTACTTT
Source organism: Spea hammondii (assembly GCA_029215755.1). Classification (NCBI taxonomy): domain Eukaryota; kingdom Metazoa; phylum Chordata; class Amphibia; order Anura; family Pelobatidae; genus Spea; species Spea hammondii. The sequence goes on from JARDYJ010000004.1 coordinate 3,673,161, forward strand.
AACGGACATGGAACTTCTGCAGTAGGTGCCGGCCCTTTAATGGTCAGACTTACCGGTTCCACTGTTTGATTTATTAAAGCTATTAGCTTTTATTTATGAAACGGCGTACAATGAAACTATAAATCACATGACATCGTATTCACAGAGCGCCAAATGAACAATAGCACATGTTAAGACATAGTGGCACAAAGTAAAATGACATTTTAACAAAGGGTGTTGAGGGCCCTGCTCCCTATATTGAATGGTCATATATATAGAAAATATATTATAATTAGGGCTGACATTATTATTATTTATTATTGTAGACACTAAAAAGCATAGGGTCACTTAGAAATGTTTTTGTTTTTGGAAAAACATGAAATGGCTCAGAAATCTAGCGCAGACAGGGTTAATGTCGGAAATGACTATTTTAGCTGGAAACGGATGATTTTTAATGGAATCTCTTCATAGGCGTACAGAGGCCCTTTATCACTCCCATCACTCCTGTGTTCCAATGGCCCTTTATCACTCCCATCACTCCTGTGCTCCAATGGCCCTTTATCACTCCCATCACTCCTGTGCTCCAATGGCCCTTTATCACTCCCATCACTCCTGTGCTCCAATGGCCCTTTATCACTCCCATCACCCCTGTGCTCCAATGGCACGTTGTGTTCGCTGATCCAAGTTTAGGTTTAAAAGGTTAAACTTTTGCAGTTATGCAAAAGTTTGATAAAGTTGCTGATTGTTGTTGATTGATTCCAAAATAATTGTGTTTACAGAAAAACAAAAACAATACAAGATGAAGGCAGTTTTGATCAATGAATATTATTACTCCAAAAATGACGATATCCCTTTAAACGCATAAAAAAACTTTATTTTTATGTGTTTAATCTTTTAAGCTTCTGTGTTTTAGTGTTGAGCGTCAGCAGCTCTTCTGGGCTTTAGATGAACTCCTTTAAATGAAATGGAAACCCGTCTGACCCCCTGCACCTGCCGTCCTGTAGGCAGAATGTGTACGTTAGAAGCAGGGAGGAGTATTTTTTTTAGAAAAGACATATATTTTTATAGAGGGAGGCGATACAGCTGCTGGGGAGTGTTGGGGGGATCATTAAAGGTCAGGCAACTTAGAACAGGTGGTCCGCGCCTTCTGCGGAATAAAAGACCTGTTCATATACAGGAGTTAATGCGGGGCCGACCAGTCGCCTTCGTTTTCTATTTATTTCCAATTATTTTTTAAGTATATACTGTGAAAAAATGTATTTTTATCCCTGCTATGGAGAGCATGAAAGGTTAATTTAAAGGGACATACATGGATTTGATCTTTACATTCGCTATTTGGATAACACAACGTGTAGAGCTAATTCCTTGCCCTTTAAAAAAGTCATTTTTACCTTAATTCTGCTATTTAAATTCTCCTTGCCCAAAATTTCTGAAAGTCGATCAATAACCTTCTCGCTCTGTTATCTGATCCCCGATCTACTAAACACCCCGACCGCTTATCATACTGCCTGTGTAGTTACTTGATTTTAAGGTATTTGGTTGAACGGAATACTTTACGTTTAATAGAATGTGGGGGGGTAAAACGAATTCCTTCTCTGCGGGGGTCTTATCCGCACCCACTGAATGTTAGGATCGCCATAAAGGGGGGGGGGGACGAGGTACGTAAATCATTAAATTGGCTTCTTTCCAAACATATTATGAGTCAAAGTTCTGAGCTCTTCACGAGCCGAGCTGATCCCACCTGTAGATAAGACCCTCAAACCCTACAGTTCTGAAGAGATGTGGCAACCATCATTGGAAGCGTTGGCCTGAAAAATGTAGTGGTGTGGGGGGGGGGTTTATTCCCTGACACCCTCCGGCAAAGAAAAAGCTTAATTGTTTTTTTAATAAAAAAAAAAAAAATGCCCCAAAGACTCGGTATTCCTGGAGCCGTCACTAGCCGGGGGGAGTTGGCTCGGAAACGTGGTCTCCCATTGCCAACTGGAGGGGTACTGAGCGATTATCCGGGCTGGCACAGGAGTTTGCCTTGGCGCTGCTTCACACGCCAGAGACTCGTCTTGTTTATTGAGTTTCTTTACACCCCGCACCCAGTCCACAAATCTCATACCACCATCTATATTTTTTAACCCCTACAACCATAAATGCCCCCAAACCTCTCCTCCCTGAGCACCTACAGCCACCCTCCGCATTAACATATTATTTGCCAGAGCGAATTGGAGCAGAACACCTCTATCCATTGTATCCCCCTGCGGACAAAATGAAGGAAGATTGGGAGGAGGGAGGTCAGTGTGTGGGACACGGATTTTCATTAAATGTATATGACTGAGTAGCAAAGGAGGACATCGCCAACCTAATCTGCGGCGCAGTACAGCAACCAATCAAGGGACTCTTTGTGTACAGAGACAGACAGGAGCTCGTAGGCGTTATGAATAATTCATTTCAGTCTCACAATAACGCTGCGTGTTACGGAGAAGGGCTGGAGGCAGAAGAGGATCGGCTGGCCTGTCCCGGTCCGCACGGACCTCCAAAAAAAGAAAACTTTTTGTTTAATCCTCAATATCGCCACCTGGGCATTAGAAGATTTGTTCATTGAATGCGACTCCTTGCCTCTGCTGGACGGCTTTTCACTGTATCCACCTCCTCTGTAAGGAGCCCTTTTATCCCTGGCCGGCCTCTCATTCTTAATGAATATTTATTGAGTTTAAAGCCTGTTTAAAAGTTGTGCTCTGGTTGCCAATGCAACCCCTTCTTTCATTAACCCCATGTAGTCCCTTCCTAAATTCAGCCTCTGTGTGTGTGTGTATGTATATGTGTGTGTGTATGTGTATATATATATATATATATATGTCAGTACTCCATCATGCCGCTGACAACGTAAAGTATTCTATACATAGCACAGCTTCTGGCTCTGGGTATTCGGTAATATATTGTATGCCGTTTATTGCCCCAGAAGAACAATTACTTATTGAAATGCCCTGTGAGTAACCTTAACCCTTTGTGAATATTTTAATATGCATTCTTCAACAAACAAACAAAAAATACTTACCTTAGGTAGAAGCTGCAGCTCCTCCTTCATGGTCTGTCAATTCTCGCTATTGATTGGCAGATTGGCACAGCCAATCGCTGTTGGGGAAGCACTCTTATTGAAATCAATGAGAGCCCGTTCAACGCATGCGCATCCTGTATCATTCGCTGGAGCTGGGGGGTCCGGAAAGAGGCAGATGCATATAGGGGGGGGGGATTCTGCAGAATCCTAAAGGGGACACAAGGAAAATTTAAAGGCACCTCGCAGTTATCATATACTTTAGATTGCGTATGATGGCTGGAGTGTCCCTTTAGATGGAATTGTCGTCAGTGATAGACAGATGCAATTGGGACTTAAGTGTCGTTCCTTAACACGTGTCGTCAGCGGCCCGATAAGCCGTATTCTGGACGGAGCGTTTGGGGCGATCACAGGAAGAAATATCCCAGACATCTTGTAGATACGCGTCCGCGAAGGCAGGAAGATCGCCGACGGACGCTTCTTTCTTCATCCTCAGAATCTTACAGAATCTGGATGGACTTTAATCAGTTTTTTTCCCCCGGCGTCTGGTGTATTTCACTCCGACCCGTCTGGTTTCTCTTCCCCTTACGGAAACCCGTTTGCTCCTAATTTTGTCTTGGAAACTTGGCAGAAAGTTAAAGTGCCCCAAAAAGTGACGTATTAACCCTTTCAGATACAAAGGGGACCTGCATAGATCACATCACTTACCCTTCCTAATATCTTCCAGTTATAAATCCTGATTCTGGCTTCAAAGGGTTAAAGAAAGAACCTTTATCAGCCCCTGGTCTTGTCTCAGTATAGCCTTATGCCTATCACATGCGTGTTTAAATTCCATCACTGGATTAATCTCTACCACTTCTGCTGGAAGGCTGTTCTGCTTATACACCACCCCTCTCACTGAGGAAATACTAGCTTTATCTCTCCTAAAGAGGGACACTTGGGAGTTATGAGGTTGTAAATTTTTAAAATCCGCTGTAAACAATCCCAAGAAATGCTTTCCTGTAGTCTAAATATTGCACTTGGGTTAATTAAAGACCGATGAGGCATCAGGACATAATGCTTCTAATACAGCCTCAGACTTTAATTATCCAGACCGTGGGATCTGGATAGAAGATATAATTAGCTTTGTAAACAGAGCGCGGCGAAGGGAAATCACTCATACTTTGCATGCTCCTCGAGTGTCCGGCTGCAGGCTGTGGGTCTGCTCGACGTGCGGCGGGATGCAAGTATACCGGCGGGGGTAACAGGAGACAAAGCATAGGCAAGCGTTGTGGGGGGGGTTATTCCGAGTTTAAAATGATGGGTATTTATTATTCCGGTAGATACAGGAGTCTTTCCACCGACAACATGATCCAAGCCTGCGTGTCATAAAAACAGAAGATACATTGTATCCATTTTCATGAAAATCTATGTTTCTAACACGTTATTAAAGGGACTCTTCAGTGTCCCAGGTGGGAGTCTCACCAAAGAACAGAACAGACATATTCTGGACCACGGCGGCGGGTCCACCCCACCACGAAACCGTCTCTTGGCCGTTCAGCATACCTAGGAACTCTCCAGGTTTTGCCCGGAGACTCGACTGAATCGCCGTTTTTATTTCCATTTCAGAAATATGCTCTAGGAGACCATAATGATGAGATGAATTAAAAATACATGAGACATGGTGGGGTACGGTCAATTTATTCTGGAAATTAGACACCTAGGAGAAGCTATCCACGGCGGTCTATTCTCCAGGCCACATAACCGGCTTTGTGATTGACCTAGCGGGCGACCGGTGCACCACTTAGCGTTGGGCAGGTTGGGGAGATCATAGAGCTTGAATACACTATGCGTCTCCACAGTGACCTTCTTTCCTTGATAAGACCGCAGCATAGAAGACTGCAGCCGTATGTGGTTAAAGCTGGCTGCCCTGGGTCAAGCCTAGGCCAAGCGCCCATCCAAAATACATCTCTGCCTATACTTATATGGGTTCTGGATTGTCAACTATGAGGGGCCATTGTTATCGTTGGGTTATAACTAGACTTGGGCACCAGGGGGCTCTTCGTGTTCGTCTTCGTGCTCGTCTTCGGGGAAAAAAAAATCTTCGTATTCCGCGAATATTCGCCCGTTCCTGTCTTCTCTTCGGGCGAATATTCGTTTTTTCTTCGTTTTTTCCGGTTAAGGGGTTAATACGGGGTTAACGCAGCTCTGGCGCCAGTACTTTAAATGTGTGTATCAGCAACTCCATTGGTCGCCAGCAGGGGGCCTCCTGCTGTCGACCAATGATCACAGTACCATATATAGCTAATATATTCTGGGGCAGAATATTCTGCTACTCAGTGTAAAACCAACAGAGGGCAGCATTCTGTCCGATGATATATTAGCCATATGTGGCAGTGTGTTAATTTTCATTTATTAATTATTTAAATAAAATATATTTCCATGATCCGCTGGTCTCCCCGCTGCAACAGTTAAATGTCCGCACTCACGGACATTAATTTTGTCGAATTTACAAACTCTTTTTTTCTATTTATTTTGGGTTTTTTTGTATTAAACTGTTAGACGAAAGGATCATGGGAATAAATGCAAATGAGCACACGGCCCCATATGGCTTATATATCTTTGGACAGAATGCTGCCCTCTGTTGGTTTTACATTAAGTAGCATATGTTTGAAATCCAAAGTTATTCTGCTACTCAACGTAAAACCAACAGAGGGCAGCATTCTGTCCGAAGATATATTAGCCATATGTGGCAGTGTGTTCATTTTCATTTATTAATTATTTAAATAAAATATATTTCCATGATCCGCTGGTCTCCCCGCTGCAACAGTTAAATGTCCGCACTCACGGACATTAATTTTGTCGAACTTCCAAACTCTTTTTTTCTATTTATTTAGGGGTTTTTTTGTATTAAACTGTTAGACTATGGCTAATATATCTTTGGACAGAATGCTGCCCTCTGTTGGTTTTACGTCGAGTAGCAGAATAACTTTGGATTTCAAACATATGCTACTTAATGTAAAACCAACAGAGGGCAGCATTCTGTCCAAAGATATATAAGCCATATGGGGCCGTGAGCTCATTTGCATTTATTCCCATGATCCTTTCGTCTAACAGTTTAATACAAAAAAACCCCAAAATAAATAGAAAAAAAGAGTTTGGAAGTTCGACAAAATTAATGTCCGCGAGTGCGGACATTTAACTGTTGCAGCGGGGAGACCAGCGGATCATGGAAATATATTTTATTTAAATAATTAATAAATGAAAATGAACACACTGCCACATATGGCTAATATATCTTCGGACAGAATGCTGCCCTCTGTTGGTTTTACACCGAGTAGCAGAATAACTTTGGATTTCAAGCATATGCTACTTAATTTAAAACCAACAGAGGGCAGCATTGTGTCCGAAGTTATAGTAAGTTATTTATGCTAAGTTAAATGTCTGTACCGGCGACTTTGTTGGTCGCTGGCACTGACATTTAACTGACACAGCGGGGAGACCACTGGTGTCTCTGCTGTGTCAGTTAAATGTCCGTACCGGCGACTTTGTTGGTCGCTGGCACGGACTTTTAACTGTTGCAGCAGGGTCCCAGGTTATTTTTTTTTTTCTGCCTAGCAACTAGTGGTAAGGGGCCGTGCGAGTGAGCCTATTGGTCGCTTGCACAGCCCTTTACCCTACGGATTTCTGCTCCCGTTATCCAACGCAGCATCGCAGGGGTTAACGGGAGCGGAAATCCCGCGATGCTGTGAAGATAAGGTAAGTTAGATGGGGAAGGGACCGGGGAGAATAGTAGACGAAGGCGAAGATTCTTCGTGTGTGAGTCTTCGTCTTCGCCTACGTTTTACCGGCACTGTCTTCTCTTCTTCATGTCTTCGGAACGAACACGAAAACGCACTCTTCGTGTTCGTTTTCATGTTCGCCCGAAGACGAATGCACAAGTCTAGTTATAACGGTTTATGATCGTTCCAGTAACTTTCTTGTGGTCAGTGTTGGCTCGTCTTCCAAGGATACTTCTTGGGACCCACAGTCATTGGAACCTGTCTCTCTAATATATACCAAAACGTCTGTGAAAGACTCTCAAAGGACCACCATGAAACTGAATGCTAGTCTAGAAACACTCTTCATGTTGTAATTTACAAAAAAAATAATAGGTTTTGGGTCTTTTTAGACCAGACAGAGCAAACTTTGATCACCCGGTCCACTAAGAAAATGTGACAAAAAGCCTTTGAAACAAAAGGAAACTAACACCAGGCTTTCTCTCAACATTCCGTCGTCTATCATGAGTTTTGGACAAGAACTTGCAGACTTTCCAGACTGTGCTAGAATAAGAGAATTGTTGGCTCTTCCTAGTTGCAGTCAACCGTGAGGAAACCGGTTCCGGAGTGGCTGAACTCCAGTACATGGAATATTTTAATAAAAAAAAAATATTTTATGAGGTCTAAAAATAAAATTTATGTGCTCAAACCTGAAGCTGCGTTCACGCTTCATTATAACAGCCTGCATAATGGGGAGTTGTGCAACTTTCTCCAAAACTACCCTGCCGTAAAAATGTGTGGTTTTAGCTTCTGTGATATAAAATTCACCTGACACTGAAAAGAGGATGAATACAGAAAAAAAAAAATGCTAAAAAAAAGGGCTAAAATTTGGCCAGATTCTAAACTTCTGTGAAGATGTAAGCATGGAGGGAGACCTTCAAATGAATGACTTGGTGGCGCATTCCTGATGACATCATACATTAGTGTTGTCCGACCATTCAGCGTATTAATCGTGTAATCATCGGCCAGCAGTGTTTGGAATCGTAGACCATAAATGGAACGATTTCCAGCTTAACCGAACTCTACAGGGTTTGGCCAAATCTGGATAATATCCACAACGACGTCTTTCACCTGCTCTCTGATTTCTGGTTCTTTGGAAAGAACCTCATGGTAGTTCTTCCTACCACCCCGGCATCATAGTCTTCCACCCAACCCCACAAGCTGTGATAAGGACACCGCTCCACGTTCCCAGTTACCCTATTTTTATGGAGCAAATAAACCCAATTTCGCTCACAACATGAACCTGTGATGTGTTCACAAACCCCATGTGAATGTGACTTGGCCTAAACTGACTAATTGTACCTAGGGCATCAGGTCAAGGGGGGCAGCAAAACGTTTGTGCTGCTGCTCAATGGGCCAGTTCCAAGAGAGACCTTTGATGGGCTCAGCACAATCTCCATAGACTTTGTTGAAAGGCACCTTGAAGACATGGAGCTTCGGGATATCATGTCTTATCCCAGCGTCCTGAAGTGAAGATGGCGACTGAGGAGGGAGCTGCTGGGAGGGGGACACTTCCCTAGGGCAGCTCCACAGGTAAATACACCAATGATTACAAATGACATTGAGACAATTAAGGCATTGGGCCCCCCTACACCATAGAGTAGGGTACCATGACGGGGCCCGCCAGGAACCCCAGTAGAAAAGAGGTCCATATAAAATCCATTGGCTGCGGCCGGGCGGACAACCCAGACATGGCGGGAAGTATGTGGACCTTACTAGACTTTGAATAATGGTTTTCTCAAAATGGAAATCCTGTTGACCCTTTTTCCTGTTTTATTTATTGAGGGTTTGTTGTTATTTTATGACATCACTGTCGTTCTTTCACTCAACACCGTCCTCTAAAAAAAAAAAAAAAAAAATCCAATCAAAAGTGGGTAAAATGTTAACGTCTATTTACTGTCCTGGCCGCGGTTACTGGAAGCGGCCGCGTCTCGTCTGGAGTAACCTGCCGTTTTCTTTGGACGGTCTCTGATACATTGTTTCCCAAAACTCCGTTGTGTCTCTTGGACCGAAGTCTTTTACGGAAGCAACACCCACTGACACCCTTCATACAGATGAAAAACATCTGTCTGACGGGAAGATCTCTGATCTCAAAGCTCCGTTAAAAGTTTTTTGTTTTTTTACAGATTTCAGTGATCTTGGGATAGTAATTGGGACGGATGGCATTTTTCTATTTGAGAAGAAAAAATACAAGGGGTCAGTTTTAACTGACGGAAGGGTAGTGGGTGTCATGGAGGGGGGAGAGCGGACCTTGTGTCACCCATGCGGTGGGACTACAGAGTGCAGAGGGGGGTGCATTTCAGGAACAATTTGAGATAAAGGCGTAATTGAGTCTAAAGCTAAAATACATATTTTTATTATTATTGTTTTTACTTAAAGAGGAAGTCCCATGGAAAAAAGAATTTCCCTGATTATAACCCCCCCGACACTGTATACAGAAATAACCCCCGGTCCTGTATACATTAATAACTAGACTTGTGCATTCCTATTCGGTGAGAACATGAAAACGAACACGAAGGGGTTGTTCAGCCCAAATAACGAACATACGAACATGGCGGCGGCAAAACGTTGACTAAGACACACAACCCGAAGAATCCAAAAAGACCCAGCGCTGTATACAGTAATATAATCCCCCAGCGCTGTATACAGTAATATAACCCCCAGCAGTGTATACAGTAATATAACCCCCCAGCGCTGTATACAGTAATATAACCCCCTGCGCTGTATCCGGTAATATAACCCCCAGCGCTGTATACAGTAATATACCCCCCAGCGCTGTATCCAGTAATAAACCCCCCCAGCGCTGTATACAGTAATATACCCCCCAGCGCTGTATCCAGTAATATAACCCCCAGCGCTGTATCTAATAACATAACCCCCCAGCACTGTATACAGTAATATAACCCCCCAGCACTGTATACAGTAATATAACCCCCCAGCGCTGTATCCAGTAATAAAACCCCCAGCGCTGTATACAGTAATATACCCCCCCAGCGCTGTATACAGTAATATAACCCCCAGCGCTGTATCCAATAATATAATCCCCAGCGCTGTATACAGTAATATAACCCCCAGCGCTGTATACAGTAATATAACCCCCCCAGCACTGTATACAGTAATATAACCCCCCAGCGCTGTATACAGTAATATAACCTCCCAGCGCTGTATACAGTAATATAACCCCCCAGCACTGTATACAGTAATATAACCCCCCAGCGCTGTATACAGTAATATAACCCCCCAGCGCTGTATACAGTAATAACCCCCAGCGCTGTATCCAGTAATATAACCCCCAGCGCTGTATCCAGTAATATAACCCCCCAGCGCTGTATACAGTAATATAACCCCCCAGCGCTGTATACAGTAATATAACCCCCCAGCGCTGTATACAGTAATATAACCCCCAGCGCTGTATCCAGTAATATAACCCCCCAGCGCTGTATACAGTAATATAACCCCCAGCGCTGTATCCAGTAATATAACCCCCCGTGCTGTATACAGTAATATAACCCCCCAGCGCTGTATACAGTAATATAAACCCCCAGCGCTGTATCCAGTAATATAACCCCCAGCGCTGTATACAGTAATATAACCCCCAGCGCTGTATACAGTAATATAACCCCCAGCGCTGTATACAGTAATATAACCACCAGCGCTGTATACAGTAATATAACCCCCAGCGCTGTATACAGTAATATAACCCCCAGCGCTGTATACAGTAATATAACCACCAGCGCTGTATACAGTAATATAACCCCCCAGCGCTGTATACAGTAATATAACCCCCCAGCGCTGTATACAGTAATATAACCCCCAGCGCTGTATACAGTAATAACCCCAGCGCTGTATACAGTAATATAACCCCCCAGCGCTGTATACAGTAATATAACCCCCAGCGCTGTATACAGTAATAACCCCCAGCGCTGTATACAGTAATATAACCCCCAGCGCTGTATACAGTAATATAACCACCAGCGCTGTATACAGTAATATAACCCCCAGCGCTGTATACAGTAATATAACCCCCAGCGCTGTATACAGTAATATAACCACCAGCGCTGTATACAGTAATATAACCACCAGCGCTGTATACAGTAATATAACCCCCAGCGCTGTATACAGTAATATAACCCCCAGCGCTGTATACAGTAATAACCCCCAGCGCTGTATACAGTAATATAACCCCCAGCGCTGTATACAGTAATATAACCACCAGCGCTGTATACAGTAATATAACCCCCAGCGCTGTATACAGTAATATAACCCCCAGCGCTGTATACAGTAATATAACCACCAGCGCTGTATACAGTAATATAACCCCCCAGCGCTGTATACAGTAATATAACCCCCCAGCGCTGTATACAGTAATATAACCCCCAGCGCTGTATACAGTAATAACCCCAGCGCTGTATACAGTAATATAACCCCCCAGCGCTGTATACAGTAATATAACCCCCAGCGCTGTATACAGTAATAACCCCCAGCGCTGTATACAGTAATATAACCCCCAGCGCTGTATTCAGTAATATAACCCCCAGCGCTGTATACAGTAATATAACCCCCAGCGCTGTATACAGTAATATAACCCCCAGCGCTGTATACAGTAATATAACCCCAGCGCTGTATACAGTAATATAACCCCCAGCGCCGTATATAGTAATCTAACCCCCAGCGCCGTATACAGTAATCTAACCCCCAGCGCTGTATACAGTAATAACCCCCAGCGCTGTATGCAGTAATATAACCCCCAGCGCTGTATGCAGTAATATAACCCCCAGCGCTGTATACAGTAATATAACACCCAGCGCTGTATACAGTAATATAACACCCAGCGCTGTATACAGTAATATAACCCCCAGCGCTGTATACAGTAATATAACCCCCAGCGCTGTATAAAACCTGGTTTTATTTTATTTTCTCCCAATAAACCCCCTTTATCTGCAGACCTGGAGCCGCCGTTGCTGTCAGTCATGTGATATTTTGGGTGACTTTCCCGGCTCAAACACCACACTGAGCTGATGCTTTATGGCAATGCTAATGAAGTGCGTTCCTCAATAGACGTTTATTAGTCCGAGTGTCCGGCTGGGTGATTAAGACTGAGTCATTCTATAGTGCCCCACAGGCAGTATAAGGAGTTGGGGGTTCAGTAGATCGGGGATCAGATAACAGAGCGAGAATCATACAAATGGCTGATATGCAGCTGCCTGAAAATTATATTATTATTATTATTATATTATAATTTACAAATCTGACAAACCCAACAACTTTTGGAGGTTGAGGGCAATAATAGGGATTCCCTTGTGGCCCCAACACTTAAAACACTCGTATTTATCAGCATTATTCCTGACAGTGTGTATTTGCAGCTGCGGACGCTTCTCTCTCATCCAATCAACTTGCTGGAGTTTAAAAAAAAAAAAAAAAAAAAAAAAAAGGATAATAATGTAAATTTTAAGAAGCTAAATATAGTAGGAGGCAGGATTGCCGTTCGTTTTTCCTGCAGATATTGTGCAGCTGGAGCGGGTCACCGACACACATTAACAGGCATTAGTTATTATTCTGCCCCCCGATCAGCACGTTCTGCGGCCCCCTGGACGCTTCCGTTTAGCTGCACCTGGACACAAACTTCTAGCACCTTTAAAAAAAAAAAAAAAAGTTAGAAATAAAATAGATGAGAAAATGGAAAATGTATCGACTACGACGATTTACACAAAATTAGTGTATGCCTATCCCATGGGTGTATTACCCTCTACCACTTCTGCTGGGAGGCCGTTCCATTTACCTACTACCCTCTCTTTACGATAAAAGAGTTCCTTATATCTAAATTAACAACGGGGGGAAAAATAAGTGAACCAAATAAGAATTCAGCAGAAGTTGTGAATATTCGTGATCTTTACATGGTTTACGGGAAGCGAGGGGGTTTGGATCTGAATGTCTTTGTCGTTCGTTTCCAGGCAGAGTTTTCCGAGCTGAACTTGGTGTCCTACGTGAGCGGCGGCTGCATGGTGGACATGCAGGTGATCAGAAACGGTACCAAGGTGGTCAGGTAAGAAAGCCCAGGTGTAAGAGTCATTCTGTGAGCCCTGCATGCATGGGATAGACATACCAGACGAGACCAGCGACTGATTAAGGTTTGAGTCTTTGCAGCAGGAGAAAGGGGGAGACTAGACGGGGGCCAAATGGGGCCGATCTGCGGGCGGGTAGTGCGTTTCTTTTGGTCCTGTACGTTACTCCGTCTGCGCATGCTTGCTCCCGAGTTACCAGACCCCAGAGTGTTTTATCCACCTGGTGGGTCCAGCTCCGGTCCCCGTGCTTTGCACATTTGGTGACCATATGGCTTCCTCGAGTGACACGCGGAAAGGCAACGAGAGCGGTGACTGGAAGCGGGGACTCTGCCCGTAGCTAAAAGTTCAGAAAACAAAATAAAATGTCTTCAACGCTCTGTTCCCCTGAGTATAAAAAGTCTTTCTAGTTGAGAAATCGGGACTGTCCTGTAAAATCCAGGACTGTTGGGAGGTATGCAACAGATGGGATTAGTGTTCCAAAAAGCATTCCCTCGCTGAGATGTGGGTCCTCTGTGTGAACTCGACGGCCCCCCGGGCCTGTGGTTACCTGCACCGAAGGAATTCTCCGTGTTTTTAGCTAAAAACAAGCAAGACGTGTGTATGGGGGGGGGGGGAAATCAGCTTACAGTCGCGCGTGATAAGCAGCAGCCCAGGGGAGGGGGGAATTCTTATGCCTGTGAGCTTGCAATCTAAAAAAGAACCATACACAATGTAAAAGACGGAACAGGTTCGCCGCGTACCTGCCGAGTGTCCTGGTTGTTAAAGGACAGTCTTGATTCGGACATCTGAATTATGTAAACGCAGCGATGTATTCTGGGCAGACTAGGCCTGGGGTGGCAGATCCAGGGGGTGGCAGATCGCATTCTTAGGTGATCAGGCCCCTCTGGTGTGCTGCCCCCTCTACGGGCCGGATACAGGGGGTCCTCTGATCCACATACCTGGGAACTTTTCGGCTCCGGCTACCCAGAACCCCCCTCTTGTGGGATGCGGGTCGTAGATCCCGCTGATGTCAGAGGATGGTCCCACTGATGTTGGGGGCGGTCCCGATTTTGACCATGCCTGGGAACTTCGGGGCTCCGGCTACCCGGAACCTTCCCTTGCGGGACGCGGCCAGCACTGCCCGCTGACGTCAGGCCCCGTCTATGGAGGCTGTGGGACATGCTGCTTGATGGAGTCGGTGGGGGAGACCCCCCGGGGCAATATTTGCACCAGGGCCCTGTGGTTTCTAGTTATGCCCTGGATTCCATCCAAGCCTCTGAAGCCTCTCCGTTGCAATCAAAATCATCTAGAAACTGCCACCCAGCAGAGGTGGTATCTGTTTAAACAGTGAAGATAAAAGGGAAGAAAAAATGACTTTTTAAATCAAGATTTAGGCAAATGTATTGTAAAAAAAAAAATTCGGATTCCGGTGACATTAAATGTCCGCTCTTTGACCTGCCGAACAAGGCTCCGATTCACGTCAAGCCTGTTATTTGAAACAGGAAGTGTCGGATTCCTCGCACTGCCACTTCCTGTATGGAGCTTCCACCTGCGGTCTGTCCCAAGATGACAGGGGTCTAAATTTAATACTAAATTTAATACAAGATCAAAGGAGGAAAGGTCTTCCCCACCCAACGTAAATAAATAACCCTCGGAACATTCCGGCAAAAATGATACAGAACGGAAAGATTTTCTGCTTTATTTTTGTGGAAATATTTGCAGTGGGCGGCACGTATTTTGGGCGTACAGGAAGCGCACACCTGGGGATCCGCGTGAAACAGAACCCGAGTCCCGGAAAAAAAACAGATTCAATGGAATGTTAGAAATTTCTGAGAAGGAAAGAAAAAAGGAGAAATAGAATTATTATTATTTAAAAAAATTCAAAATATAGAAATAAGACATAAAACTCTCGGTAAGAAGGTCGTCGCATACAACGTTTCCAGGCAAAGAAATGTTTTTTATTTTAAATTAACATAAAAACACAGAATCTGCCGGCAGATCGGCCCCATTCGGCCCCCGTCTAGTCGCCCGTTTCTCCTGCTGTAAAGACTCAAACCTTAATCAGTCGTTGGTCTCGTCTTAGATTCAGGAGCCGTCTGTCTACCCCATGCATGTTTAATACCCTCACTGCATTACCCTCTACCACCTCTGCTGGGAGGCTGTTCTGCGTATTTACCACCCTCTCAGTAAAGTAAATTGTCGTAGATAGGGTGACGGGGTGGTTTTCAAATACCTCATAACATTTCTAAAAAGTGACATTTGGTTTAGAGGATCTGGTGATTAATGTAACTGAATGATGCATTTATGTATTGTTATTTATTGATTTATATATCGCCATCATATTCCACAGCGCAGTACAATGGCACACAATCTGATTTAAAAACCTGCTGTTTCTATACACATTATCGGGGCTTTAGGGCTGTAGAACCCTGCGATCCCCTCATACCCAGCAAACATTCTGACCTCCTAGAAAAGAGGGGCATCAGGGGAGGAGAGAGGGGCATCGGGGATTTGGGGCATTCCTGGCCAGGGTATCTGAACCCGTTTGTTTCTTTTCCCGCGCAGATCTTTTAAGCCGGACTTTGTGCTGATCCGGCAGCACGCGTTCAGCATGACCCTCGGGGAGGACTTCCGGAGCCTGATAATGGGGCTGCAGTACGGCGGGGTCCCCGGCACCAACTCCCTCTACTCCATCTACAACTTCTGCAGCAAGCCCTGGGTGGTAAGTGACAGCAAACGCCAATAAAACCAGCATGGTGGGGGGTCTTTTACAAAAGGCCCATAGCTGCCAACAGTCCCATCACTTACCGGGACAGTCCTGACCTCTAGTCTGTCTCTCCCGGCGTCCTGATTCTTAAAGGCCTCCGGGAACTGCGCATGCTCAAGTCAAGGGAGAAGAGGGATTACATTCAATGGAGGGGCCACTGTGGCCCCATCCCCGTAGTATCACATGATGTTGTTGGCAGCCAGGTGTGCTTTGTATAACCTCCTCAGCCACAGCCAGTATGGCCGTGATGATGTCATGGCCATACCAACCATGATGATGTCATACTGGGACGCCGGCGGACTTTCACGCATACCTTTCCTGACCGCAGGATCCTCGCCCTTCTTATTTTATATTGATTTTCCTCCCCGCTGCATCTCAAACTTCCTCGTATTCTTACGTTCCTTTGATGTTCTCGGGAACCTTATTTATTCAGACGTCTGCAGACGGAGCTGGATTTCCCGCCAGCCAAATGGAGACAGAACTCCATGGTCCACGAGCAAAGATTACAATGTAACCAATCGCGAACGGGTAGTAGATGAGTGGAACAGCTTCCCAGCAGAGGTGGTAGAGGTTTATAAGTAAGCAAATTTAAACATGCATGGGATAGGCATATGGCTCCTGGATCTAAGACGAGACCGGCGACTCGAAGTTCAGTATATGATTTTCTCCGCACCGTCATATTATTTGCTTCAAGGACAGGAAGTCGCTATTGTATTTTTAGAAGAGAAAGGAAGTATCCCCTTCGCTGTCAGACAGGCCGGCAACATATAGGCAACACCCTGAGAAAATGCCTCTTTTAAAACGGCAGGAGATCAGCTTATACGGCGAAAAGCCCCGAAAGAACTGTTATAGTTTATGTTATTTTTGTGTACAATCCTCTCTGGGGAGGAAAAAATGGAGTGCACATCAGTACATTTAATCTAATAGGTAACAAATGGTTCCCCGAGTAGAGCTAAATATTTGCGCTATACATTAACTCTAAAGGACCGGGGGGCCCTAAAACTCGGGGACTGATGGGCAGCTCAACTCGTTGGTCTCGTCTTCAGGAGCCGTATGTCTATCCCATGTATGTTTAAATCCCCTCACTGTATTACCCTCTACCACGTTTGCAGGGAGGCTGTTCCACTTATCTACCACCCTCCGAGTAAAGTCCTTCCCATCACATCTGGAGTCTGCATCTTGTGGCCTTATTAAATTTGTAACTTTATGGAAAAGAATGTGTTTTACAGAGGCGATTAAGCCCGAGTGTTTTTGGGGGGGTTTAATTTCCTTATAGACCATCTGCAGCCGGTCCGGAGCCAACCGCTGTGTTACTGCGCAGCTGGATGTGGCTCTAATGTCAGACCGGTTGTTTTGGGGATTCCGCTCCTTTGGGGCCCTGGGAAAAACATACCCCCATCCACAAAATATATATATACACGTTATATATATATATATATATATATATATATATATATATATATATATATATATTAGCGCCAGCAGATGCCATAGCGCAGTGTTAACAGTATGTAGACTGCACATATATATATATAATGTATTAGGTAACCCAACTTATGTGTATAGTATAGGAAAATCTGGATGATTATTCCTCCCCATCAGGGTTGTGTGTGTAGTTGCTGACGGGATATGCCTGCCGGCGACTCTAAAAACATGTGGCCGGACCTCACATCACTTGGCGGCTGCTGGCCGTAAAGTGCCGGGGACCCACAGTAATCCCCAGTCTGGCTCGGCACCCCATTATCTCCCCACCGCCACCGCTGTTAAGTTGCTGATTGCTGATGATTGGGTTAGACAGGATGGGGGGGGGGGCATACCTGGGAGTTTTGCCTGGAGACTCCCACTGCTTTTCCGGGTCACTCCGGCACGTCCCACTCTACGCCCACTACCCCATTAAAAAAAACATGGGTCCCGCACAATGGTATGGCCCACCGACCTCACCCGGACCTCCTTCCCGCATCCCACAAGGGGGGGACTCCAGGTAGCCGGAGCCAGAAAGTCCCCAGGTGTGGTAGAGGCGAGTGGGGAAAACTTCATTATTTAACCCAATATCTCCCAAACAATCACATTTACAGAAAGCACACGCTATGGGTAGTTTTAGTGCTAAAGGTAACAGTCCCACCATTAAGATACAGTAACAAGTAATCAAGGTCTGTCCTCTGGAAAGGGGGGGCATCTGTCTGTCAATCCTCTGTCTGTCTAAACCCGCTCTTTATACCTTTGTCTCTAACATCATATGAGCAAAAACTAGCACAGAATAAAAAAAAAAATGTTGGCTTTCTTCCTGCTCCGCGAGATAAATCCGTTCCCCGTCCCTGCTAGTAATAATCGCGCGAATTAACGACCCGGGAGCGATGTAATGCCCTTCCTGTTGGAGATACTCCGTGTGATTGCGCTCTAACGCTGTCGTTGTCTCTCTCCAGTTTTCGCAGCTCATAAAGATCTTTCAGCGGCTGGGTGCCGACAAGTTCCCCTTGGTGGATCAGTCTTTCTTCCCTAACCACAAGCAGATGGTGAGTGTCGCTGGTTTCCCCATATGGCTTTTAGGACTAAGACAGGGGGGGCTATGCCTCCGGGTCAGACCGATATGAGGAGGGAGAAGGGGGTCTTGCATTGAAAAGTCAACCACAAAAATGATATTTCATGAAAAGAAATGTTAAAGTTCATTTTTCCCTCATTTCCAAAGCCACCATTAACGAAACAGCATGCCTCATGCCTCATGTTCAACCCTTACATTTCATCGGAGTGTTGAGTATACATTGGGTTCCATCTAGAATGTCCAGAAACACATTATTATTATTATTATTATTATTATTTATTTACTTATTTTTTATGACGTATGTCGGCGGAAACATTTACTTTTCACTTAAACAAATAGGGGTTACTATTCCTTTAAGATAAAGGGGTTTGAGTAATTTTATTGTGAATGGATGTCATTGTAGGGCCAGACTGGGGATGACGGGGTGGCCCTGGCACTTTAAGGCCAGCGGCCACCCTATGATGTAACCAGACGTTTGCCGTGTGTGTCAGATTGCCAGTCCAGGCTGGGTCATAGCGTGGCATTGGTTAGCAAAGGCTGTACTGTGTTGTTCGGCAGTGAAATAGTTAAGCTTTAGCATTGATATTACTGATCGTTAAACCTCCTGAACACTGAATCGCTGTAATAATTACAGACGCACATCTGCATTATCCAAGGAGTTGTGTGTTCTCCATTTGCACCTCGGTACAAATGAAGTGTCGGTTTTTTTTGGGTTGTCTCACCCGCATTTTGTGGGATACGGTCAATTATTTCTAATTGGGGTTGTACAGAATACTCCAGACTGCACAAAAGATTTATCGCTCGCACAATGAAAACAAATGATCGTAGCCGTGAGTCACTTATTGGCCGAGACGCTTGCCTTCCGTCGAATCGACGCAAAATTATTAAAGGCGTCCAACATCTTGTAAATCCTTACAAACGACGTGGCTGCGCCTGATAAGCATCTGGTTTAAAGATGATTGGAGATAGTGGTCTTCTTGGGATGGAGGGGACATATATGAAACATGTTAGCCGAGACATGAGTCTGCCACCACGGTGCTTCTAACATGTTTTCAAGAAGAATTCTTGGGCAAAGTGATGTAATTCATGGAAACATTCCATTGGTTGCTGTGGCGATTGCACCATTCTTTCTATTTCCCACCGTACTTGATAAACAATCCCAATGGTGAGAAGGTTCTATGGGCTTTACGACTAGCTGAGAAGGTTGTTACATCTCTCTGTTGTTTTGGCTCCTGGATGAGCCTACTGTGTCTTGAACCAAAAATCCACGTGACGTGATGGGCAACTTAGTCGTATCTCCAGAAACACCAAATCACTCACCGTTTGGAACTCTAAAGTATAGTGTAGCAGAGATCCTAGTGAATTCCCTTTAGATTCAGATCAGGGAACACTCGGTCATCAAAGTTCCTTGCCATTGAGTTCCAAAGAACTTGGTGGACATCTTGGTTGTATCTCAGAAACACGTTCAGCAGAGGCTAGCTCCTTGAAGACTAAAGCATTGTGAATGTGGCAGAGATCCTAGTCAACCCCCCCCCCGTTAGACCAGTTGAGATCTTGGAAAACTCATCAGAGACGGGTCATCAAACGTATCTTGCCATCGGGTTCCAAAGGGCTTGATGGTCATCTCAGTAGTAGCTCCAGAACCTTCAGCAGAGGCTAGCTCCTTAAGGCACCAGAAAGACTAAAGTATAGTGAACGTGGCAGGGATCCTAGTGAATTCCCTTTAAGGGAAAAAGAAAATGGTGTTGACCACCCTCTTGGTGGAAAAAGGATGTTCTTCTATACTTTTTATTACACTAAAGACCTTTTGGTATTTAAACTTACCATAGGTTTCAATCAGAAAGCATTTAGTTACATTTAATCATTTGTTATAATGTAGCAATATCTCTCTCCCGTTAGTTCCTGTACCCTGTACAATTAGCGTCATGTTAATAATTATCTATTTAGATCAATTTCCCAGAATAAACTATTAAATTACAGTTTTTTTTATCCATTATATGTTTCTTTAGCTGGTATCACATGGCTACGCATGAACGACAGTCTCTTTTGGAATTATCATCAAGTTATGTAACAAACCTCGTCGTTAAAACCTCTTTTTTTTTTTTTTTTTTTATAAAGCAGAATTATTATTTCACACTTAATGTTTATTTTGGAAAGTTCTGCATTTCACATCTGGTTTTTACCAAAAATGGTGATTATTCTGCATCTTGTCTTTTCTCTCCAATTTAAAAAATTATATGTTTAAATTATGAAGACAAAAAAAAAAAAAAAAAAAAGATTTAGGAAAGAGGAAACGTCTGGAATTTGTGTTAATTATAAGTAAAATTACAGATTCCTGGTTAGTGGATTATAAGGTCATTTTGTGCACCCCCCCCCTTTCCGTGATATAACCAAGCACAGAATTTTCGACAGGGTTCGCAATTTGACTTTAAAAAATAATAAAAGGAAATTTTGATGGAGAGCTGTGATACCGAGACAGAAATCTGGCCGGAATAAATTGCTTTTTTTTTTTTCTTGTCTGGAGTTTGTAGATATCCGAGTGGGATAAAGACTGTTGGAGATTAATACTGTAAACACTTTTGTTTTTTTAAGAATAAATGAAACTAAAAAAAAAAATAAGCATTTAGGGCAGAATTCAAGTCTTGTATCCATAGGCAGGAAAATCCATGCAGAGCCTTAAAAAATATTATTTAAATAAATGATGGTCCATCTTAACTTTCTTCAACATGGAAACTCTTCAAATCTTGAGTGGAGTCTTGAGTGGAGATCCCATTGGATTCTAGAATCAGCTCATAGACTCTCATCTTCAGTCGCTGACCTCCCAATATATAACCCCAATAAGTTGTGCGTTGGCTGTTGAGCAACTACCTTGACGATCGGAAAAGTTGGGCACCAACATCTGGAGGACCTCTGAATGGAAATGTTCAATGATTTCGGGTGACCAAGAACCACCATGCTGGATCAAGCTTTAGTATTATTTACCAATCATCTTGTTTGGATCCAGAAAGCAAGAGGTTGGTCATCAAAAAGGGGGTTTGAGTCTAGCACCTTTAACCTGATGGGCTTTCAGATCTACTTGCCTCCCATTGGCAGGCTGCAGTTCCGTTTTAGAACATGGATGTGGAAATATAGATCTTTCCTGTTTATCTGTTGGCATCACGAGAAGTTACCGTTATTGTAGGATCCCCAAAACTGACGAGTTTAGGTGGGTTCCTTGGGCTTGAAAGCCCAGTTTGATGGGTTCTACTTTATTTTTAAATAAATAGTAAGAAAACATTTCTATCGCTGTTTAAGAACAACATATCTCTATAAAATATTAACATTCTATTATTTATGAGACCTCTGGAGTATTTCTCTCCAACACTAAAGTATATAAGCATCGTACGTGACTATGTCCAGGGCCGGCCCTATAATGGGGCAGACTGGGGCAATTGCCCCAGGCGGCACTTTAGAAGGGGCGGCACTTTGCCGCCCCAAGCGCTTTTTTTTTTTTGAAGCGGAGGAGAGAGAGAGGGGCACCGAGTGGTTTTCGCTTACCCGCTCGGCGCCCCTCTCTCTCTCCTCTGCGGCGAGTCTCCCTGTTCGGTCCCGGTGCCGGCTTGTAATGCAGAGCGCCGGAAGTGACGTCAATTTCCGGCGCTCAGCATTACAAGCCGGCACCGTGGCAGAGCAGGGAGACTCGCCGCAGGACTGTTTAAAGGTAAGTACCGGGGGGGGGTCGTAGATTATGCCGTCGGCGAAGTTTAAAATGCCGCCCCCCCCCGGCGTCGGCGGGGGGGGGGGGGCGGCGTTTTAAACTTCGCCCCAGGCGGCGTTAAGTCTTCGGCCGGCCCTGACTATGTCCAATCCCAAAACCTGGCCTGTCAATGACCCCTAAGATGTTCATTCTGTGCTGGGAAACATTGCCAATAGCATAATCCTGCCAACGGGCACATGAAGGGCCAGAACTCGTATTTGCTGTTCCTCTCTTAAATAGTGCAGCCTGCCCAAGATCCACTTAACGGTGCCACATCGTACTTCTACAGACGGCAAAACACTCTAACCTATAAACACCTGAAAGGATCACTTTACACCCTTTTAATTATCGCATAAAGTTTTAGAACAGATCACAGTGCATATATATATATATATAGATATATAGATATATATATATATATCTATATATAGATAGATATATAGATATATATATATAGATAGATATATAGATATATATATATAGATATATATCTATATATAGATATATATAGATATATATCTATATAGATATATATAGATCTATATAGATATAGATATATAGATAGATATAGATATATAGATATATATAGATATATATAGATAGATATATTATATATATATAGATATATATAGATATATTATATATAGATATATTATATATTATATATATATAGATAGATATAGATATATAGATATATATCTATAGGAAACAAGGACATTTATGGCTGTTACATAATTGCAAAAGGGTTTCTGACCATCAATTAGCTTTTTAAACTTAAACTTGGCGAACACAACGTGCCATTGGAACACAGGAGTGATGGGAGTGATAAAGGGCCATTGGAACACAGGACTGATGGGAGTGATAAAGGGCCATTGGAACACAGGAGTGATGGGAGTGATAAAGGGCCATTGGGGCACAGGAGTGATGGGAGTGATAAAGGGCCATTGGAACACAGGAGTGATGGGAGTGATAAAGGGTCTCTTTACGCCTATGAAGAGATTCCATTAAAAATCAGCCGTTTCCAGCTACAATAGTCATTTACAACATTAACCCCGTCTGCGCTGGATTTCTGATCCATTTCATGGACATTTCTAAGTGACCCCAAATCTTTGAAGGGCAGTATGCGTGTAAATTGTTATCTGGGTTTCTGTATGGAAGTGTCATGGGTCACTTCTCCTTTGAAAACCTCTCCTAATACCTAGCTTTTACACAGTAACATACCAAAAATGGCACCGGGCCATCAAGTTCAACCTCCTTTCCTAATATGTGACAATTATACACTAATGTGATCCCTATAAGAATACTGGGAGGGATGCCAGAATTCTGGGCACAGTTTCTTCCGGCATTTTAAAATTGAGGTACATGTGTTTATAAGGGGTGTATGTTTAAAACATGAGCAGAAGATACACAACCATAAGGCATTTAGAAGAATAATGTATTTATTTACACAATTTAATTTATTAACACATTTTCTGCCGTTTCCAAAACAAAATATTGTGACCTTTCAGGTTGAATTTAGTACAATTTAGCCGAAGGGAACAAAACACTGCAAAGTTACAAATTAACAAGATATGATCTGTGTAATGAGTAATACACATTGTATGCGTGATTGCAAAAGATGGGACCCGGGCTGCTGCCAGCCAAATATTTTATTCCCCTTTCTGGTACTAAATTCACTAAATTACATGTGGAGTGTAGCTGGTCAAATTAATGCGAGAACAGAGCCAAACTACCTCATATCACCCTTTAAGTTGCCACAAGCTTCACCTTTAGAAAGGACTGTAAAGGGTTGTATAGATCAGGCAAAAACAAGAACAAGCTGCTCCTCGTGGGTGTGCCTCAGATAGAAATGGGTGGGGCTAGCCTCTAGGCACCATTAAATACACGGCACATTAGTGAAGTAAACACAGTAAACCTAAAAACTAAGACTCTTAATTTAGCACACTAACTATTTTATCAGGAGCCATTTATGTAGCTTTCAATGGGCAGGCATCACTGCCACTTTGCCACCATTAACCAAAATCAAACAAAATTAACCAAAAATTCAGTTTTTAAAATTACATTCTATAAATGATTTGGAAATTATCAAAGTCCCATCTTAATAATGACTTTGATAAAAAAAAAAATCCCACGGCAATGGTAACCCAGAATTTACCAAAGAAGATAAAACCAATTTCATTGCATTTACTAAGCAGCCGTTTTATATTTTGCACTTATTCCAACCTCAGAAAGCCGCGCATGGAAAACCATGCTGTCGTGAAAACCTTGAAAAATAAAATCCCACGCTTATCGGTAACCAAGAGTATCCCACGTAAATATATATATATATATAGTTTAGACATATAAAATATCCTTATCTGAGAAATAACATAAACCACTACATTTAAGATTTCATGTTACAAAAAACAGCTACTCCTTAACGTGGAATGGAGTGAAGATATATTAAAAACCTTTTATCTCTACAAAGATAAATAAAAGAAAAATAAAACCTCAGTAAAAATATACATTTTTTGTCACCCATTTTGTCAGAAGTTATGCTCCCCACACAGGAAAAATTATATTAGAAATGTACTTAATTGTTAATCTAGAAAATATCCAGGAAAAAATATATATATTCATATAAAAATATTAAACCTTTAATCAATTTGCTATTTTTTTTATTTAATTTTTTTTTTTCCTTAAATTGACTTTTTGCTTTTAAAGCAGATTTAAAATTTAGAGTTTATTTTGTGGCCCCCCCATATCTAGGTTGCGTAATGGCTCATCCTTAGTAAGCCCCTCCCCTTTGATGAAACACAATTGGTTCTGAGATTTAAAGGGACAGGCTAAGATGGCTGCTCTCAATGGTAACAATAAGTTACTTATATTAAACTGTAAAATTTAGTAATTTGGTAATGTCACAGATGGCTATTTTTTTTTTAGTTTTCATCCTGACGCGAATCTGAAGTTTATGAAACCCACCCTACTTTTGAAATTTGTGAGGGTTTAGATCTTATGGAAAATAAATTCAGATTTCCTCCCGCTTTTAGAAAAATGAAGGGCAAAAAAATTAAACTTAAACAAGTCCTCTACATGCCATCGATGAATGGGCAGCTCGACTACTAATTCAATAAACCACCAGTGGTACCAGCCAGGGAAACCACCCAGTAAATCATTGATGGCCATAAGACACAATCGCTGATCAAATAACATTTTTTAAGCACGGATCGTTAGTTAATAACATGAACTCCCTGACATGTCTCCCTGTTTTTCCAAAGCAAAAAAAAACCCATTAAAATAGTTCCACTCCAAGCCACAAGAGGGCAGTGTATCCAGTTTAGGCAAATGTCCTTTTAAATTTCTATTTTTATTTATTAATTTTTTTAATGGGGGTCTTCTCGATTTTATCTTATTTAATATGGCGTAATTTCAGGCTCTTACATGCAAGGCAGCAATAATTTGAAGGAATGGGAAGGTAAGTTATTAGTGCAAAGATTTTTTTTATTCCCCTCCAGTTTTATAATTCAGATTATAGGGCTTTATGACAATTAGTTGGGTTTCCTGCCATTATGAATTACAACTTTCCATCAGAATTCTATCTAGAAAGCACAAAAGGAGGCAATTCACAGTGTCGTTTCAGAAACGTATATGTCAAAAGAAAGAAAAATACATACGCTGTTGTATTGGAAATACTTTTGTCAAATAGTTAATAGTTCGGAGTGATTACCCCCTTCTCCCCTAGTGGTTAAACAGTGCCTCTCTCTTTATATAGAGATTGGTTGGCACAATAGAGAGGTTCCTCACAGCGCAGAGTGGCTCTTCGCATGTTTGTTAGCTACACAGCACCTCTTGTGGCAGGAGTTTGGCACTGCAGAGAAGAATTCCTTGCACTGATACCCCCAGGTATCCACACTTCCCAGTATTTCTTGCTAACAATGCCCTTACTGATGTCTACAATATCTTGTACACAAGAGAAAAACCCCTGTCCACATCTGGCTTAAATGGGTGATTAAAAAATATAGTTTCAGTATTGATGGCAAAGGTTTAAGAGTTCGAAGTGCGAAACTTAGCAAGAAATCAGGCACCAATTTCATTGCTGCTTAACATTTTTGATCAGTGTCTATAATATCTTCTGGGCCACGTGAGCGGTGGGCTCAGGGGTCCGTGGTGTTGATTACGGTTTTGTCTGGAGGGGCCCATCCTCTGTACCAGCTGCAGTAACCCTCCTTCTGCTTGATGCAGGCGTAATTCCTGGACTGATAGCCAGGGTAGCCAAAGTTGGAGAGCATGTCGGTCCAAAGACACTCGTTCTTGGAGGTGATAAAGCAGGGCAGGTAATAGCAAGACTTGATCTGCAAGAGAAGTACACCATGAGAACCAACGTTCCTGACCAACAGCTATAATGCGAGGGATTGGTCAATTCTAAAATAACTTTTTGGCTGTGTTTCAATGTAAAACACGTACATTAACAGTAGAGAATATACAGTATTTCAGAAGTTGATCTCTGAAGGGTTTGCGTTATTAAATGAACGAAAGACCCTTACCTTGCAGTTGCATCCAAGATGGTATCTGTGATTGAGTCCCTTGCGTTGAGCGAGGGTCAGCTTCTCCCACTTCTCGATTAAGTTACAAAGACCGGTGTACACCTTCCCTTCATACACGCGTCCTGAAGAAGCAAAGGAGAGAATTCAAACCAGCCCCATTAAATATACATATAGATATTGGGGGGGAATGGTCCTCTCGTTGACCAATGGAACCCCATAACCGACAGTTGTCCATAGTTATGGCCACTCGATCAAAGGATTAAAGGTTTTATGTGGCGTGTCAGTTCAACTCATGGACATAACCAACATGGCCCATCATTCCACTTTTTGTAGGGTACATGGTCCTCAATATCAAGTTCTGTCATAAAGGATTATTCATTACATCTCTTTATGCTGTTCTTTAAGGGCCGGTGGGTTAACCAAAGCATCGTGACTCACCTGTTATCAGATACTGGTATTTGTTCACCTCAAACTTGACCCCACACAGACTTTCTGAAGATTCTGTGTAGATGTACTGAACGTGGGGCATTATCTTAAATCCGCGATACATCTGGAAACAAGAAACAGACCGTGATGGTGAATGGCAGCCACCGGCAATATTATTCTATAAAGGTTATGAATGAATTTGAATATGGTCTCTAAGAGATACTGTTTGATGTTCTGTATCAAGTAACTTGTCAAGCACTGGTCTACAGATCTGTGCATCCATAGTTGCCAGCAGTTTTGAACTTTACAGAGCAGTCCTAATAGTAAAGCCGTGACAACCATAATACTGAGTGCCGGGATATCGGAAACTGGAAACAACGCTCAAATCAGACACTGCTCATTTGTAAAAGAACTGGAAGGGACACTATGTGATGTGACATCATACCACTACCCACATATTGTAGGTGGGCTCATGGATGGCATCACAAGTCCTTGAGTGCCCCAGCACTAGAAGCCACTGCCTTTTAAAACAAATGTTGATCGACAACATTCCGAATCCTCTTATTGTGAAACCTTCTCTCATCAATAGATCTCCGCGGTGTTTCTCTGCATGCCTTGTAGGTGACTTGCCTAATGAGAAACAAATGCAACTCCACATGGCCTTGGAGGACATGCCGTTTCAGAAAGGCCATTGTGAAGTCACATTTTTGTCAAGTAGCATAAAAAAGTAATTGTTTCATGTCCAGGACCCTGGATGAGAAAACTAATGATATTCTGGCAAGCAAACAATCTATTTAAGAACGTTAGAAGTTGGCACAAGATGTATTTTAGGTTGATGTCACCATTGGCCATTGATTAAACATCTCCCCGTCCATCTGGATTTGATAAGGGTGATTACAACCGTCAAGCGCCCGATGATATAATGCAGTGTGATTGGCAGAGCTACGCCCCAAATATTGATTTTTTTCACAGTAGACTTTGCTTAAGCAAAGAAGAAGCTGTTGTTGGCCTACAAGAGCTCTTCGATGTGGATCAAGGACTTTGTGAGAATAGATAACCTTCAATATACCCAGACAGACCATGGACCACCCAATATTCCGTCTCTGCCCTCATCATGAATCTTTTGATTCTGTTCCCTGGTGTATGGAGAGCTTAGAACCATGATTACGATGGTTTTGGCCACAATGGAACACGTATCTTCTAGATTGTCGACTCCTTTGAGCCGGGCTCTTCTCACCTTTTGTTTCTGTAAGCTCTAAATATTTGATGCACTACTTTTAACCATTTGTTATGTGCTTTCTGGAAAGCATGTACAGTCAGAGTGGACTGCGTATCCTCTAAGGATCAAGGTCCTACAAAACTGAGAAGGGTGTGCGTGTTTTTTTAGGTTGACCCCAGTAAGTGGCTTGTGATTGGTTGCAAGAGGGAGGTTGATCTTCCACTGATTGGCTGGGACAAGTAGATCTCCAAATAGGATTCACTAGGTGGGGAAACTCGACCAGTGGGATTGGCTGGGAGATCTAGATCTTGATACATTGTATCTCCTAGCTAGAAGCCAGTAATTGCAACTTAATACTAAATATATTAAGCAAGCGATACATACTTACCTAAAAAAACTAAAATATCTAATCTAAGCTCCAATTCATGTCATAAATTTACGTTGCAGATGGTTCAATACTTTAGGAACCAAAAAAGTTCATTTTCTCATCACCTAAGAACGTAAAATCCGGTTTTCCCAATACTCAGACTCTAAATTTCTACCCTAGAGCAAAAAAGGACCCACGCATGGCCCCTTTCGCATCGGCATTTAAATAACAGCATTGTATTTAGATGACATGTGGCCTCCTGGTTACTCCCCAAAGCTTTATTTTGTTAATAAGTTGCAGGTTTTAAGAAGAAAAGTAATAGTTTTCTTTCTTGGTGGGGAAGCGAGCCAGCCTTGTGACTGGGGTCATAGCCAAGTCTTTAACACCACACACAAGCCATTTAAAGGTTATCTGGCAGCAGAGGGGTTAATAGGACTCCATTTATAAAGCATTTTTATATCCCAGAGAGTTATTCATGGCTCCAGACAGTCATCATGGGGGGGTGTGTGATATTGGCAGCTCCAACGCTGCCACTCCTGTCTACACGTCAACGTGAGAAGAGGAACAATATTATTTTATGAAGTTTGGAAAATTATTTAATGCTCTTTTTGGATTTATTATTTCTAACTAAAAATCGTATAAAATTACACGTCAACATCACAAGTTGGAACTAACTCTTGCGAGCGAGGAACCCTGCCCCGTAGCTGCACGACCCAGAGGAGGAAGAAGATGCGTTCATATGTTTACCAATCCAAAAAGTCAGACGGGACCTTGACTTTGTCGACTCTGCCCAGTTTTAAACATGAGAATAAAAACAGCAACCTTATTTCGTAAACAACCACATATTTTGAGCCCCAGGGGTTTGGAGATCTCCGTCTCGGCCAAAAAACAAAAATAAATAAAATAAAAAATACTTAAAAAAACAGTTTGTAGAACTAAATACTTGTTCAGCATCGCGTGTCTTACCTTCATCTGCTTGACAGTATAACGCATTGTTCCGAATGGTCCATCCTTCATCAGTTTCTTTCCCACTACCTTGGCTCGGATGACTGCAAATAAAACAAAAAAAAACATTAAAAATTAAATAAAAAAAAATGTAAATAAATAATTAAAAAAAATTAAATAAAAAAAATTACAAATAAAATAATTTATTTTAAAAAACACCAAGCCATTGATCATCCGTTTTTATCTAGAAGTCTAACCCAACATTATTGTTAATATACTTTTTTATATTTTTTTTAAAGATACAATGTATTTCAAATTGGTGTAAATCAGAAAGATACAATATCGAAATGGACTGCTGGAAATAATTAAAGGGACAGAATCCATCCAACCAGAATCATTAATGGGTTTAGGGACAACCCGTTGTCCTTAAGGGGTTAACAGAAATCTGTCATTTTTGTGCCCCAAGTATAGACATCTGTTGCTACACCAGCCCCCCCCCCCCCCCCCCCCGAGGCGGTGCTTTTAATTCCATATTCATCAAGAATGGGGTGTCTGGAAAAGGTAGAGGATCCCTTTAATCGTTTGTTACATCCAACTCCTCTGGGGAATCCATCGTTTATTCTGGGAAGGATTGTGTTTTACGATAGTCTTCCCTTTGATGGTGTGAGATGTAAGGTAACTCACCTGAGATTTTATTACGGCTGGTGCCAAAGCCGAGCTATTTAAACATGGCCTGGATTCCCGCGTCTGCTGCCCTCGGGGGGGGGGGGATATAATTCTTTTTTTGTTCCCTCTCTGTTCTCAGCTTATTCTGTACGCCGCACCTTTAAGAAGGCTATTTAAGTTTTTATCTATCTAAGACGAGACCAAGGATTGTTGCAATAGCGGCTTTCCAAATGCCTGCTCTTTAAAGCGCGATTAGAAGCAGTGCTGCGCCGAGCTCTGCATCTTTAGCACTGCCATGGTGGTAAATAGTATCCGCTATAGTAACGTGCTGATGAAGACCTCCCTGGTTGTGGAAGGGTTAAGCATATCATTACAATGTTAACAGAGCCCTAGAGAGATCCTGTCCTGCTCACTATTAGGAGAGGTTTAGAGGACCGACTGCAAACCACAAACCGCAGAGCCAAACCCAAGCGAGATATTACCTTTCATCATCCAAACGCTCCCTTTAACCCTCGCTGCACCCATTCGTTGCACTGGTTTGCGTGGGGGCCTTCACATCCCCTTAAAATCCCTTCCCAAGACGGTTTATTGTCCCTGTCACCCCCACTAGGGAAGAACGCATATTAAAAGGACTCTCTGATTAACCCTAACCCTCCAGGAGTACTTTAATGTGACCTAGAAGCTGCAGCCCTGTTTCTGCAGCTTCCTTTTCCACGCCCCATCATTTCTCGCTAGTGGTAGGAAATAACTTCCTCCTGCAAGCTTCTAGAA
The DNA here is from genome assembly GCA_029215755.1 of Spea hammondii. Lineage (NCBI taxonomy): Eukaryota > Metazoa > Chordata > Amphibia > Anura > Pelobatidae > Spea > Spea hammondii. The sequence goes on from JARDYJ010000004.1 coordinate 3,703,980, forward strand.
GTTATCGCTGGAGGTATATCACAAGGACGTATATCACATACACATTGAGATGTTTTCAGCAGAACACGTCTCCTGCGGGCCAAATAGCCGTGGGGCAGGGGCAGCCGTGGGGGCAAATGCATATGGGGGGGGACTTTGTAGAATTCCCACAGCTACTACATGCAGTAAAGAGTATATGATGGCTGGAATGCCCCTTTAACCCCTAATATGTCAGTGGTATGGGGGCCATGCACGCTGGAATGACCCAAACTGGTGGCCTGCACCTGTTATCAATCATGTCACAAGGATTTAAACGGATGCAAAACCAGCAGCCAATCAGAAATAGCGTTTCTGGTGCATGCTGGGAAGCACAGTGACGTAGGGGCACACGTGCTACTAAAAATATCTTAGAAAACTATTTTAAAGACATAAACAGTTAGCGGAGACGACCCCCCCCAGTTAAGTCTCTGCTAGTGCCATTTTACCGTAACTGCCCCCCTGTGCCCTTCCATAAATTACCCACAGGTGTGCTTGTGGAAATTTACCCTTACACCACATCGCAGGAATTTAAGGAATAGAAACCCGACCGGCTGAGTCCGCCCCGGCCCCCCCCGGATTAAAGAGGTTATTTACAAGTTACGGACAGGCATCAAGGAAAAAGGAAGCTTGGAATCGGACGGAGCGGAAGAAGAGGACATTTTCGGAATAAGCTTCCAAAAATAATTCTTTAATCATGTCTAATTATGCCTCGTTCAGACTTTTTTGTTGGGAACTCTTAATTGTCACGTGACAAAGTGGGCACCGATAGGTTGTTGCCATAGGATAGCATATATTCATTTATTTGCTTTTTTTTTTTTGTAATTTTTTCGGGTTTTTTTTTTTTGTCTTACCCCCAAAAAATAATCAAAGCGTTTGGGGAGCAGATACTAAATGTTGCTATGCTTAGTTCTATGAAGGCTTATAGATGGGCCAAAGTATTTGAAGCCCGAGCCCTGGGCAGCAAGTTCAAAGCATAGTTCATTCCTCCGGCTCCGGCCAACAGGATGATCAGATAAGTGCCAAACGCTCCGAGGAGTTTAGACGGAGACTCTCGGAAGTAACAGTTTCCCACAATAGATCAGTAAAGTTTTCCTGAAAAATCATATTGTGACGCCCTGCCCCCCGCTTGCCGTATGCTGCCCCTGTTAATGGGAGACGTTCACCTTTCCAAGGGCGTGAGAACAGACGCCCCCCGGCAAGATCTTTAGGAAAGCAGGATTAGATCAAAGCCGGGAGAACGTCTCAAATGATGCGGGATGACTTTGTCATTTTGTTACCAGACTTGTTTTTATGCGGGTCACCCTGGCGAGGGTTCTGTAACTGTCTGACGGCGCGGTCGTATGAAAAAATATAGATAATACCAGGGAACTGTCATGACTCAATCATGAATGTCAAGTTTTTACCCCAATTTTGGGTTGAATAAGCAGATTCTTAGGGTCACACAGTCTGGGGCTGACGCCTTCCTATTCTACGTTGATTTAATGATATCCGAGTTATACCACAGCCGAGATTCCTGCTTGAATACAGGTGACGTCATCCAGTACATCCAACCATACCTGGGAACTTCCAGTCTCTGGCTACTTCTCTCTTTAGGATATATATGGAAGGAGAAGGGAAGCGACCCAAAGATCTGGAGTTTCGGGGGGGGGGGAAACCCGCTGACTTCCCAGGTATGATCAGCTTGGCTGCCACCATTATCCAGTCACCCTAATAGAATCTCCGTGATGGGCTATTAAAGGGTTAATATTTAAAGCGCCTTAAGGTTCCGCTCATTAACTCAGTTCCAAAGTAGATCTTCTATAAAATTTCTCGGGTCCCGTAGCGGAAATATAAAGAGATTAGCTTTTCACACGGAACTCAATCATTACTAAACGGCAAGCTCCCCCGTTAACGCGCCGAGAGGGGGGTCACGCTTCCCAAACACATTATTATCCGTTAATCACAAGCGTGAGAAATCCAGGAGCGGAAGGCGCCTCGTGGGCTCCAGGTACTTATTAGCGATTCCGATCCCTGGGAACCGGCGTGCCTGACGCCGCGGAGAGACGTATACCGAAAATCTCTGCCTCAATCAAACGTTTTCCCCGCTGGGTCTCGCATCTCGCTAATAATAACAAAAGAAAGCAATTAAACGCATCATTCGGGGCGAAAACACCGGCGTAAGTGTGAATTACCACCCAAAACCCTACCGGCACACCACGAAATATAAAGATATTGTTTATTGCCTGAACGTCATTGGTTTCTATACCTGGACAACGGGGCGATTAAAGTGATTAAAGAGACTTCATGTATCCTAAATGACATATTTAGTTTAATGTGCCTTCCCATACGTTAATAATAATAATAAAAATAATAAATAAACCTAAACTCATATATATATATATATATATATATATATATATATAAGGGGTACTAGAAGTATTATTAAACACTCATCTACAGACACCAGACAAGCCAGAAGGCTTGTTTTTCCCTCAGAAATCTCATGGTGCTTTGACAACCACAAAGGATTCTGGGTAGGCGCATGCAAATAAGGTTAACAATTATCACCTTTGCCTCTATATCCATTTTATACATGGATCCCTTGAAAGTAACTGCCCGCTGTACAAGACAGCCTTTAGACAAAACTCGGGAAGAGGTACAATAGCCAGATCACCACTCATGGACAGCTGTTTCGTGTATATATATATATATATATATATATATATATAATCACATTTTGGTTTTAAAATACCAATTAAATACAAGATTTTTTTACACGGCAAGGAAATATGTCTCTCAAACGGTGTTCGGGATAAGTTTGGATACCGACTGTAAAAATAAATAATAGAATGCATAGTAAATTATTTTAAAAAAATAATTAAAAAAAATTATATATATATATATATATATATATATATAATCAGTTTGTACCGACGCTGGCAGAATAATTGCCACTTGGAGAGTTCTATGTTAGTGGGAGGTCTGGCTTCACGAGGAAGATGTTTACTTCTAAAACTACCATCTGGCCGTCCCTCTTATCATTGTCTGTGGTCTTCAAGAAGGTTAACACAACACTGATCCTATTCTTGGACCAGAGAAAAAAAAAAGAGACAATATGTTACATACCTCCCAACTGTCCTTGTTTAGCTGGGCCAGTCCCTCTTATGCCCTGATGCCCCTCTTTTCTAGGAGGTCAGAATGTTTGCTGGGTATGAGGGGATCGCAGGGTTCTACAGCCCTAAAAGCCCCGATAATGTGTATAGAAACAGCGGGAAACGGCTTTATAAATTAAATTGTTGATTGATTACACGTAAAGCAGGTTCGAGATGAGAATTAGGGGCCAATCGCTGGCTTCCTACATCAGCCGATCCCGCTGTATTGTATTATGAGAAATGCGTACAATAGCCTCTTAAAAAAAATAATAAAAAAAAATAGGACTGGCCGTGATAAATGTGAGAATATTCCCCAGAATACAGAAACTGATGGACGTCCATTTCCTCTTCGTGGGATTGCTTCCAAATTCTGATATATGTTTTCCCTTGGAAACAATTCAAATCACACCCTTTACAGCTGAAACGGAAGACGTCAAAAAATAAGAGAGAGAGATGTGAGCGGATGGTATAGGAGTTACTACAGGGGTTTAAAAATAGCCAATAAAGAACAGCAGGAAGCGTTATATAATAAATCGCCTCCTTGCAGATACAAGGTTTAAACGCTCCCTTGTGCGGTACTGCGTAACGGACCTCCCGCAGCATCTTATGGGAACTGCCGCTCGAGTAAGAATAAAAATCTAGCCTATATTCTTGGTATCAGATCGACAGAACAGGGAGTAAGTGCATTCCAGCCTTAAAGATGTCCAACCATAGACTCCAGTCTGTTCTCGGCCATCTGTTGGTGGAACCTTGGAGTCGTCGGTCAACACTTGAAGACCCATTAAAAGGAAGACGAGAAATTCTTAGGCAACCTATGAAATCTGTTGGCCGACTTCCCCAAATATAGTACCCTGCCTCGAAAAAGCCACATGTGGACTCAAGATGGACATTGGTGGTTTCCTTCTTCAATGTCAAAGCCCCACGTTGAATGGAGGTGCAATCCAAAAAGCGAGAAGAAGACTTCCCCAAACATAGTACCCTGCCTCGAAAGAGCCACGTATTGACTCAAGATGGAGATTGGTGGCTTCCTTCTCCAATGTCAAAGCCCCACGTTGAATGGAGGTGCAATCCAAAAAGTGAGAAGAAGTCTTCTGCTTAAAAAAAAAAAAGGACCCTCTAGGAGTTAAAGAGCCAACAAGGCACCCTTGAACTTGACCGGAGCCAGAAGCCAGGGTTATATAAGACGCAGGAAGTCTTGGTGTGACCCTGACAGCGGGGTTAAGCCAACAGCTTCCAGTGGAAGCTTCTGTAAGGCTCTCCCGACGGCAGAATTCCTGAGCTAAGTAGATTCCAGCGTCGGAATTCTACATTCTACCGGCAGATATTACAGTAGGGGAGTCGCATTCCTGGTCTCGAAACAAACACCTTATTCATTAACAAGCCCTAAAAATTGGGTTGCCCTCCCCCAAATCAAACTTTTAAAGGACTCAATGGGGCTAATGCTAGTTCCTCATCCATTAAAGTCCACCAGTTTCAACTGGATTTTGTTTGGGGGGGGTTGTATGTGCCGAATAACGCAAAAAAGTAACGCCAGGTGTGTTTCCAACATAAACACCGAACGTTTTACGCTCAAGGCAAAGAGAATTCAGAAATCATATTCAGTGTCACGTTTTGGGTAAAGTAGAAAAAAAAAAAAGATTTTTTTTTATTATAGAATATTTTAACGAGACTGTCAGAACCGGTCATATCTGCGGTTCCAAAATTACATGGTAAGTCCATTAGTCGCTTTTTTTATGGTCAAAAGGAATGTTTCCTCCAGCATTATAAAAAAACACCACCATTTAACCATTTGAACGCAGAAAAGAAGAGCCGGCTGTGGCCAGACTCTTAAAAAGTACAGGAAATCGTACAAATATATAGGCCAGTGCTACGTTTTAAGTACTTGTATAGGTATATAATTTAAATTTAAGATACGTGAGAAGTTAAGGTTTGGGAACAATGCCAATGGGACCTTTCAAGATATGATGTAAGAGCACTCGGCTTTCAAAAGAAGTGGGGTTAATAAGTAGCAAGGTTGCAATGTTTGAGAATACCGAAAGCAGAAGGATAATTGCTTAAAAATGTGGGAATTTGAAGCTCATCACATTCCTACAGAATTCCTGGCCTCCTAAATCACGGTAAAGAGGCAGCAATTCCAAGAACAAAAGGTGGGTGGATGAGAGATGCACCATTTAAAAAATTTTTTTTAAAAAAAATTACATAAAGTAACTTTTTACATATCCCAGCTTCTCTATAATATGAATGTAATTTAAAAAATATTATAGTATTTTTTTTATTATTTAAATTATTATTTTATGAAATATTAGATTAAAAATCTTAAATTAATCATGGTCATATATTCTAGAACATGCAAAAGAACCCAAAGTTTTTTATAAAAAAAAAAATAAAAAGGGGGGGGTGGTGATTTTTAAACACGGTACCACTGCCACGAAGATCTAAAAACTGAACCACCTGTCTTCTCCATGACAGGGTTCTCTGAATGATGATATGAGTGTGACTTAGAACATGTGCCTCAGGGGGGGGGAAACATAGGGTGTGCTAAAAAAGCTTAACTTTAACCAGTTCGCATTATTGTATTTTTGACTATCTGTGGCCGGCTCGGTAGCGAGATGTCCCTTCAGTCTACGACCTCCAAAGGTGGTCTCCAGCCATGAATTTCCAAGAACCACTCATATAAACACAAAAGTAACATTTACTTATATCCAAGTCTGAAATTCCTCCCCGACGCTTACTGCCGAGGACTCGTGTTATCTGTTTGGTACAGTGAATGGTAACCGACCACAATAAGACAAATGGTTTCCGACGGCAAGACATGGAGAACACGTGTTCTTTATCTTTATGACCGTATAGGGGATAAAAGTACAAGCTGTTCTCTGAAAACATCGAGAAACAGACCACTTTCGGGCTCCTCTTCCACTAAACGGGACTGCAGAAGAGTGCGGCAAGTCCACCTGTTTTTATCCCACCTCTCAAGTGTCCCTGTTTCTTTGGGCCAGTCACCTTTTCCTCCCCTGATACCCCTCTTTTCTAGGAGCTCAGAATGTTGGCTAGTTATCACAGGGTTCTACAGCCCCAAACGCATGTAAAAACAAGAGAATTGTCTATAAATTAGATGAAACATTCTTCTAAATGCCTTACAAGGTTACTTAAGTAGCCATGAATAGGTCAAAAGGTCTTGGTAAACCTCTGCCCCCAGGCCACGCATCTAACTGCACCCCCTCAAACAAAAGAAGGTCCCTCTTTGGCCATTTTAAACGTTGGGACTCATGTGGACTTGTCTTCTCTGCGTTCCTCCGCTGGACACGTCTGTTCTGTCTCTATCTCAGGAATGATTTCCCACCCCGGAGTGATTAATGAAGCCCGTGCTGCACTTTGAGCTCCTTTTACACAAAGGGAAAACATGGCTCAATGTATAATTAGAACAATAGCATCTCGGCTTTTCGCCCGCTCCCTTAGATCACATACACACAATGCCGTTGGCCAACCATCTATCCATTGGCTTCCTGACAGCCGATTAAACGCCGCATCTTTCATCTGCAAGCCCAATGTCAATCTCACTTGCCCCTTCAACGCTTCGCCGAGCATCACAGAATTTTAGGATTTTAGTTTTGGAAGAGTGGTTTCTAAAAAAAAAAAACCTGGTAAATTCATTGTTAGTAGACCTTGGGGGGGGGGGGATAGGGCAAAATTCCAATGCAGACTTATTTAACTCCTCCAGAGCGTCTATATCTCCTAATTAAAAAGTTAAAATTAGCTTTTTGTTTTAATCTTAAATTATTCCGTTGGGTATGAAGTATTTTCACTGGAGATAAAAGGTGGTGATATATGGCTAGACTTTTTTTGGAATACTCCATATTTGAATGGCAGTGTTCCAAATTAGAACACTATGTAAAGTAAACCATTGGAAAAAGAGAAGAGGTTCCATTCATCAGGTGGCTGCAGAAACGAGGGTCTTCTCCAACTCCAAAGAAGACCAGTATCTCATTGGCTCTTTGGATCGCTCTTAGTACCATCTCCACCAACGAGCTCAAATAACTTCCAATGCTTAATGCTTTGAATAAGATACAATGTATTCATTTAAGGGTAGGTGCGTCACAAAGGTTGGCTTTAGGGCTTGGTGGCATCTCAGCTCTTGATGGAGAGGAAGGCCATTCCACACGGTGGGATGAAGCACTTGCTACATATACAGGAAGACGATAGCGAGCCTATAATAACTTCTTACAATGCAGAATGGAGAGGAACATTCAGGAAAGCATTCAACGTATCTAGAGGTCTATGGGCAGTAGTAGAAACTGTGACCAAGAAAGGTGGCCTTGATACACCTGGAATTTGGGCTTCCGGAGGTATGTTCAAAAATATACCCTACAGCACTCAGGCATGTCATGGGGGATCCTCGGAGTTAGCTAAGAAATGGTACACTTCACTGATTTTATAAGCCGCAGAGAATTCCAGAAGGTGAGAGCCACCATGACCTATCTGCGGGTCCTTCCGTCTTACGGAGGGTGAATACTGCCTGGCGGGTGGATATTTAGGCTGAAGACGGCGGGTTTAGTCTTTAGATTAGTCTAAAAATAAATACAACGGTTCTAATACATTTATGAAGAATTACTATATTTCTCTGTGAAATAAATTTTAATTTTTCCCCAAAAAATTACATTTTGGTTGAAAGCCCTTTACTGCTAAAAGTCTGTTTCCCTTGTTCAGTTTTTTTTGTTTTTTTTTTTTTGGGGGGGGGGCTTTCCCAAACAATTGTGGAGGGTTTTTTGGTGTTTGTTGGGATGGCAACAACTAGAATAAAGGTTTTGTTCTGTTGGTTTGCACAGTAATAGGTTTTGTTAGAGAACCTGCAGGAACTCTATTCCGCTGTTGCTACTAAAAAAATAAATAATATATATATATATCAGCCCCAATCGTTTCTGCATTTACAGGAAAATGCAGATTTTTGGTAGAAAAAAAATACAAAATTAAAAGATTGAGTCCTGAATACTGGAAAACTGATCAAAAGTACATTTTTTGATTAATCTTACTGCAGCGCTCCCGCCGTACTTTTATATCATTTAGTTTTTGTCCTGTGGTTGTAAGAAACGTTACATTTGTTGCAGAAAGTCTTATAAGTGGTAACTTGATAACGAATTTTCATTTTCCCGAGAGTTGAGTGGAAATACGGATTTTTTTTTAACACGTCTGTCACGTAACTGAGTATTTACGCCACAAAAGGCATCAAACATCCTTATGCTAGCCATGCATCGTGACGAAAATAGCGAAATGCGTCGGTTTGGGTCAATACTCTGGCGTCACGTACACTGCGTCTGATGTTGGCTCAAGGGCCGGTACCGGCCCTTGGCGACATCATCTGTAGGAATGCCAGATTTACTGCAGGGAAATCACATGGGAAAAGGGGACTAAGGGACCCCAGCAAACCTTTATGGGGGCTTCCTGCTCTTCTGCTTCAAATAACAGAAACCTACTGAGCGCACAGTGCCGAGTACCCAATGACTAGAATATAAATAGGACAACTAAATGATTTAATGTCCTAGATAAGCAAATATTATATGCAAATTGCATCCATGAATATAGAATAATTAATCTGCATACCAGGGCACGCGTTGGACAATTCCTCTGGCCCTAGATACTAGCATAGATAGACTGAGCCATGCCCAGGCCGGCCGTCTGGCTCAGCAGCCAAATGCCCATTAGATGGCTGGCCATCGGCGATTATAAAAGCACAGCATGCATATTCATCCATCGGCTGCACCTACGCCATCAGGCAGCCGCTGGCCTTAAAGGGCCGGGAACCGTCTCGTGATCACCGCTCCGGGCCGGTACATTTACGTTAGTGACGATTTATACCATTAGTAACACAGATTAGATGATCGGCCCCTTTAAAACCCTCACATGCCAGTAGTTTTCAGTATTCAGACATCCCTGGTCTGTTCCATGCTATTCAGACCCAGCCATTCCAGAACGAATAGCGTGATTTTGTGTGTCATCAGGTGCCAGACCAATTATAAGCTGAGAAGGAAAACAGCGAGCCCCCCCCCCCCCGTCATGGCTGTTCCCGATGCCATCCTAGTTATCGGGAAAGTGTGACCGTATGTGTAGGTGAAACTCCCCCCGGGCAGAAGTGTCCTAATTGGTGTGAATTAAACAGACTGTCACCAAGTACAGCCTGCCAGCGGGAGCTCTGGACAGGGGGGGGTATGAGCCAGTTTTGGGCAAATAAGTAGAATTTGGTGCCAGCTAAAAAAAAAATAAAGTTACAAAAATAATAAAATTCTCGGGGGAAGGATCTGGATTCCTCAAAATTTTCCACCCAACCTAACTTTTTCTTTAGAGTATGTCCCCAAAATCCCCCACTAATGGGTTAAAAGAGAAACTCGAAGCCCTAGCTGTGTTCGGATGTAAAATGACGGCGGGCGATGCTTCGGGCTTCGTTTGGTGACGAGTGTTCCCCGCGCAAATAGCGAGTTCTTCTGTTCCTCTGCAACATTTAATCCGGAACATTCCAGAAGACGCACCCAGCAGCGCGAGGGGGGGCTCTCCAGGGAAGCGAGAGGAGAGGGAGAGCTTTAAGCAGCTCCTTAACGAATAGCAATGCCGATAAGCTTAAGGGGGCGCTCCAGACGTCAGACGACCTTTAATGCATATGATTGCAGCGCGGCCCCTTTAATTGTCATTCATTGATTTCGTTGGGAGCGCTTTCCTGCCACTGACTGGCTCCTTCAATCAGCCAATCGGTGTCAAGAAATGCGGGACCACGGAGGAGTACGACAGCTGCAGCACCAAAGCTGCAGCTTCTCGCTTTTTTAAGTCAATGACATTAAACTGTCCCTTTAATTAAGTTCTCTCTCCCCTACTGTTAAGTTGCTGATTGTTGTTGGTTGCTCCCTGCAGCCTTTCGAAGGGCGGGTAGTACTTGAGTCCCTTTTGGGGGGGGGGGGTAAGTATGTTTAGATGTAAGCAGGCATGCGCGTTGTCTCTGGCACGATGTTCCAGGCTGGACCCATTGTTCTGATATCTAATCACGAAAAGTTTTAGCGAGGCAGGATGCACCCGCTGCCAGCACATCTGCACGGACCGTATACATCTGCAGAAGCGCTACTATGACATCATTCGTCAATACGTTACAGAACAGAGCCCCCCACACACCCTTCACCTTCTCCCCAACGACGTTACCCCAAACAGACCCCCGGGACACGCCTCGGGCTCAAAATGTTTGTCACGTAGGCAGAGAGCTGTAAATTTCTCCGCTTTTCCCGGAGATTTGACCTTTTTATTCACATTTCGATGTCAAAATAGTTGACTATTAATCTGATGGAAGCCAGCTCCGTGTTTACTCCGCCGACACAAAGCGCGGCGCGAGCGTGTGTTCTGCGTGTCCTGCGTGTTCTGGAATGTATCACTTTGACAACCAATGAGGGAGCGTAAAACTTTACAATTGGCAAATCAAACCATTTCCATGCCAGGCTCAAGCTGCCCCAGCACTCAACAGGTTAATGCCACCTGATACTCTATGAACGAGAGTTACATAAATTATAAATACTATTTATATTAAATAAACGTCAAAAAAAGACCCATAGGTTCTTAGATTCAGGAGCCGTATGTCTATTCCATGCATGTTTAATACCCTCACTGCATTACCCTCTACCACTTCTGCTGGGAGGCTGATCCACTCTTCTACCACCCTTTCAGTAAAGTAAAACTTCCTTACGTTACATCTAAAGCCCCTATGCTTAGCAGAAAGCAGCATTTTAACACTTCGACGTTTGTCGCATAGGTTTCCTTTAACGAGCCGGTTCTGGATCCTTTAACCCTTAGTGGGGAAACACGCCTATGATATTTGTTTTTTGCGCAATCGTTAAAAAAAAATACGAATGTGTTTTTTATGTATCCAGTTGATCTCAGCTTAGCGTGGAAGAATAGTATCTGCATACCCACCAGGATGGAAATGGTTAAAAGAGCAGCTGCCGGTATATCCAGGGCTGTTATATGGAAGGTCGGGGGGCCCCAAGAACTTTTTCACACACGGAGAGTGAAGGGTACAGAAAAGTTGGTGCCTTAAGTCACCGCACCCCCATAAAATACTATTTAGGCCAGATTTAATAACTTAAGTTAAACAAGATCTCGTAAAAGAGCTTGCAATCTATTAAAGAAGGTCCTCCAGCTGAGGTTGGCCCCTTTAATATGAAAGATGCCTCCTGCAGGGGCAGAAGAAGAAAAAAAAGTGCCCTCAAGATACAGGAGGTCTTAAAAACCTTCCCTTGGGGGCAGGGGGGGGGGCTTTCTGGTACTTTGCTCTAAAGGGACGGGTACATTGGCCAAGTCTAATACCCCCAACACCTATGTGGGGCAAATGTGGTAGATGTGATGCCCCTGGGGTCAGTTATATACAGATTATTACATTATATACAGATTTACAGCCCAATGATGCAAAAGCCAGACCCGGCAAGCACAACGTACTACTTATATATATATAGACAGATTGTAAGCTCTTGTGGACAGACGCCCTTCTATTCTGCGGTTGCCCCGAACAGGCGCATGCTTTTAAATCTAGAATATATTCAAACTATTGAAGTAAACGTTCAAAGCAGGAGATTTTATGCAGAAATATTCCAGAAATACGTTTTTTTTTTCCTAGAAATTCCTTCAACCCCAAATTCCAGAAAAACATCACCAAATATATGATCCAAAAAAACATATATACATAAATATATATATAAATCAATCCAACGGATTTACCCCGACAGGGGGCAGGGACTGAATAAAAGGGAATGGGAAGGGATGGGGCAGTACAGGGGCATCACTCCCACTCCCACTCCCACCTCTGCCTGCACTCAACCTGCTTCACTCCACTCCCTGAACACTCAATGGCCAGAAGGCATCATACATCAGATCCAAAAAAATACCTGACCCTAAGCACCATAAGAATTCCTGAGTGCATGCAGGGCATCTGACCCAAAGCACCAGAAACTACCCCTGATTGTGAGCAGGGCATCAAAAACTATCCTGACTTCAAGCTGAGCATCGGATCAAGGGGAAGAGAAACTACCCCTGACTGCATGCAGGGCACTTTACTAAGCACCAGAAGCTTCCCTGACTCTAAGCACCACAAAGCACCCTGAGTGCAAGCAGGCAGGGCACCAGATCCAGGGCATCAAAAAATGTACTGACTGCAAGCAGGGCATCAGATCAAAGGGAACCAGACACTTCACGGACTGCAAGTGGGGCACCTGACTCAAAGCACCAGAAACTACCCTGGACTTGGGAAGTCACTGTGCCCCTCACCAGCACCCTGATGCCACTACATACCCCTCCCAGCAGCCTGGCAGCAGCACAGGGCAGATCGCAGAGGGCACCTACCAATGTCAGAGTTGCAGAATGCCTCCTGGGGGTGAGTGGGGTTACATGTGCAGCCCTCCGCCGACCGCGAGAATTCCGCAACGGACAGAAGGAGCAGGTTCAGGAGCATGAAGATGGACATGGTGCTGCAGACAGGACTCCCCCTCTGGTAATAATGGATCTTCCCAGTGACACCGAATCACCTCCAGCACACAACCGAGCAGAAATAATCTCCAGCGCAGCCTGCGGATCATAATATACAGGAGGGGCGGGCATACAGGGTTTAAACCCGCCCCGGGGCGTGCACATGTAAATCTCCCCAGAGCAGCACCAACGTGCAATGACCTCATCTCTCTCTATCTGGGTAGGTGGGCGTGTATTTAGCGAGGAAGGGCGTGGTCAGGCTGAGTGTGATCAGGGTATCTCTGGATGGAGCCCCCCGAGGGGTTTAACAAATAACCAAAACAACTGCCCCCTCCTGCGCCTGCTGGGTAAAATCCCTTATACTGGATGCTCCTAGTTTGTTTAATCCAGTGCACCAGTTACTATGGATACCCTGCATGCCTTTCCTCTCCCATCATGCTCATCCAGCCAAACCATTTCCTTTGCCACACATGATCTGCCTGCATGCACACAGGTCCTTGTAGGGAAATAATTACAAATTCTGGAAAATTCCAGAAAAATTGGAAACACTTTTTATTTAAATATTGGCAGCTGCTGTCGGTAGTTATGTACACACACATATATATACCGTATATATAGGGAAATTCTGTAACCCTTTCATCACTGTTGTTAGACTACTTGGTTAGCAGTGTGTTGTACTTGCCGTTTATAATTTGCCCTCGTTAAGATAAATACATGCCCCGCTTCCCTTTCTGCACATGCCCCGGGGCTTCCCTTTCTGCACCGGCTGTCGTCATCGTTGCTGTAATACCCGTGAAGGGCAATCGATTTTAAAATCTTGGTCCTTTCTTGAAGACCTGATTAATATAGCGCCATCATATTCCACAGTGCTGTACAATGAAATGTACATCATATTTCATCTGTAGCTGCTGCAGAACTTCTTGGAAAACATATTTGCCAATGAGCTGATTCAGGAGCGGACAGCTCCGACCACCAAGATGTTCTGCAGTAGCTGCGTTTCATCAGCTGCAGAATTTTTGTCTGGTTTATTATTTTTTATTATTTTTTTTAGCTTAGTAACACAATGGGTTACTGACAGTATGAAGGGTTAATTTGCACCCCAGCGACCCGGACTGTTATATTAAGAGGCGGAAAAGTTCCAAAGCAGACGTAATAAACGGGTTTTATACCCGGGAGCGAGCGACGCACTTTGAACCGGCTGTTAAAAGAAACAAAAATAAATCAATAAATTGAGTACAGATGAGTTTATTCCAAAGCAGGAGAAATGTTACAACGAGAGGCCAGAATCTAACACTAGAGGGTCAGAGGCTTCGATGGAATGTAAGGAAGGGTGGTACATAAGTTGAACAGCCTCCCAGCAGAAGTGGTAGAGGGTAATACAGTGAGGGTATTAAACATGCATGGGATAGACATACAGCTCCTGAATCTAAGACGAGACCAACCACTGATTAAGGTTTGAGTCTTTACAGCAGGTGAAACGGGCGACTAGACGGGGGCCGAATGGGGCCGATCTGCCGGCAGGTTCTTTTTACCAAAAATAAGAAGTTGAGCGACATCAAGTCATGTCTCCCAGCCAATAGGTAACCCCACAAATATTGGTGTGCAACTCCTACAGTCCTCAGCCAGCAATTAGCACAATTCTTTCCTGTTATGATGCGTTATTCATATAGATCCCATTGTACCACGCTGTGGAATGTGATGGAGCTATATATTATCATTTATTGATCTTATAGCGCTATCATGTTCTGCAGAGGTCTACAATGGGTTAACAGGACATGACAAGTAGCTCATCACATATGGACATAGAGAAACAAAAGGTGAGGACGGCTCTGTTCAAAGAGCTTACAATCTAGAAAAAATAATACTGTAGCAGATGTGATAAAGATTATTATTTCATATGTATATGTAATTATTTAGATTGTAAGCTCTTATGCGCAGATCCTTCTTTACCTAATGTGTCTGTCTCTGTCTTAGTCATTCTAGATTTGTCCTTTGAACATATGGACTGCCGGAATTGTTGGCGCTATATAAATAAAAGATAATAATAATAACAATAATAATAATAATAAATATTGTTAATGACAATAATAATAATAATCCTGTTATAGAATGTATAGAACGGTTCTTGCTCAGAGGGCCACTAAAGAGTTATATTTCCATCCTATACTAAGCAAATACATTATTTGGAAGATGACATCATACCTCCCAACATTCCAAATGGCCAAAGAGGGGGTACTTTTAGGGGTGGGGCTTTACCCAGACTTTTATGTTATTCTCTAAACTATTTATAGCTATTTAAGTAACTAACTTAGGCATGTATAGGAAGAAGCATCTTAAAGACATTCCCTGCTGTTCCTATACACATTATCAGGGCTTTTAGGGCTGTAGAACCCTGCAATCCCCTCATACCCAGCAAACATTCTGACCTCCTAGAAAAGAGGGGCATCAGGGAGGAAAGGGGGTCATCAAGGGGGGAAAGAGGGGCATCAGGGGAGGAAAAAGGGGCATAGATTTGAGTTGGAAGAGAGGGACTGATCCTCCAGAATAGGGACAGTTAAGAAGTATATGCATTTTTAGATTTTGGCTTTAATAAAGCATCCGTTGTGCTCTTTGCTTTTAAATAATAATGTTTTAGACGCTATTCCTTTAAAAACGATAAAAAGGGCGGCTGCTCGGCACACGGTGTACGGTGGAGGGGAAACGGCTCCGGCAGGAGGAGAATTCTTGGCTGGACTTATAAAGAGCCGGGCCGCGCCGGGACCATTCCTCGGGATTAAACCCAAACCCTTGGATCAGGAGTCTGAGAACGCAGAGCATACAAGAGAATTAACGGCGTGTTCAGAACACGGAGAGGACACGCGGCTGGGTGTTACATGGAAGCTATGAGACATGTAGAACTGCTGTCATTAAAAAAAAACGCATTCTGGTGGTGAAGGGGTTACGTGCATTAATAGGGGCCCCTAGACAGACCTGGGAACCTTCTAAACGAGCGGACCCTGAGACTTTTGAAACATTGGAAACCCTGACTTTATTAAAAAGGTACACTTAATTAACTCACCTGTATTCAAGCAGGAATATCAACCATAACATACTGGGAGCAAAAGCACCAACAGGGAGTCTTATATATGATCACGGGGGAGAGGATAGGAAGGAGTCAGATCCAGACTCCTAGAATCAGCCCCTTCACCCTGAGATTGGGGCAAAAACTGTGGGCACTGTGAGTACTTTAATAATTAGGTACTTACCTGCAGCTCACCTCCCCCACCATGGGCTGGTGATCCTTGCCACTGATTGGCTGCTTGAAACAGCCAATCAGTGGCTGGAAAGTGCCCTCAATGAACTCAATGACGCACATGCACATGATGTGGGGGAAGCTGGTGGTTGGGGAATGGGTAAATGTATATGGTGGGGGGGGGATTCTGTAGAACCCCACCATAAATTTAAAGGGGCCTCTCAGCTATGATATGTGTTACAGTGTATACGATGGCCGGTGACATCAAGGTCACAATGTATCTACTGTGAAAGCAAAAAGGATAAAGACCCCATCCTACAAAGTCCTGCTCCGGGCTTTTCTCTCCTATGGCTATCGTCTTCCACATTTCTGCGGCCAGGACACGTCGCCCAGTAGCCTCGACCCTTTCTAATGATGATTAGTAAAGCGGAGCCCTGGGGATTAGGGCTTTCGTGAACCTGGTATAGATTAATGACCGCCTGCGCCTCTCGGACCGCTCTTACCTTTATCCTCAGTGATGGATGTTCCCCAAAAAGCAACAGACTCAGGATTCCTACATGGTGGTCCAAAATATTCAAACTACGCTTGCCTCGGGGGGCAGTTGATCCCTGGTAATCTGCACAGTCTGCCCCTAGTTTTCTGCCTCCATATGTTTACTTAAACTCACTCTTTTACGTAATGGTTTTTTTATTATAGTAAAAACTTCTGCTGTGCTGAAGATATGCAGAAAAAAGTCTTCTTTGTTAAAAATGCAGACTCTTTGAAAGGTTTATTCTTGTTGATGCAGTTGCAGTCTTCCGCCACTAGAGGGAGACGTGCCCAGGACTGTTAAAGGGAAAGTGTCACTAAAATAGAACCTTTTTCTAAAAATCCTTAATGCTCTTAATATCATCATTATCATAAAAAAATACTTAACTGTTTCTTTAATCCAGTTTGGTGCAGCAGACAAGGATAATACCCTAGGGGTCTGATAGGGGTGCTTTCCGAAGATTCTGCCCCTGTGACCCTATTTAATCTTATAAATCGTTTAACTTCATTTTGCAAACCCAGGGGTAGATAACCTCGGCTATTCCAACTTATTGACAACTTCAACTTCCAGCTGCCCGAGAATGATGGGAATTTGACTCTCCTACAGCACAAAAATTAAATTTAGAGATCCTTTTCCCCCCATAGATACCCAAACCTAACTATTAGTGGTGAATAGGTTAATGTCCCATAGAGTCCTGGTGCCATGTATGAGACATGTTTCTCATCTGAAGGCATTTATATTATGTCATCATGTTGTAAAGTGACCTCAGATCCATCAGTTATCACAGCAGTGTGTCTGAGACTTGCGGAGGAGCGAAGTCTGGGCTTGGGGGGCCACAAACTCTTTGCTGGAAGTATTCGCTCCACACGTGTGACCTATTCTTCAGGAGTTAGAAAAATGCCTAAATCCTGTGTCATTGAGAGAGTTTACCCATCCCTCAAATTCTGATATTCTGAGGACCTCAAGACTCAGTAACCGACCAAGTGGCAGCTGTCCATTAGGTCGAGTCAACAACCCAGGTCAAGGGATCACCCCGATGGACTCAAGGAGGATCAAGGGGATCTGCTCAGTCCTTTTGGTATATCTGCTCCACCTTCTGGTGTCACATGACCATTGGCACATGGATATTTACCCTAGAGCAATAAAACTATATCGGAGTGGACCATTACTGCCAGGGTCAACATAGATGAAGTCATCTCCCTTCTCTTCCCTCCATCCTAACAAAGGCGTCGGAACCAATCGACAACCATCAGCAACTTAACGATAGGGAAGAGATAACTTAACGGGGAGGAATAATCATGCAGATCCTCAAAACAAGAAGCTAAGATTACTCCTCCTACGGCACACACAAGCGCTGCGTAAACTGTTGGCGCTATATAAATAAAAGATAATAATAAATAATAATAAGGTGGGCTTCTAATAGAAATGTTGATTATTGTTATCTGTAAACCCCATAGGCTTATTTAATGTAAAGGATTAAGGAAAATTGGAAAGTTGCTTTAAAGGGACCCCACCTAAGTCTTAAATACCTAAAACGTTAATGCTTACGATTAAGGGTTTAAGATTTAACGTTATTCTGGAAGAGGATAGTTTAAGAGGATGAACCCCTTGGATCAATCATAAAAATAATGATTTTTGCAAGCGGCTCCCATTAATTAGGGTCGGTTATGTTTTCTTTGGTGTCTAAAACATCGCAGGCAGCAATAAAGTGACCTTAAATTCTTCGTCTTTATTAATGTCTTCCTCCTGCTTCCCAAAACGACTCGTTAATTGACCCAGGAAATCGTTTTCTCCCGGTCTGGTAATTGGAGCCGTTCGGGTGCTGAGGGGCAAATTACCGGGGGCTATTGTAGACATTTAATGCCTGCGTGTAACGTTAACATAAACAGAGGCGACGCACGGAAAACATAACACGGCTTCACATTCATCAACCAGACTAATGGTCAGATACTCAATACCGGTGTGTGTTGGGGGTCCGGAGATCAGGGTCCGTTACGAGATGCTTTAAAGGAGCCGTCACTAAATCAGTATTCTGGGGAAAAATGATGCAAAAAAGGTTTAAAGGTTTGGGCCATTAGCAGACTCGGACCTTAATCAGTCGTTGGTCTCGTCTTAGATTCAGGAGCCGTATGTCTATCCCACGCATGTTTAAATCCCCTCACTGTATTACCCTCTACCACCTCTGCTGAGAGGCTATTCCTCTTAAAGCAAATTATGTCCATGTCCAAAGTACCAGTGGCTGATACTCCAGTTATCCCAGTTATATTTGCCTCCTTCCTTACTTCTCGCAAGCAATAAACCAAGAAAAGCGCATTTAATGCAGTAAAATGAGTCGGCAAAATAATAATGAAAATAGGGAAGATTAGGAAAAAATTATTTGATTAATTTGCTAAAGCGCTACAGGCAGGAATAATATTCAAATGAGCAAAAAAAAAACTGCTGACAGGGCCGCTTTAAGGCGACACCGTGATTTTATTTTAGGATCGCGGTCGTTCCGCGGTGTTCTAGAGATTTATAAATATAATCCTGGAAAAAAAAAATCTCTTTTCCTTTCTCCGAGCTAAATTTAGACGCTTGCGAAATAACCTCTCTCCCCCTTCGCCAAGCGACCCTTTTGCCCCAGTTCCTCCCTGTGGATGAAGATACGTCAGATGTCCTCACTCAACATGATAATCCCCAGCGACGGATAAAATTGCGTTGGCTTTTACTACAGATCAAAAAAATACCTTTTTTTCCCCCGCGATCCTCGGAACAGCCGGAAAGCCGGGCAGAAAGAGCCAAACGTGGTGCGAAAGATGCTAAAATTTAAACATTTTGCCAATCGATATCGATATTCATAGAAACATAGAATCGGCCCCCGTCTAGTCGCCCGTTTCTCCTGCTGTAAAGACTCAAACCTTAATCAGTCGTTGGTCTCGTCTTAGATTCAGGAGCCGTAGGTCTATCCCATGCATGTTTAATCCCCTCACTGTATTACCCTCTACCACTTCTGCTTGGAGGCTGAGCCATGTATCTACCAACCTCTGTAAAGTAAATCTTCCTTACGTTACACACCGGAAGAAGCAGACCAGTGATCCACACAATTAACCAAAGCAAAATGTTGATTAAAAGTACTCATGTTTGACGCGGCTGTTTCAGGGCAGTCCCTTTAATTGACAAAGGCTATATAATTAACTACATCCCTGTCCTTAGTTGACCTTTTTTTCTCCTTGCTCCGCCTTCTAAGGCTTACCGAACCAATCAGAATCTACAAAAGAGGAGGGGCAACTTATTAGGGAGGAGGAATCATTACAATCAGGTGGCAAGTAGTTAATTTTTCTCGGTAGGGGACAGGTAGGGTTCGGAAAGTTACTGATGCGTTTTTATTATTATATTACATTTTTTTAGAATAAAAAATATTAGCTTTCATTCCATCATTTTCAAATAATATTTGTAATATTCCAAAATGGGGGAAAAAAGGATAATATTTTTGTTTTAAAATAATATTATTTTTCGGGATGTGTTCCGAAAGTCTTTTTACCCCATTATGCTTTGTAAGATAATATTTGTTACATTGTTAATAGGTCTAGAGGTCAGCCAAAGCAGCCAGACCCTTTAGCCTGAACATGGTCAGGTCCTCCTTAGCTGGAGCAACCACCCCCCCCCCAAACCTTTCTACCATAATGTATAGCGGTGGGGAGCAGCTGACCAGCATGGATGTCCTTTGAAGGAGCCAAGAGAAGAGTTTTGTGCGTAGGAGATCCACATCTACTGCTCCAACCATCTGGCAAATAGGGAAGAAGTTACCAGGTCCCCATGGGACCCCTAAACTATGACTGCAACCCTTATATTTATACGAATTAACTTTATATTAAACGGGACCACCATTAATAACAAACAACAGACATGGACGCCACTACAAGAGCAATTCCATCCAGTGATCCCACCAGGAATCCAACGGAGAAGAAGGCAATAGAGCCAGAAGTCAGGTTTAAATGGTACATAGAGGGTATAGCACAAGGGTGTCCAACCTGCGGCCCTCCAGCTGCCGCAGGACTACATCTCCCATAATGCTCTTTCAGCTAAGGGGCTGGCTGAGGAGTATAGGAGATGTAGTCCTGCAGCAGCTGGAGGGCCATAGGTTGGACACCCCTGGTATAGCATATAGGGGGTCTCACCATTGGTAGAGAGAAAGTCTACGTGGGCCAGCGTCATCCTTCTCTAATGCAGGGTGCGGAGGGGTGGCTGTGGTTTGCTTCCACCGTCTCCATACCAGGCCTGCTGTTTACCGGTCATCGGCTCGATCTTACTTTCCTGTGACTACATCTTCTGGAATTTCTGTACAAAATGACCTTGGCCTTGTGCCAAAGGTGAGCAAACCATCCGAATCTAATTACAATAACATTTTGGACTTCTTAATTGTTTTTCTTTTTTCTCTTTCGTTGATGAGTAAAAGCTTTGGAATTTGGGCAGGAAGTATGATAGAACCCGTCTTAAAACTTCGAGTGATACATGTGATATAAAGTGTCTGTTTATAGTCATACAGTGGAAGCTGTGGTTTTTTTAGGGGGGGTTACAAAACCCCCAAGCTTGTGATCGTCGCAAGGTGGCCAGGTGGGATCTCCAATGGACATCCCCAAAGGATCTCCCCAAACTGGCCCATGATCCTCACTGCTCACAAAAGCAGGACAGCAGGGCAGTTCCCAAAAATCAGGACTGTCCTGCGAAAAGCAGGACACTTTGGAAGGTTGTCTTAATTATTCTTTGTAAAGCACGTAGTATTTTCGCTCGTAGAAACAGCTACACGGCAGCTGAGACGGATTAAAGGCAACTTTGGCTACTTTGAAATAAACAAGGTTTGGGTCATTTCGTGGGGGTAGTTTGGAAGATTTCGACACCACGAGGGCAACGTGTGATAACACAAAACATGTGTAGGGTAGTTTCTCAAATCTGCCAAGGGGTAGGACATGCTGGAAACGCAGCTCTCCACCCAGAAAGAAAAACGTTACTTAAAAGTTAAAGTATCTGGTAAAAAAAACAACCTAAACCTAAAACCTGATTTTCCCCAATCTGCTTATCACAGAAACCGAGAATTTCCGGGGAGAGAAAAATTATTGCCCCATCCAGTCTCAAAGGGAAAGCTTGATTGTAGTTGTTATTTGATTGTAAGCTCCTGCGAACATTTTTTTCTGTTGTAATATACAATTTGAACGTCTCCAATGGCAGCTTGAAAGACGGGGTGTATGGCGTATATATCGAAATTAAAAATGATTGCTGCCCTGTAGACGTATCCGGGGACTCTCTGGGTTTGGGTCTCTGGGTCAGTTTCTTCTTTCTCCGGGCAGACGTTGGAACGTTACCGCCTCCCCGACAGGTCCTTGAAGCAGCCAATCAGAGGCAGGAAAGCACCCATGGAACACTTGGCGAAACGCATCTCCTGAGTGGCCAATACCTGGGAATGGAGAAAAGGGGCAAATGCCCATGAAGGGATTCTGCGGAACGCTTCCATACATTGGCAAGGGGGGGGGGCACTATGCCATTTAAAGGGGCCACACAGCTGTCATATACATTAAAGTGCATAGGATGGCTGCAGTGTCCCTTTAACTATAGACACAGACAGCGATGGACACGGAGCACGGGTCTGCAAACTTTCCCAACGTTCTGTTTTTCCACCGGCTGGAACATCTCCACGTTTGCTAACACGCGTTCGGGAAACCTCAAGGAACACAATGACTAAATTGTCAGGTTTTCTATCGCCAAAGGGGTTATTTACTTTCTACACCGTATGAGCTAAAACTTTCCACACTGGCTAAAAAGGACTGGCACCGGCAGAATCCGCCGCATCCACAAAAGGGTTTTCTTAAAAACAAAAAAAAAAATAATGACTCAATTTGTTAAAGGGAACAGAGCTCGCATTTCATACACGCGCGGCTGGTAACATCGTAGCAACGCGGCCAGCGTGTAGCATGACACGTCCCCCCCCCACACACACCCGCGCGTTTCAGCCATGTCAGCGAGACATGCAGACGGAGGGTGGAGTGGTCTGGACCGGTCACAGAATGTGAAGTGAATCAGATCTATGCATGAGGTCACCCTCCACTCCCAAAAAAGCGTGGCCGTGTACCGTACACTTTATTATTGTTTTTAAAAGCATTCAAAAAGAGAACTTTACCATAATAATCCATCGGGACTGCGTACTGGGGTTAGGATGTATATTAAGTTACTTTGGTGTCACACGCATCACATGTATGAGCTGATTGTATGTAGATATGCCAACAATGAAGAGTAGAAGGAGGCCATGACCACAGTGGAATCACCCGTCCCATCTATTGACCCAACGGAGAATCTATGATGTCACTTTTGTCGCTTTGAGCAAGGAAAGTGTTGGTGGCAGCGGTGGGATTTCATTTCAAAGCAATATACACACTGTATCCATTACTATTATTATCATTATATTTTATTTATATAGTGCCGACAAGTTACACGGGGCTTCTTATTGATCATACTTTCAAAGGGGATGGCAAAACTAGATTTCACGGACTAAGACGACAGATACAGCAGCTGAAGAAGGACCTGCGCACTGGTTTACAATCTAGATGAGCCAACCCTGAGACTGTTTTATTCAGATTGTAGCGGCTCGCTTGTAGTGGCAGCCGGTTCTAATAAAGACCCCTAAGACATCAATGGCCGGGCAGGAGAAGATATTCTGCACGGAGTCACCTGTATTCAAGCAGGAGTTTCAGCTGTGATATAGGAGTGAGAAAAGCACCAGTTAGGATGCTCAGATAATCATTAAATAAAGTCTCAGGACTTAAGGACCCTGGGAATCACGAGCTGCAGGCAGTTCAATTAAGTTGTGCGGAAAACCACCAGCTATGACTTCAAATGAAATTTGCTTCCAATACAAAAGACCCAGCATTACAGGAAATAACAATCTGGTTAATCGTAAAAATATTATTTATTTTTTTGGTAAGAAAGAGTTGAATTTTCTTTTATTAAGGGGGTACAGATTTCTGTCTGGACCTTATAAGTCCTCGTTATATTACTTCTGGATTCCCACCATGAGTCAGACGGCAGACCATGAATCACAATCACTTCCCAAAATAAGACAAACACGGAGTGACCCACGGCGTGGGCCGTCCCCGAGGAAGACCCCTGACAGCTCACTGTCACAGACATGCGATCCGCAGATTTCCGGATCATTAGGCGCAGTTCCCACCCAATGATTCAGCAGGTCACGGACCCTAAGAGGCGAATGGGCTCTCTCTACAGCAAAGGGGGCTAAATGGGGAAGAAATCATTTCTATGGAAAAGTTCACGGAATAAATAAAAGTGCATTTTTTTTATAGATCCTACAGATTATTTTTTTTGTTATTCCGAAGAATAATTAATTCACAAGAAATCAAAAAAAGATAACAGAAGGGCGAGAGAGGTTAAGAGATACAATGTCTAAGGTAATTGTTAAGAGTACACAAAGTATCATAAAGATAAATCACGCTATACCTGTCTGTCGATTCCGCTGATACAACAGAACAAAACGATGAACAGACAAGTTGAAAAAAAAAAAATATATATATACCATTATACCTACCTTAGGGAGAAGCTGCAGCCTTCCATACTGTTCTATTGAGCAGTGGCCCTACAGGGAGCCCGGCAGACTAGGATGATGGTGGCAATTTCATGGGGGCAGAAGCACCTCTACCGCAGAACTTGGATGGAGATCGGCCTCTTGGGCGATTAAACTCCTCTTGGGTCACTGGCCCTCTTGGGTCACTATATCGTGACCTTAGGTTCTTGGGGCAATTAAACTCCTCTTGGCTCACTGGCCCTCTTGGGTCACTATATCGTGACCTTAGGTTCTTGGGGCAATTAAACTCCTCTTGGCTCACTGGCCCTCTTGGGTCACTATATCGTGACCTTAGGTTCTTGGGGCAATTAAACTCCTCTTGGCTCACTGGCCCTCTTGGGTCACTATATCGTGACCTTAGGCTCTTGGAATATGACATCATATCCCATGGTAGACCGTCGTAGAGGTAAGTCGTACAGGACGGCTAGGACAATGCCCTGGGTCAGGATAATAGGACTATGGGCTCTGTTATCTATTTGCCGCCCCTCTCGGCCTGCCTTCGTAGGACTAGTTGGCCTAGGGGCTCCCATTACTTTTTTGGGACCAGGCCCAGCTCCTGGCCATTCGGTAATTATTTTACGGTAATATATTTTAAAAGCCAGCCAACCACCTTGCGTAAAAGCTTCGTCTGTGGGCACATGGTGTCTCCTTGGGCTTGAGACAGCATTTCCAGGACTGTGGTGACATCATTGCAGTCTATAAGAAAACAATGGGTAATAAAAAAAAACAAAAAAAGACAATATTATATTTATATTATTAAACCTACCTCCGAAACACAATTCCAAGTAGGTTTATGTAAGCGGCTGTTAAAGAGGAAAACCCATTAGACGGATTAGACACTCGATGACCTCTGCTGTCTGGCTGGAAAGTACCGAGCCTCTCCTACCTCTCGACACGGGAAACCCCACGACGTCCTATCAAAGTTCAAGGGCTCTGGGATATATCACAGGTGCCGCCCCGTCATTGCCGAGTTAAAGAGGATCTTTCGCGAATTCTTCTGTGCAGCAAAAGGAAAAAGAAAGTGAAAGAAATTATAAAAATGTAAGGTTTATGGCCGATCTGTTCTCACTACTCGATGGCCTGGAGTTTGAAACCATTATATATGCTTTTTAAAGGGACAGCCCACCCTTTAACATTAGCTGAGTGGTCCCTTTAAATGTTTATGTGGACCCCCCAGGTACTTGACTTGCATTCCAGTTGAAGACATTTCTTACCACCAGTCAGCTCTATCACTGGCTCGGCGAACACTGGGGTTGGGGGGGGCGCATGCTAAAAAAGTGCTCCTGTTGATTTTAATGGGAGCGTTTTCGTGCCACTAGATGACGCAAAAAGTCAGCCTGCTGAGGAACGCTGCAGCTTCTACTAAACATGAGAACACATTAACTGACGCACAAAGTTCTTTAATATGTATTCTTCAAGAACACCTTTAATGACAATACCTGTCATCCCATGATCTTCGCGATCTCGTTTATGGCACATCACGAGCAGAGGGAGGACCGATCAGCTGGAAAACAACGCCTTAAGAGGAAGAGAACCAAGCCATGAACTGTAGATATGATGCCTTCAGGCCGGTGTTCATCTGGATGATGAGATCTGCCGGGCTCGCTGACCTCCACCTGACACTGAGCAGATGACATTACTTCCCTGCGGGCGCAGAGCCTGGCACCGTCCAAGCACAGACCTGTTTCGAAAACATCTACTTCAATAAGGTGGTTACAGAATAAATAAAAGTGCTATAATGCGAGTAAAACGATGTATTCCCTATAATTTAACAAGCTTTCTAAGAGCCGAGGAAGCCGGGGCTAAACCTACGAATTGGGCAGATTAAGAGATTAATATGGGTTCTACAGAACTGTCCTCTCTAAACAATGACTACCACCCTGCTTTGGGCAAAGGTCACAGGAACTTGCTCCCTAAGGTGTACCGGGGGGGGGGGGTAAATTAAAATAAACAAGGCTATAAATTCCTACATTATGAAAACAGTGGTTTCTGTCGGTATAAATTCACACAGCCCCAAGAAACGCTTGTCAAGGACATTAATCTGTCGTCAGACAGATCGTTCAGGATGTCATGCATTTCCTTAGAGAAAGAATCCGTCAATCTGAATAAATCAATACCAATCGCCCCCCCCAAGCGGCGACCGCCCGGTGATGTTTTTCCTATATGATTTTGAAATGAATGTGGACGTTCCTCGAAGCAGACGGAACCATTGAGCGGTATCAAAGGCATCCTTCAGTCCTAAGGTCCCACCGCACAGTAGATAGCGGGTCTTAGGTCAAGTTGGGGGACCTTGCAGTGGGACAAAGTGGGTACGGTAGCGGAATCCACACCCATGATATGAATTAAAGGGAAACTGTCCCAAGGTTGTGTCCCTTCTTTAGGGGAAGCCGATCAGAGCCGGCTTAAGGTGGGTTGGTTGGCACCGGCAGCTCCACATTGAGCCTCTGGTCTTTCCTGAGATACGTCACCATTAAAGTCAACTTGGCCCACAGCCCAGCTTGGTGGACGGAGCCACATATGCTCACGTTCGTGGGACGTGTATAACATGCGCTTTTGTAACCCATATTCCACCACCATTATTTTACCCGTACGTCGTAATCGCTCTTCAAATTGCTCACATTTTTGTAACAGTCGTTGGGTTACAAAGGCCAACGTGGTTGATGGGCTGTTACTTTTATGATTGTTACAAAAATTTGTTTTTTGTAGTGGAGTACGTGACAGTTTTAGTGGAGTACGTGACAGTTTTAGTGGAGTACGTGACGGTGTTTCGATCTGTGCTACTTATGGGTATATTTTTGGAACATCTTTTACACCTGCGTGTTGTGTACACAGCGCTTTACATTCTATGTTCCAATGTAGAACATGAGGGCTCAGTCCGGCCCTGGGGACAGAACCGTATCATATATTGGGACATAGGTAAAAGTCTGCTATGGTAAGGATGTGGGTGACCCCGCGTTCAGGGTAAATACGAGGATTTCTGTAACTGTCCTTTTAATTGTTTCCGGTATAAGAGCCGATATTTACTGTGAGTTTCTCATATGCTTGTTTTTTAGTTAACGACTCCAAGCTTCCCTGTGGTGGTCAAGATGGGACACGCTCACGCCGGAATGGGAAAGGTAAGGGGTACGTTAATTACACAGCGTCGGTTTGTGTGGAAATTGTATGTAAGGACCGTTTAAAAGGACTAAAATGATCCTACTAAACATAACAGCGGCTGTTTTACTTTATTGTGTGTATTACGGATTTGATGTAGCAACATCCTTATTATATAGTTATTGAAAACTCTATTTCCGCTAACGGTAGCCAAATATACCATATTACTTTGTGCCCCAAACTCCTATGCCCCTCTTTCCTCCCCTGATGCCCCTCTTTCCTCCTCTGATCCTCTTTTTCCTCCCCTGGTGCCCCTCTTTTCTAGGAGGTCAGAATGTTTGCTGGCTTTGAGGGCATCTCAGGGTTCTACAGCCCTAAAAGCCCCAATAATGTGTATAGAAACAGCAGGGAACGGCTTTATAAATCAAATGGGGGTAAATAAACCCCATTATTCTTCTAAACGCCCCACTCAGTTACACGAATACCCAGCGATAGGGCATAAAGTCACATAAAAAATTTGGGAAAAGTTGTGCCCCCTCTAACTACACCCCCTATAGCAAAAGTGCCCCTCTTTGGCCAGTTAAAATAATTTGGATAAATGATGGATATTTTAATGAAGACGCAGAAGGCAGCGCACGAGTTGTCCTCCGGTACCTGCCCGATGAATGTTTTCGCCCTCAAAGAGAGTCCGGATTCATTGCTCACCCCCCTCTCCACCGGTCGCGTGCCCTTTTCTTTACCCTTATTTATTTATGGGAATTATGGGTCCTCCCGCGATCTTCCCATGCATGTCTAGCGGGGCAACAAAGCCGTCATGTGTGTGCAAAGAGGCCGAACGCCCCATCGGTCGGGGTCAGCAAGTGGCATTTACGCTCCAGACCGAGCGAGGAACACTGCGCGCTTTGTCTGTGCACAATGATCGCTCTTCGCTCTATTAAATTATAAAACGCTGGTTCTGTGTCTGATTTATTAAATCAACAGATACAAAAAAATAAAGCAAAAGAGACGGGCGGAGAGCGCCCGAGAGAGACAGCGAACATCTACAGCTTTATTAGATTGCTTTTATTCTGGTTATTCAATAAAATCAACATGGCTGCTTTTTGGCCGCTACAGGCTCTCATACTATCGAGGATGTGGTCCTGGTGTTAGCGGCAGTGGGTGGGGCCACTGTTTAGCTCCTCCCATGTCAAAATGGGAGTCCGAGTCTATCGAGTATCTGAGTCTGCCGTCTTGTGGCCCTAAGGACTGCGGCCCCTTAATACCGCTGGGTAATTCTAAGGGCCGGTTCCAAAAATATTTACATAAATAAAATAAATAAAGGAAGTTTGCAGAGGAACACAATATCGGGAGTCCAGGAAGTGGAATACAACTTCCTGTTTGAGCTGCGGATAGGGAGAGTCTAGAAAGTGGAATACAACTTCCTGTTTGAGCTGTGGATAGGGAGAGTCCAGGAAGTGGAATACAACTTCCTGTTTGAACTGTGGATAGGATTCCAATTCTATCTCTACTAAAGGATCATAACCCCCAACTGTGACGCGTGTGACGGATATAAACTTCGGACGCTGTGCCCACTCGGCGGGGTCCTCCATCGTGTTGGGGGGCAACTAGCTTCCTGTTAGGCAGCCTGAACACTGAAGCCAGAACACGCCACTGAGGATCATGGGAGTTAATGAAAATTTGCATGAATATCCCTCGAGAATAACATTAAAATGAGACATTAGGATAAAGATAATAACAATGTGACAGATGGATCTCAGTTACGGTTTAATTTCAAGGTGACATTTGCCCTTCGTTCCTGAGACACCAAAAAATAAATCGCAAGCTCTTCTGGCAATTTTTTTGCGGATAAAAAAAATACCCGCCGATCCGCCCGGCCGCTAATCTGAGAAGCACTTCGGATGTGTACGAGGTGGAACGCTGCCAGATTCTAAGTACGATGTTAACATTCTTAATATGAAGTGTTTTTCCACATTAGAGGACTTTTATTCCGCATCGTTATAGCAACAGAGGTCAACGTTTTCATAATCGTTTTTGTTTTTTTTGATGGGCCGGCCGTTGCCGTCCTGACCTTCTTTTCCCAGTGTCATCCCATAAATAACTCCCAAACCCGGACTCCTCTTCTTAGTGATGTCATCGACAGCCTCCTACGTATAAGAAAACAAAGCGGGCCGCCGGCGGTGTTTTCCCAGCTGCCGGTCTGTTTAGATAGTCCGAGCCCCAAAGATACCGTTAAAAATAACTTTCTGACAAAGTCCACTCCGTGATAAATCAGACCACATGTTACGGGGAGGAGATGGGCTTTAAATCCCACGTTGGCCAACAATGGCTAAGCAGGGCCGGACTAACCAATGTCCGATGGGTCAATGACGGACAGCGCCCCCCGGGCTGAAGAACCCTGTGATACCCTCATACCCAGCAAACATTCTGAGCTCCTACAAAAAAGGGGCATCAGGGGAGGAGAGAGGGGCATCAGGGGAGGAAAGAGAGGATCAGAGGAGGAGAGAGAGGATCAGGGATCGGGCAACCAAAGAGGGACTGGCCTCTTTGGTATTTCATTTTTCAGTTGGTATGGAATCTCCTGTAATATAAGGGAGTTTTACTACACTGAGAGGGTGGTAGATTTGTGGAACAGCCTCCCAGCAGAAGTGGTAGAGGGTAATACAGCAAGGGGATTTAAACATGCACAGGATCTTAGGCTCCTGAATCTAAGACGAGAGCGACGACTGATTAAGGTTTGAGTCTTTACAGCAGCTAAACGAGGCAGACTAGACGGGGGCCGAATGGGGCCAGGAAATATATTTCTATATGTTTCATGTGGATCTTCACATGGAAAAAAAATGTAAATGCCCCTTTTCAAAGCGACTTTTCACATCACGTCCTGTAATCCTTCCATTCTTCAGCGCGCCGGATCAATTCCAAGACATTTTTTTCCTCTCCCTTTCCTATTTTTGGGGCGAACGGCACCTCGGACCGCATGCTTTCGGTCCCTTGTGTCCCAGCCTCACGTGTCGGGGAACTTTCCTCGATGACACACAACACTAATGAGAGGAATCCTTAATCCCTGGCAGGCTTACAAACCGCAAAGACGGGATCGGACATTCATACAGAAATGAAGTCATTTGCGGTGTATAAAGAAACAACGTATAAAAAGAGGGGATTATTGAACCAAAACACCTTAATGCATACAATAGCCGAGGGGTCCCTTTAAATTAGCATGGTGCCCCCCTCCAAATATATAGGGGATCCTGCAGAATACCCCCACAGGCATTTACACGTGATATACTTACCATCGGTCAACTGGAGTGTCCCTTTAAAAGATAACCCTGCTTGAGTACAGGTGAAGCCTCAATTGGTTCAGTTAATTGAAGAAACATAGAACCTGCCGGCAGATCGGCCCCCCGTCTAGTCTGCCCGTATCTCCTGCTTTAAAGACTCAAACCTTAATCAGTCGTTGGTCTCGTCTTAGATTCAGGAGCCGTATGCCGATCCCATTAAGAATCTCACCAGTGGTCATGCAGTGAATATAACCTTTACGACTCTTCGGGAACTGTAGCTGAAAAGCATTATGTGAATATATTTGAAACAAAGTTTCTGGAAAGTGTTCCGCCGGATAAAGGAGGAAATTGTTACAGTAAATGCTGGGACAGAATCCGTCGAAGTTTCATTGTTGTCTAAAAAAATAAATAAATAAAAATAATATAATAAATAATAATAAATAAAGACAATGTTGTGGCTTTTCAGCTCATTTAGAACCCGTCCAGCGTCTGTCGTAATGTTACTTTTATTCCACGAGATAATCACAATTTCTATCATTTTACTTTTATTCTCTGGAAGCTGGATATAGAAAGGTCTGCCGGTCCAACTAAAAACACTCCTATCACTCTTGGCCAGATGGGCTGTGTTGTGCTCTGCTTTTTTTTAGCAGTTATTGTAGAATGTCTGTATCCTGTGGGCTTTGTAACCTAAACTGTGCTTACAGATGGAACGCAAACTGCAAAACCCAATGTGTCTAACAAAAACACGCCAGGAAAGGCGTCTAGAAGGGCAAATGGAAAGGGGGGACAGAAATACGTAAAGGGGTTAAACACTGGGGAGGGGGGGGCAATTTGTATTTACAGCTAGATGTATGACTTAAGGAAGGGGTAGTAGATACCTGACTCCCAGTGGGGGTATTACAGCCCAATACAGTAAAGGAATTTTAGAAAGTTGATCTACACACTGCTGGCAGGGTTGGAAGCCGGTGTATAGGCAAAGGGAAAGGGGGGCTTGTGTTTTGGGGTCATTTCTCTTGATCTATACATTTTCCTGGCGCGATCGCAGGTTGACCCGGGTGACTTTGCTTCTCTAAGCGTTTCCTTCTCTGTTGTCTTCAGGTGAAGGTCGACAATCAGTATGACTTCCAGGACATCGCGAGCGTCGTGGCAATGGCCAAAACCTACGTAACCACCGAGCCTTTCATCGATTCCAAATACGACATCCGGGTCCAGAAAATCGGAAACAATTATAAAGCGTACATGTAAGCATGGGGAGGAAAAATAGATCCAGTGTCAACATGTTAGCAAGAAATGGGTATTCAGATCAAGGGTTTCCATGGTTACAAGACTTTCTAAAAAGTTTTTTTAACACCCCCCCCCATGGACCACTCTGGGCACTATGCGGGATGACATGAGTAGCACCAGGATTTATTTTAGCACTCGCAGACGGCTGTCTCCAAACATCTAAGGAATATCACATTTACCCCCCCTGTCCAGCGGGCCGTGGGAGAGATCGCCGCGGAGAATGAGTTGGGCACACTTAGAACCACATGCCCCCCTAATTAAATCCGCCCCACGTGTGAATGCTGCCTCTCTCTGCCCCTGGGGTGATGATGATTAATGGGTAATTACGGATGACCCCGTGTTATAATCATACTCGGGGCACACAATGAAGCCATCACAGCCCCCGACAGACCCCCAGTGCAGCTCAGGAAGTTCCCTGCAAAATACCCCGGGGGTCTTACTGTTCCCAACACGAGAACACGCAACAAAGCGGCACTATCTGCTAAACGCAGCGACAGCCCAAAGCAGGATCCGAGGCTCGAGCCAAACGCCTGCAGAGAAATCCAGGAGACACTCATATCCGAAATAATCCATAATACAGTATCGCTATGCCGGGAATGCGAGCTTCAAGCGGGGGTCTCACCGGCTTCTGTAACCCCCTCACTGCCGGGGGGGCTCACACGGAAACACGGGAAATAAAACACATATATATATCAATACATATATATATATATACAGTATATACAGTATATAGTTCTAAAAGATTATTCAGCGGAACGTATGTTATTATAGAATTCTATCGTAATAGAATAATATAGAAACATTGCTAATAATAATAACAGCAATAAAAAAATTATAACTACTAATAATGTATTTATTATTATTATTATTTATAATAATATGAAGCAGGGATAACCTTCCTGTGTGTGTGATATATCTATATATGTGTGTTATATTTATATGTATATATGTATGTGTATATATATATATATATATATATATATATATGTGTGTGTGTGTGTGTGTGTGTGTGTTATATACCGGTATATATATATATATATATATATATATATATGTGTGTGTGTGTGTGTGTGTGTGTGTGATATATCTATATATGTGTGTTATATGTATATATGTATGTGTATATATATCTATATATGTGTGTTATATTTATATATGTATGTGTATATATGCACATATATGTGTAAGCAGCATGTATGTGTCCCTTTACATTGCGTTGATTGCATTTGCAGGAGAACCTCGATATCCGGGAACTGGAAGGCAAACACCGGCTCGGCCATGCTGGAGCAGATCGCCATGACTGACCGGTGAGGTTAACATATGATTTATTTATTAAGCATCGGGTCCAGTGGGCACGGGCAAACAGGCCCATCATACCTGCCCATTGGCCATATTAAATGGGCATTAGTGTAAAATACATATATCTACTAATCCCATACTCATTTTACTGCTCTCTTTTCCTGGGGGCCGTTCCATGTATCCACCACCCTGTATTTTCCACATTTTACCAATGTGGCTACCTTAATACTTCCCGTGCCACCTCCAGCTAATTTTTGCCCATGCGCAATGTGATTAACTCATGAGCCATATAGTCGACTGAGGCTACCTTATTGGGTGTCCCTCGCCGGCGAGATCCTCCTGCCGCTGGCCTCTAGTCCTTCTCTCCTTGCCTTTCGGTTGAGCCTCACCAGCCGTGCTCAGCCTCCATGCTCTCGGTCGGCAGGTACCGTCTCTGGGTGGACTCCTGCGCCGAGATGTTCGGGGGTCTAGATATTTGCGCCGTGAAGGCTGTTCACAGCAAAGACGGAAAGGATTATATCATAGAGGTGAGTCCTTCCACTTTACCCTTCTACATCCAGCAAATCAAACTTTAATAATTAATAATAATGACAATTTATTCTGTGGTTGCTAAGGTAACAGCAGCACTTTGCACTAGAATTGCTCTGTATAAGTAACCTCCGTGGCCCCCAGTGGAGTCACTGTTATTGCCGCTTGTGCCCCTCAGGTGATGGACAGCGCCATGCCTCTGATTGGTGAGCATGTGGAAGAGGATCGGCAGCTGGTGGCAGACCTCGTCATCTCCAAGATGACCCAACATGCCCAGATGAAGTCACAGACCGTGTCACCACCCAGACCCATGGGAAGCATTGTGAGCAAGTAACCTGCTAACGCCTTTACAGTATCGCACAAAGGGGGGTGACGTGGACCCCAAAATGTTGGTTGGATGCTGGGGGGCTCTGAAAGAGAGACCCCCCAGCAAGTGCAGGTAGCTGATGCATGTGACAGATCAGCAGTTCAGAGACTCCCTGTCTGAGTGAGCAGACAACCCATCCCTCTTTAAAAGGAGGTCCCATAAACACAACCCCCAGCGCTATATACAGTAATATACCCCCCCAGCGCTGTATACAGTAATATAACCCCCAGCGCTATATACAGTAATATACCCCCCCAGCGCTGTATACAGTAATAACCCCCAGCGCTGTATACAGTAATATAACCCCCAGTGCTGTATACAGTAATAACCCCCAGTGCTGTATACAGTAATAACCCCCCCAGCGCTGTATACAGTAATATAACCCCCAGCGCTGTATACAGTAATATAACCCCCCAGCGCTGCATACAGTAATATAACCCTCCCAGCGCTGTATACAGTAATAACCCCCAGTGCTGTATATAGTAATATAACCCCCCAGCGTTGTATACAGTAATAACCCCAGCGCTGTATACAGTAATAACCCCCAGTGCTGTATACAGTAATAACCCCCCAGCGCTGTATACAGTAATATAACCCCCAGCGCTGTATACAGTAATAACCCCCAGTGCTGTATACAGTAATAACCCCCCCAGCGCTGTATACAGTAATATAACCCCCAGCGCTGTATACAGTAATATAACCCCCAGTGCTGTATACAGTAATATAACCCCCCAGCGCTGCATACAGTAATATAACCCTCCCAGCGCTGTATACAGTAATAACCCCCAGTGCTGTATACAGTAATATAACCCCCCAGCGCTGTATACAGTAATATAAGCCCCAGCGCTGTAAACAGTAATATAACCCCAGCGCTGTATACAGTAATATAACCCCCAGCTCTGTATACAGTAATAACCCCCAGCGCTGTATACAGTAATAACCCCAGCGCTGTATACAGTAATAACCCCCAGCGCTGTATACAGTAATAACCCCCAGTGCTGTATACAGTAATATAACGCCCCAGCGCTGTATACAGTAATAACCCCCAGTGCTGTATACAGTAATATAACCCCCCAGCGCTGTATACAGTAATATAAGCCCCAGCGCTGTAAACAGTAATATAACCCCAGCGCTGTATACAGTAATATAACCCCCAGCTCTGTATACAGTAATAACCCCCAGCGCTGTATACAGTAATAACCCCAGCGCTGTATACAGTAATAACCCCCAGCGCTGTATACAGTAATATAACCCCCTAGCGCTGCATACAGTAATATAACCCTCCCAGCGCTGTATACAGTAATAACCCCCAGTGCTGTATATAGTAATATAACCCCCCAGCGTTGTATACAGTAACATAGTAACATAGTTCATAAGGTTGAAAAAAGACCAAAGTCCATCAAGTTCAACCTATATACATATTGTGTCCCTACTGTGTTGATCCAGAGGAAGGCAAAAAACCCTTATGAAGCAGATGCCAATTGCCCCATACCAGGGGGAAAATTCCTTCCCGACTCCAAATATGGCAATCAGAA
Source organism: Spea hammondii (assembly GCA_029215755.1). Classification (NCBI taxonomy): domain Eukaryota; kingdom Metazoa; phylum Chordata; class Amphibia; order Anura; family Pelobatidae; genus Spea; species Spea hammondii. The sequence continues at coordinate 3,739,360 of JARDYJ010000004.1, forward strand.
TAAATCCCTGGATCAACGTTCTGTCCCTATTAATCTAATATCCATAACTTGTAATATTATTGCTTTCAAGAAACACGTCCAGGCTCCTTTTGAACTCTTTTATTGAGTTTGCCATCACCACTTCCTCTGGCAGAGAGTTCCATAATCTCACCGCTCTTACTGTAAAGAACCCCCGTCTGTGCTGGTGTAGAAACCTTCTTTCCTCCAGCCGTAGAGGATGTCCCCTTGTTATAGATACAGTCCTGGGTATAAATAGGTCCTGGGAGTGATCTCTGTACTGTCCCCTTATATATTTATACATAGTTATTAAGTCCCCCCTAAGCCGTCTTTTTTCCAAACTAAATAACCCCAATTCTGATAATCTTTCTGGGTACTGTAGTCCTCCCATTCCCCTTATTACTCTGGTTGCCCGTCTTTGAACCCTCTCCAGCTCCACTATATCTTTCTTGTACACTGGTGCCCAGTACTGTACACAGTATTCCATGTGTGGTCTGACTAGTGACTTGTACAGGGGTAGAATTATTTCCTTGTCGTGGGCATCTATGCCCCTTTTGATGCACCCCATGATTTTATTTGCCTTAGCAGCAGCTGCCTGACACTGGTCGCTACAGGTAAATTTACTGTTAACTAAAACTCCTAAGTCCTTTTCCATGTCAGTCGTCCCCAGTGTTTTCCCATTTAATACATATTCCCAGCCTGGATTTTTCTTCCCCATGTGCATAACCTTACATTTATCTGTGTTGAACCTCATCTGCCACATCCCAGCCCAAGCCTCCAACCTATGCAGATCCATTTGTAATCGTGCGCTGTCCTCTATTGTGTTAACCACGTTACAGAGCTTAGTATCGTCTGCAAAGATTGATACTTTACTATACAATCCCTCTACAAGGTCATTAATAAATATATTAAAAAGAATAGGACCCAAAACTGACCCCTGTGGTACCCCACTAGCAACAGTCACCCACTCAGAGTATGTACCATTAATAACCACCCTCTGTTTCCTATCACTGAGCCAGTTACTTACCCACATACACACATTCTCCCCCAGCCCAAGCATTCTCATTTTATGTACCAGCCTTTTATGTGGCACCGTATCAAATGCTTTGGAAAAATCAAGATATACGACATCCAGCGATTCACCCCGATCCAGTCTTGAGCTCACCTCCTCATAAAAGCTGATCAGGTTAGTTTGACAGGACCGATCCCTTGTAAACCCAATGCTGATATGGAGTCATACACTTATTTTCATTGAGATTCTCCAAAATAGCATCTCTTAGGAAACCCTCAAACAGTTTACACACAACAGAAGTTAAACTAACAGGCCTATAATTCCCCGGGTCACTTTTTGTCCCCTTTTTGAATATTGGCACAACATTTGCTATGCGCCAGTCCTGGGGAACAGACCCTGTCACTATAGAGTCCTTGAATATTAGAAATAGGGGTCTGTCTATTACATTACTTAACTCCCTTAGAACGCGGGGGTGAATGCCATCTGGACCCCAGCGCTGTATACAGTAATATAACCCCCCAGCGCTGTATACAGTAATAACCCCCAGTGCTGTATACAGTAATATAACCCCCCAGCGCTGTATACAGTAATATAACCCCCAGCGCTGTATACAGTAATATAACCCCCAGCGCTGTATACAGTAATAACCCCCAGTGCTGTATACAGTAATAACCCCAGCGCTGTATACAGTAATAACCCCAGCGCTGTATACAGTAATAACCCCCAGTGCTGTATACAGTAATATAACCCCCCAGCACTGTATACAGTAATATAACCCCCAGCGCTGTATACAGTAATATAACCCCCAGCGCTGTATACAGTAATAACCCCCAGTGCTGTATACAGTAATAACCCCAGCGCTGTATACAGTAATAACCCCAGCGCTGTATACAGTAATAACCCCCAGTGCTGTATACAGTAATATAACCCCCAGCGCTGTATACAGAAATATAACCCCCCCAGCGCTGTATACAGTAATAACCCCAGCGCTGTATACAGTAATAACCCCCAGTGCTGTATACAGTAATATAACCCCCAGCGCTGTATACAGAAATATAACCCCCCCAGCGCTGTATACAGTAATAACAAGGGGACATCCTCTACGGCTGGAGGAAAGAAGGTTTCTACACCAGCACAGATGGGGGTTCTTTACAGTAAGAGCGGTGAGATTATGGAACTCTCTGCCAGAGGAAGTGGTGATGGCAAACTCAATAAAAGAGTTCAAAAGGAGCCTGGACGTGTTTCTTGAAAGCAATAATATTACAAGTTATGGATATTAGATTAATAGGGACAGAACGTTCATCCAGGGAGTTATTCTGATTGCCATATTTGGAGTCGGGAAGGAATTTCCCCCTGGTATGGGGCAATTGGCATCTGCTTCATAAGGGTTTTTTTGCCTTCCTCTGGATCAACACAGTAGGGACACAATATGTATATAGGTTGAACTTGATGGACTTTGGTCTTTTTTCAACCTTATGAACTATGTTACTATGTTAACCCCAGCACTGTATACAATAATATAACCCCCAGCGCTGTATACAGTAATAACATCCAGCACTGTATACAGTAATATACCCCCCCAGCGCTGTATACAGTAATATAACCTCCCAGCGCTGTATACAGTAATATAACCCCAGCGCTGTATACAGTAATATAACCCAACGCTGTATACTGTAATATAACCCCCAGCTCTGTATACAGTAATATAACCCCCAACGCTGTATACAGTAATATAACCCCCCAGCGCTGTATACAGTAATATAACCACCAGTGCTGTATACAGTAATATAACCCCCCAGCACTGTATACAATAATTCCCAGCACTGTATATAGTGACAATCCCCAGTGATGTATATATATATATAATAACCCCCAATATGGGCTTTACAGTAACTTTTTCTCCCTCAGCCCCAACAGATGCAGCCACAGGCATTGAAGTCACAAATGCAGCCACAGCCTGGACCCCAAATGGCTGGAGGTCCCGCTGCCCAGCCACGGCCTCCACCGCAAGGTACATTACTTGATGTCATAATAAATAGTAAATATGTTTAAATCTAATCACCAAATAAAGACAATTATGAGCGCCCAGTGCCTTCTTTATTCCCAGCTCCTGATACAATGTATCACATTATTATCACCTTATTACACAGGGGAGTTTCATTACTTGGGGTCCTATATTTTTTAGCAGAGCATAGTGACATCTAGTGGACACTTTTAGGTAATACATTTGAAAAAGTTGTGTCACCATGATTGATCATTATTCAAAAATGCACCCCCTTTAGCTGTTGGTTTATCTGGAAGATTCCATCAGCAAAGACTCTTCTGCTCCTTCTTCCCACCGACGTCTTCCCACGTTGCTTGAGTCAGTGTTCTTGGTTTGAAACATTGTTTAAGCTTCTTACATTCTGTAACATAGGAGGTCCACGTCCCGCCCAGGGCCCACCACCTCCCAGGACAGGAGCCGCGCCACAGCAGAGGCTGTCTCCTCAGGGGCAGCAGCCACAGAAGTCACAACCCAGCTCTCCACAGACTCAGAGATCTCCGAATTCTCCTCAGCTTCCTCGACCTGGAGGTGGAAGTTCTCCCAACCAAGCCTCCAAGCCAACCTCGGCTTCAGTCCAGCAACCGAGGCCTCCTGCTCAAGGGCAGGCGCAGACTCAAGCGGGGCTGGCCACATCTGCTAAACCACAGCCATCGCCACATCCTCACCTCAAGTGAGTCTCCCCATTTATTCCATTCTGCAAGTTTGAATGGCGGGTCCCCAAATTTCATGTTCGAGGCAGGAATCTGACCGCTCGATTCTCCATCGCATCAGTCAATAGAAATGTAGGCATGTGAAATAGACCATTGTAAATTTGTCAATTATATTGATCATTTTATTTAAAAGTTTTTGTGATTTTGCAAAGTTAGATAAGACCCGCCGAGTCATTTACACCACATTTATTTCTGATTGTTTATTTATTTATTTATGACTTATTATTATTTATCATTTATTTATCACCTAGTCCATCATTCACAAATATAACCCTGATAGCCCTCTCCTTTTATTCATTAAAGAAAATACCCTGTTAAATATCCCAATCTAATATTTTTTTTCTTGCTTTTCAGTAAATCCCAGTCTCTTACCAACAATTTCAATATTTCGGACCCAGCCTCGCGCTCCGCCGGGAATGAAGACGAGGCAAAAGCGGAGACCATTCGCAACTTGAGAAAATCCTTTGTGAGCCTCTTCTCTGACTAAAGGCCGGAACCAGCAATCCTCTTCGATACAAAGTAACCTTCCCGATAAGTCTTCTCAACACCGCGACGAAGGTAGACGATCCACCCATATTCCTTTAGAGCCGCAGGATCGTCCAGAGACATCTCTTCTTGATCCACCAAAGCCAGAATATATTGATAAGAATTAAGACTTTAGGACTTAGACCGTGTGGCCTCCACCAACTCAAATATCACATATCTTATGTTCCTGAATCTTACATTTATTTGCCTTTTTTTTTTGCTCAATGACTTTGCCACCATCCAGTTGGACGATGACTTCACGCTACGCTGATTCCCGCCCGGGTATTACTAGCTAGCCACTATCATTTTGCTTGTCCAGACTAAGCTCTATATTTATTTACCTGGTTTTTTTTTTTTGTTCTTTAAGAAGGAAGCTCGAAAATAGTCCTCTTGGTGGATCAAAGTGACCGAGCCAGTGGTTGACTTGCATGCAATCAAAGATTTCCTGAAACTATTGGAGCTCAGAGTTGGCCGCCGCTGAACCCGGGCAAATATCTCTTAAAGGGAAACTATCATGAAAAATGGTTATTTTGTGTTTTCCTAAGTTTATCGTAGTGTTCCGTAGTACAGTATTTTAGTCAAGGTACGTGCCAGATATTTCATTTTTATTTTATGAATATGGAATGCTTCAGTTAAACATTCATGTTGAGTCTGTATGAGCCGTGCATTACAGCACCAGAATCCCAACAACGGTCCTATGTTCACAGATCACGATAATGGTTGGTAATTCCTCAGTTAAATCATCCGCTTAAATTTATTCAATACACTTCATTCATTCACATTTTGATAATAGGTTCCCTTTAACAGAACACCTCGGCCGCCATTGATGTCCCGATCTATAGGCAGAGTTATGGTTGGGCTAACAAAGTCTTTTCATTGTCCTGTTTTGCTGACGTTTGAAGCTATGTTCTGTCTAAAGCTGCCACGTGATGCCTCTCCTGATACCGCAAGCCTAAAGATCAACAAACCATGAAGAAGTTCACAAAGTCTTCCTACTGGACTCCGCACCACAAACTGATCTCATTCTGATTCCTGCAGCGGATCTTGCATCCTTCCACTTAAAAAGAGCCGTTTTTATATGATCAATAGACAGCCCTCTACCAGTTGCTCTTCATTCACTCGGTCACAGCCTTCATACTCAATGTGTCCACCGATACCTGAAGTCACATTATGTCCATTTAAGCCTCGGCTTCCTTCCACCCTATGGTATCCAACTGGTTGCACGACAAATCTCGTTGTTGCTACATTATTCCATAGCATGTTAAATTAGCCGAGGACACGTACATCATAGTTCATAAGCTTTGTGCGAATGCTCGGAAGCCGTGTCGGAATCTTTAGTCATCCTGGGCCAAGTTTATGCAAGCGTCTCCTGGAATAAGACATCTTCCGGCTCCAGAGAAAACCCGTCTTCCTGATACATCTGAAACCCACGGCTTCGAGGCCTTAAGAGAGACTCACAAGGAACGCACCAGACTCGCATTCTTAGAACATTCAAGAGCGTCTCTCCTCCGGTACATCAGCGTTCTTATCATTGTGACTTTCCTGGCACATAATCGACCGGTATGTTTTTTTCCCCCATTTGGGTGAAGGCTGCAGTGCTTCCCGGGTCTCTGATAACGAGGCCAATTAACGAAGCCATATACTTTTGTCCGTAGAAGACAATCTACGCTAAAACCCGCGGAGGGCGTTGAAGGCAACCGATTGCAGCGTCCGGATCTCGACTGATTGTCGTACGTCGGTACTAGGTCAGCTGTTCACACGACTTACCCAAAGTTGTGGTTTTAAAGCTCTAATAAACGCAACGTAAAGGACACCATAGAGTAGAAGTTACTCCGAGAGCATGGGTTTAATGCAAATATTTTGGTAAATACAACTGTCTGAAATGTGTACTCAACATGTACTCAACCGTCCGTGTATAAATGTGGTGTTAGGTTGGCCTGCTGGGGGGTTTTTGTGAATCTTATAGACCACTTTTCTGCAGTGGTTCTCAACTCTGGTTCCGAGCTCCTTCAACAGTTTGAGCTCTTAGGGTCTCCTTACATTGATATAAAACCTACACGGTCAGCTGGTCAGATGTTTCTGTGGATATCATGACTTGCAGTAGCAGAAGATCCAACCAAAGTTGGGGACCATTGTCCTCCTGTGTTCCGTTTTTTCTTTCAATGATCCCCAACCTTTATAAAGCTGGACAGCACGATGTGGACGTGATCTGGATAGAGAATAAGTGTCCGGGATCTGGATAGAGAATAAGTGTCCGTGATCTGGATAGAGAATAAGTGTCCGTGATCTGGATAGAGAATAACCGTCCGTGGAGAGCAATTTCTTTACCCGCATGTGAATGTTTGTACCGGAAAGGAGCCAGATGAGGCAGGAGACCAGAGCGCGTGATCCTACGATTCCTTTCTTGTTTATGCCCTCCGTATTTGTGTTTTATTTATTGGCATCATTAAAAAAAAAAGTAAATAAATCTTCTGTGTACATTATTAACCCCTTCAATCCCAGGGGTTTTTGGTACCTCAAAGCCCGGAGCAATTTTGCCATTTTTGGGGTATGTCGGTTTAGCGATGATTCTCTTTTCCTGTGAATAGCGTACCCATGTAAACTATATATTGTTTTTTCAAGGAGAGATAGAGCTTTCGTTTGATACCATAGTTGGATGATTAGCTGAAAATTTAGAATGAGAAATTTAGTAAAAACTAGCGAAGATTAGAAAAATAAACAAATTTTTTTTTACATTTTCCCTCTGAATCCTCACAAAATTAGGTAAAGTGATGGAAAATCCCCTCCAAGTTTATCAATTCAGGTGTCCTGATTTCAGAAATACCTAATTTATATAGATTTTCCAGACTTTCCCAGCACCAGGGAGCATACTATAAGGTGTACAATTTTGTATAATTTTTATGCCTATGGCTTAACGGGTTTGGGGGTTGTGAACGGGGGCCAGAGGGTTATACTGGCTAGATGTTATGCTAGGGCAATGGGATGTAAGGTTTTTTTAAGAATTTTTTTAATTATCTTTTTTATATATATTTTTTTTAATTTTAATTTTTTTACATTTTTTTTTATTTTTTATATATTTTTTTTTTACACAGTAATGGTAAGAGGTCCTCCTAGGGACCTCCTGAACATGCCAGTGATGTCACAGGGACATCACAGCTCACATTATAATTTTTTTTAGTATTATTTATATTATTATTTTAATGATTTATTTAATATTATTTTTAAATCACTTACCGTTTTTTTTTTCCAGCTTTTCTGTTACAGGACGGGAGGGGGAGTGAGAGAGATGGTTTCTCACTCCCCTCCCCGCGATCCCCCTGCACCGATCACACTGAGATCGCAGCATCAGCAGTGACGCAACCCGGAAGGGAATGCCCGATCGCGCGTTTGAAACTGCGATCGGGCAGTTTACCGGTAACAGCTTACCGGCTTTCATGCCGGAAGCTGTTACAGACGATCGGACAGCAGAAAGCCTGGTCTCCCGTGCAGCGGCAGGGATGTGTCCCTGACGCTGCACGAAGGGCTGGACGTACCGGGACGTCCATAGGGGTTTCTTAGTGGGCGTTTTTTGGACGTCCCGGTACGTCTATAGGGGATTGAAGGGGTTAATACAGAGCAATCGCCACCAGACGTCGTCATCTCCTGCTAGGTGCTTCAAATGAGCCTTGCTGAGATCGTTTCCATCTGATGATCTGGAGATCTCATGACCCGGATTATTAATTACTGGCACATTTTCCTCCATTCCCTAAGATCCTTCCGCGAACGCTGCTTTTAGATCCCAGCACTATGGTCGAGAACTGAAAGCCTTTCCGATATTGAATACTTTCTCGTTTCTTTATTTTTTCTGTTAAGATCAAGTGTAGGATCTGTTCTTAATACCGGTTATTGAATACCACAGAGACCAGGGGGACCCCACAAGTCTTCATGACATAGTAACACAAAAGAGCTAAATTGCCCAAAAATTACCCACGGAATAGCATGCTTACTAAATTAGCCCATTTTCAGGCTTTCGATGCCACTTTCTCTCTCAATGCTCAATTTGTAAACTATTGCGAAGGCCCCACCTGCACAAATCCGTCTTTCAGGGGGTACTCAGAACCCCCCTGTATTCATCTGTCACAAAACAGGTCGAGCCATGAACTCCCGATTTTTATTATTCCACAAATTGGTTACAGAGCCCCCAAACCGTCTGAACTCTGAGCGGGTCGAGCGGCCTCGTATCAAACCCATGAACATGGAGCTCGGACAAAACACCCCCCGGTTATATTTGATCCATTGAGATGGGGCAGATATTCTACCAGCAGAACGAGGGCTGGATTAGTTTGTAGGGTAGTTAAGCAATAGCGTTTTCGATTTCCCACGGTACTTAGAAGCGTTAAGGTCGGTGTTGGAATAACGTAAAACCCAATTTCTGAGCCGATCATTGAGAAGCGAGTAGCCAAAACGGGACATTTTTGCCACCGTTGATGCCCACATAATGTTTGGGTTTTTTTTTAATGGGCTCTTTGGTGGGGTCAAGACAAACGGTGAGGAGGGATCTCTAAAATGGGGGATTTTAGACAAGCAATATATAGATTTGTTTTTCTCAACATCTACAAAACAATTTTTTTTGGTGTTATTCTACAGCTTTTCCACAATTTATTTACAGCTCAAAGAAAACCCTTTTCTCTCCTTACCATAATTAAGCTGATGGAACCTTCTAGTTGCCAAAGTTAAATTTTTTAGTCGTTTTTAGACAGAAAGGCAGGTAAGTAGTTGAAGGCAATAAGGTGACTGTATGGATTCATCTAAGAGGACTGCCGTAGGACCTATATGAAAAAACACAGAAGGTTCTACAGAAAAGCAGGTGCCACCCTCCTGTTACTGACGTCTCTGATGTACCCCCTTAACGTTCAAATAAAGCCCCTTCGGATGTCGAGCCCTCTTGCTCTGCTGGGTCGGGGGCCGATGCGTCCCAGCAGTGTTGGAACAGTCTCTGATAGGGGTCCAATGGGGTCAAAATGAGGCCTGAGAGGAGGGTAGCGTCCGCTGGTTGGTCCGGTTCCAGGAATCAGCGAAGCAAGCGGATCCCCGATAATGGGAAGGACCGGCCGCTGGTCATACTCCCCACCGATGATGCCCGGGGGGAAGATAGGGCTGGGAGCAAAAGGAGTGGGGTAGTAAGGGCTAGGGTGGAACGGGAGGGGATGGGTTGGTGGAGGAACGAAGATCATGTGCCTCCATCGCAAAGTCTCCATTTTCTGTTTGTGCTTCTTCTTGTAGAGCTACGAGACAGCAACAAGCAGAATAGATTTTCAAACAAAAAAACTAAAGTGGGTATAATTTATGGGAGAGAATACCAAAAATACATTATTTCCCAGAAAGATAAGCCTTCGCTCACCTCTTTCCAGTTGGTGTCTTGACTCCTGGGGATTGGATCTGGTAACAAAAGCAAATTAAAAATGTAGTCCCAAAATTAATAAATTAACGGGAGAGAATCCAGTAGGATAGACATTTATAATAAGATGCATTTTCATTGTACTTTAATTCATTCACTTTACAATTCATAGTGCTTGAATGATTTCACTGGCACGGTCGGCTTACCCCGGAAATCGCGCATGTATAGGAACCGCCACAGCCAGGGATCTTCGATGCTGCCGCATAAATCCCGGCAGCAGGAAGATAAGGAAAGGAGAGATCGGACGTCCAGGAGCCGGAAGATCCGCAGCTTCAGCTCCAGCGGAAGAACCACCAGCCCAAAGACGTCAGGTAGATTCAAAACTGGAGAATGAATGAGCGGTCAGAGGAGCAAACACTAGGGGAACGTGGTCGCGTGTGCATCTTGGGGCTATTCTCGACCTGGCTTTTTGCCCTCGTCAGGATCTCAGGTACATAAACGAGACTACCAAGGTAACGTATTCTTACCCTGCCGAGCGGCGGCGAGAAGGGGGTACACCAGCTGGTCCTTAAACAATCGCGATAACTTCTGCAGGTCTTTAAACACAGAGGCCACGTCATTATCTGGTGAAGAAGCAAAAGAGGGTATTCCTGGTTAACTCTTATATTAAAAACCAAAGGAAATCATCTCACGTGAGAAACCCCCACCTTGTCCTGGGAAAGAAATGTAGAAGTCGGTTGAAATCTGCAGTCTCTTCACACTTTTCATTTCATTGTTAATATTCAGGGTGCCTAAAAGAAAGGCAATAAAAAAAGCCATTTAAATATGACGCAGACCCGGCAGAACTGAGGGTTTGCCAGGTTACTGTAAAGAACCCGGGGTTTAGTGAATAAAGCACCAAAAGTTCTGCCCCCCCCCCCCTAAACACAATAGGACAAAGACTGGCTACTCTCTCCTATACCGGCCTCAGTCGTGAAGTCTATACATTACCATTGATGACAATGAGCTTGCCCATGGGCACACAAGCGAGGGTCACGGAGCCTTCTTCACACAGGGGGTGGCAGTAATGCAGCTTATAAACACCTGGACTGCGCCACTGCTCGGGCAGAGACGTGCCCTTGTTATCTGTGCCCTGATGTGGGGGAGACAAGGAAAACCCCCCAAAATGATTGTCCATACTTATCCTTAATGAGGATCAGAGCTAGAGTCGCTAAAGCAGATCGATTGCAATGACATAACGACACCAGTATAAAGTAATAGGGGGGTAGCGGGGGCAGGGGCAGATGTACAGGGGTAAGTTCTGCATTACCAATCAATTTAAGGGAACACTCTGTTATCACCGGCATTAAAGCACATATGGTGGCTGCAGCGTCTGCAGAGGGCCGAGAGGACATTCATACCGCAGGGAATTAGTTAGTTGCTTCGCCACCAAATCAAACTTTGGCCAACACACTACTAGCCCCGCCATTAAATATCATGCCTTTTCCGACATCCATATAGCTTGGAAGAGCCGTAAAGAACGGTTTTAGGGGACAGGTGTTATAAGTATCCCCTAATTCATGCGCTCGTACCAGCGGGAGATACCCGGTCTCCAGCATCAGCAGGTGGACAACAACCATCAAGGCATCGCTGGCACTGCCACATTCTGCCCCGAGGCACAGCTTCTCCAGGGAATGGGGTATTTTGCCGTCCACAGCCTCGCTGCACAGCATCGGTTCCCAGGGACTGCCGGCCCCTTCTTCTTCTTCCATAGCCACATCTTCGCGAGTCTGGTCCTCAGGCTCCGCCGCCGGGCAGTTCACCCCGACCTGAAAGGCATTAGACCGGTGGAGATTAATGATCAATCCCATGACTCACAACTTTCATTCTCTTTGGGGAAGATATTCGATTGCGAGAAAAAAAACCTAAAGAAAAATTACATTTTGGGACCAAAAATATCATTCATAGGCTTTATTGGCTGCTGTACAGCAGAGACTAAATGTTATGTTCAAGGAGGTTAAACAAAGGTAAATCTAGGGGGTCAGAGGCTTCGATGGAATAGAAGGAAGTTTTACTTTACTGAGAGGGTGGTAGATAAATGGAACAGCCTCCCAGCAACAGTGGTAGGGGCTAATACAGTGGGAATAGGTAAACAGGCATGGCATAGACATATGCCTTCTGAACTTAAGATAAGACCAATAACTGATTAAGGTTTGAGGCATGAAACGTGTTCAGTAGATATATCGATGTATAGTATATACATACTTCAGGTGTGTCTGGGCCCCGAGCGGCCTTTTGGGACTCCTGGTTAGAGACGATATTGGGCTGAACGGGGACAATAGCCGAGCCGCGCAGATCCTGGGTGGGTAAGGAGGCATCGGCCGGATGAGAATCTGGGAGCAACACAACGATCAGGTCTCCCGATATGATGCCGCAGGACTCCAGGCTGTCTCGGTCGGTGGTCAGGGCATCCTTGCCGTTCAGTGTGATGCTAAACGTGTTTTCATCGCTGCAAAAAAAAAAAACAGAATCCGGGAAACGAAATCAAATCAAATAATTACACAGAATTACACAGCGGGTTAGAAGAACAATAACGGCATAATTCAAATAGTGTGCCCTGTCCGTGCAACCCCGTGCCTGGATAAAGATTTATAGAGAGTAATATTAAACAAAATATCATTAATCTTATCACATGTAACATGCCTACAAGTTGCTCGCCAGGGCCGGTAGGTATCGCCTGCCATGCGCGACTCCACGCTCTGAATGTAAATCTGTTTCCTATACATATATCAGTCGGTGGCATTTACCTGAACCCCAGAGCGGGCAGGAGGGACGCGGACAGCTTCCTCCGCAGGTCTCCGAGCGTCGGGGTCTCCTCCTCCAGCTCCAGGCGGCTCGTCTGCCCCCTGACCCGGACGCGGAGCTTCATGCCGGAGCCCTGAGAAAGCAGCGGGCGTTTAACTTCCAAAAGAGACCAACACCTCCCATATAAAGCGAGACCCCCCTTTAACGAAAACCCCCAAAAAGACAGAGAGTCTGCCCAGGGGTTGACCATGTGGCCCCGGCCCTTTAAGGCCAACAGCCGCCAAACGATGCACGAGCGGCAGCACATTACGTTCTCCATACCCAGCCAGTGGCCACGCTCATCTGATCTGTCGTTGAAGTATGTGGCCCTCCTGGCCCCTGGTATGCCGGGTGACCAATCCAGGGCTGGGTCTGCTTCACCGCTAAAAAAGGTTTTCTTACTTTTAATACCAGCGTTCCCTGTTCTAGAAGCTCAGAGTACCGGTGGAGTGGGACACGCAGTGCCATGTCTACTCGATGCTGCGTCTCGCTTCTTTAATACAGCGACTGTGATTTTTATGGTGCGGCTCTATAAGGCATCTAGTCCAAGGAGTGTTACATACCGACAATTCACAGCAAAGCGGACTTTAGAACCAACTCACCTTTTCACTGGGTTCTGGGTCGTTCCAGATCTTTTCTGCGTAGCACCGCTTAGAAATCACCGGCCTCCCTGTGTCATGCAAACAGCACAGCGTGGTTAGAACATGACCGGCAAATACCCCCTAAAAATACGGACTGGAAGAAGCGCTGCGTGCAAGTGTTGGCGCCGTATAAATAAAAGATAATAATAATAATAACGAACGCACACGGAATCAGCTAAAATGTTTCACAGAACTGGAAACGGCTTTAAGAAGATAAAAAAATACAAAATCCGCTATAAATATCTAGAAAATAAACCTTTGGATTATTTCAGAGCCAAATATAACACATGTACATTTGTGTATTATGCCACATGTGTAATTCACATATGATATGTAATATAATGCGCATGATATGGCACATGAATAATCCATGCGTTATATGTAATAATACAATACACATACACTATTGAATATAACGCATGTGTCAAAACATGTATATAATACAGATATGTAGCATAATACACGTGTGATATGTAATATAATACACATATAATGGCACATGAGTAACTCACATGTGATATGTAGCACAATACACGTGTAATGCTTTTGTACAGGTGTGCGTATATTGCGCAATCTCTATTAGATTTAAGGTTGGAAATCCTTTACATTTCTGTGGTTCCCGCATTGCATGGGGGGGGGGGGGGATTCTGTGTTTGCAGCTCGGCAGCTGCAGCTTCTCCCTAAGGTAAGTTCCTTTTAATTGTTATTACATGTTATTATATTATGTTTGTTGGGGGGCTCCCCAGGGCGTCCCTTTGATTTCAATTCTTTTGATCGCCGCGACCTGCGGACGGCTGGAAAGCTCCAATTATTTATTTCGAGGGGCTAACAACAAAAAACTCCAGTCTGCTGAGCGGCGCGCCGACCCCCCACAATCACGCATCAAAATGACCTAAAACCGATCTCGCTACAAGCGTCCGGACCGGCCCATGGGCATGTGCCTATTGTCACCAATTAGCCCACAGGCTGCTGTAATTAAAGCCTCAGGGCCAGTTTGTTGCCCCCCCGGCCCTGATATGCACCGTGGCGGACGGCTCCATCGAGTCCGATCCTTTGCCCCGGGGCCGGTAAAAGAGCCAAACGGGGTTATTCGTTAGAAGCGGGGTTCGGGCAGCCATGATTACAAAGAGCTTCAGAGGAGGAATCAGGAGGAGGCTGAAAGCAGATATTATTCTCCCCCGGCTTTGGATTTAGAGGCAGGTGGACCGGGGCGCATCTCTAGGGACAGTCGCTACGACAACAGATCCTCCCTTATATGTACAGTAAAATTATATATAGATATAAAAAGTACATTATAAATACACACACATATATATATAGCTGTCATTTACTAATACACAGACAGACAGACAGGGGTAGAATTCACACCGAGTGGGGTAACAGTATTAACTGTCAGATGGACTGCAAGCTCTTCAGCCTAGCATTTACCCTAACACTTAGTCAGGGTGCGCAGGGGTAACTGCAGATGCCCCGCGGCCCCTCTCCTCACCTGGAGTCAGCAGCAGCAGTTGCCTTCCCTTGGACCAACTTAATCCCGCGGAGGGGGCGGGGACAGAGTCAAGTCAAAAACTGTCCGACTCCGGCGGCCATATTGAGAGTGTGGCGGAAGCGGATGCTTCGAGCGCAGTGACAGGAAAGTGACGGCTGGAGTTTTGGGCTTTCTCGGCCGCTGTCTCTGTTTCCGGAAGTGCTCTCGTGGCTGCTTCCGGTGCCTGGTCTGTGGAAGTGAGTGAGTGAGCGAGCAGCTGTCACCATGAGTCGCAGTTACAATGATGAGTTACAGTATCTGGACAAGATCCACAAGAACTGCTGGAGGATCCGCAAGGGCTTCGTGCCCAACATGCAGGCGAGTGATACACGCAACACGCCACACTGGACACGTGTACACCCCACACTTCCCCCCCCCGGGTCTTTTGCCCCCCCCCCGGGTCTTTTGCCCCCCCCCCAGGTCTTTTGCCACCCCCCCAGGTCTTTTGCCACCCCCAGGTCCTCTGCCCCCCCCAGGTCTTTTGCCCCCCATCACATTGGGGTAGGCTAAACCGTGTTTAATTGGTTATAGTTGGCACGTATGGTGCAGAGCGCTAAAAAATTGAAATAAGGCAAAGACGGCTTTATCTGACGTTCGCTTTCTTCCTTTAGGTGGAAGGCGTGTTCTACGTGAACGACCCGCTCGAGAAGTTAATGTTTGAAGAACTGCGGAACGCGTGCCGCGGCGGAGGTCTGTGCGCGTGTCTTTAACGTTAGCCCCCTGTAGATTGACAGGAGGGATCGGTTATCCTCTTAAATACACCGGGGATACCTCGTGTCATGTATGTTCACAGCGTGTTACGACAAATATGTATAGTTTACATTAACAGTATTTCACCAACATTTTGGGGCAAAGATGATAACCCTACTAAGTATTTCTTGTAGTTTTCTTTCATGCTTCATAGTTGCGGTTGCCCGGGGATATGTCATTTCGCAGGAACTTTAACGCTAATTTTTGTCTCGACAGGCGCCGGAGGTTTCCTTCCTGCCATGAAGCAGATCGGCAACGTGGCGGCCTTACCTGGAATTGTGCATGTAAGAGTCCTGACTCCCTCGCCTCCTAAATATGTTATATATAATAATATATACATTATATTATATAAACGTCCTGACTCCCTCGCCTCCTAAATATATATTATGTGTTATACATTTATAATATATATTATAAACGTCCAGACTCCCTCGCCTTCTAAATATATATTTATTTATATATATATATATATATATATATATATATATATATATAGCCTTCGTTCAGTCTGCGAATTATGAGTTTTGTGTTTGAACCGTAACAAGTAGTAGGAACTAATTATTTTGTAGCCATTTCTTTAAATTTATGCTTGTGCTCTCCATTTGTAGAGATCTATTGGGCTACCTGATGTGCACTCTGGCTATGGCTTTGCCATCGGAAATATGGCTGCTTTCGATATGAATGACCCCGAAGCGGTTGTGTCTCCGGGTAAGGTGTTAATGGAGTCGCGGGGGGGGGGGGGTCAGCAGGAGAGGCGCGGCGCACATAACCCCTAACGTTGCTGTCTCTGCTATCTTCTCTCTGCGTCAGGTGGAGTCGGTTTTGACATTAATTGCGGCGTCCGCTTGCTGCGTACGAACCTCGATGAGGGAGATGTGCAGCCGGTGAAGGAACAGCTTGCCCAGTCCATGTTCGATCACATCCCGGTGGGCGTCGGGTCCAAGGGAGTCATACCCATGAGTGCTAAGTACGTCTTGGTTTTCCGCTGTCCCATTAATGTCACACTAACCGCTATTAGTATACGTTTATTTTTATTTTCATCTTTATCGGAAACAATACAACAGAGAGAACAGTACAATGTTTCTATATTATCGCTGTGTATTCTCCCTGGTTGTGTGTTGGGGATTCTGACCAGCACGTGTCCCTCGTTCTCTGTGTAGGGACCTTGAGGAGGCTCTTGAGATGGGAGTGGACTGGTCCTTGAGGGAAGGCTACGCATGGGCTGAGGACAAGGAGCACTGTGAAGAATACGGCAGAATGCTCCAGGCAGACCCCAGTAAGGTCTCCTCCAAAGCCAAAAAGAGAGGTCTGCCCCAGGTACTGCTCACAAATACCATGGAGAGGGGAAGGAGTCTGGGTTGTTAGATACCGGTCTAGTCACAGCTGAAACTGCCTACTGGGAAATCCAGCCTGTTTGGAAGTTGGCCGCAGCCACTCAAGAAAAAGTTGGTGTCATCACACTTCTCATGAATGGTGTCCTCTATCCATGGCCTTTCTCAACCAATGTTTTTCGTCCCTCACAGCTGGGAACCCTTGGGGCTGGGAACCATTACGCAGAGATCCAGGTGGTAGATGAGATTTACAACGAATACGCCGCCAAGAAAATGGGCATCGACCACAAGGGGCAAATCTGCGTCATGATCCACAGCGGAAGCCGCGGCCTTGGGCATCAGGTTGCAACAGGTACAGAATCTTATAAGCCGGAACGTAGTCCTTGCGTAAAGAGAGGGTCTTAACGTTTTCTATGGGTCTAGAAATATTTATGCCGTCTGCTTGAGTACGTTTTTCTCGGAGGATTATTTGTGATTTCAGTTCCAATGCTTTAATCAGAAGTCAGACATACAGTGGTATAATGTCACATTAGGCAGAAGATAAGTATTTCCCGGCTAATTTTATACAACCTTTTCTGGAGTGGAGGCTTGTGATAATAATATACATAAATACATGTTATCTTTTAAAAAAAATAAAAATCCATAGGTGAATTACATAGGGACAGTAAGAAAAATATGCAAAAAATAGAAAATTGTTTTGGTGATTAAATGCAGCCAAGCGGCTAGATGCTAATATGTATAATGCTATTATTTTTTTAATGGTAGATGCCCTGGTTGCCATGGAAAAGGCCATGAAAAGGGATAAGATCATTGTGAATGATAGACAGTTGGCGTGCGCCAGAATCCACTCCAACGAGGGGCAGGATTATCTGAAAGGCATGGCTGCGGCTGGGAACTACGCCTGGGTCAATCGCTCCTCCATGACTTTCCTCACCCGACAGGTAAGAACTCCTCGGCCATCTGTCTAACTGTTGTTTTTAGATTTAAAATATATATATATATATATCAATCGATTCAAAAGTTTGCAGCCGCTTAATTTGGCCATTAAAATCACGAAATGGATCAGAAATCCAGCGCAGATGGGGTTAATGCTGTAAATTACTATTGTAGCTGGAAACATTTGATTTTTAAAGGAATCTCTTCATAGGGGTACAGAAGCCCTTTATCACTCCCATCACTCCTGTGTTCCAATGGCCCTTTAACACTCCCATCACTCCTGTGTTCCAATGACCCTTTATCACTCCTGAGTGACACCAAACTTTTGAAGCATGTGTAATGGATTGTATTAATTGTCGAGGTGTCATTGATCTTTGCTCCTATATAGTATAGTATAACTATATAAGTCAAATGTTTTATTATTAACAATCTTTTCTGTAACACGTTACCTCATCTCTCCCACCCTCAGGCCTTTGCCAAAGTATTTAACACGACCCCTGATGACCTGGACATGCACGTCATTTACGATGTGTCCCACAACATAGCCAAGGTGGAACAGCATGTGGTGGACGGGAAGGAGAGGACCCTATTAGTGCACCGGAAGGGATCCACCAGAGCCTTCCCTCCACACCACCCTCTCATTGCTGTGGATTACCAGGTAAGCTCTCCGCTCTGTTCCGGTGTCCTGCGATCACGTGCTGAAAGTTACTTTGATTCTTAGTCACTTCTTCCCTTGTCTCTCCAGCTGACGGGACAGCCTGTGCTGATCGGAGGTACTATGGGAACCTGCAGCTACGTACTAACCGGTACCGAACAGGGCATGACGGAGACGTTCGGCACCACCTGTCATGGAGCTGTGAGTTGGATGTCAAGCTTTATGGAAACCAGTCCGAGAGATATGTACCTAATAATAATAATATTATTATTAAGTGATGTACAAGCATTGCCTGCTGGAGCCCTAGGGCCCTGACCTTGCTGGGCACCCGCTCTCGAGCTGCAGTAGTCTAGACAGTGCAGCTACTGCCGCTATGAGATTAGTGGCTTCGCTTGATGTTCAGACCAGCTAAACACGACGGGCTCCTCTTAAAATTGTTCTCTTTTCTGCAGGGGAGAGCTCTGTCTAGAGCAAAATCCAGACGCAATCTAGACTTCCAAGACGTTCTAGACAAGCTTGCGGACATGGGAATAGCGATCCGCGTGGCGTCCCCTAAACTTGTCATGGAAGAGGTGAGCCATTTTGCTGTGTTCATAAAGTAATTGTTTCAGTAAAAAAAACAAAAAAGCCATCTGTATATTGTGGTAGATCTAACATACCCTAAAAGTATTAGAACCCTTAGGGATCCTAGTGGTGAATTCAGTTGGTTTCCCCAATTTAAGCGTCATGTTTTCCCATACCACGTTTAGGATTTTTTTTAAGGTGGACGAGTAGCTTTAACTAGAAATGGCTAAAATAATTACATTTAATGCTAAGTATGCAACACTTGTGTATTTTTTAATATATATTTTGTTCCTTGCTTCTATTTTAATATGTACAGTATTTTCCTGTGATTATATTTTGTATTTATTTTTAGTCCTTTAAACTTTATTTGAACTTTTTTCAGGCCCCCGAATCGTACAAAAATGTGACCGACGTGGTAAATACCTGCCACGATGCCGGAATCAGCAAGAAAGCCATCAAGCTGCGCCCTATCGCAGTCATCAAGGGCTGATGGACAGAGAGAAGATTTGAGACGGGACACCGAGCCGTAGCCCCCCCCGCGTCCTCGCAGAGGGGAACAGGCTGCTAATCTCACTAAGTGGTTATAAAGCTGGTTGTGTTCCAATCATTTTTTTTTTATTTTTTTCCTGCATTTTTGATTTATAATTTGTTTCGGCATTACGTTTTTCTTGATGGATACGGTGAACCAGCTGTAGCTACCCTATTGCTTGCCTGGCGTTGCAAATTAATTTGGCTTATTTATTTTATTGCAACTCTTGGCAAATTTTCTTTTTTTGTTGCCTTTTCACTTGATAAACTATATCTGAGTCTGAATTCATGTCCCAAAAACGGACCGATACTTTAAACTGCGATGTGATAAATCAAACCTTGCCCGGCACTTCGTAACGCGGAGCAGCATTGGCCGTCTTTTGCTTACTCTCTGGGACTGAGTATGTTTGTCGAAAGAACTAAAATCTAAAGGGCAAAGAGAATGGGATCTGCTGCAGGATTGGGAACCCGCGTGCTTCCCCAAATTGGCCTAGAATGATGGGAGCTGCCCTTCAATATTCAACCGAAAAGAACATTTTAAATGCTGTCCAAACCCTGAGCGTTTCCATTTACTGCCCAAATAAAAACATGTGTGATAGTGTTTACAGATTAGCATAAATGATATGTGTGTATCACGGGAGATGCCATCTTAAACAGTTGCTACTTAATTTATTCCCTTAATCTTCCTGGCTGTATAAATAAAGTAGGGTTTGGGGAAAGTGACAAAAAAAAATATCCTCTGCAAATAATGACAATTTCAGGGGCTTTACATCTGTAAAATACGCTGTATTAAAGCACTATAAGCAATGATATTTGTTGCATTTTTTTGTTTTGGGTTAATATTTGTTAAGCACAAATCTCTCGATTTAGAGGTCGCCTTTTGAGAATGAATAATACTAATGTATCCGCAAAAATAAGTCCAACGTGGATACTTACATAAAGTATATATGTAAAAACACAGCATATTTTACTTAAAACAACATATTTGAAGAAAAAAAGGTGTGTGTATATATGTATATATATATATAAACATGCAAACACCCCTGATATACATATAAAAACAAAATGTAAAAAAACTCCTTTGCTGCCCCCTAACAAAAAAAATAAAGAATTTAAATAAATTGATAAAAGTCATAAAATGTGGAAGACATTGTTTTCTCCCTTTAATTTACAACGGCTCCATGGAAACCTGTAGAAAAACGCTTACTTTCTATAGAAGCTAAGAATATTAGTTTATATTGTGCACAAAAACTTACTTTTTATGGGTCAATATCCAAAAAATAAAGAGTTGATAATGTGATAAGTAAACCAAAAAACTTTTAGTGCTTCTAAGCGAGTGTCGCAGAGAGGCTCGCAGAAGAGAGCAGGGGTTGGAATGATTCACGAAGAGACCATCTCTGTTTCTTATTCGTTGAGGTTTATATTCTAAACAGTATTTAAAAAAAGGGACTAAAACCTCGGCTACAAACGTTTCCTGGTACGATGGTGGCGAAGGCTAAAACAGCAAAAATGTTTATAGGGGTTCTTCTGTCGCCCATAGAAAGGTGGATGAATGGAAAGTCTTCATGAGTCCCAAACGAGACAGGAGTCCTAAGCCACTGAAGTACGAGAGACAGTTTTAGCAACCTGAAAAGTACGGTACGTATAGATCAAAGACTTATGTGGACCATACCATTAAAACATTCATTAGATGCGCATGTCCTTCCCTGGGGAGAAGACGCCTTTCCTTGGTGATGTCTTTCGTTGAGCTCTTCAGGGCCCCTGGCTTTTGGGATCCTCTTTGTAAAAGGCATGGGTAGAGTCGTTGACGTGGCGTCCATGGCTGTGGCACTCTCTCCTGGGAAAGACGGATTGCGGGGAGGTCTCATGCGCTGGAGACCCCAAACACTCAAGATCCAGCAGCTCCTGAAGACGTTTGATGTAGTCGATGGCCGCTCGCAGAGTCTCAACCTTGCTGAGCCTTTTCTCCGCCAGGTCCTGAGGTAAGTGCTGCCGGAGTCGTGCGTAGCCTTCGTTGACGCACCTCACCCTTTGCCTTTCCCTTTCGTTCCTCTTCCTGATGAAGGCCGGTTCCAGGGAATAGTCGCAAAGCCTCAGGTGGCTTTCAAAGGGTATGTATGAAAAATGTCCTGAGTACCTTCCGTCCCAGCACGGTAAGGCATCAAAGCCAAAAGTTACTCCATAAGGGCCCCTTAATGGCGTCTCTCCACGGTCCACGGCGATACCCCACGGTGCCATCAATGAACTCACCGACGTCTTATTAAAGAACGCATCCTGCTTGGTGGCTTCCATAATGTCAATGAAATGATAGGACTTCTGGGTTTTGTAAACCGTATGACCGCCTATTTGAGTCTCTGCCAAGTATAAGAAGACGAGGTTGGCCACCGAGTCCCTAAACCCTTCGTGAATACCACCCAGCCTCTGGTAGAAATCCCCTGGCATTATCTTGCTTATTGGCGGCTTCTTGGCAGCTCCAGTAATCCCCACTTCAAACCAGTTCTCTCTGTGATCTTTCCATTTCCAGCGGTAATGACGGAGCGGATGGGAGGAAGGAGGGAGATATACCGTCTCCGTCTTTATAATCGTTCCTGTAACTCCGCACGCTAAAAAAAAAGGAATGAAAGAAAACGTAAACAGATAGAATTCCTTGTAATCTGCAGCTGTGTTTGATGTGAGGATCACTGACAGATTTGCCACTTACAACGTCTGCGTAACATCAAGGTGCGGGCGATACCGCTTCAAACACCCACAACCCCGTTTAACTCCTTTAATTCTGGTGGCTGGATTCGGCATAATTTTCTGGCGCACTTGCCTGTTGGGCTACTGGAGGCTGATGGGGCTGCTTACTTACCGCTGCTGAAGATCCCCCTATTTTGTGCCTTGCGGCCACCGGCTGGATTTCCGCGGCCGCACGCTGTAAGAGGGTACACAGCGGCCGTGGGTATCAAGCCGGCAGCCACACGGACATCAGTGGTGGCCACCAGTCTTAAGTTTCCAGGGTCACTTAGCCATCCCCAGTCCAGCCCTGTCTCTAATGGCTGGTCCTCACAACATCAGCTTCGGGGTGCAGGTACGCAGTGGGGCTTCTGTCTACACAGGGACACTTGGCTTGTGCACCAGCGCCATGCACTCGGCCGAATTTAGCTTGGCTTGTGGCACACTTTAAAGGCTCCATCTACCTTGTGATTCACTTGATTTATAACCTCACCCTCCCTCTTCCTCCCTTCCTAATTCCCTCACCTTCTCACTCCCTCACCCTCCCTTCCTAATTCCCTCACCTTCTCACTCCCTCACCCTCCCTTCCTAATTCCCTTACCTTCTCAATCACTCACTCACCCTCCCTTGTTCTCATTTCCTAATTGACTTACCTCCTCATTCCTTCACTCTCCCTAATTCCCTTACCTTCTCACTCACTCACCCTCCCTTGTCCTCATGTCCTAATTCCCTTACCTCCTCATTCCTTCACTCTCCCTAATTCCCTTACCTTCTCACTCCCTCCCCCTCCCTCCCTCGTCCTCATTTCCTAATTCCCTTACCTTCTCATTCGTTTACCCTCCCTAATTCCGTTACCTTCTCACTCCCTCACCCTCTCTCTCAGTTCCTTCCCTCTCTTCCCTACTTTACCTACCTGTAGTCTTCTTTCTAGCTGCTCGCACACACTTTGCTCCAAATTATTATTTTTTTTTAATTTTGGAGCAGTTGCCCTCCAGGCCATCCCGCCCCTGCTTACTGTATATCATACTGTATAATTTGAAAGAGACGCCTCCGTCAGGTTAGGTACCAGAGCGACGTGATCGAAATGAATGCCGTACGGTAAAAGCCCACTGCTACGTGTCAGATTTAACATTAGAATTATAATGTAAAAATGGTGGGAATTACCTTTTTTTAAGCTCTAGTTTCACGCTGTACCTGAAATGTACGATCCTTATCATAAAGAAGCTATATTAACCCCGTTGAGACCGCGGAGCTCACCTTTGCGGCCGATCGTTTTGGGTTCCTTTAGAACTTTCATCTTGTTCTGTCGAGGCTCTTAATACCTGAGACGCGAGTGAAGACTGAGACGGTGACAGCTCGTAACTTAAGGGTTTTGTAGCTGCGGGGTATGTTTACGAGTGACATCAAAGGACGGAGCCCTTTCTGTTACATGAGGGTATTTTGGTCTCAGACTAAGCGTTTTACATCAAAAGCTAAAATTACGAATCCCCAACATATCTTCTCCGACACCCGTGATCCCCCCCAGGTGATTAGAAAGGTTTTTCTTCTAGCTGTTGAAACGTCTTCCTTGAGGGAGGCTCTGATCAGGGTACAGGAGCATCTCGAAGATATTTTGACGCATTAAAGGATTAGATGCATCCGCCGTCTCATCCACTTCTATCCTGAGTGATGGAAGCTCCCAGAGGCACCTGTGTGCTAGCAGGGAACATTCAGCTAAAAGAACTAGAAGGTGGGGAGGGCAATTGTTAGATCTGAATTATTACATAGAAACAGAGTATTCAATGGCAGATCGGCCCCCGTCTAGTCCCGCCGTTTCTCCTGCTGTAAAGACTCAAAAGTCGTTGGTCTCGTCTTAGATTCAGGAGCCGTATGTCTATCCCATGCATGTTTAAATCCCCTCACTGTGTTAGCCTCTACCACTTCTACTGGGAGGCTGTTCAATGTGTCTACCACCCTTAGATCAGAACCTAATAAGACGAAGAGAAACCGAGACTCTCTCAATAAAAACGGGACACTTGGGAGGTGTGCTTTGCACGTATGGGCCTCGCTATATCTTTTAAGGCACCTGGGAGCTTTGAGATGGATCTGATTGTGAGCCTCTTAGAACATTAACCCTTTAAAGGCTTGTTATTTTTAATAATAGAACTTAAAACCAGAAACGGTCAGGAAGCCAAGACACTCTGAATTAAGTCACCTGTATTCAAGCAGGTATTTAAACTGTGCACAATTTGAAAACCAAATAGAGAAGAGCACTCATCACTTGCATTACTAGTTTCACATTAAAAAGAGTTTTAGAAAAAAGGTGTTTAAATGTTTTATTAAGTTGTTTTCAGCTGTATATTGCATACGTATAGTTTTGGTACATTTGCTCAATCTGCTAGACTAACAACCCGACTGCTGATCATACTGCCTATGTGAAACAATAGAATGGCTTGGTCTTAATCACCCAGTTAGATGCTCTGACTAATGAAAGTCTATGGAGGAACGGACTTCATTAGCATTGCCATAAAGCATCAGCTTAGTGTGGTGTTTGAGCCGGGAAAGTCTGGTGGGTGTAAGTGTGTGTGTATGTCTGTTGGTTTGTGGGTGTGTTGTAGGTGTGTGTTGGTGGGGGGGGATGTCACGTGATGTGGGGGGTTTGTAGGTGTGTGGGTGTGTTTTAGGTGTGTGGGTGTGTTTTAGGTGTGTGGGTGTGTAGGGTTGTTGGTGTCATGTTCTGGGTTATCTCTGTGCAGGTTCTGGGGCTTTTCCTGCTGCGCTGGCGCCAACACACTATAAGCATCTCGGTATCCATAGCAACCGGTCCCCTAGAGAGTCAGCACGTCCCGCTCCAAGCCCAGCCCACTACCGTGTGGCCTGACCTCTCACTAGGATGTGATTGGCCGTGAGTTTCTCGTGACATCACATCCCGTCGTCGCCATCTTGGGAGTGGAGGGGGAGCAGTTTTGTGTTAAGGATGGAGCGATATAACAGCAACGGGACAGTGAATGGAGGAACGGACCCTGGTCTTCCAGTCTTCCGGTGTGCAGCCGCGCTCTGAGTGCCCCGTGAATCTGTTGGGGACCCCCTGGCATGAAGCTGAATGTCACTGAGCGGTGTGTTTGTAAGCAGCACCTCTCTACGGTGGACTACAACCCCTATCACTCTTTGCTAGCTTGTGACAGAATATAAACGACGTTGTACGTTATAGGAGCTGTAGTGGCTGGCTTTGCTTGATGGAGTTGTAGTTTCAGTGGGTTCCTGTGCATGATGGGAATTGCAGCCTCTTGCTTTGCACCATGGAACTTGTAGTCCCAAGAACACCATGTGCATGATGGGAACGTCAGTGCTGCATAATGAGAACTGTAGTTTCAAACTGCTTCCTGCGCCTGATAGGAGGTGCAGTTAAGCTACTGGCTGGTGGTGATGGGAATGGCCCACTAGATATCTGTGGGCTCAGCTGTGTATAAAGGAAGCTGCAAGGACTGTGTGTGTCTGTGCATGATGGGGATTGTTGTCCCGCTTTATAAGGATGTTTTATGCAGCTGTCAGGCTATTGAGCTGCATACCCATGATCCTCAGCCAGCCTGTTCTCATAATAAAATACTTTAAGCATGATGGGATTTGTAGTTCAGCAGCCAGATCTGCACCTGTCACACGAAACGTGTCGGCTTGTGTAGGGAGATGCTGTTGGTGTGTTTATAAATCCGGCAACGTTTCGCACAAGAAACACAATTGTATGTTTTTACTTTAATGCACCCGTATGTCAAATTATAAATCCAGGGGCAAACAGTGGCCCTGCCGGACAGGTATTTATTTATTTAAAAAAAAAATGTGCACGTATTTTTTTATTTATTTTTATTTTTCCCCCCCAGATCTCTTCTAGCAGAAGCCACAGTGAAGCGATCCAATGCACTTCAGGTATCTCATTAATTTTCTTAATAAAAAGATTTTTGCCCCAAGCTGTTTGACGGACAGGCCTCTGTCTACTAGTTAGACTGTAAGCTCCTAGGACCAGGCCCTCTCCACCTTCCGCGGGTTTTAATGTGCGTAAATGATGTCATTTTTAAAATGATCAAATATTTTCATTGTACCTTTTTGTAACAGCGCTACGGAGCCTGCTGGCGCCATATGAATGAATGTAATGTGTAAGCGCGGAATGGTTTAATGGTTTGTTAGGGATTCATTGTTGAATTAAATTATATATTTTTTATGCTGTTTTTTGATATCGATGCAAATTATTTCCTTTGATTTTCTCGCAGAATGAACGACTTGAACCTCAGCACTGTGGGAATGGACCAGCTCAGCACTTCCTCAGTTGCCAACGCGTTGCCTGCCTCGGGGGGTCATCATGGGCTAGCTGGCTCCCCTCCCCACAATACCATTTCTGCTACAGGTTAGGGGGGGGGGATTTCTGTGTCACACGCGTGGCGGCCGTTTAACGCGTGCACGCTAGCTGAATTGCCCCCCCTAGGTTAATCCTTGCCCCCCCCCTGTTTCCCCCCTGCCGAATTTGGAAAAAAGTTGCAATGCGACTTTAAATCCCGTCTTTTTTTTTTTTTTTTTTTTTTTTTTAATGCGGAGGAGAGAGAGGGGCGCCTAGCAACCGCTCGGCGCCCCCCATTCTCCTCCACGAGGCCTCTACCTCCGTCGCGGTGCCGGCATTTCATCCTGAGCGCCGAAATATGACGTCATATTTCGGCGCTCAGCAGTAAAGCAGCGGCCACCGCAGCAGAGAACGAAGACAGAAGCCTCGTGCTCCCGTCGCTGGACCTAAAGGTGAGAGAACTACAAAGGGGGAGGGTAGATAGTGAGTAGGGAGAGGGGTTAGAAAGTAATAAGGCAGGGGCGTCCAACATGCGGCCCGCGAGACCTCGAGGTGCGGCCCGCATAAGATCGCAAGCCAGTGCACCTTCGAGCATGTACTGGCTGACTTGGCATGATAGTAGTGTGATTGCTAACAGCAATCAAAGTCCCATCATGCCTAGGTTCCAGCACTTACACATCCGACCAGTAAATGCTGGAACCTAGGCATGATGAGACTGTGATTGAATGATCAAATATTATTTTAGCCCAATAACAAAAGTATAATTCCATAGCACATTACTTTTGGAAATTATTAATGCCCCCCCCAATTTGACTGTGGTATCTTGTGTGCCCCCCCTATATATTGTTTCTAGAGTCGCCACTGGGCGCCACTGCTTCCTGCTGTCAGTATGCAAATAAGGGGGAGGAGAAAGAGACACATGTTTGATTTTCTATCTCCCATAAAAAGAGGCTGCAAAGTGCAAAAAGAACTCTGTGTATTTTTTTAGCTCGAGGCAGGGCTGGAGGGTCCCAGATTGTGTATTTCATACATTTTTGTCGATTGCTGCAATATTTTGGTGTTCATTTTAAGCTTCCCTTTTGCAGGTTTGCCTGTGGCCATTCCCAATCTGGGCCCGTCGCTAAGCTCCCTTCCGTCAGCACTCTCCGTCATGCTTCCGATGGGTATAGGGGACCGAGGTGTGATGTGCGGCCTGCCGGAAAGGAATTATACGCTGCCCCCTCCACCGTACCCTCATCTAGAGAGCAGCTACTTCCGCCATATACTGCCTGGTATATACCGTTCTTCTTTTTACTTACAGAGAGTGTAGTAGATAGATGGAACAGCCTCCTATTAGAAGTGGTAGATAGTGAATCCTTATCTGCTATCAAATTCCATGTTTTGAGGATTTATTGGGGCATTAAAAACCAAAATGGCCTTCATAGCCATGTGTGACCCTACTTCTCTGTATGTTTACCTGCAAGCTTTCCAAGACAATATATTTAACAAAAAACCTGCAAATTTATGAATAAAATGCAGTGTATTTGTGACGCCTTACCGTACTTAGAGACCTACATTTTGTGAACATGGCAAATCTACCCTAAATTGGTAATTTTTCGCAATAGCAAAATCCTGAAACTTTTTTGGCTTCTTTTTGCAATGGTGGCCCAGTATACATTTATAACACACGGTACAGGAGACGTCTGGTTTTTATTAATAAAATTTGCATTTTATTATTACGTGCTATTTCCAAATAATCTGACTTTCCTTGGTTTTCAGGTATCCTCTCGTATCTAGCTGATCGTCCTCCCCCCCAGTACATCCACCCCGGCTCGCTGAATGTTGATGGAAACGGTGGGCTCTCTGTATCCAACCACAATCCCTCTCTGGACCCCTATCAGCCGGGTGGCTCCGTCGGCCTCGAGAACGGCATTGTGTCGCTGGACGCTCGCTCGGTCGGTGGCCACGCTGCTCAGGGCTTACATCCCGCTGATGGCCACGAGGTGCAGCTGGACACCGGGATCAGCATGGACAATGTGTCCCGAGTAAACAGCCCTATTACGACCGACCGCATTACAGAGGAACTTGGCATGGAAAGCGTGGCCGGAGATCACGGGCAGATCTCAAACGTCCAGCGCTCTCATGAGACTCTCGCAGTAGATGGTAACCTACCTCCGGATGGTGTCGGTCACGCCAGTGTCCTGCCGTTGCACAGTGGCTCGCTGGAGCTTCCCGTGGTCATGGAGACCGAGCATCACTTGGCAGCACGGTCCGGCATGTCGGAAAGCAGCCTCGGTGATGCCATTCACACGGTAGCCCTGAGCGGTAACCCGGTGAGCGTGGCGCTGTCTACCTCCCACCCGCTCTCGTCCTTAACCTCGGTGTCCCTGCATGGCGCTGGGATGAGCCTGGAGCCCGTCACCGTGTCTTCCATAACCCAAGATGTCTCCATGGGAGGTGGACACGTTGATGCCGGAAATCTGACGTTTGTCCCGTCCTCCCTGCAGATCGATTCTAACACTAACAAGGAGAACGTGCCAACGCTCTTTACGATCTGTGAGTCTCCATTTTTAAGTTGGTCTTTCTACTCCAGAATTTCTCATTGGATGAGCGGAACATGGCCCTTCGGAACCAGTTCCAGATCTCCGTATAAAGTCCGCATTTTATTTGAATAAGACCGGAGTCTCATGTTTTAACTTGCTAAGCAAGGGACTCCCACGCCGGGTCTGCTCTGCACATCTATACCTCTATTCTAATCGTGACCTCCCTCCCAACAGGGTGTACTCTGTGTGATCGCGCGTATCCGGCTGATTGCCCCGAGCACGGACCTGTCACCTTTATACCCGACAGCCCCATCGAGAGCAGGGCTCGGCTCTCCCTTCCCAAGCAGCTGGCTCTGCGGCAGTCGGTCACCGGAGCCGATGTAGGTAAGAGAAATAGGACTAAATACATGTCATCGGTGGCCAGATTGCTAGGTATTTTTTTTTTTTATCCCCCCCCCTTTCTGGTTATTTTATATTTTAAAATGTTATTAAAAGAATCGGTGACCCCCCCCCCATCCTAGTGCCTTTACAACAATAAACATACATTGACTTTAAAGAAAAGGGACGCTAATTATAAATCTGAACCCTTTCAATCGGTGCCTTCTCTACTCTGCTTTCAGGCGTGTGGACGCAAGAGACCATCCCGGTCAGGACTTGCTTTGGGCCCTTGATCGGGCAGGAGAGCCAGTCCTTGGAGGTCGCCGGCTGGACTGACAAATCTGCCAACCATATCTGGAAGGTCAGACGCTGCCTTTCCCACCTATTCAGGTTGTCGGCTCGTTGTCTCACGGTGAACCTACCGCTAATGTTCATTGACAGATGGCGAGCGTAGAGTTGTCTTCTGCTGTTCCTCATGGGTTTAAAGAGCGGCATATGTGAACCGCTCCATCCATGTTCCTCAATGTGGTACTGGAGAAAACTCTTTAATCAGCCGCCCCGGAATGTTCTCAACAAACGTTTCCATCAAAATATTGTAACATTGGAATATTGCGCTGTAATATTCTGGCCGCCTGAGTAATTGGTTGATCCTTTTTCTTAAGCCGGTCAGTGAGGTTTATGTCCGTTGCGCAGAGGTTGCGACATAACTTATGACCGTTGTCCTTGGCCTTTCAGATGTATCACAGCGGAGTGATGGAATTCTGCATCATCGCAACTCACGAGAATGAATGTAACTGGATGATGTTTGTACGGAAGGCAAGGTACGGATTCTTTACCTTTTTAAAAAAAAAAAAAAAAAAAAAGTCGAGTAAAATGTTCCATAATTTGGAGGAATTAATACCAAGTCCGTTTTGCAAACTGTTTTGAAAATTCACGTAACAGAAGCCAGTGAAGTTCTCAATCTGAAAATGGGATTGGTTTAACTGCAGTGCTGTCTTTAGAATATATTTATGTTTTAAGGAACCGAGAGGAACAGAATCTGGTGGCTTATCCTCACGATGGGAAGATATACTTCTGTACGTCACAGGAAATTTCTCCTCAGGAGGAGCTTCTCTTCTATTACAGCAGGGACTATGCCCGCCAGATGGGTAAGGCTCACCCCCCACCCATTAAAATGTAAAAAAAACCCCTTGCTCTCACTCTCTCCCAGTGTCTCCCTGTCTTCTTTCCTGCAGCTCCTCTTCTGTCTTCTTTCTTCATCCGCTTCTTCCCGGTTTCAGCTCTGTTGACCAGGCCTCCAGGCACACACCAAGTGGACAGCTTCTCCCCCATTCCTCCAGTTGGGGGATATGGTGTGCACAGAGTACTCCGGGAGGCCTGGTCAACAGAGCTGAAACCGGGAAGAAACGGATGAAGAAAGAAGACAGACATGGAAGACGAAGAAAGCAGCGAGAAATTCATAGAGAGGAACGTCACTGTACATCACAAACATGGACTGAATTTAACGCTACTCTAAAACAGTGTCTCTAAAGAGAGAGCAGTGCCTTCTCACGGCTTTTTGCCTTCTGTCGTATCTTTATCCTTTTCCCTGCTTGGACTTCTTATCATGGACTGGAGAACCAGTTGTCGCCAG
Source organism: Spea hammondii (assembly GCA_029215755.1). Classification (NCBI taxonomy): domain Eukaryota; kingdom Metazoa; phylum Chordata; class Amphibia; order Anura; family Pelobatidae; genus Spea; species Spea hammondii. The sequence goes on from JARDYJ010000004.1 coordinate 3,770,335, forward strand.
TGATAAATGGCGGTGTTTCTTAACATCGGTCCTGAAGTCCTCACCACATTTCAGTATCTCATTAGATATTCACAGGTGGCTGGGTCATCCATGGTCTGGTTTTAAAGACCCCTTTGGGGATCAGAAACACTTCAGTCGCAGTATCTAACTAGAGCCGAGTCCGTTGGGTTAATAGGTTCTCTTCTAAATTGTTCCACCAGGCATTCCCGAGCAGCCCGAGGTCCTCCTGTGTCATTGTGGAAAGGAGTGTTCGTCTTACGCTGATCTCAAGTCGCACATGAACAGCCATCTCCCCAGCGAGCTCCTGAGCAGCGGAGCCTCCACTCCTGGCCTGACTCCCACTAAGCAGCGCAAGTGGAAATGCTCCATGTGTCCCCGGGCATTCTCCTCCTCCTCCAAGCTCAACGTGCACTACATGGTCCATATGGGGATGAAGCCTCATAAGTGCGAGTTCTGCAGCAAGGCCTTCTGTGACCCCAGCAACTTGCGCACCCATCTCCGTATACACACAGGTGAGCGAAGCCCTGCGACGTAGATTTCATTAATTGTCTTTTTATAACAGAATTACTAAAGCGTTCTGGTTAGGTGGTCTCGCACTTGCTGGTGGATGGGGTGGTTAGCTGTAGGTGGGGTGTGAGTGGAGTTAAATACCACGTCCCCTACCTGGAGGTCAGCTGCGAAAGCTTGGCTCAGGTACAGTCCTGAGGCAAGAGAAGACATTTTATCTTGCCAACGTTAAATGCACGTCGTGAGAGGTCTAATCTAATGACCCTCTCATCGCTGATTCTGTGTTTAATCCACAGGCCAGAAGAACTACTGCTGCGGTTTATGCGATAAGTCCTTCACCCAGAAGGCTCATCTGGCGTCACACATGATCATTCACACCGGCGAGAAAAATCTCAAGTGTGACTTTTGCGATAAGATGTACATGAGGCAGCAGGACCTCAAACAACATGTTCTCACCCATAATCAGTGAGTACTAATACGTTGCTGAAGTAACGTTCCATCTATAATGCCCCAACCCCTGTGCGTACTACCTACAGAGCCTGTGAACCATCAGGTGCCTGTTGGGTCACCTTTTGGCCCTGAATGGGTACTATTTTGGGTGACTTTCCCTGCTGAAACACCACACTGAGCTGATGATTTATGGCAATGCTAATGAAGTCTGTTCCTCCATAGACTTTCATTAGTCAGAGTGTCCGGCTGGCTTATTAAGACCGAGCCATTCTATTGTTCCCCACAGGCAGTATGATAAGGAGCCGGGGTGTTTTTCTAGTAGATTGGGGTTCAGATAGCAGATTCTTTTTAACCATCTGTAAGTTCCCTTTTAAAGATATAACTTAAGATCCAGGTGGTAGGAAAACTTTTATGCAAATGACTGTAAAACTACTTGAAAAAGGACCATCTTAACATATTTTATTTACGTCTGAACAGAGAACGCCAGATAAAGTGTCCCAAGTGCGACAAGCGTTTCTTCCGGACCAACCACTTGAAGAAGCACCTGAACTCCCACGAGGGAAGGAGAGAGACTATGTTTGTGAAAAGTGCTCCAAAGCCTTTCTCACCAAATACCACCTCACCCGACACCTAAAAATCTGCAAGGGGCCGAGCGCCGCCCCCCTCACCCCCGACCCGGACGAGGAAGACGACTCCTCTGATGACGAGGAACTGCACAGCACGGACTGTCACGTGTTCAGCGCGGAGGAGCACCTTCCGGTGCGTGCGTGACCCCAGCCACGCTTTCTATTTATTTTATTTATTACCTGTGCCGGTGCCTCGCTTATCGCAACAGAGTTTCTGGAGCAGAATAAAGTAGATCAGGGGTTGTGAGGAAAAAATAAACATTTGTGACTGGCTCTATTTTTTGTTTTTTATTTTAAAAAGCATCAAAGATGTGT